>CAKXYN010000001.1:22572500-23822500 GCA_935064755.1 Tragelaphus eurycerus | reverse complement strand
CCTGAACCCTCCTCCCACCTCCCTCCCCTTACCATCCCTCTGGGTCATCCCAGTGTACCAGCCCCAAGCATCCAGTATCGTGCATCAAACCTGGACTGGCAACTCGTTTCATATATGATATTATACATGTTTCAATGCCATTCTCCCAAATCATCCCACCCTCTCCCTCTCCCACAGAGTCCAAAAGACTATTCTATACATCAGTGTCTCTTTTGGTGTCTCGTATACAGGGTTATTGTTACCATCTTTATAAATTCCATATATATGAGTTAGTATACTGTATTGGTGTTTTTCTTTCTGGCTTACTTCACTCTATAATAGGCTCCAGTTTCATCCACCTCATTAGAACTGACTCAAATGCATTCTTTTTAATGGCTGAGTAATACTCCATTGTGTATATGTACCACTGCTTTCTTATCCATTCATCTGATGATGGACATCTAGGTTGCTTCCACGTCCTGGCACTGTAAACAGTTCTGTGATGAACATTGGGGTACACGTGCCTCTTTCAATTCTGGTTTTCTCAGTGTGTATGCCCAGCAGTGGGATTGCTGGATCATAAGGCAATTCTATTCCCAGTTTTTTAAGGAATCTCCATACTGTTCTCCATAGTGGCTGTACTAGTTTGCATTCCCACCAACATTGTAAGAGGGTTCCCTTTTCTCCACACCCTCTCCAGCATTTATTGCTTGTGGACTTTTGGATCGCAGCCATTCTGACTGGCGTGAAATGGTACCTAATAGTGGTTTTGATTTGCATTTCTCTAATAATGAGTGATGTTGAGCATCTTTTCATGTGTTTGTTAGCCATCTGTATGTCTTCTTTGGAGAAATGTCTATTTAGTTCTTTGGCCCATTTTTTGATTGGGTCATTTATTTTTCTGGAATTGAGCTGTAGGAGTTGCTTGTATATTTTTGAGATTAGTTGTTTGTTAGTTGCTTCATTTGCTATTATTTTCTCCCATTCTGAAGGCTGTCTTTTCACCTTGTTTATAGTTTCCTTTGCTGTGCAAAAGCTTTTAAGTTTAATTAGGTCCCATTTGTCTATTTTTGATTTTATTTCCAATATTCTGGGAGGTGGGTCATAGAGGATCCTGCTGTAATGTATGTCAGAGAGTGTTTTGCCTATGTTCTCCTCTAGGAGACTTATAGTTTCTGGTCTTACGTTTAGATCTTTAATACATTTTGAGTTTATTTTTGTGTATGGTGTTAGAAAGTGCTCTAGTTTCATTCTTTTGCAAGTGGTTGACCAGTTTTCCCAGGACCACTTGTTAAACAGATTGTCTTTAATCCATTGTATATTCTTGCCTCCTTTGTCAAAGATAAGGTGTCCATATGTGCGTGGATTTATCTCTGGGCTTTCTATTTTGTTCCATTGATCTATATTTCTGTCTTTTTGCCAGTACCATTCTGTCTTGATGACTGTGGCTTTGTAGTAGAGCCTGAAGTCAGGCAGGTTGATTCCTCCAGTTCCATTTTTCTTTCTCAAGATAGCTTTGGCTATTCAAGGTTTTTTTTGTATTTCCATACAAACTGTGAAATTATTTGTTCTAGCTCTGTGAAGAATATCGTTGGTAGCTTGATAGGGATTGCATTGAATCTATAAATTGCTTTGGGTAGTATACTCATTTTCACTATATTGATTCTTCCAATCCATTAACATGGTATATTTCTCCATGTATTAGTGTCCTCTTTGATTTCTTTCACCAGTGTTTTATAGTTTTCTATATGTAGGTCTTTAGTTTCTTTAGGTAGATATATTCCTAAGTATTTTATTCTTTTCATTGCAATGGTGAATGGAATTGTTTCCTTAATTGCTCTATTTTCTCACTATTAGTGTACAGGAATGCAAGGGATTTCTGTGTGTTGATTTTATATCCTGCAACTTTACTATATTCATTGATTAGTTCTAGTAATTTTCTGGTGGAGTCTTTAGGGTTTTCTATGTAGAGGGTCATGTCATCTGCAAACAGTGAGAGTTTTACTTCTTCTTTTCCAATTTGGATTCTTTTTATTTCTTTTTCTGCTCTGATTGCTATGGCCAAAACTTCCAAAACTATGTTGAATAGTAATGGTGAAAGTGGGCACCCTTGTCTTGTTTCTGACTTTAGAGGAAATGCTTTCAATTTTTCACCATTGAGGATAATGTTTGCTGTGGGTTTGTCAGATAATCATATGGTTTTTATTTTTCAATTTGTTAATGTGGTATATTACATTGATTGATTTGCAGATATTGAAGAATCCTTGCATTCCTGGGATAAAGCCCACTTGGTCATGGTGTATGATCTTTTTAATGTGTTGTTGGATTCTGATTGCTAAAATTTTGTTAAGCATTTTTGCATCTATGTTCATTAGTGATATTGGCCTGTAGTTTTCTTTTTTTTTGTGGCATCTTTGTCAGGTTTTGGTATTAGGGTGATGGTGGCCTCATAGAATGAGTTTGGAAGTTTACCTTCCTCTGCAATTTTCTGGAAGAGTTTCAGTAGGATAGGTGTTAGCTCTTCTCTAAATTTTTGGTAGAATTCAGCTGTGAAGCTGTCTGGATCTGGGCTTTTGTTTGCTGGAAGATTTCTGATTACAGTTTCAATTTCCGTGCTTGTAATGGACCTGTTAAGATTTTCTATTTCTTCCTGATCCAGTTTTGGAAAGTTGTACTTTTCTAAGAATTTGTCCATTTCTTCCACGTTGTCCATTTTATTGGCATATAATTGCTGATAGTAGTCTCTTATGATCCTTTGTATTTCTGTGTTGTCTGTTGTGATCTCTCCATTTTCATTTCTAATTTTATTGATTTGATTTTTCTCCCTTTGTTTCTTGATGAGTCTGGCTAATGGTTTGTCAATTTTATCCTTTCAAAGAACCAACTTTTGGCTTTGTTGATTTTTGGTATGGTCTCTTCTGTTTCTTTTGCCTTTATTTCTGCCCTAATTTTTAAGATCTCTTTCCTTCTACTAACCCTGGGGTTCTTCATTTCTTCCTTTTATAGTTGCTTTAGGTGTAGAGTTAGGTTATTTATTTGACTTTTTTCTTGTTTCTTGAGGTATGCCTGTATTGCTATGAACTTTCCCCTTAGGACTGCTTTTACAGTGTCCCATAGGTTTTGGGGTGTTGTGTTTTCATTTTCATTCATTTCTATGCAAATTTTGATTTCTTTTTTGATTTCCTCTGTGATTTGTTGGTTATTCAGCAGCGTGTTGTTCAGCCTCCATATGTTGGAATTTTTAATAGTTTTTCTCCTGTTATTGAGATCTATTCTTACTGCATTGTGGTCAGAAAAGATGCTTGGAATGATTTCAATTTTTTTGAATTTCCCAAGGCTAGATTTATGGCCCAGGATGTGATCTATCCTGGAGAAGGTTCCATGTGCACTTGAAAAAAAGGTGAAGTTCATTGTTTTGGGATGAAATGTCCTATAGATAGCAATTAGGTCTAACTGGTCTATTGTATCGTTTAAGGTTTGTGTTTCCTTGTTAATTTTCGGTTTAGTTGATCTATCCATAGGTGTGAGTGTGGTATTAAAGTCTCCCACTATTATTGTGTTATTGTTAATTTCTCCTTTCAGACTTGTTAATATTTGTCTTATATATTGCAGTGCTCCTATGTTGGGTGCATATATATTTATAATTGTTATATCTTTTTCTTGCATTGATCCTTTGATCATTATGTAGTGACCTTCTTTGTCTCTTTTCACAGCCTTTGTTTTAAAGTCTATTTTATCTGATATGAGTATTGCTACTCCTGCTTTCTTTTGGTCTCTATTTGCATGGAAAATCTTTTTCCAGCCCTTCACTCTCAGTCTATATGTGTCCCCCATTTTGAGGTGGGCCTCTTGTAGACAACATATGTAGGGGTTTTGTTTTTGTATCCATTCAGCCAGTCTTTGTCTTTTGGTTGGGGCATTCAACCCATTTACATTTAAGGTAATTATTGATAAGTATGATCCCATTGCCATTTGCTTTATTGTTTTGGTTTTGAATTTATACACCCTTTTTGTGTTTCCTGTCTAGAGAATGTCCTTTAGCATTTGTTGAAGACTGGTTTGGTGGTGCTGAATTCTCTCAGCTTTTGCTTGTCTGTAAAGCTTTTGATTTCTCCTTCATATTTGAATGAGATCCTTGCTGGGTACAATAATCTGGGCTGTAGGTTATTTTCTTTCATCACTTTAAGTATGTCTTGCCATTCCCTCCTGGCTTGGAGAGTTTCTATTGAAAGATCAGCTGTTATCCTTGTGGGAATTCCCTTGTGTGTTATTTGTTGTTTTTCCCTTGCTGCTTTTAATATTTGTTCTTTGTGTTTGATCTTTGTTAATTTGATTAATATGTGTCTTGGTGTGTTTCGCCTTGGGTTTATCCTGTTTGGAACTCTCTGGGTTTCTTGGACTTGAGTGATTATTTCCTTCCCCATTTTAGGGAAGTTTTCAACTATTATCTCCTCAAGTATTTTCTCATGTTCTTTCTTTTTGTCTTCTTCTTCTGGGACTCCTATGATTCGAATGTTGTAACGTTTAATATTGTCCTGGAGGTCTCTGAGATTGTCCTCATTTCTTTTAATTTGTTTTTCTTTTTTCCTCTCTGATTCATTTATTTCTACCATTCTATCTTCTAATTCACTAATCCTATCTTCTGCCTCTGTTATTCTACTATTTGTTGCCTCCAGAGTATTTTTTATCTCATTTATTGCATTATTAATTATATATTGACTCTTTTTTATTTCTTATAGGTCCTTGTTAAACCTTTCTTGCATCTTCTCAATGCTTTTCTCCAGGCTATTTATCTGTGATCCCATTTTGATTTCAAGATTTTGGATAAATTTCACTATCATTATTCAGAATTCTTTATCAGGTAGATTCCCTATCTCTTCCTCTTTTGTTTGGTTTGATGGGCATTTATCCTGTTCCTTTACCTGCTGGGTATTCCTCTGTCTCTTCATCTTGTTTATATTGTTGAGTTTGGGGTGTCCTTTCTGTATTCTGGCAGTTTGTGGAGTTCTTTTTATTGTGGCGTTTCCTCACTGTGTGTGGGTTTGTACAGGTGGCTTGTCAAGTTTTCTTGGTTAGGGAATCTTGTGTCAGTGTTCTGGTGGGTGGAGCTGGATTTCTTCTCTCTGGAGTGCAATGAAGTGTCCAGTAATGAGTTATGAGATGTCCATGGTTTTGTAGTAACTTTGCGCAGCCTGTATGTTGGAGCTCAAGGCTGTGTTCCTGTGTTGCTGGAGAATTTGCTTGATATGTCTTGCCCTGGAACTTGTTGGCCCTTGTGTGGTGCTTGGTTTCAGTGTAGGTATGGAGGCGTTTGATGAGCTCCTGTCAATTAATGTTCCCGGGAGTCAAGGTTTGGACTTAAGCCTCCTGCTTCCAGTTATCGGTCTTATATTTACAGTAGTCTCAAAACTTCTCCTTCTATACAGCACCATTGATAAAGCATCTAGGTTAAAGATGAAAAGCTTCTCCACCGTTAAGGTCACCCAGAGAGGTTCACAGCATTACATGGAGAAGAGGAGAGGGAGGAGGGAGTTAGAGGTGACCCAAATGAGATGTGGTGGAATCAATAGAGGAGAGAGTGGGCTAGCCAGTAATCACTTCCTTATGTGCACTCCACAACTGGACCGCTCAGAGATGTTCACAGAGTTATACAGAGAAGAGAAGAGGGAGGAAGGAGACAGAGTTGGCCAGGAGGATAAAAGGGGGGAATGAAAAGGTGAGAGACAGATTCAGCCAGTAGTCAGTTCCCTAAGAGTGTTCTCCACCATCTGGAACACACAGAAATTCACAGAGTTGGGTAGAGTAGAGAGGGGTTAGGGAGGAGACACAGGCAACCTGGTGGAGAAAAAGGAGAGTCCAAAGCGGGAGACAGCAGTCAAGCCAGTAATCTTGCTCCCAAGTAAAAAATGGGTACTGAAGATTGGGTTCTTAAAGGTACAAAATTGGTAACAAATACCTAAAAGCAAAAATTAACAATCTAGAGTAGAGTTTTGAATTTCAAAAATACAATGTTAAAGAAAAGAAGAAGGAAAAGAGAGAGAGAGAAAGAGAAAAAAAACAACAAAGTCACAAAAATTATAAAGAAAACATAGGTACAAAATTGATAACAAATACCAAAAAGCTAAAATTAAAAATCTAGAGTAGAGTTTGGAATTTCAGAAATACAATGTTAAAGAAAAGAAGAAGAGAAAGGTAAAAAAAAAATCACAAAAATTATAAAGAAAATATAGGTACAAAATTGATAACAAACACCAAAAAGCTAAAATTAAAAATCTAGAGTAGAGTTTGGAATTTCAGAAATACAATGTTGAAGGAAAAAAGAGAGAGAGAAAAAGAAAAAGAAAAAAAAAAAAACAAGGTCACAAAAAAGTTTGCTTTAAAAAAAATAGGGTCTTTTTTTTTTTTTGCAAAGTAATAGTAGGTTATAAAAGTGAAAATTAAAGGAGTAATAGAGGTCTTAAAATTTTTTTAATTTAAAAAAAGAAAGAAAGAAAGAATGATCATAAAAATAGTGACAATATATCTAGGACTTTCTCTGGTGTAATTGTGGGTATTGTGGGGTCAGTTCATTTTTGGCTAGTTCCTTGGTTCGGCTTATATTTCTCAAGATCTATAAGCTCCGTCGTATGTAGTCGGTACTAATGACAGGGTTTTAATCTATTGCTTGTCACTTCCAAGGTGGTTCCCTCTGTTATAGCTTCTTCTGTTTGCTGGTCTCTTCAGTGTCTGATTTCTGCCCTGATACAAAGGGGGCGGTGGTGGACACTTTTTTTTTTTTTTTTTTTAGGCTCACTTGTTCAGTCACGCTGTGGGAACGGAGGGACGCTGCAAAGAAATAACACTGGCGTGTGCTCGCAGTGCCTCAGCCACTCTGGGCCTGCCCCCACTCATGGCGCGTGTAGCCTCCCTGCCCACACTGCTCAGGCTCTGGGTTGCTCTGCCAGGAACCATCCACAGCCGGCCCTGGGCTGCTTGCACCTCCCAGGTCTAAGCTGCTCAAGTTCAGGCACTCGGGTAGTCCTCAGAGGCGCAGACTCGGTTGGGCCTGCGTTCTGTGCCCTTCCCAGGTCCAAGCAGCTCAGGCGATGAGGTGTTTGGCGAGCGTGGCTGCTGTGACTTATGGCTCCCCACTGCTTGGTTTTCTGGGCGTACAACCGGCACACCTTCTCAGGCGGATGTTGACCGTCCACAGCCCCAACAAGTCTTAGTTGGCAAAGAAGCCTGCTTACAGTTTTGTAGATAATATCTCTCTGGGGCTGCGATTGCCCCCTTCCGGCTCTGGCTGCCTGTCCCGGAGGGGGATGGTCTGCAGCCAGCTATCTCTGTTCAGTCCTTTGTTCTGTGCGTGGGCCTGGCGGCTTTCCGCGTGGTAGCTATCCCACAGTCTGGTTTGCTAGTCCCAATTAGTTCGCTCAGATAGTGCTCGGGGCATTCAAGCCAGATCCTTACTGTAAGCAATGCAGCCCGCGCCTCCCTGCCTAGCCCCCGCTTGCTAGTGGCGGGTGCCGGCATCTGTGCTGCTTCTCCGCTGGGGGAGTTACCAATGGGCTCGTAATCTGTGGGTTTTAATTGTTATTTATTTTTCCTCCCTGTTATGTTGCCCTTTGTGCTTCCAAGGCTCGGCACAGACTCGGCAGTGAGAGTGTTTCCTGGAGTTTGGAAATTTCTCTCTTTTTAAGACTCCCTTCCCGGGACAAAGCTCCATCCCTCCCTCTTTTGTCTCTTTTTTTGTCTTTTATATTTTTTCCTACCTCCTTTCGAAGACAACAGGTTGCTTTTCTGGGTGCCTGATGTCCTCTGCCAGCATTCAGAAGTTGTTCTGTGGAATTTACTTGGCATTTAAATGTTCTTTTGATGAATTTGTGGGAGAGAAAGTGGTCTCCCCATCCTATTCCTCCGCCATCTTAGCTCCACCTCCTAATATCCACTTTCAAACACAGTATTTTCTCTTTGTTTCCCCAACAAAACAAGTTCCTCTCTCATCAGCCTTTCCCCTATCTCCCCTGCTGTAAGGAGCCTACCTCTGACCAATGATGAACCCCATACAAATAGCTTCTTCTGAATTCAAAGTGCAGACCAATACTAAGAAAAGCAGGGCCATGCATCCTCAGTGGATGAAGAAGCCCCATGAGCTCACATTTGTTATTTAATACTGAACTCAGCCACACCCTCCTTTAGAAATCTGCTATAAGAGCCTGTGGAAGTTTCCACCCATAGTATTGTATTCTTATGTCCAGTTACGTTACAGGGCTACTCACTAAACTATAAGCTTCTTGAAGTGAGTTATAAGCTTCTGATTGACCTTTGTATCTCACAAGCGCAACACATATAAACAGAATTAATTCTGTAATAAATTAAGGAAACTGAGTTTACACATGGTAAGAATAATAAATATATAATTCATGACAATATATTACTCATTCTAACTTGTTTCCATATAAATGGCACTATATTATACCACTACAGTATCTTCTAGAGGTATAAACAAGTATAACTTTAATATGATCAACATTTGAAATGTTGGAAGACTATGAGAACTTCACTTAGACTGATTACAGAGAAGAAATAAGTTTTCTGGCCTCTTATAACCTGTCCCTAGGTTTCTCTAGCTGATAATCACAGTCATGTCTCCATTCCAGTATCAAACAATTGTTTTGCTTTTTTTTACCCCAATCCACCCAGGCACTGATTCCCTTTCCTCCTTTCAGTGCAGCTATAGCCTGCATGTCCCCCTTGTGTTTTTCTCCACTCTGTTATTTTTATTTTCCACCAAGGCCTCTGGTCTGTGCAGTAGGTTTTCATATATTCCTTCAGGTACCTTCATTTCTGAAGAATCCATTCATTACACAATTGCTCAAAGCTTTGTGTAATGGAGATGGTTCTTTTTCAAATATACAAATGACTTTTTTTTTTCTTTTAAATGTTTGTGTACATTGTCTTTTCCCTAAGCAAGAGGCAGACTGCAAGAGATAGAGATAAACCCATACAGTTAAAAAAATAATTTTGGTTATCTAAAACAGACATGAGAGTTGCCTGCAAAAGAGTAGATGAGAACTAGGTTTTATGGCAAGAAAGAAGGAATTTCTAAGTTTCTCTCTTGTAAACATATCTATAGAGTGTCTTGGTGGATAAGATCATAGTGTTTACTCTATGCCTGGGGTATGGAGGATAAGGGTGTGTGGTGGAGGAAACCTGGCCTTTCTAGCTCAAAAAATTATTTGGTGGATTGAGTGGGGTGCAGGTGGAAAAGAATGGATCATAGATTTAGATATAAAGTATAGATTTTTCAACAAAAGGAAAGAGACTATCTTCTCAGTCCTGGGGTAGGCAAAGATTTCTAAGATAGAATTCATAAGGCAGTAAGTAAAACAGAGAAATTGAGAAATTGATGAAGTAGTCATGCAGAAAGGACCTCTGTTATGTCTCCGAGCCTCCCTTAACTTCCATGTGGTTTGGGAGCCTCAGGATATCCTGTGTGCCCCTGACAGAGTGGACAGTATTGTGGCAGCAAGTCACCCCCTCTGTGATGAGGGTGAGCTGACCAGACAACAGAGGTGAGCCTGGAGCAAAGTGGAAGATACAGTCAAGATCCTAGGACTCTGTAACCCTTGAGATTGCTGCGGTGATGAGCTCATTAGAGGAATTACCGATCCTTGACTGAGCTGAATTACAGCAGTCAAAGGCTTCAGCGACGAATACCAAGAGAACACCCAGGGATGAAACCAGCCCTGCTGTTTATAAGCCGCAGGTCCAGTGAGCAGCCTACACTAAGTCTCTAAGGCTCAAATCAGGAGGAAAAGGCAACACCGTGTGGTTCTAATGTTACCTGGACCATGTATCCACATCCATGTAAACAGCATATTAAAGGAGTGTACAGAAAGGGTGTGGAATTCATACAATTAAAACAAAAAATCCTGAGTCATCTAAACAGGGTCTAAGATACACATAGAGATCAATTTAAATTGTGGGATTGGAGTAGGATTACTGAGTGAGTGAAATATTATTTTTGTCCCTTTGAATCCTCAAGCAAGGTTTAAGTTTAAAAGCAAGAACCCTAGGGACTTCTCTGGTGGTCCAGTGGCTAAGATTCCCTGCTCTTAATGTAAGGGGCCTGGGTTTGACCCCTGTTTAGGGAACTAGATCCCACATGCTGCAACTAAGAGTCTGCATGATGCACCTAAGAGATTCACCACACCTCAACGAAGACCAAAGATCCCAGGTGCCCCAACTAAGACCTGACGCAGCCAAATAAATAAGCAATGAGTAAAATAAATATTCAGTTAGGTTCAGTTCAGTCACTCAGTTGTATCTGACTCTCTGTGACTCCATGGACTGCAGCACACCAGCTATCGCAAACCCCTGGAGCTTGCTCAAACTCATGTCAATCGAGTAGGTGATGCCATCCAACCACCTCATCCTCTGTCATCCCCTTCTCCTCCTGCTTTCAATCTTTCCCAGCATCAGGGTCTTCTCCAATGAGTCAGTTCTTCACATCAGGTGGCCAAAGTATTGGAGCTTCAGCTTCAGCATCAGTCCTTCCACTGAATATTCAAGACTGATTTCCTTTAGGATTGACTGGTTTGATCTTGCAGTACAAGGGAGTCTGAAGAGTCTTCTCCAATACCACAGTTCAAAAGCATCAATCCTTCGGTGCTCAACTTATATTAAAAAATAAATAAAATCAAGAACTCTAGGACCGGGGGGATGGAAGGGAGGCTCAAGGCTCGATTATATATGTATAATTATGGCTGACTCACATTGTTGTATGGCAGAAGCCAATACAACATTGAAAAGCAATTTTCCTCCAATTAAAAAATCATTTCTTAAAAAAAGAACTCTAGGATCAGTTTGCTTGAGTCCAAGTCACTGATCTATGGTTCACCAACAGCATAACCCATGTAAGTTATACCACTTCTCCAAACTACAGTTACCATCTAATCCAGAGAGGTTATATTAATATTTATAACATACAGTTTGGCAGTAACACAGTTCCTGGCATACACTATGTGCTCGGTGAATGACCATCGGTAATATTCCCTGATGATAAAATAAGCAAACCATGGAGAGAAATTAAAATCAGATTGGCAGGTATGGAAGGTGTCTCAAAGAAGGTGGCATAAGGCAAATACTGAAAATTATGTGGAAGTGGATGACAGGAAGAGGCTGTATGGGAAACTGAAAGCGTTCACTCAGGGTGGAGGAATGTGTACCCAGGTACTTCTAGGAGATGGGGGAAGATCATAGAAAGCTTTATGTATTAGAAGATTCAGACTGTACATTGAGTAAGATGATTTGGAAGGACAATTGACCAGTATGTAAATCAATGTTTTTTCAAAGTGGTAGCTCTGAACCTGGACCGATGTAGCAGATCCTGATTGACATATTCTTGAATAAAATAGAATAAAAAGAAAGGAATAGACTATATTGTTTCTGCATATAAATTAAAAGTATGTGTGTGTACCAGTTGGTGGTTCATTGAAATGTAAAATGTATCTATTAATATAGATCTGTCATAGTGACTGGAAAAGAGAATGGACTGGAGAGAGACAGTGCTTACCATATCAGAATCTGAAAAAGTGGTTAGATCTTGGGCTTTTTAATTAAATAAGAGGAAACGTTTTACTTTGGTTTCTTTTGCAGTCCAGCACCAGCTTTAGAGTGGTAAAATTTGCAATTCTACTCTGAATTGATCAATATGCCTAGGAAATGAAACTTTATCCATACATGAATGTGCTTTTCCCCTTTGATGCATGTGAAAGCACTGTGCTCCACACCTAAAATATTAAGACAATATGACCTAGGCAGGCTGAACCTTGGATCCTAGACTTGTTCCATCCTGCCAGCTGTACAAGTTGGGCACCCTCTCTGGACTTCGGGGAGAATACTAAACAGTGTGATCCAACAGGTCCCTTCCAACTCTCAATAGGTGCTTCTACTAGGCCAGTTTGTTCATGAATGCAAATATCCTGTGTGAGAATTCAGATTAGAACTCGGGGTATTTGTGTTGCTAACCCCTGGCATCTATCAAGTTAGGCAGCCATTCCTGTCCAGCATGCAAACAAATATAAATGTTTTGATGAAGTATCCCAACATGGATACTCAGTGGAGTAGCTGACTCTTCTAATCTCTGATTGGAACACTATCTGAATGTAATAATGTATGTTATTATGTCTCTAACACCCCATCAGATGGACTCTCTTTCTAGAGAATGGGACAGTTTATCATGCCATTCACAGTATATAAGACAATGGTCTATTTATAGTGAAGTGAAGTTGCTCAGTCGTGTCCGACTCTTTGCGACCCCATGGACTGTAACCTACCAGGCTCCTCCGTCCATGGGATTCTCCAGGCAAGAGTACTGGAGTGGGTTGCCATTTCCTTCTCCAGGGGATCTTCCCGACCCAGGGATCGAACCCAGGTCTCCTGCATTGTAGGCAGATGCTTTACCATCTGAGCCACCAGGGAAGACTATTTATAGTAGAAGTATACAATTAGCAGTTAAATAAAACAGTAGCCTTTACTTCTAAACCTCCAGGCAACAGGGGAGCTGAATTTTGAAGACTCTGGAAGGGATTCAAGAATAACTAAGGCATCTAAGAGGGCTTGCTAGCTAGCACCAGTAGTAAAGAATCCACCTGCCAGTGCAGGAGACACAAGAGACACAGGTTGTATCCCTAGGTTGGGAAGATCCCCAGAGCAGGAAAAGACAACCTGCTCCAGTTTTCTTAACTTGGGAAAGCCCATGGATAGAGGAGCTTGGCGGGCTGCAGAGTTGGACATGCCTGAGCCCGCATGTGTGAGTGCACATGCACACACACACACACACACACACACACACACACACAAGGCATCTAAGATTTGAGGGAGTCAAAATGCCAGGTTGATAAAAACCTAAAATTCTTTTCAGCATTTCCCCTAGAAATGTCCTTCAGTGATTTCTACTTGATGACAGAACATGATTCTAAGACATCCAGAAGATAGTTGCAGCTAAATGCAATTGTATGTACAGTTTTCAATAGTCTCAAAACATTGAGAATGTTATTAAAAAATAAGAGGTCAAGGCCTGGTAAAGAGGACCAGTTTTTCTGTACACCCAAAATTTTAGTCCAAGTATTTAATGTTCTATGCCACCAGAGCAAAACAAACTGAAAAGGGACCAGCACTTACCAAGAATGAAGCCTTAGATTAGTTCTTATAAAAACCTCTTAGCAGACTACTAATGCAAGGGAAGGGACTTTGTTAACATGATAAAAGTTATATACCAAAAAAACAACAAAAAGCCCACACATACAGCAAACACGCTTAATGGTTAAATATCTAGAGATTTCTTTCTGATCCAGAATGAAACAAAAATGCCCCCTCCAACTACTCCTATTCAATATTGTACTGGAGGTCCTAGCCAAGACTAAAGGCAAAACACACACACACGCACACACACACATTGTATATACATATATATAATAATCACATATATACACATATGTTTGGAAATAAATTGAAAAGGAAGAAATAAAACTTTCACTTCCACCAACATGGTTACATATATAAGGTAAGGTAAGGTAAGTCACTTCATTTGTGTCTGACTCTGTGCAACCCCATAGATGGCAGCCCACCAGGCTCCCCCGTCCCTGGGATATATACATAGGACATATTTAAATATATATAGATAAATTTAGAAATATATAAGTGCATTTAGCAAGGTCATTGTTTTCAAAGTCAATATAAAATGGATGTTTTTACCTACCAGTAAGAGATAATAAGAAAATGAAAATCTTAAATGAAGTAAGCCAAAGATAAATAAATATTGCTTATATGTGAAATCTTAAAAAAAAAGATACAAATTATATTATTTAAAAAATACAAGTGGACCCATAGACATAGAGAACAAATCTATGGTTACCAAAAGGGAAACAGGGGGGAAGGGATAAATTATGTGTGTTTTGTGTGTGCACACATGTGTGTAGACATAGCTGAATCACTATATTGCATGCCTGATACTAACACAAAATTGTAAATCCACTACAGTTCAGCTGAAAGCAGTAAATATATATAAAAAATGAAAATCTTAAAATATTATTTCAAAGACATCAAATACCTTAGGACTCAATCTACCAAAATGCATGCCGTATCTCTACATAGAAAATAAAACACCTTTAGGATAAATCAAAAATCTTAAATAAAAGGAGAGCTATGCTATGTTCATAAACAAGAATATTTTAAAATGTAAAACTCACCAAATTAGCCAATAGATGCAATGCAATCCCAATCAATATTCCAGCATATGGATGTATTTGCATAAATTTACAAGTTGATTCTAAAATGTATATGGAAATGTGAAGGACCAAGAGCAGCCAAGACAATCTTGGAGTGGAGGAACAAATGGAGAACACTCACGCTACCAAGCATCATGTCTTATTATAAAGTTCTGCAGGGAAGTGAAATTCACCAACTCAAAATGTGTCTTTCTGGCATACTAACATATTTCAAGCTGGTTATTTTCTATGAAAGAGTAGACATGGGAAAAACTCTGAAAACCAAGTAGGTTATCCCTATTCTTTTGTAAGAAACATTTACATTTATAAGGGAAATCCATTTGTAAGGTGGTCTCCCTCCAAGGGAAGAGGAGGAGGACCAGACCTCTAGAAACTCTCTCAAGTGGGAAGGTAATGATTAAATCTGCACAACAACCACACCTTTATTTTCTGTGCTTTCCTGCTCACCTCACATAACAGACTCTTCCCCACCCTCAACATCTCAATATCTTCTTTTTTGGTGAGTTATTCACTTCTCCTGGGTCTTTCGCATTTATGTGTGTGTGTGTGTGTGTGTGTGTGTGTGTGTGTGTGCGCGCGCGCACACGCATGCACTCAGAATACTGGAGCAGGTTGCCATTTTCTTCTCCAGGGGATCTTCCCAGCCCAGGGATCAAACCTGCATCTCCTGCAATGGCAGGCAGATTATTTACTACTGTGCCTCCCATGGTATATATGTTATTAAACTTCATTTGATTTTCTCCTGTTAAGCTGTGTCATGTCAGTTTAGTTCTTAGACCAGCCAGAAGAAGGGCTGAGGAAAATTGCTTCCTCTCCAACAGTTCCAGTAATTAAGAATAAATACTGACACAACATTGTAAATAAATATACTTCAGTTAAAAATAAAAGATTGAATGGCTTTGGCATATGGTTAAGCAACAAGGTGAAGAGAACAAAAGTGAGGAGCCAGGCCATATACATATGGTCTCTTGATTTATGTGAAATTGACTCTGCAATGCATTGAGAGAAATACACATATCAAAAATGCATGCAGATCCAGGTGATAATAATACCTGTGGGTCATTTAAAAAAGGGCAAAAGCTACAATTAAAAAATATGGAAAAGTCTTAAGCAGGCATTTCACAAATAAAAGAGTATCTAAGTGTTCATGTAAAAGTGCTCACCCTCTTTAGCCGTGTCAAAGAAAAACTGCACCAATGTGAGTGAGACAGGCAAGGAAGGTTTCATGCAAGACTGCTGTAACAGAGGCCAAGACAATTGCAATAGGGGAGAGAGACTGGAGTCAACTCTGCTGAAACAAAAGGGAGGGGAGTTTCCAAGCAGCTGGGGCCAGAGATGGAAAAATGCTGGAGGACTTGAGGAGGGAGGTTGGTCAAGGTGACTAGGCCACCTGCTTTTGTTTTTTCAATTATTATTAAACTTTATTATAGTTGCTGTACAATGCTGTGTTAGTTTCTGCTGTACAGCAAAGTGAATCAGTGCTCATATACATGTATCCACTCCTTTTTAGACTCTATCCCTGAATACATCATTACCAAGTGCTGAGTAGTGCTGAGTACCAAGTACACTATTCAGCTATACAGTAGGTCTTTGCTGGTTACCTACTTTATATATCAATCTCAATCTCCCAATTTGCCCCTCTCCCCCTTTCCCTGTTGGTAATAATGTTTGTTTTCTACATCTGTGACTCTAATTCTGTTTTGTAAATAGGTTCGTTCGTATCATTTTTACAGATTCTACATATCAGCAATATCATATGATATTTGCCTTTCTCTGTCTCATTTATTTCATTCAGTATGACAATCTTGAGGTCCATCCATGTCACTGCAGATGACATTACTTCATTTTTTATGGCTGAGTAATATTCCACTGTATCATATCTTCTTTATCCATTTCTCCCCTGATGGACATTTAGGTTTCTTGCATGTCCTGGCTATTGTAAATAGCGCTGCAGTGAACACTGGGGTACATGTATCTTTTTAGATTACCTTTTTCTCTGTATAAGAGATAAGCATTTGTTACTTATCCATTTAGGCTTGTACCTTCCCATGGATTCCAGGAAACAGGGACTCTATCTTCCTAATTACATTTCAAAGTTCATTGAGACAGTCCTGGCTGTGAAACTGGAGGAGATTGGAAGAAGGTTTACATCTTAAAGGACCTAAAACATAGGGAAAGGGGTTATGGCCAAGAAGAAATCTCAGTAAAGTTTAGCCAAGCTGAAGGGAACTTGAAGGCCACCTTGATAAGTAATCTTTGGCTTATTTACTTTTTTTTTTTTAATTTACTTGTCTGTTTGTACCTCAAAGCTGCTGTTGAAGTTCTAGAGTTGATGGTAGAAATCTGAGTGCCCACCACACTATCTAGCTTTAGGCATGTGTGTTGAATGAAATGAACGAATGATTGGACTATAATTGGGCTACTGGTAAATTTGTACAGACCTGTCATTAGCAGAATTTAACTTGGGGGAATAAGGTACCATACATACGTGTTAGATAACCTCCTAAATGTTCGTCAAATGTGAAATAATGTGCTCCACATAAAATTTAATCAAAGAGTGGAAAACTGGAGGAAGACGATGATCTAGTTGGGACTGCCTCCTTCAAGCCATGGAATGCATCTTCATTTGGATTGTAAATACTAACTGGGGTATTGGAAAGACACATGTTAAAAAGACAACCAGGAGTTAACAGCTTGCCTTTAAAAGACAAATATTTAATCCCATCCCTTCTCACCATCCCAAACCACACCATTACTTCTAAGGTATAGATGGAGTCACAGCTAGGAAGGTTAAAACAATACTATTTTAAAATTGACTGAGCGCCGAAGAATTGATGCTTTCGAACTGTGGTGTTGGAGAAGACTCTTGAGAGTCCCTTGGACTGCAAGGAGATCCAACCAGTCCATTCAGAGGGAAATCAGCCCTGGGATTTCTTTGGAAGGAATGATGCTGAGGCTGAAACTCCAGTATTTTGGCCACCTCATGCGAAGAGTTGACTCATTGGAAAAGACTCTGATGCTGGGAGGGATTGGGGGCAAGAGGAGAAGGGGACGACAGAGGATGAGATGGCTGGATGGCATCACTGACTCGATGGACGTGAGTCTGAGTGACCTCCAGGAGTTGGTGATGGACAGGGAGGCCTGGCGTGCTGCGATTCATGGGGTCGCAAAGAGTCGGACACGACTGAGCGACTGATCTGATCTGATCTGATTTTAAAATTCACATTCATCTTGAAAAGAGATTGTTTTATCTACATATTAGTAATAAAACCATTAGTCAAAATGTTATTATCACTTACAAAGTGCGTGTAACAAAGTTAAAGATGTGGGATTTGAACCATACTTTTCTGATGTGAGCCACTGTTCTTTCTCTAAAGATAGTAAAAGAAAAAAAAGGGGAGGAGGATGGGGGGATTCCAGTGTTGTTTTACTGGGAGCATCTGAAAGGAAAACTAGAAGTGCTCTATTTCCACTGTAATGTTATAGCTTAAAATAATAAGCAAAGTGAGAAAATGCAATAAACTCCAAGCTCCAGAAGTTATTTGCCTCTAATTTTAGAATGCCTACAATAAAACAACAGTGACAACAAAAGTGACAGTTATCATCACCTTCCCTGGTGGAGTGACGGCTCCACGTTTGTAAAACAAGTTAAAGTGATGATTACTCAAGAACTGGACTTTTTTTATGCACAAATAGCCTGCCTGCTTGTGATAAAAATGAGCCGACAGTCTTTGGCTGTTTTTCACTTAAAATCTGGGTCCAGATTGTCCTGAGTTAACAACAGTTAACTTTTAGGCCATGTGAATTTTTTTTTTCCAATGTAGGAAAAAGAATTCTTAGACTCAGCAAGTTCGTTTTGGGGCTATCACATACATACAGAAAAATGGACAAGTCCTAAGGGTACATTTTCACAAATGGTAACCACTTATATCAATTATAAATACCAGTCAGATCAAGGAGAGAATATTGGAAAACACCTGAAGCACTCCCTCAGGCTCACTCCCATCATGACTCACCATCTTCATTAAGGTCAGTTGAGTTCAGTTGCTCAGTGGTGTCCAACTCTCTGCGACCCCATGGACTACAGCACGCCAGGCTTCCCTCTCCATCACCAACTCTCACAGCTTGATCAAACTCATGTCCATTAAGTCAGTGATGCCATCCAACCATCTCATCCTCTGTCATCCCCTTCTCCTCCTGCCTTCAACCTTTCCCAGCATCAGGGTCTTTTCCAATGAGTCAGTTCTTCACATCTGGTGGCCAAAGTACTGGGGCTTCAGCTTCAGCATCAGTCCTTCCAGTGAATATTCAGGACTGATTTCCCATAGGATGGACTGGTTTGTTCTCCTTGCTGTCCAAGGGACTCTCTAGAGTCTTCTCCAACACCACAGTTCAAAAGCTTCAATTCTTCAGTGCTCAGCTTTATGGTCCAATTCTCACATCCATACATGACTACTGGAAAAACCATAGCTTTAACTAGACGGATCTTTGTTGGTAATGTCTGTGCTTTTAAATATGCTTTATCTTCATTAAAGCAAACCACAATCCCAACTTCTATGCCTATATATTAGTTCTGACTGTTTATGAATTTCATATGGATGCAACCATATGGTATACACTCATCCATGATTTGCTCTGTTTCATTTGACATTATGTTTGTGTTCATTCACTTACATTACTATATTATAGGACTATAACACCATCAGTTTTTCCATTTTCCTACTAATATGTGGGTTGTTTTTCAAGTAAACAACTACTATGAATAAACTCACTATGAACATATTCCACGATGTTCCATGTACACACATACATGATGTGTTTCTTGAATATATACCTAGGAGCGGAATTGCTGGGTTTGGTACACGTAAATATTCAGTTTTAGCAGATATATCCAAGCACCTTCCTGAAGTGCTACACTCTGACCAACAGTTTAGGGACATTCCAGTTGCTTCATGTTCCCAACAAAACGACGTTTCCTGTACTTTACTTATTTAAAAATAAAAATGCCAACCCTTCTAGTGGCATGATAGTTAAATCTCACTGTGGTTTTAGCTTCTAATTTTTCTGATGTCTGACCAAGTTGACTTTACCTTCATCTCAATTTGACTAGTCTTTATAGGTTTCTTCCTGACTATAGGGTCATTCCCTCCATTTCCTGAGAGAATTTCTGTTCCTTTGAGACAGAATTTCTTCTCCCAGCCTCTTCTCATTTTACAACCCCAAAACAAAATGTCTCTCTCAGGAACCTGGGAGCCATCCTGTTGAAATGCTAGCTTATGATTTTTTTTTCCATTTTTTTTAACTGTTTTTTAACTGTATTTTTTGTCTGTTTCATCATGGCTTGTAGGTCTTCTTATTGTCACCTAGATTTGAATTCTTTGCCTGATAAGTGTATTTCCTCCACTGCATAGTGAAATGAAGGGAAGGCCTTTCTAGAATGAATTACAGCCATTTGGCTCTGGTCTTTTGGCATCTCTGATAGGACTGGGAAATTGCCAAACATCAAGGGACTTGGCAGCTTTGGCTTGAGTCTACACGGGACCTGTGTTGAGTCTTTGATGTTCCTTAAAGGTAATTTCTATTCTCTCACTTTCTGCATTTCATGAGGTGATCCACATTTTCTCATTCTAGATTGTCATAAAGCCTCCAGTCAGTACCTGTGCACTCAATTCATGATCATTGTCAATGCATTATCTTTTATTTGCTTATGCAAGAGCCTTAAAAGAAGGACTCAAGGTCAAAGCTCTATCTGTTGGAGGAATTATTTGTTTATTTTAGGAAAAATATTTGTTCTTCATCTGAGTCACAGTGCCCAAGAGAAATTAAAACTTTTATTTACTTTAGTTCATGGAGCCAGATTCAATTAAGATTCCTCTTATACGTGCTACTAATTAAGAACTAAGGTCTTTTACCTAAAAGCTGATTTTAAAAAATAAGTAAAACAGAAATAGTCATTACATGAAAGAGATAAATTGTCCTTTAACATACAAAAATTTGTGCAACTTATAATTAAAAGGAATGCAAATTAAAACTAAACTGAGACATCATTTTTCACCTACCAAATTAGCAAAAATTCAAAAGATTGACTAGCACAACTCACTCTGTTGATGAGTCTGTTGGGAAAGGCATATTCATAGATTGCTGATGCAGTTAGAAATGGGGAAAAACCCATGGGGGTGAGAATTGGCAATGTTTGCCCAAAGTGCACATTCATTACTTAGTCTTTGAGCTATCCTACTTGTGGAAATGTACCTTAAAGTTTCACCTCCACAGTGAGAAATAATACAGGCATACCTGTGTTATCACACTTTGCTTTCATATACCATGCACATATTGCATTTATTACAAAGGAAGATTTGTGGCAACCTTGTGTCCAGCAAGTCTATTTGCACCATTTTCTAACAGCATTTTTTTTAAGGTGGTGTCTCTGTGTCACATTTTGGAAATTCTTGCAATATTTCAAGCTTTTTCATTATTTCTATGTTGGTTATGGTGATCTATGATTAGTGATTTTTGATGATACTATTATAATTGTTTGAGGGCTAGGTGAACCAAGCCTAAGTAGAACAGTGAACTTAATCTATGAGTTGTATGTGTTCCAGCTGCTCTACTAACCAAGCCATTCCTCCATCTCACTCCTTCCCCTAGAGCTGTTCAAAATATGATTGCTTATTGACAATGTATTTGATCACTCAAGACTTCTGATCAGATCAGATCAGTTGCTCAGTGGTGTCCGACTCTTTGCGACCCCATGAATCACAGCACACCAGGCCTGCCTGTCCATCACCAACTACCAGAGTTCACTCAGACTCATGTCCATCAAGTCAGTGATGCCATCCAGCCATCTCATCCTCTGTTGTCCCCTTCTCCTCTTGCCCCCAATCCCTCCCAGCATCAGAGTCTTTTCCAATGAGTCAACTCTTCACATGAGGTGGCCAGAGTACTGGAGTTTCAGCCTCAGCATCATTCCTTCCAAAGAAATCCCAGGGCTTATCTCCTTCAGAATGGACTGCTTGGATCTCCTTGCAGTCCAAGGGACTCTCAAGAGTCTTCTCCAACACCACAGTTCAAAAGCATCAATTCTTCAGCGCTCAGCCTTCTTCACAGTCCAGCTCTCACATCCATACATGACCACTGGAAAAACCATAACCTTGACTAGGCGAACCTTTGTTGGCAAAGTAATGTCTCTGCTTTTGAATATGCTGTCTAGGTTGGTCATAACTTTCCTTCCAAGGAGTAAGCGTCTTTTAATTTCATGGCTGCAGTCACCATCTGTAGTGATTTTGGAGCCCAGAAAAAGAAAGTCTGCCACTGTTTCCACTGTTTTCCCATCTATTTGCCATGAAGTGATGGGACCAGATGCCATGATCTTCATTTTCCGAATGTTGAGCTTTAAGCCAACTTTTCACTCTCCTCTTTCACTTTCATCAAGAGGCTTTTTAGTTCCTCTTCAGACGGGTGCGCTAAAGCACAGGCGGCTATGACGGGCACCCTAAGCGCGGCCAAGAGCAGCCACCCCACATCCGAGGTCAGGGGCAGAAGCCAGGACGACCCCATGCCCAAAGGGCTGCGGCCAAGAGGAGTTACCCGACGTCCGAGGTCAGGGGCAGCGGCCGAGAGTACTAGACTGTGACGGCACAGGAACGGCCTAGAGGAGCTATCCCGCATCCGAGGTCAGGGGCGCCGCCGAGAGGACTTACCCAGCGTGAGAGGTCAGGGGCGGCGGCCGGGAGGAGCTACCGCATGCCCCTAAGCCTGAAGCCAGGGGCGGGGGGCTGGAGGCGGGAGGAGCTACCCCACGCCCCCACGCCCAAGGCCAAGGGCAGCGGCCGGGAGGAGCAACCCCACTCCCGAGGCCAGAGGCGGTGGCCGAGGGGACCAACCCTACGTCCAAGGAGCCGTGGCTGCATGGGCGCAGGAGGGCCTAGAGGATCTATCCCACCTTGAAGGTCAGGAAGGGCGGCAGTGAGGAGATACCCCTCGTCCAAGGTAAGGAGCAATGGCTGCGCTTTGCTCGAGCAGCCGTGAAGAGATACCCCACGCACAAGGTGAGAGAAACCCAAGTAAGATGGTAGGTGTTGCAAGAGGGCATCGGAGGGCAAACACACTGAAACCATACTCACAGAAAACTAATCTAATCACACTAGGACCACAGCTTTGTCTAACTCAATGAAACTAAGCCATGCCCCTGGGGCAACCCAAGATGGGCGGGTCATGGTGGAGAGGTCTGACAGAATGTGGTCCGCTCAGAGAAGGGAATGGCAAACCACTTCAGTATTCTTGCCTTGAGAACCCCATGAACAGTATGAAAAGGCAAAATGATAGGACACTGAAAGAAAAACTCCCCAGGTCAGTAGGTGCCCAATAGGCTACTGGAGATCAGTGGAGAAATAACTCCAGAAATAATGAAGGGATGGAGCTAAAGAAAAAGGAATACCCAGCTGTGGATGTGACTGGTGATAGAAGCAAGGTCCAATGCTGTAAAGAGCAATATTGCATAGGAACCTGGAATGTCAGGTCCATGAATCAAGGCAAATTGAAAGTGGTCAAACAGGAGATGGCAAGAATGAATGTTGACATTCTAAGAATCAATGAACTAAAATGGACTGGAATGGGTGAATTTAACTCAGAGGACCATTATATCTACTACTGTGGGCAGGAATCCCCCAGAAGAAATGGAGTGGCCATCATGGTCAACAAAAGAGTCCGAAATGCAGTACTTGGATGCAATCTCAAAAACGACAAAATGATCTCTGTTCGTTTCCAAGGCAACCATTCAATATCACAGTAATCCAAGTCTATGCCCCAACCAGTAATGCTGAAGAAGCTGAAGTTGAACGGTTCTATGAAGACCTAAAAGACCTTTTAGAACTAACGCCGCCCCCCCCCCCAAAAAAAAGCCTTCTGATGGAGATGTACAAAGAGATTGCTAATATAATATCCATTCTGCAGTCCATAAATCAAGGAGTCATTTTGACATTCAAGAGTTGTTACTTAAGAAATACCTTTCATGAAGCTACAGCTATCATAGATAGTGATTCCTCTAAAGGGTCTGAGCAAAGTCAACTACAAACCTTCTGGAAAGCATTCTTCATTGTAGCTGGCATTAAGAACATCTGTGATTCACAGGCAGAGGTCAAAATATCATCATTAACAGGAGTTTAGGAGAGCCCTCATAGATGACTTTGAGAGGTTTCAAGACTTCAGTGGAGGAAGTAACTGCAGATGTGGTGGAAATAGCAAGAGAACTAGAATTAGAAGTGGAACCTGAAGATGTGACTGAATTGTTGCAATCTCAAGATAAAACTTGAACAAATGAGGAGTGGCTTCTTACACATGAACAAATGCAAGTGGTTTCTTGAAATGGAAATTCAAGATGGTGAGGCTGCTGTGAAGCTTGTTGACAACAGAGGATTAGAATATTATGTAAACTTAGTTGATAAAGCTGAGCTAGGGTTTGAGAAAGTTGACTACAATTTGAAAGAAGTTCTACTGTGAGTAAAATGTTATCAAATAGCATTGCATGCTCTAGAGAAATTGTTCATGAAAGGAACAGTCAATCAATGGAGCAAATTTTATTGCTGTCCTATTTAAAGAATAAGACAGCCTCCCGAAACTTCAGCAACCACTACCCTGCTCAGTCAGCAGCCACCCACATTCAAGCAAGACGCTCCACCAGCAAAAAGATAATGACTCACTGCAGGCTCAGATGATGGGCAGCATTTTTTAGCAATAAAGCATTTTTTTAAATGAAGATAAATACATTTTTTAGACATAATGTTATTTCACATTAGTAGACTGAAGTACAGCATGAAAAACTGGGAAACCAAAAAAATCTGTGGGACTCACTTTATTGAGGTAGCAAATACAAACAAAAACAAAGGAACCTGCCATATGTCACATTGATCAAATAACTACAGGGGAAAAGGAATTAATTGAATAACTTGAACTCAGTACCCTGTCTACAGTATGATGTATTTTTGAAATTGCTTGGTATGTATTAAAGGAAAGAACAAATGAGTAAATATATAATTTTTGCTGGAAAACTGGTTTTCTTTGCAAAAAGGGAGTTAAAATGCATAATGGGGGGAAAGTCACGAAAAACTTACGGTGCTAAAGTTGAATTGATGGTAGTAGTATGCTCAATATTACTTTCAAAATATATTTCCGTAGCTGTATATGCTGAGAAACATTGATTGGAAAACATTTTATTTTTTTATATAAAGAGATACTTAATGAATTCTTTTTTTTTATATCAGTTAAATGGTTGTATAGATAATCTGTTTTCTTTTTTTTTTTTAATTTTATTTTGCTTAACTTTACAATATTGTAATGCTTTTGCCATACATCAAAATGAATCCGCCACAAGGCCTCAAGGGCAATATACAATATCTGTTGCACACTCTTTAAAAAATATTTCTTTGTATGTTTGCTTGTTTTGGTTACATTTTGTTTTGTTTTTGCAACCCTTTAAGAATGTTAAAATCATTCTTAGTTCACAGGCTGCACAAAAATAGGCCATAGGCAGGATATAGCCTACAAGCTATAGTTCTCTGAATCAGGGGCCAAAAACAAGAATACTACAGTGGCAATGAGCATACCAAAAGCAGTCAGATATTGATTCCAAAAAAATGGTTCCCATGTAAAGAGATCCACGACCCTGTGGAGCAGCCAGAGGTTCCAGGTTTAGAACCAGGAAATGGCAAGGTAGTCCTGGGACAGCTTGTGCTAGATAGCAAGGGAAAATAGTCAGGACATAGGAAACAAGAGACAGTGCTTCCAGGAGTTAACAGGTGGTCCAGTGAATAGGAATCCACCTGCCAATGTGGGGACACAGGTTCGATCCCTGGTCTGGAAAAATTCCACATGCCATCAAGAAACTAAAAGCCGGTGAGCTGCAACTACTGAGCCCACGTGCTTCAACTACTGAAGCCTATGTGCCCTAGAGCCTGTGCTCCGCAACAAGAGAAGCCCACGAACCACAGTGAAGAGTACCTCCTGCTCACTGCAACTAGAGAAAGCCCTCATGAAGCAAAACAAAAACAACAAAAACCCAGTGCAACCAAAAATAAATAAATAAATTTTAAAAAGAGAGACAATGCTTCCACTGGCAAAATTAGTGTAACTTAAGCATGTGAATGAATTACAACATAAGCATCCATGAATGGCACCAAAACAGTTATGACAGAAGAATAAAATCACCATTTTGTGGCTAGAACATGATGATTAATTCTGGTAGTGATCATCAACAGAAAACAAATGAGTAAAGGTTGTAGAGGAGTAAGAGTCACACATCTCAAAATGATCACACAGATATCTCATCATTACAAAGGATATAAACTATGATGAAATGAGCTGGGAAAACCCTCTTAAGTGAGTCATCCTCAGTAATCCTAGAACCTGAAATCCCATTGCCTCCTGATGAGATGCAATGAGAAGTAACAACATCGTCTATGCAATATTCTTGCAAGAAACTTTTAACTTGAATCTAACCTTGAGGGGACAAAAAGAGAAAAGTCCAGACGGTGGGATGTTCTATAAATAACTGGCCTAAACATTTCAAGCAAGTTATGGTCAAGATAGCAACAACATGAAATACCCAGAGAACTGTCCTAAATTGAAGACTTCCCTGGTGGCTCAGATGGTAAAGAATCTTCCTGCAGTGCAGGAGTCCTGGGTTGGATCTCTGGGTCAGGAAGATCTGCTGGAAAAGGGAAAAACTACCCTCTCCAGTATTCCTGCCTGGAGAATTCTGGACAGAGGAGCCTGGTGGGCTACAGTCCATGGGGTTGCAGAGAGTCAGACACGACTGAGTGACTGACACACACAGACTAAGAAACATGCCAATTGAATGCAATGCCTAGATCTGATGTGAAGAGCAATAATAATTGCTATAAAGAACATTTCTTAAAATAATGAGAAAATCTGAATATGAGCCATACACTAGATAATATTATCATATTGATAATTTCACGTTGAATTCCTTGGATATGTCTATGGCATTATGGTTATATAGGAGAGTGGCCTAGTTCTTAGGCCACGGTAAAGTATTGAGCAGTGACATGACATAATGTGTTAAACTTACATTCAAACAGTTCTGTAGGATGTATAAATACCAACACATAGTTAGAAAGAAAGAGAGAAAGCAAAAATGGTAAAGTGTTTACCTTTGGTACTCTAGGTAAAGGAAATCTGGAAATTATGCTTTTCTTTCAACTTTACAATTTTACAGCTTTGAAAATTTCTAAATGAAAAATCAGCAGCAAAAAAAAAAAAAAGTATGGCTTTTACTCAATTTACAAAATAATGTCAATTATGTGTTCAAGGGTATTTATAGATTTAGTAACAAATAAAAAAAATTAAAGGGATTTCCCTGCTGGTCCAGTGGTTAAGACTCCATGCTTCCGCTGCAGGGGGCACAGATTTGATCCCTGATCAGGGAACTAAGATCCCGCATGTTGTGCTATATGGCCAATAAATCAATAAATAAAATTTTTAAAAAACCTACTGTACCTCAACAGGAAAGTAGTTGAATACATTACATGATATGCATGTGATAAAATATATAGCCATTAAAATATAAAGTAGATTCTGTATGTGCATGTATGTACAATCACATATATATATATATGAAATATATATTTTTATATATATTTAAGGGGGGGAAGGAAAGGTGCAGAAGAGTGTGAATAGCTGTTCATCCCTATTACAATAGACAATATCTAGCGGGATATATAGGAACCCATTAACAGCGACTTTCCCTGGAGAGTGAGATCGGGGTCAGGGAAAGGATTTTTAATTTTCACATTACTCACTTCATCAGTATTATAAATTTGTTTACCATGAGCATATTATCACTTTTATAACAAAAATAAGTAGCTACTTCCTCCCCTAAAATGAACAAGATCTTATTACACTATATAAAATCTTTAAAATAGCAACCAAAACCTTCTCTCTTACTTGTTAGTGGTTTTGTTCTGTTGATAAATTAGGCAGTCTTTGGTCTCTGGCCACACTGGGAGTTTAGCCCACAGCTACAGGAACAGTCGGCATGTGCTGCTATAAGTAAACACACATAATTTAGTGCTCATACACACTGCCTGGCTAAATTAAAGCCTGTGAACACATCTCATGTCTAGATTCTGAATGGTCCTAAAAGTAAGAAGGGAAGTGATCAGCTTCAGCCTCTCCAGGTATTGCAAAGCCCTTTAAACTGTAAATTATGCCACACGTGCACTGCTTTCATTTCCTTGGGGCTTTAGTATGATCCTGAAGTCAAAGCAGTTATTACGGTCTCCATTGTTTGGAAATGGGGAACATGAGTTCAGAGAGATTCAAGAATTCATTCAAGACAGTGTTTGTTAAGATGATATCAACTTCCTCCACAATATTCTTAGCTCCCACTAATGGTTGATAAGTATCATTAAGAGTATCAGAGATACTTTCACCATGGAGGTCAGAGCCCAAGAAATATGAGAGAGGTTTGGACCTCAGCTTAACTTAAAGGGGAATATGTATCTCCTTTCAAAGTGGCTTTTTCATTTTTTAGGTACTCATAATCACATCCTCAGATGAAGCAACTAACTTTCAACATTGTCCAGGAGCCTGTAATACATCTCAGGTATATGTAGGGCAACTAACTTCCATTGCCACTTTCAAGACTTTATGCAGTTTACAAGAGAAGATAAGTAGCACAAGAAGTATAAACATCACAGATTTAATACCATCTTTTGTTCATTTGTGGAGTTTCCCTGATAGCTCAGTTGGTAAAGAATCCACTTGCAATGGCAGGAGACCCCGGTTCAATTCCTAGGTCAGGAAGATCCGCTAAAGAAGGGATAGGATACCCACTCCAGTAGACTTAGGCTTCCCCTGTGGCTCAGGAAAAGCTGGTAAAGAATCTGCCTGCTAGTGGGAGACCTGAGTTCAATCCCTGAGTTGGGATGACCCCCTGGAGAAGGGAAAGGCTACCCACTCCAATATTCTGGCCAGGAGAATTCCATGGACTGTATAGTCCATGGGGTTGCAAAGAGTCAGACACGACTGAGCAACTTTCACTTTACTTCCCTTTGTTCATTTGTGGATAAGTTTCAATGGGACAGGGAAGTTTAGGCAAACAAAGTGAGGTAGTTGAGATAATTCATATGAAGAGCACGGTTCAATAGCATTAGTTAAACCAAAAGCAGCTAGGCGTCCCTGAGCAAGAACGGCTAGGGCTGTAATCAATATGTTACCTTTGACATTTGCAAACACCCTTAGAACAAAACACTATTTTAAAACTTTTTAATGTCATTTTATGAAGTTGGCTTGCCCTTTAAATGTCTCTCCATTCCTTCTGAGAATTAAATCAGTTTCAGGGAGGGTCCCTTTTTGATTACTTGAACAGCAGTTGGGGGTAGAAAACTTAAGAAAAGGCTCTTCACCTGTCTGTAATAGCCTACTGTCTTTGTGATGCCAACCTTTCATCTCTTCTGCTTTCCTTCTCTCAATGATTCATGAGAGGCAGGGACAGCTTCTTTCTCTGATGGAAGTTCCTGCTTGAGAACCAAATGGAAGTGCCGATCGATACCAATAAGGCTCTTCTGAATATGAGAGAAACATGGCCCTGCCAGTTTCTAGAACCCATAAGATGTTTATTATCTGGGTGCAAAGCGATACATCCTAACATAGTCTGCAAAGGTAAGGATCCCTCTGGTGAACATGGGCAGGTGTTATACAAAACACTGCAGTGAAGCTTCAAGGCGACTGAACAGAAGCCATCAATGAGTGGAACAAAGGCTGAGCGTGCCAGTTGTGGCCTGCGAGTAGGATATACATTGGCATTAAGAGGCTTAGAGGTATCCAGATAAAATGTACCAGGCCCTACATAAGTGAGTACATGATGCTGTGATGGAAGCTCACCATCTCAGAAGAACTCAACACAGAGAAGATGCATATCCAGTCTCCTGAGGATGAAGCCAACAAGGGCAAGACAAAGTAGCTGAACTGCTTTAGCAAACTGAAATAGGGTATTTGGTATACATATGCAGGTTCAAAGTAAGACCCACAGCTCCCCCTTTTAAACATACAGCCAACACTAGGCCCTCCAGAATGGATTTCTCAGGACTCTCCAGATGAATAAAAAGCAAGATCTCTGTGCAAGAAAACTGAGAAGTCAGATCTAAGCCAACCATCAGGATGGGATTTAATAACTAAAACCCAAACACCACGCTCTGCCCTGAGAATCTTAGATCAGGGTCTTCAGCAAATAATAAAGGATGAGGGTATCCCTGGTGGTCCAGTGGCAAAGACTCCACACTCCCGATGTGGGGGCTGGGTTCAATGCCTGATTAGAGAACTAGTTCCCACATGCACAGCTAAGAGTTTGCATGCCAAAACTGAAAACACTGCATGCCACAAGTAAGGATCCCACCTGTCACAACTAAGACCCAATGCCGCCACATAAATAAATATTTGAAAATAATAACAATAAAGAATGAAACTTTGAGGCTCTGTCTGTTCTAGTTAGGTACATTAGGCCAACAGCTTCTCTCGAAAGACACAGCCCTGTAGAAGTATGAGCATATGAGCTGCAAATCAGCTACTGCTACATTAGACAGATCTATACTCAGGAAGAACGTCTGGTGACCTTCAAGTGGGAGAGTCTGTCTTGGAGTAACTGTTGGTGTGTGCATGTGCCCTTCCCAGGTTAACACTACTGAAGACCAAACCTTAGTTGGAATCCAGTCTGGCACTCAGAATAACTTGTAACAATTACTGGACCAAGATGCACTCTCATCTTCGTCATTTATAAGAGTCATACTCATATTTATCAGTAACCTTGTCAGTTAATTAAGTTGCACTTGCCTCCCTCTGTTTGCTTAGATTTTGAACCAGAGAATTTTAAAAATCATTGGTTCTATACTCATTTTATATATAAGGAAATTGAAGCCAGTTCAAGGACAGAATGATTTGCCTAAATCTCCAGAGTCAATTTGACTAGGAGAAGGTGAAGTATTTCTAATTTCATAATTCCCTTCCAGTACCACAACATTATCTCAGTCAATTGTCACAACTCAAGGCTCTTGAATTTCAACTACCAGTGAGGCCAGACATATTAAGTGTGTTTCTTCTAAATAGAGATTTCATTTTAAAGAAGTGGCAAGGATAGGAAGCAAGCTATCCACCACTATCAAACCACTGATATGAGAGATCTTGTTTTGTTTTTCCTATAATTTCTCCTCTTTGAGTTCCCTTTGATGCCCTGTGGTTTCTTTCCACATGTGACCCCCTTTCCATATGAAGTTTGCCTCAACTGCACTCAGAGCTGAGTGATATGATGAAACAGAAGGGTACAACATACAGAATAAGAAGTGAGGTCAAGTCTAGATTCTGAGGCTTTATGTCTGTGGCATCATCTAAATGTTAGAAAGTATTCCGAATGACGGATCCAACATATAAATACATGTGAACCCACTACCTGATCTATTTAAATAGCATGCATATACATACTCATGCTGGAAACAAGAAGGGGGGCCATCAATGGACCAGAAAATTGGAGAAAGGTCTAGAAGACAGAAAACAAATACAAGATATTGACAGGACAAATGAAACAGAAAATCACGACTTAAAGTATCATCACAGCATTGGGAGCAAGAGATCAATTTCAAAATGGAGCCTCAGAGAAGCTTCAAACATTATCAATTTATGCTGAGGAGGGCTTATGGCCTGGGCTACTCAGCATGGTAATTAATTAAGTTCTTGGTCAGAAAAACAATTGTCTTCCTGTCCCTCCTCCTCTCCATGTTTGAAGAGCACGTATAGCAAACACTAGTTTAGAATGTCAGGGTGGATTTCTCTCTAAAAAAGAAGGCAATGTGCATGGATCCTGGAGCCTGAAAGAAGCAGGGTGAGACAGAGATAACTCTGGACTTACACTTCAAACAATGAAGAGAAAACTAAATAAATGAATAAATAAATAACTCCTCCTAAAGGCAAAAGCACTGACATGCCCAAAGAGTCAGTTGTCAGACTCTTTGTGACCCCATGGACTACAGCATGCTAGGCTTCCCTGTCCATCACCAACACCCACAGCTTGATCAAACTCACGTCCATCAAGTTGGTGATACCATCCAACCATCTCATGCTCTATCATCCCCTTCTCCTCCTGCCTTCAATCTTTCCCAGCATCAGGGTCTTTTCTTCACATCAGGTAGCTGAAGTATTGGAGCTTCAGCTTCAGCATCAGTCGTTCCAATGAATATTCAGGACTGATTTCCTTTAGGATGGACTGGTTTGATCTCGTTGTGGTCCAAGAGCCTTTCAAAAGTCTTCTCCAACACCGCAGTTCAAAAGCATCAATTCTTTGGTGCTCTGCTTTCTTTATAGTCCAACTCTCACATCCATACACGACTACAGGAAAAACCATACCTTTGACTAGATGGACCTTTGTTGGTAATGTAATGTATCTGCTTTTTAATATGCTGTCTAGGTTGGTCATAGCTTTTCTTCCAAGGAGCAAGCATCTTTTAATTTCATGGCTGCAGTCACCATCTACAATGAAGTCTCTCACTGTTTCCATTGTTTCCCCATCTATTTGCCATGAACTGTTTGATGGGACCAGATGCCATGATCTTAGTTTTCTGAACGTTGAATTTTAAGCCAAAAATTTCACTCTCCTCTTTCACTTTCATCAAGAGGCTCTTTAGTTCTTCTTCACTTTCTGCCATAAGGGTGGTGTCATCTGCATATATGAGGTTATTGATATTTCTCCCAGCAACCTTGATTCCAACTTGTGCTTCATCCAGCCCAGCATTTCTCATGATGTACTCTGCACATAAGTTAAATAAGTAGAGTGACAATATACAGCCTTGATGTACTCCTTTCCCGATTTGGAACCAGTCTGTTGTTCCATGTCCAGTTCTAACTGTTGCTTTTTGACCTACATACAGATTTCTCAGAGGCAGGTAAGGTGGTCTGGCATTCCCATCTCTGTAAGAAGTTTCCACAGTTTGTTGCAATCCACACTGTCAAAGGCTTTGGCATAGTTAATGAAGCGGAAGTAGATGTTTTTCTGGAACTCTCTTGCTTTTTCAATGATCCAGCAGATATTGGCAATTTGATCTTTGGTTCCTCTGTCTTTTCTAAATCCAGCTTGAACACCTGGAAGTTCACAGTTCACATACTGTTGAAGCTCGCTTGAAGAATTTTGAGCATTACTTTACTAGTGTGTAAGATGAGGGCAATTGTGCAGTAGTTTGAGCATTCTTTGGCATTGCCTTTCTTTGGGATTGGAATGAAAACTGACCTTTTCCAGTCCTCTGGCCACTGCTGAGTTTTCCAAATTTGATGGCATATTGAGTGCAGCACTTACACAGCATCATCTTTTAGGATTTGAAATAGCTCAACTGGAATTCCATCACCTCCACTAGCTTTGTTCATAGTGATTCTTCCTAAGGCCCACTTGATATCATATTCCAGGATGTCTGGCTCTAGGTGAGTGATCACACCATCATGGTTATCCAGGTCATGAAGATCTTTTTGTATAGTATTTCTGTGTATTCTTGCCACCTTTTCTAAATATTTTCTGCTTCTGTTAGGTCCCTACCATTTCTGTCCTTTATTGTGCCACTTTTTCCATGAAATGTTCTCTTGGTATCTCTTTTTTTCTTGAAGAGATCTCTAGTCTTCCTCTATTTCTTTGCATTGATCATTGAGGAAGGCTTTTTTTCTTAATCTCTCCTTGCTATTCTTTGGAACTCTGCATTCAAATGGGTATATCTTTCCTTTCCTCCTTTGTCTTTTGTTTCTCTTCTTTTCTCAGCTATTTGTAAGGCCTCCTTGACAAACATTTTGCCTTTTTGCATTTCTTGGGGATGGTCTTCCTCACTGCCTCCTGTACAATGTCATGAACCTCCATTCATAGTTCTTTGGGAACTCTATCAGATCTAATCCCTAGAATCCATTTGTAACTTCCATTGTATAATCATAAGGGATTTAAGTCATACCTGAATGGTCTAGTGGTTTTCCCTACTTTCTTCAATTTAATTTGGCAATAAGGAGTTCATGATCTGAGCCACAGGCAGTGCCTGATCTTGTTTTTGCTGACTGAATAGAGCTTCTCCATCTTTGGCTGCCAAGAATATAATCAATCTGATTTCAGTGTTGACTATCTGGTGATGTCCATGTGTACAGTCTTCTCTTGTGCTGTTGGAAGAGGGTGTTTGCCATGACCAGTGAGTTCTCTTGGAAAATCATGGTTAGCCTTTTCCCTGCTTCATTTTGTACTCCAAGGCCAAATTTGCCAGTTACTCCAGTTACCTCTTGACTTACTACTTTTGCATTTCAGTCCCACATGATGAAAAGGACATCTTTCTTGGGTGTTAGTTCGAGAAGGTCTTTTAGGTCTTCATAGAACTGTTTAGCTTCTTTGGCATTAGTGGTTGGGGCATAGACTTGGATTACTGTGATATTGAATGATCTGCCTTGAAAACAAACAGAGGTCATTCTGTCATTTTCAAGATTGTATCCAAGTACTATATTTCAGACTCTCTTGTTGACTGTGAGGGTACTCCATTGTTTTTAAGAGATTCTTGTCCACAGTAGTAGATATAATGGTCATCTGAATTAAATTCACCCATTCCAGTCCATTTTATCTCAGATCAGATCAGATCAGTCGCTCAGTCGTGTCCGACTCTTTGCGACCCCATGAACCGCAGCACGCCAGGCCTCCCTGTCCATCACCAGCTCCCGGAGATCACCCAGACTCATACCCATTGAGTCAGTGATGCCATCCAGCCATCTCATCCTCTGTTGTCCCCTTCTCCTCCTGCCCTCAATCCCTCCCAGCATCAGAGTCTTCTCCAATGAGTCAACACTTCGCATGAGGTGGCCAAAATACTGGAGTTTCAGCTTTAGCATCATTCCTTCCAAAGAAATCCCAGGGTTGATCTCCTTCAGAGTGGACTGGTTGGATCTTCTTGCAGTCCAAGGGACTCTCAAGAGTCTTCTCCAACACCACAGTTCAAAAGCATCAATATTTCGGCGCTCAGCCTTCTTCACAGTCCAGCTCTCACATCCATACATGACCACAGGAAAGACCATAGCCTTGACTAGGCGAACCTTTGTTGGTAAAGTAATGTCTCTGCTTTTGAATATGCTATCTAGGTTGGTCATAACTTTCCTTCCAAGGAGTAAGCGTCTTTTAATTTCATGACTGCAGTCACCATCTGCAGTGATTTTGGAGCCCAGAAAAACAAAGTCTGACACTGTTTCCACTGTTTCCCCATCTATTTCCCATGTAGTGATGGGACCAGATGCCATGATCTTCGTTTTCTGAATGTTGAGCTTTAAGCCAACCTTTTCACTCTCCACTTTCACTTTCATCAAGAGGCTTTTTAGCCCCTCTTCACTTTCTGCCATAAGAGTCGTGTCATCTGCATATCTGAGGTTATTGATATTTCTCCCAGCAATCTTGATTCCAACTTGTGTTTCTTCCAGTCCAGCATTTCTCATGATGTACTCTGCATATAAGTTAAAGAAACATGGTGACAATATGCAGCCTTGACGTACTCCTTTTCCTACTTGGAACCAGTGTGTTGTTCCATTTTATCTCACTGATTCCTAAAATGTCAACGTTCACTCTTGCCATCTCCTGTTTGACTACTTCTAATTTGTCTTGATTCATGGACCTAACATTCCAGGTTCCTATGCAATATTGCTCTTTACAGCATCGGATATGTGCCCCCTACTCCCCAGTAGAAAGCTTTCTATTAGGCTACTGTGGTACCCCAGAAAATTGTTCTCTGTCTAGTCACCCTACAAAGACACTACATCCCATGGTATAACAGAACTCAAAGGCAGTCCTCTCATCCAAGGAAGAGGAGGGTATGGGAGAGGGAGATCTACACAGCTCCAGGGAAATGTCTAGCCTCCTGGGTGTACTAATCACTGTCTTTCTTTAGATGCTCACAAAGTTGAACTTGATACAAGAACATAGGTGCAGGAACATATGTAGGAGATGATTTCAGGCGGCAGGCATGAACAGACAGAATGAGTCAGGAATGAGAAGACTCAAAAAGAGGGTATAATTTGAGGGTTGCTACTGTAGGTGATTAGGAATCCATCCTGCCAGGATCCTCTTGGGAACAGAATTGCACCCTTGAAGAACAGGAAGCTGAAGCATTTATCCTCTGCCCCCTCCATTGATACAACTGATAAGGAATGCTCCTGGGGGCAATACCCAACCCACATTCCCATGCTATCCAGCAGGTTTCAAAACCCCCAAGGCAGAACTATGGAGAGAAGTGGCAGGCCTTTAGGACTTCCTTGGTGGTCCAGTGATTAACACTTTGTCTTTCAACACAACAGGTGTGGGTTCCATCCCTGGTCAAAGAGCTAAGATCCCACATGCCTCTTGGCCAGAAAATTTAAAAAGAGAAAGAAAGAAAGGAAACAGAAAACAACAGAAGCAATATTGTAACAAATTCAATAAAGATTAAAAAAACAATTGTCAGGCCATTGGCAGGGTGAAGGACTTGTCCACCAGGGCAGAAGGTAAAATCCACAGGAGGCAAAGGACGTGGTAGGGGGCCCAGAAAATTATCTGTTCATTCATGAAATTGAACCAACAACTAAGGATCCTGAGATATTTGGGGAAAAGTTATAGCACAAAGAAAGCAAGCTCCAAATGGAAAATAAAGACAGTATTTGACCCCACAGAATTAGGCTGATCAAGGAAGAGCACTTTGAAATTATTCTACTAAGTGTCTTCAGACAGAACAAAAGTTGTGTCTTCCAAAAACAAAAATAGGCATCTGATCTGGGGAAAGGAAATGAAGAAAAAAATAATTTTATGAAAGTAAACATATTAGTGGGGGAAAAAATTCAGTAATTAGGCTGAATAATAGACTAGCTAGGACTAGATGCCAAGATGAAGTTAGAAGAACATTTCCTTGAACTGACAAAAACAAAAGCAGTTTCAAATTGATTCAAATGACCATCAAAATTTGTGGAGGGAAAATCTGCACACTGAAATCACCCTGGGAACTTCAAATATCCTAGAACAAAGAGGAATCATAACAGCTTCTGTTAGAAGAAGTACACTGATTGAAAACACCCACCCTGGCCAGGCACCATAGTAACCATTTGCAGGAGTTGCAGGAGGTCCTGGTGAGGAACAGGGAACTAATAAGCCTCCACCAAGCAGAAGAGTTCAGGAAAGGTCAAAAGGAGACACCACCTGTCTGACCCCTCCCAGAATCCTTCTCTCTGCTTTCCATCTTGGCTGAACAAGGTGTGCACAACCAGGAAGGACTCTGAGTCAGAATGATTGGCCAAAGACAACCCAGAAACTAATCCCATCACCATAAAACCCAAGACTGCGAGCCACGTGGCAGAGCAGTTCTCTTGGGTTTCCTTACCCTACTGCTCTCCACCCAGGTGCCCTTTCCCAATAAAATCTCTTGCTTTGTCAGCACATGTGTCTCCTCGGACAATTCATTTCCAAGTGTTAGACAAGAGCCCAGTTTTGGGCTCTGGAAGTGGTCCCCCTTCCTGCAACACTTCTAGAGTCAGAGGGAAAAAAAAAAAATCAAACAAACATCAAATCTCTCATCAGCAATGGATGCTGAAAAACATTACAACTTTTTCCAAATTTCTAATTTTTAAACCCTGACATCTATCTCCAACCAGATCACTAAACGAGTATTGAACAAAATGCTTTTCAGACCTTCCTGATCTCATAAAACATAAAAATCAGATAATTCATCTTTAAAAAGAAACCCATCGGGACTTCCCTGTTGGTCCAGTGGTTGAGAACCTGCCTTTTAATGTAGGGGATATGGGTTTGACCTCTGATCTGGAAACTAAGATCCAACGTGTTGTGGGGCAACTAAGCCCATGCTTTGCAACTAGAGAAACCAGCAAACTGCAGCAAAGACCCAGTGCAGCCAAAATATACATAAATAAATAGAAAATCCTCAATGAGGTACTCTAGGAGGGGAAAATGTAAAAGGAAGAGGAGAATGTGAGATACAGAAATAGTAGCACTGTGTAGTACCTAGAAAACATGAATAAAAACAAACAAAAAAGATCTAGAATCTACTAGATCTTTACATTTTAGGAATGTTTGTGGTGCATAGCACAATGATTTAACTTACACACATCATAAATGATCACCATTATAAGTTTAGTGACCATCCATCAACTCATATAGACAAACATTAAAGAAATAGGAAAAAAAGGCATTTTTTCCCATTTGATGAGAACTCAGGAATTATTCTTGATAACTTTCACATATAATGTATAACAGTGTAAATTGTATTTATGTTGTACACTACGTCCCTAGAACTTTTTATCCTTTCACTAGAATGACCAACATGGTAAGTAGTAATGATAAGCGTAGTGACTGTCACCGTACTAAGAGATGATGTAATTACTGACTCTATTCCCGAGGCTGCACATTCCATGCCATCAATGTATTTCTTCTGTAACTGAAAGTCTGTACCTCCTAATCTCCCTCACTTCTTTCTTTCCTCCTACATCCTCCCCTCCAGCAACCACCTGTTTATTCTCTGTATATATGACTCTGTTTCTGTTTACTTATGCTTGTTCATTTGCTTTTTAGATTCCACATACAAGTGAAAGCATATAGTGTCTGCCTTTCTCTTGTCTGACTTACTTCACTTAGCACGATTTCCTCTAGGTCCATCCATGTTTTCACCAATGACAAAATTTCATTCTTTTTGATGGCTGAATAGGACTCCACTGTGCATATATACCACATCTTCCTTATCCTTTCATCTACTGATGGGCACATAAGTTGCATCCATATCTTGGCTACTGTAAATAATCCTGCAGTGAACATAGTGCCACATATATCTTTTCTAGTTAGTGTTTCCTTTTCTTTGAAGAAATAGCCAGGAGTAGAATTGGTGAATCATATGGTCATTCTATTTTTAATTTCTTGAGGAATTTCCATACTGTTTCCCACAGTGTGCACCAATTTACATTCCTAACAACAATGCACTAGGGTTCCCTTCACTCCACATCCTTGCCAATGCTTGTTATTTGTTTCCTTTTTAATGACAGTCATTCTAACAAGCATAAGACAATCTCGTTGTGGTTTTGATTTGCATTTCTCTAATAAGTAGTGCTGCTGAGCATCTTTTCATGTGCCCATCAGTTATCTGACACCTTCTTTGTAAAAGTGTCTATTTAGGTGCTTTGTCCATTTTTCAATCAGGTTGTTTGGGTTGGGTATTTTTTTTTTTTTTATGCCGACTTGTATGAGTTCTTTGTTTATACTGGATATTAACCCCTTATCATATATGTCATTTGCAAATATCTTCTGCCATTCAGTAGATAGCCTTTTCAATTTGTTGATAGTTTTCTTTGCTGTGCAAAAGCATGATGTAGTCCTATTTCTTTATTTTTGCTTTTTTCTCCCTAGCCTGAAGAGATATGCCCCCTAAAATATAAGACCAGTGTTTAAGAGTGTACCACCAATGTTTTCTTCTAGAAATTTTATGGGTTCGGGTCTTATATTTACATCTTTAACTCATTAATCTTCTATTTGGGGAGAATTTTAATTGTGCCAATTAACCTATAGACAAATAACAGATACTAATTTACAGATTTTGAAGAAAAATATAAATGCTATGAGCCTTGACAGTATATGAGTTAAGGTACCACCACCACCAACAATGAAAGTTAGCAAGTGAAGGGAAGAGAAGAAACCAAAACAATTATAAATGTATGAACTCTTTCTCCCTTCAAAAGTATTTTTGGAACGTCATGATGGTCGCATGGTTAAGACTCTGCTCTCCCAATGCAGGCAGCTCAGTTTTGACCCCTGGTCAGGGAACTAGATCCCATATGATGCAGCTTAAAAAAAAAAAGGATCCTACATTCTGCAACAAAGATCCCACATACAGCAATGAAGATCCTGTGTCCCGCAACTAGGACCCAGCACAGCTATAATATAAAACACCAAAATATACACACCCCAAAAAGTGTTATCTAAAGTTGATAAATCAACAAATGCAAAGGTGAATATTTATCACTTTCAGTTACAGAGGGAATTATTAGAAGAACTAAAATAATTATAAAATGACAAAATTTAGGTATGGGTCAAAAAGATGAGGTACAGAATAGTAAAATTGTTGCCAAACTCTTGATTCATTGTACACAGTAGGTAGGTGCTATTTAAAGAGGATATCTCAAGCAATAGAAGCAGAAAAAGCATTTAAAATTCTTATGTGCTTAGTCACTTAGTTGTGCCCCACTCTTTGTGATCCCAGACTGTAGCCCACCAAGCTCTTCTTTCCATGGGGATTTTCCAGGCACGAGTACTGGAATGGGTTGCCATGCCCTCCTCTGGGGGATTTTCCCAACCCAGGGATCAAACCCTGGTCTTCCACATTGCAGGCGAGTTCATTACCAGCTGAGTTACCAGGGAAGCTCAAGAATACTGGAGTGGGTAGCTTATCCCTTCTCCAGGGGATCTTCCACATCCAGGAATTGAACTGGGGTCTCCTGCATTGCAGGGGGATTCTTTATCAGCCCAGCTATAAGGGAAGACCTAAAATTCTAATGGGAACCTCCAAATGTACTAAAAAAGATAATGGTTAAAAGATATTTGCCATTAGAGTGTGGGGGTAGGGAAATAGCAAGTAGAGATTAATTGTTTTATACTTAACTTTAGACAGTTTTCAAAAATTAGACTTTCTTTTTTCCAAATTCAGACATTGTTTTTAAAAAGAGGACTGTGCTAGGCTCACAACCCAACAGTGCTCCATCTGCAAATGGAGTTTCCCCACCCCAGCCTTGGAGTCCCTGTGATTAATAACAATCTAACCAGTGTCTAGGATTTTGGAGAATAAATAACCTTGTCATTTCCAAGCCCCAAGCTGTGGCATCATTTTACACAGCCACGTTAATTCCACTTGTAATCCCCATGAAGTGCAGGGACTTCTGTTATTTCTTATCTTTAAGCCTCTTTTATCTCAGCTGAACTCAAAAGGATCTCTTTTTAAAAGAGCTGATGGGGTAGAGAGAATAAAAACAATAAGAAATGACTACGGTATTGGGAGATGAAAAGGAATAATGATGATTAGGTGAAAATAATTAGATATTTATTCTTCCCTGCATAATTCAAAGGGATCAACATTTCTCTTGTGATAATGAGAATTTCATATATCTCTCAATTACTTTAAAAAAAGACTTGTTTTCACTAAAAGTACATCAACTCTTAAAATATTCAACAATATACCAAGTCAAAAATATATAAATTTGACTTCTTACTTCAGAGGGGAGACCCTGTTCTTAACCTTCTATATCTTTTAGGAGAAGAGGGAAGAAACAGAATTCAGACAACGTTGAAGTAGATGGTGAGTCTCCAGTTTAAACAGAACTCAATTGGTTCTCCTAGTTGGTTTTGAGTGTGCTCAGATGACTCCAAAATCTAGTTCCCCACTGGCATTAAAGTAGAAATGAATTTCATGAATCTGATGATCAAATATTGATTTCCCCCATTAATAAAAATCATCTGGCTCTTGAATTATCTGGGCTTCTACTCCTTGGGGCTACCAGAATTTAGAAATAAAGGTATTTTTCTATGAGGCCACCAGAAGGAATAAATGTGTCTTTCTTTGAGGGAGGGAAAGATGGAGAGGTGATGAATATGTCACTGCCAACTGTTCCCTACTTGCTTCTTGGAAAAATGGGAACTAAATGCATGAAGGCTCTTGAATGTCATTCTGCCCCTAAACTTGTGCCTTGCATGCTTGTTTCCTTCCCACAAATACAACCGCCCCACCCCCACCCCCAACTAATCTCTCACCTCCACTGCTTGTGGACAAGAAGCATGTTGGCCTGAAAAGGTAAGTGACTTGAAGAGTGATGTCAGCAAAATAGTGACCATGAAGCTCCAAGTTCTAGTGCCTGGAAGAGTCACATCCAGCTGGGAAAGACTGAAGGCAGGAGAATGGAATGAGATGGTTGGCTGGCATCTCTGACTCAATGAACATAAGTTTGAGCAAGCTCCAGGAGATGGTGAAGGACAGGGAAGCCTGGCGTGCTGCTGTCCATGGGGTCACAAAGAGTGAGACATGAATGAGCAACTGAACAAAAATAGAGACTGAAAGTAGACTAGTGTTTACCAGGTGCTGGGGAGAAGTGGGGATTGGGAGTCATTTAATGAGCACAGAATTTCAGCTTGGGATGATGAAAACATTCTGGAGACGCATAGTGGTGATGGTTGTGCAACAACGTGAATGTTCTTTAAATATCTTAAAATTTTGTCAATTATAACTCAGTAAAACTGAAAAAAAGGGATTTATCCATCCTAAGTGAAAAAGCAAACCATACAAAACAATGTGAATATACTTAATGCCACAAAACTGTAAACTTAAAAATGGTTAAAATGGCAAATCCTGTGTTTTGTGTAGATTATAACAAGAACAACAGTGAAGCTTGGTGACTTGAAGCTGGTTCATGTAGGCAAATCATTCTACTTGCCTCACTAGAACTTAGATATATCACAGTGCAGTTTCTATAACGTATGTGTATTCAGAAAGGGTTAACAGTTTAGTAGGGCAGGACAAGTACAATATACAAGTAATTTGATCAAGTCAAATGATTTTTCATTTAAGAGTCTGGAAATTGAAAATGTATAATTCAGATGCCTGGAAAATTCACAAATGTGTGTGTGTATGTGCATACAGAGAAAAAGACAGAAAGACACAGAGACGAGAGATTAAAGGTAGAAAATTACTGTCATACTCAGAAGCTCTAGAAATAGGCAGATTATATTTTAATTCCTAGCCCCTTCCTGCCTAGTTATATGCACTTGGGCACATCTTATACTTTTCTGAATATCGTTTCCTCAACTGTAAAATAAAAACTCGTAATATATATTATATGAGTTATTATAAAGATTAAATGCATGTATAGTACTTAATACAAGTGCCAAGCTCTTCATATACAATGAAATGTAATCACCATTGTCACCGCCACTTTCTTCTTGTCTATCCAGCAACCGAATCACAAAGCACAGCCTCTTGGACAAAGCCAACGTGTTGGTAAACTCTTCTGAAAGACCTTTGATCCTGAAAATCAAGTCTCTGTCAGCTCTAGGGCAGAGTTCCTATGACCTGACTTCCCAGGAGTCAGCTCACCTACCTAGAGGGTGAAGATTCAGAGCAAGTTGTCACATGGGAAGATGAAAGGCTTAGATGGAAAAGCACGAGTGGGTACCACTCAGGATAGCAGGCTTCCTTTCTTAGCAGATCAGCTGCAGTGTGGCTGACCCCTCTGCTGGCTCCTAGACATTCTGTGGCTGATCTAAGAAAGGAGAAATGAGAATCTGAAGAGCTAAAAATGATGTATGTTCCTCCACTGTACTGAAGGGAAGAGGAGGAGGGGAGAATGGAATTCATGAGAGTAGACCCTGGTCTCCAAATCTGGAAATTAGATTCAAGTGACAACACAGTCTGTATCTGTACTGTTCAACACTAGCCAATGTGGCTACTTATGTCTGCATTTAAATTTCTTAATATTAAATTAAATTTAAAACTCCATTCCTCAATTATACTAGCCCATTTCAAATGTTCAATGGCTACATGTAGCTACTGGCTACCATGCTGGATAGCATAGCAAAAGAAAAGTAACATTTTCATCATTGCATAAAATGTTATTGGTCTTTGCTGACCTATAGGGAAGAGACCAAAAGAAACTCTATTAAATATATCTAGCCAAGCAAATTTTCTTGACTTCTTCTGCAAGAATCTTGGTTCTCATGTGGTCTGGGAACTATAAGAAGCCTACAGAGGATTAAATCAGAATTCTTGGCAAGTAAAATCCTCTTGACTTGTGACAAACTCTGTAGCCCTTAGTCAAGACAACACGAAGGAGGACTCTGGGCTGCCAGATGGGGAGCCATTGGCAAAGAAGCAATTTTTCAATGAATTCTTTAATTTGCAAGGGAATCTGCAAGGAACACTTTGACCACCTTTCCTTTCCTGGATGACATTTCCATTATGCTTGGCAGGTGGGACTCCCTCCTGTGTTTCAGTACTCTTGGTGGAAGGAGGACAGAGCTCCTTGGTATCACTTCCAATGTTAACTTTCCTCTGGATATTCTTCCAATGTGATATCAAAATGTCAGCATTAAAGACTCGTTCATAATTTTCCTGCAGGCTGGAAGAAGGATTCAGGGTCTTAGTAGGCAATTTATCAGCAAGGTGGCCACTTCAAAGACCACCGGGCCAATGAGTAAAAGATGTGGATTCAGGAGTCAAATCATTCTATAAGAAAAGTGGTTTGTGCTCTTTAAAAAGTCAGTGTCATGGGGAAATTGGGACAATTGTTTTAGGTTAAAGACATTTTTTTGAAAAGACATAACTGATCAGATCAGATCAGATCAGATCAGTCGCTCAGTCGTGTCCGACTCTTTGCGACCCCATGAACCGCAGCACGCCAGGCCTCCCTGTCCATCACCAGCTCCCGGAGGTCACTCAGACTCGCATCCATCGAGTCAGTGATGCCATCCAGCCATCTCATCCTCTGTCGTCCCCTTCTCCTCCTGCCCTCAATCCCTCCCAGCATCAGAGTCTTCTCCAATGAGTCAACTCGAACTAAAATGGACTGGAATGGGTGAATTTAACTCGGATGACCATTATATCTACTACTGTGGGCAGGAATCCCTCAGAAGAAATGGAGTAGCCATCATGGTCAACAAAAGAGTCCGAAATGCGGTACTTGGATGCAATCTCAAAAATGACAGAATGATCTCTGTTCGTATCCAAGGCAAACCATTCAATGTCACAGTAATCCAAGTCTGTGCCCCAACCAGTAACGCCGAAGAAGCTGAAGTTGAAAGGTTCTATGAAGACCTACAAGACCTTTTAGAACTAACACCCAAAAAAGATGTCCTTTTCATTATAGGGGACTGGAATGCAAAAGTAGGAAGTCAAGAAACACCTGGAGTAACAGGCAAATTTGGCCTTGGAATACGGAATGAAGCAGGGCAAAGACTAATAGAGTTTTGCCAAGAAAATGCACTGGTCATAGCAAACACCCTCTTCCAACAACACAAGAGAAGACTCTATACATGGACATCACCAGATGGTCAACACCGAAATCAGATCGATTATATTCTTTGCAGCCAAAGATGGAGAAGCTCTATACAATCAGCAAAAACAAGACCAGGAGCTGACTGTGGCTCGGACCATGAACTCCTTATTGCCAAATTTAGACTGAAATTGAAGAAAGTAGGGAAAACTACTAGACAATTCAGGTATGACCTAAATCAAATCCCTTATGATTATACAGTGGAAGTGAGAAATAGATTTAAGGGCCTAGATCTGATAGATAGAGTGCCTGATGAACTATGGAATGAGGTTCGTGACATTGTACAGGAGACAGGGATCAAGACCATCCCCATGGAAAAGACATAACTGAAAGTAACATTTATACCTTGATTGGAAGACTGGTTCAAATACTAAAGAGACATAGCTATAAAAAGCCAGTTGAGAAATGTTGATTATGGATTGGATTTTAAGTGAGGATGTGGCATTAATGTTAATATTCTCAGAAGTGATAATGTCCTTAGGCTGATAAAGGAAAGTATCCTTATTTTTAGAAAATGCTTGCAAATAAAATATTTATGCAGAGATCTCATGATTCTACAACTCTTAAACGTTTAGATGCTTACATTTTTAAAAGCTATAAATATGAGAATTAGAACAAATATGGCAAATATTAATGGTTCACCCTAGATGGTATAAAAATGGTCATTGCTTTATTTTGCAGCTTTTCTCAATGTCAGAAAATATTCAGCATAAAGGTCTGAGTTGTGGAAGAATAAGAATGACTTTCATAGGAGTCAAGGTCTAAGCAAGAAAGTGTCCAAAGAGGATCACAAATCTAGAAAGATGGAGTATATAGAGTAACAGATGCCATAATCTGATCCAGAAATAAGCCAAATCCAATTGCATTATTCTACTGAGTATTTGTTGGGTATTCAGTTCAGTTCAGTCATTCAGTCGTGTCGAACTCTTTGCAACCCCATGAACCGCAGCACGCCAGGCCTCCCTGCCCATCACCAACTCCTGGAGTTCACCCAGACTCATGTCCATCGAGTCAGTGATGCCATCCAGCCATCTCATCCTCTGTCGTCCCCTTCTCCTCCTGCCTCCAATTCCTCCCAGCATCAGAGTCTTTTCCAATGAGTCAACACTTCGCATGAGGTGGTCAAAGTACTGGAGTTTCAGCTTTAGCATCATTCCTTCCAAAGAAATCCCAGGGCTGATCTCCTTCAGAATGGACTGGTTGGATCTCCTTGCAGTCCAAGGGACTCTCAAGAGTCTTCTCCAACACCACAGTTCCAAAGCATCAATTCTTCAGCACTCAGCCTTCTTTACAGTCCAATTCTCACATCCATACATGACCACAGGAAAAACCACAGCCTTGACTAAGCAAACCTTTGTTGGCAAAGTAATGTCTCTTGCTGGGAGTGAGCTCCACCCATGACAAAGATCATGAGGAAGGAGGCTCAGCATACGCAAATGCAGGATTTAGGCTCAGGAGCCCCCTGAAAATTCTCGAGCATCTGCCCCCAAAACCAGAGTCTGCCTACTTTCTGCTTTGTGCTCTCGCCTATGCCTCTGACTTTACGGGGGGGCTGTCCCCCACTACCTCTCTCTCAAAAAAGAGTTAACTTACAGCTCCAGTTAATAACTCCTGGGTGTGACAGTGTTTCAACCTACAAACTCTTTTGGAAATCCTCTAGCCTGGCTGAACAGGTTTTTCCGGCCACATGTGATTGTTCAGAGCCTCCCAACTGTGAGAGGCATGAGATGTTCTAAACTGTCTAAATACAGATTCTTTGAGCAGGTAAAAGATTGAATAGAAATTGTATTGGAGAAGGGTTTTTCACTTGTTGGGCCAATGTTTGCTGCTAAGTTTCCATATCCATTACCTATTGTGTCCTTGGCAGTGTATTGATTGATATAATTGGTTTATAGAAATGAGATGGTCAATACCGAAATCAGATTGATTATATTCTTTGCAGCCAAGGATGGAGAAGCTCTATACAGTCAGCAAAAACAAGACCAGGAGCTGACTGTGGCTCAGACCATGAACTCCTTATTGCCAAATTCAGACTGAAATTGAAGAAAGTAGGGAAAACCACTAGACCATTCAGGTATGACCTAAATCAAATCCCTTATGATTATACAGTGGAAGTGAGAAATAGATTTAAGGGCCTAGATCTGATAGATAGAGTGCCTGATGAACTATGGAATGAGGTTCGTGACATTGTACAGGAGACAGGGATCAAGACCATCCCCATGGAAAAGAAATGAAAAAAAGCAAAATGGCTGTCTGGGGAGACCTTACAAATAGCTATGAAAAGAAGAGAAGCGATAAGCAAAGGAGAAAAGGAAAGACATAAACATCTGAATGCAGATTTCCAAAGAATAGCAAGAAGAGATAAGAAAGCCTTCCTCAGCGATCAATGCAAAGAAATAGAGGAAAACAACAGAATGGGAAAGACTAGGGATCTCTTCAAGAAAATCAGAGATACCAAAGGAACATTTCATGCAAAGATGGGCACAATAAAGGACAGAAATGGTATGGACCTAACAGAAGCAGAAGATATTAAGAAGAGGTGGCAAGAATACACAGAAGAACTGTACAAAAAAGATCTTCACGACCCAGATAATCATGATGGTGTGATCACTGACCTAGAGCCAGACATCCTGGAATGTGAAGTCAAGTGGGCCTTAGAAAGCATCACTACGAACAAAGCTAGTGGAGGTGATGGAATTCCAGTGGAGCTATTCCAAATCCTGAAAGATGATACTGTGAAAGTGCTGCACTCAACATGCCAACAAATCTGGAAAACTCAGCAGTGGCCACAAGATTGGAAAAGGTCAGTTTTCATCCCAATCCCAAAGAAAGGCAATGCCAAAGAATGTTCAAACTACCACACAATTGCACTCATCTCACACGCTAGTAAAGTAATGCTCAAAATTCTCCAAGCCAGGCTTCAGCAATATGTGAACTGTGAACTTCCTGATGTTCAAGCTGGTTTTAGAAAAGGCAGAGGAACCAGAGATCAAATTGCCAACATCTGCTGGATCAGGGGAAAAGCAAGAGAGTTCCAGAAAAACATCTATTTCTGCTTTATTGACTATGCCAAAGCCTTTCACTGTGTAGTTCACAATAAACTGTGGAAAATTCTGAAAGAGATGGGAATACCAGACCACCTGATCTGCCTCTTGAGAAATCTGTATGCAGGTCAGGAAGCAACAGTTAGAACTGGACATGGAACAACAAACTGGTTCCAAATAGGAAAAGGAGTACGTCAAGGCTATATACTGTCACCCTGCTTATTTAACTTATATGCAGAGTACATCATGAGAAACACTGGACTGGAAGAAACACAAGTTGGAATCAAGATTGCTGGGAGAAATATCAATAACCTCAGATATGCAGATGACACCACCCTTATGGCAGAAAGTGAAGAGGGGCTAAAAAGCCTCTTGATGAAAGTGAAAGTGGAGAGTGAAAAGGTTGGCTTAAAGCTCAACATTCAGAAAACAAAGATCATGGCATCTGGTCCCATCACTGCATGGGAAATAGATGGGGAAACAGTGGAAACAGTGTCAGACTTTGTTTTTCTGGGCTCCAAAATCACTGCAGATGGTGACTGCAGCCATGAAATTAAAAGACGCTTACTCCTTAGGAGGAAAGTTATGACCAACCTAGATAGCATATTCAAAAACAGAGACATTACTTTGCCAACAAAGGTTCGCCTAGTCAACGGTATGGTCTTTCCTGTGGTCATGTATGGATGTGAGAGCTGGACTGTGAAGAAGGCTGAGGGCTGAAGAATTGATGCTTTTGAACTGTGGTATTGGAGAAGACTCTTGAGAGTCCCTTGGACTGCAAGGAGATCCAACCAATCCATTCTGAAGGAGATCAGCCCTGGGATTTCTTTGGAAGGAATGATGCTAAAGCTGAAACTCCAGTATTTTGGCCACCTCATGCGAAGAGTTGACTCATTGGAAAAGACTCTGATGCTGGGAGGGATTGAGGGCAGGAGGAGAAGGGGACGACAGAGCATGAGATGGCTGGATGGCATCAGTGACTCCATGGATGTGAGTCTGAGTGACCTCCGGGAGTTGGTGATGGACAGGGAGGCCTGGCGTGCTGGGATTCATGGGGTCACAAAGAGTTGGACACGACTGAGCGACTGATCTGATCTGAAGTAGTAGCTTTAATGTTTGTAACCTTGGACCCTTGAGTTAATTCTTTTTCTTGTTACAACCCACCACACCTTTGCCCTATAGAAATGCAACTCCAATGCTTTTGGAGGATGGCGCCTGACTTTAGAATAATCACCTTTAGAGAAAAATAAGTTTCTTAAAATGTTAACAGGCCTCCGGGCCAGAAGATGATGTAACTCACCTAAACTTTTGCGTATGATAAGTTTGAAAGCCTGGCTCAGGGACTGCTGTCCCTGCATGACTCCACCACTTCCCCCATTATCCTCTATGCATAACTTAGGGTATAAAAACTACTTTGAAAAATAAAGTGTGGGGCCTTGTTCACCGAACCTTGGTCTCCCCATGTCATTCTTTCTCTTACCTTCTGGCTGAATTATTCAGCCTCCTTTCTCCACTAAATTTTCCTACCAAGCTATCCTCATTCTATTATTCTTTATATCTTTAATTATACTTAATTAAGCAATTGTTTCCTGATCGTCGCCAACGCCGTCCTCGCTTCAAATTCCCTGGATCCACCAGGGCTGGACCCCGGCAGTCTCTGCTTTTGAATATGCTATCTAGGTTGGTCATAACTTTCCTTCCAAGGAATAAGCGTCTTTTAATTTCATGGCTGCAGTCACCATCTGCAGTGATTTTGGAGCCCAGAAAAATAAAGTCTGACACTGTTTCCCCATCTATTTCCCATGAAGTGATGGGACCAGATGCCATGATCTTCATTTTCTGAATGTTGCGCTTTAAGCCAACTTTTTCACTCTCCTCTTTCACTTTCTTCAAGAGGCTTTTGAGTTCCTCTTCACTTTCTGCCATAAGGGTGGTGTCATCTGCATATCTGAGGTTATTGATATTTCTCCCAGCAATCTTGATTCCAACTTGTGGTTCCTCCAGTCCAGCGTTTCTCATGATGTACTCTGCATATAAGTTAAATAAGCAGGATGACAATATACAGCCTTGACGTACTCCTTTTCCTATTTGGAACCAGTCTGTTGTTCCATGTCCAGTTCTAACTGTTGCTTCCTGACCTGCATACAGGTTTCTCAAGAGGCAGGTCAGGTGGTCTGGTATTCCCATCGCTTTCAGAATTTTCCACAGTTTATTGTGAACCACACAGTGAAAGGCTTTGGCATAGTCAATAAAGCAGAAATAGATGTTTTTCTGGAACTCTCTTGCTTTTTCCATGATCCAGCGGATGTTGGCAATTTGATCTCTGGTTCCTCTGCCTTTTCTAAAACCAGCTTGAACATCAGGAAGTTCATGGTTTACGTATTGCTAAAGCCTGGCTTGGAGAATTTTGAGCATTATTTTACTAGCATGTGAGATGAGTGCAATTGTGTGGCAGTTTGAGCATTCTTTGGCATTGTCTTTCTTTGGGATTAAAGTGAACTGACCTTTTCCAGTCCTGTGGCCACTGCTGAGTTTTCCAGATTTGTTGGCATATTGAGTGCAGCACTTTCACAGCATCATCTTTCAGGATTTGGAATAGCTCAACTGGAATTCCATCACCTCCATTAGCTTTGTTCGTAGTGATGCTTTCTAAGGCCCACTTGACTTCACATTCCAGGATGTCTGGCTCTAGGTCAGTGATCACACCATCATGATTATCTGGGTCGTGAAGATCTTTTTTGTACAGTTCTTCTGTGTATTCTTGTCACCTCTTCTTAATATCTTCTGCTTCTGTTGGGTATTACCATGTGCCAAACTAGGCACTCCACGTACATTATTTAATTCAGTCTTCATGATTCTTCCCAAAAGAATCATCATCCATATTTTGCTGATAGACAAAAAAACTGAGGCTGGTAGAATTTTAATACCTCGACCGAACTTAATCAACCATGAAGTGGCTGAGGTAGTTTGCAAATTAAAATCTGTCCAGTTCTCAATCCCATGCTAATTGCCTCTTGTTAATTTAACTCTTCTCCATTAGATTCAGTAGTGAAAGAGAATGAATTAAGTCTGAATTATATAAGAGATAGACACAGATGGAGAGAGTAGGAGAGATAATTGATTCTGGCTACCAGGGTTTCAGTAAATATTTCAGATTCTGGTCCTTGGCACTTTATGGGGAAAATGATAGGTTCTCAATGCATATTGAAGCTCTAGTTCCCTTTATCAAACACCTGGGTGCCCCATGGATTGAGACTGTCCATGGTATTTTAGAAGTCTAAAGTGGGGGTTGCCAAAATCAGCTCTCCCCCTTACTACTCTAGAAATGAGTCAGCTTATTGCCTCTATGCCAGGCAGAGCTCCAATTTACTAACAGCTATACATTCTCTTGAGACCTTTTTCTCTTTCTCTGACAAGCTAGCAACTTCTTGAGATATATCCCTTATCACTGAATGCTGCTCTTTCCATTTTTCTTTTAAATATGAAGGCTTGGTAATGGAAAATTCTGAAAGAGATGGGAATAGCACATCACCTGACCTGCCTCTTGAGAAACCTGTATGCAGGTCAGGAAGCAACAATTAGAACTGGACAAGGAACAACAGACTGGTTTCAAATAAGTAAAGGAGTACGTCAAGGCTGTATATTGTCATCCTGTTTATTTAACTTATATGCAGAGTGCATCATGAGAAACACGGGGCTAGAAAAAACACAGGCTGGAATCAAGATTGCCAGGAGAAACACCAATAACCTCAGATATGCAGATGACACCACCCTTACGGCAGAAAGTGAAGAGGAACTAAAAAGCCTCTTGAAGAAAGTGAAAGAGGAGAGTGAAAAAGTTGGCTTAAAGCTCAACATTCAGAAAATGAAGATCATGGTATCTGGTCTCATCGCTTCATGGGAAATAGATGGGTAAACAGTGGAAACAGTGTCAGACTTTATTTTTGGACTCCAAAATCACTGCAGATGGTGACTGCAGCCATGAAATTAAAAGACGCTTACTCCTTAGAAGGAAAGTTATGACCAACCTAGATAGCATATTCAAAAGCAGAGACATTACTTTGCCAACAAAGGTCCGTCTAGTCAAGGTTATGGTTTTTACTGTGGTCATGTATGGATGTGAGAGTTGGACTGTGAAGAAAGCTGAGCACCAAAGAATTGATGCTTTTGAATTGTGGTGTTGGAGAAGACTCTTGAGAGTCCCTTGGATTGCAAGGAGATCCAACCAGTCCATTCTGAAGGAGATCAGCCCTGGGATTTCTTTGGAAGGAATGATGCTAAAGCTGAAACTCCAGTACTTGGGCCACCTCATGTGAAGACTTGACTCATTGGAAAGGACTGTGATGCTGGGAGAGATTGGGGACAAGAGGAGAAGGGGACGACAGAGGATGAGATGGCTGGATGGCATTATTGACTAGATGGATGCGAGTTTGAGTGAACTCTGGGAGTTAGTAATGGACAGGGAGGCCTGGCGTGCTGTGATTCATGAGGTCGCAAAGAGTTGGACACGACTGAGCAACTGAACTGAACTGAAATTTTATTTATTGTTTTGTTTATTTTTGGCTGTGCTGGGTCTTTGTTATACATGTAGGCTCTCCAGTTGTGGCGTGTGGGCTTAGTTTCCCCAAAGCATGTGGGATCTCAGTTCCCTGACCAGGAATTGAACCTGCATCCTCTACATTGGAAGGTAGATTTTTCACCACTGGACCACCAGGGAAGTCTCTGATTTGTTCTTAAGATAAACTTTTTAATGGGATAATTTGGCCAAGAATCTCTTAAATTCTAAACATTTCATTGAGCCTTTGCCATAAATATCTTTTATGCACTGTTTATTTTCTATAACCATAGTAAGTCACAATTTTATAATCTTATCAGCACATATGTCAACTTGCATTCCAAGCACAAAAAGTGAAGGAGATGATCGTTGAGAATGTTCATATACCAACAAGTCCCAATATTCTTGGAATGTAAACACTTTGAGACTTCTGAGGTTTCTAATCAATGGGCAACCCCGCACAAAGGGATTTTTGGATTTCCATTAATAAATAGCTTCCCAACAGACACAACCTTGACTTCAGTTCAGTTCAGTCGCTCAGTCATGTCCTATTCTTTGCGACCCCATGAATCACAGCACACCAGGCCTCCCTGTCCATCACCAACTCCTAGAGTTGACTCAAACTCATGTCCATCGAGTTGGTGATGCCATCCAGCCATCTCATCCTCTGTCATCCCCTTTTCCTCCTGCCCCCAATCCCTCCCAGCATCCAGAGTCTTTTCCAATGAGTCAACTCTTCGCATCAGGTGGCCAAAGTTATTGGAGTTTCAGCTTCAGCATCAGTCCTCCAATGAACACCCAGGACTGATCTTTAGGATGGACAGGTTGGGCCTCCTTGCAGTCCAAGGGATTCTCAAGAGTCTTCTCCAACACCACAGTTCAAAAGCATCAATTCTTCGGTGCCCAGCTTTCTTCACACTCCAACTCTCACATCCATACATGACCACTGGAAAAACCATAGCCTTGACTAGACGGACCTTTGTTGGCAAAGTAGTATCTCTGCTTTTTAATATGCTATCTAGGTTGGTCGTAACTTTCCTTTCAAGGAGTAAGTGTCTTTTAACTTCATGGCTGCAATCACCATCTGCAGTTATTTTGGAGCTCCCCAAAAATAAAGTCTGACACTGTTTCCACTGTTTCCCTATCTATTTCCCATGAAGTGATGGGACCAGATGCCATGATCTTAGTTTTCTGAATGTTGAGCTTTAAGCCAACTTTTTCACTCTTCTCTTTCACTTTCTTCAAGAGGCTTTTAGTTCCTCTTCACTTTCTGCCATAAGTGACATTCTAGGAATCAGTGAAGTAAAATGGACTGGAATGGATGAATTTAACTCACATCACCATTATATCTACTACTGTGGGTAGGAATCCCTTAGAAGAAATGGAGTAGCCATCATGGTCAACAAAAGAGTCTGAAATGCAGTACTTGGATGCAATCTCATAAACAACAGAATGATCTCTGTTCATTTCCAAGGCAAACCATTCAATATCATGATAATCCAAGCCTATGCCCCAACCAGTAACATTGAAGAAGCTGAAGTTGAATGATCTAGGAAGACCTACAAGACCTTTTAGAACTAACATCCAAAAAAGATGTCCTTTTCATTATAGGGGACTGGAATGCAAAAGTAAGAAGTCAAGAAACACCTGGAGTAACAGGCAAATTTGGCCTTGGAGTACAGAATGAAGCAGGGCAAAAGCTAATAGAGTTTTGCCAAGAGAACACACTGGTCATAGCAAACACCCTCTTCCAACAACACAAAGAAGACTCTACACATGGACATCACCAGATAGTCAACACCAAAATCAGATTGATTATATTCTTTGCAGCCAAAGATGGAGAAGCTCTATACAGTCAGCAAAAACAAGATTGGGAGCTGACTGTGACTCAGACCATGAACTCCTTATTGCCAAATTCAGACTTAAGTTGAAGAAAGTAGGGAAAACCACTAGACCTTTTACATGGCATGCAGTAAACACTGAGATGACTCACACTATGTAGAGTATGATTTCTTGGTGGCAGAATACCCCTTCTTCTCACAACTGGTTAACTCTGCATGAGCTTCCATGGCTGTGCTTGTTAGTGAACTATCACCTTTTCACAGGACAGTGACTGGGACCTTTTGGCTTCTGTACTACCATAGGTAGCAAAGGATGAAGCATACATTCCCATTTGGTTGAATAAACCAATGGGTTCGCGGAGATCAGTTTTACTGGAAAATTTGGGATACAATATGACATGTGAAGAACAGTATAGATAACAAGCTTCCAAATTCTTGCTTCCTAGTGTTGGCATTTGGATGACTCTTCTGCTACATCAAATTGCCAATATCTTTTACCTGGATTGCTGCCACAGCCTCAATTACTTCTGCCATTGGCACACACGTTCTCCACAGAGTGGCCATAAGAGTCTTTTTTCAAAATGCAAATCAGGGATTTTTCTGGTGGCCCAGTGGTTAAGACTATGCACTCTTAATGCAAGGATCTGGGCTGATCCCTGGTTAGGGAACTAGATACCACATACTGCAACTAAGACCTGATACACCCAAATTTAAAAAAATGCAAATCATAAACTTGAACATGTGATAAGTTTCAAAATACTTAAAACTTTGATGCTCTCACACTGGAGTTGAATAAGATCCTAACTCCTTGTGATGATTTCATCTAAAACCTGTCCTTATACCAAGTAAACACCAAACCTCATTTCTTACCCCTCTCTGCCACATTTGCCCCCTCCACCCACTCTGCCTTCCTTTCCATCATCAGAAACTCTGTCCCCTGCACAGCTTCATGTGGCTTGTTTCTCATCTGTCAAGTCTCACATTAAATGTCACCATCTCAGAGAGACCATACGTTACCACCCAAAGGAACAGGACTCATACATTTTTTTCTCCACTGCTGTGCTTTGACCCTTTTCTTCATGGGACTATTTACTTTGTCCTTCTTACACTTGCTCATTTTCTGTCTTTGTTACCACAGGTTTGGCTTTATGAGAGCAAGCACCATGCCTGTGCTCAGCCCACGGCACACAGAGTACAGCTCATGGTTCATATTCAGGGAATAATTATGGCCACTGAAGATCACTGGCATGTTAACAGGCACTGCATGTCATTTGTGTATATATGTCAGGGCTTGACCAAAGCAGATGGAAAGAAAGGAGGCAGGATGAGACATGGGAACACTTACTCATCAGGAGAAGATGGAGCCATTCTGCCTCCCACCCCACCTCAAATCCCTCAGGGAAGACTGGTGTTTACATGCCCCAAGTAAATAAAGGGGTTAAGGCAATCTTATGCCAGGAGGCAGCAGATCCCCTGTCTAGCATCTTCTCTTCTCTCTCCTAGGAACTCTGTGTTCCTAGATGCTGTTATTCCAGCTCTTTTGCCAGACTTTGAGGTCTGTGATAGCAGGGACTGCTCCATTTCTGTAATGTCAAGACCTAATTCAAGGTCTGATCCAGAGGAAGTGCTTAGAATATGTTTGTGGAAATGATCACAATATAAAGTCGTGTTTCTAAAGGTTCCTATTCCAATGGATGACGAGACAGAAGTCAGGAGGAACACAGAAATCAATAAAGTCAAAACAATTAGAGAGTAAGGACACATAGCAAGTCTTGAACTTCAGATAAACAAAGGAAAATTCAGACTTCTTTTAATAACTCATTGCCAGAAGTATTTTAACCTACATAGAATATTTTCAGACTCAAAGAAGCAAATAATGATTGAAACAATCTTATTTTCTGACTCCGAGGGGGCCTTATTAAGTCTACAAATGAAGTCCATTCTAAGTTGTGCTAGAAAAGAAAAGAAAGACCCCACTGTGGCAAGAAAATGGAGCCCTATGGATCTTAGTAATGTCAGAAATCAAACAGTGCATTGAATAGGAACCTGACTGGAAAGGCTAAAAACGAAAATTTGCTTGATTGTAATCCTTGTGTATGACGGAAGTTGGATTTTCTCAGTCCGGTTGTGCTCTCTGGGTATCTGAGAAGTCTAAACTGCCTGCTTAAAGGCATTCAATAAATTTCAAGTTGTTTTTATGTCAAAGGGTTGAATTTAGACAAGCTTGTGTTGACTTAAATTGGACAGCTGGAATTTATATTTTCAGTCTTTGGAAATTTCAGTGTCAATTTGACAAGTATTGATGATTCTTTATTGACATAAAGCATTTGGACAAATCATGGGATTCTATAAAGTACCATTCTTTTTGCCTTTTGCTTTGATGTTTCTGCTACCGAAAAAGCCCATTTTTCCACTAACTCAAAATAATCTTCAGAATAGAAGATAGAATACATTGGTAAGGAAGTCAAGATCCTGTGTAGCCTGCTGCTGCTGCTGCTGCTGCTAAGTCGCTTCAGTCGTGTCCGACTCTGTGCGACCCCATAGACGGAAGCTCACCAGGCTCCCCTGTCCCTGGGATTCTCCAGGCAAGAACACTGGAGTGGGTTGCCATTTCCTTCTCCAATGCATGAAAGTGAAAAGTCAAAGTGAAGTCACTCAGTCGTGTCGGACTCTTAGCGACCCCATGGACTGGAGCCTACCAGGCTCCTCCGTCCATGGGATTTTCCAGGCAAAAGTACTGGGGTGGGGTGCCATTGCCTTCCCCGCCTGTGTAGCCTAGAAGGAGCTAAACTTATAATGAAGCTGTTATTAATAGAAACTTCCATGATAGCTGTTCTCTGTGCACTCACAAACTATATACTTTGGCATCTGTTTCTAAGCTGAATTTACTGGTGCTGCAGTGTCCGTAGTGTGATAAGAGCTGTGATTACAAACACGAATGTATGATTGTGAATATTCTGACCACAGCACAGGTCCATGTTTCTTCTAGAAAGCCAGAGAGTGGGAAGATGGAAGTCTCCCTTCCACAATGTCTACACGTTAAGCAAGGCTTGTTTGCTCCTGCTGAATAGGCTCCCAGATAAAAATACTTCCTTTGGGGTGTTCTTCTCCACTTCTTCCTGAAACATGACTCTCAGAGGAGGGCTGAGATTAATAGTGCATCAGGTTATGCTTAATCTTCTCTCAGTATTTCATTTTGCTTTAATCCTGTAACATTTGCATTTCTGAAATTAGGGTATCTGAAGCATTGACATGGGACCCAGAGGCCTTGTTTGGGTTAGATTTATTATCTACTAAATGACTTTCTTAGTGGATCTCTCTGTCTCCATGTCTGGCAGCTAATCTCAATGTTCTATCATGAGCAGATTCTATTATGTGAAAATTTATTACTTTTTTTTCAATCTTCTACTTTGCTCTCAGATACTTTATTATTAATAGTAAACCCTAACTAACACATTGCAACATGGTAAGGAGAGATGTATAAAGTACTCACTTGGGAATGAATATATGTAAGAACCTTTCAAGTGTTCACATGTCCCCAAGCCCATGGTTTCAGAAAGAGCTCTCAGTATCATCCCTAAATTTTTTTTTTCAGGCTCAATGAGTCAAGTTCCTATAACAGGGACATTGATAGGAGTTGTGTTTCTTGGGAAACCTCATGCCTGGGCAAAGAATAATGGAAACACAAGCCAAGGAAAGTGGTTTAGGTCTTAGGTGAAGGAAAAGCATGGAAAAGTTATGTTTAAAAAATGTGTGAACAAAGACAGAGCTGAGAGTCACAAGTGGCAGGAAACAGAAGAAACAGAAAGGCATGGGGGCAGGGTGGTAAGCAGAGGAGGGATATAGGGAAGCCAGAGCAGCACCGAAACAGCTTTCTCATTATCTGCTGCTCAACCAGCTTAACCTTGGACCTACCAGGTGACTGATTCCACAACATACACAGTACTGAATGCCAAGGAGCTTAGTTGGGAATTTCAGGAAAGGTTAGCACCTGGAGCAGTCCTATGACTGGGGGAGGTAGGGTAAAGGAACCCACAACCAGTATTAGCAGATGGAGCTGAGGATGGTAGTATGGATGGAGGCAAAGATGGAGATGAAGATGGGTGTGCGTTGAAGATAAATGTGATATAGATAAGGATGGAACGATGGATCTGATCAACACTGGCTATGGGAAGGAAAGAATAGGCAGATATTTAACCAAAAGGTCTCAATCATGGAGAAAACCACAGTGAAGAGCATAGGACACATTCTGGTTCCAAGATAGAAGCTTCTAGAATGAGCTAGTCAGAATATCAGCAGAAAACAAATGATTTATTGCTCAGGGAAGGCTCTAGACCTAGTGAGGAAATTGGAGTGCCATAGAGTAAGATGAGGCTAAAACTAAGCCTTTGTATAGACCAAAAAGGATGAATCACATTGTTGCTGGCTGGATAACTTTAAATCTACCAGGCAGCACACCTACAGCTGCACAAGGAATTCAAGTCTGATGACTAGAAGACTGCTAAGCCCTTCTGCTAAGTCCGGATAAGCTCAAGACATGGGACAGGATGAGCTAGAATTTGTAAAGTGAAGGAGATGTGCAAAAAGTGCTGTATGTATGTGATGTATTTATATGTCCATTCTCAGACAGTTCCAAGGGCAAATAAATCATGCAATCTGTTTCTCATTAAAGGCAACTTTATCCAACAGGAACACCCTAAAACACATTAGCTCCTATATGTGCTGTGCTGTGCTTAGTCGCTTAGTTGTGTCCAAGTCTTTGCAACCTCATGGACTGTAGCCCACTAGGCTTCTCTGTCCATGGGAATTCTCCAGGCAAGAATACTAGAGTAGGTTGTCATGCCTTCCTCATGGGAATCTTATCTCTTGTATATACCTGCCTAATTGCTAGATTAGGAATCGTTTTCAGTAACTGTAACCAGAAACTATTTGTACTTGCATTTTCTGATGAAGCAAAATGATGATAGACAAGGGTTAAGTCAATTTTTTAAATGCAAGCAAAAGATATGAGCATATTAGGGGGGAAAAAAGGCCTTTCAAATATTTAAAATGGAAATATTCACTGGTTGTTTTCCTGAGAATAATTAAAGACTCTCACTTGGGGGAATGTGAACCTAACTTGAAGTTAAATTCTGTTGAGCAGCTACGTGAAAACAAAATATGGCTCAGGTGTCAGGTGGAATATAGATTTTCAAGGGCTGCCATTGTTAGAGCAGACTTCTCATAGATATAAATTAATTGTTCCTTTTGTGTGTGTGTTTCACAATAAGGAAGTCAACATCTGTTTGTCCTTTCAGTCAAGCAAATACACTCGTGGAAGACTAATGAAAGACGAAGATACAGAGATGGAAAAAAGATATGTGTCAGAAGAAGAGAGATGAAACACAAAGGAAGAGGCAGACCCGAGAGAGAAACCAGAAAGGAAAAAAAAAAAAAAGAGGATTCACAGCCCCGAACTGTTAAGAAAAATTTCTAATCAGAGTGTAGTTTACTAAAGATTTGTGGCTGCTGATTGTAGTGACATTCAAATGACAGCAAAGTGAGAGACTCGTGGTCAGCACACCTTAAGTGGTTCAGCCGTTACAGACGTGTACCCCTCCTGCATTTTTTGATGGAATGACAAAATCAGAGGTCTTTTGTGGTCCTTTATGGTAACACTTATTCTAGGCAAGTAACAGTTGGAAAATTGGACTGGTAGAAATCCAAAGAACAAACTGTTAGGTTTCCTCTGTTCCCTGCTGCTTCAAATATGAAGTCTTCAAGGACAAGAAGGAGCAAGTGAATTTTTAAGAACAAAGTGCTTTTCTCTTATTGATAGAGATTAATATGCAGCTCAGACTTCAGGGTCACTTTGGGTGAGAGTCCAGCTTCTCAAAAATGAAATGTTCATGTCCTCCTGGGAAACACAAGGAAAAGGTAGGCAGCCAGGCAGCTGCTGGAGACAGCCACCGTATGCAACAAAGCTGCATGCACCTCCCACCCATCCACCATCTCCTAACCTGCCAAAGTTAACCCAATGCCTCCCATAAGTCATACTGAAGAGCCAAGTGACTTCAGGGAAGAAAAACACATTAAGAAATAACATAGTCTGGCTTCTGGCCCACACATAATCTCATTTCAGAAAGCCACGATCCAGATTTTGAAGATCCCTATTGGAGATTTCGTGCAGAGGCAACTTAAAAGAAATAGTGATGGCCTAGTAAAATATACAGAAAACTAGATTCAGAAGTCTTGGGTTCTGTGAAATGGGGCACACTCACTTCACCTCTCTGCACCTCTGTTTTTCTCATCTGTGAAGGAGAAACAACAACAACTCTGCATTAGGGGGTCACACGTGATAAAGGAGACTATATAACCTTTGTGAAATATGCTTTGCCAATGCCAAAGATGAGGGCTCCTGCTTTTCTCTCACTGTACTTCATCTTTGCAATATAAATCCAAGGAAATCAACAGTGATTCTCTCAATCATTTAAAAATAGCTATTGTCCCCCATAAACTTTCTGTCCGTGGTCCTACTCTGATTCTGTGACTGTCTGCCATTTGAGGGGGATAAGCATGGGACACGGTTCTATGTGGGACATGTGAATCCTGAATCTGCAGGGAGATAACCTACCAGGCTGCCAAACCCACCCCTACTAAGAGGTCTGTGTAGGAGCCTGGGCAGTTATTTGGTATTTGCTATTTTCTGCTTCGGTTTATATTTCTCAGCTCTGAGTAAGCTCAAAGAGCCAACCAAAGAACCATTTTACCGTGAAAATCACTCTGAAAAGCCACATTCAAAGTTGGTTTAGTTGCAGTAAAATCACATGAGAATGCCCATCCGAACGAGTCTATTGTGTCCCTAACTCAGTGCCCGCTCCATGAGAAGCACAGCAGGAAGACACAAACCCTTGTCTTCTCAACACGCCTCGCAGCTCTGAGCTTCTCCATTAGTAATTGTCAGTCTGACGGTCTTCACCTCTCACTTGAGAGGCTGAACAGAAACAAGTAGTTCAAAGTGCCAACCTCTATATCACATGTTCCAAGGCAACACCTCTCACTATGACTCAATGACTCTTTATGCAAAGACCCATAAGAGAGGAATCTTTCTATATCCACAACCAAGAAAGCATACATCTTCCACGAAGTCGAGACAAATTGTTCTAACCCATCTGGCTGGGCGTTGGCCCCTAATCTGTGCCTCCAGGAAACAGAGAGTGCAGCCTGTGCTTGTGTTATTTTCTGCAGCTTTATTATGACTGCTTTTCTCTCCCTGTCTTTATGAGCCTTTGACCGTCATCCGTACTATATACCACATAGAGATACTTGTATTTTTAAAACATATTTTGAAAGATACATAGATCTTCATATAGAAATAATCAAGAATGAGTGTCCAAGAGGTAAAAGCCAAAGAGCTAGCTGGCATTCCAGAGCCTCAGGACTGGTCTTGGTCATGTTCCCTAAATTATTGCCATACTGACTTCACTTACAGTTTTCCTCCTGCACCAATTTGTTCATAGCAACATTCCTTTGTCCTCATTTTCCCCTCTCCTCCCTCTGAAACTCTTACCCTTAAGCGATGTGCCAGATTACTGCTGGTCCTTCAAGCTGTGGTTCAGATTGAGCTTTCTCTGTGAATACTCCAGAACTGCCCTAGACAGAACCGGGATTTGGTTTCTTGATTTTAAATCCTCTGAGATCTTACTGCATTTTGAAATTCTGTTACGATGCTTTTAATGGTTCATGTATCTGTTCACAGGTCTTTTTTTCTTCCCTCAACTAGAAAGTCCTATAGGGCTTATAAGACATGAACCACGTCTGTATTTATCCCAAAAGTTAGCACAGAGCCAGACGCAGAGGAGGGTCACAATTAAAACACACAGTAGATAATTCAGTAAGATACACACACCCTTATGTTTATAGCAGCACTATTCACAATAGCCCAGACATGGAAACCACCTAAATGTCCATCATCAGATGACTGGATAAAGAAGCATGTATTCAACTGACTATTGCTCAGCCAGAAGAAAAGAATGAAATAATGTCATTTGCAGCAACAGGGATGGACCTAGAGATTATTGTACTCAGTGAAGTAAATCGGAAAGAAAGATAAATACCATATGCTGTCAATTGAATGTGGATCTAAAATATGAGTCAACTGAACTTATTTACAAAGCAGAAATAGACTCACAGACATAGAGAACAGACTTGGGATTGTCAAGTGGGAGGAAGGGACAGGATAGATTGGGGGTTGGGATTATATATAGAATGGATGCAAACTATTATATATAGAATGGATAAAAAAACAAGGTGGTACTTCATAGCACAGGGAACTATATTCAATATCATGTGATAAACCAATATGGAAAAAATGTATATTTAGGTATAACTGCATGACTTTGCTATGCAGCAGAAAATAATACAACGTAGTAAATCAACTCTATTTCAATAAAAAAAAGTTTTTAAATAAATTTAAAAACAAATTATTTTAAATAAATTTTTAAAAATTAAAAAAAACATTTAAAATTGTGTGTTGTTTTTTTTTTTTAAAAAAACACACATTCCTTCAAAACTGCGCTACAGTCCCCTGAATTTCAAAAGATGTGAAATTTCAGCAATGGAAGAAAGGCATCTACTTCCCTGTCATTTGTGACATCTTTACTCTTGGCAAGCTTCATGTATCTGGCAGGAATGAGGGGAAGTTATTATTTCTTGCATACTTATGGCTAAAAATCTCATATGACTCAATTGAGAAGCTTCAGGTAGTTTTAGTGCCAGATGGGAACATGCCCAGAAACTGTACTTTAAAAAGCTTTAGGGAAAGAAAAAAACAGATACAGCCTGCGGAGGAAGTTCAACAGGGTGCTTGGAAGCTAAATGGAATAAACAAGATCAGGACCTCAGCATTTGGGCAGAGTCCTTGGTTAGATTTCCTTGGATGTTCATCTACTCTTCGGCCACCTTAGTATTCACATAGCATCTGCTGTATCCTGGATGCTGTACACCAGGCACAGAAGGGAACAAGAGGGCCAGTCACCTTGGCTCTCATGCTGCTTCCTCCTCCCTGCACTTGAACCATTTTGTGCATTATTTCACCTGGGGAACTTGTTTTCAGATTTTTCAGCAGAATGTCTAGAAAAGTCATTCCATCTTTTACATACCAAGACACAATAAACAGATAATAAAGCGTGAACACAATGAATGAGATAATTTTATAGCAGGCTAAACAGGGGTAAGTGTTATGAGAAAAGACTGTGGAGGAGCATTAGGCAGCATGATTGAAGAGAGTGTTCAGGATTCTTCTCAGGGGAAAGCAATGGCGTCAGAGGGAGCAGGTAAGGAAAAGTCCTAGGGCTGAAGTGTGTTTGGTGCATCCAGAATAAGGCAAGGAAGCTGAGAGAGACTGACAGGGGAGGAGGTCAGAGAAAGGGCAGGAGGTGAGGGAAAGGCAGAGGTCTTTGCAAAGACTCTAACTCTGAGAGCAACTGGGCACCACTGGGAAAATCTAAGAAGAAAAGTAACATGATTTAATTTATACTTTAAAAGTTCTCACTAGCTGTTGTGTTGGGAAGAGACCACAGACAGGGGCAAGAGGAAGACCTAGGACTCTGTGGATGTGATTATCCAGGGAGAAATGATCAGCAAACTGATAGTCGGGGAGGGGAAGACTCGTCCCATTCTAGATATTCCGAAGCTAGTGCCAATGGGACTGGATGCAGAGCGACAGAGGAAGTGGTTTCAAGGAGCGGGCATGACTGAAGGGTGGAATCGTCACACACTGCAAGCAGGAGAGCTGAGGAAGTGAATGAACCGTCAGACAGAGTTCAAGGGCAGGAGGTGAGGAGAGCGAACGATGACTTACACTTTGGTTGAAGGTAGTCAGGAATTAAGCAGCATTTAAATGTATTGGACTCAGGGATACTACCTGGGCAACATCGTTAGGTAGAGAAGCAAGGCTGTCCAAGGCTTGAGCTCTGAGGCACTGTGAACCTAAGAGGAGGAATCACAATGAAGACCTAGAAAGTACTGCGACTAAGATGTGTGAATAAAAAAAGGAGGGAGGGGAGAGAGAGAGCTGTGTCTTGTAAAACAAGTGAAAAAACGTATACCATCAAGGCAGGAGTGATGTACTGTAACAAATCAGGGATGGCTGAGACTGAGCCGTGGGTTTAGGGATGTGGAAATGGTCTCTAGTGATATTGATAAGAGAGCTTTCTGAGGAATATGTGAATATGTGCATGTGTGTGTCAAGTGGTGGGGGTGGGGTTGTTGAGATGTGATAGAAGTGAGTTAAAAGCCAATGAGAAGAGAGGAATTATAGAAAGTGAGCTTAACAACTGCTTGAGGAAGTTTGGCTTAAAAGGAGCAAAGAATTGAGGTGGTAGCTAGTGGAACATGCCAACTGAGCCTCTAGAAAACATCCAAAGATAGAATTTAAAGTGAAACTATGATGACTTCCCTGGTGGTTCAGTGGTTAAGACTCTGCACTCCCAATGCAGGGGGTCTGAGCTCATTCCCTAGTTGGGAAACTAGATCCTTCAAGTTGCAACTCAGAGGTCACGTGCCACATTGAAGTTGAAGATCCTGTGTGCCCCAACTAAGACCCAATACAGCCAAATAAAGAAACAAGCAAATAAATAGATAAATACTTAAAAAATAAAGTGAAACTATGAAATACAAAGGGGAGAGTTAGTAGAAGTAAAAAGAACTCTCAGTTCACAATGCAAATCTGAGATCTATGAAAGATTGGGGAAGAAAAGAGGATTGGGTAGTAAGAGCCTTGGACTACAGCTCAGCTCTCAGAAAGTCACAGCAAGCCCACCCTAGGGATGTGGTAAAATGACTGCCATCCACGAAGCCTGTGGTGTGAAGCCTCAGGAGCCCAGCATGCCGAGTCATTGCTTGGGCTGTGCATAGGAAGAACAAAACTTTGGCTCGAAAGCTGAGGAAGGTCCCAACGGCGCTGCCCCTGAAAGTTGTAAACCAAACGAACTCCTCATCAAGTTCTCTCTTGAAGGAAATTCCAAGAAGCACACCTCCAAGTCAAGGGGATTTTTTGAGAAGAAAAACAACAAACTTCTCCCTGGGATTTTGCTGTTCAAGTTCCCACAGTGTCGAAAGCTCTAAGCTCCAACATACGCTTCATCAGCCCCAATATGGCTGCCTCTTTTTTTCCTGGGCTCTGTTTCTCCCCATAGCAAACTGGAACATATTTAGTAAAAAAGAAAAAAAAAAAAAATAAAAAGCTGCAGTGAGTGAGAACCTCATCTCATCTGCTTCCTCTCTCTCAGTTCAGTGTAGTCTCTCAAGTCCTGCCTGGGTTGGTTGCAGTCAAATGCTTTCAAACCATACTATGTACCAATCCCTTTCATTTACACTAGCCATCTTCCTGAACTGTTCTCAGGGGGAGTCTTAGTTCAGCGACAGCCATGGTCACCATCAGAGCCAGAAGGGAGGTCAGTCAGTCTTTCTCTGCCACATTCTGTTGCATGAATTCAGTTGTGAAGTGACCAGAGAATTGAGTTTGACCAAGGCTGTGGTTTTTCCAAGTGAGTTGAGTGTAACCAAGTCAGAGAAGGACAAGTGAGGAGAAGATCTAAAGAGAGAGACTAAAATATAGACCATGCAACTGACCAGCTCTTATGTAACAAAGGTATTTTATATTATCTTTGTCCTCAGGACAAAAATAGCTTTTGTAATCAGGGAATAGAGTCATGAGTGCTCAAAGTGTAGTAAACATTCCTCCTGTAAGAGAATCATCTGCAGCATGTATGTAAAAAGCAGATTTTTTGACCACACTATGGTTTTTCCAGTAGTCATGTACAAATGTGAGAGCTGGACCATAAAGAAGGCTGAGCGCTGAAGAATTGATGCTTTGGAACTGTGGTGTTTGAGAAGACTCTTGAGAATCCCTTGGATAGCAAGGAGACCAAACCAGTCAATCCTAAAGGAAATAAACCCTGAATATTCAGTGAAAGGACTGATGCTGAAGCTGAAGCTCCAATACTTTGGCCACCTGATGTGAAGAACTGACTCATTGGAAAAGACCCTGATGCTGGGAAAGATTGAAGGCAGGAGAAGGGGACAGAGGATGAGATGGTTGGATGGCATCACTGACTCAATGGACATGAGTTTGAGCAAGGTCCAGGAGATAGTGAAGGACAGGGAAGCCTGGTGTGCTGTAGTCCATGGGGTCGCAAAGATTCGGACACAATACAACAACAATCTCAATCAGAATTTTCTGAGGGGTGAAGCTTAGGAATTTGTGTCAAGTTCCCCATGTGATTCATTTGTGGTCCTTCTCCTTTCTCTACTTATTAGTGAGGTTTTGTGTTTCTTTGGTAATGATCCAACTTGGTGATTAGATGCTGGATATCAAGGAGGACACACGTGGGCATTATCCTTTGCTTTAAGACACCCTAGCTTCAGATCCACTTGAGGATTATAATACAGCATTGATGGAAATAGGCTGCATCTCACAAGAGCTTTCCCCTTCCCCTCCCCCACTCCTTCTCTACCACAAACCATTCTAGAATCTAAAAAAAAAACCCCTAAAGCATCCCACATCTTATCTCTTGTGAAAATGTCTTTAACTTTTCTTTTTAATACATATGAGTTGTTCTAAAGATGTTTGACCTAAATTGGAAAGAGAACAGAACAAAATCTTTACATTAACAAAGAAAAGGGGCCTGGCTTGCTCCTTTGAGCTGGATTTGATATGACACTTTGTCTATCCTTATGGTGTTCTTATTATCAAAAGGCAAGAAAACATTCCCAAATTCTGCAATTCAGACTTTATAAATAACATCAAGGAGTCATACTAGGTGGATTTGAATTAAAAAGTGAATGTGACCTCAAGTTCATAGAAATTCTGTTTTGCTCACTACCTTTGAACCGTTTTGTATATTTTTTGTTTGTTTGTTTGCTGTACTTTCAGAGTTTAGGCAAGGTTTCTAGAAGAGTTATGCATTCTAATTCATTCATCCATCAAACAATTTCTATGATACATGTAGGTTCAAAGTATTCTGGTTGCTCAGAAGGAATACAATCAGTATGTAATATATCCTAAGGTAGAAATGATATTAATATGGTCAAGATTCACTCCACAAAGAGGTGAGGATGAAGGTGAATCATGAAAGATGATTAGACGTTTACCAGTGAGAGAATATAAAACAGGACACATCAAGTGGTGAAAAATCATGCATTCAGGACCATCAGGGCAAGACTCCTGGCTTGCTCAGCAAACAGCCTGTAGCTCAGTCCAGACCCAGCAGAAAGCAGAGGAAGAGCCACGCTGGAAAAGCACTGGAGACCGTGCCAAAGGACGCCTTTTATGTCCCTGGAAGCTCAGCTGGTAAAGAATCCGCCTGCTATACAGGAGACCCTGGTTCGATTCCTGGGTCTGGAAGATTCCCTGGAGAAGGGATAGGCTACCCTCTCCAATATTCTCGGGCTTCCGTGGTGGCTCAGATGGTAAAGAATCCGCCTGCAATGTGGGGAGACCTGGATTCAATCCCTGAGTTGGGAAGATCCCCTGTAGGAGGGCGTGGCAACCCACTCCAGTATTCTAGCCTGGAGAATCCCCATGGACAGAGGAGCCTGGCAGGCTACAGTCCACGGGGTCACAGAGAGTCAGACACGACTGAGCGACTAAGCACAGCGCATAGCATGCTAGCTAGTCTGAATTTTAACTTGTCATCATAGGGGAGGGAAGAATTTAATCAGAGCAGTAACAAGAGAATCAACTTTTGCAGAGTTAATCTGACCATCATGTGGAGAATGGATTAGAACAGTAGTCCGCAAACATTTTGGCATCAGGGACTGGCTTTGTGGAAGACAATTTTTCCAAGAACAGGGGCGGAGGGGTTATTCAGGGATGATTCAAGGTCATTACACTTCTTGTGCACTTTGATTCTAACCTAATGCTGCAACTGATCTGACAGTAGGTTGGATCTGTGACCCGGAGGCTGGACACCCCTGGATTAGAGGGCAAAGACAGCCAGGATGCTGGGGAGGAGGTTGATGGGCAATATGAAAGTTTATATGCTCATTAACAGTAGACCTCAATTTCACCAAGGTTACTGAGGCTCCAGTGGAGACATGGAGGTAGGCAGTAGCTCTTTTGAAACAATAGGTCCTACAATATGTCTTCATCATTATATCCAACAGAGAGAAACATATTTTGGCACAGCAATTGTACACACACACAAAAAAAAATTCCTGGACTTACTAGGATGCAAACATCACCCAAGTTTCATGGGGTCTCACTGGATTAGATCTTTGGTCCAGATGGGCTCACATCAACATTAATAATCCCAATGTAGGAACTTCCCTGGTGGTCCAGTAGCTAAGACTCTGAGCTCCCAGTGAAGGGGGCCTGGGTCGGATCCCTGGTCAGGGCACTATTTCCCACATGTTGCAACTAAAACTTGGAGCAGCCAAATAAATAAATAATCCCAATGTTGCTGGTTTATTTCTTCTCCTACTTCCACACAGCCTTCTTCCCCCTGTTTTTCCTCCAAGTCTCAGCCAGTTATGTCTGAGAGTCTTTGGGGTGCCCCTCACAGGGAAGGTTAATGATTCTAAACATTTCAGGCCTCACCACTGCTCAGCCAGCCATCCTTCCATGGCCTGGGGGTGCTGCTGCCCCTCAACTATAAACTCCGTTACACTGGACCCACCCTCCAGCCAGGGTCTTTGATGGTGAAGAGAATGCCTTCCCCACTTTCACACTGCTTCAGTCACAGGGCTATCTTAGTTGGGGCTAGAAGCATAGCCTGGGACAGTTTAGTTGCACATGATTTATTGATGATGTGCTCTCAGGAGGTCACGAGTGAGGTCAGCAGGAGAAGATGCGGACCAAGGATATATTTTAAGCCAAAGGCTAAACTCAGGCTGATCCCATGGGGAGTTCTGGATCTTCAGTTACATGACAGAGTTGGCTTCCCCTCCAGGAAAGAGGGCAGTCTTTTGTATTCTCATTTCATCCATCCAGTCTTGGCTAAAGTCTGCTGAAGTGGGAGGTGCGTGTACATGCCTAACTCTTAAAGCAAGGCAGCCTTGGCTTGGCTAAGATCCTCTGGAGAAGAGGCCTGCCATAAGCCACTAGTAGTCCACACTCGCCGTATGTGGGGACTGGGATCTGAGTGGGACACCAACAGCATCTTCACTCTCTGGGCTTTGGTGCTGTGCTGCTTGCCATCAGGTAACAAGATTTAATGAAAAATCTTATACTTCCTATATGTATAAGGAATGCAATGCAGGAGACTTGGGTTCAATCTCTGGTTCACGAAGAGCCCCAGGAGAAGGAAATGGCAAACCAATCCAGAATTCTTGCCTGGAGAATTCCATGGACAAAAGAGCCTGATGGGCTACAGTCCATGGAGTCACAAAGAGTCAGACATGCCTGAGCAACTAACACACAAACACATACTTCCTATATACATTAGACCACTGCTTCTTTCTGCACAGAGCCATGGGGCCAAGAATGGCATACACAGTGACAAGTCTGGGACTGGGAAAGGAAGAGATTCACGTGTATCACATGGTAGAAAATGAGGCTGAAGCTCAAAGCAACTTTGGGTTTCTACAAACATGTATGCAGAATCAGCATAGAGTAAGTGTGGGGGATTGCAATGACAATGCTAACTTTTTACTCCTTTCCTGTGCCCTTGTTAGATTCCATGTGTTCTTCTCACTAAAAAGAGAATGTCTACTTTCCTCTCCTCTCCTTTGAATGTGGACTAGTCTGTGTCTCCCACTGGCCACAAAAAGGTGACAGAAGCACCAGTTTTCTGGTTCTAGACCTGCATCTCAAGAGGCTCTGTGTGCTTCTGCCTGCCCTCTTGAGCTCTACCATAATGATGAACCAACATAGCCAGGCTAGACCAGTGCAGGATGAAAGACACGTAGAGGAGAGTCAACTCAACTCAGCTGGCCCAGCTGGTGCCATTCTAGATCAGCCAACAGTCAAGAGTCAGCCAGCTAACCTGAAGACTCATGAGTGAGCCCAGCCAAGATCAGCAGTCCCTGAACTGTCCTCCAGATGCAGCAGACACTTATTCTGCTATACTCCTGCGATCTGTGCTTATTTCTCAACACCACTGTATTAAGAGCTGACGGTTACAGTAGGTGTGCAATAAACATTCATTGCATATGGATCAATATGTTACACCATCATGGAAGAGCTGGGCTGAGGCAGAAAGGATAGATTTTTATTTCCTCTTCTCACCCCTAAAACTATGTCCAACCGAAGCCTCGTCAAAAAGGCTGGGAAATACTGAGTGATACTTCTGGAGAAAGTTAACTGATAGAATTCCCTCAAATATTCCCTGCTCTAGCAATCCTTGATATCTGAGCATTGGCCTGAGCCCGACCAGAAGGAGGGTGCAGAGCTGGGGCAGAGCTCAGCTGCAGGAGGGCAGCCACCAGCATGCACAGAGCACAATGCTGGCTTGAGACCTTCTGCAGGTATTTCTAGCCAGCCCTGTCTCTTCCCCTTCTCTTCCCCTCCATGCTGCTGCTAAGTCGCTTCAGTCGTGTCTGACTCTGTGTTTCAGGGGAAAGACACTTAAGACCAGAGCCTCTAAAGCAAGCTTTACATCTGTCTCAATCTCTGTAGTTTCATGGGCCCACTTTTAATTTTGTCTGGCAGCCACTACAGGAAACAAGGAAGGTAAATCAAAGAGTTACTTTTTATGAGGCCTTTGAGACTCCAGCAATAAGTAATCCCTGCCATTTTTTATTTCTTCTCTTGCTGAGGACAATTTAGGTTTTTTTCTCTTGGATTCTTTCCTCCTGTCGCTTTGGCACCACCTTTTCTCCCACTCTCAGCTCCATTATTTCCAAGTAGAATATGGTTTTGGTTAAAATAAAGACAACACACACCACCTCCAATAGTTCATTCAAGCTGTAGTAGCAATGTGGCCCATCTCTTCTGGCTGTGCCTATTAGGGTTCATACTGAGGTTTGAAAAGAAAATTTCCTCGATGAGAGATAATTTTCTACCTTATAACTCCCCCTACATGGTGACTCTTGTGAGCATCCAGACATAATTTTTTTTTTCAATTTTTTTCCTAAAATTAGAATTGGAAATATGAGTTTTCCAATTTATTATTCTTTTTTTTTAGTCCCAAATGATATTGCCTCTGTGTGAAAGCATGGAGTCAGAGCATGGAAGCACTAACTGAATAATTAGTCCGGGTAAAACACAGGTCACTATGAAAAACTCTGTGATTTTAAAACGGTAGAAAGAAGAAATGCATACCAATCTTCTATCCCACCTCTTTCCCTGCATCTGTCTCCTGCTGCTGTTAACTTGTTCTTAATCTAACTGATAGGGACTCCAGACCATAATGAGAGCTACCAGAATACTGCTGTAACCCAGGTCCTTGGCAAACATCACAAACACACGCGTGCACGTGCCCACACAGGTATAAAGGCTGAAACACTCAAAGGGAAGGGCACCCCCTCTGCTAAATCCATAGAATAGACAGGAGAGAGCAGGAAAGCAAAGACCTGAAGTAGGGGCCCTGCCTGGAAGGAGAGAGAAGCACACGGAGCATGAGGCTGCCTTCCTCCAGGTGAGCATAGCCTGGGAGCAGACAGCTATCCAGGCCACTTCCTTTGCTTCCTGAACCCACCATACTCTTCCGTCACTTCACTCCCATCTGCAGCGGGGACTGCAACCTGTCATGAACACACGACACTCTTGGAGACTCTCTGGAAAGTCATAGACATGATCTGAAGACACATAGGACATCCCATCAAAAGTCTGCCTGCTACTTCAGTTGTCCCATGAATCAGTGGCACAAGAAAGCACCTTCTGGCCCAAGAACAACACACAGTCGTTGTTCAATGAATGCTGTGGATGTCATCACCCCTAGATACTAATGGCTTTCTCCAGAACTTGGGATCTGCACAGCACAGGACTCCCTTCAGGGTGCCAAATGATGGGGATTTTACAAACTGAAATTCATTTCAAACATGAAAAGAGTCTCCAAAGACAGACTGCCTTGGTCTAAAATCTTGCACTACCACCCTCTAGCTATGAAATATACCTGCTATGGCTCAGATTCCTTATATTTAAGGGGGAAATATACGTATACTGTATACATAAATGTATATAAATATATAAATAATATATCAGCATTTATATTATATATATGTATATTATATAAAATCATAGCTCTCACCTGGTATTTTTGTGATTAAATGAAATAATGTTAAAAAGTGAAATATTGTTGATTTACAATGTTTCAAGTACATAGCAAAGTGATTAAGTTATACTTATATACATATATCCTTTTTCAGATTCCTTTTCCTTATAGGTTATGACAAAATATTGAGTCCAGTTCCCTGTGCTCCACAGTAGGTTCTCATTGATCATCTATTTCATATAGATTAGTGTGTATATGTTTATCCCAACCTTCTAATTTCTCTCTCTCCCCTTGAGACCTCTCCCCTTGGGGAACCACAAGTTTGTTTTCTGTGTCTGAGTCTACTTCTGTTTTATAAATAAGTTCATGTGTATTTTTTCTTACTATTTCCCCTGTGAGTGCTATCGTATGGTATTTGGCTTTCTCTGTCTGACATGTCACTTAGTATGATCATCTCCAGGTCCATCCATGTTACTCTGCAAATGGCATTATTCAAATAAAATGACTCTGGGTAAGGAGCTCAACATAGGGTCTAGCAACAAATGAACACTAAATGAACTTTATTATTTTACTATGGTTGCTGTTGTTATCATGGAAAGTCTTTAAAAATTAAAGTATATTTAGTAATACAACAAATAATTAAAATAAATATCTATGTGTTGTGCTGTGTGCTGTATTGCAATCCTGTGGACTGCAGCCCTCCAGGTTCTTCTGTTCATGGGTGTCTCCAGGCAAGAATACTTAGATATAAGAACATGTCAATGGTGATTACATGGGGGCAATTCCCCTAGCCTTTGGAAGAAACTGAACTGAAATGACTCAGGAGCCTTCCTTCCCTGCCTGTGGAACTTCGATTCTTCTGCTCATAATGTGTCTCAAGTTGTTTTTTTCCCTTGTGTTCCCATTCTAAGGTCTTGGAATGAAGGTTGTGTTGGCTTTTGAAAATAATTTGGAAACTTTCCTTTTTCCTCTCTGCTTGGGAACAATTTAAACAGTATTGAAGTTTCTGTTCCTTGAAGGTTGAAAGAATTCACCCAGGAAACCATCTGTGCCTGGCACTGTTTTGAGAGAGAAAGAAGTCTTTAAAACTTTCTCAATATCTTGTATGTTGGCCCATACAGAGTCTTCCGCATATTTCAGGTTTAATTTTAGTAAGTTGTATTTTCCTAGAAAATTATCCATTTCATCTAGCTATTCAAATTTATTTCAAGATAGTTTTGTAAAGTATTCCTATGGCATTCTCATAATCTCTTCTGCATTGATGGTGATTTCTAAGTCTATGTATGTATACTTCTCTATTTACTTGATCAGGCAAGCTTGGGGTTACCTATTTTGTTTCACTTGGTTTTCCAAATAAGCTCTAGGGTTTACTTATTAATTCTGCTGTTTCCCTATTTTTTAAGAAACCAATTTCTGTGTTTTAATTTGATTATTTCCTTACTCGTGCTTTTCTCAAAATTATTTGGTCTTCTTTTTGCTAACTTTTTGAAAGAGATGCTTGCACATTTGTTTTCATTCATTCTTGTTTCCTAATGGCAGCTTCTAGCTGTTTTACATGGCTTTTAATGCATAGTATCATGACTATTACAATTATTGTTATTTTTTATTATTATGGTTACATGTACTAAAATACCCACTTTTATTACCTTTGCAGTGAAAATTATTTGAAGGAATTTAAAAATTTTTGAAATAATAGTTTTAATTATTTTTGTTTCCAAACTAATTTCAAGTTGTTTTTGCCTTGCAGTCAAAGAGAAGAGTTTGAACTATTCCCAATTATGGTGTTTATTGGGATTATGTTTCTATTAGATTAATTACATTTCTATTAGATCAATCTTATTAATTATGTTATTCAGATCCTCTATAGCTTTCCTACTTATGTTTCCCTGCTTTTCATTAGTCCTGGTCTAAGAGCTGAATTCTCCTCTCATCACAGGGTTTTTGTCAGTTTCTTCTCTATTTCCTAGAGATCACACTTTAGGTTGTTGAAGCTCAGTAACTCAGTGCATGAAGATTGATGAGACTATATTCTGAAAATGCCTATCATTTATAGATTTTATACATTTTTTCTCTTGAATTCCACGCAGAGTTGGAACCAGGTCTAGAAGGACCTGAGGTTTTTGCTATTTTGTGAACCCTTCTCAGGAAATGTTTAAAAGTACTTAAAATTTTTCTATTGTTCTTTAAACCTAAGTGATGTTTTGTTTGTTTTTAATTGAAGTATAGTTGAAATACCATGTTGTGTTAATTTCTGCTGTACAGCAAAGTGATTCAATTATATATACATTCTTTCTTATATATATTCTTTGATGTACTCAATTTTGAATAAAAGTTTAATTACAGATTCTTAGAAGAGGCCTATGAAGTGAGGGGCCCTGAAATTTCAGCTTAAAGCTATGCAGATATTCTGAATCTATTTTTTTGCTTTCTAATTTCTTTCCCCCATTCTTCCTTCTTTACTCATTCATTTATTAGCTTGGTGCAAAAGTAATTACAGCTTCGGACCCGGTAATTATTTATCAATGAGAAATAAGTTTGTTTATTCCTGCAGCATAAAAATCCATGCTTCAGATTCAATGAACTCTTGGAAAGCATTTTCTGTGTTCTCCTGGTTGTGGAAGCATTTTCCTTTCAAAATGTTGTCAAGATGCTTGAAGAAGTGATAGTCCATTGGTGAGAGGTCAGGTGAATGTGGCAGATGAAGCAAAACTGTGTCGCCCAATTCATTCAACTTTCGAAGTGTTGGTTGTGGCAAGTGCAGTTGGGCATTGTCGTGGAAAAGAATTGGGCCCTTTCTGTGGACCAAAGCCAGCTGTGGGCACTGCTGTTTTCGGTGCATCTCATCCATTTGCTGAGCGTGTTTCTCAGAATCTAATGGTTTCACTGGGACTCAGAAAGCTTTAGTGGATCAGACTGGCAGCAGACCACCAAACAGTGACCATGACTCTCTTTTTTGATTCAACTTTGGCTTTGGGAAGTGTTTTCAAACTTCCCCTTGGTCCAACCACTGAGCCGGTCACTGCTGGTTGTAGTATAAAACCCATTTTTCATCCCATGTCACAATTCAAACCACAATCAAGAAACAGCTTGTGGTTATTTCATAGAATAAGAGAAAATGATGCTTTAAAATGATGATTTTTTTAGTACATTTATGATTTTACTTATGATTAAAAGTATTACTTGGACACTTATTTGAACAGTAGTAAGTGGTCGTAAAGATAAGTTTTCTATTTTTAGCACTTAAAAGTCATGATACATGCACACCATGCAAAATGTTTTTTTCCTTGTATTTTCTGCACATTTTGTTTAGAGAAAGTGATTCTGTTATTTGCTACATAATGATCACAACTCTTAGGCCTTCATTGGGTTGCATCCCTTTTCATTATACAGAAACTTTCTTTGAGTTAATACATTTTTTTTTACTCTAAATTCAATCCTTTTTAATATTAAGATGACAACTTCAATTCTTTTTGTTTCTATTTCTTTGATATGCTCCATAATCTTACCCCTAATCTAAATAATTTTGTTTTAGATGTGTTTTATATACAGCCTATAACTGGATCACATTTTTCTATGTGATCCAATTCTGTTAATATGTAAGTTTAGAATATTTACATTTATCGATAGATACAAGATATATCTATACTCTGCTTGTATTACTGTTGTTGCCTTTTATTACAGAAACAGCTTTACTAAGGTCTAATTAAGACATTAAATTGCATCTATTTAAAATGTACGGGGACTTCCCTGGTGGTTCAGTGGTGGAGAATCTGCCTTCCAATGCAGGGCATCCAAGTTTGATCCCTGGTCAGGAAACTAAGATTCCACATGCTGCGGGGCAACTAAGCCCATTCGCCACAGCTAGAGAGCCTATGTGCCACAACCAGAGAACTTGGCACACTGCAACAACTGAGCCCACACATTCTAGAGCCTGTGCTCCACAACTAGAGAAGCCCACATGCTGCAACTAGAGAAAGCCCACGTACCCCAATGAGGAGCCCGGGTGCCACAACGGAGATCCAGTTCAGCCATAATAAATGAATGCACAAATCGTTAACTTTTGACACGTTTTGTTGTTCAGTTGCTCAATCGTGTCCAACTCTTTGCAACTCCATGGACTGCAGCACACCAGGCTTCCCTGTCCTTCACCATCTTCCAGAGCTTGCTCAAACTTACATCCATTGAGTCAGTGATGCCATCCAACCATCTTGTCATCTGTTGTCCCCCTTATCCTACTGCCTTCAGTCTTTCCGAGCCTCAGGGTCTGTTCCAATGAGTCATTTCTCCACATCATAAAACCATCATCATCATCATCATCAAAATTATGCACCTATTAATAACCTACTGAAACTTCCTCACCATGCACCTCTGCAATTCATCTTTCCCTTCCAACCACTTCCTCATGCCCAGGCAGCCAAGGATTAGTTTTCTATCACTATAGATATTAGATTGCATTTTCTATCATTCTATAGAACTGAAATCTTACATTATGCACTATTTTTTAAATCTGGCTTCTTTTATTTAGCATCATTTTTTAGATTGATCCGTGTTGTTACGTGTATCAACAGTTCATTACTTCTTTGCTGAGCAGTACTCTCTTATAGGAATATACTATAATTTTGTTTACCCATTCATCTGTTGATGGATATCAGGTGACTAGTTTCTGGCTACTGCAAATAAAGCTGTTATAAATATGGTTGGCTCACAAGGTACCCACTTATCGAGCTTTTTCACCTTTTTAATTAGCTTCAAATGCCAAGTGACTGTTGAATAGTTGACGCTGACTTTTTGGGCAACTTCTAATGTAGTTGTAAGAGGACCAGCTTTGATGATTGGTCTCAATTGGTCATTGTGAACTTCTAATGGCCAGCCACTGTGCTCCTCACCTTTAAGGCTCTCGTCTCCTTTACAAAACTTTACCACTGCACTGAATGTTCATTAGAAGTTTCTGGGCCAATGCATTGTTGATGTTGTGTGTTATCTCCACTGCTTTATGACCTATTTTGAACTCAAATAAGAAAATCGCTCAAATTTGCTTTTTGTCTAACATTATTTCCATAGTCTAAAATACATGTAAAGCAAGCAGCAAGGAATAACTCATTAGCAAAAACATAAAGCAAGAAATGCATTAAAGTCATGTATCACATCACCACATTTATTTAAGAATGTATTCCAATATCAAATAGCAAAGTTCAACAATGCAAAACCGAAATTACTTTTGCACCAACCTAATTTTGTTGTTGTTTAATTGTTCAGTCATGTCCACCTCTTTCCAACCCAATGGACTACAGCATGCCAGGCCTCCCTGTCCTTCACCATGTCCTGGAGCTTGCTCACTCATGTCCATTGAGTCGGAGATGCCATCCAGCCGTCCCTGTCATCCCCTTCTCCTGCCTTCAATCTTTCCAGCATCAGGGTCTTTTCCAATGAGTCGGTTCTTCCCATCCAGTGGTCAAAATATTGGAACTTCAGCATCAGTCTTTCCAGTGAATATTTAGGGTTGATTTCCTTTAGGAGTAACTGGTTTGATCACCTTGCTGTCCAAGGGACTCTGAAGAGTCTTCTCCAATACCAGTTTGAAAGCATCAATTCTTCAACACTCAGCTTTCTTTATTGTCCAGCTCTCACATACATACATGACTACTGGAAAAAGCATAGCTTTGAATACATGGACCTTTGTTGGCAAAGTAATGTCTCTGCTTTTTAATGCACTGTATAGGTTTATCATAGCTTTCCCTCCAAAGAGCAAGCATCTTTTAATTTCATGGCTTCAGTCACCATCCGTAGTGATTTTGGAGCCCAAGAAAATAGTCTGTCACTGTTTCCAATGTTTCTCCATCTATTTGCCATGATCTTCGTTTTCTGAATGTTGAGTTTTAAGCCAGCTTTTTCATTCTCCTCTTTCACCTTCATCAAGGGGCTCTTTAGTTGTGGTATCATCTGCATATCTGAGGTTACTGACATTTCTCCCAGCAATCTTGATTCCAGCTTGTGCTTCATCCAGTCCAGTGTTTCTCTTGATGCACTCTGTATATAAGTTAAATAAGCAGGGTGACAATATACAGCCTTGATGTAGTCCTTTCCCAATTTGGAATCAGTCCACTGTTACATGTCTGGTTCTAACTGTTGCTTCTTGACCTGCATAGATGTTTCTCAGGAGGCAGGTAAGGTGGTCTGGTATTCCCATCTCTTTAAGAATTTTCCACAGTTTGTTGTAATGTACACAGTCAACCTAATACCAAATACTTAATGGAGTGCCTACCCTGAGCCACGCACTTTCCTTGGTGTTAAGTGTACTAAGACCTTTTAGAAGGAGTCCTTCCCTCTACCTAACATTTGAACGTTGGTGTTCTTCAGGATTCTGTCCTACATGTATTCTATCCACACTCTACAGTTTTGGTCAAAATCTCATTTGCTTCAGAACGATCCATAAACTGTACACTGATGGCTTCCAAATTTTTGTCTCTGGTCCAAATCTACATACCATCTCTCTGCTAATGATTGTCAAACTGCTAGATCCCATCCAGATTCTCCCAATTGAGTTTGAGACCCACAATAGTCTACTCTTGTCTGGACATATCTACTGGTCTATCACAGATAGGTCATATTCAACATATCTGAAGCCTGTTGCAATTCACTTCTCTCTCTTTTTTTTTTTATCATTATCACCCACTTGCCAAACCTAAACCTTGGCATCATTTCCAACTTCCTCTGTGCCATGATTGCCCATGTAAGATCACCGAGTCAGCTGCAAAAATCTACCCTCCTCTTCAGCTGACCACTAACAGCTAGTAGTCAGCTAGCTGACCACTAGTGTCCTGGGTTCTTGGTCTCTCTTTAATCAACAGAAAGCAGTAAGGGGTCAGATGAGACTGTCAGGTAAGGCTTGTGTTGCAGCACAAGGGCATGAAAACAAGAAATAGGTATTCTTGCTTGCCTCTCAAGAGGAACTTCTTGGATCCTTAAAAGGGATAACAACAGTGGTGGGTCTGTGGGTCAGACAGAGGAATAGCTTTGTGGTCTGCCCACGCCCCTTGGGGCTGCTGTGAGCAGGTATCATGTGCAGGACCCTGCTTTTGCTCCCGGCACTGCAGAAATAGAAGTTGGTCTGTGGCCTCTTTGTACCTTTGCTGCTCAGTCACGTCCAATTCTTTGGGGCCCCGTGGTCTGCAGCCTGCCAGGCTCCTCTGCCCATGGGATTTCCCAGGCAAGAATACTGGAGTGGGCTGCCATGTCCTTCCTGTTCATTACTGTCCCAACTGCACATGTATGTATTTATCTCTAGTCCCTTATGGCTCCTCTGTATTCTGTTGCCCCGGGAGACATTTGTCCAAGTCCAAGCACTGCAGTAAAGGATCCCAGGCCCCAGCCTGCCTCATCATGCCTCTTCAAGAAAATGACCACCTCCTACTCGGTGCTTCTTCCCTCCACTCTTCCACATCTGCCTGCATTGTATCTTCCAACCACTAGGCAAGAAAAGCATCATTCAACCCAAGTCTGATCATTTCTCTCTTACCCGAAGCATTCGGGGACCTCCATTCACCCTTAAGAAGAAGTCTGAATTCCTCAATGTGACATAAAAGACCATCTCTCACCTGGCCACTCACCCAGTCTCTGTCCAAATTCTCACCCCATCAACGCCAGGCTGCTTTCAGGGTCTGCAACCCACCTCCGTCTCTACCCCCAGACCTTTTTGGATGCCATCTTCCCCGCCTGGAACGCTCCTCTCTCCTTCTTTCTATTCATGTTGTATGGGTATGGTTCGCTGCTTCTATTATCCTGTTATTCTCTGTTCTCGAGTGTCCTCACTTTTTCATTGGTTTACAGCTTTTGCCATAGGCTTGCACAGTTTTAATTATTTTGTCTAGAGATTAGGAAGGTAGGCTTCTCCTAATGGTACCCTTTAAGTAGCAGTGCATTAACAGGCTCTCAGGAATTAAAATAGGCTCCCTGACTTGTAGCATCTGTCAGTTTATTGGTATAAATATGAACATTGTGGCCAACTTTAAGCTACCAGCACAATGTCATTGTGTGAAGAGATACACACAATTGGCTCTCAAAAGCCAGTATAAGCTTCAGCACCTCACTACCTTTAAGGTTTATAAAATGTAATTGGACCTACAATTCTCTAATAACTGTATGAAGAGTCAACTGGTAGCTATTGAACTCACCCATGCATAAAAGAAGAATTTAACACACAATTTCTTTCCTAACTGCTTTTCCTAGCTTCCCAAGTTTCATTATTTAATTTGGGAATATAGATTATTTTTATGTTTACATTATGCATTATCTTTTCCAAGTAATATTATTTTTGACAGTGGCATACAGATTGAATACTCTGTTTAAAGCCATTATTTTCAGACGTAACTCTGTGCTTGACTGATTTGAATTAGTTTTGCCATAAAGAAGACAGGAGATCATTTATACATACTCAGTTTCTCCCTAATTTATCATCCAGCTTCTGTATGATGCTGGCAACATTGTTTTTCTTTCTCATGACTTTGTCCTCAGTTCAGTTCAGTCGGTCAGTCGTGTCTGACTCTTTGCAACCCCATGAATTGCAGCACGCCAGGGCTCCCTGTCCATCACCAACTCCCAGAGTTCACTCAGACTCACGTCCATCGAGTCAGTGATGCCATCTAGCCATCTCATCCTCTGTCGTCCCCTTCTCCTCCTGCCTCTAACCCCTCCCAGCATCAGAGTCTTTTCCAATGAGTCAACTCTGCATGAGGTGGCCAAAGTACTGGAGTTTCCGCTTTAGCATCAGTCTTTCCAAAGAACACTCAGGACTGATCTCCTTTAGAATGGGCTGGTTGGATCTCCCTGCAGTCCAAGGGACTCTCAAGAGTCTTCTCCAACACCACAGTTCAAAAGCATCAATTCTTTGGCGCTCAGTTTTCTTCACAGTCCAACTCTCACACCCATACCTGACCACTGGAAAAACCATAGCCTTGGCTAGAATGCTGCTGCTGCTGCTAAGTTGCTTCAGTGGCGTCTGACTGTGCGACCCCAGAGACGGCAGCCCACCAGGCTCCTCTGTCCCTGGGATTCTCCAGGCAAGAACACTGGAGTGGCTAACCCACTGGGTTACCACTCCAGTGTTTCCTTCTCCAATGCATGAAAGTGAAGTCACTCAGTCGTATCTGACTCTTAGTGACCCCATGGCCTGCAGCCTACCAGGCTTCTCCATCCAAGGGGTTTTCCAGGCAAGAGTACTGGAGTGGGGTGCCTTGACTAGAATAGGGTGAGCAAAATCCAAGCGACAGGTTACATCACTATGTTGACTCACAGCCCAATCCTCACTCTCATTGTGTTTTGATTAAAACAAAGAAAGCCTAGGACACATCAGCAAGAATCGATGCACAGCTCAGTTCTTAAATTGAAATTTTGTTTCAAAGCACTCGACTTGATCTGTGTAATTGCTGAGTTGGTCATTAAGTTAAATCAGATTTTGTGTTGGAAACCTTTAAAATGTAGATACTTTATGCTTTCTTGGCATCCTCTGGTAACTTGGCTATGTCTGGCAACATCCTGAGTAATAAAATAATTGCTATACCTACATGTTTCCAGAAAAATCTTTTAGAGCCACAGTGGGCCCACACTGATATCCCTTCACCTTGTTGATATAAGCTTTGATTCTGTCTCATTTTTCTCTTATCTCTGATAATGATAATATATATTATAGACAATTTACCATTTAAGATAGAATTATTCTTGCCCATTATTACTGACTAAATATTTATGGTATGTACTTGACTATTTGTAAGATACTAAATTTCTGGAAGGTAATAGCAGTATAGTTTAGTGAAAAGAAAAGAAAATGTTTTAAATCCAACAGAACTGGGTAAATGAATGCCTATGTCCCATTTTAGCTGTGTGGCTTTGGGCAAAGTTATTTATCTCTCTGATCCACAAAGAGATTAAAGGAGATTTTTAACATTACTTTCTGGGTAGTTATAAGGATTATATAAGATAATATATGTAAAACATCTATCCCTGTGCCTAGAATTCTTATCATTAAACATGAGCTTTTTTTTTTCTCCCTTCCACATTTGAATTCTCCTTCAGCATATCTCAATTGATTAATGACAGAGCTGTTATGAAATCTATTTTATAAAAGTTTGGAATGTCCTTTTGGAGGCATGTTTCAGGGTGAAGGATTTGACAAATATTCCTAAGTCCACACAGTATGAACTGGGTCACCCTAAGAGAAAGTACTCCTTTACGCTGTCTGCCCTGGCATAACTCCACTGGGTGCAGGAGTTCATTGATTAATAATGCTTACTTGCATTTGCACACCTAGCTGTATAGTCAGCAAATTATTTAATTCCATTAAGAATTACATACACTTTTATTAATAGTGAAAAATCTGAGGCTCAGAGAGGTTAAAACATTTCTTTAGGATCCCACAACTTGGAAAGGTCAGAGCTCAGATAGAATTCGAGGTCTCTTGGCTCCCAGTCCTAGAACCTGCTCCTCCTGTAACCTGCTGTGTTCATGCATCAGTTACTATTATACCTAAGTATATGACAATTTCAAAGCTGGCTATTAGCTTATTTTTGCATGCAGTCCATTTCTAGAATGTTCTACCACTTCTTCAGCATCAGCATCTGTTACTGCCATGCTAGGTGAAGTTCACCCAGGCAAAGAATGATTGCTTGAACTCCACTAGACTCACTCATCTCTGCTGAACCCTGCTAAGCCATAAACCAGATATACTTTTTTCTGAAGAAGAAAAATCTCCTTGCAATTTCTTTGTGCTTACGCTGCCAGTAATTGCAGTGCAGGTGTTGTTATATAACTAGAAGAGCAAACAAGCCTGAGATCCCTAGAAACTTGAAGTTAAGCATTCAAGAAACTAACAGCATCAACTTTTCAGCCCTGTCCTGGCTAGACTCACTACACGAGCGTGGTAGCCAATTGAATTATCAAAAACAAAAGCAGGTCACTGGTTAAATTACTCTGATATTTTTTCACAAGGAGACAATTACACCTAATTACAAGCAAGGCTGCATTGCTCCTTTCCTAGTGAAACTAAGGGGGCAGGTATAAGTTCAAGATCTCATTATCCAGCTTCAGTAAGGCTTCTAAATATACCACTAATATACTTCCTGCTGGTATTTTACTGCTGTATTGATCTGGAACCAGTAAGGTCTTCACGAGGGTTTGCTCAAATCAGACTCCACTCTGGGGGTTGCTTCCCATGTGTGACTTTTGGAATTCTGCTGATATATATAAAACAGAAATAAGGGAGAAATAATTATGACACTGTCAGCATGTCTTCTTGCATTTGTGGCAAAGAAAGGGTCCTGCTTCTATCTGAGTAAGCTTGATCTCATGAGCTATTTTAAGTACTGATGCAATAGATTTCCTTGTCCAACTTTATTCCCTAATTTCATTTTTCCAGCTGAATATTTGGTTAGAATTTTTTTTATTGGGGAGCTACCAAAGAAAGAAAACACTTAGGTACCCGGGCATGAGATTAATACATATTAGATAATGTGCATAAAAACTGAGGATCAGATTTAACTGCTTCTGAATACTATTTTCAGGAATGGTATAAAGATTAAGCTTCTTTTTATCTAAAAAAAGGAGGATGCACAAATAGAATGGTTAACTCTTGGATCCATGAAGGATTTAAAAAGTCTGTATTTTAAAATAATATTCTACTTAAAATAATATTCTTTATCATTGAAATCAGAAGTGAAAAAGGAAAGTAATCCAAGGTTAAAGGATAAAGGAACTTGCATAAATGGGAATAACCCTAGATAATAAAGGCTTTTAAGAGGCCCTGAAAAACAAGAAACTTTTGGAAAGGTCTGGATAAGTATAATTCTGGCAGGCAAAGAATGGGGGCATGAGATGGAACAGCATAAGAAAGCACAAACACATGGAAACTTTCATGGTTACAGAGGGAAAGAAGAAACTCTCCCATGAAAAACAGAATTGTGGGGAATGGATTTGGACCTAATCTATTCGTACCTAATATAGAGAGAGAAATGGAGTCAGATCAAATCAGATGCTGAAAAACAAGTGTCAACCCTTGAAAAGAGAGGATTCATAAAATAAACTTTGCCTCAACCTAAGGATTTCCTGGTGGTCCAGCGGTTAAGACTCCATGCTTTCACTGTAAGGGGAGCAGGTTCAATCCCTGGCTGGGGAACTATGGTCCCAGATGCTCTGCGGTGTGGCCAAAAACCAAAACAAAGAAATGAACAAAAATCAAAATGATGAACTTGGCTCTGAAGGGCAAGTCCAGAACAGACCAAAGGGGAAGGCTGGAGGGAAGGGTACTTGGGGACCTCTGTCGTGCTCTGAGGCAGCCTAAGCAGAGCAAGGGTCCAGATACGATTTGTAAGGGAGGAAATCTCTGATGGAGACAGACCGTGAACTTCAGCAGAGAGAAGGAGCATCTGAAGGTCACGTCAAGACTTATCCTGTGGAGGATGAGAGTTCATCTCTGCTCAACAGAGGTGTCCAGAGAGAGAAGCGGAGAAGAGTAAAAATGACCGTCAAGACTGGTGAGGTCCTGATGGGCTTTCAGGAGCTGAGAAGGCTATTATGGGATTGTAGGTCTTGAACATTTAAATTAGGGTTCAGACTCACTACTGTGAGAGGAGTGAGACGTGAACTCAAGTCTCAGAGGGGATGATGGCAGTGAGACAACATGATCCAGCCTGAAAAGTTGGCTTCATATCGTGAGGTTTTGAGTTGAAACAGACTTCTCTGAAAGAATAAGGGCCAGGAGGGTGCCAGGGATGAGAGGGTGTGTAAGTACTGCTTTTCTATGAGGAATCTTTAGGCTAGGTGAATGCAATTCAAGATAGGTATGCTTCTAGTAATTTGGAGTCTAGTAAAATTGGAAAAGATGGATTCTCTGCCCAAGTCTAGGGTTGCATACAGGAGGTGAACTCAAGAATAGCATTGAACCTCAGAGAGGTCACACGTCAGAGCCCTCCCCATGTATATCCTGTATGCAGGTGCAGTCTAAGAAAAGGAAAATATAACCCCACTGTAGAAAACAGGTAACTTCTACAGCCTGGGAGCAGCACAGTGCCTTCCCAATGCATCCTTTTGTTTTGAGTTTTTCCAAAACAGTGGCCAAGGTGCAGGACATTAAGCTGAAGGCAAGAGAAGTGGGCAGACCATAGCTCCACTCCAGACTCAAAGATGGTAGATGAATGGAATCTCTATCTCTGGTTACCCGCTCTTGAAGCTAAACTAATAGAATTAAATGAAAATTCAACCATTATTTTCAGAATTTTTCATTTCCAAAAAAATACAGTTTGTATTGCCCAAAATGGAAGGGAGTCCCTAGATACCTAAACTTTAGAGACATAATACCTGCAGAAGGGGAATCCTCCTAATTCCCTCCCACATGTGGCCACCCAAAACAAATGATGAGGAAGAACTTGCAAGAGAACAGAAGTGGGGAAAAGAAAAGGAAGACCAGGGATCTCATTCTATAACCAAGGCAGTGAGTCCTGGCTATTCCCGCCAGTGTGACATATCTGTTGCTCACCACTTTCCACTAATTTTGTTCTCCATCCTCTTTCTTTTCAAAGTGGGAGATTTTGTTACAACTACTATTTTTTCCTTAGGGAGGCATATTAGGTTGACAGAGCAATGTAAACTTCTATTGTAAGTTGCCAGACCATAAAACAGAGTTATCTGTGGGATAACCAAGTCCAGAGACAGGAGTTAAGTTTACATTCAACTGTGAAAAAAAGATGTTCATGCCATCATACTATAAGCAACTGTTCCTCCTGGCTACAGTCATCTACAGATTTCTGTCATTCTTCCACTTTTTTAGTTGTTAGCTCCACTACAGCTCATATCATAATTCTTGGTGAGCCATTTATTTTTCAGAGATAAATTCAGTTTCTTGACCTCCTGTCTCCCAGTGAACTTATTCTTCATCCTATCTCTGTATTTAGCCCTCTGGGCACACCCTAGACCTTTTCAGTATCTGCTGCTACTGCTAAGTCACTTCAGTCATGTCCAACTCTGTGTGACTCCATAGACGGAAGCCCACCAGGCTCCCTATCCCTGGGATTCTCCAGACAAGAACCCTGGAGTGGGTTGCCATTTCCTTCTCCAATGCATGAAAGTGAAAAGTGAAAGGCAAGTTGCTCAGTCATGTCCGACTCTTAGCAACCCCATGGACTACAGCCTACCAGGCTCTTCCATCCATGGGGTTTTCCAGGCAAGAGTCCTGGAGTGGGGTGCCATTGCCTTCTCCTTTCAGTATCTAGATTACACCTAAAACATTGTAGGTAAACTCTCTCTTAGCACCACAAACCTAATCTATTAAGTGTAAGTAATAAAAACTCTCTTGTATATATTTTTGAGAGTTAAATAGGATAATGACATGATCTTAGCACAGTACGCAGCATATCCAAGATGCTTAATCAGTGATTTCTGTTATATTTAAATTATATAAGGTATAAAAGTCATACAGCTTACCAACAAACTGTTTGCTGACCACCAATTATATACAAGCTGGACCTATGTAAGGAAATTCAGTGATAACCTGGTATGTTACTGTCTCTTTTCTCAAGAAATCTACATTCTAACAGAAGAAATACAAAACAACCATGCAAACAAATACATAAGGAAGATAATCTGAGGCTGTAAGGAAACAGGAGTGTGATGAGGACAGGAAAAAGACATTCTAGTTTGGATGGTTGTGGAAGAACTTTTAGAAGAGGCACTTAAGATCAAAGAGTGAATAGTAGCCATTATAAAACAGAGGAGCTTTCCAAACAAAACTGCAAAGATCCTGGGCCAAGAATAAGCTCAGTGTGTTGAATGTTCAGAAGGAAGTCCAGTGTGGCTCAAAGGTTGCATAAAAAGGGCAGAGGACATGATGTTTAAGAAGTCAGAAGTCAGATCAAGTAGGGCTTTGTTATGTTAAAGACTTTTCAGTTCAGTTCAGTCACTCAGTCGTGTCCAACTCTTTGCGACCCCATGAATCACAGCATGCCAGGCCTCCCTGTTCATCATCAACTCCCGGAGTTCACACAGACTCAAGTCCATCGAGTCAGTGATGCCATCCAGCCACCTTATCCTCTGTCGTCCTCTTTTCCTCCTGCTCCCAATCCCTCCCAGCATCAGAGTCTCTTCCAATGAGTCAACTCTTCACATGAGGTGGCCAAAGTACTGGAGTTTCAGCTTTAGCATCATTCCTTCCAAAGAAATCCCAGGGCTGATCTCCTTCAGAATGGACTGGTTGGATCTCCTTGCAGTCCAAGGGACTCTCCAACACCACAGTTCAAAAGCATCAATTCTTCGATGCTAAGCTTTCTTCACAGTCCAACTCTCACATCCATACATGACCACTGGAAAAACCATAGCCTCGACTAGACGGACCTTTGTTGGCAAAGTAATGTCTCTGCTTTTGAATGTGCTATCTAGGTTGGTCATAACTTTCCTTCCAAGGAGTAAGCATCTTTTAATTTCATGGCTGCAGTCACCATCTGCAGTAATTTTGGAGCCCCCCAAAAATAAAATCTGACACTGTTTCCACTGTTTCCCCATCTATTTCCCATGAAGTGATGGGACCAGATGCCGTGATCTTCGTTTTCTGAATGCTGAGCTTTAAGCCAACTTTTTAGTCCTTTCCTAATAAATGGTGTGAAGTGTAAGAGATCTCTTTAGCAACCAATGAATTTTAAAGTGGCAAGGATGAAAGCAATACATCCTTGTATTGCTTTTCAATATAGTTTTAGCAGGCTTTAGTAAAAATACTGTTAAGAGATAATGGTGTTTTGAATTTATATGGAATGTGCTAGACAGTGTGAGAAAGATAAAGCCAGGGATGTATTTTGAAGGTAAAGCTGACAAGATTTTCTGATAGATCGAATGTGGGGTGTGAGGGGGAAAAACAGGGTCTAGGATGACCCCGAGATTTTTTTTTTACCAGAGTAAGAAGATAACTGAAGACATCGTTTACTGAAGTGAAGGGAATGGATGGAGAGCTCTGCTGTATGCTAACTTCAGGGAGTTCTTGAGGTTATTTTAAATTGATAATTTCAATTCCAAAATAATTATTTAAGACAATTCTTATTGTCAAAGAATAAAACTAATAGAAACTCAAGGTTGAAGACAAATCTGTGTGTTTCACCAGAGAGAGGTTTCAGGGAGGATGTAGTAAGAATAAAGAAGCAGTCAAAGAGATGCATTTCTAAATTGCTGTGAAAACAGAAGGTAAAGATTCTCCTTAATGCACATTCAGTGTTTGCACCAAGGAGAGGATAAGGGAAGAATGTCAATGCAGATCTCTAAAGCTGACTGAGAAAAGGATTGTTATCTAGATCACTGAGTTCAGATCACCCTAGAAAATAAATGTTAACCTGATTCCCAACGCCTGTCCTCCCAAACTTTTCAGACCATGACTGTCAAGTACAGATGACAGGCTACTTTGGGAGGGCCACGAATCCAAAGCCAGCATATCAATTATCTTTTGCCAGCCACACATGCTTTCTGCTGCACAGCACCTCCAGGATCATGTGAAAGTGAAAGTGAAGTTGCTCAGTCGTGTCTGACTCTTTGCAACCCTGTGGACTGTAGCCTACCAGGCTTCTCCGTCTATGGAATTTTCCAGGCAAGAGTACTAGAGTGAGTTGCCATTTCCTTCTCCAGGGGATCTTCCCGACTCAGGGATCGAACCCGGGTCTCCTGCATTGTAGGCAGATGCTTTACCATCATGTGGAAGATAGCAAATCTTTGGAAGATATAGATAGTTAGGATCTCAAAGAGTTTGGGATTCAAATCCACTCAAGGCTACTAGCCTACTGTAACTGAAATCAATACACACTTTTTGCAACACTCTTCACTGAAATCAACTCTCAGATCAACCCTAGCTTCAATGTGGTCCCTGGGGAATGGTGCAGAGAACACAAGGCTGTATAAGCTTTAAAGCTTACAACCCCAGCTTTAAATTCCTTTGTGTGACCTTGAGCAACTTCCTTAAACTCCTGAGCCTTGATTAACTCAACAGTAAAATAAGAACTATTTTATCTCCCTTTCAGAATCGCCCATGACTGCAAAAGCTATAAATAAAGTGTCTGATATGGTTCAAGGCACAGAGCAAATGCTCAAAGGATGTTTATTTCTCCATAGCCCTTCTCCCTATTTCTACAGTGTAATGTGTGTGCCTCTGATTATTTCCTTTTATCTTGCATCCTAATTAGTCACCTACCTTCATCCTTCCCCACTAAAGAGTAGCCTCCTAAAGGGAAGAGACCCTGTTTTCATTCAATTCTAGATGTCCATGCTGTGGTATGGACATCCCACCCCATGATCAAACACCAGTGATCAGAGCCTGTGGACTGTCACCTTTATCCCCACTCACTGTGTCTTTACATACCAGCCATCTGTTCCAGATGGAAGGAAGAGGATAGTTGGGTGGGAGTATGTGAGCATACGTATGAACTCTTCTCCCAGGTACTGTTGTGCCCTATTCATTTAACATACTTGACTTCCACAGAAACAACTCTCCAGGAGCTGCTAATATTTCTGAGATTGTGACAATATTTCTTGGATTCTGAAAATATTTCTCTTGATCCCCAAACAATCAGCTTTCCTTTCAGATGCCATAGTCAAGTTTCAACTTCTCCTTTTATTTTTAAAGTCCCCATCACCTATTGACTCTGCAAACTCTTTTGAAAGTGCCTGATGAGACAAAAGGTTCATAACTTTTTGTCCGGTTCGGCTTCCTCTCAGTCTGTGGGACTGGACCCCTGTGAACCTTTCCCTATAGCGCTGCATGGAATGCACAGGCTGAATATTCAAGCAATTCACACGGTTCAGGAGCAGCTGCTCATCACTGCTTCCCCGCAAAGCCAGGCCGTATTCCTTGGATTCCAGCAAAGTCTTCTACTTCTCATTGACCTCACTCCTCCCCCTACTGTAGGAAACATCAAGTGACAAAGATGGAAAAAGTAATCAAGGGATGCACTGATAACTTGTCCCTCATCTGTCAAGGGAGAATGATGGACCTGGTAACCTCTGAGACCTGGCAATTCTGTACTGCTCATACACTCACATAAAACTAAAGTGTGAAGGGACCTTAGAAATGTCCATGCCAAATACCCTTTTTTAAGGAACATGAAAGAGAGGGCAAAAGATATTTTTGATTAGTCATCCAGCCATGAAGCCTATATCTAAGCATTAAAAAAAATGTTGACAAACATGTTGTACACACAATGGGCTATTAAAAAAAGGAAATTCTGACACATGCTCCAAATGGGTGAACCTTGAAAACATTACGCTAAGCTAAAAAAGGTCAACTACAAAAGGACAAATACTACATGGTTTCACTTAATGAAGTGAAATTCACAGAGACAGAAAATGGACTGGTAGTAGAGAGGGGCTGGAGGAAGGAAGGAATCAGTAATTGTTGTTTAATGGGTACAGAGTTTCAGTTTGGGGAGACAAAAAGAGTTCCAAGTTGAATGTTGGTTATGATTGTATAACAGTGTGAATATACTTAAAGCCACTGAATTGGACAGTTAAGGATGCTTAAGTGGTGAATTTTAAGTTATGTAGATTTTACTACAATTAAAAGACACATCATTTTGAGAAAAAAAAACCAAACTGTTGTGCATCTACCATGTGGCAGGAATTTATATCCCTGTTTATAGGTGAGGAAATTGAGGCTTGAGAATGCATAGATGACTTTTTATGGCCCCAAAAGGGTCAGGGTTAGGCACAAGTCCTCCTATGCATCTACATTTATTATATTCTCTTGGATTCTAATTAACTGGTAATCATATTTTTCTTCCTTAACAGAAAGAAGCATCATTTTCTCATCTTAATTTGGAAGTCAGCAAATCAGGTCATACCTCAGTGCTTTCTTCTGGTGTGTGATTCATTTACTTCCCCCCAGTTTGTGTTTATTTAAAGCTTCATTAACCAGGCACCCTCATGAGCCAAGAGCAGATGGACCAAACCAATGAACAAATTCAGAAGAGGGAGGAAGGGACTATGTGAGCATTCGCCTGCTCTTCTGAGTGGCTTGCGGTCTTGACCTGACTGTATCTGGGGGTTTCACTCCTCCCTGGATGCCCCCATTACAAACTGAGGCGATGCCACGTGTGCAGTTCAGGGTAAGGAGAGACGCATGGAGATGCAGGCATCTGCACGCAAATATATGTTATGAATGACACCAGCCTTGATTCTTCCCAAATTTCTGCTCAATTGTAATGGCTAGTGGTATTCCTTGATTTGAGAATCGTAGCCAGACTAGAGGATGGGAAAATGTCAGCGAAATGCTCTCCCTGAGCTGCGAAGTTTAAGGAGCATTGTCAGGTATTGTGTTCAAAGATTAATGTGGTTTTAGATTTTTTATATGCACAAATATATCCATTACCTAAACTACTTTCGTTTTGTATGGTACTGATTGTCTATAAAGAATTTTCTTTTGTGCCCATCCTTTTTTATCTTTACATTAACCCTTCAAGATAAACAGTTTGTAGGTCAATTTTTATATATATGTATATAGGTTAATAGCAATTTTATAGGTAAGAGCCTGAAAGTCAGAAAGATTAAAGAACTTACCCAAAGTCACATAGCTAATAGGTAAAAGTTAGGACGAGACATCCCAGGATTCTGCCTTTTAGTTTAGTGCTCATTTCATGTTGTTGTATTTCATATACACAAACACACACACACACACACACACACACACACATCAGAGAAACAATTAGCATGTGTCCATAACTACAACATATACATCACATTATTGTGAATGTTTGCACATTCATTTTGTTTGAATGTCACAAGAAATAAGTATTATTTCTGCCAAAGGTAAAGTGGAAATTAAAAATCGGACATCAAACAATAGCTGTATTTCAGTCACAGAGGGGCCTGCTTTATGAAGGATTTCTCCTCCTGTACCTTCAGAGGGCCAGACAATACAGTGAACTGTGCAAGGCTCACGTCTGTATGAGAGCTTAAGTGCCTTTAAATTCTGCAATTATTGTTTATATCCTAACCATTTCTGCTAGGACCTGACATTTCTCTTTTCCGAAATTTGAAACTCATGCAAGAGACTACGTATTCTTTCACAAATAATTTTTATTTTGCCTTTTCAGAAGGGTATATCAACTATCCTATACAGCAGAGAACAGAGGTCAAAATGTTTCAATGTGATCCTACTTGATACCCCCAAGGACTTGGGGGTATATCTGGATTTAAAATGTGTTCCATAGCACATTTTTACATTCTCTTTTCTCCAATAACTTGATTGCAAACTTAAATATTTAAATAAACCTAAAAGAAAAAAAGATTCAAGGTGCAAAAAACCCCTCAGCTTCTGATACATAAATTCCTACTCTCCTGTTTGTGTGTCTCCTGGTTTTATCATTTCCCTTCTGACATTTCTAGTTCCCAATCTTTGGAGCCTAGAACACAAATATCATCAGGTTCATGGAGTAACACCGTTATTCTCTCCTACTCTGTGTATTAGGTCTAAAGAACATCCATCAATAGTACCTTTCCCCTATGATGCTGAATACCACAGGTAAATGAAAAATGGCAGAAAGGACTGGACATTCTTCTATAGTCAAAATCAAGGTTGATTCCTCATCAGCATCAGCAAAAGCAACAGCTCCTAGGAATATCAGGATCAGACAGCCAAAGGTCTGGGGAGGGAACTCATGAGTCACAAAATGGAACACATTACAAATACTGTGCTAGGAATTCTCACCTACAAATTCATTTGATAACCGTATTGACCAATTTAATAATGATTCATATGATCTATGATGAGCTTCCCTGGTGGCTCAGAGGTTAAAGCATCTGCCGGCAATGCAGGAGACTGGGGTTTGATCCCTGGTTGGGAAGATCCCCTGGAGCAGGAAATGGAAACCCACTCCAGTATTCTTGCCTGAAGAATCCCATGGACAGAGGAGCCTGGTGGGGCTACAGTCCACGGGGTCGCAAAGAGTCAGACACAACTGAGCGACTACACTTTCAGTTTTCACTTTCATGCATTGGAGAAGGAAATGGCAACCCACTCCAGTGTACTTGCCTGGAGAATCCCAGGGATAGGGGAGCCTGGTGGGCTGCCGTCTATGGGGTCACACAGAGTCGGACACAACTGACACAACTTAGCAGCAGCAGCAATACACCAGATGGGCTTCCCTTGTGGGCTCAGCTGATAAAGAATCCGCCTGCAATGCGGGAGACCTGGATTCTATCCCTAGGTTGGGAAGATCCCCTGGAGAAGGGAAAGGCTACCCACTCCAGTATTCTGGCCTGGAGAATTCCATGGACTATACAGTCCAAGGGGTCGCAAAGAGTTGGACATGACTAAGCGACTTTCACTTCACTTCAATACACCAGATATTGATTCTCCAGTGAGACACTTACATATCCAAAAGCCTTGTCAAAGGACTTCCCCTTCTTCACAAGTCCATCCATCTCTCTGATATGTGTCTCAGAAATCTACCCCGGGTTGCAAAATGTTTCAACAAATTTTAGAAGTTACAATGTGAGACAATGAAAAAGTCTCTAAGAGAAACAGCAGTTCCTTTCCTTCCAGACACTGAAGGAATTTAGTTTCCAGTATCAATTTTATCCTGCAGCTTTAATTAAGGTCCCTGTAGCCTATTGATTCATGCAGTATGAAGATTTGCCTTGGGGGCAGAAGAATCATAAGCTAAATAAACAATAGTAAGCAGGGTGTCAGGAGAATCAAAGAAAGACTCGAGCTTGATCCAATCGATGTGTTAAAGACAGAAGCAGGAGCTGCAGGAAGGGAAGGATGAGCTTGCCAACCTCCCCAGTGCCCTTATTTGTGTGTGAATATTCCTGTCTGCTTGCCCTTCTGTCTTCGTGTGTCATTGATGCAGATGAGACATGGCTGGTCCTGAGAGGACCAGGAGCTTGAAGTCTTCCCCTGGGAAGCCCATGGGGAGTCTTTCACAAGCACTCCTGACTCCTCAAGGTTTATTGGGACTATCATTTCAGGCCTGTTCGCTGTACCACTAACACACCACCACCAAGCAAAACTCCTAAGGAATTCTGTCCTCAATCCTACAGAGATAGAGTAATCTTACGTGTGTTTGTTTGTGTAGCCTTACTGAACCAGGGTGACGGCATGTATGGTCAGAGGATGATCAGAAGGCCTGGCTCATAAATCAAGAGGTTTGAGTGGTAACATCCAAGCACCTTCTATGCAGATCATTGTGTCAGGGCCCTACAAGATACAGCCTTCAGGGGTTTCTACCCATGAATGAGCACTCAGACATATGACATTATGCACAGATGGGCCATAAGCATGCATGTCAGATATGATATTGAGAAAATTTACCCTTTGGGAAAGAATTGCAATAACCCTGTAATTCTTGTAACAGGGTAACCCTGTAACCCTCCCTGAGGAGGCAAAGGCCTCTGGTTTAGGGGGAAAAATTAGAACTGTACCTGAAGTACAGTTCAGGTAAAAAGGCTGAATTCAGCCTTTAAAGCTGATGCTCTTAACCACTATCAGGAAAGAGAAAAAGAAGGAAGAGGAAGAAATGGAGGGGGAGTTAAACTTAGACATTTCTGAGGGTTAAAATATTTCAAGAGATTTTCATCTATGTCAGAGCACTGTGAAAAGAACTCTGACATAATATACTTACTATGTGACTTTTTACAAAAAAATGTGTGCCAACCACTAAGACAATGCGCATGATACTTAAAAAGAAAGGTAGTGTAATGTCTCTGAACAGGTATCACCTATTTCCCTTCCTGTTTTCCCTTCTCAACATGTTAGGCAATTCGGACAGAAATGCAAATATGGGGTATCTATGAATTTTTTAAAAAGCAAATGCATGCTACATGACCATGCAAAACTCTAGAGCAGCTGAAATCACAGTTTTGATTGTGAAGTAGCAACTTTCACAATTCATGTTTCTCTTCATGCAAAGTCCAAGAAACCTGTCTCTCCTCACCAGTTTTTCTGGGACTGGAAGCCACATGGGTGTCATGGGAATTCCGAACAAACTTTAGGATCAGACCAATAGGGTTAATTTCTGAACACCACTACTTCTTGTTGTACAAACTTCACCTCTTTGAGTCTGTTCCTCCCTCTACGTATGAATTTCACCCACTTCCAAGCCCAGATTTAAATCTTCCATAGAGCTTAACTTTTGGCAGCTTCTGTAGAGCCATAATTAATGAAGAACAAGTTTGTAGCAGCAAATGCTGAACATATGGGTATTCCAGAGACATATCAACATCATTATCAGGAAAAATGAGATGTCACTCAGGGTAAGCACTGCAGTTTTCAGATTCAATCCAAATGAAAATTAATATCCCTCCCTTTGGTACAATATGGGCCAAATATTATCTGCTCTAATATCAGCATGATAGGTGGCTGTGTATACTGCAAAATATATATATAATGGGACATGGCTGTATACCCTTTCTATGCTTCTAAGATGTAGACAATCTCATATGCCTGTATTGGTGCCAAGAGCAAGGACATGAACGAAAGAATTTATTAATTTGCCCAAGTTTTCATTTCTTCAAATAATTTTTAATTTCCAGCAAATATATATGTGTGTGTGTGTGTGTGTGTGTGTGTGTGTGTGTACACATATATATTTGTACAGTATATACCTTTGGGCAATCCAGTAATATATTTTAAATAAACAGAGTTATTAAAAGATTTGTCACATGCTGAGAAACCAGCTGGATGGGGGTTTGTACATGCAGCTTCTATGCCCTCACGTGAAGACACAGCAGTGCAATGAGGAAGCTTGTTCTGCATGTTCTTCCAAAATACACCTGCCCCGAACACTCAGTTCCTAATGGAAAGGAAATGACCTTTGTTCACAACTTCCTGCTTGCCAAGCATCACACAAATGCAGTATAATTTTCCCCTCATTATACCCAGGTTTACAGATGCAGAGCCTGAGGTTCACTGAGATAAGGAACTGGCCAAAGATCACAGGAGAGGAGATTAAAAAAAAAAACAAAAACACTTCTGTGTGTGAGAGATGATAGGCCTTCAGGTATAGAATGAATCTCTCATGGGGAGACTCATACACCCATGACATGAAGTGGAGGGTTAGAAGTACCATTTGGGATTAAGAATTCTTTTTTTTTTTTTTTTTTTAACTTTACAATATTGTATTGGTTTTGCCATATATCAACATGAATCCATTCTTACTTGGAGATCCTCAGCGTATGCAGGGTTCTATTTCTCTTTGAAGCAATGCACTTGTGTCAGCCCAGGATATCAGAATTCCTGATTCTCTTGGTGGTTGGAGGAGAAAGATGGGCTGGTTCAGCAGAGTCACCGGCAGGAAAAAGGACTAAGTGAGAGCTCTCTGGACCCTACAGCAAGGAGAGTTGGGCAGTATCCTACACCTCGTGCCCCTCTTTGCAATCAGTTGTCAAACCAGAGAGAAAACAGCAAATACTGGCTTTGTTTCTTACAAAAGTAACCATGGAAATAGGACCTGGAGAAGGAGACTGAGATTCTGGGCTTTGGTTTAGGCTTTTGACTGCCTGTCTCTGTCCCAACACACAGTGGGCAATCTACTATAACAGTATACAAATCTTAGATAACCAAGCGATTGAAATATTAATGAAAAAGTTAATGCAAAAAGTGAATGAATGAATGAAAACTTGCCCAAAGCTATAACCAGCAAGTCAGATGATCCATAGACTTTTAGCTAAAACCAGGGAAGGTCTATAATGATGGTAATGAAACTTAAATTTCAGAAATCTTCACTTGCACAGGGCTTTTTCAAGGCCCTAGGAGGCCCTATAGACATTTGCACACAAGATCTTAAGCTTTTGCAAAATTTGCAGAAGATGGTTAAACCACAAGTGCTGAATAAAGATGACGTGGTACACAAACACAATGAAAGTTTACTCAGCCATGAAGAATGAAGTCATGCCATTTGCAGCAACATGGCTGGACTTAGAAACTATCACACTAAGTGAAGTGAAGTCAGACAAAGGCAAATATCATATGATACCGCTTCTATGCCAAATCTAAAAAAATGGTACAAATGAACTTATTTACAAAATAGAAATAGAGTCACAGATGTAGAAAACACACTATGGTTACCAATGGGGAAAGGAGGGGAGAGATGAATTGGAAGATTGGGATTGACATATATACACTGCTATATATAAAACAGACAGCTGATAAGGACCTACTATAGAATACAGGGAACTCAACACTACTGTAGCAACCTATATGGGAAAAGAACCTAAAGAAGTAGAAATATGTATGTGCAAAACTGATCCACTTTGTTGTATACCTGAAACTAACACAACACTGTCAATCAACTACAACCCAGTAAAAAACAATTTATATAAATACATAAATATATAATAATGATAACCCCCCCACACACAATTGCTTAAAACTTCAGTCTCTGCTCTTTCAGGCAGAGTGACCTTAAGGTGCTCATCTTTATTTTTAAATCCAGTAAGGAAAGGCACACAGTTTGTTTGGGTTCAGTAGGACACAATTTATGTGGCTCTCAGTCCCTTTCATGTAAAGTTATTGCTGTAACAAAGTGGGAAGAATTTCCAGGAATACTTTTGCTGTGATGAACCACCTGAAATCAAGACATGGGGCTCAAGATGGAAATGTAATACTCTCTGGGCATCAGAAGTATGTAGGCAATGGAGAAAAGAAAAACTGGTTTAAAATGTGCTGAGTCAGAACTGATTCAAGTGTATTCTTTTTAATGGCTGAGTAATACTCCATTGTGTATATGTACCACAGCTTTCTTATCCATTCATCTGTGGATGGACATCTAGGTTGCTTCCAAGTCTAGTCGGAAACTTCTTCCAGTTAATGGACATGCAGATTTGTAAGCAAAAGATTTCATTCTAATGAAACCCATGTCAAAATGAAAATGTTCTCCTGTCAGGGATATACTTGCTAATGTATCTTAAATAATTACAAATGTGTTCTTTATGCAAAATTAAATAGAGCAAACCAGATCCCTTGGTATGCACGTACATACCTAAAGCTGTACAACAATGGATATAGCACTGTGTCCAGTTGCATGTTGTATATATCCCAGTGAATCAATTCAGATCTTAGCATATTTATACATCAAACAAAGTCTGCTGATCTCAGACAAACAGGCACACAAGAAGGTCTCTGATACCACAAGTCTACCTGACGAAACAGTGTTCCAATGACAAACCGCCTACACATCTCTAACCATATGCCAAGAGATATAATATGAGTTATTTGATAACCTAATTATGGATCTCAGTAAAATGTGGCAAAAATTTTAATGTACTTATTTGTATCTATTTATGCCTTAATTTCTGAAAAGTTTATATATTTTATAGAATTATCTTAAAAATATGCATATATAAATATGTAATTGCACTTAAAATTATTAAAAATAAAAATTGGCAGGTAGTCAGTAAAATTTATATTTTCTGGGTTTTATGTGTTTGTGGTGTTTTTCAGCATTTTAATGCTATCATCTGTATGACTTACTTTCCCAATAAAAAGAAATATTTATTTTTATACCTAATTTTGGATTTAAAAGGTTATTCACTTTGAGAGACCTGCACATGTGTGCATATACATACACACAGACTATTTATATAAGCATTTAGTCCAACAAAACTGAAACCCATCTGTGAGCTCAGAGAGGTAAACTTTTCAACAATAGTACAGACTGAATTGTTTTTGATTTTTTTTTTTTTTTTTGCTCTTCCTGCCTTGAGTAGCAGATGATTTAGAGTTTGTTTACAACAAAGAGCCAAGGCATGTGCTGGGAACACGGGGGCTGGCCACTGATGGACCAGCCAGTGGGGAGGGGTACGTGGTCCTTCTGACCCTTTTCTCCCCCTCCACCTGTTCCAGAAAACCCATGCCTGAAAACACTCCAGATCCATGGAGCAACATCCCACCGCAACTGCGTTCCTGATTGGTCAGCTCTCTGTCCCATCCTCCCTGACACATTTCTGTGCAGGCTTTTGCACATGTCCTGGTTCATGTCCTAGTCACAGATTCCCGGTTAAAGGTTGCTGGCCCAGGGTAGCATTTATTAGCATCAGTTTTCCTTCATAACTGGAAGAAGTCCTCCTGAGTCTGGGGGAGGAAAACAGCTACCAGAATGAGTCAAGGGGACCTTGGGCGGGTATGAACAGTCATACTCGAGCACACGCAAGCACAACCATCTGTGTGGCACACCTTTTTCATCAGCCAGCCTCACAATGATTCTCATAGCAAAAGAAAGTGACGAAACAAAATCTCTCCTTAAGCATTATTTTCAAGTAGGTATAAGCCCACATCTCATTTTTCCTATGTTCTTCCATGTTCCCCAGCAACCCTGCACAGGTGGAGTTATGATAGAGCCCCAAGGGCAAATTTAACCTGCTGGAGGAGGTCAGTGGTAGAACTGGTTTGGTTTTGATGCTTAACAGGTGGAATGGGCCCATACTAGTTAAATGGGCCAAAAATTGCACTGCATGATGGTTGGATTGGTACAGGTATAGGCTACAACATTCTTCTTTATAATTCAATATGGGCATGGAGACTCTTGCCTGGTCTTTGCTGCTGCTGCTGCTGCATCACTTTAGTCATGTCCGACTGTGCGACCCCATAGACAGCAGCCCACCAGGCTCCACCGTCCCTTGGGTTCTCCAGGCAAGAACACCGGAGTGGGTTGCCATCTCCTTCTCCAATGCATGAAAGTGAAAAGTGAAAGTGAAGTCGCTCAGTCGTGTCCGACTCTAGCGACGCCATGGACTGCAGCCCACCAGGCTACTCCGTCCATGGGATTTTCCAGGCAAGAGCACCAGGGTGGGGTGCCATTGCCTTCTCCGCCTGGTCTTTGCTACTGGGTCATTTAAACCTGTCCTCTCTGGAGTATAGTTTATGACTGTGAATGCACCACATGAGGATACAATGCTAGACAGAAGTATCAAGAAGAACAAAGTCCATCTTCAGAGTTTCAATTGTGTTGGGAAAAAGATAGATAATTAGCAATCCCAAGACAGTGAGTTTCCAGATTGTGTGACATGAGAAACTCGTGTGTGTGTGTGTGTGTGTGTGTGTGTGTGTGTGTGTGTGTTAGTCACTCAGTCATGTCTGACTCTTTGTGGCCCCATGGACTATGACCCGCCAGGCTCCTCTGCCCATGGGATTCTCCAGGCAAGAATACTGGAGTGGGCTGCCATGCCCTTCTCCAGGGGATCTTCCCAACCCAGGGATCAAACCTAGGTCTCTGTCATTGCAGGCAGATTTTTTACCATTTGAGCTACTTGGGAAGCCCATGAGAAGCTATGGTAGGAAGTAATCACATAGGGTCCTCAGTGGTGCTTCAGTAAGAAGGAAGCACAGGAAGCTTCCTTAATAATCAGTGGAATTCACCAGGCAGACAAGGGAGAAGTGTGCCCTGGGAAGACAACCACAACACACAAGAGAAAAGGCACAGGACAAAAACAGTTCAGTGTATTCCAAGGTATATAAGGAATCTGATGTGTCTAAGGTGCAGGGTGATGCCAGAAGACACTGCTGTGGGTCTAGGCTGAGGCTGCCTCCTACATCACCTAGGGAGGGCATCATTTAAGGCATGGCCCACATGCTCAACTCACAAGCCTGACAACCAACAGCTATGTTTCTCATTTTTAAAACATTAGATAGTTAGAGCCCTCAACTTGCTGGGATTCTATTCCAGAAGTTACTTTGTCCAATTCAATCAATGATCCCTTTCAGCTCCACCTGGCAATACTTCCTTACTGGAGCACCTCAAATAACTGACTCAAGCTTCAATTAAATGAGGAAATTGTAAGCACAGGCAACACAATTAGAGGGCAGCCGGGGTGAAGTTTGGTGGTTAGGATTACTACTCTAGACTGAGCTTTGGATTCAGGGTTAGTTAATTAACTTCATAGAGTTGTGGCTTCTTTCTTTGTCTAAATGTAATCACCTCCCGACTAGTCAACAGAAACACAAGAAAATAAGATTTCTCAGAGGCATAATAGACCTAGGACAACTTGCATTAGGCATGTAGGCAAACCTTGTGAGACCACAGTTCCTAGGACCACTGTCCTAGTCTGAACTAGGTAATTATTCCAGTATTGGAGCCTCTCTGGGCTTCCTATAGCTGAGATTGCCAGCAAATCTGAGTGGATATATGAATTGCATGTGTATACAGGAGAAATATTTTTGACAAAACTGAATCCAGGGATCCTAATGAGTTTTATCTCCAAGTGAATAATTTCCATGAGAGATACAAAAAGAATACACTTACTCCAATGATGTTTGCATGGTCAAATGTGCTAACTTTGTCTTTTATTTTGTTGTTGAAATGTGTTTGCTTCTACAGCCTGAGAATTCTATTGAATGCCATCAAAAATGAATATCTTCCATTCTCATCCTCCAGATAAGTCTTAAGTCCTTAAGAGTTCTAAGTCCTTGAAGTCTTAACTGGGAGAGCAACTTTGCCCCCCAGAAGATGTCAAGCATTATCTGGGGACATTTCTGGTTGTCACCACTCCTGAGGATGTACTACAGCCATCTAGCCAAGCAAGTGATACTGCTAAATAGCCTCATACACATAGGACAAGCTAAGAACTGGTGGGTAGAGGAGCATGGAAATGAAAAGACAGGCAAAGTAGAAATTGGCACAGTCCTACCATGAGTGTGGATGATAAGGGAGAAGTACAGAAGTACAGTCAGGTCTCTGACCTGAGTAATGAAGAAGAAACTTGTATAATTCTCCAAGAAAAGTAATTCAAGCAGAGGTGCAGACCTGACCTGCAGGTGGTGGGAGGTGGGAAGAGGAAACAGAGCTGTGGATCCCCATTCTTATCTCATGACCTTTGGGTCTTAGCTCCAGAACCACACTTTACAGCTGCTTGGTTCTTCCATGAATCTCTCAGTCCAAGCTTACTTCTGCTATCTGCTAAAGCAAATAACCTACAAGCCTTAATAGCTTAAGATTATGAGTTGTTTGTTTTTTCCTCACTCATGGCACAGTCCAATAGTCCAATGCAAGGCTGGTAAGGAAGAGCGGTCTCTGCTCATTTAAGGACAAAGTCCTTCCATTTGGTAGTTTTACTATGCCCTGGGCTCAAAGTCTTCTGCTGAATGTGATGCATCTGGTGAGCTGAGGAAGAAGACAAACTGCACGGAAGGCCGTACTTGGGGGAGTCATATCTGGAAGTGGCATACTTCACTTCTAACAGAATTCCATTGACATAAATTAGTACCATAATCCTTCCCAATGCAGGAGAAAATGAGAAATGGTCTTGCTGTGCCCATGTAGAAAAACAAAGAGCTTTGAGGAATGCACAGGACCCCTGTGCCACACTGAGCATTACAAAAGTGGCACCCATTCTTATACTCCCAGCTTGGTGAACACCTTCCAGGCCAGGCAGCCTGAGATGGATTTCCTCCTCCAGCTTGGTCATTACACACATAAGTCCTGTTGAGTCTTCCTATTGGACATCTGTCAAATCTGCCTCTTCCCCTACACCCATTTAAAAAAAAAAAACAAAACACCTCTGTGTAGTCCATGCCCTACTTGGAAAGTTTCAGAAACTTTTGACCTTGTCTTCTGCTCAGAGTCTTATCTCCATCTTCAGTATAGTTTTCACATAACACTAGGTGAAGTTTCAAATAACCAGAGCTATCCTGAGAAAGAACAAAGCTGGAGGCATTACAGTTATTGACTTCAAACTATACTACAAAGCTACATTAATCCAACAGTACAATATTGGCATGGAAGCAGTCATATAGACCAATGAAACAGAATGGAAAGCCCAGAAATAGACCCTCAAACCTCTGGTTCAGTTAATATTTGACAAGGGAACCAAGAATACTCAATGGGGAAAGGACAGTCTCTCCAATAAATTGCAATGAGAAAACAGGATACATGCAGAATAAAGAAATGGGAATGCTATTTCCACTTGCAAAAATCAACTCACAATGGATTAAAGACTTAAATGTAAGACCTGAAGCTATAAAACTCCTAGAAGAAAACAGAGGAAACCTCCTTAACACTGGTCATGGCTACAATTTCTTGGATATGACACTCAAAGCACAAGCAACAAAGCAAAAATTAATAAAGACTATATTAAGCCAAAAGCTCCTGAGTGGCAAAAGAAACTATCAACAAAATTAAATGGCAACTCAGATAGTTTTCCTTATGTGTTGGAGTTCATGTTGCTAGGTACCAAGTAGACCAGAAGTACAGAAGAGTCACTGATCCTGTAAGTAGGTTACAGGCATATAAGAAACTGGCTTCCTCAACCTATAGATGGAGAAAATGCAGTATATTCTACACTGTCTCCTCATGTACTCCACTGGAACTGAGCTCATCACCCACTAAGGGAAATTCTATTGCTTCCTTCCCTCTCCTATCTCACTTCCTCACTTTTTTCTTCAAAATCACCTCACAAATAAGCTACTTACAATAAAGTCCTTGTCTTAGAGGCTGCCTGCAAAAGGACTCAATCTAAGATATTTGATAAGCTTAAAGTCAGCAAACTTTTTCTTTTTATTATTATTATTTTTTTTTTTTGCTTTTGCTGTTTTCTACTTAAATAATTATTCAAATACAATAAAATGAAATATTTTAGGCTTAAGGGTCATGTGGTTTCTGTCACAACTACTCAACTCTGCAGTTGTATCATTAAAGCAGTTGTAGGCAATATTTTAATGAATGAACATTGATGCTTTCTAATAAATGTTCATTCAGAAAAAAATAAGTAGTAGGTCAAACTTGGGCTTACTCCTGTGACAACAGGCTAATAAAATAACTCTAGGTAACGTATACAAAAAGGAATTAATTGGAAAAGTACTTTACAACTCTTAATCAATGGAGAAATTAGAAAAGTAGGATTATAAAGGTGCAAGAATGAAGCTCTAGGAAGCAGAAAATGATGGGTGGTCTCTTCAGGGCATGCCACTAGAATTAATCTGTTCCAACTGATTTTTCTATCATTAAATCTTTTTACTCAGGATTCAGAGAACTAGGATGAAGAGACCAATCATCGTGGCTTGAGCCATGGGTCTTTTTACCTAGAGAAGAGCAGTGCAACAACCCTAGACTGATAATCCCAACAGATCACATGCCATGGAAGAAGAAATATTTCCCCTATGGAAATCAGAGTGATACTACAAAAAAAAAAAAAAAAAGTGACTAATGAACAGCCAACACATTTAAAAAATGCCCACCACATTTACTGGTCTGCAGTTTTGCTCATCTCCCATATTTTGTTGGTTCCACCTTAATAGCTGTGTTTTACAACTGGCCATGTGGTCATTAATTTTTTCCTTCTCAAGTTTAACCTATTATTTATTCTCCTTAACATTTTCACTAGTACTTAAGAAAGTTTATCTATTAAGTAATATAATTCATTTACTACATTGGCAAGCTTAACGTTTTATTTTATAATAATGTAAACATTAAGATGGTGAATACACCACTAATTTATCCCCTGCATTCATCCCCTGACTTGTATCTATGTCATTCTCTAGTGTAAGACTCATAGAGGGCAACTCTGGGCTATCCTATCTTACACTGTATTTTAATAGACCACATCAATATATTCTGATTCTACTAATGAGTCAGTGTGGAGATCCATAGGCTCTCCAGAAGATTAGTGACTTGAACAAAACAGAGCTGTCAAAATGTTGATACCAACCTCCTGTTCTAGCCCAAACAGTTTCTTCTAATTATATAATCAATAACAATACAGAATCACAGTTTTGTACAGGCCGATCTTAGGATCTAAACGCTCTGTGTGGCAATGCTCTATAAATCTGTGACTTTTTATAACATTTCTTAAGTGACTTAGGATATATGTCACTAGGTTATTGGAAAAGTAAATGAATGACCTTTAAGTATGATCATTAAGTAGCTCTTTCCTTGTCCAAGCATGACTTTCTGCCCTCCTACACAAATTCCAGATCTGAGACCTATCTGAACCTGACTACCTTAATTAGCATAGGCCAAATCTGGCTGTGATCATCTAGTGTTTAGAGCTTGAGACGCTGTCTATCAAGTGTCATGGGATTGGACTTCTGCAATTCATTCAGCATGAGATTTTCATTTTGTTCATGAGGAAACTTAGGGTGGTTATAGATGGCTAGAGATGTATTGAGAAAAGATGTTTTTATTGTATTAAATCAAATATACTATTAAAATTAATTTTGCCTGTTTCTTTGTACTTTTTAATGTGGCTACTAAAAAAATTTGAATTATATATGTGGTTCACATTACATTTCTATGAGATAGCACTTCTCTGGGCTATCGAGAGAATAATTATTTTAGAGGATCTGTGAACTGTGGGTACATTTGCAAAGTACATAAAGGCTTCTGTTTATATAGGACAGCTACTGGCTGTACACCACTCAGAGCTTCGGCTGCTACTCTTCCCAAGGGGGTTTAGTCATGTGGTGGATAAACTAATTTAAAAAGAAGTCTGTGAACTCAACTGGAAACATTTCACAGGACTCTTTCAATGTTGGTAAAGGAAAGAAGGCTGAGATCATAGGCAGTTGCATTATTAATAATATTCATTATAGCAATTACACAATCACAATGCCATCTGTTAAGTAGCGACAATGTGGGACATACTACAGAAAAAAAAAAAAAATCTTCCTACTGCATTAGTCATAGGACTGATCTTTTCTGTTTGTTTTTTCCCAATGCTTACAAGGCTTATTTTGGTTAAAACGCATAAGCAGAGCTGAACTTATTTTTGGTTAACCTATGAATTTAGGGGTTTTGATAAATAAAAATAACACAAATCCCCAAACCCAAGAAGAATTTCAGTGTGAGAACTGTGAGCTTATGGAGAGGAACTAGCAGATGAAGGAAAGAAGGAAGGAAGGAAGAGAGGGAGGAAGGAAGGGAAGAAACATTCAAACCAGTGTCTTCATGCTAAAGATAGTTGAGACTTGAACGGGACCTCTGCTGCTGCTGCTGCTAAGTCGCTTCAGTCGTGTCCGACTCTGTGCGATCCCATAGACGGCAGCCCACCAGGCTCCTCCATCCCCGGGATTCTCCAGGCAAGAATACTGGAGTGGGTTGCCATTTCCTTCTCCAATGCATGAAAGTGAAAAGTGAAAGTGAAGTCGCTCAGTCGTGTCCAACTCTTAGTGACCCCATGAACTGGAGCCTACCAGGCTCCTCCATCCATGGGATTTTCCAGGCAAGAGTACTGGGGTGGGGTGCCATTAACGGGACCTCTAAGGGAGCTTTAATCTTTGGAATCTTTGCTTTTAAGGAAATTAGCCTCAAAACAATCCTTTCAAGAATGTTTCACTCAAATTTGTGAGTGAAAAGATGTACTGTAGGAAAGTAAGTGAAATAAGTTGAGAATGCAATAAGAAGGGGAGAAGAGAGATGGGGAGATGTGGGGGAGATGCAGAAGATGGAGAAAATGGGCATCTGTATCTTCTTCCTGCCAGTGCACACTCAACCACCACAATGAGGTTCCACCAACCACTGGCTTACTGATACCTCTTCCAGTCCAGGCAAGTCTTTAATCCTCAACCACACCATGTAAACATTATCCCACTTCCCATTTGAGGAAACAGATTCAAATAAATTGGGGTTAAATACATTAGCCAAGATCATTAAAGTGGAAGAATGAGCATGTAAATCCAAGTCTACCCACTACAACGTCCACTATTTGCCCACTTTTCCTAAAAGATACACCCTGTCTTCTTGCTACTTCCTCAAGTGTATGTCATACAGAAAAAATATAAGCAAGATTTGTTGTTTGATCAGGATCTGACAACAAGGTGGTGCCTTTTTAGTCAACCACCCATTTAGACTCTGAGGTCCAGTGCTGTCCAATATGGTAGCCACTCATGCGAAGACTCATTGGAAAAGATCCTGATGCTGGGAGGGATTGGGGGCAGGAGGAGAAGGGGGTGACAGAGGATGAGATGGCTGGATGGCATCACCGACTCAGTGGACGTGACTTTGAGTGAACTCCAGGAGTTGGTGATGGACAGGGAGGCCTGGCGTGCTGCAATTCATGGGGTCACAAAGAGTCAGACACAACTGAGCAACTGAACTGAACTGATCCACATGAAAAATCACCTCAGATTTCAAAGGCTGACTTAAAAAATAAGAATATAAAATATCATAAATAATTTTATATCAATTACATGTCAACATGGCAATGTTGGGCTATATTGAGGTAAAATGAAATATATTAATAACCCTAACTTTACCTGTTTTGCTTCACTTGATTTTTATAAGATTTTTTTTTAATGTGGACCATTTTTAAAGTCTTTAGTGAATTTGTTACAAATATTGTTTCTGTTTTATGTTTTGGTTTTTTGGCCGAGAGGCATGTAGGATCCTAGCTCCCAGACCAGGGATTGAGCCTACACCCTCTATAGTGGAAGGTGAAATCTTAACCAATAGACCACTCAGGAAATCCTGATGCTTGACTTTTTTAATGAAGCTATTAGAAAATTTTAAATTACATACATGGTCCCTTTTACATTTCTAATGGACAGTGCTGCACTGGGCTATCAATAGAATGCTTGCCACTGGAAGCAAAACATCTGACATAGTATGGTGTGGCTCGCACATGTCATAAGACGTGTGGCATTTTCCAAAAAAAGTTAATTCACCCACCTCATGGTGGGTAGGTTCACAGCACCTCCTTTCTCTGGAAAATTCTCCCTGGCTGATAGGGGACACCTGGCCAGGGAAACCACAAATCTCCCTTACCTCCCTACCTACACAGGAGCAACCAATGACCCATGCTAGATTTAAGGGTCAAAACACAGCCAATCACAAGAGCAAGTTGTCAGCTGCGCTTCTGATCAACTGGCTATCAATCAGATGTTTCCAAGACCCCCTCCTAGGGTTTAATTTCCTAGGCTCACAGAACTCAGAGAAATATTTTACTTACAAGGAATATAACTTAGGAACAGTCAGATGGAAGAGACATCCAGGGCGGCAGGGCAGGGTATGGGGCAGGTGCACAGAATTTCCATGTCCACTTCAGGTGACCCACTCTCCCAGCACCTCCACATGTCCACCAGGTTGAAATCTCTTTGTAATTGCTTTTTATGCAGGGTCCAATACATAGGCACAACTGATTAAAACTCTGGCCATTAGTGATTGAACTCAACCTCCAGCGCCACTCCACTCCCCAGAGGCCATGGGAGGACTGAAAGTTGCATCCCTCTAATCACTTGCTTGTTTCTGGTAACAGTGCCACATCTGTTGGTTACCTAAAGGCTTTCCCAAAGTTGTTCATTAACATAAAAAAAGAAATATTTACCACTCTTATAACAGGAAATTCCCAGAGTTTAGGGACCTGTGAACGAGGAACTTCAGAAGAAAACCAAATATGTATCAGAAATATATAAATCACATAAAAAGCAGTGACCACAGACCCAGTTTTTTAAACAATGTATTTCTACAGGTTTCTAACATTCTGTAAATGTTATGCATGTATTAGTACCAATAACAATGTGGCAGGGATAGCAACTGTCTACTGAAAGTGAAAAGTGAAAGTGAAAGTCACTCAGTTGTGTCCGGCTTCTTGTGACCCCATGGACTGTACAGTGTATGGAATTCTCCAGGCCAGAATACTGGAGGGGATAGCCTTTCCCTTCTCCAGGAGATCTTCCCAACCCAGGGATCAAAACCAGGCCTTCCACATTGCAGGCGGATTCTTTACCAGCTGAGCCACAAGGGAAGCCCAACTGTCTACTAGCAACTACAAATAGCTTCAAGAACAAAAACCCTTTTCTCTATGCCTAACTCCAGTATGAAAGATACATTTCATGATGACTGTCAGCCTCCATTCTGGTTTCAAATGAAATAAGAAAAAATTAAAGAAAATTACAAATACCTTTCTGGGATTTATTTTAAAATCACCTTCCTAATACTGGATTAGAAAAACAAACCTATTATAAAATTCAAAACAGGACTGACTAAACAGGAAAATTACAAAAGCTAATACGTTCTTTGCATGCAAATTATGCCACAAATTAAGCTAGATGCCTTAAAACTATCTCCTTTAATCTCTGAGACTACTCTCCTTATTTCACAGATGAGAAAACTGAGTTGCAACAATGCTCTGTAACTTGTTCTGTTCATCCATCTAACAAAGATACAGGGTCTGGTACAAACACATATCTAACTCTAAAACAAATGGTTTCTCTGCTCTACCAGTAATTTCGAATTTTTTCAGAGTGTTCACCCAGTAAAAAAGTACTAAACAGAAGCCTCAACTAAATAGTGTTGGGAGACCAAAAGCTCTCATGCCTGACAACCAATAAAGAGCCCAAAAGGAAGAAGAAAGATGTCTTTTTCTTTCCTAGCAAGCACTCAGCCAATGAGACACTGTCGCAAATCAGCCAATAAAAAAACCATGGCTTCTGTTTATGATAGCCCTCACAACTGCCTTTTTCCCTCTATAAAAGAGTTCTCCTTTTCATTTTTGCAGAAGACTTGCAAGGTGGCTTGCCTGTTGCAGACCCTGAAGTGCAATTCTTGGTTGATCCCAAGTAAACCTACTTTTGCTAGAGAAAAATTGGCAGTGTATTTGTTTTAGGTCAAAACATTTCTAATAAATAATCTCCACACTTAATATATGAAATTCCAATTATTTTTAGGACATTTTTAGAATATGAATAGATTTTTTTTCAATATCATAGTATTGGTGAAAGAGTACAAGTAAAAGCTATATCATCTTGTCATGTCATTTTGTACTTGTTTACTCTGCTTACGTGGTTACAATCCTCTTTAATCTAATCTTTACAATCTAATCTCTACCATCACATCAAAAAGAACAAAAATGAAATAATAAATCTACCTAAGGAAGTAAAAGACCTAGTCTCAGAAAATTATAAGACACTGATGAAAGAAATTAGACCAAAATGTATACCATGTTAATGGATTGGAAGAATTAATATTGTTAAAATGACCATACGATCGAAGGCAAGCTACAGATTGAATAAAATTACTGTCAAAATGCCAGTAACATTCTTCACAGAACTAGAATGAATAATTCTAAAATGTGTGGGAAACAAAAAACCCCAAATACCTAAAACAATCTTGAGAAAGAATGAAGCTGGAGGTATCACACTCCCTGATTTCAAACTATATTACAAAGCTACTGTAACCTAAACAGTATAATACTAGCACAAAACCAGACACAGAGATCAATGGGAATAGAGAGGCCAGAAATAAACCCACCCTTACAAGAGCAATTAGTTTCCAACGAAGGAGGCAAGAACACACAAGGGGAATAAAATAGTCTCTTCGATAAATGGTGATGAGAAAATAGGGCAGTTACATGCAAAACAATCAAACTGAATTACTCTCTCACATCATGCACAAAAATAAATTCAAAATGAATTAAAGACTTAAATGTAAGGCCTGAAACCATAAAACTTCTAGAAGAAAACATAGGCCATATGCTTTCTGACAATGGTCTTAACAGTATTTTTTGGGATATGTCTCCTCAGCCAAGGGAAACAAAACCAAAAATAAAAAAGTGGGACTACATCAAACTGTAAAGCTTTGCACAGCAAGGGAAACTATTAATATCAACAAAATGAAAAGGCCAACTGCAGAATGAAAGAAAATAATTGCAAATGATATATCCAATAAGGGGTTAATATCCAAAATGTATAAGGAACTCATACAACTCAATACCAAAAAAAACAAACAACAGATTTAAAACATGGGCAGAGCTTCTGAATGAATATTTTTCCAAGAAACATACAGATGATCATCAGACACATGAAAAGATGCTCAACATCACTAATCATCAGAGAGATGTACATCAAAACCACAATGAAGTAGAACCTCACACCTATATGGCTATGATCAGAAAGAAAACAAGTGTTGGCAAGGATGTAGGAAAAAAGGAACCCTCGTGCACTGTTGGGCTTCCCTCATGGCTCAGATGGTAAAGAATCCACCTGCAATGAGGGAAACCTGGAGTCGATTCCTGGGTTGGGAAGATCCCCTGAAGGAGGGCATGGCAACCCACTCCAGTATTCTTATCTGGAGAATCTCCATGGACAGAGAAGCCTGGTGGGCTACAGTCCATGCGGTCGCAAAGAGTCGGACATGACTGAGCGACTAAGTCCAGCACAGCACTGTTGGTGGGAATGTAAATTGATGCAGACACTATGGATAACAGTATGGAGAGTCCTCAAAAAATTAAAAATAGAACTACCATATGATCCAGCAATTCTACTTGTTTGGCATTCATCCAAAGAAAATGAAAACACTCACTAGAAAAAATGCATGCCCCGCTATGTTCATTGCAGCATCATTCACATGGGAGCAAGCTGAATGCCTATCGACAGATGAATGAATAAAGAAGACGTGGTATTTGAATATAATACCATATCACTCAGCCATAAAAAAGAAATGACACATTGCCATTTATGACAACGTGGTTGTATCTAGAGGGTAATGTGCTAAGTAAAATAAGTCAGACAGAAAACAAACACTGTTTGATTTCACTTGTATGTGGAATCTAAAAACAAAACAAATGTTTGGTTAAACATAACAAAACAGAAACAGGGTTATAGATCCAGAGAGCAAACAGGTGGTTGCTAGAGGGGAGGAGGCTGGGGAGGAAATAGATGAAGGAGATTAAGAAGTTCAAATTTCCAGTTTAAAAATAAGTGGATGCCATTCTCCCAAATCATCCCACCCTCTCCCTCTTCCAGAGTCCAAAAGATTGTTCTATACATCAGTGTCTCTTTTGCTGTCTCGTATACAGTGTTATTGTTACCATCTTTCTAGATTCCATATATATGTGTTAGTATACTGTATTTGTGGTTTTCTTTCTGGCTTACTTCAACCTGATACTGGATGCCTGGGGCTGGTGCACTGGGATGACCCAGAGGGATGGTATGGGGAGGGAGGAGGGGGGAGGGAGGGAGGGAGGAGGGAGGAGGGCTCAGGATGGGGAATACATGTATACCTGTGGCAGATTCATTTTGATATATGGCAAAACCAATACAATATTGTAAAGTTAAATAAAATTAAATTAAAAAAATAAGTGGATGAGGGGTATGCAGTAGTCACATATGGATGTGAGAATTGGACCTTACAGAAGCTGAGCACCAAAGAATTGATGCTTTTGAACTGTGGTGTTGGAGAAGACTCTTGAGAGTCCCTTGGACCAAGCAAGGAGATGAAATCAGTCAATCCTAAAGGAAATCAATCCTGAATATTCATTGGAAGGACTGATGCTAAAACTGAAGCTCCAATACTTTGGCCGCCTGATTTGAAGAGATGATATTAGATAAGACCCTGATACCTGGAAAGATTGAAGGCAGGAAGAGAATGGTACAGCAGAGGATGAGATGGTTAGATGGCATCACTGACTAAATGGACATGAGTTTGAGCAAGCTCTGGGAGATGGTGAAGGACAGGGAAGCCTGGCATGCTTCAGTCCATGGGGTCACAAAGAGTTGAACATGACTGAGTGATTGAACAAAATAAAAGGGGATATGAAAGGGAAAAAAAAATCTCTGAAATAAGAATCTTCTCTAACCTACACTTTTCTTTGTAGAAGTCTTGTAAAGGCAATTGTCTATTTCATGAGTGTTGGTTCGGTTGAAACTAAGCAGCAGCTAAGAATCCACGTAGCATTGCACAATACTGACAGAAAAGGAACGCACAGGGGCTCACCCTCCCCTCACTGGGCATCTCACATGCAGCCTGAATGCAGGCATCTTTCTCAATCTGTACATTAAATATATATTAGAAAGGCTTTGCTATGCTCATGTACTCCAGATAGCAAGAGATTTTAGATAGAGCTTCTATAACCTACTTTTGGCAGAAGGCCTTTTGTGCCTGAATCTTCCCACTATATAGACCACTCTCTATCCCATAATGCTTCCCAGGAGTATTAGCATCCAGTCATTGCTTTGCAATCCCATTATTTGATTTCAGCCATTAGATCTTTTCCCTGGAAACAATGTTTGGGTTTCCCTGCTGCCTGATAGGAACCAGTAAGATCTTCTGCTTCATTCAAATGTATGGAATCAACCCAGCTCCTAACACCACGGGGCAGAGACTGAACAGAGGACTGTGATGACCCGCTCTAATGTCTTTATTTTCATTTGATTTTTACAGCTGAAGCAAAGAGTGCGACTCAGTGTTTTGTGATTTTTCATCATGTCGAAAAATGGAATTGAGATGCTTGCAACTCAAAGGTTTTTTTCTGTTCTCAGAGCCCTGAGCAATGAGAACAGGTATATGCAGTCCTCTTCACTGGCCATCATAGGGCCTCCCATCCCTTGGCCCTTGGGCTGCCTACTACCCTGAACAAAACTTCCTCTCAAGGACTCAATTCAATATATTTGTGTAATGGCATACATGAATAATAACAGCTGAAGGTGCTGCCCTTACCCAGTGAAATGTTCACTTAATAGAGTATCAAAATTCTAAATCCAAGAGCAGGGAGCATAGCAGTCACCTCTGAAGAGAGGTCTCAGAGTGCTGGTTTAGCAGAATATTAACCCTATCAAAAATCTTTACAAAACAGTTCTGTTTGCAAGTATATTTGGGAAACCCTGAACTCCAGGTTTCTCTGCTGGATATTCATGCATAGAGCACATCTGGGTGTGCAGTTAAATCCCACTTAGTAACCATGTCAGAGAAACCAGTTAAATTTGTTTAATAATTTTTCTCCCAAACTTACTGAACCACATGATTATCCTGCCCCTCCCCTGCCCCCCCCAGAACACTAATAAACGTCACAGGTGATCTCTCTTGTATAGAACGCACTGCTGGGAAGGTTAAGGGTCCAGTTTTAGATAGTCCATGAGGAAAGCACTTCTCTCAGGCACATCTCCCCGGGCCACGTGGAGAATCATTCACTCTGCACTTGAGAGCTCAAGAACATCAAAGACAGAGCTTTGAGGGTGGCTCTCAGTGGAGGCATGGTATCAGTCTGCAGAGTAACTATGAGGATTAAAGGATATCTCTAAGTCAGCCACACAAAAAACATTTGCTAGGCCATATTTTATATTTTTACTGTTATTGTTTTGTTATTTTTAAAAAAGAATGGGTTTGGGGATTCTGGTCAATCTTCCAGAGTTTAGGTTACACAAAGCTCTTTGTTTACAAAAGTACAAATATCAACATGATAATTCAGAAGTTCAGAAGTGAGTTCCACCTCTGTTAGAGGTCTCCTTGGCACACACAGCCCCTCTCCTGCAGCCTCTTTCAACTCTGCACTCATTTCTGCCAATTGTCCTTAGACGTCTCTTCTCCCTATAGATCCTTTCCCTTTAATTCACACACGTAGCGCTCTAACTGCTCAGGTGTTCTTACTGTTCCTTTGATGGGGCAGAGAGCAAGGAGCCTGGGGAAGGGGGAGTGGGAAGGGTCAGGACAAGCACCCAGCATCACTTCCTGACTCCACCACTCTTTTGAGTATGAAAGTGAAAGTTGCTCAGTCATGTCCGACTCTTTGTGACTCTATGGACTACACAGTCCATGGAATTCTCCAGGCCAGAATACTGGAGTGGGGGAGACTTTCCCTTCTGCAGTGGATCTTCCCAACCCAGGAATCAACCCGGGGTCTCCTGTATTGCAGGCGGATTCTTTACCAATACTGTGCAACTTACTCCAGCCTCAATTTTCCCTCCCCTACAATGTGGTAATGGCAGCAGAAAGCAATTGACACGTACTTGTCTCTTTCTTAATGTTAGTTCAATCTAGAATTCTCTTCTCTCCACTATACACACACTTATTTACCAAAATACCACTCTGCCTTCTCTCCTTGTGACCATGCAAGTACTGAAGTTTCTCCCCAGACTTTTATGTCTCACCAGTCAATGACGGGTAATGCAGAGGAACACAAAGCCGGCATCCTTGCCTCAGTGTGAGCCAGCTCTGTGATGGGCTACACTCTCTGATGGGTTGGGCTACATGTCAGTCATACCAGCATCTTTGCCCAGCCTCCTCCTGGCCACATCCTGTTTCCCTCGTTTGCTTATAAGTTTCACCTGAAATCACTACCTCAATAAACTAATTTTATAAGAATCTCCACTTCAGGCTATTTTTAGGGAACCTAAACTGAAACAATTTCCATCAAATTTTCTCTTTTATTAACTGTTCTTCTTCATTTGGTCATCTATCGTTGATCTTACAACTGGTAGATCACACATTTCCTCTCTCTAGACACCAGTGGTAGAGAAATAGACCATTTCTCTTCTGAAGCTTTGCCTCTTGAAATCGTTCTACAATTTCAAAATGCTCTAAAATGTACCGGTTTCGGAGTTGTTCTGGTTCAAGATTGTGGAATAAAAGGTTGTATGCTCATCTCCTCCTGCAACAGCACCAAAATTGCAACTAACTGTTGAATAAACATGAATAGGACAATGCAGGAACCCAACAAAATAAGATATCCCATCTCCAAAGACAAAGAAGAAGCCATAATAAGATGGTAGGAGGGCCACAATCACAATAAAATCAAATCCCATACCTGCTGGGTGGGTTACCTACAAACTGGAGAACAATAATACCAAAGTAGTTCTCCCACTGTTGTGAAGATTCTGAACCCCAAATCAGGCTTCCCAGCCTGGGGATCTGACAAAGGGACTGGGAATCCCCAGAGAATCTGACCTTGAAGCCAACAGGATTTGATTATAGGATTTCCAACAGGACTGGGGGAAACAGAGACTCCAGTCTTGCAGAACACAAACAAAATCTTGTGCACACAAAGACCCAAAAGAAAGAAGCAGTGACCCCATAGCAGACTGAACCAAAACTACCTGCTAGTGTTGGAGGGTCTCCTGTGGAGGCGTGGGTCTGTAGGGGCTCACCACAGAGACCAGGGCACTGGGAGCAGCTGGTCCTGAAAGGTCCACCTTGGCGTAAGCCCTCTTTGAGCTCACCATTAACCCTGCAGCCCAGGGCTGGGTCACCTCAAACAAAAAAACTAAAACAGAGGGAGCAGCAACCCCGTCTATCAGCAGATAATTGGATCAAGCTATCACTGCAGATGGTGACTGCAGCCATGAAATTAAAAGACGCTTGCTCCTTGGAAGGAAAGTTATGACCAACCTAGATAGCATATTCAAAAGCAGAGACATTACTTTACCAACAAAGGTTCGCCTAGTCAAGGCTATGGTCTTTCCTGTGGTCATGTATGGATGTGAGAGCTGGACTGTGAAGAAGGCTGAGCGCTGAAGAATTGATGCTTTTGAACTGTGGTGTTGGAGAAGACTCTTGAGAGTCCCTTGGACTGCAAGAGGATCCAACCAGTCCATTCTGAAGGAGATCAATCCTGGAATTTCTTTGGAAGGAATGATGCTAAAGCTGAAACTCCAGTATTTTGGCCACCTCATGCGAAGAGTTGACTCATTGGAGAAGACTCTGATGCTGGGAGGGATTGAGGGCAGGAGGAGAAGGGGACGACAGAGGATGAGATGGCTGGATGGCATCACTGACTCGATGGATGCGAGTCTGAGTGACCTCCAGGAGCTGGTGATGGACAGGGAGGCCTGGCGTGCTGCGGTTCATGGGGTCGCAAAGAGTCGGACACGACTGAGTGACTGATCTGATCTGATCTGATCTTACTCAGCAAGGCCCTGCCCATTAGAGAAAGACCCAGTTTTCCCCACCACCAGTCCTTCTCATCAGGAAGCTTACACAAGCCTCTTAACCGCCTCCAACAGAGTGTAGACAGAAGAAGCAAGAAGAGCCACAATACCATAGTAGCTAGAACAAAAGCATATTACAGAAAGTTAATCAGGATGAAGAAGCAAAATGTCACAGATGAAGGGATGAGATAAAACCCTAGAAAAACAATTAAATGAAGTGGAGATGGGCAACCTTCCAGAAAAAGAATTCAGAATAATGATAGTGAAGACGATCCAGAATCTTGGGAAAACAATGGAGAAGATGCAAGAAATGTTTACCAAAGAACTAAAGAACAAACAAACAGAGATAAATAATACACTAGAAGGAATCAATAGCAGAATAACTAAGGGGGAAGAATGGATAAATGACCTGGAGGACAGAATGGTGGAAATCACTGTTGCAGAACAGAATATACAAAAAAAGAATGAAGAGAAAATGACGACAGCCTAAGAGACCATTGATGCTCAGACGCTCAGCCACGTCTCTTTGGGACCCCATGGACCATAGCCTGCCAGACTCCTCCGTCCATGGAATTTTCCAGGCAAGAATACTGGAGTGGGTTGCCATTTCCTTCTCCAAAGAGACCTCTGGGACAACACTAAACACACCAACATTCAAATTATAGGGGTCCTAGAAGGAGAAGAAAGAGAGAAAGGGCCTGAGAAAATATTTGCCGAGATAATAGATGAAAACTTCCTGAACATGGAAAAGGAAATATTCAGTCAAATCCAGGAAGTCCAGAAAGTCCCAGACAGGATAAACCCATGGAGGAACACACCAAGACACACAGTAATCAAGCTGACAAAAAATTAAAGGCAGAGATAAAATATTAAAAGCAACAAGGGAAAAATGACAAATAACATACAAGGGAACTCCCATCAGGTTATCAGCTGATTTCCCAACAGAAACTCTACAAGCAAGAAGGGAATGGCATGACATATTTAAAGTGATGAAAGGGAAAAAAAACTATGACCAAAAATACTCTACCCAGCAAGACTCTCATTCATATTTATTGGAGAAATCAAAAGCTTTCCAGACAAGCGAATGTTAAGAGACTTGTTAACACCATCAAACCAGCTTTAAAACAAGTGCTAAAGGAACTTCTCTAGGCAGGAAACACAAAAGAAGGAAAAAACCTACACAAAATAAACCCAAAACAGTTAAGAAACAGTAATAGGGTCATGCATATCGATAATTACCTTAAATGTAAATGAATTAAATGCACCAACCAAAAGACATAGACTGGATGGGTGGATGAAACATGTGCATGAATGCACTTCTGCTTACCACTTCACTCTGCTTGACCCCTCTAAATTGTATGTAATTATTTTATATTGTTAGATTAATCATGTTCCCATTATGGCTTGCAATTGTAATTATCTCCCCCCTCCCCCCGCCACCCCCGGCTGTTGATTGTGGAAACTGATAAATATCTTTTACTATTGTGATTGAAAGTGAAAGTGTTAGTCGCTCACTCATGTCTGACTCTGCGACCCAATGGACTGTGGCCCACCAAGCTCCTCTGTCCATGGAATTCTCCAGGCAAGAATACTGGAGTGGGTTGCCATTCCCTTCTCAAGGGTATCTTCCCAACTGTAACTATTACTCACTTTTATGAGTATCATAATCATAATCATAATCAGTTAACAGAAAAATAAGTCTATATCACCAAAACTACCATTTAATAGAAAAACCTCTAATCATTTTTTAAAACAGATGCATATCAGAATTATCTTGGAATTTTTTGAAAAATACAAATGCCCAAGTATTGCTTTTTCTCCAGAGCTCCAGATATGTTTCTAATGAGCAGCCATATTTAAAAACAACTGAACTACTATGATGATCTTTAACTTTTAGCTAGTTTGTTTCACTTTTTCTATTTCATATTCAGTGCTCCCATTTCATTTAGTTTATGTTTTCCAATTTCTCCATATCTTCTTTTCTTTTGATGTTCTTTATCAAGCCTTTATCAAGCATAGTAGAAAAGCTTTATATACATATATATAGTGTATATAATATATAGATTTTAGTAAACTCATGAATTTTTGCTAACCAAAAAATTTTATGACATTTTGTTTCCACTTGTGTGACTTAGTATGAATAGACTGTTAGACTTCTAATTTTAAAAAATGGATATGGAACAAGCAACAAATGTTTAATGTATAGCACTGGGAACTGTAGTCAATATCTTATAATAACCTATAATGGAAAATAATCTCAAAATAATATATGTGTATATGTATAACTGAATCATCTTTCTGTGCACCTGAAACATTGCAAGTCAACTATATTTTAATAAAGTATATATATTTCAGAAAATAAATAAAATGCATTGGTTTGACAGAGCTAGTTAAGCCCTACTTGACCAGCAAATTCAGAAACAGAAAATTTATCTCTCAATATAGTTGATAGAACTAATTTAAGTTCCAAAATTGCTTTTCAGATTTGTACTCATCAACCTTATACTGGAAATCCACATGCCCTGCTCCCTCCCCTCCCATCACCAACTCGACTCAGAAGAGCCCTAGAGGAAAGATAATCTGCCTGTGTAGGACTCTATCATCTTTGTTCCTTCCAGCATAGATAACCCCCAAACTTCACTATCTCAAGTCTCTGATCCACTGTTACCTGGTACCTCTGCTTTGCACCTCTCTGAGGTCCATGCAGGATCTGATTTGTGCCTGGGGCACCTTGGCAAATGCATTCTGTTTTCAGGTATATATATATAGGAAGCTGGGTAGCCAGATCCCTCCATTGTATATACCCTCAATTACTCTATACATGCCCAAGTCAAGTGCATAGCAGTCATATTCTCAGATGGGATAGATGTAGTACGGGAAGGGAGTAGAAGACCCAAAGTCTCTCATTTTGCTGTGGCCATTGATCTACTCCACCAGACAAATTTCCAGTTTCTAATCCATTGATACTGAGCTCAATACCAAATGAGGCTTGGCCTCTTGTCTCCTAAGCTACACTGTGGATCTGTACGAGTTCAATCCCTATGGACTTTTGGAAACCTTTTCTGACCTGAAAATCTCTTCCAAACAAAAATCAGCCCCCATTGCTTTGCAGATAAATGACCTGAAATCATCACCCTTCGAGTGCTTGAGGAGGTGATGCACTGACCTGTGACACACAGCTCCTTTGCATTCAGACCATGGCCCACCTTCTCCTTGCAAAGAATAAATGTAAAACCTGTTTTCTTTCACCTTTGTTTAATTAATAGCAACACTTCCCAGAGGATTAACTCCTTTAAAATTTTAATGGAATTGCTGAGCTCTTGAGCTGCTTTGCCAAGATTTAGCTCTGTAATTGTTATGTTGCTTTGGTTCTTGCAATCATTTGACGACAAGGTTCATACACACTAGAAGGTTAAATGGGCTGAAACATAACAAAAGAAGTGGTTAATGAAGAATAGAGTTTATGGGCCCAGCCTTTCTTCTAACCTACCTAGATGATAAGTGCAGGATTGTGTATCCCTGAGACCCATCACTTTTCTGTCCAAGGTTGGGGTGGGACTGGAGGAATTACCCCACATTTGGGAACATAGTTTAAGTGAAAGTATAGCTTTCGGCTCCCTGTGAGGATTGAAGTTCTAGAAGCCAGGATTCCCTCTTCCTGGTTCTGCAACTCTGGGTGCACAATCAGTTCTTCCCATTCCGTGCAGTTTAAGTGAGCAGATTATATTTTGTCACATCAGAAAATGAAATCAATAAGGCATTTATGCAATGTATGAACAAGGAATGAGGATGACTTGCTTGAATTTGTCCAAAGATCTGACTCTTCCTTCCTAGATAAAAAATTTTAGCATCATTAATTGTGTGATTAGGGTGTTCCTATTTTTAATGAGAATAGATGTAATTTGGTCTATTCTCAGTTAAAAGGGCTTCCCTAGTGGCTCAGATGGTAAAGTGTCTGTCTGCAATGCAGAAGACCCAGGTTCGATCCCTGGGTTGGGAAGATCCGCTGGAGAAGGAAATGGCAGCCCACTCCAGTATTCTTGCCTGGAAAATCCCATGGACCTGGAGCTTGGTAGGCTACCATCCATGGGGTCGCAAAGAGTCGGACACGACTGAGTGACTTCACTTTAAAAGGGGCTAAATTTTGTTTCAAAAAATTTAACGAATGCTTGGATAAAATAATGACATTTAGTTAGGATAAAAGTGAGACCCTGGAAGAAGATGATAGCTGTCTTAAATATCTGGAAGATGTGTCTAGAGGGTAGAAATAATCCAGTGATTTAAAGTTGCTTTGAGGTATATTTTTGCTCATTGTTTAGAGCCCTTCAAAAGTGAAATGAATGGTTTGGGTAGTTAATGAGTTCCTCATTAACAAAAGTGGTCAAGCACAGGCTGGATACCATCTTGCGAGAGATTTTTAATGTTGAGGAGGTTTGTCCAAAATCGTTCTAAAGTTACCATTCCAGGATTCCAAGCATGGGCAACAAGCCTAAGGCTACTGTTGAGAGAGGGCAGATACACCACTGTATCTGCCTTCAGATAAAAATCAGCCATGGAAGTCTTCCCTGGAGATCCAGTGGCTGAGAGACTTCACCTTTCAATTCAGGGAGTGCAGGTTCAATACCTGGTCAGGGATCTAAGAACCCACAAGCCTCCCAGACCAAAAAAAAAAAAAAAACCATAAAACAGAAGCAATATTATAACAAATTCAATAAAGACTTTTAAAATGGCCCATACTAAAATTCTTTAAGAAAATCAGTTATAGTATAAAAAAGTTTCAAAAAATTATTTTCAAATCTACTTTGTGCTTTTACTAAGAAATAATATAATTCCAGGTGCCTTCATGGCTTGGAGCAAAATTATGTGTCCTGGAATATGCATTAAACTAGCTCCCAGGCTGTCAGAAAACCAACACCTATCCCTTCCTATGTCTCCAGTATTGTCCTGAGGATTCCCACTGGTGTATGTGATCATTTAATCCAACTCTTTTTCTCATTATTTCTTTTGTTGACTTCATGGACTTCAACTGAGATTCTTCTTGGCCAGTTAAGATATCTCTATGGAACAGTGGGCTCCAGCAACCTGGACTGATCTCAGAGCACTAACCTTGTATAAATAGCAGTAGACCAGAAGCAGAAGACTAATCAGGTACCCACAACTCTCTAAAATACTATCAGAAACTATATGCGGCATTGATGATACAGTCTTTATCCTTAAGAAGTTTATGGAAGAGCTGCTAGATAGTACAAGTTAGGGTCTAAAATAAGTCATACAAATTTTACATCTTCAGAATTAATCCTGAAAATATATCATACAACCTTAAACATTAGAGACACCTATCTTGGCCAAATGCTCAAACTTTGAGAACAGCAGCTAGATTCTCAAGTCCTTGTCTCTCATCTCAGCACTCAGCACACGGTGGCACAGAGTGGAGGGAATCTCTCTTCTTTCTCCTTTCTTTTTTTATTTAAAAGTCAACTTAGATGAATTCAAAGTTAGTAAGTATGTGTATAATGTAACTTATAATGTTTTAAATAATGCAATAAATTGGTTCAAATAGTGCATATGGATATTTCATATGGAAAAGCAGAATAACAAAACAGTATTGGTAAAGGTCCGTCTAGTCAAGGCTATGGTTTTTCCAGTGGTCATGTATGGATGTGAGAGTTGGACTGTGAAGAAGGCTGAGCGCCGAAGAATTGATGCTTTTGAACTGTGTTGTTGGAGAAGACTCTTGAGAGTCCCTTGGACTGCAAGGGGATCCAACCAGTCCATTCTGAAGGAGATCAGCCCTGGGATTCCTTTGGAAGTAATGATGCTAAAGCTGAAACTCCAGTACTTTGGCCACCTCATGCAAAGAGTTGACTCATTGAAGAAGACTCTGATGCTGGGAGGGATTGAGGGCAGGAGGAGAAGGGGACGACAGAGGATGAGATGGCTGGATGGCATCACTGACTCGATGGACGTGAGTCTCAGTGAACTCTGGGAGTTGGTGATGGACAGGGAGGCCTGGCGTAATGTGATCCATGGGGTTGCAAAGAGTCAGACACGACTGAGCGACTGATCTGATCTGATTGGTAAAGAAAAATAAGCTGTAGGACTCACACTTTCTGATTTCAAAACTTATCAACACAATCAAGAATTGGGAAAAAGACCTAAACAGACATTTCCCCAAAGGAAGACATGCAGATGGCTAACAAACACATGAAAAGATGCTCAAAATAGTTCATTATCAGAGATGCAAATCAAAAGTACAATGAGATACCACCTCACACCAGTCAGAATAGCCATCATCAAAAAGTCTGCAAAAAATAAATGCTGTAGGAGTTGCTTGTATATTTTTGAGATTAGTTGTTTGTCAGTTGCTTCATTTGCTATCATTTTCACTACTGGGAGGGAGGAGAGAGGGGGGTTCAGGATGGGGAACACGTGTATACCTGTGGCGGAGTCATGTTGATATATGGCAAAACCAATACAATATTGTAAAGTTAAAAAATAAAAAAAATAAATGCTGGAGAGGGCATGGAGAAAAGGGAACACTCTTGCCCTGCTGGAGGGAATGTAAATTGATACAGCCACCATGTAAGATGGTATGGAGATTCCTTACAAAAACCAGGAATAAAACCACCTTATGACCCACCAATCCCACTAGTAGATATATACCCTAAGGAAACCAAAATTGAAAAAGACACATGTACGTCAGTGTTCACTGCAGCACTGTTTACAATAGCTAAAACATAGAAGCAACCTAGATATTCATGGACAGATGACTGGATAAAGAAGCTGTAGTACATGTATACAATGGAATACTGCTCTGCCATAAAAAGGAACTCATGTGAGTCAGTTCTAATGAGGTGGGTGAACCTAGAGCCTATTGTACAGAGTGAAGCAAGTCAGAAAGAGAAATATAAATATCATATACTGACACATGTATTTGGCATATAGAAAGATGGCACTGACTGATGAATTTATTTTCAGGGCAGCAAAGCAGAAACAGACATAGGGAACAGATCTATGGACATGGTGGGAGAGGAAGAGGGCGAGAGAGAGGGTAAGATGTATGGAGAGAGTAACATGGAAACATACATTACCATTTGTAAGATAGATAGCCAATGGGAATTTGCTGTAACACTCAGAGAACTCAAACAGGGGCTCTGTAATAATCTAGAAGGGCGGGATGGAGAGAGAGATGGGATGGAGATTCAGGAGGGAGGGGACATGGGTGTACCTATGGCTGATTCTCGCTGATGTTTGACAGAAAACTACAAAGTTCTGTAAAGCAATTATCCTTCAATTAAAAAAATAAAATGGCCAAAAAAAAAATCAAGACTGTGTGATACTGATAGAAGGATAGACATACAGACTAACAGAATAAAATTGAGAGTCCAGAAATAAACCTTGACATTAATAACCAATTAATTTTCAAATATGATTCAATGAGGTAAAATGCTTTTTAAACAAATGATGCTACAACAATTAGATATCCTCATGCCAAAAAAAAAAATTACCATTCCCCTACTTCATAACAACAAAAGAGTTTGAAATGCAGTACTTGGATGCAATCGCAAAAACGACAGAATGATCTCTGTTCGTTTCCAAGGCAAACCATTCAATATCACAGTAATCCAAGTCTATGCCCCAACCAGTAATGCTGAAGAAGCAGTTCTATGAAGACCTACAAGACCTTTTAGAACTAACACCCAAAAAAGATGTCCTTTTCATTAGAGGGGACTGGAATGCAAAAGTAGGAAGTCAAGAAACACCTGGAGTAACAGGCAAATTTGGCCTTGGAATATGGAATGAAGCAGGGCAAAGACTAATAGAGTTTTGCCAAGAAAATGCACTGGTCATAGCAAATACCCTCTTCCAACAACACAAGAGAAGACTCTACACATGGACATCACCAGATGATCAACACCGAAATCAGATTGATTACATTCTTTGCAGCCAAAGATGGAGAAGCTCTATACAATCAGCAAAAACAAGACTAGGAGCTGACTGTGGCTCAGATCATGAACTCCTTATTGGCAAGTTCAGACTTAAATTGAAGAAAGTAGGGAAAACCACTAGACCATTCAGGTATGACCTAAATCAAATCCCTTATGATTATACAGTGGAAGTGAGAAATAGATTTAAAGGGCCTAGATCTGATAGACAGAGTGCCTGATGAACTACGGACTGAGGTTCGTGACATTGTACAGGAGACAGGGATCAAGATCATCCCCATGGGAAAGAAATGCAAAAAAGCAAAATGGCTGTCTGAGGAGACCTTAAAAATAGCTGTGACAAAAAGAGAAGCAAAAAGCAAAGGAGAAAAGGAAAGATATAAGCTTTGGAAACTCTGAATGCAGAGTTCCAAAGAAGAGCAAGGAGAGATAAGAAAGCCTTCCTCAGCGATCAATGCAAAGAAATAGAGGAAAACAACAGAATGGGAAAGACTAGAGATCTCTTCAAGAAAATTAGAGATACCAAGGGAACATTTCATGCAAAGATGGGCTCGATAAAGGACAGAAATGATATGGACCTAACAGAAGCAGAAGAGATTAAGAAGAATTGGCAAGAATACACAGAAGAACTGTACAAAAAATTCTTCACGACCTAGATAATCACGATGGTGTGATCACTCACCTAGGGCCAGATATACTGGAATGTGAAGTCAAGTGGGCCTTAGAAAGCATCACTACAAATAAAGCTAGTGGAGGTGATGGAACTCCAGTTGAGCTATTTCAAATCCTGAAAGATGATGCTGTTAAAGTGCTACGCTCAATACGCCAGCAAATTTGGAAAACTCAGCAGTGGCCACAGGACTGGAAAAGGTCAGTTTTCATTCCAATGCCAAAGAATGCTCAAACTACTACACAATTGCACTCATCTCACAGGCTAGTAAAGTAATGCTCAAAGTTCTCCAAGCCAGGCTTTAGCAATACGTGAACCGTGAACTTCCAGATGTTCAAGCTGGTTTTAGAAAAGGCAGAGGAACCAGAGACCAAATTGCCAGCATCCTCTGGATCATGGAAAAAGCAAGAGAGTTCCCGAAAAACATCTATTTCTGCTTTATTGACTATGCCAAAGCCTTTGACTGTGTGGATCACAATAAACTGTGGAAAATTCTGAAAGAGATGGGAATACCAGACCACCAAACCTGCCTCTTGAGAAATCTGTATGCAGGTCAAGAAGCAACAGTTAGAACTGGACATGGAAGAACAGACTGGTTCCAAATAGGAAAAGGAGTATGTCAAGGTTGTATATTGTCACCCTGCTTATTTAACTTCTATGCAGAATACATCATGAGAAACGCTGGGCTGGAAGAAGCACAAGCTGTAATCAAGATTGCTGGGAGAAATATCAATAACCTCAGATATGCAGGTGACACCATCCTTATGGCAGAAAGTGAAGAGGAACTAAAAAGCCTCTTGATGAAGGTGAAAGAGGAGAGTGAAAAAGTTGGCTTAAAGCTCAACATTCAGAAAACAAAGATCATGGCATCTGGTCCCATCACTTCATGGGAAATAGATGGGGAAACAGTGTCAGACTTTATTTTCTGGGGCTCCAAAATCACTGCAGATGGTGATTGCAGCCATGAAATTAAAAGACGCTTACTCCTTGGAAGGAAAGTTATGACCAACCTAGATGGTGTATTCAAAAGCAAAGACATTACTTTGCCAACTAAGGTTCCTCTAGTCAAGGCTATTGTTTTTCCAGTGGTCATGTATGGATGTGAGAGTTGGACTGTAAAGAAAGCTTAGCACTGAAGGATTGATGCTTTTGAACTGTGGTGTTGGGGAAGACTCTTGAGAGTCCCTTGGACTGCAAGGAGATCCAACCAGTCCATTCTGAAGGAGATCAGCCCTGGGATTTCTTTGGAAGGAATGATGCTAAAGCTGAAACTCCAGTACTTTGGCCACCTCATGCAAAGAGCTGACTCATCTGAAAAGACTCTGATGCTTGGAGGGATTGGGGGCAGGAGGAGAAGGGGACGACAGAGGATGAGATGGCTGGATAGCATCACTGACTTGATGGACATGAGTCTGAGTGAACTCCAGGAGTTGGTGATGGACAGTGAGGCCTGGCCTGCTGTAATTCATGGGGTCGCAAAGAGTCGGACATGACTGAGCGACTGATCTGATCTGATCTGATCTGACCTACATTTGGGGGTAATGTGCCTGTCAGTATTATTTAAATGAGCTGTAACCTTCAAATGAAAGGGTAACATAAAGGAAGTGAGGCCAATCTCCATCAAAGGAGCCCTCCACAGAGGTGGGATCCTACACTGAAAACTGGCAAGTGTGAGCCTTCTGTTTGAGGACATCCTAGTGCACTCAGAATACATCTCTGAAAACCCAGGAAAGGGAGTTAAAAGGGCTGCTGGTGGTGGTGTAGTCACTCAGTCGTGTCTGACTCTTAAGACCCCATGGACTGTAGCCTGCCAGGCTCCTCTGCCCATGGGATTCTCCAGGCAAGAATACTGGAGTTGGTTGCCACTTCCTTCTCCAGAGGATCTTCCCAACCCAGGAATCGAACCCAGGTCTCCTGCACTGCAGGCAGATTCTTTACCAACTGAACTACAGGGGAAGCCCTAAAAGGGCTATACCCTTTGATTTTATATAAGTCCTGGGTGTGGTTCTCTCTGGACTAAGCCCCATGCTGAGAACAGGGTGTTAGTCTGTATCCAAGAGGTCTGCTGCTTTGGACTTCCCCCAACCTGCCCCCAGTACTAGCACTGGCCACACAGTCTGTGTCTAAATGCCAGACCAGCAGGGTGAGCCGCATCATCCTTACACTTACGTCTTATACTGTTAAGAGCAGGGAGCAAGGAGCTGTGAAGTAGAACTTCCTGCTGACATGTACATTTGGACAGTTGAGGCCCTGCATTTGGAAACTACAAAGAAAAGTGCCCACAAACTCTAGCCTTGAAAGAAAATGAGTTTCCCATTTTTTTATTTTCACAAGAGAAAACCTCATGGCTTCCTACCATTAGTTTGCATCACCCTTTCAAACAATGAGTTGGATTCACAGTAAGAGATACAATGATCACAAAGGAAAAGAGATTAAAATCAAAAGACTCCAGTTTCGATTATGCCACTGCCCATCAAATTGTGATATGACCTGATGTTTGTATCCCCCATGAACTTGAGCAACTATTACCTCTGCCTACAGGTGGGACCTCCCAGTTCAAGGGCATCCCTTAAGGATTAAAGATGGAATGGGTGTGAAATACCTGTGAAGTGAAGTGAAGTCGCTCATTCGTGTCCGACTCTTTGTGACCCCATGAACTGTAGCCTACCAGGATCCTCCATCCATGAGATTTTCCAGGCAAGAATACTGGAGCAGGTTGCCATTTCCTTCTCCAGGGGATCTTCCCGACCCAGGAATCGAACCCGGATCTCCCACATTGTAGGCAGACACTTTACCATCTGAGCTACCAGGGAAGTCCAAATATAAAGTGAGTGAAAGTGAAGTAGAGAAGAAAGGCTTCCCTGACCAGGAATCGAACCCAGGCCGCAGTGGTGAGAGCACCAAATCCTAACCACTAGACCACCATACCGAGTAATCAGTAAACTCCCACTGAATTATAATCTCCCCTATAGAGAAGTTTATAGCTTCCTATAACTTCTCAGGTATCTCAGTGGTAAAGAATCTGCCTGCCAATGCAGGAGACACAAGAAACACGGGTTCGATCCCTGGGTTGGAGAGTTCCCTTGGAGAAGGGAATGGCTACCCTATCTAGTATTCTAGCCTGGGAAATCCCATAGACAGAGGAGCCTGGTGGGCTACAGTCCATGGGGTCACAAAGAGTTGGACACAACTGAGCACGCAACACACACACACACACACACACAGAGAAAGAAAAATTTCATTTGGCAACTTTTTTGGGGGGTCCATATCTAGGACAGACTATTCCTGAGGGCAAGTCAAACATAATGATATTCCCCTCCATTCCTTCCTTCCTTCCCTAAGAAAATAGCTGTATTTTCCCAGTGGCTAGGTTGCTCTGACATGTGTATTGTAGGGTCTTTCTCACAGCTCTGGCATAAACTCCTGCATGATAAACAGTTTGCATGCATATGATAATCAAACAGTTTTGATGTTTTCATTTATAATTTAAATAACCCTACTATTTTCCTTAGGAAACTGAGTATGCCCCAATGTCTATCATATCTGCTGTTTGAAACAAAACCAGAGATCCAATCAATGGCTTTCAAATAGGCCTGATTTATAATGTAAATGATGTGCACAGAATTCTGTAAAAGGTAATAATAATTTAGAACTTCTACATCCGGTCATATATTCTGATGACAGCTACAAGGAAATGGCTAGCCCAAATCTCTTGATGATTTTGTGTGAATATGCTGAGCCAATCCATTAAGCCTTGATAATCATCCAATTAATGGTTTAGAAACATTACCCCCAGCTCCTGTGTGTGGTTTTTCTTGCAGAGAGACGAGGTGTCTGTTTATTCCATGGGAGGAATGACTGAGTTGGATATCAATATTCTCCACGAGCAAGCTCTCTGAAATGGATTCACAATCGATCCATCCGTTTGCTATTGTTAGCAATCTTCCTCTACATTGTGAGGCCTCTGAATATTTTTACCCCTAGTTGGTACTGTGAATTATTCCTCCTCTAACCAACCAAAAATAAAATTAACCTCTACCTAGGCTTCTTTTCCACAAGTCAAATACTAATTTTGCCCCCAAAGTGTACTCTTCTTATGCTTTAATAGCATACAGATTTTTGAGGATTTATATGTGCTATTTAAACTAGTATAACATTACAAAATAGAAACAGACTCAGAGACAGAGAGAACAAACATGGTTACAAGGGAAGCGGGGGAGGGATAAATTACTGTTGGGATTAACATACACACGCTACTAAATATAGGACAGATAATCAACAAGGACCTACTGTAGAGTACAGGGAACTCTACTCAATATTCTTTAATAACCTATAAGGGAAAACAATCTGAAAAACAATAGATATAGATATATATGCATAACTGAATCACTTTGCAGTACAAAGTGAAATTAACATGACATTGTAAATCAATTATACTTCAATAAAATTTTAAAAAATTTTAAAAACTAAGGTCATGTCATAAGAGTTCAGAGTAACTGCAAAATGATGGAAGGAGAAAGCATGTCCTTCCTCTCATTTTACAATCTCATTGAGATTGGGAATCAAATAAACCCGGGAGACCAACACTTTGGAGTCAGACCTGCATGGAACTCTGGCCCTGACACTGATGGCATACTTGCTCTTTCTGTTCTTTCTTTCTTCTTCTTCTTTTTTTAAAAATATTTATTTATTTATTTGGCTGTGCCTGGACTTAGTTGCAGCAGGCAGGATCCTTGCTGGGGTGCATGGTCTCTCAAGTAATGCTGCATGCACCTGAGTAGGCTCAGGACACCTAGGCCCCTCCTGGCTCCAGAGCACGCAGGTTCGGTACTTGCCACACTTGGGCTTACTTGCCCCATGGCTCGTGGGAGCCTAGATCTGCAACCAGGGGTCAAGCCCACATCCTCTGCATTGCAAAGTGGATTCCCAACCATTGGACCACAAGGGAAGTCCCATACTTGCTCTTTCTAAAACTTGATTTACTCAGTCACTTCAGAATGGGAATAACTCCCAACTTCTCCCTCCAGTGATTCACATAAAGCTCCTGGAGGATGGGAAGGACTTTTACTTCTGGATACCCTGAGCTACAGAGCTGTCCTTGCTTCCCTACCTTGCCTCTTCCATGGAACACACTGAATCACGTCAAACATCTGCCTGTTTTTGGAACCGAAAATGGTACACTGTAATTTCTTTTCTGCCTACTGACAAATAGGCTTGAGATTTCAAGGCAACAGTGGTATCTCCTTCACATTCATACACTCTGAGAGCCTGACACACAGTAAGCACTCAATGAACCACTGTAGAATGCAAATAATGTAATATAAATAATGTAAAATGTGCATCATGTGTCTTTTTCATTGCATTCCGAATTACAGACAATACACCTCATCATAGTCTTTTTTTTTTTTGGTAAATCCTATTGCCAGGGGGTGAAAAAAAAAAAACAGCTGTGTATGTTAGCTGTGAGATGACCCATGAATATGAAAGTGTATTTTGTCTGCAGGCTATTTCATGCTCAGCTGGAGAGCGTGCAGGAAGCCTGAGCAGTGGCAGCTCCTGCACAGACCCCAGAGACCTTCACACTATGAGCTCAGGACACACCGCTGCTCACAGAAGCCCCGGGAACTCAGGCCTCAGGGCCAGGCTGTGTCGAACAGAGACAGGAGAGTAGGAGAAGATGAAATATCACCATCAGTGACACTGCATGGGGCCAGATGCCATCTTGGCAGCCCCTGCTGTTCTTGCAAAGAAGAGGGACTCTTGTCAAAGAACTTGAAGCCCGATTTCAGGTACACACCCAAAGCCGCCCCAAGGGACAGCAAAAATCAACTGAAGAAATAGGGTTGCATTTCGTTTTGTCACTTCGTGAGTCACTTACCCTTCGTCACTTGTAAAGGCTAGTATGATCTCTACTTCTCAGGGTTGTTGTGAGGATTAAACGAGATTATGCCCCCTAAAAGAGATGCAGGAATAACAGAGTCTGTTGTTGGAGTCCACTGTGTAAACATGAGGCAGGTGCTTGGAACAGAGGGGCTTCCACACTGCTGCAGAGCATGGGAGAGACAGAAGCGCAGAGGCTGTGATTTTTCAGAAGTCCCCAGATTCCCCCCATACATCCCTTCCTAACTACCAAACATAACTCAAGCACAGAGCCCATGTTTCTGAGATTTGGCAAAAATGGGCTTAGACCACTGGATCTTAAAAGAGTCATGCTGCTGCTAAGTCGCTTCAGTCGTGTCTGACTCTGTGCGACCCCATAGACGGCAGCCCACCAGGCTCCCCCATCCCTGGGATTCTCCAGGCAAGAACACTGGAGTGGGTTGCCATTTCCTTCTCCAATGCATGAAAGTGAAAAGTGAGAGTGAAGTCACTCAATCGTGTCCGACTCTGCAACCCCATGGACTGCAGCCTACCAGGCTCCTCCATCCATGGGATTCTCCAGGCAAGAGTACCAGAGTCGGGTTCCATTGCCTTCTCCAATGCTCATTGATTGTGGAGGTCGTGTTTTCTCTAACTCTTGGGCCAGGCAGAATCTTTCCTGCCTCCAGGTCTCTCCAGCACTTTGTACATCCCGTTACAGAACATATACCCAGGTTTCAATACACCTATTTACCACTTATTGAAATCCAATTTGGGGCTACGTTCTTTGGATGTCACATTTCATTTAAGTCTCACGACAATTCAATTAGATATCTTTATTCTCATTTTGAAAGGAGTCGGAGGCTCTGAGAGCTCTCAGAGAGATTTTTTAATAACATGCCCAAGTTCACACAGCTAACAAGCAACAGCTGAGGAAAGTCTGTCTCCACACTTGAGCCTCTGCCGCTGTGACAGGCTGAGAAAATATTTTATTTAGAGGCTGCTTTTGGGGGATCGCTGTGTCCTATTCATCGTTATGGCCTTGGTGCCTAGGCACTTAGATGCATTTTCATTGAAGAACGAGTAAATGAATAATGAACCACTGATTTTCCTAAGATTCTAAAGCACTTACAAGGTTCATAAGCAGTATTCCAGTTTCCAGGATTGCAGCTACAGGGGAGAACCATAGGAATATGCAGTGGTCGGGTGCAGGTTCTAGAGCCTGACTGCCTGGGTTTGAATCTCAGCTCCAGCTCCAACCAAACATACAATCTTGGCAGCTTCCTTCATCTTTATCATTGTGATAAATGATTGTCTCTCATGTCTCAAAGCTGTATTTTGACACAGTCACAAAGAAAACAATGTCATGAAACATTGCTGAGAATGTCCAAAAGAATTAACAAAAATGCCCATTAAAAAAATGGTATGGGATACTTGGTGATGTGTGAAGAGGTAAAGGAGCGGGGCATTTGCTGGTGATGGAGTAAGGAAGATCATTCTGACCTTTAAGTCTGTGGGATACTTTCCACATGGATTCAAGTTTTAGCTGCTTGAGCTTCTCAGAGCATAAAAAACACAGAGTGGGGCCATCTTGTATCTACTTACTTGTGAAATATCATAAGACTTGTAATAGAAGATAAACAATTGGTTGTACAGACATTTGTATTAGTAGTTCAACCAAGAATAATTAAAAATAAAGATTATGGAGTCGGTGAATTTATTTAGGATAAAATCACTATGTGAAGGTTTTTAACCAAAATAGAGTGTTCATGATTATTCATTCCTAACATGTAAATTTTATGAATAATTAAAAGGAAAAAATACTTCTCATGCCTTAAACTGAAAACAAAAAAAAAAAAACAGGACACAGTAGGTATTGATAGTCTCCTAATTGAGTAGGATTATCTTAACTCCAAGCTTGCTTTTTCAGAAACTTGCAAGAAACTTGAATGCCATCCCCAGTGAGAGAAGATTTTCCTCTGTTATATTGGTTTCCTGTTGCTGTTGTAACAAATTAGCACAAACTTAAAACAACAAGCTGTATTACTTTACAGTTGTGTAGGTCAGCAGACTGTCAGTGGGTTCCATGGGCTACAATCAAGATGTCTCCAGGGTTGCACGTCTCCTGGAGGCTCCAGGGAGTACCTGCTTCCTTGTCCTTACAGTTCTTGCGGCTGCCATGACCTTCAGCTCCCGTCTTCAAAGCCGGGACAGTGGAGTGAGTCCTTCCCAGACAGCATCATTCTGATCTTCTCTTCCATGTCCTTCTTCCAATTTTTTTTTAAGAAAACACTTATGTATTTGGCTGCAGGATCTTCAGTCTTCATTGTGGCAAGTGGATCTTTAGTTGCAGCATGTGGGGTCTAGATCCCTGACCAGGGATTGAACTTGGATCCCCTGCATTGGGAGGGCGGAGTCTTAACCACTGGACCAGTAGAGAAGTCTCCTTCTTCCACTTGTAAGGACCCTTATGAAGAGTCCACCCAGATAATCTAGTGCCATCTCCCCATCTCCAGAGCCTTATTTCAATCAAATCAACAGAGTCCCTTTAGTCATGTAAAGTAACATGTTCACAGGTTTTGGAGAGCCACTATTTTTCCATCTACATATCTCTCCAGAACCTCTGTGTAGGGGTCAAGGGCAGTACTCTGGGGGCAGACTGTGTGGATCTAAATCCCAGTTTTTCCAATGACCAACTCATAATCAAGTGTCTCAACTTCTCTGGCCTTCATTTCCTCATTTTCAAAAAAGCATTAATAATATAAACATATTTTATATAGTTTGTGAGAGTATGAAATTAATTAATAAAGGTGAATTTACTGGGCATATTAAGTGTTACATAATTGTTAACTGTTAGGAAAAAGAGGTATGTTATTTAAGATAAGCTAAAGAGTTGGACCATAAAGAAGGCTGAGCACTGAAGATCTGATGCTTTCAAATTGTGATGATGGAGAAGACTCTTGAGAGTCCCTTGGATGGTAAGGGAGATCACGCCAGTCAATCCTGAAGGAAATCAATGCTGAATATTCATTGGAAGGACTGATGCTGAAGTTGAAGTTCCAATACTTTAGCCACCTGATGTGAAGAACTGACTCATTGGAAAAGACCCTGATGCTGGGAAAGATTGAAGGCAGGAGGAGAAGGGGACGACAGAGGATGAGATAAGGTTGGATGGCATCACAGACTCAATGGACATGAATCTGAGAAAACTCCAGGAGATAATGAAGGACAGCGAAGCCTGGCGTGCTGCAGTCCATGGGATTGCAGAGAGTCAGACACTACTTAGCGAATGAACAGCAACAACTTCTATAATATGCAAACCCCCACATTTTGGTGGCTCACTACAATATGCTGATTTCTAGCCCTGAAAAGTTCAGTTAGAGTCAGGATAAAAGGACAGGCTTTGCACGATGCAGTTATTTTATCTCCATCCTCCTTTAGGGTCTGAGGCTTCCCCATTCAGCCACTGGGAAACAAAGGGAAGAAAAGGAAAATCTCCAAGGAGGTGCTCACCAATCTAGTCTGAAAACTGTTATATCACATTCCAACTGTTATATTCCATTCCAGTCACTGCAAGCAGGTGGGTAAATGCAGTCCAGCTATGTTGCCCAAATTAAAAAAAAAAACAAAAAAGGATTTGATGTAAAGCTAGGCAGTCCCATGGGGAGCCATAGCATCAGTATGGACAATCAAGGGACTCCAATATGGACAATCCAGTAACAATCCAGGGACTTCTGGCCCCTTCTGCAAGCAGATGAGACATCATCCCAAGAACACCTTGGTCACCTTGTAAAAGAAGACATCTGGAATCTGGAGGAGACGAGGGGCTGGGTTGGGGATTTGTACAGCCCAGACTGTGTGCTGCTTTGGATAAGTTGGAAGCTAGGACTGTCAATATAAGGGCAAACATTTCAGTATAAACATAGCCACGTGGTTACCGAATGAAGCCAAGACCACTGTAGAGATGACCAGATCTAGAGACAAATGTCAGGGAAGGCAATGGCACCCCACCCCAGTACTTTTGCCTGGAAAATCCCATGGATGGAGGAGCCTGATAGGCTCCAGTCCATGGGGTCGCTAAGAGTTGGACACGACTGAGCGACTTCATTTTCACTTTTCACTTTCATGCATTGGAGAAGGAAATGGCAACCCACTCCGGTGTTCTTGCCTGGAGAATCCCAGGGACAGGGGAGCCTGTTGAGCTTCCGTCTATGGGGTCGCACAGAGTCAGACACGACTGAAGTGACTTAGCAGTAGCAGCAGCAGCAGAGACAAATGTGGGCTCTAAGTATGGTTCTAATCATTATGGGCATAACAATTAAAGGCAGTAATTGAAATCAAGGGGTGTTAAAGAGCAGGTAGAAGGAAAGTGAAACCAGGGAAGAAGAAGGAGAGGAAGTCACAGTCACTGGGGATACGACCAAGAAATGAAATGAACGATCACTTTAAGAAACAGAGACGTCACAGGCATCACGACAGGAGCAATCGCCATGGAGTGTGTCATGGAAGAAGGCTGCCAAACAAGATTGTGATGTGATAGGGAGCAAAGAAGAAAGAAAAATGAGGGACAGGAGGGCACACAGGCAACTCGTTCCAGAGGTAATACTGTGAAAGGGAGGAGAAAGATAGGACAGCGGAAGGACATGGTGGTTGAACAGTGTCTTTTCTTTTATTGCATTTCTTTGCCATAGGATAACCTTGAGCATGTTTGCTAACTGAGGGAAGAGAACCAGTGAGGAAGGGGTTGAAAATAGAGAAGACAAGAGTAACAGACAGGCAGGAGGTGGGGGTTAAGTGAAGAACCCCAAAGCCTCAGCACTGGCAGTCCCATTCTTGTTGACATATTGTGGAGGATCATGGGGACAGCGGAGCCCACCCCTGCAGTGTTTGGGGACCTGAAGAAGGCTCGTTGAAGGATATATAGAGTTGATTTTATATCACATGGCATCACTATCTGAAACCATGAAAATGAGCAAATCACCAGATTCATATGCTGTCTTTTTAAAAACTGCAACTTTTGTTTTCATTCGATAACCTGAAACTTCTCACAGTATATCAGAGAACAGAACAGAGCCCAGTCCTAATTAGGAGGCTCTTTCATTTATTTATACCTACGTTGACCCAGAAGGATTTAAGATGATTAATTTAAAAAAATAATCCAGCTCTTTCCCTTCTTTCTTCAGATAAGGATTTCATGTTAGAACAGTGACAGCAAGCATGGGGTGGAGAACATGAGATGTGTGGAGCATGGGGTGTTTGGAGATACTGCACCCCCAATCCCATCACCAGACTACCAGGCGACTACAACTGACAATTTCCTGTGACTAAAGCAGGAAACAGGAGGACTTGGTTTCTTTTCTAAGGGATAAGAAACATTCAGTGTTTAACGATGCTGACATGAGAGATTTAGTAGAAGGGTTTGTGTATGTTGAAATCTAGTTCTATAATATGGATGACAGTGTTTAGAAGTCACACTTAGTAATAAACCCATGATTTTTTAAAACAAGAAAAACAAACTGCCTCTGATGTTACATGTAGGATGGCCAAAGAGGGCTAAAAGGATCCAGAGGACCTTGTGAAGTTACCCATGCAATTATAAACTCCAGGGATCAGACCTCATATGAAAGCCACAAATTCAAATAAAGTCACAGTGCCTGGGGAAGAACATCATGTGGCTTTGTCAATTTAGATCTAAAACAGAATTGCAGGGTGTGTGACTGCCAGGTAACATGAGCTGTGCTTCCATATACCTTTCCCCCAATTGTCAACATCTCTCTCCCAGGATTCACTTTTCTCCATTTTATTGGGTTGGCCAGAATATTCATTCAGGTTTTTTCATAAAGTGAAAGTCACTCAGTCATGTCTGACTCTTGGTGATCCCATTGGAATTCTGTAGCCCAGTAAACTGGAGTGGGGTAGCCTTTCCCTTCTCCAGGGGATCTTCCCAACTCAGGGATTAAACCCAGGTCTCCTGCATTGCAGGCGGATTCCTTACCAGCTCAACCACAAGGGAAGCCGAAGAATACTGGAGTAGGTAGCCTATCCCTTCACCAGTGGATCTTCTGACCCAGGAATCAAACCAGGGTCTCCGGCATGGCAGGTGGATTATTTACCAACTGAGCTAACAGGGAAGCTTTTCCGTAAACTCATAACTAACTACAATTGAAAATGCTGTATATTGTCCTCAATGATCTTCACTGTCTGTCTCCCCGCTATGAGCATGTACACTCCTTGAGAGGAGGGATTTTTGCCTGGTTTGATATTACACCTTTAAGGCTTTTGCCACAGGTAAGCACTTAGTAAACACCTTTTAAGTGAAGGAATGAGGGAATCGGTAGAATTGGCTAATATTTTAGTCCACCACTGTCTGCCATTTCAACCTCATTTTCCAAAGCTCCCTGTGCTCCAGCCACGTGCAAATGCCTCTGTCCTCAAGTGACCCCTATAGGTTCTTTCACACACTTTCTTCACTGGTTTGGCACCTCTCCTCACCTCCCACCACACACACACACACACACACACACACACACACAAGCATACATCTTCATCTTCCCTGAAGATTCTTAATCTTGAGACATTAAGTATCTTCTCTCATATGGCAGTCCTACTCCTGGGCATATACCTAGAGAAAACCATAATTCAAAAATATATATGCACTCCAATATTCATTGCAGTGCTATTAACAGTAACCAGGAAAGCAACCAAAATGTCCATGGAATATTATTCAGCCATAAAAAGGAATGAAATTGGGTCATTTGTAGTGACATGGATTGTACATAGACACTATCATACAAAGTGAATTAAGTCAGAAGGAGAAAGGCAGGTATCATATATTACCATGTACATGTGGCGTCTGAAAAATCAGTATAGGTGATCTTATTTAAAAAGCAGAAATAGAGATACAGACATAGAGAACAAACATATGGACATCAGGGAGGGATAAGGGAAAGTGGGATGAATTGCGAGATTGGGACTGACACCTATACACTATTGACAGTACATATAAAATAGATAACTAATCAGAACCTACTGCACAGTACAGGGAGCTTTGCTCCGTGTTCTGCGGCGACTTAAATGGGAAGGAAATCCAAAAAAAGAGAGGATGTGTATACACGTATAACTGATTCACTCTGCCGTACAGCAGAAACTAACACAACGCAGTAATAAATATACTCCAATACATTTTTTTAAAGTATCTTAGCACATTTTGGTCTCAACAAAGCCTTCCTTCAGCACCCAGCTCTTTTACTCAATACTGACTTATTCAACTGATATTATTGAGGCTTTGCCACATGCCGGTTACTTTGATGAGCAAGAAGCAAACACAGGGTGGACCCTGTGCTCATGGAGGGAACAGCATCCCCACCCTGAGCCTTTCCCACCTCTGCGACAGTATCCACCAACCTCCAACACAAATGCGTGTCCATGTCTGTCTCCACAACCGGACTCTACAGTCCTGCAGGCAACACCATTGATTATCTGTTTCCATTTCCCCAGCACCTAGGCTTCCCTGGTGGCTCACTGGTAAATAATCTGCCTGCAAACCGCAGGTTCAATCCCTGGTCCAGGAAGAGCCGCTGGAGGAAATGGCAACCCATTTTCAGGATTCTTGTCTGGGAAATCCCATGGACAGAGGAGCCTGGCAGGCTACAATCCATGGGGTGGCAGATGAGTTGGACATGACTTAACGACTGAACAACAACAACCCCAGCATCTAGCACAGTGTTTGTTACTTAATAAATGTTTGAATGGATGAAACAACCTAATGGCCAAAGATATGAAACATGCCAATTCTACCCTTCATGGTGACAGTCTGCTTCTTTTCACTCCTGCACTAAAGACATCTGTACTGTTGCCGTGTATGTTATTTCTACTCATTTGTTCTCTCCCTCTTCCTCTAGAGCTCCTAGAAGCTCCTCATTCATGATCTCCTTTGTTCCAGGCACTGTACTAGACAGACACTATGTATAACATAATATTAAGCATCTCATCGGATACTCACAACAGCACTGCCAGGCAAAAATGATCACCCCTATTTTAAAGAAGATCTCCTTTCTCCTCTTCTCTTCCTTTGTCTTCCCTTCCTTTGTTTTGCCAAGGTCAACTCAGCTTCACCCTTATTTGCCCCCACCACTGGAAGAAGGCTCTAAAGCCTCAATATTTTACAGGGAGACTGAGATACTTGCATCAGCTCTGCCCCTTCTGCTCTTTTGTTAGACTTTCCTTGGACTATAAATTGTCCAATACAGATCTTGGCAAGGTAACAAGTCTAGACTATATTGATTTCCTTGACAAGTGACAAATAGAACATCATGATGAGTTATTTCAGTAAAAAACAGAAAGAGTTACAACTTAGGACAGCTGTCACTGAGCCCAGTGCCTCCTAGAGATTGATACCAGGAAGTCCGCCAAAGGAAAAGCTAACAGTCAACCCTCATCCCCAAGCCCCTGATGGCCAGTGTTTATGGGCATTTAAGTTATTGGACAGCATTTATAGTGGCCTTAGTATGTCAGAACTCACAAAGATATTACCCTGCACACAAAGTGTTTAGTAATTGAGGTCTGAGAAGAGCCTTACTATACCCTAGCCTCATATGTAGCAGTACATACAATGTCTGATTCTATGGGGGATAACTCAGAGTATCTTTAGGTTTTCAATGTAGCTAGAATTGTTAGGATCTCAACTCTTCCATTTGCTGGCTATGTGACCTTGAGGAAGCTATTGAATTTTTATTAGTATCTTCTACCTTACTGGTAAAATCAGAAAATTCCACTGGGTTCCATAGACTTCTGGGAAAATTAGATGAGATAACATAAATATAACTGAGCACTTCTTAATAGAAATTCCCTTTCCTTCCTTTGGCCTATTCTCTGCTCCTTTCACTTTACATCATGGAAGTCTAGAACCTTAGAACTGTAAGGAAATGAGATATCATCAATATCAAATATCCAAGTACTACAGAAAGAACTCCATGAGAAAAGGACCTCTGGCTGCCATGACTCAATTCCCTATAAGGGCTGAAAACTGACTACTGCACCAGGTGATTGATGCTAAATGAAGGAATGAGTGAGTAAAAACATGAACAAACAAATGGAAACAAAACACATTCAAATTCTTTCATGTTTCTATGGATATGACCCCATTATCCTTGGTAACCCAAATCCACCTATTTTAACATGCTGCTGCTGCTAAGTCACTTCAGTCGTGTCCAACTCTGTGCGACCCCATAGATGGCAGCCCACCATCCTCCCCCGTCCCTGGGATTCTCCAGGCAAGAACACTGGAGTGGGTTGCCATTTCCTTCTCCAATGCATGAAAGTGAAAAGTGAAAGTGAAGTCGCTCAGTCATGTCTGACTCTTAGCGACCCCATGGACTGCAGCCTACCAGGGTCCACCGTCCATGGGATTTTCCAGGCAAGAGAACTAGAGTGGGGTGTCATTGCCTTCTCATTTTAACATGAGCCTTTATCTATTATGAGTGGGTGCTTGTCTCCCACATTAGACAGAAGCAACTTCCATCACAGGATCCATTTTCTCTGGCACCTATTAGAGTGCTTGGACAGAGGACGGGATCTATAACTTTTTGGAGGAAAGATGAATGAATGAGATATTTAAGAGTTCTAGAAATCCTTCTTTATATTAAATAAACATCTTACTGTAATGACCTACTTGCCTGCTGCTGTGGGTGTATATTTTGTAGTTACTTCACTGTAACTATATTTTGTATAGTGCTAATGTGTGTGACTATTCAGCACCATGGACAAAGCCCTATTCCAATAGAGCGGGGGACGTAGTCTCCCCAGAACAGGGTGGATACTCTCTGTGTGAGTCATAGGAGTTAGAGGTTGATAGTCAATCAAGAAACTCAGAAGTGGATACCAAGAGTGTCTGATGCTGCACCAGCCTCTGAATAGAGTAAGGGCCTGATAAATGCTAATTGATGACTAAAGGAAAATGAAAGAAATCCCATTGCCTCTGATCTAAATTATACATTAAGACTGTCCCAGATCTTTGAGACTGATAATAAATGGATAAAGGAAAAACACTTTGGGGCATAAATCCTTAAAAGTACAGGAATTTTCTTGCTCTAAATCTTTCTCTAATTCTTTCCTTTTTTAAAGGTTTTCTTCCTTTTTAGTGATGACAATCTCGGTTCCACAGGTTCTATTTTAGGGTGAGTCCTAAAATATGGTCTATACAACATGTCAACCAAATATTATTACTACAGACACTGAGCCAGCCCCAGGAGTAGGTAGGTGATCTGGGTGCAGGGAGGGGATGAGGTACAGCCCTGCCTTTGAAAAGAACTCAAAGTTTCATAAAGTAGACAGAGAGCAAAATGGCATAATAAAGACTATATTCATTTTCTAAAGCTACTGTAACAAATTATCATGAAGTAGGTGGTTTAACAACCGAAATTAATCTCTCACAGTTCTGGAAGCCAGAGTCTAAAAATGAAAGCGTCATCAGGGACACAGTCCCTCTGGAGGCCCTAGGGGAGACTCCACTCCAGGCTTATTCTAGCTTCTCATGGTTGCTGGCTTCTCATTTGTGCTGGCATCACACCCACCTCCACGTCCACCTTCACATTGCCTTATCCTCTGTATCCAATACCCTTCTGCTAAGACGCTTCATTTGTGTCCAACCCTGTGTGACCCCATAGACGGCAGCCCACCAGGCTACCCCGTCCCTGAGATTCTCCAGGCAAGAATACTGGAGTGAGTTGCCATTTCCTTCTCCACAATACCCTTCTATGTGTTTCTTTTTTTTTTTAATTATTTATTTTAATTGGAGACTAATTACTTTACAATACTGTAGTGGTTTTGACCATACAAGGACATGAATCAGCCATGGGTGTACACATGTTCCCCATCCCGAACCCCCTCCCACCTCCCTCCTCATCTCATTCCTCAGGGTCATCCCAGTGCACAAGCCCTGAGCACCCTGTCTCCTCATGGAACCTGGACTGGCAATCTATTTCATATGATAATATACATGTTTCAATGCTATTCTCTCAAATCATCCAACCCTTGTCTTCTCTCACAGAGTCCAAAAGTTTGTTCTTTACATCAGTGTCTCTTTTTCTGTCTCACATATAGAGTCATCATGACCATCTTTATAAATTCCATATATATGCGTTAATATATGGTATTGGTATTTTTCTTTCTGACTTACTTCACTCTGTATAATAGGCTCCAGTTTCATCCACCTCATTAGAATTGATTCAAATGCATTCTTTTTAGGAGCTGAGCAATATTCCATTTGGAGAAGGCAATGGCACCCCACTCCTGTACTCTTGCCTGGAAAATCCCATGGACGGAGGAGCCTGGGAGGCTGCAGTCCATGGGGTCGCCAAGAGTCAGACACGACTGAACGACTTCACTTTCACTTTTCACTTTCATGCATTGGACAAGGAAATGGCAACCCACTCCAGTGTTCTTTCCTGGAGAATCCCAGGGATGGGGGAGCCTGGTGGGCTACCATCTATGGGATCGCACAGAGTCAGACACAACTGAAGTGATTTAGCAGCAGCAGCAGCAATACTCCATTGTGTATATGTACCACAGCTTTCTTATCCATTCGTCTGCTGATGGACATCTAGGTTGCTTGCATGTCCTGGCTATTGTAAACAGTGCTGTGGTACAGCACTGTGGAACATTGGGGTACACGTGTCTCTTTCAATTATGGTTTCCGCGGTGTGTATGCCCAGCAGTGGGATTGCTGGGTCATACGGCAGTTCTATTTCCAGTTTTTTAAGAAATCTCCACTCTGTTCTCCATAGTGGCTGTACTAGTTTGCATTCTTACCAACAGTGTAAGAGGGTTCCCTTTTCTCCACACCCTCTCCAGCATTTATTGCTTGTAGACTTTTGGATAGCAGCCATTCTGACCTGCGTGAGATGGTACCTCATTGTGGTTTTGATTCACATTTCTCTGATAATGAGTGATGTTGAACATCTCACATGTTTGTTAGCCATCTGTATGTCTTCTTTGGAGAAATGTCTGTTTAATTCTTTGGCCCATTTTTTGATTGGATCAATTATTTTTCTGGAATTGAGCTGCAAGAGCTGCTTGTATATTTTTGAGATTAATTATTTGTCAGTTGCTTTGTTTACTTTTATTTTCTCCCATTCTGAAGGCTGTCTTTTCACCTTGCTTATAGTTTCCTTCATTGTGCAAAAGCTTTTAAGTTTAATTAGGTCTCATTTGTTTATTTTTGCTTTTATTTCCATTACTCTGGGAGGTGGGTCATAGAGGATCCTGCTGTGATGGATGTTGAAGAGTGTTTTGCCTGTTTTCCTCTAGGAGTGTTATAGTTTCTGGTCTTACATTTAGATCTTTAATCCATTTTGAGTTTATTTTTGTGTATGGTGTTAGAAAGTGTTCTAGTTTCATTCTTTTACAAGTGGTTGACCAGTTTTCCCAGCACCACTTGTTAAAGAGATTGTCTTTAATTCATTGTATATTCTTGCCTCCTTTGTCAAAGATAAGAGGTCCATAGGTGCATGGATTTATCTCTGGGCTTTCTATTTTGTTCCATTGATCTATTTTTCTGTCTTTGTGCCAGTACCATACTGTCTTGATGACTGTGGGTTTGTAATATAGTCTGAAGTCAGGCAGGTTGATTCCTCCAGTTCCATTCTCCTTTCTCAAGACTGCTTTGGCTATTTGAGGCTTTTTGTATTTCCATACAAATTGTGAAATAATTTGTTCTAGTTCTGTGAAAAATACCATTGGTAGCTTGATAGGGATTACATTGAATTTATAGATTGCTTTGGGTAGTATATGCATTTTCACTATATTGATTCTTCCGATCCATGAACATGGTATATTTCTCCATATATTTGTGCCATCTTTGATTTATTTCATCATTGTTTTATAGTTTTCTATATATAGATCTTTTGTTTCTTTAGATAAATTTATTCCTAAGTATTTTATTCTTTTCATTGAAATGGTGAATGGAATTTTTTCCTTAATTTCTCTTTCGGTTCTCTCACTGTTAGTGTATAGCAAGTCAAGGGATTTCTTTGTGTTAATTTTATATCCTGCAACTTTACTATATTCATTAATTAGCTCTAGTAATTTTCGAGTGGAGTCTTTAGGGTTTTCTATGTAGATGATCATGTCATCTGCAACAGTGAGAGTTTTATTTCTTCTTTTCCAATCTGGATTCCTTTTATTTCTTTTTCTGTTCTGATTGCTGTGGCCAAAACTATGTTGAGTAGTCGTGGTGAAAGTGGGCACCCTTGTCTTGTTCCTGAGTTTAAAGGAAATGCTTTCAATTTTTCACCATTGAGGATAATGTTTGCTGTGGGTTTATCATATATGGCTTTTATTATGCTGAGGTATGTTCCTTCTATGCCTGCTTTCTGGAGGGTTTTTATCATAAATGGATGTTGAATTTTGTCACAGGCTTTCTCTGCATATATTGAGATAATCATAAGGTTTTTCTCTTTCAATTTGTTAATGTGGTGTATCACATTGATTGATTTGTGCATGTTGAAGAATCCTTGCATCCCTGGGATAAAGCCCACTTGGTCATGATGTATGATCTTTTTAACATGTTGGATTCTGTTTGCTAGAATTTTTTAAGGATTTTTGCATCTATGTTCATCAGTGATATTGGCCTGTAGTTTTCTTTTTTTGTGGCATCTTTGTCTGGTCTTGATATTAGGGTGATTGTGGCCTCATAGAGTGAGTTTGGAAGTTTACCTTACTCTGCAATTTTCTGGAACAGTTTGAGTAGGATAGGTGTTAGCTCTTCTCTAAATTTTTGGTAGAATTCAGCTATGATGCCATCTGGTCCTGGGCTTTTGTTTGTTGGAAGATTTCTGATTACAGTTTCGATTTCTGTGCTTATGATGGGTCTGTTAAGATTTTCTGTTTCTTCCTGGTTCAGTTTTGGAAAGTTACTTTTCTAAGAATGTATACATTTCTTCCAAGTTGTCCATTTTATTGGCATCTACTTGCTGATAGTAGTCTCTTATGATTCTTTGTATTTCTGTGTTGTCTGTTGTGATGTCCCCATTTTCATTTCTAATTTTGTGGATTTGCTTCTTCTCCCTTTTTTTCTTGATGAGTCTGGCTAATGGTTTGTCTATTTTATTTATCTTCTCAAAGAACCAGCTTTTAATTTTGTTCATTTTTGCTATGGTCTCCTTTGTTTCCTAATTTTTAAGATTTCTTTCCTTCCACTAACCCAAGGGTTCTCATCTCTTCCTTTTCTAGTTGCTTTAGGTGTAGAGTTAGGTTATTTATTTTATTTTTCTCTTGTTTCTTGAGGGAAGTTTGTATTGCTATGCTGCTGCTGCTGCTGCTAAGTCACTTCAGTCATGTCTGACTCTGTGTGACGCCATAGACGGCAGACCACCAGGCTCCCCCGTCCCTGGGATTCTCCAGGCAAGAACACTGGAGTGGGGTGCCATTTCCTTCTCCAATGTATGAAAGTGAAAAGGGAAATTGAAGTTACTCAGACGTGTCTGACTCTTCACAACGCCATGGACTGCAGCCTCCCAGGCTCCTCTGTCCATGGGATTTTCCAGGCAAGAGTACTGGAGTGGATTGCCATTGCCTTCTCCAGTATTGCTATGAACCTTCCCCTTCAGATCAGATCAGTTGCTCAGATGTGTCCGACTCTTTGCGACCCCATGAATTGCAGCACGCCAGGCCTCCCTGTCCATCACCAACCCCCGGAGTTCACTGAGACTCACGTCCATTGAGTCAGCGATGCCATCCAGCCATCTCATCCTCTGTTGTCCCCTTCTCCTCTTGCCCCCAATCCCTCCCAGCATCAGAGTCTTTTCCAATGAGTCAGCTCTTCACATGAGGTGGCCAAAATACTGGAGTTTCAGCTTTAGCATCATTCCTTCCAAAGAAATCCCAGGGCTGATCTCCTTCACAAGGTACTGGTTGGATCTCCTTGCAGTCCAAGGGACTCTCAGGAGTCTTCTCCAACACCACAGTTCAAAAGCATCAATTCTTCGGCGCTCAGCCTTCTTCACAGTCCAACTCTCACATCCATACATGACCACAGGAAAAACCATAGCCTTGACTAGACAGACCTTTGTTGGCAAAGTAATGTCTCTGCTTTTTAATATGCTATCTAGGTTGGTCATAACTGTCCCTCCAAGGAGTAAGCGTCTTTTAATTTCATGGCTGCAGTCACCATCTGCAGTGATTTTGGAGCCCCAGAAAAATAGTCTGACACTGTTTCCACTGTTTCCCCATCTATTTCCCATGTAGTGATGGGACCAGATGCCATGATCTGCGTTTTCTGAATGTTGAGCTTTAAGCCAACTTTTTCACTCTCCTCTTTCACCTTCATCAAGAGGCTTTTTAGTTCCTCTTTACTTTCTGCCATAAGGGTAGTGTCATTGGCATATCTGAGGTTATTGATGTTTCTCCCGGCAATCTTGATTCCAGCTTGTGTTTCTTCCACTTCAGTGTTTCTCATGATGTACTCTGCATAGAAGTTAAACAAACAGGGTGACAATATACAGCCTTGATGTACTCCTTTTCCTATTTGGAACCAGTCTGTTGTTCCATGTCCAGTTCTAACTGTTGCTTCCTGACCTGCATACAAATTTCTCAAGAGGCAGGTCAGGTGGTCTGGTATTCCCATCTCTTTCAGAATTTTCCACAGTTTATTGTGATCCACACAGCCAAAGGCTTTGGCCCTTAGCACTGCTTTTACTGAATCCCATAGGTTTGGGGTTGTTGTTTTTTCATTTTCATTCGTTTCTATGCCTATTTTGATTTCTCTTTTGATTTTTTCTGTGATTTATTGGTTATTCAGAAGTGTGTTGCTTAGCCTCCATATGTTTGTACTTTTAATAGTTGTTGTTTTTTTTTTTTTTTTTTTCTGTAGAGACATCTAATCTTACCGCATTGTGATCAGAAAAGATGCTTGGAATGATTTCAATATTTTTTAATTTACCAAGGCTAGATTCATAGCCCAGAATGTGATCAGTCCTGGAGAAGGTTCTGTGTGTACTTGAGAAAAAGGTGAAATTCATTGTTTTGGGGTGAAATGTCCTATAGATATCAACTAGGTCTAACTAGTCTATTGTATCATTTAATGTCTGTGTTTCCTTGCTAATTTTCTGTTTAGTTGATAGGTGTGAGTGGGGTATTAAAGTGTCCCACTATTATTGTGTTACTGTTAATTTCCCCTTTCATACTTGTTAGCATTTGCCTTACATATTGCTGTGCTCCTATGTTGGGTACATATATTTATAACTGTTAAATCTTTTTCTTGGATTGATCCTTTGATCATTATGTAGTGTCCTTCTTTGTCTCTTTTCACAGCCTTTATTTCAAAGTCTATTTTATCTGATATGAGTCTTGCTACCCCTGCTTTCTTTTGGTCTCCATTTGCATGAAATATATTTTTCCAGCCCTTCACTTTCAGTCTGTATGTGTCCCTTGGTTTAAGGTGGGTCTCTTGTAGATAGCATATGTAGGGGTCTTGTTTTTGTATCCATTCAGGCAGTCTTTGTCTTTTGGTTGGGGCATTCAGCTCATTTACATTTAAGTATTGATAAGTATGATCCCGTTGCCATTTACTTTGTTGTTTTGGGTTCGAGTTTATAAATCTTTTGTGTGTTTCCCATCTAGAGAAGATTCTTTATCATTTGTTGAAGAGCTGGTTTGGTGATGCTGAATTCTCTGAGCATTTGCTTGTCTGTAAAGCTTTTGATTTCTCCTTCATATTTGAATGAGATCCTTGCTGGGTACAGTACTCTGGGTTGTAGGTTTTTCTCTTTCATCACTTTAAGTATGTCCCACCATTCCCTTCTAGCCTGAAGAGTTTATATTGAAAGATCAGCTGTTATTCTTATGGGAAACCATTTATTGTGTGTTATTTATTGTTTTTCCCTTGCTCCTTTTAATATTTATTCTTTGTGTTTGATCTTCATTAATTTGATTAATATGTGTCTTGGGCAGCCATGAAATTAAAAGATGCTTACTCCTTGGAAGGAGAGTTACGGCCAACCTAGATAGCATATTAAAAAGCAGAGACATTACCTTGCCAACAAAGGTCCGTCTAGTCAAGGCTATGGTTTTTCCAGTAGTCATGTATGGATATGAGAGGTGGACTGTGAAGAAAGCTGAGCGCTGAAGAATTGATGCTTTTGAACTGTGGTGTTGGAGAAGACTCTTGAGAGTCCCTTGGACTGCAAGGAGATCCAATCAGTCCATTCTAAAGGAGATCAGTCCTGGGTGTTCTTTGGAAGGAATGATGCTAAAGCTGAAACTCCAGTACTTTGGCCACCTCATGTGAAGAGTTGACTCATTGGAAAAGACTCTGATGCAGGGAGGGATTGGGGGCAGGAGGAAAGGGGGATGACAGAGGATGAGATGGCTAGATGGCATCATGGACTCAATGGATGTGAGTTTGAGTGAACTCTGGGAGTTGGTGATGGACAGGGAGGCCTGGCGTGCTGCAATTCATGGGGTCGCAAAGAGTCGGACAAGACTGAGCAACTGAACTGAACTGAACTGGGGTGTTTTGCCTTAGGTTTATCTTATTTGGGACTCCCTGGGTTTCTTGGACCTGGGTGGCTATTTCCTTCCCCATTTTAGGGAAGTTTTCAACTATTATCTCCTCAAGTATTTTCTCATGGCCTTTCTTTCTGTCTTCTTCTTCTGGGACTCCTATGACTCAAATATTGGGGCATTTGACATTGTCCCAGAGGTCTCTGAAGTTGTCCTCATTTCTTTTAATTCCTTTTTCTTTTTTTCCTGTTTCATTTATTTGCACCATTCTATCTTCTACCTCCCTTATCCTATCTTCTGCCTCAATTATTCTATTGTTGATTCCCTCCAGTGTGTTTTTTATCTCGGTTATTGCATTATTCATTATTGATTGACTCTTTTTTATTTCTTCTAGGTCCTTGTTAAACATTTCTTGCATCTTCTTGATCCTTGTCTCCAGACTATATATTTGTAACTCCATTTTGTTTTCAAGATTTTGGATCATTTTTGTTATCATTATTCTGAATTCTTTTTCAGATAGACTCCATATCTCCTCCTGTTTTGTTTGGTATGGTGGCCATTTATCATGTTCCTTTACTTGCTGAATATTTCTCTACCTTTTCATCTTGTTTAGATAGCTGTGTTTGGGATGGCCTTTCTGTATGCTGGTAGTTTGTGGTTCTTCTTTATTGTAGAGGTTCCTCCCTGTGGGTGGGGTTGGACCAGTGGCTTGTCAAAGTTTCCTAGTTAGGGAAGCATGCATCGGTGTTCTGGTGAGTGGAGTTGGATCTCCTCTCTCTGGAGTGCAATGAAATGTCCAGTAGTGAGTTTTGAGGTGTCTATGTGTTTAGTGCGACTTTTGGCCACCTGTATTTTAATGCTCAGGGTTATGTTCCTGTGTTGTTGGACAGTTAGCTTGGTATGTCTTGCTCTGTAACTTGTTGACTCTTGGGTGGAGCTTGGTTTCAGTGTAGGTATGGAGGCTTTAGGATGAGCTCCTGTTGATTAATGTTCCCTGGAGTTAGGAGTTTTCTGGAGTTCTCAAATTTTGGATCTAAGCCTCCTGCCTCTGGCTTTCAGTCTTATTCTTACAGTAGCTTCAAGACTTTGCCATCCATACAGCACCAATGATAAAACACCTCCTTTCGAAGAGACTGGGCTGCCTTTCTGGGTGCCTGATGTCCTCCACCAGCATTCCGAAGTTGTTTTGTGTAATTTGTTCAGCGTTCAAATGATCTTTTGATGAATGTGTGGGGGAGAAAATGGTCTCCCTGTCCTATTCCTCCACCATCTTAGGCCGCCCTATGTGTTTCTTACATGAATACCTGTCATTGGCTTAGGGCACACCCAAAACATCCAGGATCAGCTCCTTTCCTCAGGACCCTTAATTCAGCCACATCTACAAAATCTTTGTTTCCAAATAAAACCACGTCCCCCAGGTTCCCAGGCTTAGCATATGGACACATTTGCCAGGGGGTGGTGGGGTGGGGCACAATTCAAAGCTACTGCAATAACCAACCATGCTAAGTGTGGTTGTTTTCTGGGAAGAGCTGAGTTTCTAAAAGGTTAAATAACTGGTGCAAGACTACTGAAATGGAAAATAGCAGAACTGGGGCTCAGACCCAGGCCTGACTCATTATGTCTGGTCTCTTTTTCTGCACTATGACTCAGCCATGAGATTATAATGTGTTATCACACAGGGTCTCAAATGATCCTGAGATCTAACTAATATCAAGTAAGGCAAGACTGCAAAAAGCCTTGCTGAGACTTGTCTTGAAAGATGGGTGAGTAGTAAAAATGTTATCTATAAAATTTGATGATACATACCTGAATAAGAATCAAATATCACATAGTGTAAAGCCTGCCAAAATGAAGGTGAAGTGCTTTGGGTGCAGGGTTCTGAGACTGACATATTTCAGAGAGAAAGGGGATGCCTGGAGACAAGAAAGGAAGGAGCTGAAAAGACTTCCTGGGAGGATAGGATCCCAGTTGAGAGGAAATGAAAAGGAGGAACTGGACTTGGATACACCAAGAAAAAGAAGGTATCATAGGCAGTGAAAATGTTGACAAAAACTTGGAAGAGAAGAGACATAAATACAACTTGGCTATAATGTAGGGTTTACCCAAAGGGGATTAAAGAGAGAGAGATAAGACTGGAGGGTTTGGTAGGGGCATCTGGTGAAGCATCTTAAGGCTACACGTAGGAACTAAGACTTGGCTCTAAATGGTGAAAACCACTAAAGACTTCAAAATACATAATGAGAGATGCTGATGCAAAACAGAAGTCAAGGAAAGTGAGATGTGCCTCTGGTTCTTCCAGCTTCTCTGCCTGTGCCTTCTTTATACAAAGTACAATCCTAATCAGGCCTCCTTTCACTTTTCTTTTAGGGATGAATTTGGTAAGAAAAAGACTGGCTCTGAGGTACATTCCAATCCTAGAAGCTTAAATAGTACCATATCAGCCATTTCCTCCCTAGTAGAACCCTGATCAGGCTTCTCTGTTGGCTCAGATGGCAAAGAATCTGCCTACAATGCACAAGAACTGGGTCCAATCCCTGGGTTGGGAAGATCCCCTGGAGAACCCTGACTGTTTCTGGTTCCAGGGAAGAAACCTGTGTCAGCCCTTGTAAGCTGTAGAACAGGTGCTCCATTTCCACTGACCAACTCTCAACTAGCAGACCATTTCTGTTTAAATGCTGCACTGAGGTCAATGTCTAATGGACTGGCCAACATCTAAATGAAATTAGAAATCCCATCTGAGCACAACTTTTCTACAATGAAGAGGGTATGGCCTTCATATGGAACAAAAAGAATGTGGAACAGGATGAAACAAGATGAACAGGATACCAGGAGTCCATTTCCCAAAACTAGAGGGACTGGACTCATTCCCACCACTGGTCTCTCTCCAACTGTGGATAAGACCACATGGCTGAGGAAAAGTGACTGCTCACCTCTGAGAGCATGTTGAGGGCATGCCAGCAGCTCATACGGTCAGAGGCAAAGAAGGAACTGAAAACAAGAAACTGAAAAAGACCCCTTCCAGAACACAATCCCACAGTCCCATGAGCAAACCTGCGTATTTCTCCCATCACCTTTTCCTACTTAATAGTGCTGAGTCAGAGAAAGCCTGCTAGTGCTTCAACATAAATTTACTTCTGATAATGGAAAGCAGGGAATGATCTCAAATGAATCTTAGGAGGCTCTACAATAGAGGAAAATACTAATTATGCCTAACATTTGAAGAGCATGTGAGAAAGCACTTTTACAAGTACAATTCCATTTTATCTTTCCGGAATTAATGAAACCATACATAAAACATGCTTAGAATGGTGCCCGGAACATAGCAGGTGTTCAATAAATATCACTCTCCTTCTCATTTACCCAGGAGCTCTCTCTGCTGTCATCCTTCCAGCCTGCCTCTAGGCTGTCACTTCCCATTACTCTCTGCCGTGAAAACTGGGGCAATAGTGTTCTCTTCCTTTCCTGCTCACAAACAGAATCCTACCAAGTCCCTTTCAAATGAACCAGCAGAAGCACAGAGTGACAGTTTTTTTGTAAATCAGTTATTATTTCCCCACTCAACATAAACACAGCCTGGGCCTGTTAAACTGAAATAATCAAATGTCAGCCGTCTGTGTCAGCTGCCTAAGAACCACACTGCAACAGGACATACTTGGTCCAGATAATTGCCACATACTAAATTATGCAGATGATCAGAAATATTAGTAAAATCACTCTGTCACGGCTTTGTGCCGTGCAGGTGGGAGGCCAGTCCCTTAAGACTAAGTCATGGGGAAACTGAAGATAAACCTAATAATTAGTCTGGCTGGAGTCCTGCCAGGCATGAGATATTTCTTTCCCTTGCATCTCAGTGAATCTTTTCTCCACAAAAAGAAGATCTATACACGCTAACGTATACATGTAGTTCTCCTGTCAGAAAACTGTTTAAGAATGCTGCTTCCTCTTTTCTGTTGTTGCTGCAGCAGTAAATAGATCAGATCGAGCCCTTCTTCTTGTCTATCAGCATTGTGTTCATCCTTCAATGTCACTTCCAAATCCCCTGCAGTCAGAATTAACCACTTGTCCTTCTGGGTTCCCACAGCTGGGTGCAGGAATGACTAATTAGCCCTCGATTCTTTCTGCCACATGTAATACTTGCTTGTTTATTTGCTAAGGTTCTCTACAAGAAAGAAAGCAAGACATCTTCTTTATCTCTATAGTCTCTCCAGGGCCTGGCACATGGTGGGTGCTCAGCAAATATTTGTAGAATTTCAATGAAAGTTGGGTAAAAAGCCTAGAGCAGACACAGTCACTTCCTGAAACCATCTGTAGACCCCGTGGTTTTTGAGCCCTCCTGCTTCTGAAACACAGAAGCCTCACATGGAGACCATGTTTCTTGTCTGATGACATGAGTTCAACAGGCCTTCCGATGAAGGAATCTTTCTTGATATTACATTGATGATTAACAGCATGCATTATCCCAGCCCCAAGATGTTAGGAGGCCTTTCTAAATTATGAATAAGAGACTAGACTGAACTCAGCATGAGAATCAAGGTGATCAGCCTCCATGAACAAGGAGTCACAGGGACCCTCCACTGGTATATGTGAGTCAGGTCTGCCAGTCCCAGAGCATTACCAAGTTTCCCTGTCCCACGTTTCCAGTCATACATGAAGTTCTCTTTGAGCAACAGTGTGCTGTGGTAGAGAAGACATGGGCCTGTGTCTAGAAAGGCCTGATTCAAATCCCAGATCTACCAACTGACAAGTTATATGAGCTCATGCAAGTTAATAAAAGAAATGAGCTTAGTACCCTTACCTCTAAAATGGGGATAATAGATCTTCCTCATGTAAAAATATGGGCACTGCCTTCTGTCCCTGGCTTGAAAGTGAAATGAAAATGTTATTGGCTCAGATGTGTCTGACTCTTTGTGACCCTTGAACTGTTGCCCACCAAGCTCCTCTGTCCATGGAATTCTCCAGGCAAGAATACTGGAGTGGGTTGCCATTCCCTTCTTCAGGGGATCTTCCTGATCCAGGGATTGAACTCCAGTCTCTTGTATTGCAGGCAGATTCTCTACTATCTGAGCCACCAGAGAATCCCTTAGGATGGGTGGCTCTCTATTTATACTATTAATAAATAGTATGCACTCTGGGCCCAAATACAGCCATATAAATTTCATTCACCCACCTGCTTGTCTGGTATCTGGTGGTCTTCTCAGGGCCTGTGAAGCTGTTATAGCATAGCAGAGATACATTCTCATGGGTGGCAAACACTGAGGCCAAAAAGCACAGACGGCATCAGCACCACTTGGGGTATAAACAGACAATTGCTGTTATAGATGGAAGGAGCAAGCCTCTCACGTGGTGCTCAGTCAGGGCTCTGAGTCACTGGTCATGGGCTGTGCCCTCATGTCTATAAGCCCTTGGTCAAGTGGCTCCACCAGCGAAGGTCCATCATCTGGGAAAGGGGCAGCTGTAAGCCTGGAGCACCCAACACTCATGGAAGCCAGCGATGGGCGTCGTGGAGACCACCGACCACACAGATGAACTGTGCCTGACTGAGAATTACTGATGAGTACTTGTCCCCTCATGATTACCATGACCCCACAACCACCTGCCCCAGATCTGAACGTCTCCAGTCCCAACCTTATAGCCTGACAACAAAGGGCATTCTAAACAAAACAGACACTACTGGAGCTCCAAGCATACCCCTTTGGCATTCACCCTTCCATTTCACACCTGCAGCAACCTAAAGCAAGCACCTGCCCCTCTCTTCCCAGAAGTTCTCTCCTGGCCCACAAACTGGCAGGCAAGGGATTCAGGGGGTTAGTGTTCTGGGAATAGCCCTCAGTGATAACAGACAGGATCTGGAGAATAAATACCAGTTTCCGCCTCCTTGGGAAGCATAATTCAGGGATGTATTCTGTCCTGTCTTCCTACAGTCCCCAGCAGCACTGAGCTCAGGTGGCCAGGTGGTTACTGCCTGAAAAACGTACTGTGTTATGGTGATCTTCCCTTTCATGCCCCCTCTTTGGGTGCTTCTGTTGATAATATCTCAAATAAGCTACTTTCTCTTTGGTCTTTTGGCTGTGCTTGGTCTTCATTGCAGCATGTGGGCTCTAGAGGGAGCAGGTTCAGTAGTTGTGGTGGAAAAGCATGGTTGCCCCATGACATGCATGATCTTAGTTCCTCAACCAGGGATCGAACTCATATGCCCTGCACTGGGAGTACAGAGTCTTAACCACTTAACAAAATTTAACAGGGAAGTTCTGCTCAGTTCAGTTCAGTTGCTCAGTCATGTTCAACTCTGTAACCCCATGAATCGCAGCAGGCCAGGTCTCCCTGTCCATCACCAACTCCTGACGTTCACCCAAACTCATGTCCATCGTGTCGGTGATGCCATCCAGCCATCTCATCCTCTGTCGACCCCTTCTACTCCTGCCCCCAATCACTCCCAGCATCAAGGCCTTTTCCAATGAGTCAACTCTTCTCATTAGGTGACCAAAATATTGGAGTTTCAGCTTTAGCATCAGTCCTTCCAACAAACACCCAGGACTGATTTCCTTTAGAATGGACTGGTTGAATCTCCTTGCAGTCCATGGGACTCTCAAGAATCTTCTCCAACACCACAGTTCAAAAACATCAATTCTTTGGCCCTCAGCTTTCTTCACAGTCCAACTCCCACATCCATACATGACCACAGGAAAAACCATAGCCTTGACTAGATGGACCTTTGTTGGCAAAGTAATGTCTCTTCTTTTCAATATGCTATCTAGATTGGTCATAACTTTCCTTCCAAGGAGTAAGTGTCTTCTAATTTCATGGCTGCAGTCACCATCTGCAGTGATTTTGGAGCCCAAAAAATAAAGTGTGGCACTGTTTCCACTGTTCCCCATCTATTTCCCATGAAGTGATGGGACCAGATGCCATGATCTTCGTTTTCTGAATGTTGAGCTTTAAGCCAATTTTTCCACACTCCTCTTTCACTTTCATCAAGAGGCTTTTTAGTTCCTCTTCACTTTCCGCCATAAGGGTGGTGTCATCTGCATATCTGAGGTTATTGATATTTCTCCCAGCAATCTTGATTCCAGCTTGTGCTTCTTCCAGCCCAGCGTTTCCCATGATGTACTCTGCATATAAGTTAAATAAGTAGGGTGACAATATACAGCCTTGACATACTCTTCCTATTTGGAACCAGTCTGTTGTTTCATGTCCAGTTCTAACTGTTGCTTCCTGACCTGCATATAGGTTTCTCAAGAGGCAGATCAGGTGGTCTGGTATTCCCATCTCTTTCAGAATTTTCCATAGGTTATTGTGATCCACACAGTCAAAGGCTTTGGTATAGTCAATAAAGCAGAAATAGATGTTTTTCTGGAACTCTCTTGCTTTTTTGATGATCCAGCAGATGTTGGCAATTTGATCTCTGGTTCCTCTGCCTTTTCTAAAACCAGCTTGAACATCTGGAAGTTCACAGTTCATGTATTGCTGAAGCCTGGCTTGGAGAATTTTGAGCATTACTTTACTAGTGTGTGAGATGAGTGCAATTGTGCAGTAGTTTGAGCATTCTTTGGCATTGCCCTTCTTTGAGATTGGAAAGAAAACTGACCTTTTCCAGTCCTGTGGCCACTGCTGAGTTTCCCAAATTTGCTGGCATATTGAGTGCAGCACTTTCACAGCATCATCTTTGGGGATTTGAAATAGCTCAACTGGAATTCCATCACCTCCATTAGCTTTGTTTGTAGTGATGCTTTCTAAGGCCTACCTGACTTCACATTCCAGGATGTCTGGTGCTAGGTGAGCGATCACACCATCATGATTATCTTGGTTGTGAAGATCTTTTTAGTACAGTTCTTCTGTGTATTCTTGCCATCTCTTCTTAATATCTTCTGTTTTTGTTAGGTCCATACCATTTCTGTCCTTTATTGAGCCCATCTTTGCATGAAATGTTCCTTTGGTATCTCTGATTTTCTTGAAGAGATCTCTAGTCTTTCCCATTCTCTTGTTTTCCTCTATTTCTTTGCATTGATTGCTGAGGAAGGATTTCTTATCTTTCCTTGCTATTCTTTGGAACTCTGCATTCAGATGCTTATATCTTTCCCTTTCTCCTTTGCTTTTCACTTCTCTTCTTTTCACAGCTATTTATAAGGCCTCCCCAGACAGCCATTTTGCTTTTCTGCGTTTCTTTTCCATGGGGATGGTCTTGATCCCTGTTTCCTGTACAATGTCACGAACTTCCATCCATAGTTCTTCAGGCACTCTATATATCAGATCTAGTCCCTTAAATCTATTTCTCACTTCCACTGTATAATCATAAGGCATTTGATTTAGGTCATATCTGAATGGTCTAGTGGTTTTCCATACTTTCTTCAATTTAAGTCTGAATCTGGCAATAAGGAGTTCATGGTCTGAGTCACAGTCAGCTCCTGGTCTTGTTTTTGCTGACTGTATAGAGCTTCTCCATCTTTGGCTGCAAAGAATATAATCAATCTGATTTCGGTGTTGACCATCTGGTGACATCCATGTGTAGAGTCTTCTCTTGTGTTGTTGGAAGAGGGTGTTTGCTATGACCAGTGTGTTCTCTTGGCCAAACTCTATTAGCCTTTGCCCTGCTTCATTCTGTACTCCAAGGCCAAATTTGCCTGTTACTCCAGGTGTTTCTTGACTTCCTACTTTTGCATTCCAGTCCCCTATAATGAAAAGGACATCTTTTTAGGGTGTTAGTCCTAGAAGGTCTTGTAGGTCTTCAGAGAACCGTTCAATTTCAGCTTCTTCAGTGTTACTGGTTGGGGCATAGGCTTGGATTACCATGATATTGAATGGTTTGCCTTGGAAAGGAACAGAGATCATTCTGTCATTTTTGAGATTGCATCCAAGTACTGCATTTCAGACTCTTTTGTTGACCATTATGGCTACTCCATTTCTTCTAAGGGTTTCCTGGCCACAGTAGTAGATATAATGGTCATCTGAATTAAATTCACCCATTCCAGTCCATTTTAGTTTGCTGATTCCTAGAATGTCAATGTTCACTCTTGCCATCTCCTGTTTGACCATTTCCAATTTGCCTTGATTCATGGACTTAACATTCCAGGTTCCTATGCAATATTGCTCTTTACAGCATCAGACCTTGCTTCTATCACCAGTCACATCCACAGCTTTGTGTTGTTTTTGCTTTGGCTCCATTCTTTCAGGAGTTATTTCTCCACTGATCTCCAGTAGCATATTGGGCACCTACCGACCTGGGGAGTTCCTCTTTCAGTGTCCTATCATTTTGCCTTTTCATACTGTTTATGGGGTTATTTGCTCTTAAATCCTGAACTCAGAGTCTTCTGGGGAACCCAGGCTAAGACCATATTTAACCACTAAGACTCAATATCCATATTCCCAGCATAGCCTAATTCTTACAAAGCTTGACTGTATTAACAGGATGCATGATAATTCTTTGTCACAACATTATTTGATTAACTACACATATCATTTTCCCACAGGGCTGGAAAATAGAGTTAAGTGTATTTGCATAGACACACACATGCACAGGCATGTTGCATTCATTCATTCTGAATGTTATATTCAAAAGAAACCTTTTAAAGTGGATGGCTCTCTGAGGTTCCCCTGACTGATGGTTGTACCCCTAAGTCTTGTCAAGGCTCCTCCAAGGATGAGTGGCATCTGGCAACTCACCTTTCTCCTCTTCTTCCCCCTCCTCATCCTCTCCCTTCCTCTCTTCCTTCTCTTTCTCTTTTCCAAGTCAAATAAGCCCTGTAAAATGAAATAGACCTATTATTTCCTGTACTGAGCTGAGAGAGTGACAAATGAGGGACCAAAACACCACGGCAGTTGGCGTTAATTAATACTAAATTTACTGAATCAAACAATGAATTTTAAAGAAATAATTCTAAGATGTCATTTCAATTAAGGCACTGTCACTGGGGTGATAGATGCAGATGGCGTCCAGGAAAGTCGATCATGGCAGTTACAGGAAGAAGCCATTAATGCCAAAGGAGCAAGCAGATGAAAAAGAACGAAAAGACATTCATGCTTCCCAGGGCTTCTGGAAGGTACTGCAGAATTGCTAGGCTAATCACACCTCTGTACCTCTCCGGGAGCTCAGCTGGTAAGGAATCCACCTGCAATGCAGGAGACTCTGGTTCAATTCCTGGTTCTGGATGATTCCCTGAAGAAGGGATAGGCTACCCACTCCGGTATTCTTGTCCGGAGAATCGCAATGGACAGAGGAGCCTGGTGGGCTACAGTCCATAGGGTTGCAAAGAGTCAGACACAACTAAGCAACTAAACACAGCACACAGCACCTTTTCAGTCAAGGAAGGTGTATCTTGATTAAGCTCATTCATCTAGAATAAGTCACCTTAGTGGTTCCCCATTTTACTAAGGCAAAGCAGAAGCAACCACTTCCCTGGATTTGAGCAGAAATCAGAGCAGGGTATTTAGGGTGAAAGGTTCTAATAGACACAAACTTTGGCTTTTCTCCCCAAAAGGATTCCCTCTCTTGGGCCCAGAGAAATGAATGAACATCTTTATGACATTTGGAAAACTGGAACAAGAAAGGAAGAAGAATCATGGCCAAAGAATGAAGAGCTACAAGAATCTCTTTAATGGCCATCTAGTCCAACTACAAGATTGTCCAAGCAAGAATGAGCATCCAGGGACTTCCCTGGTGGTCCAGTAGTTAAGGTTTGCCTTCCAGCATAGGGGTGCAGATTCAATTCCTGGTTGGGGATCTAAGACCCCACATGCCTTGTGGCCAAAAAACCAAAACATAAAACAGAAACAATGTTCTAAGAAATTCAACAAAGACTTTAAAAATGGTACACAACAAAAAAAGTCTTAAAAAAAAAAAAAACCTGAGGATCCAGAAAGGAGGGCTTCACCCAAGGCCCCATAATCAGACCTCAGACCTACAACATGTCCGTTTCTTCCTCTAGAACGATGTAGGTCTCTGTGAGTGCTAACTACAAAGAAATATCCTGAAAAGGCCCTTTAATTTAAAAATAGACATAAAATTAGGAGAATAAATCGAAGATGTCACTAAGAACAGCAGGTACAACAATCTCAGTCTTAGTCTGTCTATAACATGGTTTACTATAACCATACATACATAGTTACTATACTACTAACTAAAGGCTTACTCCTCTAGCACATCCTACCCTCCCTCTATGTTTTACTTACTTAATATATGCCTAACCCACTATATTGAATTTTGAAGAGGCAGAGCTACAGTATGTCTGGAAAACAAGTTGAGTGTGTGTGTGAGCTATGGCATTGACCAGAGCAGGGTGGCAGGGTGGGACACGGAGTAAGCAGCCAGGATGTATTTTCAAAGCTCTTTCCCTCCCCAGAGGAATACCTCCTACGTCCTCTGAGTCACACAGAAAGCATGGAAGGGGCACCCTCAGTCTACCGGTGTTTCACCAACCCTTGCCTGGCATCTGTTACAAGTTTGAATGCATCACTTTGGAATCTTAGAATTTCCTTCAAATTTTTCTTAAAATGAACAGCTCTTCTGGCCCTGGCCACCTCTGGGGAGTTCTGTTCACTTTCACAATCTGAAAAAAAGGACAATTTCATTTTTAATTATGAATATTCATGTGCTCAATGGAGACTGTGCATGTCATTATAATTCCCAATTTAGTTCAGAAGGAAACTGACATTTTATTCAAATTCCTTTATTCTTCACTGAAACAGAATAGGGTGACATTTTGCTCTGAAAGGAAATGGAAATTTTTCTCTTGTCTTTGTCACCTAGTTTCCCATCTCCAATAAAATCCCATTTGCAATCCCAGTGTTACTAGAAGAATCCAAGAGATCAGGGGGTGAGGAAATTCCAGTCTGTAAGGGAGGAACTGACCTGGACAAGATTAAAATGCAAACAGGAGGTGACAATATGAGTCATACACAGTAGCTCATTTAGTCCTCACCCCCAGCCTGTTATGATCCCTCACTCTAGAGATTAAAAAAACAAACAAACAAAACCAGGAATCAGAAAAATTGATTTGCCTAAGATCATATGGCTCTTAAGTAGAATAAAAATGTAAACGTAGTTCTCTGGACTGCAAATCCCACTTTCTTTCCAATCGATCATAGCTGCTTATCCATTCCATAAAATCCCTCAATTATTCATCTGTTTGCAGAAGCCCCTTACTACCCTCAGGCTCCTGGCGAGCGCCACCTGGCGGGCCCACTGCCATGCCAGCCACAGAGCCATTCCTGTTTCACAGGGGAACCAAGGAAGCCATGAGGAAATTAAGTGATTTGAGAAAACATCATACAAAGGCATCTAAAGTTATGTATGTTCTTGTTCTCAAATATCATCACATGAAAAAAATGCATTCACATTTAAGTAGAGAAACAAAAAATGAAGGAAATTAGGCATAGGACAATTCGTCAGCCACACAAGGCATGGCCTAAATTCCCTCCACAAACATGAGAGCTTTATTAGTTTTCTAGGCTGTGTGACAAATTACAAACTTGGCAGTTTAGAACCCGTTGATGATCCCATGATTTCTACAGGGTAGCTGTCTGGGCTCCGCTCTGCTGAGTCCTCTGTCCAGGCTCTGGCAAGGTTGTCCTCAAGGCACTGGCCAGCCTGGAGTCTCACTTGAACCTCAGATTGTTGGCAGAATTTATTTCCTTCAGGTTGAAACAATTCCAGGCCAGAAAGACAACCTCTCTGACTTCAGAGAAGTCCTAAGCCATCTTTGAAAGGACTCACTCGATTAGCTCAGGCCCATCCAGGGAATCGGAGAAGGCAATGGCACCCCACTCCACTACTCTTGCCTGGAAAATCCCAGGGACGGAAGAGCCTGGTAGGCTGCAGTCCATGGGGTCGCTAGGAGTCAGACACGACTGAGCGACTTCCCTTTCACTTTTCACTTTCATGCACTGGCGAAGGAAATGGCAACCCACTCCAGTACTCTTGCCTGGAGAATCCCAGGAATGGGGGAGCCTGGTGGGCTGCCATCTCTGGGGTTGCACAGAGTCAGACACCACTGAAGCGACTTAGCAACAGCAGCAGCATCCAGGGAATCTCTGATTAACTCACAGACAAACTAATTAGGGACTTAGTGACATCTGTACCATCCCTTCACTTAGCCGTGTAATGTAACCATGGGAGTGGCATCCATAAGATTCACCAGACCTGCCCACAGTGAAAGGGAAGAGATTCTACTTGGAATGTACACAAAGAGATGGAATCTTGGGGACCACCCAGAACTGTGCCTACCACACTAATACCACCTTTCAACAGGCAGTGTGCCACCACACTAATACCACCTTTCAACAGGCAGTGTGCTCAGGTTTGTGTTTGATATTCTACTGCTTATCCACACAGCAATGTGACAATCTCCCTGGGTTTTCTGCAGCTCTTTAAATGGATGCCAGCTCACTACTCAATTAGGTAAGCCAGGATAAGTGCCTACTGTCATGCCTGGCACAGGACGAAGATGTCTAGAAAGGTCAACGTCAAAAGAAGACTCGGTTCTTTACCAGCAGACACTTGCAATCCATGTTGCAGAAAGCTGGAAATTACTGCTTGTAAAAACTAGGACTTAACATTATGTTCTTTAAAACTGATAGGTCACTTCCATCCTCATAGACTGAGTTACCAGTGAAGAACACAGTGACTCATGAGGAAGGGAACTCAGAATAAATAAGGGGGTTGACTTCAGGGTCTGCAAGATTAGATTCCTGAGTAATGTGGCCTTTGTAAAATTTTTATAAGTAAGAATCTGCCTGCAAAGCAGGAGAGCTGGGTTTGATTGCTGGGTTGGGAAGGAAATGGAGAAGGAAATGGCAACCCACTCCAGCATTCTTGCCTGGAGAATCCCATGGACAGAGGAGCCTGGCGGGCTACAGTCCAAGGGGTTGCAAAAGAGTCAGACACGACTGAAGCTACTAACACACTTAGGAAGAACTGGAAAAACAAAACCCAAAGACTGAGCATGTGGCCTAACTTGCAGCAGAGCCTGTGTGATCTGAATTTCTCTTTTCCTCTCTATGGGTCGCAGCACCCTTGCCTTTCAGGAAGAGTGACCTGCACAAGCCAAGAGAACATCCCAGGTAGGTCCTCCTCACAAACACATTGTGATTTTTCAGTCAGCGTGGAGGGGACAGCTCCTTGGCACCATTCAGATTCACCCGGGTGACAGATCTTACTTCTCAGATGTCATGGCCACCCTACAGTGTGAGGAATAGAGGGAAGATGTCCAACTTTAAGAAAAGCACCTTTTTCTCAGCCATCAGGAACAGTTTTGGCAAGTCAACATCTTCTCTCTTCTTGGTGTTTTTTTAAAGGTCTCTTGTGCATTCCCCTCTTCAAACAAAGTCGTGATTATTCATAAGCCCAAGTGTAGTTGACAGCACCTGTTATGGGCCTCCTTTCTCCTTATTCACTTTACTGTCTGCAAGCAAGTCATTTAACCACCAGAGTCTGTTTCCCACCTAAGTGGACATAATGATGCCGAGACCCAGGGACGGGGTAAGAGGATTCACTGACTTGATGCACAAGCCAGCTCCCCAGCAGGGGTCCTGACACAGTGGATGCTCTGTCCCACCCTCCATCCCCTCCATCCCCATTAGAAGGCAGGTCTCATCTGGAGGGCATTATTTATAAAAGGCTAGAAGCTGTCTGCCTGCTAAGTGAGCTTACAGAGAATTCAAGTCTGATCATCAAAATTAATAATGGTATTCAATCTAATTTTCCAAGCCAGAGGAGTGGAAGGCTGAGCTGTATCAATCTTTAGAGGTCAATTCACAGGGGATTTACCAGGTAAAGGGCTTAGCGCCCCCTTGTGCAGGAAAAATGTCATGCTCTTACCATCCTGCGCTCTCTGAGCAAGATGCCCGTGGCTCCATTAAACAAAATAAAAAATTAAAAAAAAAAAAAATAGATCCCCCTCTCTCACCTGCTCCTAGGCAGCCAGCTCTCGGTTAAGTTGCAATTCTTTCTTTTAAAGATTGTGAATTGTTTGATTAGTTTCCAAATAGGATAGTCTTGCCTTGCCCATGGAATAAAAATCACAAGGGTTTACCTTAAATTTCCTTTCTATTCCTGAGTCCAGACAATGAGTTTCCTTCCCCAGAGGCAATCACTGCTGCTAGATTCCTTGGACTCCCACCAGAGCGCGTGTGTGTGTACATGCACATATACATATTACATATGTAGTACATATGCATAAGTATTTACAAATATGTGTATATATCCTTCCACAAATGATGAAGGGCTATACACACAGCACCTGGCTTTTCTCTACACCTTCCTTTTTCACAATATATGTTGGCAATCATTCACATCTGTCTGTTTCACTGCCTCGTTTTTTCGTGATCGCATGGTATTCCACCGAATGAATGAAAAATTTATTTATATAGTCTTTTTGATAATTGTATAGTATGTACCTATGTGTATTAATTGGAGAAGGAAATGGCAAACCACTCCAGTATTCTTGCCTTGAAAATATCATGGACAGAGGAGCCTGGTGGGCTACAGTCCATGGGGTCACAAAGAGTCAGACATGACTGAGCATCAGAGCATATATACATATACATGTGTGCATTAACATATGTACATATATAAAAATATTTGTATAAATTTTCGTAATCTTTTGCTATTTCAAACAAGCTACTGATTTCAACAAACTGTGGAAAGTTCTTAAAGAGATGGGAGTACCAGACCACCTTATCTGTCTCCTGAGAAACCTGTACGCAGGTCAAGAAGCAACAGTTAGAACTGGACATGGAATGACTGACTGGTTCAAAATTGGGAAAAGAGTATGACAAGTCTATATATTGTCACTCTGCTTATTTAACTTATATGCAGAGTACATCATGTGAAATGCTAAGCTGAGTGAATCATGAATCACAAGCTGGAGTCAAGATTGCTGGGAGAAATATCAGCAGTCTCAGATATGCAGATGACACCACTCTAATGGTAAGTGAAGAGGAACTAAAGAGCCACTTGATGAGGGTGGAAGAGGACAGTGAAAAGCTGGCTTAAAACTCAACATTCAAAAAAACAAAGATCATGACATTCAGTTCCATCACTTCATGGCAAACAGAAGGGGAAAAAGTGGAAACAATGACAGATTTTATTTTCTTGGGCTCCAAAATCACTGTGGACAGTGACTGCAGCCATGAGGTTAAAAGACACTTGATCCTTGGAAGGACACCCATGACAAGCCTAGGCAGTATATTAAAAATCAGAGACATCCCTTTGCCAACAAAGTCCATCTAGTCAAAGCTATGGTTTTTTCCAGTAGTCATGTACACATGTGAGAGTCAGTCCACAGAGAAGGCTAAACCCCAAAGGACTGATGCTTTCAAACTGTGGTGCTGGAGGAGACGCTTGAGAGTCCCTTGGACAGCAAGCAGACCAAACCAGTCAATCCTAAAGGAAATCAACCTTGAATATTCATTGGAAGCACTGATGCTGAAGCTGAAGCTCCAATACTTTGACCACCTGATGCAAAGACCCGACTCACTGGAACAGACCCTGATTCTGGGAAAGACTGAGGGCAGAAGGAGAAGCGGGCAACAGAGGATGAGATGGACAGAGAGCATCATCAGTTAAATGGACATGAATTTGATCTAACTTGGGGAGACAGTAGAGGACAGGGAAGCCTGGTGTGCTACAGCTCTTGAGTTTGCAAAGAGTTGGACATCACAGCGACTGAACAACAACTGCTTTCAACAAGCTATTGCTATTTCTGTAATTAATAATCTTTCTGTTGGTTTATATTACTGTGAATGTATTTTTTGGATCAACTCCCAGTAGTGAAATTGTGTCCAATGTTCTTCTAATTGCTTTATACATATTCACTCAGTGAATATTTATTGATAATCTTATCAGGTATTATTGAAGGTGCTGAGAATATATCATTGAATGTACTAGACAAAATTATTCTTATCATATTTTACATTATAGTGATAATAATTTTTTAACTCCTTACAATAATTGTCTTATATACGTTAATGGTAAAGAACCTGCCTGAAAATGCAGGAGACATAAGAGATGTGGGTTTGATCCCTGGAGAAGAGCATGGCAACCCACTTCACTATTCTTGCCTGGAGAATCCCATGAACAGAGACGCCTGGTGGGCAACAGTCCATGGGGTTGCAAAGAGTCGGACACGACTGAAGTGACTTAGCATGCACACAGAAACTATCAGGCTCCCATTTTATAGGTAAGAAGACTTGCCCAAGATGTACAATTAGTAAGCAGTAGAGTTGGGATTAGAACCAGGTAGTTTTGTTCCAGAACAGTTGCAACTTGCTACTAGCTATATTTTTACAACTCATCTTAAATATGCTACATGTCACAACTCAGCTCAACCTTATGAGGCCCTATTAGTTTTAAAAACTTTATGTAAAATATTTACATAAAATTGTAGTATTGATTACAATGCTGTGTTAATTTCTGCTATAGAGCAAAGTTAATCAGTATACACACACACACACACACACATTCACTCTTTTTTAGATTCTTTACCCATGCAGGTCATTACAGAGTACTGAGTAGAGCTCTCTACTATTTTTTTTTTAGAATAGGTTTCACAGAAAAGAACTTGTTATGCCTGGAAACAACCTATCCATGGGGACACCTTCTAAAAGGCTCTTAGATCAGTTTTCCTCGAAGTAGCTCTGGTCTGAGGCTCTTGTGCTTGTGATTTCCTGAGAGAGGAGGGGATGGGAGCATCAGGTTAGGGCAGGGGAAGAGGCTGCATAAAGATGTGAACTCAATGGAACTCTGTCCTCAGCTGAGCCCTTGGGGAGCTCGGAAGCATAAACAGCATCATAGAGCTATCCTCCCTGGTAGCAGGGGAATGGTGATCCGCAGCCCCATGCTCAGTCAGTCATGGGCTGTGAGCTGCCTCCAGAGAGAGGTACAACCTCCCAAGCTACTCTGGGTGAGGGAAATGTCCAGAATAAGGATGCAGGTGCAGACAGCAGGCCACTCCTTCAGTTAAGGCTGGTGGGGCATGGACTGGCCCTGTAAAGGGAACCTGGGCAAAGCACCATGGTGTGCATGTGCCACGTCACGGAAAAAGCATCTCCACTGGATTCTCCTGCAGGTATTTCTGAATCAACAAGTTCAAGGCCGGATGCATCAGTGGGCGCTGCTTCTGTATCCTGCACCATGTTAAACAGCACCACCTCCCACAACGCTGCCCAGTGCAGAAGCCTCCTGGTCCTTTCCCCGCTCAGCCTCTTCAGCTAACCAGACAAAACTTGTAACTCACAACGTCTTACTTTCTCCTAAGGAAGAGCTTTCTTCATCCCAACTCAACTGTGTCCTGACTCCATTATTGCCTTCTCAGATCTGTCTTCCACATGGCAACCTGAAGGATCTTCCAATGCACAGATCTCATCCTGAAACTACTTGTATATTAGACCTTCAGTGATTCCACTTCTTCTATTCAAGCCAGGAGAGTACTGGCCATTGTTCAACTCTAGACTCTCTGTTCCACTAGCCACACACCTCAACCCAGTCACGTACACTGCTGTTCAACCCAGCTGCTTGAGCTTTCCCCAAACACTAAAACTCCTGACTGACAAGAATTAGTCTACTTTTGTCCAGAGTCAGGCTAAACTTTCTCTGCCCTGGGGTAAAGTCCTTCAAGGGCTCTCAAACTTGATAAATATTTAGTGTGTGGTATCTAGTCTCCAAATTTGTCCCCCAATAAGTTATGCTTCTCAGTATTTATGCTCTTGTGCACCCCCACCCTTGAATCTGAGCTGAACTGGAGATTTGCTTATAACCAACAAAATGCAGAAGTCACACTTTGATTTCTGAGGGTTAGTCAGAAAAAGCTTCATAGCTTCCAATTTTCACTCTTGGGAGGTTTGCTCCAAGAGAAGCCAGTCACCAGGAAGAAATCCATCTGTCATGGACTGACAGATGCTGTGAGGAATCCCAAGCTAACCAAGCAGAGAACCCATGTGAGGAGACAGAGATCTGAGAGAAGAGCCCCCACACACATCCAGCCATCACAGGCACCAGACACATGAATAAAAGTCTTCAGATGACCACAGTCTCAACCAAGGTCAGTGGGCAAAAACAGGAGGGGTCCCAAGATGAGTCTAACAGTCATAGAACCATGGGAGATTTTCGGGAATTCCCTGGTGGGAATCCCAAGTGGTATAATGGTAAAGAATCTGCCTGCCAATGCAGGAGAGAGATGCAAGAGATGTGAGTTTGATCCCTGGGTCAGGAAGATCCCCTGGAGGAGGAAATGGCAACCCACTTCAGTATTCTTGCCTGGGAAATCCCATGGACAGAGGAGCTGGTGGGCTACAGTCCATGGGGTTGCAAAGAGTCAGACACGACTGAGCAGGCACACACGCAGCTGGCGGTCCCGTGGCTAAGATACCATGCTCCCCATGCAGGGGGCCTGGTTTCAATCCCTGGTCATGGAACCAGATCCTGTGTACCACAACTAAGACCCCGTCATCAAATAAATGCTGCTGCTACTGCTGCTAAGTCACTTCAGTCGTGTCCGACTCTGTGTGATCCCATGGACTGCAGCCCACCAGGCTCCCCATCCCTGGGATTCTCCAGGCAAGAACACTGGAGTGGGTTGCCACTTCCTTCTCCAATGCATGAAAGTGAAAAGTGAAAGTGAAGACGCTCAGTCATATCTGACTTTTAGCGACCCCATGGACTGCAGCCTACCAGGCTCCTCCATCCATGAGATTTTCCAGGCAAGAGTGCTGGAGTGGGGTGCCATTGCCTTCTCCGCATCAAATAAATAAACGATACTTAATGGCGAGGAAAAAAAGACTAAGCTTTTGGTGAATTGTTACTTAGCCCCTGATCACTAGAACATGTCTGAATTAGTATATAGGCTACTGTACTTGGAGTGCTTCTCTTTGTTTTCCTGACTGTGCAGTCCAGGATAAGAACCATGCATTGCTCATCTCTGAGCCTCATAATATAGTATAGAGACAGACATATCAACTCAGGAAGTGTTTGATAAATGAATCAGGATATGAGGTAAGAGTGGGGATTCTGAGGATTATTACTCTCTCATGCCCTGGGCTCATCCTCAGTGAGGTCACCATCACTGCTTCTATAAAAGTTGAGTTTTATAAACACTTACTGGGTGACTGAAGTGTGACCTGTGAGGTCCCACACATGAGCTCTAGAGTCAGACAAACTCAGGTTTAAATTCCAGCTTTGTCCCTTATGAGTTGCATCCCCTTAAGCCTTGATTTAAACTCTTTGAGCTTCATTTGCTAATCTACCAACTGTGGATAATGAAATTCCTAACTTCTTGATATTGAGGTGAAGATTGCATGAGATGATATTTTAACCCTCACAGTAAATGACTCACTCCATGTTTTCATTAATGTGTTAACTGAATTGACAATATGAGTAAAATGATTTGTCCAGTCATTAGTAAAAGAACAGATGAATTAACCAGCACACCTTGCAGTCTCAGTATATGCATCCTTCCCCTCATGCCACTGCCCTCTACTGTAAGGTCACAGATGACCTGTGCTAAGACTAAACATCCATGGTACAACTGAAAACTGGGGGTGACCAGATTTACTTTTGAGTAGTTCCTATATGTCCAGGCATCAGCAGCAGTGAATCAGTGTTCATACCTGTAACCAACATAAAATTTCACATTCTGAACCAAACTTTTCTAAGAAGTGAGAAATAAAGTCATATTTCTCATATTTTCCCTATGAGAAATAAAGTCTATCTCCAATATTCTTCTGCTTCCTCTTTCCGGGAAACGGTGGGAAGGCTGTGTTCCAGCCACTACTTTGGCAAATTTCATCATTTGTTTCTCCTCTGTAATGAGCAAGTTGTTGAAATTAGGGTCATTTCTCCAAAAAGAGAAACCTACTAAGCACAACATTTCTGTGCAGTGGGGATGTTTATCAGCAAAGAGCATTGGCTCCCAAAGCAGCAAATGACCCCAGGTGGTAAAATTATGAGGTGATCTCATCCTCAGGCAGAACAGGAAGGGGATATGTCCGCAGGTACATCCAGAGGACTGGAGTCTCTGCAGTGCGTATTCCCCATGGTGCCCTTGGCATGAAAGAGCTGCTTCTACAAGCATCTCCAGTATATTCTACCTGGGGTAACACATACCTGATCATCATAACATAAATACTCCCATCATCTTAGGGAGAAAATAACAAGGGCTTTAATTTCTGGAAAGAAATGTACTCATTACTATCAACAAGAAGAACACCAGACTGATTGAACACATATAAATTGAGGACCTGTCTAGAGGCTAATACATCCTCTTCCCTCCATTAGTCTATTACTGCACTTTTTAAAAATCCATTTCCACAGTGCTGCTTAATAATAAATATAAAATAAAGTGAAGGTGATTCTCCTTTCCTAGCAAACACAGAAAAATTATATCTTGTCTCCCACTACGGGAGGTATATTGTCCACATACCTACTTCTCTTCCCACCTTGGAGCCAACACACAGATGAAAACTAGTATTTGATTACAGCACACAGTCAATCTCAGAAAGGCAACATGAGATATAGGGATAGTGCTGGTCCGAAAGTCTAAGAGCCTTACAAGCATTCCTTTTCTGTCCTCACCCTGGAGGAAGGTGTTTCCCTTCCTTATGGCCTGTCCTCCTCTGTTCTCACCAGAATCTCCCCATCACTTATCACACATTCTTTAAGCATCGTCTCTGCAAGAATGCCTCCTGACACGTCCCAGGTCTGGTTACAAATCCCACTGTGTGTCATCAGCCCTCTGATTTGCTTCTGCCCACAAGGTGCTATAATTCTTTGTTTGTCTCTCTCCGTGAAGAAACACTTCATTTTTGCATAGGAAATCTGTGCTGCGTTCACCCCTCTAATTCCAGCAGCTGACACTGGGAGGAGAATGCAGTTGGAGCTTTCTTCATGCTGAATGGAATTGTATGGATGGGAATAATCACACAGATCCAAAGGGCTCCTTGGAGAAGATCTTGTACATGCTCCTCATTTTATAGATAGTTATGAGATCCCGAGGAGACAAGGGGTTGCCCAAAATTATGCAGTTTACTAGCGGCAGAGTAGGGATTTGGATTTTGTTCTCTTAAATCCTAGTCCAGGGCCCTCTTTGTTAAATGAAATCAACAATATGTATTGAGTACCTACTACGTGTAAGGTTCTGTCGTGAGAATGGCTTTGGACCTCAAGGAATTTTTATTTCAAGGACAGAAGGAAGTATGGGATACACAAGACACAGCCGAATGTATAAAGAGCTCATATGGATGTATGAATAAAATGGCTTGGGAGTGTGGGGATTATGTGAGATTGATTCCAGGGGAATGGCAGCAGACACTCTCGGTCATGTGGGGTATATCACCTTGGCCCTGCTCTGGCTTTAGTTTCAGCTGCATTGAGACATGCAATCTCACTCTCATGCTCACAGCATCTCACCCGGAGCTAACACTCGGTTTTCTGCCCCAGTGTCAGGAGCCAATCAGCTTATACAAGCCCTGAGAAAAGAAGTTAGCAGCCTTCAGGGTCATTGCTCAAAGAATAGAGGACCACAGTCAGCAGATAAACAGCCTGGCATCTCATTCTTCAGGTGGGAAACACTGGAACTCACTCTGTGCGTCTTTAGGAAGGAAGGTCCTAGAGAAGCTAGACCCTGTGGCCCACCACATTGCCCTTAAGAACACATGATGTTATGGACTTCCTTCCCTCCGTCTCTCTCTGTCTCTCTCTCTGCTCCCTGACATCTGCTTGCTAAGGTCATTTCCCACATAATCTGCCTGCAGAGGCTTTTCTCAGACTCTGCCTCTGGGGCAACCAAAATGAAGACAGTCAAAGGTATAGCGCTGCTTTATGACTTCCACGGGCCCCGGGCATTTTTGCCTTTGTGCGTTCCTTCTGCATTAAAAATAAGAAAATTAATATATAATTATATACATTTATATATAAATTATAAATATAATTTAATGTATAATATAAATTTAATTTTAAATTATATTTTACCACCACATTGGTATAAAGACAAAAATAAAACACAATCCAGGTGGTATGCCTTATTATGTGCTCATTAACATTATATGCAGCTTTTCCTTCTGATTTTAAAAGGATTTAAAATTAAAATATTACCATGGGCCCTCAGCACTGTGTTCCCTCTGTGCCTAATGGATGAGTCCCTCCTGCAGAGGGACAAGGAACAGCAGGACAGCCTCCTGGATAAAGTGTCAAAGGAGCTAAGCCTTAAAGAATGGGCTTAATTTGAACAGACACGGAGACTCCCTATCCTTTCAATACAGATCACTGTTTTTTTAATATTTATTCTATTACATAAATTAATCATGTTTATTGTGGTAAATGTGAATAATACACAAGTATTAAGATAAAACTAAAAGTCACCTTTAATTTTACCAACAGGAATAAACTCAGTACTTGAGGATATTCCCCATGGATGTTTGTGTTTTGTGGTTTGAATTTTATACTAGGGGGTGTAAAATTGAAATATAGCATTTTCCTAGTTTCAGGCTTACAACACAATAATTCCATATTTGCATGCACTACAAAGTGATCTATACAATAAGTCTAGTTCTCATCTGCCACCATACAACTTATCCCCTTCACCCATTTCACCCACCCACAACTGCCCACTCTGTTCTGGTAACCACCAATCTGCTGTCTGTATGTATGAGTTTCATCTTGTTTTGTTTGTTCATATGTTTTGCATTTTAGATTCCACATATAAATGCTATCAAACAGTATTTGTCTTTCTCTGTCTGACTTATTTCACTTAGCATAATGCCTTCAAGGCTTAGTCATGTTGTTACAAATGGCAGGTTTTTTATGGCTAAGTAGTATTCCACTGTAGGTATATACCATATCTTCTTTATTCATTTATCTACCAATAGACACTTAGCTTGTTTCCAAACCTTGGCTATTTAATGAACACCAAATTGCAATGAACACCAAGTGCATGTATCTTTCAAATTAGTGACTTTGTTGTTTTTGGAAAAATACCCAGAAGTGGAATTGATACTGTGGTTCTATTTTTAATTTTTTGATGAAACACCATACTGTTTTCCACAGTGGTGGCACCAATTTACACTCCCACAAACAGTGTGTGAGGGTTCCCTTTTCTTTACATCCTTGCCAAGGCTTGCTATTTCTTCTCATTTTGATTATAGCCATTCTAACAGGTGTGAGATGTTAGCTCACTGTAGTTGGATTTGCATTTCCCTGATAATCGGTGACACTGAACATCTTGTCCTAGGTCTGTTGACCATATCCATGTCTTCTTTGGAAAAATGTTTATTTAGATTCTCTGTCCATTTTTAAATCAGATTGTTTGGGAGGTTTTTTTTGTTTGTTTGTTTGTTTGTTTGCCATTGAGTTGTTTGAATTGTTCCTATATTTTGGATATTAACTCCTTATCAGATATGAATTGCAAGTATTTTCACTGTTCATTAGGCTGTCTTTTCATTGTATGGATGGTTTTTTATGCTGCACAGACACTTTTAGTTTGATAAAGGCCCTACATGCTTATTGTTGCTTTAGTTGCCCTTGCTTTTGGAGTCAAATCTGAAAATTCAACATTGGGATTGATGTCAAGGAGCTTACTGCTGCTTTCTATTTCCTCCTAGGCACTTTTTGTGTGTCAGGTTTTACATTCAAGTCTTTAATCCATTTTGAGTTAATTTTTGTGTATGATTAAGTCTTTTATGTGGCTGTTCAGTTTTCCCAACACCATTTAATGAAGACACTGTCCTCTGTGGTTTGGGGGATGCAGAAGTGCATCATTTACGTTAGTTAAAATATGTACTCACACGATTTTGTCTCAGTGCCTTGGAGATATTATTTTTTTTTAATGTCCCGGCATGTGTTACTGAGGATGACAGTCTGATTTTTGTCCAACACTGACTTCTGTAAGTAATGTCTTTTCTGCCTAGTAACTTTCAAAACTTTCTCCTTCTGCATAATAGTGTTGCTTCATTTCCGTGCATCTAGGGTATATGAGTGACCTAGATAGCATATTAAAAAGAAGAGAGATTACTTTGCCAACAAAGGTCCATCTAGTCAAAGCTATGGTTTTTCCCCCTCATAGCTCAATTGGTAAAGAATCTGCCTGCAATGCAGGAGACCCGGGTTCAACTCCTGGGTCAGGAAGATCCCCTGGAGAAGGAAACAGCAACCCACTTCAGTATTGTTGTCTGGATAATCCCATGGACAGAGAAGCCTGGCAGGCTACAGTCCATGGGGCTGCAAGAGTTGGACACAACTTAGCAACTAAAGAGAGAAAGATGTATGGATGTGAGAGTTGGACTATAAAGAAAGCTTGAGCACTGAAGAATTGATGCTTTTGAACTGTGGTGTTGGAGAAGACGCTTGAGAGTCCCACAGCAAGGAGATCCAATCAGTCCATACTAAAGGAAATCAGTCCTGAATATTCACTGGAAGGACTGATGCTGAAGCTGAAACGCCAATACTTCGGTCACCTGATGCAAAGAGCTGATTCAATGGAAAAGACCCTGATGCTGGGAAAAATTGAAGGTGGGAGGATATAGGGGATGACAGAGGATGAGATGGTTGGATGGCATCACTGACATGATGGACATGAGTTTGACCAAGCTCCAGGAGTTGGTGATGGACAGGGAGGCCTGGCATGCTGCAGTCCATGGGGCTGCAAAGAGTTAGACACGACTGAGTAACTGAAATGAACTGAACTGAGGACAAAACTGTGTCCTCCTTCCTCCATCTTCTCTTTCCTAATTTCCAACTGCTCATTCCTCTCTTCTGTATTCTGGGTTATTTCCTCAGGCAATGCCTCCAATTTATTTATTCACTGTTTAGTCACATCTGGTTTAAACTATCCTTGCTGCTGCTGCTGCTAAGTCACTTCAGTCATGTCTGACTCTGTGCAACCCCATAGATGGCAGCCTATCAGGCTCCACCATCCCTGGGATTCTCCAGGCAAGAACACTGGAGTGGGTTGCCATTTCCTTCTCCAGTGCATGAAAGTGAAACGTGAAAGTGAAGTCACTCAGTCATGTCCAACTCTTAGCAACCCCATGGACTGCAGCCCACCAGGCTCCTCCGTCCATGGGATTAAACTATCCTTAAATAAAGTTAATTATTTCTCTCACCTATGGAAATATTTTTCATATGTAAACATAGCTACTTTTCTCAGGTTTGAACATCCTTTTCCATTACCTCCATTTTATGGAGTCTATTCTTCTTTAACTTTGAATATTTTAAACACACTTATGTGAAAGTACAGGGACATCTCAGAGATATTGCAGGTTTGGTTCCAGATACCACAATAGAGTGAATAATGCAACAAACCAAGTCATGAAGTTTTCAGTTTCCCAATGCATATAAAAGTTATATTTATACCATACTGTAGTCTATTAAGTAGGCATTATGCCTTACAAAAACAATATACATACCTCAATTAAAAATACCAAATGCCAACAATGTTAACCATCATCTGAACCTTCAAGTCATGAACTTTTTAACAGTAACATCAAAGATTACCGATCACAGATCACTATAACAAATATAATCATAAAGACAAAGTTATAAATATGTTTTTTCAATTATTATTTGAGTATAGTTGATTTACAATATTGTGTTAGTTTTTGCTGTAGAGCAAAGCAAATCAGCTATATATATACATATATCCACTCTTTTTTTTAGAATTACCAAAGCATAACACAAAGTGAGCAAATGCTGTAAATGGTATTGATAGGCTTGCTCCACACAGAGTTGCCATAAACCTTCAGTTTGTAAAAACTGCAATATCTTTGAAGCACAATAAAACAAAGTGTGCATGTACTTTTTCAGCTGACTTCATTCTGCTTTCTTGGGCATCAAAGCTTCCATTTGTTGCACCTGCTGACTATCTCTCATGGTGGCATTTCCTCAGTGTTTTATTTTTTCTCCTCAGCTCATCTTCAATTGGAATTTTCTTCAGGGGAAGCTTGGGGCATGCCCTGGTTTATGAAGACCTCCCTTGGAGGATGTTTTCTGGAAGTCTCAGCTGGGGTCACAGGGTTCACTGGTTCTAGATCCTTGGATTAATCCTCAGCTCAGGTCTCCAGTGCACTCATGCGGAGCAGCTCACTGCATGTTCTTCCTGCTAAGTTTGATCCACCTTAGCTCATGGTAGGCAGTGAATTCTGCCAGGGTTACACATGCTGCCATTCTGACATATAAGTTTGCATTTCTTAAATTGTTTCACCCTGTCTTTTAATCCATTATTTTTTTAAACATAAGTATTTAAAGAAAGGTTCCTTTACTTGGAGCCTCTGGAATCTTAGAAGGTAGGTATCATACGCTGAAGTTGTTTTAAATTTTTGTATGTGTGCATTTTTTCTAAGGAGACAATCTGTAGCTTTCATCATATTCACAAAGGGATCTGAGACCCTTAGAAACCATTCTTTGAATGGCGTTAAAAGGTTTTAAAACCGTTCTTTTAAACAGTCTTGAATGTCTCCTAAATTAAGTGGAGCCCTTAGACATATGCTAAGAGCTACAGATAGAGAAATACATTCTATACCCTTTTTAGTCTAGGTCAGAGCTGGGAGGGAAGTCTTCAGAGGCTGGCATGAGTGGTGCCACCACAGGTAGGCTCTAAGAGGCTTTCTTTCAGAGAATGTGTGTGTGTATATAAAAATATATATTTGGGGCTTCAAAAAGCTGGAAAGAAAGGAAGCCAGTCCAATCAGTGTGACTGCCTTCACCAAGCAATAGCCAACGCAAGCGTGCCCTGTCTCTACATCCCCCATCTTTCATCCCAAGACACATGAGGACACAGAAATATTGTAAAACAAATGGAATTAGTCATAAATACATATATATACATATATAAAGCTATCAGCACATAAAATAAAGTAACATCACACAAAATAATGTAAGACAAAAAGACTAGAGATAAAGGAAGTCACCTTCTAATGATGAAAGGCCCAATTGAAGAAGACAAAGCTATTTCCAACTCAATGCACTGAAACGACACTGCCTCAAAATCTAAAAATCGACACCTGACAGAACTACAAGAACAATCAGGCCAATCCGTCACCCTAAAAAGAGACCTTAACCACTGAACACAGATAGGTGACGTCTACGACTGTGTCTCTGACTGTGTTCCTGTCCGCAAATTGAGATTCAGCAAGGGGATGTTCAAAAAGTCACACAGCGGGGAGGTGGCCAAACTCAGCTACAAATCCAGGTTCCTCTGACCCCAAAAGCAAAGCACTTTTTGCTTTGCTTTTTCCTGCTAACAAGAACTAGGAGAGAGAGATGATACCAATTTGGAAGTATTTTTTAATACACGTAATGCATTTGGTGGAGTATTTTTCCCTGCTCAGCAGCAGTTCGTTGCAATTCCTCCCCACCTGTTAGTGGCTGGGGTGTGTGCGGGAGCGGACTTGGCTTCCCGAGGCAGCCCACACAGGTTGTCACACTGTCAAGGATTCCTCCATTAACAAGCTGTCACTATGATGCCAACAGCCACCATTTGGTTTGTTCAGGGAGTCAGGGCTCTGCGGTGGAGACTTGGCGCGTTTAGAGGAATTTAAAAAAATAAGGCAAGAGGCAGATGTCTTCCAGTCTGTTCTTCCACAACAGACTCAGGGATGAAGCGTGGGTTTTCACTGGAAGGAGGAGGGAGATGGGCTTTTAAAATAAGTGCGAAGAAGGAAAAAAGCTAGGCCAGGGGGACGGGAGAATAAGAATGATGCATTTAAAATGCAGCCCTGCCATTCCTCCAGGCTTCCTCTGCACAGGTTTCTGAAAAACCCCACAACTGCCCGTACTTTCAACAATGTGGGCTTCTCAAACTCTTAATATTTTCCTTAATTTATTTATTTGACTGCATCACGCGGCATGTCGGACCTTAGTTTCCCAACCCGGGACTGAACCCGAGCCCCCTGCAGTGGAAAGTGGATTCTTAACCAGTGGATCACCAGGGAAGTCCCTCAAATTCTAATTTTTAAAATGGTCACAAAGCCATTTTTCTGCTTCTTAAAGTGAAAGGTGCCATTTGCCTGCAACCTTTCAGAATCACCCGGATGAAACAGATGGACACTCTGCCAGTCTGCTGAGGCACTTTCTGAGGTCTGTGTACTTCCTGTTAATTAGTAAGATTAACCTACCAGTTGACAGGCCCTCCCAACTCCCTGCTAACAAAGACGCCCGTGGAAATGCCAGCTCTTCAGAGCGCTTCAAATAAGGGGACGGGAAAACCCAGCTTCTGAGCAACTACATTCAGAGATGCCATCTCAATAAATATTTTTCTTTGCACCTGTAGCCTCAGAATTGATTCCCACCTTCCTACCAACGAGTTCAGCACCTGTACCTCCTAAAATAGGCTTGAGTTCTCTCCAGCCAGTAAGCCTTCACAACCTGCTCAACAAAAGCTTTTACGTTTCCAAAAATTGTACTGAAGCTGCCTTTGTTGTAAAAGTGATGTTTCCATAGTGAGATTTCAGGGAATTATAAAGTACAAGCATCTCCCACTTCCACCCCCTTTTAAGTTCATATGACAAATAACATTATTGTTTAGGCCCAAGGAGTCAGTCAAAAGCACAGCCTTAATTCATGATGAGGATCTAAGTTGGCTTAAGAAAAAAGAAAAAGCAGTTATCCTGACCTGAATCATCACGGAGACATGGAAGATATTCTGTTGGCAGAAGAGGAGCAGGCAGGTTTAGAGGTTATACAGATACTGATGAACTTTGGGAAGGATGAATGAAACTTGGAAATTCCTAAGCATCTGTGATCTGGCAGCAGGCAGGAGACTATATCAGAAAGAATCTGGATGGCAGTAAACACTTCAGGTTTCTCCCATATCCTAACTCTAGCTTCTGCCCAACCTCCCACCCTATGGGTTGTCTCCTGGGAAGCCCCTATAGGGGTTGCTTTTCTAAGACTTTAAGCTCCAAATAAAAAGGAAAGTTTCAATCAGGGAGCAATGTCGGTTCCTCTTTGGCTATGGCTGCCAGGAGTCTTGGAGGCAGCATTATTCTTCCGTCTTCTATCGTCAGCTATATTATAGAACAAGAGTCAAAAAACTGAAGACCTTGGGTCAATAAAGCTTCTGTAAATAAAGCTTAATGGAAACCCATCAGCCCCAACTCTTTATGAATTGTCTATGGCAGGAATACACAGAAGAACTGTACAAAAAAGAGTTTCAAGACCCAGATAATCATGATGATGTGATCACTGACCTAGAGCCAGACATCTTGGAATGTGAAGTCAAATGGGCCTTAGAAAGCATCACTACGAACAAAGCTAGTGGAGGTGATGGGATTCCAGTGGAGCTATTCCAAGTCCTGAAAGATGATGCTGTGAAAGTGCTGCACTCAATATGCCAGCAAATTTGGAAAACTCAGCAGTGGCCACAAGATTGGAAAAGGTCAGTTTTCATCCCAATCCCAAAGAAAGGCAATGCCAAAGAATGCTCAAACTACCGCACAATTGCACTCATCTCACACGCTAGTAAAGTAATGCTCAAAATTCTCCAAGCCAGGCTTCAGCAATATGTGAACCGTGAACTTCCTGATGTTCAAGCTGGTTTTAGAAAAGGCAGAGGAACCAGAGATCAAATTGCCAACATCCGCTGGATCATGGAAAAAGCAAGAGAGTTCCAGAAAAACATCTATTCCTGCTTTATTGACTATGCCAAAGCCTTTGACTGTGTAGATCACAATAAACTATGGAAAATTCTGAAAGAGATGGGAATACCAGACCACCTGATCTGCCTCTTGAGAAATCTGTATGCAGGTCAGGAAGCAACAGTTAGAACTGGTCATGGAACAACAGACTGGTTACAAATAGGAAAAGGAGTATGTCAAGGCTGCATATTGTCACCATGTTTATTTAACTTATATGCAGAGTACATCATGAGAAATGCTGGACTGGAAGAAACACAAGTTGGAATCAAGATTGCTGGGAGAAATATCAATAACCTCAGATATGCAGATGACACGACTCTTATGGCAGAAAGTGAAGAGGGGCTAAAAAGCCTCTTGATGAAAGTGAAAGTGGAGAGTGAAAAAGTTGGCTTAAAGCTCAACATTCAGAAAATGAAGATCATGGCTTCTGGTCCCATCACTGCATGGGAAATAGATGGGGAAACAGTGTCAGACTTTGTTTTTCTGGGCTCCAAGATCACTGCAGATGGTGACTGCAGTCATGAAATTAAAAGACGCTTACTCCTTGGAAGAAAAGTTATGACCAACCTAGATAGCATATTCAAAAGCAGAGACATTACTTTACCAACAAAGGTTCGCCTAGTCAAGGCTATGGTCTTTCCTGTGGTCATGTATGGATGTGAGAGCTGGACTGTGAAGAAGGCTGAGCGCCGAAGAATTGATGCTTTTGAACTGTGGTGTTGGAGAAGACTCTTGAGAGTCCCTTGGACTGCAAGAAGATCCAACTGGTCCATTCTGAAGGAGATCAATCCTGGAATTTCTTTAGAAGGAATGATGCTAAAGCTGAAACTCCAGTATTTTGGCCACCTCATGCGAAGAGTTGACTCATTGGAGAAGACTCTGATGCTGGGAGGGATTGAGGGCAGGAGGAGAAGGGGACGACAGAGGATGAGATGGCTGGATGGCATCACTGACTCGATGGGTATGAGTCTGGGTGACCTCCGGGAGCTGGTGATGGACAGGGATGCCTGGCGTGCTGCGGTTCATGGGGTCGCAAGGAGTCGGACACGACTGAGCGACTGATCTGATCTGATCTGATCTGATGGCTGCTTCTATGCTACAATAGCAGAGCTAATAACAATGGAGACCACGAAACCTAAAATATTGACTATCTAGCCCTTAATAGAAAAAATCTCCAGTTTCAAAATATGTACAAATCCTGGATGGAATATTCAAAATATATTTCTAAAGGATGGCTGAGGTGGCAATAAAAGTAGTCAAAAATGACTGGGAACAATGAACTCTCAAAAATAAGTAACTCCTTAAGCTACTGTATGATCCAGGGCCATTTTTCCTCTCCCTACAAATGCTGGATCACCCTACCATGGGACTCACAATCACTGATACTCATATCAATGCTGGGACCTTAATGAGTGAAAATCTCACCAGTTAAACCAGCAAAGAACCTATCTTGCAAAGAATGGCATTAAGGAAGTTTGCTTATCTTAGTCCATCTGAAGTTGAAGGGGAAACAAGTCTTCCTTGAGAATTCATAATGACAATCCAACACGCAGGCAAACTTGGGACTGGACTCACAGTGTCGGTGTGGACTGGACTCACAACAAGAATGGTGTTGTTCAGTTGCTCAGTCATGTCTGATTCTTTGTGACCCCATGGACCGCAGCATGCCAGGCTTCCCTGTTCTTCACCATCTCCTGAAGCTTGCTCAAACTCATGTCCATTGAGTCAATGATGCCATCCAATCATCTCCTCTGTTGTCCCCTTCTCCTTCTGCCTTCTATCTTTCCCAGAATCAGGCTCTTTTCCAATAAGTCAGTTTTTCACATCAGGTGGCCAAAGTATTGGAGCTTCAGCTTCAGCATCAGTCTTTCCAATGAATATTCAGGACTGATTTCCTTTAGGATTGACTGGTCTGATTTCCTTGCAGTCCAAGGGACTCTCAAGACTCTTCTCCAACACCACAGTTTGAAAGCATCAATTCTTCAGTGCTCAGCCTTCTTTATATTCCAACTCTCACATCCATACATGACTACTGGAAAAACCATAGCTTTGACTAGACAGATCTTTGGCAGTAAAGTAATGTTTCTGCTTTTTAACATGCTATCTAGGTTTGTCATAACTTTTCCTCCAAGGAGCAAGAATCTTTTTTTTTAATGAGACATAGGCAGAAATGTTTATTTTGCATCAACTTTGTTTTTTTTTTTTTTTTTATGTGTTCCCCATCCTGATCCCCTCCTAAGAATCATTTAATTTCATGGCTGTAGTCACCATCTGCAGTGATTTTGGAGCCCAAGAAAATAAAGTCTGTCACTGTTTTCATTGTTTCCCCAGTTATATGCCATGAAATGATGGGACCAGATGCCATAATCTTTCTTTTTTAAATGTTGAGTTTTAAGCCAACATTATCACTCTCTTCTTTCACCTTAATCAAAAGATTCTTTGGTTTCTCTTCACTTTCTGCCATAAGAGTGGTGTCATCTGCATATCTGATATTTCTCCTGGCAATCTTGATTCCAGCTTGTGGTTCATCCATCCTGGCATTTTGCATGATGTACTCTGCATATAAGTTAAACAAGCAGGGTGACAATATGCAGCCATGATGTACTCCTTTCCCAATTTGGAACCAGTCTGTTGTTTCATGTCTGGTTCTAACTGTTGCTTCTTGAACTGCATACTGGCTTCTCAGGAGGTAGGTAAGGTGTTCTTGTATTCCCATCTCTTTAAGAATTTTCCACAGTTTGTTGTGATCCACATAGTCAAAGGCGTTAGTGTAGTCAATGAAGCAGAAGTAGATGTTTTTCTAGAATTCCCTTGCTTTTTCTATGATCCAGTGGATATTGGCAATTTGATCTCTGGTTCCTCTTCCTTTTCTAAATCCAGCTTGTACATCTGGAAGTTTTCAGTTCACAAATCGTTGAAGCCTAGGTTGAGCATTACCTCCTCCGTTTGAAATGAGTGCAACTGTGCAGTAGTTTGAACATCCTCTGGCATTGTCCTTCTTTTGGTACTGGAAGGAAAACTGACCTTGAACAGTACAAAAAGACAAGACAAATATCCAAGGCAAGAATTTAATTTAAACTAGTTAGGATTGGCCTTGGAAAAAGCTCTATATAGCCTTTCTGGAGAAATGCATCTTACATACATACAAGCCTTAAGAATTTTCCACTGATAATGTTTCAAGGGACATGAGCTCACAATCAAAAACTACTCAGCACATGAGTAAAACAAGTCATTTGGAGGGAGTTGGCAAAGAACAAAATCAGTTCTACAAATGACAGTAGCAATAGCAACAGTGACAGCAGCCAACACTTGTGCAGTTCACTCTGTGCTAGGAATTTCTCTAAGAACTTTACATATCATTAGTATTCAAGCCTCAAAACAGTCCTCAAAGCAATTGCTTTTATTACTTTTTTCTTAACGTTCATTCCCACTTTCCAAACGAGGAAAACAAAGCACAATGTCTTCAAATTTTAGAATGGTGAGAATTAGAATCTAAAAAATACAACAGGTAACACATTTAAAGAGATAACTGACTGAGACTGTGTCTCAAAAATGACCAGGCATATTTGAAAGAAAGACTCAAGGAGAGATTATATAAATGAAAAATATAGTAAACAAAAATCAAAAAATCAAGGTAAAAGCTAAATTACAGAGTAGACACAGCTGAAGCAAGAATCACTGAACTGGAAATAGTCTATAATTAAAAGAGAATTACTACTCAACAGGAAGATGAATGCAAAAATAAATTAATAATAATTCTTATTTAAAATATTGCATAAAAAGAAAAAGTATAAATCAGAGGTTAAGAGACACAGAAATCGAAGTAATGATATCTAAAACACCCCTAATAGGAATTTTTAAAGGAGATAATGGGCTGGTAGATAGATGATATTTGAAGAGATAATGGCTCAAACTTTTCAAAGAAGCCTAGACAGTGATATGGCGTAATGAATCTGCCAAACACCAAATAACAGAGAAAGCCTTTAAAGGTACCCAGAGAAAAACAACTTACCTTACCTCCAGTGTCATGGCACTTAGACTGATGGATGACTCCCAGCAGTAACAATGGAACCCATTTAAAGTGCTGAAGTAAAATAGCTGTCAACTGGAAATTTTATAACCATCAAGGCAATAATCGAAGAATAAGGGTGAGATAGAGGCAGCTATAGACAAGCAAAAACTGGATTAATTTCCAAAGATCTTTACTAAAGGACTAAAGCATATACTTTAAGAAAGAAGGGAAATGATTTCAAACAGATTGAAGATTTAATAAACCATAGTGTGCACAGAAGGTAATAAACATTTAGGTAAACCTAAGACCTATCGAACTTTTAAAACAATGATCATAATGTCCCATTTATATGATAAAATATGAACAAGATACAAAAAGTTATCAAGTAATAATATTATATACATTCTGAGAGAATATTTGGGAATAAAGTATTTTAAATCTCTTACATTGTGGGGAAGGAGAAGGCAAACTGATTTTAGACTTAAAAATTGAATATGGAGAAAATGTTCTAAAGCAACTAATACAAATAGAATGGAAATAATAGCAGAAATCTCTCCCAGAATAATAGCAGAAAACTAAAGGAATAATGAGGGACAGAGGAAGCCCTAACCTAATCAAAAAATTCCAACATAAATGAAAAATAAAAGAATGGGGAAAAATCCAAATATATCAGTAATCACTATGAATGGCAATGTACTAACCCCACCAGTATAAAGATAAAAATAAAGACTGGATAAAAATATACCTAAAACATGAAGGCAAAAAAAAAAAGTTGTAAGATAAATTTACAAAAACAACTTACAAATAAGCACTGGCACATAAACAGTACTGCACAAAATAAAATTTAAAGTAGAAAGTATTATTAGCACCAAAGGAGGTCACTTCATAAAGATAAAAAGACTTAATGCATCAGGAAAATATAACAACTTCAAACTTATACACACCAAAAAAACAAACAAACAAAAAAATAGACTCAGAATATAAAACTCAAAACTTGACAGAACCACCCAAAGAGTTAGACACTTCCATAACATGAGATTTTATCATATTTATCCCCATAATTGACAAGTAGGGAGAAAATAGTCAGTTAGATACAGGAGATCTGAAGAACATAGATTAAAGCTCTTGCCAAAAATGGAGGAATATGCACTGCTTTCAAGAATGGACTGGTTGGCAGCTGAATTGTGAGAGTCTTACTTGTCTGGCAACCAGGTGGTAAGAGTAAGTCTACTTAAGAAGATGCTGAAAGTAATGCTGGCAGACAATTGTGGTCCTGGAATTAGGGTACTGAAAACAGGGATAGGGATAGGTGGATTATTTTAAGAAAGATCAAGGAAGAATATTCATAGAGCTCAGTGATGGATTACACATTGAGTGTGAGTGGTGGAAGCAGGCAAGGAAAAAATTTACAGATTGAAAACTGTTAGGGAGAAGAGGAGAAGCAGGTTTGAGACAGCAAGGATGAGCTTTCACATAGGATGTGATCATTTTGAGCTCCATGAAGCCTAATTTTAATAGGCAGTTGGTTTTACAATCAAGAATCAGAAGAATACTTGGTTTGGAGATACTGTTTCAGGAATTGTTCAGTTCAGTTCAGTCGCTCAGTTGTGTCCAACTCTTCGCAACCCCATGGACCACAGCATGCCAAGCCCCCCATCCATCGCCAACTCCCTGAGTTTACTCAAACTCATCTCCATTGAGTCAGTGATGCCATCCAACCCTCTCATTCTCTGTTGTACCCTTCTCCTCCTGCCTTCAATCTTTCCCAACATCAGGGTCTTTTCAAATAAGTCAGCTCTTTGCACCAGGTGGCCCAAGTATTGGAGATTCAGCTTCAACATCAGTCTTTTCAATGAATACCCAGGACTCATCTGCTGTAGGATGGACTGGTCAGATCTCCTTACTGTCCAAGGGACTCTCTGGAGTCTCCTCCAACATCACAGTTCAAAAGCATCAATTTTTTGGCACTCAGCTTTCTTTAGAGACCAACTCTTACATCCATACCTGACTACTGGAAAAAACATAGCCTTGACGAGACAGACCTTTGTTAGCAAAGTACTATTTCTGCTTTTTAATATGCTGTCTAGGTTGGTCATAACTTTCCTTCCAAGGAGTAAGCATCTTTTAATTTCATGGCCGCAGTCACCATCTGCACTGATTTTGGAGCCCCCCAAAATAAAGTCTGCCACTGTTTCCACTGTTTCCCCATCTATTTGCCATGAAGTGATGGGACCAGATGCCATGATCTTCGTTTTCTGAATGTTGAGCTTTAAGCTAATTTTTTCACTCTCCTCTTTCATTTTCATCAAGAGCCTCTTTAGTTTTTCTTTACTTTCTGCCATAAGGGTGGTGTCATCTGTATTAGGTTATTGATATTTCTCCCAGCAATCTTGATTCCATCTTGTGCTTCATCCAACCTGGAATTTCTCTTGGTGTACTCTTGCATATAAGTTAAATAAGCAGGGTGACAATAGACAGCCTTGACGTACTCCTTTTCCTATTTGGAACCAGTCTGTTGTTCCATGTCCAGTTCTAACTGTTGCTTTCTGACCTGCATATGGATTTCTCAGGAAGCAGGTCAGGTGGTCTGGTGTACCCATCTCTTTCAGAAGTTTCAAGTTTATTGTGATCCACACAGTCAAAGGCTTTAATGTGGTCAATAAAGCAGAAATAGATTTTTTTTTTTTTTGGAACTCTCTTGCTTTTTCAATGATCCAGCAATTGTCGATAATTTGATCTCTGGTTCCTCTGCCTTTTCTAAAACCAGCTTGAACATCTGGAAGTTCACAGTTCACATATTGCTGAAGCCTGGCTTGGAGAATTTTGAGCATTACTTTACTAGCATGTGAGATGAGTGCAACTGTGCAGTAGTTTGAGCAATCTTTGGCACTGCCTTTCTTTGAGAATTGTTAGAATGCACATATTAACAGGAATATTTGGAGAAGATGATATGCCATGTAGATTTTTAAAAACTACAAAAGCGGAATAGATGAAATAAAAGGTGGTACTGGTTCTCTGCTGCCGCATAACAAATACCCTACTACCTAGTAGCCTTGATTCGCACAGTCTGAAGTTTGACAGTTTGGTCTGGATTCATTTGAGTGCTTGTTTTTTTGTTTCTTGTGCCGGTTTTACCTGAGGTCATATGGCTACAGTGAATTGATGATTCAGATGAACTCACTGATCTAAAACTTTCTCACTTGTCTGGAACTTGTGAGGCCAGGGTATCTTGGCTACCTTTCATACGACCTCTCCAGCAGGTTGGCTGCTGCTACTTCACACTGTTGGCTCAGAGTTCCAATCACAGTCAGAAAATGGCAAGCACCAATGTGCAAGCCATTTTAAAACACTGCTTGCTAATTTCTCTAAATCCTATTTTCTAATTTCCTTAAAGCAGCTCATGTGATCATGTTTAGATTAAATGGAGGCAGAAATAAACACTACCTCTTGAAGGAGGATCGGCAAAGTCACAATGCACAGGGCAGGCACCTGGAATGGAAGAGATGAATGAAGCCATCCTTGCAATCTAACAGAGATCCAGCAAACAAAAACTAAGTTGGAGAGGGCTGTGCAGAAAGCTAAAGAGTATGCTGATGCATAATCCAAAGGAACAGAGTTCAGAGAACAATGGAGTTCTTCCCCACATAGAATGTCATAGACGGTCAAGTAAAATAAATCTGAAGAAAAGTCACAGGACTTAATCAACAAAGAGGCCGCTAGTGCTCTTAGCAAGAAAGGCTCTTTTTTTCAATGTGTGCAATTAACTTCTGTTTAAATAGGTAATGTGTCTTGTGATAGATATTTTATTTTTTCCCCAGCTTTTTTGAGGTATAATTGATTAGACAAAAAACTGCACATCATTGATGTATGCCACTTGGTGAGTTTGTACGTAAGTACATACTTGTGTTGTCATCACCACGATCTTAGTAATAAATATATCCATCATCACCAAAATGTTCTGTGTCTCTTTGTTTTCTTTTTCCTTCCTTCCTGCCCTGCTTTTTCTTTCTTTCTTTTTGATGTAGTAAAAATATTTCACATGAGATCATACAATGGGATATAATTCCACTTTAAAAAAGAAGGAAAACTTATGAGATCATACAATGGAGTATAATTCCACCTTAAAAAAGAAGGAAAACTTACTATTTGTGATAGCATGGATAGCCCTGGAAGGCATTATACGAAGTGAATTAACTCAGTCACAGGAAGACAAACACTGCATGATTCCCCTCATATGATGCATCTAAAGCAATGAAAGGTTTAGAAGTGGAGGACAGAATGGTGGCCCCCAGGGGACTGGGAGAGGGAAGGACAGAAGGAGCCAGAACAGCTTTGAAACTCATAAGGATAGAGGGCCGAAGAGGGCATGGGAAATGTGGAGGATGCATCTGGGAATCCCAGAATTAAAGAAGAATGAGCAAAGATTGTCACTGCAGAGGGATGCAGGATGACTGGACAGCTGCATTCTTTTGTACTGTGAGATGTACATGAAACCAGGCATGTTTAAATGCTGGTAGGAGAGGCCAGGGAGAGGAATAACAGGTGCAGATGGAGAAAAAGGAGAAAGAAAAATGACTCAGCAGAGGAATCACTGCTAGACAGAAAAGGGGAACACCTGTTCTGCTGGAACAAGAGGAAAGGTGAAAACCATCTTTCAGAAATACAAAAGCAACCGACCACAGAGAAGGACATGGCCACACATTCATCATCAACAAGGGCAGTGGGCCAGGATATGACATTGCTGTCAAATTATAGCACAAACAGAATCTACTCCATGGAACAGTTTAGAATCAAAACAAACCTGGGTCTCAGTCCTGACTTTAACACTCGGCAGCTGAGCAGCCTTGGAAAAGTAACTTAACATTTCTGATCCTCTATTTTTCAACCTGTCCATGGACTCGTGACACTAGACCCTCACCTTTTGCAAGGTTCATATATGATCACACTGTCATGTTCATATATGTTCACATGTTCATCACACACGTTCATTTTTGATCACACTCCTCTCCCTGGTAGGCCCCATCCACCCAATGGGCTGCTGGCATGAGGGACATTAGGACACCTTTCTGAGTTCTAGTTTCTTCATCTAGAGAAGTTTAGACTGGACAGATGGGCTTTCCAGGCTCCTTTGGGCACTGAGGTTCTAAATATCCATAGGTCTCAGGAATGGTTCCAGCCTGGGATCTGCAAGACTTTTGAAAGGAGGACAGATTTACACAATGGAAGAGAAAAGACCCAGGATGAACATCTGGAAGCTCCTGACAAGCTTGAGCCTTGCTGCTAACTCTTTGAAGGAAGAGGCAGGAACCACAGACCTGCCAGAGAAAGGAGGCGAAGTGGAGACTTGATCGTGACCTTTATGAGGGAATTACTTTTCTAGAAGCTTGACAATCCCTCTCTGGAGCCAAAAACATGGCAGACTGCCAACGCCCATCCTTCATTCATTCCAAAAATATTCACTCAATGTCTCTGAGGTGCCATACAGTCTACAAGACATCGGGAACATACCAGTGATCAAAACAGGCAGAAACCATTCCTTTAAGCAGCTGACACTCTGATAAAAGTATATCATAAGATAATAAGTGCTATGGGCTTCCCAGGCGGCTCTAGTGGTAAAGAACCCGCCTGCCAATGCAGGAGACATAAGAGACACACGTTCGATGTCTGGGTTGGGAAGATCCTCTGGATGAGGGCATGGCAACCCACTCCAGTATTCTTTCCTGGAGAATTTCATGGACAGAGGAGCCTAGCAGGCTACAGTCCATCGGGTCACAAAGAGTCGGATACTACTGAAGCAATTTAGCATGCACATATTAAGTGCTATAAAGAAAGATAAAGCAGGGAAGATGAGCAGGTGAGGGAATGGATGAATACAAGTGTTATTTTAGATAGGGTTGTCAGAAAGGGCTTCATAGAGAAGGCAGTGCTTAGGCACAGGCCTGAGAATAGAGAGAGTAACAGCCATGTGTGAACATGTGGGGATGAGCACACCAAATAGAAGAAATCGGTGTCAAGGCAGGAATGTACCCAGCATGTCCCAGCCTGGAGTAAGGAACATCACGCATCAAGGCCACAATGCACATCCTTACACGACTCCTCTTTAGGTATTTGCGTGGAGCTCAGTCACAATCATAAGGAGATATTACAAATCAAACAGACTCAGGGTTGCGTGACCCTCTCCCAAGCGTTCCCCTTGCTGCACTCAGCCACAGTCACCTGCAGCCGATCAGGATACCTACACTGCATCATCAAAATTATTCATGTAGCCTCTAGATAAGGTTCTCTGAACAGCCATACTTCTTATGATATTCTAGGGGTTTCCTTTTCTTTTTTATGGGATAAAACTACTAGTTGGAAAATCTATTTTGTCCTGCTATAAGCTCTTTACCTATTGGCATTATCCAAAACAGACTTTAAGATGGAAGCTTCTTTCTTCAGAGGATACATTCTACAATTTGGCATTGCTATGGAGCTCCAGGATTATTGATTTCTGCATAGTAATGACCTCATAACTTGCAGTTCCTCCCTCTCATTCTTTCTAATGCCCTCAATTTTATTTTTGCTCCTTGGTGACAAATTCCAAGCAATCTTCTGGAGCTGACAAGAAGCTAATTTTTAGATAAGGATGTAAAACTGTTTTTAAAAATTCATGATAAACACAGGGGTGTCTATTTAAAATACTGGTGTTCTGTTATCCACAGGATGCAGTTGAGAAGCTGTAAATCTGGACTGGTGAATCTGATGTTATTCTCACTACAGGGTCTGAATTGATCAGTCCAAGGTGGCTGATGGGGCTTCCCAGGTGGTACTAGTGGTAAAGAACCTGCCTGACAATGTCTGAGTTGAAAGAAACATGGGTTCGATCCCTGGGTTGGGAAGATCTCCAAGAGGAGGGCATTGCAATCCACTCCAGTATTCTTGCCTGGAGAATCTCATGGAGGGTTGAGCCTGGTGGGCTATGGTCCATAGGGTCACACAGAGCTGGACATGACTGAAGCTACTTAGCATGCATGCCAGGCTGCTGATGTCTGCCTTCACTGGACACTGACGTGGCTTTCCCATGGCTCTCCAGTTTACAAAGCTGTTCCACGTGCCTTAGTTGAATGCTAGGTGGTTCCCTCTAGTCACCACTGATCTCTTAATTGCTAAATTCCAGGTATAGTCTGACTATGGCCTCCCTGTAGGGTTTGGAGCTCTTAGCCACTCCTGCCTGACATTTTCAGTTGTGTCTTTAGCCTTGTGATTCTATCTAGTTTCTACCCCATCACGCTCCTTTGCTGAGCCTTGTTGGTAGATGTCTCTTTCTGAATATATCCAAAGTTTGGTCTTCTCCAGGATTGTGTTCCGGCCTTCTTTGCTGTGAGATCTCCAAACCTATCCATCAAATCACCTGCTGTGCATATGCCGAAGGTCTCCACATGTGGCCTCCAGCCTTGATCGCTGGGTCCTCACTGATCTGGCCCTGGGCATGTAGTTGTCCGTAGGACCCAGGGCTCTCACAGATGCCTCCAGCTCAGGTCAATCACCAAATGGTCTGTGTCCTTCTGTAGCTTCTGCCCATGAAGTTTAGTGCCGACTTTCTTTCCTTCATCCCCACTCTGGTCCCAGTTGGTCCACTTCACAAGCCATTCCCTTTGCAGACTTTGTTCAGACAACATATTCTCTGTGCTTCTTCCTAGAAAAGCACAACTTTCTCTTTCCTGCTATTGCTGCAACCAATACAGACATCTAATACTGCATAAACACACCGTGGTAGCATTTTTGTTTCTTGCACAAAGATCTCTGAAGTCATCAACAGTTTTATCTCTGATGCCTGCCAAATGGCCAGATCTCATGGGCATAAGGAAGGTACTGGCAGTTCCTTCCCACTGAGCTTCCCTTGACAGTGAGTGAGCCAAGAGGATGAGGGCAGGAATGGCGAGGGGACAGAGCAGGGCCTGGCTCTGTCCCAGCTCCTCACCGAGCCACTGTACTGGCCTGCATCCAAGCACATAATCATCAAGTGATCAAGTGAAAGGTTGACCAGGAGTCCCAACCAGCTCAGCCCCTTGCTGCTTAGACTCCTGGTTGAGGATATTACGTCTTCATTGGGAGGAAATAGATACAAGGGCCAGGGAGCAGCACACCGGAGGGATGGCAGAGGGTGAGGGCTTTCTAAGGATGTGTGAAGAAAAAGCATTCCATGAAGAGGAAACAAGTGACTGGAGTCAACAGAACAGGGGGAAGTAGGGGATGAGATTGGGAAGGATAAGTGTGGACAGATCATGGAGGGTCTAGCAGATTCCCATGAGGCCTGGAGGTTTATTGTGAGTCATGTGAGGAGACTTTGGATGGCTTTGTGCAGAGAGATGACATAATCACGCATTCAGTGTGTCACGTGTGGAGGATGGGGAGGTTGGGTTGGGGACAAGGAAGCCAGTTAGGAGGCTATTAAAATAATCCAAGTGAGAGATAGCTGTGGCTTGGACCAACAGGCAAGTTCGGAAGTTATGGAGGTATAAAAAGTAGTTTGACACATGAAAAGATGCTCCACATCACTAATTATCAGAGAAATACAAACCAAAACTACAAGGAGATATCATCTCACATGGGTTAGAATGACCATCATCAAAAAAACTTACAAACAATAAATGCTGGAGAGGGTATTGAGAAAAGGGTATACTTCATATACTGTTGGTGGGAAGTAAATTGGTAACAGTTGCATGGAGAATAGTATGGAGGTTCCTTTAAAAACTAAAAATAGAACTAACATATGACCCAGTAATCACATTCCTGGGCTGACACCCAGAGAAAACCATAATCCAGAAAGATACATGCACCCCAGTGTCCATTGTAGCACTACTTGCAATAGCCAGGACATGGAAGCAACCTAAATGCCCATCAACAGAGGAAGGGATAAAGAAGATGTGAGTATATATACAATGGAATACTACTCAGCCATAAAAAAGAATGAAATAATACCATTTGCAGCAAAATGGATAGACCCAGAGGTTATCACATTAAGTGAAGTCAGACACAGAAAGACAAATATCATATGGCACTGCTTATACATGGAATCATATTTTAAAAGGGTACAAATGAACTCATTTACAAAACAGAAGTAGTGTTAAGGATATAGAGAACAAGCTTGTTGTTAGCGGGGATAAGGGGGAGGGATAAATTGGGACTGACATACACACACTATACAGATACAATAGATAACTTATAAGAACCTACTGCATAGCACAGGGAACTCTACTCAATAATCCATAATGGCCTACATGGGAAAAGAATCTTAAAAAAAAAAACAAAAGAGAAAGGCTTTATGTATACATATAACTGATTCACTCTGCTATACACGTAAGACTAACACAACATTATAAATCAACGATACTTCAATAAAATTTTTCTTTAAAAAAGAAGTGGTTTGATTCTCTTTGTATCCTGAATATAAATAAGAGCCGAGATGGATTAGAGACTAATACTGGGATGAGAAAGCTGCTGTGGGGACAAAATGAGATACACACACGCAGTGCCTCACCTACGGCCCTGGTCTCAGCCCACCTCTACCCCACGCTGCACATTTCCCTACAAGTAAAATGAAATCCCTGGGAAATTCACAGGCTGTCTGGCTGAGAGGAGGAAAGAGGAGGCAGAGGGAGTCCCTGCCTTGGCCAGCACACGCTCACTCACCTTCCTGGCTCTCAGATCCCTGCAGTTCCCCAGGCAACAAGGACACTCAAAAATCATGCCATGCAGGTCAACTAGAGAAATTCTAGGTGCTCCCCCCAACCTAGACCCTTGTGCATGCCACTCCCCACCTCAGTTCCTTCTTTGCAACTTGGTTCTTCGTCTGGGCACCTGCTATCACTCCTGTAAGATTCAGCTTGTTAGGAGCACTTAATTCTCCCGAGCCCCCAGCCCTGCCCCTCTACATTCTGAGTCAGAGATGGTCTCTGCAGCTCTCCCAGCACCCTGGAGCTCTCTACCACTTCAGACCTCACCATGCTGGATCTTAATTGTGGCAGGATTGAAAATCCATCCCCATTACTCTTCTGTGTACAAAGAAAATGTGGTTTCTTCATTCGGTCAATAACTGGCCTGTTCTTCCTCACAAGCCCCCTCCCCACTGGTAAGCAAGAAAAGAAAACTGAATTAAGTTTAAGCTGTTACTCTTGGGTCTGATTCTAAATTTGAAGAATCTGCTGAATTTAGTGCATAGTCTCTTGAGGTCAAAATGCTCAGATTCTCAAGTTTCTGAAGCCTGTCTCCCAGGCTCCATCCCTTCCTCTCTATGTATATTGTTGGGCTGGTGAATGGAGAGAGTGGAGCATCCTTGAACAGACCTGGTACCCTCTGAATCCTCTCTTGTTTAGGCTATGGAGAGATAGGGCTGAACTGACCCTGAATGACCTCCCCCAGAGTGAGTCAGTTCCACCCCAGGCATCCCATCAATGCCGGCTGGGACACCTCTGGCTGCTGTGACTTGCCAACTGGCCTCTCAGCTTCTTCAAGACCCAGCAGTGCTTTCCGGCTGATTGGTGCTTCCTTGGGGCTCTCACTGACGCCTCTCCTAGGCCCTTCAGAGTCTCTGCCATGTCTGAATCCATCCTTGCTGTAGTGTCTCCCTATATCCTTCCACAGGACCACTTATGGTAGACCCTTTTCCCCACCATATCCACCCTCCATCCATGCATCCCACCCATTCCCCCGGGGAGCCAAAGTACAGGGAAGCCAACCCTAGCTTGATCACTCCTCTGGCCATTTGCCTCTTTTGATCACATCTTCCTTTCCTGTCTTCTTCCCACATCTGCCATGATTAGAAAGAGCAAACTATTCTCAGGGTCTTTTCTTGATTTGCAAAGACTTCTAGAACACCAAACTAGATGATCATATTTCTTGCTTTGTTAAATGAGAACTAACAAACACATGAAAAGATGCTCAACATCACTCATTATCAGAGAAATGCAAATCAAAACCACTATGAGGTACCATTTCATGCCAGTCAGAATGGCTGCGATCCAAAAGTCTACAAGCAATAAATGCTGGAGAGGGTGTGGAGAAAAGGGAACCCTCTTACTCTGTTGGTGGGAATGCAAACTAGTACAGCCACTATGGAGAACAGCATGGAGATTCCTCAAAAAACTGGGAATAGAACTGTCTTATGATCCAGCAATCCCACTGCTGGGCATACACACTGAGAAAACCAGAATTGAAAAAGACAAGTGTACCCCAATGTTCATCACAGCACTGTTTATAATAGCCAGGACATGGAAGCAACCTAGATGTCCATCATCAGATGAATGGATAAGAAAGCAGTGGTACATATACACAATGGAGTATTACTCAGCCATTAAAAAGAATACATTTGAATCAGTTCTAATGAGGTGGATGAAACTGGAGCCTATTATAGAGTGAAGTAAGCCAGAAATAAAAACACAAATACAGTATACTAATACAGTATACTAATGCATATATCGGGGAAGGTAATGGCACCCCACCCCAGCACTTTTGCCTGGAAAATCCCATAGACGGAGGAGCCTGGTAGGCTCCAGTCCATGGGGTCGCTAAGAGTCGGACATGACTGAGCGACTTCACTTTCACTTTTCACTTTCATGCATTGGAGAAGGAAATGGCAACCCACTCCAGTGTTCTTGCCTGGAGAATCCCAAGGACAGGGGGGCCTGGTGGGCTTCCATCTATGGGGTTGCACAGAGTCGGACACGACTGAAGCGACTTAGCAGCAGCAGCAGCAATGCATATATATGGACTTTAGAAAGATGGTAACAATAACCCTGTATACAAGACAGCAAAAGAGACACTGATGTATAGAACAATATTTTGGACTCTGGGAGAGCGAGAGGGTGGGATGATTTGGGAGAATGGCATTGAAATAAGTATAATATCATATACGAAATGAGTCACCAGTCCAGATTCGATGCCTGATACTAGATGCCAGAGGCTGGTGCACTGGGATGACCCAGAGGGATGGTATGGGGAGGGAGGAGGGAGGAGGGTTCAGGATGGGGAACACATGTATACCTGTGGCAGATTCATTTTGATACATGGCAAAACCAATACAATATTGTAAAGTTAAATAAAATTAAATTAAATTAAAAAAATAAAATAATTTAGAATGTTTTCAAATGCTACAAAGATGTTCTTCCAGCCTGTATTTGTCAGCCACAATAATGTAGCATAAGAAACAATTACAAAACTCTAAGAGTATCCTTAATAGGCATTTAGTTAGCTCATGGCTGTGGAGGTTGAATGGGGCTAGAAGACTGAACCTGAGTTCCACTGAAGTGACCCGGCTGGGGTGATTCTGCACCACTTGTTTCTCTTCTCTCTCCTGAAGCAAGCAGGTTGAGCCCAGGTACATGATTCTGCAGGTAAGGCAGAGTGCAGCAAGGAAGCCCATATGTGCAAGCATGTTTCATGCCTCCACTGACTTCAGGTCTCTCAACATCCCATTGGCCAAAGCAAACTCTGTAGGGTGGAGAAGTATCCTCCCCTTAAATGAAAGAACTCCACAAACTTTCATGGGTAAGGTTGTTACCGATAGAGGAATGAAGAGCTGGGAACACAGAAATCCTGAGTAGTACTGACTATTCTAGAATGGTTCTTCTAGGACCCCTACCCCCTTTTCACACCCTTGCCCTAAGACTGACAACTGTCTTGTGCCAGCTAGCATGCTAATCCCTGTTATGGAACTACCTAATCATTCGTATCCCTCCAAGCTGTGACCTCTGTAAGATCAGGGACTGTGTCCTATCAATCTTTGTGAGCCCTGATAGCCTACATAAAGTATTTGCAGCAGATCATACAGTTGCCTCCCTATCACAAGGTTCCTCTTCCCCTGTTTGTTGGCAGCCATATGCTCTGGGTGACAATGTCAGGGTGCCAATGCTCTGGGTGGCAATGAGCACGCTTCTCACTTTAGAAGTGGGTGTGTCCCTCTAAAAGTTCACACGGGAAAAATAGAGAATGAATAAAAGTTCACATGGAAACAAACCAAGGCAAAAGCTAATCAGTGCACGATGTTACCCTTGGACACAGAGTACAAGGGTGAATCTGTCAGAGTAGACCTTAGAACATCTGTTTCCCTGTTGTAGAAACTAACACCCATCTCCTTCCAATGTGCATGAGAAAACACACAGCCCTGGTCCATCGAGAGCCACATGGCTAACACAAGGGGAGCTGGTCTAGCACGAAGCAGATCTGAGAGGAGCGCAGATAAAGAAATGGAGAGCTGAGCTACACCCTCCCTCTGAAGTGTTCGGCTGAGTGGCACCATCCGCCACCTCACAACCACCCCTCAGAATTCTCCATGTCCTTTGTTCTAATTCTCTTTCCTTTTTCCAAAGCACTTTTCCTCTGACTTACTATATGTTTATTCATTGAGCTAAACCTATTTATTTGTTCATTGTCTATCTTCTTACACTAAAATGCAGGCTCCATATGGGTAAAGACTGTTATATTCACTGCTCTGCCCTCAATATCTAGAATTGTGCCTGGAACATAAAACATACCTAATGAAAATTTGTCAAACAGATGAATGAATGAGTGAAACGTTTAAGTCTGAGTTTCCTGTTTATTACCTCTAAAACAATCCTGACATGCTGTTCAACACACACTTGTTGAATGAAGGTGTGTTTGGCAGAGTCAGTGAGAGCAAGAGACAGAGCTGCCTGCAGACACTCAAAGACCAGGGTAAGGAAAAATATTAGATTCAGTCTATGTGGTTCAAGAAATGGATGTTACATTAAGGCTCAATATAAGGAAAAACTTGGTAGTAAGTTGTTCCAGGTGGGATGTGCTGACAGAGAATGTGATGAGCTTCTTGTCACTGGTGGTATAACAGAGGAAGTCAAGCTACCAGGAGAAACTAGGGAAAGGACTCTTGAAACAATGACAGGCTAGATGTAGATTCTGGGACATTTTCAATACTGAAAAGTTATAGCTCTAACTCTCTCTCCTGGATCTGCAGACTACATACTTCCTCTTAACCTCTGAAAAGCTTAGCATGCCTCTGTTTTAGGTATATATCACTAGGAAAAATTTTCTCCAGTCTAGTCCTACTTTGGCACATCATTTGCTTATGACTTGGAGAAGATCAGCATACCTCAGGGAGCCTCAGTTTATTTATCCACAAAAGGAGGGAATTGGAGTGGATAAATTAAACTTATTCTTGTTTAGTTGCTATGTTGTGTCTGATTCCTTGCGACCTCATGGACTGTAGCCCACCAGGCTCCTCTGTCCATGGGATTTCCCAGGCAAGAATACTGGAGTGGGTAGCCATTTCCCTCTTCAGAGGATCTTCCTAAATGATGGACTGAACCCACATCATGCTTGACAGACGGATTCTTTACCACTGAGCCACTGGGGAAGCCTGGATAAATTAAATACCCCAAGATTATATTGTGAGTGCTTATCTGCAGCTTGATGCTATACTAAGGGCTTAAGAGCCTTGGTTTAATGTGATTTTCATAATAATGGAAAGCTTTACTATGAAAGATACACACTACTATTCTTCTCTTTTTATAGATAAAGAAACAAAGATTCAAAAAGGCTGAATAATGTGTCCCAAGTCACGAATTCTGGAACTTGGAACCTGAACTATTAATCAGGGTTCCAACTTGTCAAACTAGAACTTATCTATAATTTGTCACCTCCTTGGGGTCTTTTAGCTCTAACAGTCTGGGATTCTACACCTTCCCCCATTGGGCCACATAATCAGGATTCAAGACTTCATAACCAACCCAGGTCAGCACAAAAGCAGTGCAACCTGTCCTTCTGGCCCCTCTGAACTAAGTATCTCCAAACACCCAGATAGCAAACCACATTGCCAAAAGTCTGTGTTTCTCAACTCTTCCCCACTCTACCCCATCCCTTCAAGCTTCCTGGACTATAAGAGGCAATATAAAGAGTATTTGCTCTGAGTCAGACACTTCCAAATGTGGGATCAGAACAAACATGTGGGAGAAAAAGTTGAATCTGGGTGTAAGAGTATCATTAGCATTCCCATTCTCAGATAGAAAGACTAAAGGTCAGTGAGATTATGTAATGTGTTCCAGGTCACTCATAGCTAGTAAGAGACAAAGTCAAGACATTAAACTAAGTATAACTTGCTGCAACAAGCACAAGGCCATTCTCTCTCCATTTATCTGTGTGAGTGTGTAGGAGTGAGCACTGAGAGTGCCCGGCCTACCCGCAAGCGGCGCACTGAGAGCGCCCGGCCTACCCGCGAGCGGCACACTGAGAGGAGCTACCCAACAACCAAGGAAGGACGGCGGTGAGGACTGGCGCACTAAGCACGGCCGAGAGGAGCTACCCCACGACCGAGGTCAGGAAGGGTGGCGGTGAGGAGATACCCCGCCCCCAAGGTCAGGAAGGGCGGCGGTGAGGAGAGACCCCTCATCCAAGGTAAGGTGCGATGGCTGTGCTTTGCTGGAGCAGCCAGGAAGAGATACCCCAGGCCCAAGGTAAGAGAAACCCAAGTAGGACGGTAGGTCTTGCAAGAGGGCATCAGAGGGCAAATACACTGAAACCATACTCACAGAAAACTAGTCAATCTAATCACACCAGGACGACAGCCTTGTATAACTCAATGAAATTAAGCCATGCCCGTGGGGCAACCCAGGATGGGCGGGTCATGGTGGAGAGATCTGACAGGGTGTGGTCCGCTGGAGAAGGGAATGGCAAACCACTTCAGTATTCTTGCCTTGAGAACCCCATGAACAGTATGAAAAGGCAAAATGATAGGATACTGAAAGAGGAACTCCCCAGGTCAGTAGGGGCCCAATATGCTACTGGAGATCAGTGGAGAAATAACTCCAAGAAGAATGAAGGGATGGAACCAAAGCAGAAAGAATACCCAGCTGTAGATGTGTCTGGTGATAGAAGCAAAGTCCGATGCTGTAAAGAGCAATATTGCATAGGAACCTGGAATGTCAGGTCCATGAATCAAGGCAAATTGGAAGTGGTCAAACAAGAGATGGCAAGAGTGAATGTCGACATTCTAGGAATTAGCGAACTAAAATGGACTGGAATGGGTGAATTTAACTCAGATGATCATTATATCTACTACTGTGGGCAGGAATCCCTCAGAAGAAACGGAGTCGCCATCATGGTCAACAAAAGAGTCCGAAATGCAGTACTTGGATGCAATCTCAACAATGACAGAATGATCTCTCTTCGTTTCCAAGGCAAACCATTCAATGTCACAGTAATCCAAGTCTATGCCCCAACCAGTAACGCTGAAGAAGCTGAAGTTGAACGGTTCTATGAAGACCTACAAGACCTTTTAGAACTAACACCCAAAAAAGATGTCCTTTTCATTATAGGGGACTGGAATGCAAAAGTAGGAAGTCAAGAAACACCTGGAATAACAGGCAAATTTGGCCTTGGAATATGGAATGAAGCGGGGCAAAGACTAACAGAGTTCTGCCAAGAAAATGCATTGGTCATAGCAAACACCCTCTTCCAACAACACAAGAGAAAACTCTATACATGGACATCACCAGGTGGTCAACACCAAAATCAGATCGATTATATTCTTTGCAGCCAAAGATGGAGAAGCTCTATACAATCAGCAAAAACAAGATCAGGAGATGACTGTGGCTCAGACCATGAACTCCTTATTGCCAAATTCAGACTTAAATTGAAGAAAGTAGGGAAAACTACTAGACCATTCAGGTATGACCTAAATCAAATCCCTTATGATTATACAGTGGAAGTGAGAAATAGATTTAAGGGCCTAGATATGATAGATAGAGTGCCTGATGAACTATGGAATGAGGTTCGTGACATTGTACAGGAGACAGGGATCAAGACCATCCCCATGGAAAAGAAATGCAAAAAAGCAAAATGGCTGTCTGGGGAGGCCTTGCAAATAGCTGCAAAAAGAAGAGAAGGGAAAAGCAAAGGAGAAAAGGAAAGATATAAACATCTGAATGCAGAGTTCCAAAGAATAGCAAGAAGAGATAAGAAAGCCTTCTTCAGCGATCAATGCAAAGAAATAGAGGAAAACAACAGAATGGGAAAGACAAAGGATCTATTCAAGAAAATCAGAGATACCAAAGGAACATTTCATGCAAAAATGGGCTCAATAAAGGACAGAAATGGTATGGACCTAACGGAAGCAGAAGATATTAAGAAGAGGTGGCAAGAATACACAGAAGAACTGTACAAAAAAGAGCTTCACGACCCAGATTATCATGACGGTGTGATCACTGACCTAGAGCCAGACATCCTGGAATGTGAAGTCAAGTGGGCCTTAGAAAGCATCACTACAAACAAAGCTAGTGGAGGTGATGGAATTCCAGTGGAGCTATTCCAAATCCTGAAAGATGATGCTGTGAAAGTGCTACACTCAATATGCCAGCAAATTTGGAAAACCCAGCAGTGGCCACAACTGGAAAAGGTCAGTTTTCATCCCAATCCCAAAGAAAGGCAATGCCAAAGAGTGCTCAAACTACCACACAATTGCACTCATCTCACACGCTAGTAAAGTAATACTCAAAATTCTCCAAGCCAGGCTTCAGCAATATGTGAACTGTGAACTTCCTGATGTTCAAGCTGGATTTAGAAAAGGCAGAGGAACCAGAGATCAAATTGCCAACATCTGCTGGATCATGGAAAAAGCAAGAGAGTTCCAGAAAAACATCTATTTCTGCTTTATTGACTATGCCAAAGCCTTTGACTGTGTAGATCACAATAAACTGTGGAAAATTCTGAGAGAGATGGGAATACCAGACCACCTGATCTGCCTCTTGAGAAATCTGTATGCAGGTCAGGAAGCAACAGTTAGAACTGGACATGGAACAACAGACTGGTTCCAAATAGGAAAAGGAGTATGTCAAGGCTGTATATTGTCACCATGTTTATTTAACTTATATGCAGAGTACATCATAAGAAATGCTGGACTGGAAGAAACACAAGTTGGAATCAAGATTGCCGGGAGAAATATCAATAACCTCAGATATGCAGACGATACCACCCTTATGGCAGAAAGTGAAGAGGAACTAAAAAGCCTCTTGATGAAAGTGAAAGTGGAGAGTGAAAAGGTTGGCTTAAAGCTCAACATTCAGAAAACGAAGATCATGGCATCTGGTCCCATCACTTCATGGAAAATAGATGGGGAAACAGTGGAAACAGTGTCAGAATTTATTTTTCTGGGCTCCAAAATCACTACAGATGGTGACTGCAGCCATGAAATTAAAAGACGCTTACTCCTTGGAAGGAAAGTTATGACCAACCTAGATAGCATATTCAAAAGCAGAGACATCACTTTGCCAACAAAGGTTCGCCTAGTCAAGGCTATGGTCTTTCCTGTGGTCATGTATGGATGTGAGAGCTGGACTGTGAAGAAGGTTGAGCACCGAAGAATTGATGCTTTTGAACTGTGGTGTTGGAGAAGACTCTTGAGAGTCCCTTGGACTGCAAGGAGATCCAACCGGTCCATTCTGAAGGAGATCAGCCCTGGGATTTCTTTGGAGGGAATGATGCTAAAGCTGAAACTCCAGTATTTTGGCCACCTCATGCAAAGAGTTGACTCATTGGAGAAGACTCTGATGCTGGGAGGGATTGGGGGAAGGAGGAGAAGGGGATGACAGAGGATGAGATGGCTGGATGGCATCACTGACTCAATGGACGTGAGTCTGAGTGACCTCTGAGAGCTGGTGATGGATAGGGAGGCCTGGCGTGCTGCAGTTCATGAGGTCGCAAAGAGTCGGACACGACTGAGTGAGTGATCTGATCTGTAGGAGTGAGCGTTTTTCCTCCATTTAAATATTGTCCATGAACTGACTGTGGCTCAGATCACAAATTCCTTTTTGCCAAATTCAGACTTAAATTGAAGAAAGTCGTGAAAGCAACTAGACCATTCAGGTATGATCTAAACCAAATCCCTTACAATTATACAGTGGAAGTGACAAATAGACTCAAGGGATTAGATCTGATAGACAGAGTGCCTGAAGAACTATGGATGGTGGTTTGTGACATAGTACAGGATATGGTGATCAAAACCGTCTCCAAGAAAAAGAAATGCAAAAAGGCAAAATGGTTGTCTGAGGAGGTTTTACAAGTAGCTGAGAAAAGAAGAGAAATGAAAGGCAAAGGAGAAAAATATATGCAGAGTTCCAAAGAACAGCAAGGAGAGAAAAGAAAACCTTTCTATGTGACCAATACAAAGAAACAGAGGAAAACAATAGAATGGGAAAGACTATAGAGATCTCTTCAAGATTATTAGAGATACCAAGGAAACATTTCATGCAAAGATGGGCATAATAAAGAACAGAAATGGTATGAATCTAAAGGAAGCAGAAGACATTAAGAAGAGATGGCAAGAATACACAGAACTGTACAAAAAGGACCTTAATGACCCAGATAACCACAATGGTGTGATCACTCACCTAGAGCCAGACATCTTGAAGTGCAAAGTCAAGTGGGCCATAGGAAGCATCACTATAGAACAAAACTAGTGGAGGCAATGAAATTCCCGCTGAGCTATTTCAAATCCTAAAAGATGATGCTGTGAAAGTGCTGCACTCAATATATCAGCAAATTTGGAAAACTCTACAGTGGCCAAAGGATGTGAAAAGGTCAGTTTTCATTCCAATCCCAAAGAAAGGCAATGCCAAAGAATGCTCAAACTACTGCACAATTGCACTCATCTCACACGCTACCAAAGTAATGTTCAAAAATCTCCAAGCTATTCTTCAAGAGTATGTGATCCAATAATTTCCAGATGTTCAAGCTGGTTTTACAAAAAGAAGAGGAACCAGAGACCGAATTGCCAAAATCTGCTGGATCATAGAAAAAGCAAGAGAATTCAATAAAAACATCTACTTTTCCTTCATTGAATACACCAAAGTCTTTCTGACTGTGTGAATCAAACATACTGTGGAAAATTCTTAAAGAGATGAGAATACCAGAACACCTGACCTGCCTCCTGAGAAACCTGTATGCAGGTCAAGAAGCAACAGTCAGAACTGGACATGGAACAACTGTTTCCAAATTGGGAAAGGAGTACATCAAGGCTGCATACTGTCACTCTGCTTATTTAACTTATATGCAGAGTACATCATGCAAAATGCCAGGCTGAAGCACAAACGGGGATCAAGATTGCTGGAAGAAATATCAGATATGCAGATGATATGACCCTTATGACAGAAAGTGAAGAGGAACTAAGGAGCCTCTTTATGAAGGTGAAAGAGGAGAGTAAAAAAGCTGGCTTAAAACTCAACATTCTAAAAACCAAGATCATGGCATCCAGTCCCATCATGCATGACAAATGGATAGGGAAATATTGGAAACAGTGACAGACTTTATTTTCTTGGGCTCCTAGATCACTGTGGAGAGTGACAGCAGCCATGAAATTAAAAGACGCTTGGTCCTCAGAAGAAAAACTATGACCAACTTAGATAGCATGTTAAAGAGACATCACTTTGCCAACAAAGTCCGTAGAATCAAAGCTATGGTTTTTCCAGTAGGAATACATGAATGTGAGGAGTTGGACCATAAAGAAGGCTGAGTGTTGAAAAATTGATGCTTTTGAACTGTGGTATTGGAGAAGACTCTTCAGAGTCCCTTGGACTGCAAGAAGATCCAACCAGTCCAACCTAAAGGAAATCAATCCTGAATATTCATTGGAAGGACTGATGCTGTAGCTGAAATGCCAATACTTTGGCCACCTGATGTCAAGAGTTGACTCATTAGGAAAGACCCTGATGCTGGGAAAGACAGAAGGAAGGAGGAGAAGGGGATGACAGAGGATGAGATGGTTGGATGGCATCACCAACTCAATGGACATGAGTTTGAGCTAGCTCTGGGAGATGGTGAAGGACAGGGAAGCTTGGCATGCTGTAGTCCTTGGGGTTGCAAAGAGTCGGACATGACTTAGCAACTGAACAACAACAAATATTGTCCTGGAGAAGTGGAAAATAACACTTCAATTTCACTTTATATATATATATTCCTAGATAAATATCACTTCTCTTCCTAATTCAGAAGTTGACAAAATTATTAGAGCTGCCATTTGTCTGCCTTCTCTCCATATATCCTTCCATTCCACTCTTCAGAGTCCCTTGGACTGCGAGGAGATCCAACCAGTCCAACCTAAAGGAAATCAATCCTGAATATTCATTGGAAGGACTGATGCTGTAGCTGAAATGCCAATACTTTGGCCACCTGATGTCAAGAGTTGACTCATTAGGAAAGACCCTGATGCTGGGAAAGACAGAAGGAAGGAGGAGAAGGGGATGACAGAGGATGAGATGGTTGGATGGCATCACCAACTCAATGGACATGAGTTTGAGCAAGCTCTGGGAGACGGTGAAGGACAGGGAAGCCTGGCATGCTGTAGTCCATGGGGTTGCAAAGAGTCGGACATGACCTAGCAACTGAACAACAACAAGTATTGTCCTGGAGAAGTGGAAAACAACACTTCAATTTCACTTTATATATATATATTCCTAGATAAATATAATTTCTCCTCCTAATTCATAAGTTGACAAAATTGTTAGAGCTGCCATTTGTCTGCCTTCTCTCCATATATCCTTCCATCCCCACCCCAATAAATGGCCAGAGAAGCTACCATGCAGAAATTATGTGAAGTTGCCTAGTCCAATCTTTGACTAATGTGACAGTTAGCTATTGCCACCATAATGCTGCCTAACAAAACTCAGGAGCTTAAGACAATGATCATCTGCTGTCATGGGTATGGAGGTCAGTTCGGGTGATTTGGCTTCAAATTGCAGCATCTTAGCATTGACTGACTTATACCAAGTTCAGCCAGGTGGCTTTGCTTCAAGCTGCACGGCCCTACCCCACACGTCTTTCATCCTCCCTTGGACCAGCGAAAAGGAATGTGTCTTTCTTATGGCGTTAGCGAGCAAGCCAAACCACACAGATGTCTCTTAAGCTTCTATTCACATCAGGTCTGCTAACATTCTGTGGACCAAAATAAATCACATGAAAAAAATCAAAGTCAAGGAATGGCAAAGTGTTCCACTCACAAAGAGGGTAGGGGCTACCATCTTTGGTAGATGCTAAGGGCTACCATAGTGAAATATCACAAATTGGGTAGCTTCAATAATATAAATTTGTTTCTTACAGTTCTGGAAGATCAAGGTAGGTTGAGTGTCTCCCAAGGCTTCTCTCCTTGGCTTATAGCTGTCCACCTTCCCACTGTGTCCCCACTCTTCCTTGTCTCTGTATGTGCATGCTACTGGTGTCTCAGCCTTTTCTTATGAGGATATCAGTCCTGTTGACTTCAGGTCCCACCCTTATGACCTCATGGGACATTAATTACCTCTTTAAAGGCCACCTACAAATACATCACATTAGGCGTTAGGGCCTTGTAAACATGAATTGTGGTTGGGGGACACTATTAAATTTATAACATAGGGTTAGTGAATTTTTGGAACATCTGTTTTCATTTTAAGCTTTTCCACAACTTGGAGTCTGGCTGATCATAGTTTCAAACTCTAACTCTAGCACTTAACAGTTGTGTAACCTTAGGAAGATTACTTCCCCACTTAGAAAAACAGATCACTGACAGTGGAATGGATAAAGAAGATACGGTACCTACACACAGTGAAATACTACTCAGCCACAAAAAGAAGGAAACAATGCCATTTGCAGCAACATAGATGGATCTAGAAATTGTCATCTTAGTGAAGTAAGTCAGAAAGAGAAAAACAAACATCAAATGATATTGCTTTTGGGTGAAATCGAAAACAAATGTTACAAATGAAACTTATTTACAAAACAGAAATAGAGTCACAGATGTAGAAAACAAACTTATGGTTATGGGGTGGGGAGGGGAGGGGAGGAGATAATTTGGGAGACTGGGATTGACATATATATACTACTACATATAAAACAGATAACTAATAAGAACCTACTGTACAGCACAGGGAACTCTTCTCAATACTCCATAATGACCTACAAGGGAAAAGAATTTTAAAAGAGTAGATATATGTGTGTGTGTGTGTGTGTGTGTGTGTGTGTGTGTGTGTGTGTGTATTTGATTCACTTTCCTATACAGAAGAAACTAGCACAACATTATAAATTAAGTAAGTTCCAATAAAAATTAATTTTTAAAAATAGAATGCTTTTAATAACCAACTCACACATCAGTTAAAATTTGAATGAAAGAATTCATTAAAAACCAAGTGCAAAGTAGTTGCTCAATAAATACTGCTGGTACTGTGGCTCTTTACAATCAGGAAGCTTCCACTCTACTCAGGGAGGCTGTACAGGCTCTAACATCAGCCACATGCCTTTCCTTCTGGAACCAAGATTCCCTCCTACAGCAGACTCTACTTACTCTCCCAAATCTATCTTCCTTCAATCTTTTCCTACAGTATGGTGACACTTTAAAAAATCCACTTTATACTTCTCTGACAATAAATTAGAGGCCAGAAAGAAAGGAGATGATGATATACACTTGCTTTTCTAGACATTTTGTAGATGGCTGGCTGCCTCAAAGCCATGTCATGCTGCTGGAGCATTGGCAAAATGCTTGATTTTCATCTGCTACATAAAAGGTTTGTGAGCTCAGGGGAGGACAGTGCAAGCATTAAGCAGGCCCTTTTAGAGTATCTCCTAGGAGTTCTTTTTGGAGTTAGGGATATATGTTAAATAAGTTCCAATGGAAGTTTTAGAACTTTGCAGACATTTCTTAGTATCTGGTTGGCTATTTCACAAGCTAAGTGCCATTAAGACCTTGGTAAAATATTTTCTTCTTGTGGCCTCTCAATGCCCTCTCAAAAGGGACAATTACATGTCTAACCTCCTCAGGATTAATTCTTTCAAAAATTATTCTTACTAGTGTTTCAAGTGGTTGAAACATCTAAATTCTCAGATCCCACCCAAATGTCTGTAGCCAGCAGTGGAACCGAGGAGCACAGAGGAGAATACCGACAGCATTTTTTTTTCTCTATTCTGCCTGCTGCTGCTGCTGCTAAGTCACTTCAGTCGTGTCCGACTCTGTGCGACCCCATAGACGGCAGCCCACCAGGCTCCACCGTCCCTGGGATTCTCCAGGCAAGAAAACTGGAGTGGGTTGCCATTTCCTTCTCCAATGCATGAAAGTGAAAAGTGAAAGTGAAGTTGCTCAGTCGTGTCTGACTCTTAGCGACCCCATGAACTGCAGCCTACCAGGCTCCTCCATCCATGGGATTTTCCAGGCAAGAGTACTGGAGTGGGGTGCTATTGCCTTCTCTGCTATTCTGCCTATAACTGCTTATTTAATGATCACAATATCCCTAAACAGTAATTAATCAGGGACCATCCAGGGAATTGGGATCAATTTAACCAAAGTCTTCCCTTACTGGCAGCTAACTTCCAAGCCTGGTTTTGGGATTGCTGATCTTAGGAAGGAGGTATAAAGAAGACAGAAATAAAACTATGTTATCTATGGGAAGGCTTCTGAATTTTTCAAAGACACTTAGACTAGGGAATCGTCAAGATGCTAACTATCCTCCCCCCTGTACCCTGATGGAGCCTTCCACACTGACTCTTTTTAATCCCTGAAAAACTACAAGATAAGCCAGAGACTTTCTGGGGAAGTCTTTCCCCTGAAGAGAGCAAGGGAAATAACTGATGGGGTGGTTTTCCTCACTCACTCAAGTATGCAGACTCAAGTTGAGAAGCCTGGACCATTAAGCCTAATATATGTGTCGTAGAGTTTGTGAAACTCAGTGCACAAAAATATGACCCTTGTCCCAAGGACAGAGTAGAAAATATGACGTGGCAATTGACTTAGTGCCTTTTAAAGTTGAATGCATTGGTATAGGTGTGCATTCCCAGATTTTATCAGCACAAAGGATGTGTGTTTAGCATGGGCCCAAGGCAGATGGCATACATTAAAAAGCCAGCACAGGCCCTCAACTTCCTTTCCCCTATATAAGAGTTCTCTTCATTTTTGCAGGGGAATTGCAAGTGACTCACCATGATTGCAGACCATTAACAGACATTCTTGGTTGATTCCAAATAAATTCTATTTTTGTTGAAGAAAAACCAGAAGTCTATTTGCTTGAGGTCAAAGTCCCCTATAATAGTTAATCTACACACCTAATACACTAAGTCGCATCAGTAGTGTCTGACTCTGTGTAATCCCATACATGGCAGCCCACCAGGCTCCTCTGTCCCTGGGATTATCCAGGCAAGAACACTGGAGTGGGTTGCCATTTCCTTCTCCAGTGCCTGAAAGTGAAAATTGAAAGTGAAATCCCTCAGTCATGTCTGACCCTCAGAGACCCCATGGACTGTGCCTTCCAGGCTTCTCCATCCATGGGATTTCCCAGGCAAGAGCACTGGAGTGGGGTGCCATCGCCTTCTTCGATATATGAAGTTCTAATTATTTTAGGACATTTTCAGAATATTAATAGGTTTTTTATATCATTATGTTGAAGAAGTAGGAGTACTATATTAACATATTGTCATTATGTATTCTGCATGATTAAAATCCTCTTTAATTTTTACAACTGCATCAAAAAGAATAAAATACGTAGGAATAAATCTAACCAAGGAGGTAAAAGATTTGTACTCAGAAAACTACAAGACACTGATGAAAGAAATTGAAGATGATACACACACATGGAAAAAGATAATACCGTTTTCATGGATTGGAAGAATAAACACTGTTAAAAATGACCATACTGCCCAGGGCTATCTATAGATTGAATGCAATCCCTAACAAAATACCAATAGTATCCTTCATAGAATTAGAATAAATAATTTAAATTTTAGAATATGAAAACACAAAAGATCCAAAATAGCCAAAACAATCTTAATAAAGAAGAAAGCTGGATGAATTGTGAGCCCTGGTTTCAAACTATATTACAAAGCTACAAGCTTTGTAATATATTTTACCATACTGTAATCAAGACAGTATGGTACTGGTATATGCAGAATACATCATGAGAAATGCTGGGCTGGATGAAACACAAGATTGCCAGGAGAAATATCAATAACCTCAGATATGAAGATGACACCACCCTTATGGCAGAAAGTGAAAAAGAACTAAAGAGCCTCTTGAGTAAAATGAAAGAGCTCTGAGAATGAAAAAGTGGGCTTAAAGCTCAACATTCAGAAAACTAAGATCATGGCATCCAGTCCCATCACTTCATGGCAAATAGATGGGGAAACAGTGGAAACAGTGACAGACTTTATTTTGGGGGGCTCTAAAATCACTGCAGTTGGTGACTGCAACCATGAAATTAAAAGATGCTTACTCCTTGGAAGGAAAGTTATGACCAACCTATACAGCATATTAAAAAGCAGAGACATCATTTTGCCAACCAAGGTCTGTCTCGTCAAGGCTATGGCTTTTCCAGTAGTCATGCATGGATGTGAGAGTTAGTCTCTAAAGAAAGCTGAGTGCCAAAGAATTGATGCTTTTGAACTGTGGTGTTGGAGAAGACTCTAGAGAGTCCCTTGGAAAGCAAGGCTATCCAACCAGTCCATCTTAGAGATCAGTCCTGAGTGTTCATTGGAAGGACTGATGTTGAAGCTGAAACTCTAATACTTTGGCTACTTGATGTGAAGAACTGATTCACTGGAAAAACCCTGATGCTGGGAAAGATTGAAGATGGGAGGAGAAGGGGATGACAGAGAATGAGATAATTGGCTGGATGGCATTACCGACTCAATGGACATGAGTTTGGGTAGACTCCGGGAGTTGGTGATGGACAGGGAGGCCTGGTGTGCTACAGTCCATGGGGTTACAAGGAGTCGGACATGACTGAGCGACTGAACTGACTAACTGACTGGGCACAAAAAACAGACACATAAGTCAATGGACCACGATATAGGATCCAGAAAAAATGTACGCTTATATAGCCAATTAGTCTATGACAAAGGAGGCAAGAATATATAATGGGGGAAAGACAGCCTCTTAATTAACTGGTGCTGGGAAAACTACATATAAAATAATCAAATTGGACTACTACCTCACAGGATATACAAAAATAAACTAAAAATGGGTTAAATATTTAAACGTAAGACTTGAAACTATAAACTCCCAGATGTCTTCTGGCGAGCAATATTTTTCGGATATGTCTCCTTGGGCAAGGGAAATGAAGACAAACAACAGGGACTCCTTCAAATGAAGAAGATTTTGTGCAGCAAACTATTGACAAAACAAAAAGGCAGCCCTCTGAACGAGAGAGGATATTTACAAATGATATATCTGATAAGGAGTTAATATCCAAAACATACAGAGAACTCTTAGGACTCAACATCAAAAAAACAGTCTGCTTGAAAAATGGGTAGAGAACCTGAACACTTTTCCAAAGAAGACATACAGGTGGCTAACAGACACAGGAAAAGATGCTCAACGTTACTCTGTTGTCAGATACACGAGTCAGGTGCCTGTGATCCTCAGCCATTAGCAAAGCCTCCTGTGTTTCCTGCTTCCATGACAAAAAAGTACATGGGGACAGTGACAACTGTAGGCTCCTTTAAGTAGCAACACAGGCTTCTTTCCCTTGAGGCAGCAGCAGATACATACATACCATGCAAAAAAAAGACAGTGCATTTGAGCATCCAACCTATCTAGCCTCAAATGCATATTCCACCACTGGGCAACTAAGACAGAGTTTTCTAGAATGAGAACAGCAATACCCACCACAGAAATACAGCAGACCAAGTTAAGTGCACTTGCAGAACTAAAAGAACGGCATCTGGCAGGGCAGGCCTTCCAACCAAGCATACTGTTAGCACTTCCCACCCTCAGCCAGGCCCGCTTCTTTCTCCCTCTTTCTAGTACACAGTTTTTGGTCACACAACATATGGACTTGGATTGCCTGCAGGGCTTTCTTTGTACAGAAGTGTCCTTGGACTCCGTAAGGACTGGAGCAAACCTATTTATCACCTTCACCCCCTGCTCCAACACACCCACTGGACAAAGCTCTGGCATGTTCCTGGAACCAAGGGACCGCCTCTGTTTGGAGCCAGTCTGATGCTGGAGTCTAAAAGTCTTCTCAGATCCATTATCTCATTATGTATTGACAATCACCCTCTGACATGGAAAGCACCAGTCCCATTTCACAAATGAGAAAAAAACCACCAAGGGATATGAAAGGCAAGACCAAATGTATTCCATTTCCCTTAACACAATCCAAATATTCTCCCTGATATAAAAAGAAAATGACCACCCTTGATTCCTGCCTTAAAAGATAGTAGGAAGAGATGGAGGTATTTTGCCAGGAAATGAGATGGCTCTGAAATAGAAAACTGTAACTAGTTTCCCCTGAAAATACCCCATAAAGAAGGTATTCTCAAAACACTAAGCAATAAATACCAAACTCCGGAGATAAAACACAGAGGACATAGCACACATCGTTGCTTTTGACTTGCACTAAGCTGAAAACTGGGCACGGGATTGGATTCCATTTCTGAGAAAATGCTTTACCGCAACTGCAGACACACAGATTAACAAACCAACAGGTCCCTGCCCCCTGGTGCCCTCTGCCGACATGATGTGCACCCAAGAAGAGCTTGCCTTGTTCTGAAACAAAGACTGGCCACACATTGCTCTCCATCCACCTCATCTCAGCTGTCCCTCCCACAGCCTCACAGTGCGAGCCCCCACCCCTGGCTTCCAAAGAGTCCACCACTCAGCTCCCTTAGGATGAGGCTATCTTGCAGCCAGACTGTCAGACAAAGCCACCCCACATTTGCTGCCCACATGTCCCCTGAACTGGAAAGGTCACATGGATATCTCATGAGGTGTTTCCCATGTGGACTGCCTCCCTGCTTTGCCTGAGTCTCCTCCCATCAAGCCCATGCGTTCCCTGATCACAGTGACCTCCCAAGCCTGAGCTCCCACAGTCCAGCTGGCACTCCCCCAGAGATATCTTTCCTACTAACCTGGAGAACAGGAAGGCATGCTCTGTCCTGTCCATATTGCTTACCACAGTGCCCACTACATACAAGGCACTTATACGTGTGTTGCATATGTGAGTAAGCAGAGCTTTCCACACCAGAGGACACAGACCTTAAAATGCAGATGTCTGGGGACTTCCCAGGGTCCAGTGACTAAGATTCTGTGCTTTCAATGCAGGCAGCTGGGGTTCGATCCCTGGTCAGGGCACTAGATCCCACATGCTTCAACTAAAAGTTTATATGCTGCAACTAAAAATCCCACATGCTACAACTAAGACCCAGTACAGAGAACTAAATAAATAAATATATTTTGTAATGATGTCTGTCGGAAGAGGCACAATAATGTAACTTCACTCAAGAACCCTGAATCTCTGAAGTGGGTAGGGACTCCTAAAGGAGAAGAAAGGAATCAGAAAGGACACTCTGGAGGACAACAAAGGCAGGTTTCTCCTGGGGAGGATGGAGATTAGGATCGATTTCGCTGGTACTAAGAAAGGGAAAGGGTGACATCCTCTCTCAGGGGAGCATTTCTTCCAACAGTGTAAAAAAAAAAAAAAAAGAATTCAGAACTCTGAAGTCAGATAGAATTGATTGGCAGCCCGACAGCTTTTCTGAAGCTGTTCATGAAGAACTCTGAAAATGTCAAAACACGGAAGCAAAGGAGCCCTTGGAAGTGAGCATTTCTGATTGTGAACCAGTCGCAGTGCAGCCTATTTCAAACCTGCATGAGGCCAGTGGAGAAATGAACGGAAGCCATAGCTGCATTGATTGCTTCCAGATGATGCTTCAGTGGTATGGAGGGAGGTGGTGTCTTTTCATTGACTCAACTTAGAAAATTGTTTAGAAAATTTCCCGGCAGGTATCGGCAGGGTTTTGATGCAGGGATAATTCTGAGCAGGGATGTTTTAATGAGATTTAGCATGAGCATCATAAAGAAAGTCACCATCACAGTTAGGGAGGGATGCTGGCATTCCAACACACCTGGTGGAGACCGAACCTGGCCAATGGCATGCAACGCTGGCTTCGAGACATTTGGGAGTCTCACGGCAGCTTTGGCAGTGCTAGAGCAGTGGTGTTAGAGCCCTGGCCCAGGTGTCATGGAAACAAAGTTTTAAATGAAGGTTCACCCAAGGTCGCCTTTCTGCAGTCTGAAGCAAGATCCTTCATCATGCTCCATGCATTTTTTGTTTCCTTTCAAAGTGAGAGATGATCCTCTTTGAAAAAAGATGATGCTTTTTTCCCCCTTGCTTATAGAGCACCCACCCGTGTGCCAGGCTCATACTAGCTGCACTATATGGTTTCATTTCATTTTCACAACAGCCTGAGGCAGGTAGGTAGTATAAAGAAGTGTATATCAGTCAGAGTTCAGGCAGATGAATAGAGCCACTCTAGGTATTTTAACAGAAAGGGAGTTAATACAGAAATTCTTAATATTTGGCAAGGGAGTGAGGGTCAGTGAGAACCATCATTGACTTTGAAATCAGAAAACGCTTGAGTCACAGGAAGCCCCTACCAATGATCCCACCTCATGATTTCATCTCATGTGTCACACTGAAGTCAAGGTTTCTGGAAGCTCACACATCGTGTCCATTGTACGTTCACGTGGTCACCCAAAACAGGCAGAGGGGAGTGAGTGGTTCTCCTCCTCTCTGCCTTCCAGGTCTGCATGAGTGTCTTGCATTGGCAGAATCCAAACCAGAACTCTATTGACCAAAGGAGCCTGGAAAATGTAGGTTTCAGCCTTCCAGCCCCCATAAAACAAGGAAGAACTTAAAATCAACAGACAACATCTAGCATGCTGCTGCTGCTGCTGCTAAGTCGCTTCAGTCATGTCCGACTCCTAGCGACCCCATGGACTGCATCCTACCAGGCTCCTCCATCCATGGGATTTGCCAGGCAACAGTACTGGAGTGGGTTGCCATTGCCTTCTCCAACATCCAGCATAGAGAGATGCTATTATGCTCATCTTATTACTGAGGCAACTGAGTTTCAAGAAGTGGTATAACTTTGCCTAGTTATCTCCACTAGTTTGTGGTGGGAATGGTGTGTGAATAAGTCTGAATCCCCCTGTCTCCAAAATCCAGAAGAATGAATGGATTTTGATTGATGTGGAGACATAGATTTATCCATCTGGATCCTGAGAGGACATTTCTGTTCTGGGGTTGCTCATTCACCAACCCTACTAGCATGGGGGAGATAAAAAGGCATCTATAGTGAGTTACAAGAGTCCATCAGCCTTGGAAGTGTATATCTGCCTATTGGTTCGAGTGGTAAAGAATTCACCTGCCAATGCAGGAGACGCAAGAGACACTGTCAGCAAGATCCTCTGGAGGAGGAAATGGCAACCCACTCCAGTATTCTTGTCTGGGAAACTCATGGATAGAGGAGCCTGGCAGGCTTCAGTCCACAGGGTCACAAAGAGTCATACACAACCGAGCACACACACATGCACCGAGTGACTAGGAAGAGTGTGAAAGCAAAACTAATAAAACCTGAAAAATCTTTCAAGTGTTATTAGGGGAACGGTTAAAGCGTCTGCCTCCAATGCGGGAGACCCGGGTTCGATCCCTGGGTTGGGAAGATCCCCTGGAGAAGGAAATGGCAACCCACTCCAGTATTCTTGCCTGGAGAATCCCATGGACGGAGGAGCCTGGTAGGCTACAGTCCACAGGGTCGCAAAGAGTCGGACACGACTGAGCGACTTCACTTCACTTCACTTCACATTAAAACCACAAATCCACTCACCCAGCAACATGGAGGGTTAGTCAGGATGCAGAGCCTTACCAGCCCTCAGACACTGCTGGTGAACAAGGAAATTGGTACAATCACTTTAAAAAATAATGTGGTGCTACCTCTTAAAGTTCAGCATGTTCACAGTCTATGGGGAAGGAATTCCACTCACAAAAATATTTCCTAAAGAAATTCTTGCATTTGTGCTCTATAATACAAAAAACATATCAAAATATTTACAGTTGTATCACCCTAAGCAGACAAAGCAAATCTGATGCCCATTAACAGGATGAATAAATAAACTGGATTATATTCATACAATGGAATGTCATACAGTAATGAAAATGAAATTACCATTAGATTTAGCAAGGTGTACGGACTTCAAAGATTTGATGCTGAAAGAAAAAAATCACTGAAAAAAAATCACTGAAGCAGTATGATTCCATTCATATAAAAGACAAAAGTAAATAGCATACTGTTAGGATTATACACATATGTCATAAAATCATAAAGAAAAGCAAGGTAAATATTAATTAAAATGGAGAACAATGGGCTATTTTGGAAGGAGATAAGAACAGAATCGGACCAGGAGGCTAAGGGAGCTTCTGTGGTCTTGATAATGACCTGTTTCTAAAAGTGGAATAGTGGGTTCAAGTGTGTTTTACTATCATTCCTTACATCCATCACATATGTTATATACACTCTCATGTATGATATATTTCACACTCCAAGAAAGTTAATGTCAGGGTGGAGATTTTCCCTCAGTCTCCACCTTCTGCACTCCCATAATGCACAGTCAATGTACAGCCTGTCCATCATATGCTGGCCTTTCAAACGCAACCTTACGTACATTCTGAGATCATATAAAGTCTACTGCACTCATTCCCAGAGTTCCTCCTGACCACCTCTCTCTTGTCAGCTCAGCCATGCAAGGTGATAAATCACAATGGTTTACAGCCTGGATCTTGGAACTTGATTTGGGTTTCAGAACCTGAGTTTGAATCCCAGTCCTGCCGCTCACTATCCATGTGATCTTGGGGAAATTATATAACCTCCATGTTTCCCAGCAAGGAAGATAGTACTTATATCAGGGGGTTGTTGTTATAAAGATGCAATGAGTTGATGAATGTAAAATAGAATAGAATGTAAATTAGAATAGTGATTAGCATCTAGTAAACACCACTTAAATGTCAATTTTTACCATTATTTTTCATTTTTCTTCTGGCTAGATTTGTCAATCAACCCATGTTTCTTATTTGACCCCATATCTCAGTAACTACTATCTATTTGGTACCATTTTAAAAACATGAATTGCCAGTTCAGGTTTGATGCAGGATACAGGAAGCTTGAGGCTGGTGCACTGGGATGACCCAGAGGGATGGTATGGGGAGGGAGGTGGGAGGGGGGTTCAGGATGGGGAACATGTGTACACCTGTGGCAGATGCATGTTGATGTATGGCAAAACCAATACAATATTGTAAAGTAAAAAAAAAAAAATTAATTAAAAAATAAATAAATAAAAACATGGGTCAGCAAACTAAGTCCTATGAGTCAAATAGGGCCAACCTTCCAGTTCTATAAATAAAGTTTTATTGAAACACAGCCATGTCCATTCATTTATGTATCATCTATGACTGCTTTTATGCCACAACAGCAGAGCTGAATAGTCGCAACAGAAGCCAAAGGACCTGCAAAACTGTCTAGCTCTTTATAGAAAATATCTGCTGATTGTACTTAAGCATACTGTTGAATTCTGCTCCCCTGGCTTTACCCCCTACCTTATAAGCTCCCTATCACAGACTCATTACCAGTTTTCCACACTCCAACCTCAGACACAGTGACTAGTGAAACCAAAAAATTCTTATGTCCTTGGACCAGAAGTACCAAAAAATCAAGTCCAGCTTCTGTTGGCCATGTCCCATCATTGGCAGAGGACAGGGCACATCAACTACTCATGCCATTTCTGACCAAGACAAGCATGTGACAGCAGACTCTGACCCTAAGGTTTCACTATCTCGTATTAGAAATTTCCAGCAGACAATCATGTGATTGCTTTGAAATAGGACATGTAAAAACATAATAAATACGACAGTATTCTATATTTGCAAATTATACAAAGACAAGTACTAATCATCAGCATGACTTGGCCATTAAAAACGTTATAAATCTTAACTACTACCTACTTTATCCTCCTAAACAAGACAAAGCCATTAAGATAATAATTATGAGGCTATATGATTCTTGCAATGGGTCTTAGGAGTAAACAAGTCGATGTGAAATAAGCATCTGGGTTTTTTATGTTATCTTTATTCCACTGACTTGGTCCTCATGACCTCACACACCCAAGGCAACAACACCTACCTTGCAGTTCTAAATGAGAAGTCCTCCAGAAAGGATGAAGGATGAGACAAAGACAAAGATTAAAAAAAGAAACCAGAAAGGACACAAAGACAAGGAATTTCAGCAAATCACCTGTTCCCACTCAGGGAAGGAAAAAAAAAAAACCACACAGGAATGTCCTCCTTCATGTGCTATTTTGGTCACATGTGATTAATAGCCTGTCACACTGTCAGGAGAGCCCAGACTCCATCAAATCGACATACATGGCAGCTCTGTGCACCAAAACCAGGTCACATTATTGTGCAAAATGTGCCAGGGGGGTGCACTGTATATAGAATATATATATAGAACACGTACCTGCCACTTGCATCCCTTGATCCTGAAATACTGCTGAAATTCTTCTCCTTACACACACTCTCAGTGTGCATGTGTGTGTGAGTGTGTGTTTCCCATTTCATTCAGCAGGCAGCTGTGAAAGCTATTTTACTGCCTACATAGCAACAGAAAAGGATCTGGTAAGTGTTTAATGAGGGGGAGGTGTGGTGAAAGGGATAGGGCAGTTAAACTGGGTAACTTAGAAGAGAATGAGAAAAGATAATGAATGTTGTTGCCATGGAAACTAGGTCATCATCTATAATACTTCTCTGTGTATAACATTCTATATTCTGAGAAATGGGCAAATCCTATGCTTTACACTCATGAATATGATCTTTATAGAGATATTAACAGTCTAGTCAAGGCACTTCATTTGCCCATCCATTAGTGTAGCAATTCAAAAACCAGACAGAAAACACTCCCTCTAGAACAGAAGAACACATAAATCCTTTGTGAGTCCTAAAAGGACTCACTATAGTTTATTTTGGTTCCTTATTAAATTGGCTGTCACATATCTCTTCACTTTCCATAAACATCCCCTTTTCCAAGTCTTGTTCTTTAATAAAATATGCATACAAGAACACTCAAGAAATTGATACTTTTCTGTAAAGTTTGGCCTCATAATCAAATGTGCACCAACTTTCTATATCAAAAGAGTCCTTCCAATAACCACCCCTAGAAGTTTCTGAGCTAACTGATTCCCCAATTTAGGGTTTGGGACTCAAGGGGACTATAAAACCTGTGTGACAATACCGAAATAGAAACAAAAATAAAAATTCAGGACAAAAACATAAATCTAAATGAAAGATCAACATGGGAGAGAGGATGGTGCAATACATATTTGTGGCCCTTCATGTCCTGGTTGTGTTAGTTGATCTAAAAATTTTAAAGACCTTCCTGGTGGCCAAAGCAAAAGAGAAAACATAAAGGAAAATGAACAAAATATAACACCCTTCGAAATAAGCCAACTTTTTCTTAAAACTCAATATTGAAAGACATTTCTCACGTGGAGGTTCACACTTGGACCACTGAAAATTACTGCATATACAAAACAAATTGCAAACATGGTGCTAGATTTCATTAGGACCTTTGGGCATGGAATCAAAGTACAGTCCTCTGAAAGTAGTCTGGAAGGGTGTGGAGACACAGGGGGAGGGGAGGGAATAATATTGAAGGTCTTGGGGCATTTAGGGCTTCCCTTGTGGCTCAGCTAGTAAAGAATCTGCCTGCAATGTGGGAGACCTGGGTTCGATCCCTGGGTTGGGAAGATCCCTTGGAGAAGGGAAAGGCTCCCCACTCCAGTATTCTGGCCTGGAGAATTCCATGGGTAATTCCATGGAGAAGCCCCACGTATAGTCCCCGGGGTCACAAGAATCGGACATAACTGAGCAACTTTCACTTTCAGGGCATTTAGATTTACTCTGCTTGATCCAAGAATTAAAATATTTTTAAGGAGAATTCCCACACATTCACTTACAAATATTCCTTATTTCAGCTGATCTTTACGTAAGAACTGGAAAACAAACGTATTTTCAAATTCTCTGATCTAGAATGAAGGTTTGATGCTATTATTGTTGATGTTGCTGTTATTTTTACTGATTGACAATCTTTTATGAAAATACAAGAACTCAATACTCTCCAACCATCTCCAAGTGATGATGTTATTGTAAAGGCATTATTACAATGGAACAAACTCTGAAGATGGTTCTAGAAAGTTCACAGTGCAACTGTGTCATCCAGGAAACACTGGGCCTATTTATACTATGTCAAAGGCCGAGACCAATAATCCTCATCCGATCTTCACGGATTTCTCTGCTTGCCCCCGTTTCCTTTGGAGGTGAGTCAGGACTAAACTGCTAAATTGTATCTAAGGGAATGTGGCCCCAAAAAATGAGGTAAGTTAAAAACCCCAAACCCTTCAACCTGTTTCCTTCCTTTGCCATGGAAACCTTGAGGCTGTATGTTCCAGATGGCATGGCTATACCTAGGTATGATATGAGTGAAAAATAGACTTTAATCTTGCTAAGCCACCAAGATTTCAGGGTCTACCTAGTGTGAGAGTACCATCAATTACCTGGATGACTGGCCAACAAACTGCCTTAACTGCACTATTTGTCATTTTTAAGTCAAGTTTTATCAATTTTATTATGTGAGGTAAAGTGAAAGTCATTCAGTCGTGTCCATCTCTTTGCAACCCCATCGACGGCACAGTCCATGGGATTCTCCAGGCCAGAATACTGGAGTGGGTAGCCTTTCCCTTCTCCAGGGTATCTTCCCAACCCTTCTCCAAGGGATCTTCCCAATCCAGGGATTGAACCCAGATCTCCTAAATTGCAAGCAGATTCTTTACCAGCTGAGCCACAAGAGAAGCCCATTTTTTTTCATTATGGATGTTATATATATATACACATATATATATATATGTTTGGCTTAAATAGTCTGTATAAAAATAGACTTAAATCTTCACAAGCTTTAATGACTGCACAATCTTTGAACATAATTCTTTCTCCCTCTCTTGCCACCAATCCATGCTTTCTTAATATGTGCTCAGTTGCTCAGTCATCTCTGACTCTTTGCAACCCCATGGACTGTATCCCACCAGGCTCCATTGTCCATGAAATTTTCCAGGCAAGAATATTGGAGTGGGTTGTCATTTCCTTCTCCAGGGGATCTTCCTGACCCAGGGATCGAACCTACGTGTCTTGCATCTCTTGCATCGGTGGACAGATTCTTTACCACTGAGACACCTGGGAAACCCTTTCTTAACATGGATAAAAACATAATTAGAAAGAAAGAGATGGATTTGAGACATGGATAAAGAGATAGAGGAACAGACAGGTACAGTGCTTCAATACACTTCCATATGTTTTGAGGGCTCATGATTTTATCATTTACTTCAACCAGTGATCACATAAAGGCCACCTCCATTGCATATGAATGTTGTTATTTAAGATTGAGAAAGTTGACTGAGATGAGCAGTTAGAAAGGGTTAGGAAAGTGTTTTAACTCAAATTATTCTATTCCACAGCCTACATCTGAATTGTCATTCTCTCTACTGCCTTGAGTTAATTACCTTACATTTACTCAATTTTCCCAAAAACCAATTGTTGCTTAACTAATAAGATTAATGATAAGTCGTTGCTATTTCTTTTCTGTTTCCTGACAACTGGTGGTCCCTTTTCTGTAGACTGCCTGTTTTCTTTAAGGATATTTATCTATTTCTTGAATTGTAAAGGCTTTTTTAGAATTTTTTTATACAATTTTAAAAGGTTATTTTTCCATTTACAGTTATGATAAAATACTGGCTAGATTCCCCATGATGTCGAGTATATCACTGAGCTTATGTTATACCCAATAGCTTGACAACAACTCCCCTCCCCCAACTAGTTACCACTGGTTAATTTTCTATGTCTGGGAGACTGTTAAGAACTTTCTATACATTGAATATATTAACCATCTCCCTGTCATAGTTGTTCAAAAACTCTTAGCCAGTTTTCTTTTTTCTTTTACTTTAATTTAAATTGCTTTATTTTATTTCTTTTCCAATTTTCTGACTTTCATCATGGTTGTAAAGTTCTTGTTTACTTCAAACTAACATAAATATATGCTTATGTTTTCCATGAATCTAACAGTTTAATTTTTTCACCTTCATCCACTTAGGACATATGCTTATAAAAGGCTTTGGAGCCTCCTTAATTTTGTCTTCTTGAGTGTGCTTATTTTCAACAAGTACTTTTCTGGAAAATATTAGCAAACATCTACGCTCTATCCTGTTGATTTGAAGTAATTTCTGTATACATTGTGTCAACTCTAGTCCAACAAGGAGGCAAACCATCTTGTCTTGTAATGAGGACATTACAAGTTCTAGTGCTTTTGCCTTTAAAGTATAATGTTCACTTTCACTTTTCACTTTCATGCATTGGAGAAGGAAATGGTAACCCACTCCAGTGTTCTTGCCTGGAGAATCGCAGGGATGGGGGAGCCTAGTAGGCTGCCGTCTATGCGGTTGTACAGACTCAGACACGACTGAAGCCACTTAGCAGCAGCAGTGCATGTTTTGGTCATGAAAACAGAGAAGCAAGATTAATACTCTCCAACCTACTCCCAAGTCATGGTGTTACTGGAAAGAGATTATTAATGGAGGAAACTCTGAAGATGGTTCTAAAAAGTTCACAGTTTGCATTTTAAGTGTGATATGCATGTTTTGGTCAGAGATTTTTTCTTAAATACAGGAATTACTTTTCTAATCCTATTTCACTGCAACTTAATTTTTTAGTGATTTGGAATTACGTTCATTAATTATTTATTTTTGGCTGCATCAGGTCCTAGTTGCAGGATGTGAGATCTTTCATTGCAGTGCACAGGCTTCTCTCTAGATGCAGTATGCAGTCTTAGTATTTGCGGCAGATGGGCTTAGTTGCTCAATGGCATGTAGGATCTTACTCCCCCAAGCAGGGATCAAACCTGCATCCCCTGAATTGGAAGGTGGATTTTTAATCACTGGAACAGCAGGGAAATTCCTAATTTACTCTAATTCAGAAATAGTCATATATTTTTCCCTTATAACAATGATTATCATTAATATCTCTTTTTATAACTGAGCCATCATTAAATTCCTAGAATAAAGCCTACTTATTCATAACACAGAATTTCTTTAATACACTTGAATTCAGAGCCGTCATGAGTTTAGGATTTGGTGTTCCCATTTCTAAGAGAGACTAGTCTGTGGTTCTCCATAGTTATAACAAAAAAAAAAAAAAAAACTTATCTTTTTGTGCTAAAATATTTCAAGTGGCACAAGCATTCTGTGTTTCAGAGAAATTTCAAGATGGTGAAGGAGTAAAGCAAGGAGATCATCTTCCTCCCCACAAATACATCAAAAATATATCTTCATGTGGAACAAATCCTACAGAACACCTTCTGAACACTGGCAGAAGACCCCAGACTTCCAAAATGGCAAGCTAATCTCTCCAGAGAAGTAGTGTTGGTAGCTATAGCAGGGGGTTGACCCTGAATCTCTTAGGTCGGAGACCTGAGTCCGGGATGTTGGGCGACCAGACAAGCCCTGACTCCATGGAAAATTAATTAGTGAGAGCTCTCCCAAAGGCCTCCATCTCAGCACTAAGACGAGGCCCCTCCCAAAGGCCAGCAAGCTCCAGAGCCAGATACCTCACATCAAACCATCAGTAAAACAGGAACACAACCCTACCCATTAGCAGACAGGCTACCCAAAGTCATACCAAGCCCACAGACATCCCAAAACACAGCAGTGGATAAAGCAGTGCCTTTCAGAGAGAATGATTGAGCTCCACCCACCAGAACACAGGCTCTAGTTCCCCCAACAGGAAACCATCACAAGGCCTGGTCCCTCCCTACCCACTGGAGCACATTCCATAAATAAGGGGAACTATGACCTGCAGAAAGGAGACCCCAAACACAGTAAATCAAACAAAATGAAAAGACAGAGAAATGCAGCAGATGAAAGAACATAGTGAAAACCCACTAGACAAAATAAATGAAAAGGAAACAGGCAATCGACCTGAAAAAGAATTCAGAGTGTTGATAATAAAGAGGATCCAAACTCTTGGAAATAAAATTAAGACACAGATAAACTGAATGGATGCATTAATCAAGAAGATACAAGAAATGTTTAACAGGGACCTAGAAGAAATGAAGAATAGATAATCAGCAATGAACAACACAGTAACTGAGATGAAAAAATATGCCAGAGGGAACCAAACGCAGAATAACGGAAGCAGAAGAACAGATACGTGAGCTAGAAGACAGAATGGTGTAAATAACTGAAGCAGAGCAAAGAAAAATGACTGAAAAGAAATGAGGACAGCCTCAGAGACCTCAGGGACAACATTAACCACTGCTGCTGCTGCAGCTAAGTCGCTTCAGTCATGTCCAACTCTGTGCAACCCCATAGACGGCAGCCCACCAGGCTCCCCGATCCCTGGGATTCTCCAGGCAAGAACACTGGAGTGGGTTGCCATTTCCTTTTCCAATGCATGAAAGTGAAAAGTGAAAGTGAAGTCGCTCAGTCATTAACCACACCAACATTCAAATTATCCAGGTCCCAGAAGAAGAACATAAAAAGAAAGAGTATGAGAAAATATTTGAGGAGATAATAGTTGAAAATTCCTTAACATGGGAAAAGAAACAGTACTGAAGCCCAAGAAGCCCAGAGAGTCTCATACAGGATACACCCAAAGAGAAACATGCCAAGACACATTAATCAAACTAATCAAAATTAAACGGAAAGAAAACTATTGAAAGCAGCAAGGGAAAAGCAACAAACAACATATAAGGTGATTCCACTGAGGTTAACAGCTGATATTTGAACAGAAACTCTGCAGGCCAGTAGGGAGTGGCAGAATATACTTAAAGTGATGAAAGGGAAAAAAACTGCAACAAAGATTACTCTACCCACAAGGATATCACTCAGGTTTAATGGAGAAATCCAAAACTTTACAGATAAGCAAAAATTAAGAGAATTTAGGACTACCAAACCAGCTTGACAACAAATGATAAAGGAATTTTCTCTAGGCAGGAAACACAAGAGAAAGGGCCTATAAAAACAAAGTCAAAACAATACAGTAAATGGCAATCGAATCATACATATCAATAATCACTTTCAATATAAATGGACTAAAAGTTCTAACAAAAAGACACAGATTGGTTCAATGGATATAAAAACAAGATCCCTACGTATGCTGTCTACAAAAGACTCACTTCAGACGTAGGGACACATACAGATTGAAAGTGAAAGGATAGAAAAAGGTATCCTACACAAATGAAAACCTAAAGAAATCAGGAGTAGCAATACTCATATCACATAAAACTGACTTTATTTTATTTTTTTATAAAACTGACTTTAAAATAAAGAATGTTACAAGAGACGAGGAAGGACACTGTAATGATCAAGGGATCAATTCAAGAAGAGGATAAAACAATCATAGATGTATATGCACCCAACATAGCAGCACCTGAATACATCAGGCAAATTCTAACAACTATAAAAGGGAAATCAACAGTAACCAAAAATAGTGGATGACTTCAATACCACATTCAAGAGTTCAGTTCAGTTCAGTCGCTCAGTCATGTTCCACTCTTAGCGACCACAAGGACTGAAGCACTCCAGGCCTCCTGTCCATCATCAACTCCCGGAGTCTACTCAAACTCATGTGCATTGAGTCAGTGATGCCATCCAACCATCTCATCCTCTGTTGCCCTCTTCTCCTGCCTTCAATCTTTCTCAGAATCAGGGTCTTTTCCAGTGAGTCAGTTCTTCGCATCAGGTGGCCAAAAGACTGGAGTTTCAGCTTCAGCATCAGTCCTTCCAATGAATATTCAGACTGATTTCTATTAGGATGGACTGATTGAATCTCCATGCAGTCCAAGGGATTCTCAAGAGTCTTCCTCAATACCATAGTTCAAAAGAATCAATTCTTCAGTACTCAGCTTCCTTTATAGTCCAACTCTCACATCCTTACATGACTATTGGGAAAAACCATAGCTTTGACTTACTAGATGGACTTTGTTGGCAAAGTAATGTCTCTGCTTTTTATTACCTGTCTAGGTTGGTATAACTTTTCTTCCAAGGAGCAAATATCTTTCAATGTCATGGCTGCAGTCACCATCTGCAGTGATTTTGGAGCCCAAAAAAATAAAGTCTGACACTGTTTCCACTGTTTCCCCATCTATTTGCCATGAAGTGATGGGACCAGATGCCATGATCTTCATTTTCTGAATGTTGAATTTTAAGCCAACTTTTTTACTCTCCTCTTTCATCAAGAGGCTCTTTAGTTCTTCTACACTTCCTGCCATAAGGGTGGTGTCATCAACATATCTGAGGTTATTGATATTTCTCCCGGCAATCTTGATTCCAGCTTGTGCTTCATCCAGCCTAGCATTTCTCATGGTGTACTCTGCATGTAAGTTAAATAAGCAGAGTGACAATATACAGCCTTGACATACTCCTTTACTTATTTAGAACCAGTCTATTGTTCTATGTCCAGTTCTAACTGTTGCTTCCTGACCTGCATACAGATTTCTCAGGAGGCAGGTCAGGTGGTCTGGTATTCCCATCTCTTTCAGAATTTTCCACAGTTTGTTGTGATCCACACAGTCAAAGGCTTTAGCATGGTCAATAAAGCAGAAATACATGGTTTTCTGGAATTATCTTGCTTTTTTGATGATTCAACGGATGTTGACAATTTGATCTCTGATTCCTCTGCCTTTTCTAAATCCAGCTTGAACATATGGAAGTTCACGGTTCATATAATGTTCAAGCCTAACTTGCAGAATTTTGAGCATTACTTTGTTAGCATGTGACATGAATGCAAATGTGCGGTAGTTGGAGCATTCTTTGGCATTGCCTTTCTTTGGGATTGGAATGAAAACTGACCTTTCCAGTCCTGTGGCCACTGCTGAGTTTTCCAAATTTGCAGCACTTTCAAGCACCATCTTTTAGGATTTGAAATATCTCAACCGGAATTCCATCACCTCCACTAGTTTTGTTTGTAGTGATGCTTCCTAAGACCCAGTTGACTTCATATTCCAGGATGTCTGACTCTAGGTAAATGATCATACCATTGTGATTATCTGAGTTATGAAGATTTTTTCTGTATAGTTCTTCTGTGTATTCTTTCCACCTCTTCTTAATATCTTCTGCTTCTATTAGGTCCATACCATTTCTGTCCTTTATTGTGCCCATCTTTGCATGAAAATTTCCCTTGTTATCTCTAATTTTCTTGAAGAGATCTCTACTCTTTCCCATCTTATTGTTTCCTCTATGTCTTTGCACTGATCACTGAGGAGGGCTTTCTTATCTCTCCTTGCTATTCTTTGGAACTCTGCATTCAAATGGGTATATCTTTCCTTTTCTCCTTTGCCTTTCACTTCTCTTCTTTTCATAGCTGTTTCTAAGGCCTCCTCAGACAACCATTTTGCCTTTTTGCATTTCTTTTTCATAGGGATGGTCTTGATCACTGCCTCCTGAACAATGTCGATAGTTCTTCAGGCACTCTGTCTATCAGATCTAATCCCTTGAATCTATTTCTCACTTCCATTGTAGAATCATAGGGATTTGATTTAGGTCATACCTGAATGGTCTAGAGGTTTTCCCTACTTTCTTCAATTGAAGTCTGAATTTGGCAATAAGGAGTTCATGGTCTGAGCCACAGTCAGCTCCCAGTCTTGTTTTTGCTGACTGTATAGAGCTTCTCCATCTTTGACTGCAAAGAATATAATCAATCTGATTTCAGTGTTGACCATCTGGTGATGTCCATGTATAGAGTCTTCTCTTGTGTTGTTGGAAGAGGGTGTTTGCTATGACCAGTGCATTTTCTTGGCAAAACTCTATTAGTCTTTGCCCTGCTTCATTCTGTACTCCAAGGCCAAATTTGCCTGCTACTCCAGGTGTTTCTTGACTTCCTACTTTTGCATTCCAGTCCCCTATAATGAAAAGGACATCTTTTGGGGGGTGTTAATCCTTGCAGGTCTTCATAGAACCATTCAACTTCAGCTTCTTCAGCATTACTGGTTGGGGAATAGACTTGGATTACTGTGATATTGAATGGTTTGCCTTGGAAACAAACAGATCATTCTGTCATTTTTGAGATATAATCCAAGTACTTCATTTTGGACTCTCATGTTGACTATGAGGGCTACTCCATTTATTCTAAAGGATTCTTGCCCACAGTAATAGATATAATGGTCATCAGTGTTAAAATACACCCATTCCAGTCCATTTTAGTTCACTGATTCCTAAAATATCAACTTTCACTCTTGCCATCTCCCATTTGACCACTTCCAATTTGCCTTGATTCATGGACCTAACATTCCAGGTTCCTATGCAATATTGCTTTTTACAGTATCAGACTTTACTTCCATCACCGGTCACATCCACAGCTGTGTGTTGTTTTTGCTTTGGTTCTGTCTCTTCATTCTTTCTGGAGTTATTTCTCCACTGATCTCCAGTAGTATATTGGGCACCTACCAACCTGGGGAGTTTATCTTTCAGTGTCCTATCTTTTTGGCTTTTCCTACTGTTCATGGGGTTCTCAAAGCAAGAATATTGAAATGGTTTGCCATTCCCTTCTCCATTGGACCACGTTCATTCACACCAATGCACAGATCATCTGGACAGAAAATTAATAAGGAAACACAAGCTTTAAACAATACGTTGGACCAGTAAGACCTAATTGGTATCTAAAGGACATTTCATCCAAAAACAGTAGATTTCCTTTTTTTTTTAACCAAGTGAACATGGAACATTCTCCAGGACATATCACATCTTGGGTCACAAATCAAGCCTTAGTAAATTTCAAATAACTGAAATGCATCAAACATTTTGTTCTGACCACAAAACTGTTAAGATTATATAACAACTACTGGGAAAAAAAATGTAAAAAAATACAAATGCATAGAGGCTAAATAATATCCTTCTGAATAACCAACATGTTACTAATGAAATCAAAAAGGAAATTAAAAAATATTAGAAACAAATGACAATGAAAACGAAACAACTCACAACCTATGAGATGCAGCAAAAACAATGCTAAGAGGGGAGTTGGCAGCAATGCAGGCCTACTTCAAGGAACAAGAAAAGCACTGAATAAACAATCTAATCCTACACCTAAAGCAACTAGAAAAAGAAGCACAAAAAAGACCAAAGTTAGTACAATGAAAGACATAATAAGGATCAGAGGAAAAATAAGTGAAAAAGAAATGAAGGAGACAACAGCACAGATCAATAAAACTAAAAGCTTTTTCTTTGAGAAGATGAACAAAATTGACAAACCATTAGCCAGACCCATCAAGAAAAGTAGAAAAGACGCAAAGCAATAAAGTTGGAAATGAAAAAGGAGAAGTTACAACAGACAACACAGAAATACAAAGGATCATAAGAGACTACGACAAGCAGCTAACTATGTGCCCCAAAAAATGGACAACCCGGAAGACATGGACAAATTCTTACAAAAGTACAACCTTACAAGACTGAATCAGGGAGAAATAGAAAATACGAAGAAACAAATCACAAGCACTGAAATTGAAACTGTGATTAAAAAAAAAAATCTTCCAACAAACAGAAGCCCAGGGCCAGACGGTTTCACAGGTAAAATCTACCAAAATGTTAAAGAAGAGCTGACACCTATTCTGCTAGAACTCTTCCAGAAAACTGCAGAGGAGGAAAACTTCCAAACTCATTCTACAAGGCCACCGTTACCTTGATACCAAAATCAGACAAAGATACCACCAAAAAAAGAAAATTGCAGGCCAATATCATTGATGAACATGGATGTAAAAATCCTCAACAAAATACTAGCAAACAAATCCAACAACATATTAAAAGGACCATACCCCATAATCAAGTGGGTTTTTATTCCAGTGATGTAAAGATTCTTCAATATATGCAAACCGATCAACATGACACACCATATTAACTAACTGAAAGATAAAAACCATATGATTTCTTAATAGATGCAACCAGAAAATTACTAGAGCTAATCAATGAATATAGTAAAGTCACAGGATATAAAATTAATACACAGAAATCTCTTGCATTCCTATACACTTAACAGTGAAAAAAATCAGAAACAGAAATTCAGGAAACAATCCCATTGACCACCACAACAAAAAGAATAAAATACCTAGAAATAAACCTACCTAAAGAGACAAAAAAACCTGTATGTAGATAATTATAAGACACCGATGAAAGAAACCAAGGATGACACAAAGAGGTGGAGAGACATACCATGTTCTTTGATTGGAAAAATCAATATTGTCAAAATGATTATACTGCTCAAAGCAACCTACAGATTCAATGCAATAATCCCTGTCAAACTACCAATGATATTTTTCACAGAACCAGAACAAAAAAATTTCACAATTTGTATGAACACACAAAAGACCCTGAATAGCCAAAGCAATCTTGAGAAAGAAAAATGGACCTGGAGGAATCAACCTTCCTGACTTCAGACTACACTACAAACCTAATGTCATCAAGATAGAATGTACTGGCACAGAAACAGAAATATAGACCAATGGAACAAGATAGAAAGTCCAGAGATAAACCCATGCACCTATGACATCTTATCTTTGACAAAGGAGGCAAGAATATACAATGGGGAAAAAAAGGCAGCCTCTTCAATAAATGGTGCCGGGAACACTAGACAGCTACATATAAAAGAATGAAACTAGAACACTTCCTAACACCATACACAAAAATAAACAAAGTGGATTAAAGACTTAAATGTAAGGCCAGAAACTATAAAGCTCTTAGAGGAAAACATAGGCAGAATACCCTATGACATACGTCACAGCCAGATCCTCTTTGACCCCTTCTCCTAGAATAATGGAAATAGAAACAGCAACAAACAAATGAGACCTAATTAAACTTAAAAAGCTTTTGCACAGCAAAGGAAACAATACACAAGATTAAAAGAGAACTCTCAAAATGGGGAAAATAACTGCAAATGAAACAACTGCCAAAGGATTAATCTCCAAAACATATAAGCAGCTCATACAGCCCAATATTAGAAAAACAAACAGCCCAATCACAAAATGGGCAGAAGCTTTAAACAGACATTTCTCCAAAGAAGACATGAAAATATGCTGGACATCAGTAATTACTAAGTGCAAATCAAAACTACAATAAGGTATCACCTCACACCAGTCAGAATGGCTATCATCAAAAAAAAATCTACAAATGATACATTCTGGAGAGGATGTGGAGAAAAGGGAACACTCCTACACTGTTGATAGGATTGTAAACTGATACAGCCATTGTGGCAAACAGTATGGAGACTGCTTTTAAAAAATAGGGATAAATCCACCATATGACCCAGCAATCCCACTACTGGGAATATACCTTAAGAAAACCACAATTCTAAAAGACACATATACCCCAGTGTTCATTGCAGCACTATTTACAATAGCTAAGACACAGAAGTAACATAGATGTCTATCGACAGAAGAACGGATAAAGAAGATGTGGTATGTGTATATATATATAATGGAATATTACTCACTCATAAAAAAGAACAAGTTGCAGTCAGTCGTAGTGAGGTGGATGGACCTAGAGCCTGTTATACAGAGTGAAGAAAGTCAGAAAGGGAAAAACAAATATTGCATACTGACACATATACATATATATGGAATCTAGAAAAATGATATTGATTAACCTACTTGCAGGGAAGGAATGGAGATGCAGACGTAGAGAGCAGATCTGTGGATACAGTAGGGGAAAGGAGAGGGATGAATGGAGAAACCATCCTGGACATACACACACTAGCATGTGTAAAACAGATGGCTGGTGGGAAGTTGCTGTATACACAGGGAGCCTCGCCTGGCGCTTGGTGATGACCTAGAGGGGTAGAATGGGTGGAGGAGATGGAGGTTCAAGAAGAAGGGGGCATATGTATAATTATGGCTGATTAGTGTTGTTTTATGGAAGAAACCAACAGCACATTGTAAAAATTAAATAAATAAAAGAACTAAAAATAAGAATTCTGTGTTCCAAAATTGTTTGCAGGAACTCACTCCTAAATCCATACAGATCCGATATCCTTCCAGAGGTTACTTTTAGACATTTTTCATAATTTTATTCAGGGTCTTTTTAATTTTTCCTATAATTTGTTCTATAATCAGTTGCTTTTTTAATAGTGCCCTATATGATTATTCTTTCATCCACGTATTTATCTCTATTGGCATGTACGAACACTGAATTCTACTTTTTTTTCTATAAACATATACAGTTATTTAACTACATCTCCTTAACTATTCCTAATAAAGTATATGGCTACTTCTTTTCTATTTCCCTGATCACCTTTAAGAGCACTGCACCTGTTTTGTTCATCTTGATTCTTTTTAAAAAAGAAAAATAAGACAAGAAATGAAAAGAACAAAAAAGTACTAATTTGTCATTTTTGTTATTTTCATACATATTAATTTCTCCTCATGTTTTCAATCTATTCTTCCTTGGATAGGACACAATTCAAAATTCAACCATTAAAAACAGGCTGTCAAACTAATTATTGATTTCTCTTTATTCTGTTACATATTTAATATTTAAAATATTGCCTCCTACTATTTGAGTTCCAAGTTTCTCCCTTTTTATTTTGTCCAACTATGTGTAATTAATTACCTAAAGATTTGTGATTATCATATACTTGTTTGGATCTATATCATCAGCGAATATAGACTATTTCCTTTTTGCACATTTAATTTTTTCATATAATTTATTTCTTCTACTATCAACTCTGTTCCCTGTTGTTTAAAATTGCATGTATTTATATGTCCATCCCCTCATTTTTTAAGCTTTATTCTTCAATTTGTTTAGGAGTTTCTACTTGTAAACTTGTATAGTTAGATTTCAAGTTATTCTAGTTTTTCACATTTACATATGACATAGAGGTTTAATACTCCTAAATATCTTTATCTTCTATTATCCTGCAAGACAACTGTAAAATATGAGAAATGCCAGTTAAAATCAGAGTAGGCGTGCACACTCAAGTCTCTGTACAACTGCTCATGTACATATGTGTATATGCAATTGTACATGTGTGTATGTATATGATATGTGTGCAGTCTGAAGCCAAAGAGACTAAAATGTGACCACAAGAAACCAACAAAGGCCAAAAAAAAAAAAACAAACCACCTATCTCCCGAGGCATGTTCATTAGCTTCTCAATTCCTCAAACCGTGGCAGTCCAGCACAGTACCTACGCTCAGAACGGGTGAAATACGGTGAGCTCTCATTTTTCCCTGAAGGCAGTGGCACACGGGCAGCACAGGGAGGCAAGCTCAAGAAACTCAGAAAGACAGGTGAGAGCTAATTTAAACACCAAAATGAACTTAAGACTTGGTGACAGGTTACACGTCTAGGGGCAGCAGACTTTTGCTTTACATCCTGGTGGTCATGGAACAACAGACTGGTTCCAAATAGGAAAAGGAGTACGTCAAGGCTGTATATTGTCACCCTGTTTATTTAACTTATATGCAGAGTACATCATGAGAAATGCTGGACTGGAAAAAACACAAGTTGGAATCAAGATTGCTGGGAGAAATATCAATAATCTCAGATATGCAGATGATACCACCCTTATGGCAGAAAGTGAAGAGGAACTAAAAAGCCTCTTGAAGAAAGTGAAAGTGAAGAGTGAAAAGGTTGGCTTAAAGCTCAACATTCAGAAAATGAAGATCATGGCATCTGGTCCCATCACTACATGGGAAATAGATGGCGAAACAGTGGAAACAGTGTCAGACTTTATTTTCTGGGCTCCAAAATCACTGCAGATGGTGACTGCAGCCATGAAATTAAAAGATGCTTACTCCTTGGAAGGAAAGTTATGACCAACCTAGATAGCATATTCAAAAGCAGAGACATCACTTTGCCAACAAAGGTTCACCTAGTCAAGGCTATGGTCTTTCCTGTGGTCATGTATGGATGTGAGAGCTGGACTGTGAAGAAGGCTGAGTGCAGAAGAATTGATGCTTTTGAACTGTGGTGTTGGAGAAGACTCTTGAGAGTCCCTTGGACTGCAAGGAGATCCAACCAGTCCATTCTGAAGGAGATCAGCCCTGGGATTTCTTTGGAGGGAATGATGCTAAAGCTGAAACTCCAGTATTTTGGCCACCTCATGCGAAGAGTTGACTCATTGGAGAAGACTCTGATGCTGGGAGGAGAAGGGGACGACAGAGGATGAGATGGCTGGATGGCATCACTGACTTGATGGATGTGAGTCTGAGTGACCTCCGGGAGTTGGTGATGGACAGGGAGGCTTGGCGTGCTGCAGTTCATGGGGTCGCAAAGAGTCGGACACGACTGAGCGACTGATCTGATCTGACCTATAGGTCTCCAGTGGTAATATGTGAATAAACAATTGTGGCTTACCTGAGTCTCTTTGAATAATCAAATTTGTAATAGTATTGTGATATGTCTATCAACTCTTTTCCACATCCAGAGCCACGATGTCACATTTAGTGGCTCATGCTGGCTACTTCTCTGGGCTGCCTGAACCCCACTGAAGCCTTTCCTCCAGGAACTTCCCTCCACTGTTCCCAGCTGAGCCACCTCATCCATCAGAGGTATGAACGCAGCAGGGTCTCCCGTGACACGAGGTCCTGGCCCACTGCCTGCCAGACCCTAGTGACTGTGCTGGATCTGATTTTGGAAAGAGTAGCAAAGACTATGTCTTGCCAAAGAGAAGATATGAAATCTGGCCTTCCTGAAGCATGCTACCGAAACAGGGCTGTTTTGCAAGGCACTATTCACTGGAAAAATTCTCTCTCCTTCCTACAGAGGAAGACCAGCTATCCATGAGGGCAGACAGATGAGGAGCCAGAACACACCTGCTCCCCACTCGTTTACTAAAAAATAGATCCAAAAGAACTATATGATTTTTCTTTTCTCCAGCAAGGGATAAAAATATGTCTCTTTTAAAGGAAGAAATATTTTAAGTCAGCCCTGGAATAGTCACACAGAATTTTGGAAACCAAGTTTAATCCACTGCCCTTGTTAGGAAGCACTTAACATTTCTTAGGCATCCTCTCTTCCACTTTTTATCGTCTGAAAGTTGCGCTCACCTGCTCAATCAGCCTATAGTCATAGTATCAGGAAAACAATGCTTAAATATATTTCCAATGTCAGTGGGCATCTTGGGAGTTAATATTGTGAGTGAAGAGCCATCCTCACACACCTGTGACCTCGGGAGGGCAGCTGCTCCCACAGAATTTACCATGGCAGGTAGCCTGGCAGTTTAGGAGAAGCCCACACTGGCACTGGTCCATCTCACCTGCATCACGCTATCAGCAGCCATCAGGTGTTATCATTCTGCTATGGCCTGGTTCCAAAAGCCCCTAAGTCCTCTATCAAGAACTGCTTTGCATACCAGTTGTTTTATGACATATGCAGTGTAGTCAATATGAAAACCAAGACATATGATAAAGACTGAATGAGGCACAGGTGTTCCATGCAGGTCTCATCAAAGCACAATAAAACCCATCTCCTAAAGAGTTTAAATGCATTCCTCTCTCCTGCAGCAGGTTTTGATGGCCCAGCCTACACCCATGTTCAAGAAGCAGGAAGAACTGAGAAGTTAGACATGTGTTCCTGAATGCTGCCTGGTTAATGCTGCTGCTGCTGCTAAGTCGCTTCAGTCATGTCCGACTCTGTGTGACCCCATAGACGGCAGCCCACCAGGCTCCTCCATCCCCGGGATTCTCCAGGCAAGAACACTGGAGTAGGTTGCCATTTCCTTCTCCAATGCATGAAAGTGAAGTGTAAAAGTGAAGTCACTCAGTCGTGTCCGACTCTTCATGACCCCGTGGACTGCAGCCTACCGGGCTCCTCCGTCCATGGGATTTTCCAGGCAAGAGTACTGGAGTGGGGTGCCATTGCCTTCTCCAGCCTGGTTAATAGGAAAGGGGAAAAAACACAATCCAAGGAAGTAGCCAGAGAGATAGTCTCTTCTATACTCTCCCCGGTGAGTTCAGGAGCAGCAACCCCACGTGTCAAAAGTGCAGGTGGTGACACTGTCAAACGTTTCACGTGAAGCCTGATTTGCTTTCTGTGTCTGTGTTCTCATCCCTCTTCTGAAGTCACACACAGCCCATTCACAGCTAGACAAAGCCCACCTTGCTTCCTTGAGCCTCAGCCCCTGGACACTGAGGATACTCAGCTTCATCCCAGCTTTGAAACACCAGGATCAGTTTCCAAGATCCCCCCATGATGCCCAGACATTGCCTGGTGAAGCTGGGCCTGCACACGTGATGCGTAGGGCTGTTTCTCCCATCCATCCCCCCCCCTACTGAGGCTGTCAGACTGCCAGGCTAATGAAGCCAGGGCTTGCATATTCTTACCTCTGAGGGATTTCAAGAGACACTATTGATTCGAGTCTTGAAGGTTTATAAGAAATTCTCAAATGGGTATTTAGCACAGATGCTTCAGGAAGAAAGCTCCCGTATCGTTAGAGGGCGCAAATATTTCATCCTCCAAGTCCCTCTAACAGAGATGCTCCTGAGGTACATGCTGATGATAAGCCCATTAATCCTTGACAGAGCCCATTTCTCCACCTTGGCTAAGGGGACAAGATAGGTCAAGTCAAAGAGCAACTAGCATTCAAATAACTAGAAGGGTTAATGAAAAGTTTTACCTCCTCTCTGGTCTTGGGTAGTGAGACATTTTTTCATACAGAGAACCAGGTAGTTAGGAACTAAAATCTCTCTGTCTTTAAAGCCCATCATTCAGAATTATCGCTAGAAACGAATCCCTATGAATGAAGTCTTGTGACGCTGCTGCTATGTCACTTCAGTCGTATCCGACTCTGTGCGACCCCAGAGACGGCAGCCCACCAGGCTCCCCGTGCCTAGGATTCTCCAGGCAAGAACACTGGAGTGGGTTGCCATTTCCTTCTCCAATGCATGAAAGTGAAAAGTGAAAGTGAAGCTACATCACTAATATTCTTTGTTTCAGGCACAAACAAGATCACTATATATATTTTGCTACATAAAAACAGGCAAGACTCCCCTGGAGGTCCAGTGGTTAAGAATCTGCTTGCCAATGCAGGGGATATGGGTTCACTCCCTGGTCTAGGAAGATCGCACGTGCCTTCGGGCAACTAAGCACGTGCACTGCAAATACTGAAGCCTGTGCACTCTAGAGCCTGTGTTCTGCAAGGCCACTGCAATGAGAAGCCCCCAGAGCACAACTGGAGAAAGCCCCCAAGCAGTAACGAAAATCCAGCACAGCCGAAAATAAATAAACAAAAAATTTTTAAAAAGAAACACAGGCAAAGCAAAAACTTGGTAGATTCTTCTTTGTTGTTAGTATGATGAGCAGCAGTATCAGCAATGACTGAGCTCTGAAAGTAACAAACATGCAGGTAAACAGAAACAGGCAGAGCCATTTTCAGCCAAGAAACAAAGGGGCAGCAATTTCCTGACATTGTGCAACCCCAGGGCTCCAGGATGTGCCAAGGAGCAGACTGATTGCCTGCCTTTGGGAGGCATTCTTCCTGTTTGAAAAGAAGCAGTAGGATAATCATCACACAGCCTTCTGGAGCTTCAAACAGGGTCTCTCTATAGCTGAGTTGTGTTTTATTTACACCGCTTCTCAGTGAAGGTTAACAAGAAGGTATAAAATACTGTGCACAGCCCTATGCACCTAAGTACTCAGGAAACCAAAGTGCTGCCTCCTATAAGAGAAAGAAAATGAGATGTAGTCACAGCAGGCTGGATTCAAACTCCAACACTGACACCCTGCTCTCACCAGCCATTTTTTCAGGTCAGATTTCAGTTGAAGATGCACCTAAAAGTTCATTTGATAATACTGGGTGATCAGCGTTTCCAGGATGATCCAACCAAATGCCAGCACGCTGTCAAGCTGCAGAGTTACTTGTCATCTCCCCCAGGTTGTCTCGAGAAAGACGTCAGAAAAATATAGGTTGTGTTTACTTGGAAGGAAATTTGCATCATGATAATTGAGCACACACACCAAAAAACTATTTGAGAAATTCATAAAGAGAATTTTAGATGTGAAAGGGAGAAATATGAAGCTTAGAAATGTGCTTGCCACTGTTTCATCATTTAGGGTAGTATATTTAATTTACAGATGAAAGAATTGACACCCAGAAAAGAGAGATCTTATACTGAGTGGCACAGAATTAAGCCCTTAGACATCTGGAACATAAATCAGAAGTAAATAAAGTTGATTACAAACCCATTCACCAGAATGATTAAAACAAAAAAGAACCATTACCAAATGAGGGTTAGAATGTGGAAAAACTGGAACTCTCATAGCATATGCTGTGGGTGGGAATGCAAAATAGTCCAAACATTTTGGAAAACTATTTCATGATATCTACTAAAGCTGTACACCTGCCTATTCTATGAGCCAGCAATTCCACTCTGAGTAAAATATGCTATGCTAAAAAAAAAAAAAAAATGTAAAACTGTTCACTAAAAGATACATATTAGAATGTTCATAACAACATCCTTCACTAAATAGCCCCAAACTGGAAACACCTAATCCTATTAAACAGAGGTTAACAAATCATAATAAAGTTATACAGTGCAATAGTATGCAGTAATAATAAACAACTACATACAGCAACATGGATGAAACTCACTTATTATTGAGTAAAAAGTTTGAAATCGAAAGATAATATACAGTATAATTCCATTTACAGAAAGTTCACAATCAGATGTAACTAATCTATGGTTCAGTTCAGCTCAGTTAATCAGTCGTGTCTGACTCTGCAACCCCATGGACTACCGCATGTCAGCCTTCCCTGAAGTCTATGGTGTTAGAAGTTAAAATAGGGGATAGTTTTGGAGAGGGTGGATAGGAGACAAAGATCACAAGAGAGGCTTTTGGGAAGTTTGAATTTCTTCAACTGAGCATTTATTGCATGGGTGTACAAAGTGTGTGCAAATTTGTCACATAATACACCTAAAATTTAAAAACTATTCTATATATATATGTAACACTTCAATAAGATGTTGATATTAAAAATTGGTTACAGAGATAGTGATAAATATAGAAAGAACAGATGGACAATTCAATAATTGAAAAGAAAAATTTCCAGACATAAGGAATTAAATTTACAGATAAACTGGGCATTGACCTTCCCGTCCCTCAAATAAATAAATAAATAACACTGAACACCATCATCAAATCCTACCACAATCACTGAAATTCAAAGTTAAAGAGCTACATTAGGGAATACAACTTCTGCTTGTAGTGGAGTATGTAATTCAGAACAACCCTTCCACGGATGACAACTAATGGAAAAGCTGGACAAAATATTTTTTTAAAGTGTGCTGGACAGCAATGAAAGGTGAATAAGGTAGAAAAGAAAGTCATGCCACAAGATCTGGGAAAAGCTAAAGATACATGGAGATAAGCCCTCCATGAGAAGCCACTTGTGTTGTGAAAATTTTGCAAATCTCAAGACGATACTGTAGAGTGCTGGCAATGTTCTATCTTACCCTGAGTGAGGGATACATAAGTACTTGTTCTGTGTGTTGTGGCTTTCTCTATTTGTGAGTTGCAATTCAAAACACAATGGTTAAAAGGGAAATATCAAACCAGCATCCCAGTAGATAAAAAGACAAAGTTGAATTCAGATTTATACAAAGCAATACTATCAAAGCCCGAAAACAGTAGACAGACGGTTCAAATGTTCTGAAAGGAAAGTACGCCACAAAAATTCCTTCAAATAGAAAGTACAGAAGCAACAAATACACATGCTTGAGTAGGCAATAACTTAGAATATCAAGCACCTGTGTGCCTTTCTTATGAAAACTATTAGAGGATGAGATTCTGCTAGGAAGGAAATCTATTAAAATATACACAACAGGAAAGAAGAAAGCATACAATAAGCACTGGTAGTTGGTATTAAACTCATTTAAATAAAAAACTTAGTCTAAACAACTGTGAGAATTTGAGATCACTGGTTCCTTTAATTTCACTGCCAATTTATCTCTGCAAATTAAAGGAGGATTATGTTTAATATTTTCAGTCAAAATAGTATGTGCTTTATGAACTCAATCTTTGTTCTCTGTCTCTGTCTCTTATTAACCTCCCTCTCTATCTATATGTATTTCAATACAGGGATATCTGAAATTCAGTTTACCTAACATTGAAAACCGGAGAAGGCAATGGCCCCCCACTCCAGTACTCTTGCTTCGAAAATCCCATGGACGGAGAAGCCTAGAAGGCTGCAGTCCATGGGATCACTGAGGGTCAGACACGACTGAGCGACTTCACTTTCACTTTTCACTTTCATGCATTGGAAAAGGAAATGGCAACCCACTCCAGTGTTCTTGCCTGGAGAATCCCAGGGACGGGGGAGCCTGGTGGGCCGCTGTCTATGGGGTCGCACAGAGTCGGACACGACTGAAGCAACTTAGCAGCAACAACAACATTGAAAACAGTAGTCTCTGGGCAGTGGAATTTTAGGTAACTTGATCTTCTTTGCAAGCCCTATTTTACTGCATTCTTATTTAAAAATTAACATATACATTTATGAACAATAATAGTTATTCTTTCAAAAAATAAACTGGGAACAATATAAACAAAAGTCTACACACAAAAGTCAGGTAAGGATGTTTCCCTTAGCAATACTGAAGGAGATATTTAAACACAGTCAGCATTCAAGGAACACATAATTTAACAATCAACAAAATAACTGACAGCATGTAAATTATTCATATTTTAATTTTTCAACTGTTTACTGTTTTCAAATATTTATTTCTCTCTTTAAAGCAAACACATTCATTCAGGAGTCTAATCTAAGAAAAGAAGAAAATTTTGTACCAAAGGGTATAAATTACATATTGAAAATTTGGGTTCAATAGAAGAAACTTCAGGTAGAACAAACTCAAAGCTGTCTGAATATTACACTGCTATGTACTTTACTGAGATTCCCTGGCAGCTCAGTGGTGAAAAATCCACCTGCCAATACAGGAGATGCAGATTCAATCCCGGCCTAGGTTGGGAAGATCCCCTGGAGAAGGAAATGGTAACCCACTCCAGTACTCCTGCCTGGGAAATTCCATGGACAGAGAAGCCTGGTGGGCTGTAGTCCATGGGGTTGGAAAAGACTCAAACATGAATTAGCAACTGAACAACACCAATGTACTTTATTAACTTTATTAATTTTATTTTTCAACTTCTATAAAATCGCTGGGGTTTAACCCTAAAATTATTTCTCCTGCTCCCCCCCCCCCGTTTCCACTCCTAAACATGCAGTCTTCTGAAGTAAACCAAAAGACTATCATTTGTGATTCTCTTTTCTCCATTGCACCTGATTTTCAGCCAGGGGTTGCTGTTGTAATTAATACATGTGTGTTAGTCACTGAGTCATTTCCAACTCTTTGCGACCCTGTGGACTGTAGCCCACCAGACTCCTCTGAGCATAGGATTCTCCAGACAAGAAAACTGGTGTGGGTAGCTATTCCCTTCTCCAGGGAAACTTCCCAACCCAGCAATGGAAGCTGGGTCTCCTGCATGGCAGGCTGATTCTTTACCACCTAATCGACCAGGGGAGCCCTGCTATCATAATGCCACGCCTGAAATACCAAACACCCTCCAAACCACATTCTCATCATTTCCAAAATCAAGTTGAAATGATCTAGCAATCAGACCAGCTACTAACCTAGTCTTTTTGTTTCTATTCTCACCCATTCATTCATTCTCCATCTCACTCATGGAACCAAGTATGAGAGGACACTGAGGCACAGGAATGACTGATCACATGAATGGGTTTCCTACTACCAACCGGGCTAAAGTTCCAGGTAATAACTTTCCAGGCAAGACCTGCCTCCGACAGATGTTAGGAAGGCACTCTCCTTGGAAGAAAAATTATGAGCAACCTAGATAGCATATCGAAAAGCAGAGACATTACTTTGCCAACAAAGGTTCGTCTAGTCAAGGCTATGGTTTTTCCAGTGGTTATGTATGGATGTGAGAGTTGGACTATAAAGAAAGCTGAGTGCCAAAGAATTGATGCTTTTGAAGTGTGGTGTTGGAGAAGACTCTTGAGAGTCCCTTGGACTGCAAGGAGATCCAACCAGTCCATTCTGAAGGAGATCAGCCCTGGGTGTTCATTGGAAGGTCTGATGCTAAAGCTGAAACTCCAATACTTTGGCCACCTCATGCGAAGAGTTGACTCATTGGAAAAGACTCTGATGCTGGGAGGGATTGGGGGCAGGAGGAGAAGGGGACGACAGAGGATGAGCTGGCTGGATGGCATCACTGACTCGATGGACGTGAGTCTGAGTGACCTCCGGGAGTTGGTGATGGACAGGGAGGCCAGGCGTGCTGCAATTCACGGGGTCGCAAAGAGTCGGACAGGACTGAGTGACTGAACTGAACTGAACTGAGCCGTGGGAGTGGGGCATTGTGTAGGCTGAGGAATGGGAATGCTCCCCCTAGAGGTGAGAGGTGGAATAAACCTGCCCTGTACAGAAATGGGCAGAAAGAGTGGGACCTTTGGGGAAACGCCTAATTGCTCATGAATTCTGGCATAGTCATGGAGATAAAGGAAGAGAGCAGAGAGGAGGCTACGATGGCGGTCCACTGGCCAGACCAAGACATATACGAGATTGAGAATGTAGAACAGCCTCCAACTTTGGCATGATCAACATGAACATTACATTCAAATAATTTTTCACATTCCCTTCTCCAGGGAATGGCAAACCACTTCAGTATTCTTGCCTTGGGAACCCCATGAACAGTAGGAAAAGGCAAAAAGATAGGACACTGAAAGATGAACTCCCCAGGTCAGTAGGTGGCTGATATGCTACTGGAGCTCAGTGGAGAAATAATTCCAGAAAGAATGAAGAGACAGAACCAAAGCAAAACAACAACCAGTTGTGCTTGTGACTGGTGATAGAAGCAAAGTTTGATGCTATAAAGAGCAATATTGCATAAGAACCTGGAATGTTAAGTCCATGAATTAAGGCAAATTGGTAGTGGTCAAAGAAGATGGCAAGAGTGAGCATTGACATTTTAGGAATCAGTAAACTAAACTGGACTAGAATGGGTGAATTTAACTCAGATTACCATTATATCTACTACTGTGGACAAGAATCTCTTAGAAGAAATGGAGTAGCCCTCATAGTCAACAAAAGAGTCCAAAAATGCAGTACTTGGATGCAATCTCAAAAACGACAGAACGATCTGTTTGTTTCCAAGGCAAACCATTCAGTATCACACTGATCCAAGTCTATGCCCCAACCAGTAATGCTGAAGAAGCTGAAGTTGAATGGTTCTATGAAGACCTACAAGACCTTCTAGGACTAACACCCAAAACAGATGTCCTTTTCATTATGACTTCCCTGGTAGCTCAGACGGTAAAACATCTGCTTACAATGTGGGACACCTGGGTTCAATCCTTGGGTCAGGAAGATGCTCTGGAGAAGGAAATGGCAACCCATTCCAGTACTCTTGCCTGGAAAATTCCATGGATGGAGGAGCCTGGTAGGTTACAGTCCATGGGGTCGCAAAGAGTCAGACATGACTGAGCGACTTAACTTTCTTTTCGTTCCATTATAGGGAACTAAATGCAAAAGTAGGAAGTCAAGAAACAGCTGGAGTAGCAGGAAAATTTGGCCTTGGAGTACAGAATGAAGCAGGGCAAAAGGCTAATAGAATTTTGCCAAGAGAATGCACTGGTCATTGCAAACACACTCTTCCAACAACACAAGAGAAGACTCCACACATGGACATCACCAGATTGATTCAGGTGATTATATTCTTTGCAGCTAAAGAAGGAGACACTCCATACAGTCACAAAAACAAGACTGCAACCTGACTGAGGTTGAGGTCATGAACTCTTTATTGCCAAATTAAGTTGAAGAAAGTAGGGAAAACCTCTATACCATTCAGGTATGACCTAAATCAAATCCCTTATACTTCTGCAGTGGAAGTGAGAAATAGATTCAAGCGATTAGATCCGATACACAGAGTGCCTGATGAACTATGGATGGAGGTTCGTGACTGCACAGGAGACAGGGATCAAGAACCTTCCCCCCCCAAAAAAAAAGAAATGTAAAAAGCAAAATAACTGTCTGAGGAGGCCTTACAACTAACTGTGAAAAGAAGAGAAGCAAAGGAGAAAAGGAAAGATATACCCATTTGAACACAGAGTTCCAAAGAATAGCAAGGAGAAATTTAAAAAAAAGCCTTCCTCAGTGATCAGTGCAAAGAAATAGAGGAAACAATAGAATGGGAAAGACTAGAGATCTCTTCAAGAAAATTAGAGATACCAAGGGAACTTTTCATGCAAAGATGGGCTTGATAAAGGACAGAAATGGTATGGACCTAACAGAAGCAGAAGATATTAAGAAGAGGTGGCAAGAATACACAGAAGAACTATACAGGAAAGATCTTCATGACGCAGATAATCACAGTGGTATGATCACTCACCTAGAGTCAGACATCCTGGAATGCAAAGTCAAGTGGGCCTTAGGAAGCATCTCTACGAACAAAGCTAGTGGAGGTGATGGAATTCCAGTTGAGCTATTTCAAATCCCCAAAGATGATGCTGTGAAAGTGCTGCACTCAATATGCCAGCAAATTTGGAAAACTCAGCAGTGGCCACAGGACTGGAAAAGGTCAGTTTTCATTCCAATCCCAAAGAAAGGCAATGCCAAAGAATGCTCAAACTACTGCACAATTGTACTCATCTCACACACTAGCAAAGTAATGCTCAAAATGCTCCAAGTCAGGCTTCAACAATATGTGAACCATGAGCTTCCAGATGTTCAAGCTGGATTTAGAAAAGACAGAGGAACCATAAATCAAATTGCCAACATCTGCTGGATCATTGACATGTTGATGTATGGCAAAACCAATACAATATTGCAAAGTAATTAACCTCCAATTAAAATAAATAAATTTATATTAAAAAAGAAAAATAAAAAGCAAGAGAATTCCAGAAAAACGTACTTCTGCTTTATTTACCATGCTAAAGCCTTTGAATATGTGGATTACAACAAACCGTGGAAAATTCTTAAAGAAATGTGAATACCAGACCACCTGACCTGCCTCCTGAGAAATCCGTATGCAGGTCAGGAAGCAACAGTTAGAACTGGACATGGAACAACAGACTGGTTCCAAATAGGAAAAGAAGTACGTCAAGGCTGTATATTGTCACTCTGCTTATTTAACTTATATGCAGAGTACACCATGAGAAATGCTGGGCTGGATGAAGGACAAGCTGGAATCAAGACTCCTGGGAGAAATATCAATAACCTCAGATATGTAGATGACACCACCCTTATGGCAGAAAGCGAAGAAGAACTAAAGAGCCTCTTGATGAAAGTGAAAGGGGAGAGTGAAAAAGTTGGCTTAAAACTCTCAACATTCAGAAAACAAAGATCATTGCATCTGGTCCCATCACTTCATGGCAAATAGATGGGGAAACCGTGGAAACAATGAGAGACTTTATTTGGGGGGGCTCCAGAAATACTGCAGATGGTGAAACACAGCCATGAAATTTAAAGATGCTTGCTCCTTGGAAGAAAAGTTATGGACAACCTAGACAGCATATTAAAAAGCAGAGACATTACTTTGCCAACAAAAGTCCATCTAGTCAAAGCTATGGTTTTTCCAGTGGTCATGTATGGATGTGAGAGTTGGACTATAAAGAAAGCTGAGTGCTAAAGAACTGATGCTTTTGAACTGTGGTGTTGGAGAAGACTCTTGAGCATCCCTTGGAGTGCAAGGAGATCCAATCAGTCCATCCTAAAGGAAATCAGTCCTGAATATTCATTTGAAGGACTGATGCTGAAGCTGAAACTCTAATACATTGACCACCTTATGGGAAGAACTGACTCATTGCAAAAGACTGATTCTTGAAGATTGAAGGCAGGAGGAGAAGGGGACAACAAGGATGAGATGGCTGGATGGCATTACTGACTCAATGGACATGGGTTTGGGTAAACTCTGTGAGTTGGAGATGGACAGGGAGGCCTGGCATGCTGCAGTCCATGGGGTCACAGGGTAAAACACGACTGAGCGACTGAACTGAACTGAACTGAATCTTTCCCAAAATGTAACTGTGGTTTTCCTTATTCTGTTGCTTAAAACTTGTCAGCAGCTCTTGAATTAAGGATAAGAATTTTTGTGGGGGAAAGTGTTTTCTCATTTTGTTGTAGACTGGTGGACACAGCTTCCTGGTATAAACATGTTATTCACAATGACAATGAGGAGGAAGGGAGAAAAAATATAAAGGAAAAAGGTGAATGACCATTGTGACTCCTTCATATGCCACAGTGTGAAATGAAAGTCCTGATATGTGTGTGTATATGTCCCTAAAAGTTGCCCTGATTAGAACAAAGATGTTTTTAACTCATAATCATACAATACTAGTATGTATGACTATATATATATTAGTAAGTGAAGTTAAAGTCACTCAGTTGTGTCCGACTCTTGCGACTCCATGGACTGTAGCCTGACTGGCTCCTCTGTCCATGGGATTCTCTGAGGAAGAATATTGGAGTGGGTAGCCATTCGCTTCCCCAGAAGACTTTCCCAACCCAGGGATCGAACCCAGGTCTCCCTCATTGCAGGCAGATTCTTTTCTATCTGAACCACAAGCGAAGCCCATATATATATTAGTAAGAGAAGCTTTTAATCAAAATGAGTTTATGAAAGTTTAAGACAGATTTAAAATTTCTCTTAAGGGAGCACAGGCCTTAATCATTTCTGAGTGAATAAGGAAATCAAGAAAGCAGACAGAGTTTTAAAACGAAAACACAGACCATTTTTAAAGGCATGGTACTGTATTACTTCTAGTTATGAAAAATGATCAAAAGAATGTCAATAAAGCCTTGTAGACTTATTTTAAGTACTATATGTAATCAAAACCCTGATTTAACTCAGAAAACTAAGGTCTTCAACATACCGATATGCAGTAAGCCAGGCTTTCTTCCTGCAAACCCCTGGCACCGGTACAAAAGTGCTTATGCACTCTTCTCTCTTTATTAATTAAAGAATCTTGTTGCAATTTTGTTTCTTCTGTCAGTTCTGGCAAAGACCCATACTCTTTGGGAGCTATCCATAATGTTTCAAGCATGGTGATTGCCCATGGAAGAAAAGAAAAAGACTCAAATGTGCCCCACCCCTTGGGAATCTCATCCAGTCAATTCCCATAAAGTATCCCACATTCTAATTTAATGGAATCAAAAATTTAGAAAGATGGTAACAATAACCCTGTATACGAGACAGCAAAAGAGACAGTGATGTATAGAACAGTCTTTTGGACTCTGGGAGAGGGAGAAGATGGGATGATTTGGGAGGATGGCATTGAAATATGTATAATATCATATATGGAACGAGTCACCAGTCCAGGTTTGATGCACGATACTGGATGCTTGGGGCTGGTGCACTGGGACGACGCAGAGGGATAGTATGGGGAGGGACGAGGGAGGAGGGTTCGGGATGGGGAACACATGTATACCTGTGGCAGATTCACTTTGATATATGGCAAAACCAATACAATATTGTAAAGTTAAATTTAAAAAAAAGTACCAAGCTGTAGATCACTATCCAGTAGTCTTTCATCCATGTGCTAAAAATACAAATGAGAAGCAGAAGAGAGTCACAGAGCCCTGAGGGACACAGACGGGAACCACAAGAGAAAGTGATTGCAGCTTTAGTAAGATTTGCACAAGACACTGTGGGATCCGAGCTGATGCAGCTCGAGCCTGCCTGTGGGTATTCTGAAAGGCATCTCAAAAACACGAAGACTGGGAAAAACCCTAATGGATGCATGAGTTTCTCAAGGCAGGCCATGGCAGGAAAGGCAGTCACATTGCTGCCCAGAGAGCTGAAGGGCAACACACTCAGCTGCCTTGACCACAGGGTGCAGGAAACACCCGGAAAACACAGGTAAGACTGCAGGCCCAGGAACATCCTCGGGTTTGCCTTTTGAAAAGTTCACTCTGGCGAGATTGAGGAGTCATGACAGCAAGGGATGAGACTGGAGGCAGAGGAGCAGTTTTAGAAGGTGTCAAGACAAGCCCGAGGGGACCAGTGTGGACGGCCTGAGCTCCTTAAAGATGGAGTGTTTGAACCTGGCCTTTTATCAAAGGTGCGCTCGGGTTCAATTCTCCCTTGCTAGGACACATTGAGGCAAATGGCAAACTTGAGCAGTGATGAAGGTCAGACTTGACCGACTCTGAATTGCAATTCTCTAATTCTGGGTGAGACCTCTTCTCCAGTGATAAGCACTAGTCGGGGCAGGCAGGCGAGCTTTGGCAGTGTCTGCGGTGCTGGGAAACACCACAGAGGTTGCTGATCTGTTCTGGAGAGCTACAGGTCTTTTCAATCAGACACACACAATTTTTAGGCTCAGGGTGTGTCCAAGAGTGACCAAGACTCCAGCTTTTACATTTAACTGGAAGATTTGGTGAATATTATAGGAACTAGTACTTCAAGTGATTCTAAAAATTTAGGTTCTCCCAGTAATGAACCACTGACTGAGGAGTACTTAAAAAATGGCTTAATTTCATCTGAAATACAGATGCCTTTTATCTGAAATACAGATGCCTTTTATCAACCCCATGGAACTTGAGTGTTCAAAGTGTTTTTAATTATTAACTAAACTTTGGTTATGTTGCCTCATTAATAAACCATGTGTTCTAAAGGTCTCAAAATGAGAACTAATGAAACTATTATTATTCAGTGGGAATAATAATTATTATTCATTTGTATAGGATTCGCATGGCATGAGATTATACAGAAAATGACTTCCTAATCACAAAGCCAAACCCCATGTCAATGAAGCTATAAAAAAAAAGCTACCTTACCGAGTCTGAGAGTAGAATATGGCTGTTGCTGCTTCTCTCCTGGTTCAAAGATGAGTTCTGACCCAACCTCTATCATTAACTATTAATGTAACACTGAGGGCGTCCCAAGTCACACAGGAAGTTGCAATGGTAATTGTGAATATTGCTGCAATGAACACAGGGATGAATGTGTTTTTGAATTATGGTTTTCTCTGGATATATGACCAAAAGCGGGACTGCAAGATCGTAGGGAAACTCTATCTTTAGTTTTCTGAAGAAATTTAGTTTTCTGCACCAATTTACATCCCCACCAACAGTAGAACAGCTCCTGTTTCTCCACACTATTTATATTGATAGACCGTTTACTAATTATAGACTTTTTGACTATGACCACTCCAACGAGTGTGAGGTGACACTTCATTGTAGTTTTAATAATTAGCAATGTTGAGCATCTTTTTGTGTGCCTTTTGGCCATCTGTATGTCTTCTCTGGAGAAATTTCTGCTTAGATCTTCTGCCTATGCTTTGATTAGGTTGTCTGGGGGTTGTTTTGATATTGAGTTATATGAGCTGTTTACATATTTTGGAGATTAATCCCTTGTCAGTCACATCATTTACAAATATTTTTTCTCATTTTGTAGGTTGCCTTTTTGTTTATGGTCCCCTTTGCTGTGCAAAAGCTTTTTAAGTTTAATTAGGTCCCATTTGTTTATTTTTGTTTTTATTTCCATTACATTAGGAGACAGATCCAAAAAGATATTGCTGCGATTTATGTCAAAGAGTGTCCTGAGTATGTTTTCCTCCAGGAGTTTTATAGTATCCAGTCTTACATTTAGAATCTTTAATCCACTTTGAGTTTATTTTTGTCTGTGGTGTTACAGAATGTTCTCATTTCATACTTTGACAGTAACTGTTGAGTTTCCCCAGGAAAACTTATTGAAAAACTATCTTTTCTCTGTTGTATATTATTGTCTCCTTTGTCTTAGATTAACTGACCATAGGTGTGTGGGTTTATTTCTGTTCTTTCTATACTGTTTCATTGATCTATATTTCTGTTTTTGTGCCAGTACCACACTGTTTTGATTACTGTAGAAGAGCAAATGTTGGGTAAATAAATGTTTGTTGGGCCACACAGAGGCAGTGAGACAGAGAGACCTCTGATATCTAAGCCCTGCCAGGTTGCCTCACCACATAGAGCCCATATTCTTTGCAGATATCTCTGATGAAAGGCAACGCTTGGAGAATCCCAGGGATGGGGGAGCCTGATGGGCTGCCGTCTATGGGGTCGCACAGAGTCGGACACGACTGAAGTGACTTAACCTAACCTAACCTGATGATAGCTCTACTCTGGAAATGGGCCCTTCATCTAAAAGTTTTAGGTGGCCAGTGAAAGTGAAAGTGTTAGTCACTCAGTTGTGTCCAGCTCTTTGCAACCCCATGGACTCTAACCTGCCAGGCTTCTCTGTCCACAGGGATTCTCCAGGCAAGAATACTGCAGTGGGTTGCCATTCCCTTCTCCAGGGGATCTTCCTGACCCAGGGATCAAATCGGATCTCCTGCATTGCAGGCAGATTCTTTACTGTCAGAGCCACCAGGGATGACCCTTATGCAGCTAAGGGAGAAGTAAAAAGGAAGACTTCATGCGTCTTGTGTTAGGTAAAAATAATCAACCTAAATTAATCCTCCCAGCAAAGAGACACATTTTATGGTGCTGAATCGTGCTCCCCCACATAGCAAAGCTAACAGCTCCTAGACGGTGTGACTGGAGTACCTGGGGTCATTGGTGCAAGATGAAGCTGATGGAAAAGAAACCTTTCAGAAAGACTGAACCCCATGGAACTTGAGTGTTCAAAGTTATTTTTAAACAACAGACAAGTTTCTTCTTAGTAGTGGGTGCAATATGAAATCATGGAAACAACAGGGACTAGGTGTCAGATTATGACTTCCCTTCTGCTGGCAAGGTAGTCAAAGGCAAGTCATTCCAAATCTCTGAACTGCACTTTCTTCCTCACATTAAATGTAGAAATTAATCTAGGGGAAATGAATACCTACCCAATACTGTATCTTCTAATTCATTTTATATCCCTTAGTAAAGTCTTCCTTATGCCATACTAACTGAATTCCTGTGTATTACAATAGTTTGGTTGCTATGATGACAGAGATCTTTTTCCTAATTATATCTGCAAGTATACACAAAGCTAATGATGTTATTCATGTAGATTTTCACAGACAACTCTTATATTAGTCTTAATAATTTTGTAGTTGACTTTCTTGAATCCTTTAAGAAAATAATATCACCTGCACTTAAAAAATATTTGTTGAATGAATAAGTAAACCAGCCAGGTTGGCCCCGTATTTTCAATATGGGCTCATTACCAGTCCTATTTAAACAAAATTCCTTCATTCTTAAGAGCACCTTCATATTTTTGTCATCTTATTAATGTCTTCAAGTAATTTTCCATAAAAACATATGAATGGCATTTTTGAATGGCATTTTCTGTAAATTATCTCATGTTTGAGAATATTCTGCCTTTGTCTTACATGCATACCTGCTAAGTCACTTCAGTTGTGTCCAACTGTTTACGACCCTGTGGACTGTAGCCCACCAGTCTCTTCTGTCCATGGGATTCTCCAGGCAAGAATACTGCAGTGGACTGCTATGCCCTTCCCAACCTAGGGATCAAACCTGCACTTTTTTTGTTTCTTATTGCATCTGAGTAAAAGATGCATTGGCAGGTGAGTTCTTTCTCACTAGCACCACCTGGGAAGCCTTGCCTCTGTCTTAAAATCCAGTAATTATCAATCTGTTATGTTTTGGTATCTAAAGTTCATAGGATGATTCACTAGGCTATCAATTCCATGAAGAAAAAGACCCATGGTAACTAAATTTCCAGGACCAAGCAGTGTAATGGAAATCACTGTGCTGTGCTAAGTTGCCTCAGTCGTGTCTGACTGTGACGCTATGGACTCTAGCCCACCAGGCTTCTCTGTCCATGGGATTCTCCATGCAAAAATACTGGAATGGGTTGCCTTTCCCTTCTCCAGGAGATCTTCATGACTCAGGGACTGGATCGAACCAGTGTCTTTTATGTCTAACCTGCGTTGGCACGCGGGTGCTTTACCACTAGTGCCACCTGTGAAGCCCCAGTCACTAGCACTTCCATTAGTCGACTCTGCTTGGTTATACTGCTATGGCCAAAAACCCTAGTATCCCTGTTGTTCTAACCGACAAGAGTTTATTTCTCGATCACATTATGTGTTGGCTGCATAAAGGTATGCTGAGGCTCTACCCCATAGCTATAGCTTTCTTTACATCTTTTTTATCCCAGAATCCATGCTGATAGAGCAGATCCTACCTTGAGCATTTTTCCTCCTAACAGAAGGGAAAGGACAGTAGCAGAACCATATATAAGTTTCACTGTTAAACCCTCTGCTTAGACGCAGCACATAACACCCAACTCATATGCGATGAGCCATCTGGCTACGCTTGACGGTAGTGGGGAGATACACTTCTCCTGTTGGGGAGCAAGTCACATAGAACAAGAAAACAGATGTGTTGATCATCTTAGAGGTGGGGCAGCAAACTGAGAACACCTCAATCTACCACAGTACTCCACAAATACTTCTTGAATAAATACATGATCGGTTATTTTTTATTTTCCTTTTTTCTGCACCAATGTTTATTGAATTGCTTCTTCTTTATTCCCAACATTCCAGAATATCATTAGACTCTATCTGGGAATGGATTCATTCATCTAGTCATCCTTAGTGAATCTTTTCTTATCTCTTGACTCAGGACTTTGGTGGGATTCTATTTTGTTTTCAATCTTAGGGTAATGTACTTCTATCCTTCTTTCTCCTTGTTAATTTTTTCTACTTACTTATTTATTCAGCTGCACTAGGTCTTAGTTGCATCATGCCTGACCAGGTATTGAACCCAGGCCCTTTGCACTGGGAGTGAGGAGTTTTAGCCACTGGATCACCAGAGAAGTCCCTTTTCCTCCTAATTTTTGTTTTTACAACCTGCTTTGTCTGCCAAAGAATTGATGCTTTCAAACTATGGTGCTGGAGAAGACTCTTGAGAGTCCCTTGGACAGCAAGGCGATCAAACCAGTTAATCTTAAAGGAAATCATTCCTGAATACTCATTGGAAGAACTGATGCTTCTGAAGCTGAAGCTCCAATCCTTTGGCCTCCTGATGCAAAGAACTGACTCATTGGAAAAGACTGATGCTGATGCAAGGCAGGAGGAGAAGGGGATGACAGAGGATGAGATGGCTGGATGGCATCACTGATTCAATGGACATGAACTTGGGCAAATTCTGGGAGATGGTGAGGGAAAGAGAAACCTGGCATGCTGCAGTCCATGGGGTGGCAGGCCATGGTGTTGGACACAAACTGGCAACTGAACAACAGCAACATTGTCTGTCTCTCTCTAAGTCTTCCTGCAAGGACAGCAGATATCTTCCATCTATTCCCTATATGTCTTACCTTTTCTTATAAAGCTTGAATGTCTTCAGTTTTCTCTGAGCTCCGCGAATATTTCTTTGACATTCTCCAGGCTCCTAAATCTATTTTCTGCAAGGATCATCATTGTTCATTGTTTTATATAATAGATTTTTTTAAGTTCTATTTATGATTATCTAACCTTGGGAAGATCAGAAATAAAGAATGCAAGTGTGAGAGTATATAGGGTATTTTTCAATAGATTATTGCATTTTTCCCCTCAAGGAAGAATTAAAAGAAAAATCATGTGGCCATGTGTGTATTAGATATTAAGTGCATTTTAATTTGAAATGTGCAATAAATCACTGAAACCTAGCTAGAAATATATTTTGATTTTAACTATAAGCAGAGGACCCTTGAATCCCATTTTGTCCATTGTGCTAACACAATTATTAACAGCTCCTATGTTCATTCCCAGAAAGGTCTTGGCTTGGAATATAAATTATGTGGTCACCCTAATCATTCATTAGTCAATTTTGTCTCCTTATAAAAACAAAGAGGTTAAGAATACTTGGACCACACTCCTCCGATTATTCATAGGAGAATCTAAGCCATCGAAAACAATTTCTTGAATTAGCGCAAATCTAGACCTGTTTTGATGAACAAGAGCAGGGAACAGAAGTATATTAAAGAGGCTAAACTGTATACTATGAAGGGCTTCCCAGGTGGCGCTGGTGGTAAAGAACCCGCCTGCCAATGCAGGAGACGTAAGAGACATGGGTTTGATCCCTGGGTTGGGAAGATCCTTGGAGGAGGACATGGCAGCCCACTCCAGTATTCTTGTCTGGAGAATCCCATGGACAGAGGAGGCTTGGGGGTATGGCTATGGTCCAGTCCAAGGGGTCGCAAAGAGCTGGACATGACTCAAGCAACTGAGCATGCACGCACATACAAAGAACAGTATTGCTGTATTTGATTAATGCAACCATACCTCCTTGGTCTCTGCAGATGAGAAGCAGGGTTCTCACAGAGCAGATCATGGTCTAATTATGCCCACCATCCTTAGAGAAGGTATTTGTCTTCTGTGGTTTTAGTCTGGCCAGGGACTGGGGCACATATTCTTTCTATGTTTACAACCCCGAACAATCAGGACTCCTTCTCTCTTAGTAAATTTATGTGTCATCTGAGTTCCATTTGGATAAACCTGTAGGAAGGGCTTGTGGGGAGTGAAATACATGACCAGTACATTATTTGGATTAGTCCAGAAATCATAGTATAATATGCTTCGAAGGACTTTTTAAATACCTCCATTATATTTTTTATCCCTAAGAAAAATTTCTTCTTTCCATGAAATGAAATTCTTTCATGATTCTCTATTTATGGTTTATGGACTTAATCTCCTCTGGGATTTCATTGAATATTATTATTTATCTATTAAGAGCAGTAACTTTGTTTAAAAGGTACCATTTGTCCATGTGGTTGCCTTAATTTCTACTAATGATTAGATAGATATTTAGAAACAGCTGCAGATGCTATATGTACAAACACCAGGGATGTCTTTTTAAATGTTTACTCATTCTTATGCCATAATAGGATTTCTGTCTTACCTTTAGGAGTTGACCAGGGGGCTTCCCTGGTAGCTCAGCTGGTAAAGAATCTGCTTGCAATGCAGGAGACTCTGGTTTGATTCCTGGGTCTGGAAGATCTCCTGGAGAAGGGATAGGCTACCCACTCCAGTACTCTTGGGTTTCCCTGATGGCTCATATGGTAAAGAATCCACCTGCAATGAAGGAGACCTGGGTTTGATCCCTGGATTGGGAAGATCCTCTGGAGGAGAGTATGGAAATCCACCCCAGTATTCTTGCCTGGATAATCCCATGGACAGAGGAGCCTGGGGGCTACAGTCCATGGGATAGCAAAGAATCGGACATGACTGAGCAACTGAGCACAGCACAGGGAGCTGTTTGAGCTACAGCTCAAATATAATAGTGTTCAAACCTTTAGAAAAAGGTGGAAAGAAAAAGGAAAGGTTTTAATTTCTTGAGAAACAGTAATCTTTTGAGGGATGGTGTGGAGATATTTTGGTGAATATAGGCAAAAGGAGGAAGGCTTGGGCAGAAATATTCTTTGCGGTTAAATATTCTCTCTAACCCTTTAACCCCTTCTTTCCTTCCTTTCCACATATTCTATCTAACAATACAACAGAAAGTCCATAAAGGCAGAAGTCTTCATCCCAAGTCAGTCCACTGTCTGCATGACCGTTCATTTATCATCCACATTCCGGACACTTAGGGTACCCTCTTGGAATTTTTTCCTGCTCTGTATAGATCCTTGTACACCTTGGTTTGGAACTCTAAAATGATTGTCATTTGCCTATACATCCATCAACTGCTGAGAACCAATTTTCATTTCCAGGCCCTGACAGTTCAGACAAGAGGAGTTTACTGAATTACTTGTGTTTGTTCTGTTTGCCAGAAGTCATTTTAGCTTCCTAGGTAGGTTATTCCTGTTTACAGGAAGAACAGGAACTTACATGCTCTTCCTTCTCATCTCTACTGTTTCTTGCCAAAAATCCTAGAAGTTTTAGGGGGACACTACTTGCTAGTTCATAGCTATGACATAGACATTTCTTTGTTATTGGATCATATTTATGGGGATGTGAAAGCATGAAGAAATAGTCCAGAAGTTGATAGAAATCCACTCCACTGCTCTAATCCATTCTAGTGTGTAGCTACTTCAGTAGACTCCAAAGCGACTCCAAAGTCTTCAGTCACCTGGGATGACAAAACGACCTCTTATTTGAACCCGTTAGCAGACATTCCCAGAGAAGGCGATGGCACCCCACTCCAGTACTCTTGCCTGGAAAATCCCACAGATGGAGGAGCCTGGTAGGCTGCAGTCCATGGGATCACTAAGAGTTGGACACGACTGAGTGACTTCCCTTTCACTTTTCACTTTCATGCATTGGAGAAGGAAATGGCAACCCACCCCAGTGTTCTTGCCTGGAGAATCCTGGGGGCAGGGGGGCCTGGTGGGCTTCTGTCTATGGGATCGCACAGAGTCGGACACAACTGAAGTGACTTAGCAGCAGCAGCAGCAGACATTCCCTCCTTCTGAAGCTCTCCCTGGCATCTCCAAGGTCTCCAATAGCTAAATAACTATGGAATCAGCTGGTAAGTACCACCAAATAACTGAGCTGACTTTTCCAAGGTGACAAACTTGCCCTGACTCTAAAGCCATGCTGCTCTTTTATTTAAGGTATTGAAGCTACATAGCCTATTTGCTGAAGTTTGTGTGCTAAACAACTCATTAGTGTTACACCTGCTTGGATGGCATGTGATTCAACTTTGGAACCATTTTCAGTAAGGATCCCATTGTAAACATTATATACCCTTGTTGCTTTACATGTACAGAAAATTCATATCACCTTGCTGCTATGACTGTTGAGGAGGCTGGTTTACGGATAAAAGCTGGAGGCACACTGTGGTCATGAGTGACTACTGTCTGTGTTTCTAGTTCTGTTTAACTACTAAGAAAAATGCTGACAACTTTTAAGAGCTTCCACTGAAACAGCAAGTTGCCAAAAAAAAAAAAGATATATGAGTTCACTTGAGTTGTTTTTAAATTCAAGCTCCACCTACACACACCTGCTGGAAGTGTGGACAGGATGGAGGACATGTGGAGACAGTCCTTGAGTGGAGAGACCTCAAAGGAACCTGAGAGAAGCTTCAAGATCCTGGGAGCCCCTTAGGGAATGGCAGAAGTCGGCAGAAATGCGTTATCCAGGTGTCTTTCTTCTGTTCTGAGTACACAAGCAATCAGAAGGAAAGAAACTGCTAATTTGCATTTTCTCTTGGAAGCAGAAATGTGCAGACCTTTTCCAGACTATCCCCACCCGAAAAGATCACAAGCCAGGTATAGCAGGACTGAAGAGATTGAAGCCTGAAGAGGCTAACCGCTTGTTACCAAGTGCATTAACCATTCAATGTACGGGGTAGGAGGGGGACGCGTGTGTCCCAATTTCGAGCCAGAGTTCTCATCACTTCTCCACGTTACTCTGTGAAGAGAGGTGTTTGCTCATGATGCCAAGACTCCATTTGGTAAGACTGATAGGTAATTTCCAAATCATCTCCTAGGAACTCTGAGCTACCTTGGACAGTCAGCTCAAAGACCTGCTTTGGGCCTGAAGAGAAGAAGCTTCTGAGGTCCTTACCCTGCAGCAAGCAGCTGCTGCGACAGGCAGAGCTCCCATATACACCTGTCCTGAGACACTGGCAGAGTCACCTGCAGCTCATCACCAGCTCAGGAAACAAACCTCTGCCTTCAGATTTGGGCTGTGCTCCTGCTTAAACTCTGCCTAAGCTGTAATCCCAATTGTGGGAACAGTACACCAGTTCTCTTCTTTTCAAATCTGACCAGTGTGAGACTCTCAACCAAACGGTGCTTCAGGAGTAAAGCAAAGAGAAGGCAGGTGGGAAGAAGAAACCCCAGATGATAACTTGGAAAGCCAGTGAATGAAAGGGATGTGCTCTGGGCCACACTGACCACTGACCTTCAACAACCAAAGGGAGAACTGAGCTCCAGGTAAAGCAGAAGGCAGATTAAATGAGAGCATGGTTTAAGCCACAAATCCTGATTCTAAGCTACAAATGCCTTTGGCCCAACCTTCACCCAAGCCTCTCCCCGCATAGTACCTGTTTGGCCCCATGTGAAAAAAAGCCATAAATGAAAAGGAACCAAACTCATACATTAAAAAAGAGAAGAAGAATGAAAAACAACACAGGGTAAAGAAGTGTATGTAAGGAAAGAGATGAAGCCCTCATCAAAGGATTCTTCAGGGCCTCAAAGAATTACATGGAACTTTCTTTTCAAAGATGACATCAAAAAGAGAACTGAAGGCTTGAAAATCTTCAAGAGATTTTAGGATAATAAAAGGAGCAAGGAAGTGAGCCGACAAAGTGCAGGTAGAAATGTAAGAGGAAAACGGAAACATTACAGAAATTAGAGTCTTTTTTGAAGCAGAAAACTGTTGACTATATAGAATTAAAAATATAGCCAGGTCTCTGGCTGGACAAAGCTCAGGTAATAACTCAAATACTAAGAAAAAGAACAGATACTTAAAGAATTGTTAAGAGGATTGTAAAATAAAAAAAAAAGAAAAATCAACAAATATATAATTGATATTCTGAGAAAATGTTCTTGCCTGGAGAATCTCAGGGGTGGGGGAGCCTGGTGAGCTTCCGTCCATGGGGTCACACAGAGTCGGACACGACTGAAGTGACTTAGCAGCAGCATTCTGAGAAAAAAATAAAGGAACCAAATATTTATATATATATAGTTACTATATATATTGCTATTGCTAAGTCACTTCAGTAGTGTCTGACTCTGTGTGACCCCATAGACAGCAGCCCACCAGGCTCCCCCATCCCTGGGATTCTCCAGGCAAGAACACTGGAGTGGGTTGCCATTTCCTTCTCCAATGCATGAAAGTGAAAAGTGAAAGTGAAGTCACTCAGTCGTCTCCGACTCTTAGCGACCCCATGGACTGGAGCCTACCAGGCTCCTCCATCCATGGGATTTTCCAGGCAAGAGTACTGGGGTGGGGTGCCATTGCCTTCTCCATACTATGTGTGTATATATATATATATATATATATATATATATATATATATATATATAATAAGGAGAATCAGCCCTGGGATTTCTTTGGAGGGAATGATGCTAAAGCTGAAACTCCAGTACTTTGGCCACCTCATGCGAAGAGTTGACTCATTGGAAAAGACTCTGATGCTGGGAGGGATTGGGGGCAGGAGGAGAAGGGGACAACAGAGGATGAGATGGCTGGATGGCATCACTGACTCGATGGATGTGAGTCTGAGTGAACTCCGGGAGTTGGTGATGGACGGGGGAGGCCTGGCGTGCTGTGATTCATGGGGTTGTAAAGAGTTGGACACGACTGAGCGACTGAACTGAACTGAACTGATGCATATACTTTATATATACTTCATTGTGAACTGTTCATTAACAAGTTTCATGGTGAATGTAAGGAATAAAGGTAAGTCAGAGACTCCGGCTTCCACTTCTGATTATAGCAGACTAGGTAAATTCAGGCCAATTCTCCCCCCGGACATGCAAGTATTAAAAAGCAAACAAGTGAAGAAGCAAGAAACCTAAACAAATATCAAGAGAAATAATAAGAAACTGAAACAGCCTATGGGTGTCTAAGATAATGACGTTCCCAAAGTCCATTAAAATAACCATCCTTAACGCATTCATGGAGAAACACACAAGACTGAGATCTTGGAAGACAGCTAGCAATTATAAATACAACTAAATGAAAACCTTTTGTGGTGGGGGCGTTACTTTAACTCCATCACTTCATGTGACCACTTGGGATATTTGTTTGCATTTAAATTCTGAAATGGGGAAAGAGTGCAAACTGTAAGGTGCCATTTTGTTTTACAAGAATGTATTTTAGTTCATACGTGAACTCTTCCTGAAAAACTATAATTCTTAAAAATATAATTGGCTAAATCGAGAACTTAATGTGTGGGCTTAGACACTGGTGAAAAGAATTATTGAATTGGAAGCAAGATCAGAAGAAAATATAAAAAGTGAAACATGGGAGAGAAAAGCATGAAAAAGTCAGAAAAAAAATGCTCAGAGAGAAGTGATAAAGACATATACTTGGGGAGGCTGATTTGGAGTCCCAGAAAGAGAGCTTACAGAATATTGGACAGAAGTATCAACATTCAGAAAATGAAGATCATGGCATCTGGTCCCATCACTACATGGGAAATAGATGGAGAAATAGTGGAAACAGTGTCAGAATTTATTTTTCTGGGCTCCAAAATCACTGCAGATGGTGACTGCAGCCATGAAATTAAAAGACGCTTACTCCTTGGAAGGAAAGTTATGACCAACCTAGATAGCATATTCAAAAGCAGAGACATTACTTTACCAACAAAGGTTCGCCTAGCCAAGGCTATGGTCTTTCCTGTGGACATGTATGGATGTGAGAGCTGGACTGTGAAGAAGGCTGAGCGCCGAAGAATTGATGCTTTTGAACTGTGGTGTTGGAGAAGACTCTTGAGAGTCCCTTGGACTGCAAGAAGATCCAACCAGTCCATTCTGAAGGAGATCAATCCTGGAATTTCTTTGGAAGGAATGATGCTAAAGCTGAAACTCCAGTATTTTGGCCACCTCATGCGAAGAGTTGACTCATTGGAGAAGACTCTGATGCTGGGAGGGATTGAGGGCAGGAGGAGAAGGTGAAGACAGAGGATGAGATGGCTGGATGGCATCACTGACTTGATGGATGTGAGTCTGGGTGACCTCCGGGAGCTGGTGATGGACAGGGAGGCCTGGCGTGCTGCGGTTCATGGGGTCGCATAGAGTCGGACACGACTGAGCGACTGATCTGATCTGATCATGGCTGAGAACTTTTCAAAACTATTTTTTTTTTTAATCAAGCTATAAGTTCAAGAAGGCCTAAGCAAAGTAATAAAAAAAAATAATAAAATAAAGAACAATTAAATATCTCAGGATGAAATTAATGGCAGCTAAACAAAACAGACTTTTAAAAATCTCATGGGACTTCCTTGGTGGTTCAGTGGCTAAGACTCCATGCTCCCAATGCAGGGGGCCCGAGTTCCACCCCCGGTCAGGGAAGTAGATCCCATATGCCATAGCTAAGACCTGGCATAGTTAAATAAATAAATAAATATTTTAAAAATAAAGTCAAGGTGTCACGATTCCCTGCAAAGGTAACAGGACTTCTACCCAAAGTCTGGTTCTAACATCAAGAATGAAGATGCCACACACATCAAGAGGCTGTGGAAAAGTTTGCTATTTACATGCTTGTATCCACTGGGAGAGCAATGTGACTTCAGAGAGCAACCAAAAGGGACTGGCCTGGCTTTCACTGTGATTGGGAAGTAGGGTGGGGGGTAAGGGTTCCCACATGCAGGCAGGGACCTGTGTGGGTAGATTCTCCCACCAGCAGTAAAGGAGGGAGCACCCAGGCTTTTTCATCAGCTGCTCCAGATGTGGGGCAGAAGGAAACGAAGCAGGAGGGAGCTTAAAAGCTGTCAGCAGCTAAACATCCAAACTTGGAGTCAGACACCTCCTCACAGAGAGTAACAACTGGACTTCTACCTGGAAACAACAGATTCAGACAGAAGACAGTGAACACAGACCTGCAAAGTATTGATAGCAGGAAAGTGTCAATCCAGAATCTGATACTCAGCAAAATACATGTGGAAAATGAAGGTGAAATAAGACAAATAAAAACCAAAATGATTCACAAGCAGCACATCCCAAGCACCCTTAAGCAAGTAACAATGTATGTTCTTTAGGCAGGAAGAAAATGATTGCATATGTTTTCTTGGAGATGCAGGAAGGAATGAAGAGAAGAAAAATAAAAAGCTAGATATGTATGTCAAATGAATGACAAATGAATAAATGAATACTTTCTGTACAAAACAATAACAACAAGAATTATTATTACAGTTGTATTTTACATGGTTTAAAATGTATAATGAACTAAAACATATGACCATTGCATATAAGTTTATAGGAGGTTAAATGGAATTAAATTTTTTAACATTGTCCTGGAAGAGGATAAAAGTTCCAAGTAACATTAGACTTTGATAAGTCAAAAGTATATTTTGTAATCACTAGAGTAACCAGCAAAAGATATATATTTTAAAAGAAAAAAATATATATGGACATCTAGGCAGAAAGTCATACATAGACTTTGCAGAGTGTGTAAGTGTGTGTTGGGAAGGGAGCTGATGAGGGTCCTCTTGATTTCTACTCTCAGTTTAGTGCAGTTCAGTTGTTCAGTTGTGTCCGACTCTTTGCGACCCCATGAATTACAGCACGCTAGGCTTCCCTGTCCATCACCAACTCTCGGAGCTTATTCAAACTCATGCCCATTGACTCGGTGATACCATCCAACCATCTCTTCCTCTGTCGTCCCCTTCTCCTCCCACCTTCAATCTTTCCCAGCATCAGAGTCTTTTCCAATGAGTCTGTTCTTCGCATCAGGTGGCCAAAGTATTGGAGTTTCAGCTTAGCGTCAGTCCTTCCAATGAATATTCAGGACTGATTTCCTTTAGGATGGACTGATTGGATCTCCTTGCAGTCCAAGGGATGCTCAAGAGTCTTCTCCAACACCACAGTTCAAAAGCATCAATTCTTTGGCACTCAGCTTTCTTTATAATCCAACTCTCACATCCATACATGACCACTGGAAAAACCATAGCTTTGACTAGACGGACCTTTGTATCCAACATTTAATAACAGTAGACATTGGTGCAATATCTGTAAAGTTCTGAGTAAAGGAAGGAATAGCCCAATAATCATGTCCCTACCCCAGTAAACCTTCCAGTGCAAATGCAACTGAGAAATATCCTGAAATATGCAAGAACTCAGGAAAACTAACACCTATAAGCCCTTTGTGAAAAGTAATTTATTGGAATAATAAAATGAATATAGGAAGCCAAAAGCCAAAATAAAGAAAATACGTATACAAGGTCAGGATAAAAGAAATGCTGATGATGTGCTTAAAACAGAAGAAAAACTGACAACTCTGAGAATCACAGTGAGAGAAAAGGTTATAAATGTTATAAAACTTGACAACATCAAAGCACTGAGGTAACCAATGAAACCAGACGTGCCAGAGTAGAAAAAAAAATGTTTGCTAATTTCTTTCACTGTTTATAGCAAAGATTTCCAAAGATATAGTCCATAGTTAAATTATGTTGTTCATATATTGTTCCAAACTCATGAAGTTTTAAATAATATGATCATTTTAGGATTAATATATTTTGCAATAAATAAATTTTTATCTTCAGTGTAGCCATGTGATTAGAATTCTCATATTTAAAGCATTCTTCTAAGCCTCTACCTATTGTACATGTCTCATTAGGTTTCTCTACATATGCGTAGAGAGATGCTTGCAGTGATTTTCATCAGAATTTTATCGATTATTCTTGGTTCTGTTTTTGTTGTTATCTCTGCAAAGTGGGATTTGGAAGAATTTTAATCTTTTGTAATATTTTCTCAATTGTACAGATGTTTTGTAATGACCAAGTAGGATCTTTAAAAATAAGGAAAGCAGTTTTTATTTTAAAAGGTAAGCAACAAAAAAGAGAAACATTTGCAACATATACAACAACCAGTTGTCAGTATTAAGCCACCCAAACATCAACAGGAAAAAGACAAACACCGGAGAACATGGGCAAAGAACATCAAAATTCACTAAGAATAAAATACACATATCCATAAACAAGCAAAATGCTTTAATTTATTAATTATCAAGGTACAAAATATTAAATAAGAAGAGATAAATATTTTTTATCAGTTTGGCGAAAATGACAAACATTATTAGTCTAATCTGGCAAAAGTGGGCAAAGGACTTCTTGAGCATTATTGGCGGAGAAGGCAATGGCATCCCACTCCAGTACTCTTGCCTGGAAAATCCCACGGACGGAGAAGCCTAGAGGGCTGCAGTTCATGGGATCGCTGAGGGTCGGACACAACTGAGCGACTTCACTTTCACTTTTCACTTTCATGCATTGGAGAAGGAAATGGCAACCCACTCCAGTATTCTTGCCTGGAGAATCCCAGGGACGGGGGAGCCTGGTGGGCTGCCGTCTATGGGGTCGCACAGAGTCGGACACGACTGGAGTGACTTAGCAGCAGCAGCGCATTATTGGTATATGACTCCCAGCACATTGTTCTTGTATTCCCAGGTAGGTAGTCTGATTAAGGCAAAACGTGCTGTGCATTTTTAAATACAGTGAGTTTTGACTGTATTTAAGACATTCGAGAGATACTCCTTGGGACAATAAAGATTCATGCATAGGAATACCTTTCATGTTCTAGTTCTCTTCTGAAATATTTAATCTTGTCTTTTATGCCGTGCTCCTTAGATGAACGTGTGCTACTTTACACCAATTTTGCCAACACTGTCTCATTATCCTGAATCAGCCAGAACAACCAGAGCTTCCATACACTGCCAGTGAGAGTGGAAAATGGTTCAATCACCCCATAGAAATGTTTTGCAGTTTCTAATAAAGTTAAAATGCATCTACACTACAACCCAGGAATTCCACCCCTAGCTGTGTTCCCAAGAAAAAAAAAAAAATGAGTTGATATGTGCATAAAATCTTGTGCAAGAATATTCATAGCAGTTTTATTTATAATAGGCAAAAACAGAACACCACTCAAATGCCCATCAATAGGGAAATGACTAAAGTGTCTTATTCATACAGTGGGACCCTATCCAACAATTTAAAGGAACGAGCTACTGATACAGCCACACACATGGATCACACAGACATTATCTGAAGAGATGTCAGCACATCTATATGTTTGCATGTATATTCAGGTCTAGAATAGGTACAATATACCCATGGTGGCGATGAACGTCAGAATCTAGCAGTTCTGTTTAGAAAGGGGTCTACTGACTGAAAGGGGGCGTGAGAAAAGTTTCAGGAGTGAGAGAAATGTTCTACATCTTGATCTGGGTGTTGATTACACAAGTATGTGCAAAGGTTAAAAGCTCTTCTAAGTGTACACCTACGATTTTTGCATTTTGCTTAAGTAAGTTTCCCTGGTGGCTCAGATGGTAAAGCGTCTGCCTGCAATGCGGCAGACCCGGGTTCTGTTCCTGGGTCGGGAAGATCCCCTGGAGAAGGAAATGGCAATCCACTCCAGCACTCTTGCCTGGAAAATCCCATGGACAGAGGAGCCTGATAGGCTACAGTCCATGGGATCGCAAAGAGTCGGATACGACTGACCGACTTCACTTCACTAAGCAAATTTTACTAAGTATACAATTGGCTTTAAAGAAAGGCCATTGTCCTCACCTAAAAGGACCTGAACACCCCTTGCTCACTGCTCCCCACACCTCTCCACCGAGGCTTGCACTTTCTCTCAACACCTGGTGGATGCCTGGTTACCTGAGATGATCTGGAGCGTTGGGTGGATTCAATCCAAGGAGAGAAAGGGTGCCTGACCTCATTTCAGGACTTGGGATGGAGCTGTATCTATGCTGTTTGGTAAAACAGCACAAATGTAAACGAGGTGTAAACTGCTTTCACATCTCATTTAGGGAACAGATGAGGCGTGAAATGCATTTCACAGGCACAAGGACTGGAGGGGGATGCTTAGCATGGTGCAATGTAGAACATTTGTTCCTCTTCCCTCAGGGATGCTGGGTTATTTCTGAACATGGCTACTGTGGGGGCAGGAGGAGCAGAGGGTGGGGGTGTGAGAACTGGAGGAAGCTGAACTTAGGATCCTTCCTTCCCCTGAGGACCACCTCCTACACATCTGCTGAAATCCAGCTCAGATCTCACCACCCTGCTCACCACTCACTCGCTGATTCAGTGGCTCTTTGCTCAGGTTACCCACAGCACCTTGCTCAGCACTCAGAATTGTTACTCATTTCCCTCTATCCTGTGTTATAAGGACAAGGAATGTATATTCTCGGATTCATCAATTGCTCAGTTAACCCTTGAGGAATTAATATGAACTGAGACAGGGGAAAGAGGAAGGAGAATCATGTATCCAGGGATTGCCTTCTAGTGGTCAATTCTAGGAACACCCCCAAAGAAATACAAAGGTCCAAAGACAATTTGAAAGCTTTGAATACTTGTATTACTTCCTATCTCTCATGTTCATCCTTCAGGGCAAACTTACTTGTAAAGATTAACCTGGGATTTATGTTTTGTTTTGTTTTTTAATCATTGAAGCAGTGTTTTGCCCCCTTGTGTGAGAAGAGCTTTGAAATCTCAGATTGATCACTATTATATCTCGCTATCTCTATCACCTATTCTAAAATATTTATAGGTCTTTGTTCAACAACAAAAGCAGGTTTTTTTAATTAATTATTATTATTATTATTATTATTATTATTTTTGGCTGTGAGTCTTGCCAGGATCTTAGTTCCCCAAATAGGAATTGGAGCCACACCATCAGTCATGAGAAGCCCAGAGTCCTAGCCACTGGACTGCCAGTGAATTCCCTAAAAGCAGATCTTCTTGAAGAGAGCAGGTTAGACCTAAATTCCCAGTGCCATCACCTGATAACAGCTGTATACGTTTCTGCGTCAGTTGTAACATATATTGAATGTTGACTCTTAAAGGAGAACCTAAGGAGGGTGATTCCAAGCTATAAGACAATGAAACTATCATACTGGGGAAATTTTGCTTAGACAATTCCAGGGAATTCAGGGAAATTGAGATGGTCAGATCAGATCAGATCAGTTGCTCAGTCGTGTCCGACTCCTTGCGACCCCATGAACCGCAGCACGCCAGGCCTCCCTATCCATCACCAGCTCTCGGAGGTCACCCAGACTCACATTCATCGAGTCAGTGATGCCATCCAGCCATCTCATCCTCTGTCGTCCCCTTCTCCTCCTGCCCTCAATCCCTCCCAGCATCAGAGGCTTCTCCAATGAGTCAACTCTTCGCATGAGGTGGCCAAAATACTGGAGTTTCAGCTTGAGCATCATTCCTTCCAAAGAAATCCCAGGTCTGATCTCCTTCAGAATGGACTGGTTGGATCTCCTTGCAGTCCAAGGGACTCTCAAGAGTCTTCTCCAACACCACAATTCAAAAGCATCAATTCTTCGGCGCTCAGCCTTCTTCACAGTCCAGCTCTCACATCCATTGAGATGGTAGCCTATTGCAAAATATATATTTCACTAAGATTCAGAAGATCTGAAATCAAGCCTAGTTGTAGACCTGACTTTGAAAAAATTACTTAACCTCTCCAGATCTCCATTCCCTCTGGGGCCAAAGAGGATCAATTCCAGAGTGCAGTTTGCATTTGCCCTGTGACCCAACAATTGTTTTCCTAGGACTATATCTCAGACAGGTACCTAAGATATAAAACACGGGGGGTGTTTTCCTTCTCGACCCCTCTTGAGTTCTTGCGACTGGTCTAATAATAAAATGACATAAGACAAATTAACAGGAGAAAAAGAAACACATTCTAATTCATGTGCACTGAAGTCCCATCGAAATGGGACCTAAGAGGTGGCCAAAGCAGGTGGCTTTTGTCCTTGGCAAGGAAACAATAAATTTGTGAGGAATTCACAGAACAAAGAAGCTTAGGTTTAGGGTGGCCAATTAGAAGATTCTAAACAGGGTTGGGCTTGGGGGAGTAAACGGAAGAAATCACAGTGTTTGTGTCTGTGGGCTTCTTGGCCCTGGATTCTGTCTTGGGCAGCAAGGGTGCCCTTCTCCTCCAGATGCAAGGAATGTAACTCTCACAGGAGAGATTCATCCCCTGCCTCCAGGGAGGCAGAAAAAAAGAGTCGGAGTGTTCCTCTTGTATTGGTTGTTTCTTCAGTAACTTTAATTTAAAATAATCAATATGTCATTGAGACACATTTTGGGGTATCTGTCCTGGGATTCAACATACCCAAATTCAGATACACTAAGATACTCATCCCGACATTGCTTATAAAAGCAAAGAGTTGGAAACAATTTGAACGCTTATCAATGTGAGCATGGATAAACAATGTTTGCATATAAAACAGACCCACATAACCTACTTTGAGGAGTCTCAGAAAACAGAAGGCTGGGTGAAAAATGAAAGATACACTTTGGAATTTACAGCACAATAAATAGCATTAGGTAAAGAAATACTCAAGATACAGGGGAATGAGACACTTTAGAGATTTAAAAAAAAGACAAAAAAAAGTACTGAGTTAAAAAAAAGTCCTATATATAAAGTACTGATAATCTAGAGACATTAAATCTTGGTTTAGCAAAACACAAAAAAAGATAGGTAACTATTTCTAGGCAGAAAACATTTATTTTCCTTGCTTATCTCAAGTCACAGCCAAAAACCTCAAGATTTTCAATGTGGCCTCATATTTTGTCCAGATCATCCCCTACTTTGGCAAAAGGTTAGGCCCTATGTGTTTAATATATACTGTGCAATATAAGTAGTAGATTGTCACAGATTTTGCTCAGGATTGACAATAAAGACTTTTTTTTTGAGGTTAACGCAATGTTAATTGGGACCATGCTAACATTTAATTAATTTTAAGTACAATAGCTCATTTGTCAACAAAGGGGGGGGGGTAAAAATATTAATTGGAACATATGTGAATGGTTATTTGCTGGGCGTAGGAAACATCCCACAATTAAAGTTAATCACAGTGTGATTAATTGATTTTAATTGATTCAAGATGGGTTCCTATGGCATAACATAAGTCTGTCAATAAAACTTATAATTAAGCCTCATTAGGAAAAAGAAAGTTACGAAGGCAAGCAGCGATGGGGCAGAGCAGCAGCAGGCTGCTCTCCTTGTGACACAGGAGGAAAATAAAGGCAAAGACTGGACATTTTATGGCAAGTCTTCAGCCAAAACGGGCACACACAAACCGGGAATTCAAAACTGACTCATCAAAGCTTTGGAGAGGAGACGGCTGGGTCGGGAACTGGGTCCAGGGTGCACGGGGAAGGACAGCAGGGCCACGGCTCTATCCATTAAGGACAGAGGTCAGCGCGGCTCAGATGCCCGACAAGGATGTCTCATCTGCGGGCCAGCCGGTGGTCCCTGGAAGTAATGAGGGAAAGGACCAGTCTGACAGCACTGGAGGAGTGGGAACAAAAGGGGCATAACGGAGCCCTGATAATGAAGCAGCCCTGGTACTACATGACCAGCCAAGACGGCCCAAGGCCAAGGCTACCAGCACAGAGCAAACATCTAATTCTTACATCACACCCCAGTAGCCACAGAGGCCCCTGCTGCGGCTGTGGTTCTGCAAGGCCTCTGGACAATGCGATGTCAACACGATGCGCGCACTGACAACTTCACAGCAGTCCCATTACTGGGCTGCCCTGACAGAGTGCTCTGTACCTGACGGCCTGGGTGCCCTGCACAGCAGACTGCTCCGGGAGAAGGGCTCTCACGGACGCCCAGCCTGAAACCCACAACCGTCACCAGAACCTGTGGCCCTGAGGTCTGCTTTCCTCGCACCACCGCAACCATCGCATCTTTTGCCCAACAGCTGTCCCAACAAACATATCTCAGAGATGTTCACTGAGCAAGGGCTTGGAGATGAATAAAATGTCAGAAAAAAAAAAAAAAAATGACTCCATTCAACTAGAGATAAGGTAGGGCTTCCCTGGTAGACCAGTGGTTAAGAACTCACCTGCCAATGCAGGGGACATGGGTTCAACCACTGATCTGGGAAGATCCCACATACCTCAGAGCAACTAAGCCCACACACCACAACAACTGAGCCCACCAGCTCTCATGCTGTGTCCCACAACAAAAGAAGCCACCGGAATGAGAAGCCAGCACGATGCAATGCAGAGAAACCCCGCTTGGCACAAGTAGAGAAAGCCCAAAAGTAGCAATGAACATACAGTGCAGCCAAAAATAAATACATGTATATATATATTTTTTAAATCTGTATATAAGGTAAGACAGATGGGGGGCTTGCCAAGGAGAGAAGAAGAAGGATTGAAAAGACATCCATTTTTACCCAGTTCCAGAATATTTCTTGAAACACACCCATCCATCTAATGGGGCATTGGAGGTGGCATCCAAAGTAAAACCCCTTTTGTGATAGAAGTCACCACTTTCGATCTGCCTTTCTTGACTGGAGCGACAGTGCTTGTTTATAAAAGGCCAATATTAGTAACATGCAGAAAAGTCGAATCATAAACCCTGTCTTTGCTCTTCTGTGTATATCAGCTCTATTCTTACATATTAGAGCTGCTGCTGCTGCTAAGTCACTTCAGTCATGACTGACTCTGTGCGACCCCATAGACGGCAGCCCACCAGGCTTCCCTGTCCCTGGGATTCTCCAGGCAAGAACACTGGAGTGGGTTGCCATTTCCTTCTCCAATGCATGAAAGTGAAAAGTGAAAGTGAAGTCGCTCAGTCGTGTCCGACTCTTCGTGACCCCATGGACTGCAGCCCACCAGGCTCCCCCATCCATGGGGTTTCCTAGGCAAAAGTACTGGAGTGGGGTGCCATTGCCTTCTCTACATATTAGAGCAAGTCAGTCTTACTCCAGGTCCTGGGCCATCTGGTCAGACTCACAACCTTCAAACTTTGGGACCAATCACCATGGCCAGGAGGATATATTATGACTGCCTGACCCAGATGCATTCACCCAACCCTCTGGCCACAAACATGCAGGATGGCCCCAAAGCAAGGTAGAAGAAGACAGCTCACGTTACAGTGAGACCACCACAGATGCATAACAATGCATCTCTCCACCACTTCCCCATGTATTCATTCCCTAAGTTTATCTAGTACCTACTGACCCAGCGCTGCACTGGGTTCTGAGCTTACAGTAAATGATGAGCAAAACCAATATAATCCCCATGCTCAATGGACACATAGCCGAGGATTTCTATCATAGCTAACCTTGGGAATAAGCTGCCTACCATCTCTGAACTTCCATGACCTCATTTACAAAATGAAGAGAGTAACAGTTACCTTTCATGGTTGTTGCGGGGAAAATCAGACATGGCCTCCAGTGTTCAGCATCAGCAGTGCAACCTGCGGTGCTGTGCCTGGGAGGGCAGTTGATGTGTCAGCCTTGCCTCCAATTCTTCGGTGAGATTTTAAGCATTGTTTCAGCAGTACAGCTCCCAAGTCCGTTCCTTAGCTTTGCTGGAGATTCTGCGCGCAACCCAATATCCTTTAATCAATTACCTTCTGATCAAACCAGTTTTGATTGTTTGCTACTAAACACCTTAACTGATAAAGAAAGTGCTTAATAAATGGTAACTATAGTTACTAATCCCTCAGCCTCTTGTCCCTTTATTAAGAAAAGTATAGCTGAGAGGCAGGGAAAGAAGGGACTCAAAAGAAGCAGCTCTAAGAATGAAATCTGACCCAAGCCCTGGACACAGCAGAAGCTGAAGGCAGCCCCAAATCTGATGGACACGCAGAGTAAAGAGTCCCTGTCATTTCTCAGGGACCAGAGGAAGCAGGGAAGCAGTTTGGCCTTCCATGCAGAGAGGTAAAAATAATGATTTCTCCAAAGGGGCTTTCATGCACTGCACTGATTAAAAGTAATAAGATGCTGCTGCTTCGACTTCAGATTTAATTTCAGACACTTAAATGTGTTGTGGCCTTTCAATTGAGTTCTGCGTGTTCAGTGGAGCAGGAAGGTAGAAAATCTTAGATTGTCCTTGTCATTCAGGAGACATTAAGAGGACAGTGCCCACCTTGCTGACGTTCAGAGGATGGGCATGAGACACGATTGCCCCACTGTGCCCACTGACCTTGATAGAGAACAGAAGGTTTCCACATGAGGAAAAGTCTCCAAATTTTGCTAAACTTATCCTCAGGTGAAAGCCCCTGAAGAGCAGCTGGACCCCAGCTGAGGAGTCTGAGAAGGTCACTCTCTGAGCACCACCGGCGAGGAAATGCCCATCTTCCCAGAAACGCACCTGGCTGGGAGTCTCATGACTTTGGACTTTACTTGGTCTTGGTTCTCCTGCTCCATCCTCATCCAACCCATGACTCACATCACCCACCCCCCAGTTAGTCACTCATATCCTGTGATGCTTTGAAATTCACCTCCCTCAATCTCAGTTTCCTGAGACCATTTTCAGAATGCTCATGGTGACTTCACCTCCAGTGTGGAGGGAATAAGACTCAGGAGAGGCTGAGGCAAGGACATAGAGACTCTTCCATACATGCCTGAGTTTACAGATCACACAGTATTGAGCCAAGGAAAGTTTTAGAACACAGGGGTAGAATGTCAGAATCAAATTTAAATTATGGCATTTAAATTGGAGTGAGGGTGAGCAAGATGGCCTTACTGTTCCTCTCGCTAAACTTTAGACAGGCTTCCTCCTGACTATAGGCTCCCTTTCCTCAAAGCATGACTTACTTTACTTTTTCATTACTTACTTTAGGAAACTATAAATTCTTTCCCTGTCCTTTTGAAAGGTAACTCTTCTCCCAGCCAATTACAGCCCAAGAATCCTGAGTCTTTCTCAAGGACTGAAGAGCCAGCCTTTTGAAATAGAATCATCAAGAGAGATGATTACAGTCATCTCTGTCTCTGTGGGAGGGTGGAAGCCTAACTTTGATAAACACCAATTAGCAGACACAGATGAGCTAATCATACTGACCTACCTTCCCCCTAGAGTCCCACAGTACTTTTCTACTAGTTCACCCCAGTGCTTAAAATCTCCCTGTCTTTTGTTTCAGTGGCATTGAGATCAGCCCTTCTCCCCTATGGCAGTGAAGCTGACCTCTATAACAACAGTCTTGAATAAAGTCTTCCTTATCTGCTTAATTCCATCAAGTGCGATTCTGAGCTGACAAAGGTGGGCAAATGAACAATTTAGAAGCTGTATTAGTTTTCCAACAGAACAGAGAGAGAGGCAAAGACAGTAGAGCTGGAAATCACAGTTTGGATGTTGCAGGAAGGACTAAAAGATAATTTCTGAAGTTAGAGCAATTCTCTGATCCTATCCCATACCCATCACAAAGGCCAGGAAAGAAACTGGGCTGAGATGGAAAGACAAAACAAGGAGTTCATGTTTTACCACATTGAGTTGAAAGTTTCCCTGGAAAGATGCCCAACACACAGTGAAGTAAGATCAAGGGCACAATACTAAGGTATATCTTTTATCATTGCAGACATAATGCAGACACACATAGTAGAAAGTTGGGACACAGAAGATTACAAAGTCAAAAAGAAACAAAACACCCAGAACCTCCACAAAAACGACTGCCACTGTTTCCATCTAGAATAGTCTGTGCCTCAGATACCCTGGGGCTGGGAAAGGAGAGGTAGGAAAAGAGGTCATTGTAACCAACACGACAACTGCGACGAGAGGGAGTTAGGCTGATGCTGTGGCAGGACAGGAGGCAGGCAACGACTCCAAGAGAAAGGAGACGGAGCCTAAGTCACCAATGAGATGACATCTGAGCTGGAGTTTAAGTGTGAGTTTGACAATCATAATATAAAGGGTTTGAAGACAAGTCAAAGGCATCTGGCAGAAGACATTTGCTCCAGAGTACTGTCAAAGTATTCATATCCACAATTATGAAGAACTCCTACAAAGCCACAAAAAAAGGCAAACAGTCTGATTTTTACAATGGGCAAAATACTTTACAGGCACTGCACCACAAAGGGTATTCAAACAACCAGCAAACATATTAAAAGCTGCCCAATTTTATCAGTTTTTGAAGAAACGCAAATTAAATCTACAACCCCTCATAATCACACACCTACCAGATGACTAAATTTAAGATACTAGATGTTGGCAGGTCTGCAGAGGAACTACAGCTCTTGGGCTTTTCTGGTAGGGGTATAGGTATAAATTGGTAGAGCGACTATAGATAATCATACAGTTGTATCTTCCAAAGCTGAATAAGTGCCAACTTATAAAATAGCAATTCCACTCATTTATAGATTCAACATACACACAAAAAAGGATGTATGTTCACATAAAAACATGTCAAAGAATGTGAATAGCTGCAACATTTATAACAGCTTCAACCTGGAAAAGCCCAAATTTCCATTAATAGTCAAATGAATCAAGGGTGATATGTTCATTACACAGAGAAGAGAGCACAGGGGAAATGAACTACATGTAACAGCACCAGTGGATTTCACAAACACAGGATTGAGAAAAATAGCCAGGCATCAGAGAGTGTATGTGGAATGCTCACATTTACACAAAGTTAAAACACTGTCAAAATTAATCTGTTAAAAGTCAAGACAGTGCTATCCTGGAGGGCAGGAGATTGCTGAAGGGGGGCACTGGGGCTTTGGGGGGTACCAGGCATTTTCTGTTCCATGACCTGGGTGCTGGTCACTCCATGTGTTCATGCTGTGAAAATCCATCTGCCAAAAACATATCATTTGTGCGTTTCCCCGTATGCATGTCGCATTTCAGTAACACTTACACTAAGCAAAATAGAAGTGAAACGTGGGCTTGTTTTGCCTGAAATGCAAGTTGCTGGGGAAGAAGTGGCTCTCAGAACTGGCCCTTGTATTTCATAACCACCTACACAGTCTGTTCTTAAAAGTCAAAGACTGGACAGAACGGTGAATGGAGGAATAGAAATCTCAATTCCTCAAAGAGAAACAAAGAAGAGGAACCAGTGAGAAAGAATACAAAAGGAAAAGGATGGAGGCAACTAATAGAACAGGGGGACATGCTTATAAAGGCAGCACACTAGAAAGGGACAGAGAGAAGCAGGACAAGGACTTGAAAGGTCCAGCATTCCTGTTTTCTAACCCTTACGTGAAATATAATGCAAGTAGGATATTTAGAATACATAACCCTGTGAAGAGCCTAATTGTTCTCACTGCTATGACTCAGGTAGGGGTGGGGCTGGGACTGTATTCTGAGGCAAGTATACTTTCTCATGAGATTCTTCCATCAGAGAAGAAGGGAGGTCAGGTAAGGGTCTAGAATTCTTGGGCCTGAGAAAAACCATCTCGTTCCCTCCTGTTGTGCTGATCTCCTATTCCTAACACTGCGTCCCCTGCTAAACAGCAAAGCTGCCACACCCAGCTGATGCCTCTTTCCCACCGGCCTCCTTGCTACATGTCAGCTTTTCAAACCTTGATGGGGAAGAGCCAGAGGGCACGGGGGCTCAGCGACCGGGGTCTCTACCCCGCAGCTTTGATGGAATTCCGGTGGAACCAGCATCATTCATCACTGTCAGGTCTGCATGGTACTGAGCGGTCACCATGGTGAGTGCAAATCCAGCTGTTTGGAGTCAGAAAGGCCTTTACAAATCTGCCTTTCTATTTCCGATTCCCAGGGAAGTGACAGCTCTTCTCAAGTTAAAAGAAACCAGGTCACAGGCTGGGGTACCTGAGGAATCCCTGTATCTTTTCAAGCCCACGTGTCTTTGGAGTAGCTGGAACCGGCCTTAAAGTCACAGAAAAAATAGCTTGCTCTTACTCGAGCAAAGACTCTGCAGTCTCAGATTAAGTAATAAGCTTAACATACATATTCTCTGCCCCTATTTGACACAATGGGTTATGGAACAATTCACTTGTTAGCTTAAGACAGCCCAGGTTCTGGGTCATGAAATCAAGAAAGGAGACTCCAGTCCAGTGATTCTCAAAGTAAGACCAAGACCAAGAGCATCAGCAGGACCTAAAAATTCATTAGAAATGCACACTGGGGACTTCCCTGGAAGTCCAGTGATTAAGAATCCAGCTTCCACTGCAGGGGATAAGGGTTTGATCCCTGATCAGGGAACTACGATCCCACCTGCCACAGGCAACTGAGCCTGAGAGCTGAAACTACTGGGTGCGTGAGCCTCAACTAGAGAGTCTGTGCCACAGTGGAAGATCCTACATGATGCAGACAAGAGCCAGCATAGCCATAAATAAAGAAACAATCTTTAAAAAAGGAAATGCACACTCCTGGGCCCTACCCCCCAGATTTACAGAATCAGAGACGCTGGGGTTGGCAGTCCAGGGATCTGTATTTTAACAAGAGCCAGGTGATTCTGTGCAAGTTGTCAGAAAAACATTGCTCTCAGGGAAGAAGACAGTCACTTCCCTGCCTTCTATTCGCATTAGCTCAATTTTCAGAACGTCTTCTGAGGCATGGGGGCATTCATGCTTACCTTCCTGAAGGCTGAGGAAGCCTAGATTAGAAGATCTCTGGAGGAAGCTCCCTTTCAGCTTTAATATCTATGATTTCTCGCCTTCAAAGTATTCTCGTGCTTCTGCTAGGGTCGAGTTGGCAGGCGTTGATTTGTTTTTCAAGCCAGGGGCCCAATGTAGTTCATGTACAGCAAGAGGTAACAGGATACAAGACATCACAGTATCCCACAGAGATAGGTGAACCCTTCCTTCCGAGCCTCGTTTGTCCCCCAGGACTCACAAATTTGGCTCAAGCTGCTGCATTGGCTGTGGGATGTGGATGCAGGAGAAAGAATCTCCCATTTTGCTGATGGACACCTCAGAACAAGCCATGGAAGAAGCAGGAAGACCAGGCCTTCTCTGCCTCTGTTGTTCCAACCATCATCTACTCTCCTGTCCCCTAGACCCAGAGCACCAAGGTCAGCCTATTAAAAATCAATCTACCACCGTCTGTTCCAAAGAAATTTGTTCTCCAGAATTTGTCCCAGACTGAAAGCTGAACACATCCAAGGTTTAAGAGCTTATGTTGGGAGAAATTGAACATTATCTCAGGATAATGTTTTCCTACTGCTACTTAAATTTCCAGAGGCATTTACAAAAATTAAACATCAATAGGAAGCCAAGTCCTTTATTTATGAACCCAGCAATAGACATTGATCCTGTGATAATGTTATTATTTTTCTTATTGCTCCTGTTGGTGTGCATTTCATCATCATTGGGCTGGATGAGCAGAGGAGGAGCAGGATGTTTATTGACTTGCAATTGCTTGTTGCTTTAAAAAAAAGTCTCTGCTTCTGTCTTCAGGCCTTTGGAAAGCTAGTTCTGCACAAACACATAAGCATATTAAAGCTCTCAGTTAATTGATGTTTCTGGTCATTGCTTCCTGGATTGTTTTAACATGTGACATGAATTTTTTTAATAGGGTCAGTATTTTATTAACACATCTAGAATTGAGTCATACATCTTGACACTCAAGCCACTTAACACACACAGGGAGGGCAGTAGACTCCTTTAGGCCCCTCTGTCAACAAGGAAACTGGGAACAATAATTTCATTTATGGGCTTCCCTGGTGGTTCAGTGATAAAGAATTCTCCTGCCAATGCAGGAGGCATGGGTTCAATCCCTGGGTCTAGAAGAGCTCCTGGAAAGGGAAATGGCAACCCATTCCAGTATTCTTACCTGGAAAATCCTAAGGACAGAGGAGCCTCACAGACTACAGTCCATGGGGCTGCAAAAGAGTTGGACACAACTTAGCGAGTAAACAAAGACAACAATTTCATTTATAAGAAAAGTAGATTTGGCCAAGAGTATTAGAGAATGCTGACTCATCCTGGACCCAGACCCAGGAGCCTGAGGCAGACCATGGGAAATGAGACCTTTATCCTCTCAGCAACAGTAGCTTGTCTAGTTCATCTGCGAGGAGGAGAGAGGGAGTTGACTGTGGGTCTGCAGGATGTGAACTTGTGAATCAGGTGAGAATGGATACGTGGATAGGGGTGAGTGTGCAGGGAAGCTTGGGTGTGACTCACTCCTGATCAGACACTGAATGAACAGAGGCAGGAACCGGGTTAGTCCCAACGATCAAGAATGTGCCCATGCGGTCCTGGGATGTTCTCCTTCCCGCAATGGACACACACATGGAGTTCAGGCTGCTGAGAACTGAGGTCTAGAGAAAAGGCATCCAGCAGCTACTGGTTGCGGTGAGAGAAGCAGAAACAGCAGCTGGCCAGTGAATCTGAGTGTGGTTTCCACAGCAACACATGTATCCCTGGCGTGACATTCAAGACAGTGCCCTTCTCTGCCAAGGTTGGTCCCTCCTCCTGTGTTTTGGACCTCTTCCTTGATCTTCTCAGGGTATCAATTAGCCCATTTCTCTTCTATGCAGAAGAAGCCAAACCTTTCCTCTCAATCACTTAAAAGGGCTCGACTTAAAAATATTAAAGGCTCGACTTAAAAAATTCCCTTCTCCGACTTAAAAATACCTGCCTTCGACTCCACATTTCCTGCAGCTATAGTCCTCTCTCCTCCTCCTCACACCCCAAAGTTTTCCAGAAAGCTATCTCTCCCTGCAGTCTCCATATGCTCCCCTCCCACTTACTCTTCAATTCACTCCAATCCATCTTCCACCCCCATCACAGGCTTTAAAAAGCCTCTGTGATCATCAGGTGACCTCTTTACTGCTAAAGCCCAAGGATAATTTTTTATCCTCATCTTACCTGAAACCACAGCAGTGGTGTGGACCATACCTCTTCTCTGGAATTATGTGGGCTCTCAAGGACTCCTCAACCCCATGATTCCCCTCCCCGCATCTCCATGGATGCTACTCTATTTTCTCTGCAGGTTCCCACTCTTTACCCAACTTGCTAGAGCCCCTACAGACTCTTGAGAGTTGTCCTTGATTGCTCTTTCTCCCTTACTTCTCCATCAAAACCATCAGTAAATCCTGTTAATTTGGGCCCTTCAGTAATTGTGTATTCTGTCCACTGTCTGTCTTCACTCCTCTCACATGTTGAGAGGTGCTGTAGCATCTCAAGAACAAAGAGATAAAGTTGCCTAAGGTCACACAGCTAATTAATGGCCACTGGAAATAGGGCCCAAGTATTTCAGCCCCTGGTGCACTGGTGTGTCCACATCACCCTAATATAATCATACATCATTCAGGAAAACCAAAATTGATTGTGGATATGATGTCATTTATCATCAAGATTTTGTTGAGGAAAAATAGGGGAGTGTTGTTGTTCCAATTCTATGCAACCCCTTGGACTGCAGCATGCCAGGCTTTCTTATCCCTCACCATCTCCCTATGTTTGTTCAAATAGGGGAGTGTAGGATCCCTCTAAGCAGAAATGTCCCCCTTTGAATTGGCATGATTAGAAAAAAATCAATACAAAATTCCATGCATGTCCTCAGAAGACTTTGCTGAGGATCGTTTTCCTGGGAATGTAACCAACATTGAGAGTCCAACTCTCTCCATCTCATCAGGGCAACGGCAGGAGCTGATGACAACCAAGGAAGGAAAGAGACAAGCAAGACTCAACCTTCAAAGGTTTGGCTGCAACTGTCATCAAGAAGTGAGAACAGCAGATGAGGCAACAGCACTCCCTGAAATAATCGAATCATAAGGACTGTCCTGTGAAACAGAGCTGACATCCTGAGTGGCTTCAGGAGGCAAACTGAAAGCTCAAGAGAAGCTCAAGAGTTCAGCCTTTTATTATATAAGAGCTGTTGGAACTGTCCAAGATACCAAGAGAAGAAATAGGTGGGAGGGACACCATTTTTCTTTGTTAAGTAGACTCTTGCACTAGGGTGAGCCAGACAAAACAAATTCTGGTTTTCATATCATGCCTCATGGCTAAGACCAGGCTAGGGGCTTGACCTTAACAACACTAACAGACCAGTGGGCACATACTATCAGATCAGATCAGATCAGTCGCTCAGTCATGTCCGACTCTTTGCGACCCCATGAACTGCAGCACGCCAGGCCTCCCTATCCATCACCAGCTCTCGGAGGTCACTCAGACTCATATCCATCGAGTCAGTGATGCCATCCAGCCATCTCATCCTCTGTCGTCCCCTTCTCCTCCTGCCCCCAATCCCTCCCAGCATCAGAGTCTTCTCCAATGAGTCAACTCTTCGCATGAGGTGGCCAAAATACTATACCTTGCTTTAAAAAGTGGGAATTTAGACTCACGAAAGTTACGACCTCAATCACACAGTAAACTAATGGAGGATCCAAGATTTCACTCATCCACTCAACACAATTTTATGGAACACCATTATGTTGTAATGGAGTCGAAAATGGCAACCCAGTCCAGTATCCCTGCCTGGAGAATCCCATGGGTAGAGGAGCCTGGCGGGCTACAGTCCATGCGGTTGCAAAGAGCCAGACACAAATGAAGTGATTTAGCATGCATCATGTTGTACATACTATGTGAAAGAAAGAAAGTGAAGTCACTCAGTCATGTCCAACTCTTTGCAATCCCATTGACTGTAGCCCACCAGGCTCCTCAGTCCATGGAATTTTCCAGGCAGGAGTACTGGAGTGGGTTGCCATTTCCTTCTCTAGGGGATCTTCCCAACCCAGGGATCGAAGCCAGGTCTCCCACACTGCAGGCAGAGGCTTTACCCTCTGAGCCACCAGCGAAGCCCCACATACTATGTAAGGATGATAGATAAAGATGAGAAAGGTAATTCCATATTACCAAGGAGATAACTAGAGGAGGCCCATTGATGTACAGTGAGATGATATGGAGGTTAGTAACCCCAGGAGGCTATTGAATACAGATGAGGGCTATCTAACCTGCTAGAAAGGAAAGAGGTGGTCAAAGAATGTATGACCAGAACCAAGTCTTGGAAAATCAGCTGACAAAACTTAACAGGGTAAAGAACGGCAGCGGAGGGGATGCTGTTGACACTCCACCAGGATCTCCTTTGCCAGGCAGGGTTCCCACCATCCAGCCGCTGTGGACATCTCAATCGCTATGATTCACACTGACCCCATTCTCAGGACAGTTGGCCCTAGCCAAGGGGAGGTACCTCACCCATACACAGGGATACTGAGTCACTCAATCACATCTGACTGTTTGTGATCCCATGGATTGCAGCCTGCCAGGCTCCTCTGTCCATAGAATTCTCCTGGCAAGAATACTGGAGTGGAATATTGGAAGATTCCCTTCTCCAGGGGATATTCCTGATCCAGGGATTGAACTCAGGTCTCCCACACTGCAGACAGATCCTTTACTGTCTGAGCCACCAGTCAAGTCCTATATGTAGAGATATCCCTCTGTAATGACTGACTGTCATGGGGGTCCAGGGGCCCTGCCTGAAATTGGGACAATTTCTGTGATGCAACTCACACTCAGAGCTCCCTGTAGGAGCAGCTGAGATCACATTCTTCCTCAGCTCCTTATTCTATACTCCCTCCCCTTCTTCCTTCCCTTCCCTTCTCCTGCCACCACTCCCTTAAGAAACCATATGAATGCCTGGCTTCCTTTCTGCTGTTAGAAAACCTAAGTCAGGGGAAAGAATGCTCTAGATGGAGAGAACAATGGTGCAAAGGCATGGATGTGAGAGAGCCCAGAACAACACAGCACAGCTGTGAGCTTAAGCAGAGGGATGTGCGGTGGTGGGGCAGGACAGAAACCAAATGGATGCCCAGATGTCTCCCAACATCCAGCCAGTCACATGCCACCTCTCCACACTCAGCTGACCTCTGATCTCCCTCATGGTTGCCTTCAAAGCAATATTTCAGCACATATCTAGATAAGTGAGTTTCTAGAGGAAGGAGTTACAAACCAAGATTCCTGGATTTATTCTGTAGTATTTTACAAAGTAGAAACAAAGATGAGCTCCCTGAAATTTCCTGACTCCCAAACTGCACCGCCTCAGTGGAACTGGCCACTGACTCCACTTTCAGGAGAGCAAATTATCTCCATGGCTGTTTTTGTCCTTCTTTGCCTCTCCAGCAACAGTGGGCTCCTCCTCTCCCCTTTCATTGGCTTCTCTCCTCTCTGGCCTCTGCTCATGAGGTCTTGCCCCTGGGTCTCTGTTAGCACTCAGTTTTATTTTTAAAACTGTCCAAAGCCAATGAAGCTCTTTAATCATGAAGTGGGGCTGCCAGGGAAAGAATGCCAATGGGAAACTTTTATCTCTTGAGGTCCTGGAGAGATTAGAGACAAATACGCTTCTTTTCACAGAACAGACTCAGGAGGGGCAAAAAATGAAATGTGGTCCCAGATACAAGAAATTAATCCAAGAAACATACCAATTCCTAAGCAAATGACAGATCTTTGGACTTTAAAAACTAAGGATAATGGCCCATATGGAGGCAGTTATTTTTTTCTTAGGAAGCACAGGAGTAGTCAAAGGCAGAGAGAATCAGATTCCAAACACCCAGGTGGGGCTCACGATGAAGCCTGAGGCTCAAACAAGGCCCAGTCCATGCATCACGGTTCAGGTCCAGAATAGAATCCCGTCTCACAGCCACATGTGGAGTCTTCTATACACCAAGCTTTCCATTAATCCCTGGAATCACCGACAAAAATAAGACATGGTTCTTGTCCTCAGAGCTTAGAAGGAGAAATAGATACACAGAAAATACATTCTCAGCATAGTTGCCTTAGCTGAAAGAAAGAGAAGAGGCATGTCACGCCTCTTCAGGCAGAGGCAGAAGGCAGGGCAGGCTTTTCCTTCCTGGACCACACAGAGGAAAGACCCGCATTTTCTTCCTAAACATGGCATCCACCCAAAGCCTGAACACCAATCCCGTATTATTATTTCATGTTCTTTCCTGCCTCTTCAGTGATACCAACAGAACAATTCTGTTCCCTCCCCCAAAAAATCTATTTAAAGGCTCTCATGAAGGTTCCCCAAAACCATAAATGACTGAAGGACTGAACTTGAACAAAATCTGGGGCCAGAGCAGCTCTGAGGACTCAAGCAGCAGAAGTTAAAGCCAGCTACTCTGAGCACCACCGAGGAATTGAGGGGCTGCAGATCATTGTCCTAGTCTGACCTCACTCTGGGAAAAGTAAGACTGCATGAGCTAACGGTGTAAGACCAACCACCACACTCTTCCTTACTCCTCACAGGATGAGGAGAGTGGTCCTCCAAAGCCAAGTGCTGCTCCTGCCAGAAGGCGGCGGGGTTCAAGGTGGAACACGTAAACCACACGGGCCCACCCGAGATCTGTAGCCAAGAATTGCATCCGAGGAGTTCTTTTTAAAAAGTCAAGAGACTCAGCCCCTTCCCTGGACACACTGACTCAGAAGTTCCTGGATGGGACCCAGAAATCAATATTATAATAAGCTCTGAAGTCACCAATCAGTGAAGCTGAACCATCTCCTTGACCTGGATGAAGTTGGTCATATCAGCTTCCATCAGGAACGGGCTAACATGTTTGGTTCAGAACCAAACTGCCATGAAAATGACAATTTATTTTTTTCTACCCTTTTTGAACTGCCTACATTGAAATCCATTATAATTGTATTACAAGCTGAGGAAAACAGCACTGAATTCCTGCCCCATCCTGGACTCTCACCTGACTGAGAAATTACAAGCATGGGAATATGGCTGGATCCCCACTGTTACCCCTAAAGACCCCTACAGCTACCTGTCTGAACTTCTAGCCACAACCAAAACACCACAGTGCTCAGGTTTCAGGAGAGATCTTTCATTCAACCCCACTACATATCCAGGACCTAGAACAGAGGCTGCTGCATATAAGGCTCTCTATATATTTACTGAGTGGAGCAAGGGAAAAAACAGAGGGATTTTTTTTTTTTTTTGAGCCACACCTCCAAACGTCAACCAGAGAATGCATTTATGCGTACCTTTTCACTGAGATGTAGAAAAGGCAGACCAAGGGAGGCAGTGACAATATCTGGCCAAAGCAACCCTGACTTCAGAAACAGTATCTTATCCTATGTCAGAGAGACATTATTATTCTTTATTAATACAAACAAACAAATAAAACAACCGTTGTGCCTGAAACTCCTTTTAAAACTGTGCTGGTCCTCCACCAAGCATTCCAACCCCTCTGAGTGCTGAATTATTTATTGTTTATTCCTGCATGGAGAGGGGGCAGTGGTTAAGGAAAATTTCTTCCCCACTGCTCCACCCTTCTGATTGAAGCCACAATGCAAACTGGGGGGCGATTCAGGGCTTAACAATAGCATCCCACTAATCTTTGCAGGATTGCAAATAAAGGAGGCCGGATCCTTAGGAGGCCTCTTAGAGCTAAGGTCTCCCAGCTCCTATTGTTAAAGAACATTCATTACCAAGCTCGCATATAAAATCCTGAGAAGGAAGCAAATATGAGTCTGCAGTAGTTCTTATGCTATTGCCTCTCGGGGCTAATTAGAGCTGTTTTTGTAATTCACCAGCTATAAATTCCTTGTGATGCTCTCACAGCCTTGGAAGACTGGCCACCCCAGGTCAGGATTTTGTGCTGACATGGCACGTCCACCCACTGACCCTAAAGCCTGGGACGATCGCTCAACCGACCACCGTGTGGTTGGTGGCCCTCCGATACCCTGGGATGGCTTCTCAGTTTGTTAATTGTTTTCCTGTTCTCTGCTGATCAGGTTAAAAGATAACTCTGCAGACGGTATGAGGCAGCACCTGCCTTATTCTCAGCTAATTTATTTTAAATTGATTTAGTACAGACTTTTTACCCAGTGATGTCTACAAAGTTATGAATTCATTTCCTCATCTACCCTCTTGAATTTGATCAAGGAATGAAAATGGCTATAGAGCTTTATGGCAAGACTTTGGAAGAACAGACAAAGGGAACCAAGCCAAACTAATTTCAAAACTGAAAAACAAATATTTCAAAAGCTTCTTATCTATGATGGGACACAAAATCTAACATCTGATAATGTGGAAGAAACCATCATGCTCATTGACTGAACTTCTGTAATTATCTGGCCCTTTATATTTTTTTCCACTTGTCATGTAATCTGCCCAATAATCCAATGGATGTAGATATCTCTTAACTGCATTTTACTTGAAAAAAAAAATTTTAAATAGGGCTTAGGAAAATTAAAGTACCTGCCTGAGATCTCACAGTCAGGAAGATTTGAACCTTGGGCAGTTCAAGTGCAAAGTCAGACATCATCTATATTTTAAAATCCGTTTACTTTGACCTGCCAAGCAGCTAAACCAGAAGGTGATTTGGGGTCTTACAAAAGGATTCACTACTTTCATAAAAGATTCACGACTGGGTTCCTTGAAATAGCCAACTCCCCTATTGTGCTGAAAATATAATTCAAGCTCCAAAAATGTCTATGTACAAGGAACATTTCTACACCACATCTGCTATGTAAAGCGGAGCAGGGTTTTGGCATAGTGACTTTGCTAAACTGAAGCACCAAAGCCGTAGGACTGATGAGGACAGTGATATCAGGAGGATGCGATACTGTCCAGCATCACGACATCATGTGAATTCAGTGATTAGTGCAACGTCCTGCACCCACTGATCACCCAAAGTTGCTCTCTGCCAGTCATCACTTTTTTCAGATGTCTTAAAATACAGTCTCTGATAGACTGCAAAAATGGTCATGAATTTCTTCTCTCTCATCCAGACACGAAGTCTATTTCTCCTCCCATTGAATCTTGTTCGGCTTTGTGATTTGCTCTGACCAACCGGAGATTAGCAAAGATGATATCATCAGAGGTTAGGAAAGTGCTTAGCATCCTGACTGGTCGACTTGCTGAGCTTGGAACCCAGAGACCATCATGTGATTCGGTCTGAGATGGTGTGCTGGAGGCTGAACGGTCATGTGGAAGAGAACCAAGGCACTCCAGGGAGCCCCACAACCAACAGGCAACCAGACCCTGGCCACCAGCCTGCCAACCACTAGACACACCAGGAGGCCATGGTAGATATCGAGCAGGCCTGTCAGCTGAGAGCAGACGCATGAGCGAACCAGCCACGACCAGCTGAGCTAGCCCAGGCCAGAGGAACTGGACGCTTTACAGCATTACGAACTAACAAGGTGTGGGATGAGGTTTTTAACCAATACACAGTCTGAGGCATTTCCTGTCTGCTATGCTCCGAGGCCTTCCAGCAAGTAGAAAAGAAAACCAGAGAATGGCCAGAAGTAGAAGACAACAAGACGGAGAACAAGGTGTGCAAAGTAAAAAACGGAGTGGCTAAGAAGTTAAAGGGCTCAGATTAGCATTTAGCTCTTCTCTCTCCCAGTTCACTGATCTTTCCACGACACCGATCTCTTTCTCTGAATGTCTGAGGCTAACTGGACCAATTCCCCCCTCCTGTAGTAGTCTCCAGCCCTGGGGGAGGCAAGTCAATTGGAGGTTTAAGTTAATAATAAATGAAGAATTTTTTCCAGTGTGTTTCTTCATTTTTCCTTCCCTCTTCAGATCTCTTCTGTAGGTGATTCGAGTCAGCCAGCAAAGGAGGGAGAGAAGTGGATAAAAAGACAGACAGAAGCTACAGTGATGTTGTATGACTAGAGGGTGTTTTTCACCTTCAAAGCACATTGACTGTAAATTACAGGATATACTTTCACAGTTCACATTTCTGTAGAATATCTACTTTTGAGTCTCCGAGCAGAAGAGAATATGTTACTTTTAAAAAAAAAAAGGATAACAGACAATGGATGTGCTCCACTCCAAGGGGAGGGGAAGGGAGAGGAACCCTCAGGAGCTGTCAGCTTTCTGGCCAGAAGTCAAGTCAAGGACCTTTCTTTCCACACTGGAGTGGCTACTCCTGTAAAGGGTGAGGAGGTGGCCTATCCCCTCCCTCCATCATAAAAAACTACACAACCCTAACATACTCAATAATGTTTAATTCAGGTTCAAGCTATACAATTCAATACCCACCTCCAGAAACCACTTCTCGGGGATGGGAAGAAATATACCTTGTATTCAGTGGGTACACAACATCATAAGCTATTAAAATATTTATGTACCTCCGTATTGGCTGGTAAACAGTACAACTGCCATATGCAGGCTTAATTCATAATGTAAATTCTAGCACATATGGTTTATCATGGAAAACCACACATTACTGCGACATCAAAATGTCCTTCCTCTTTGGATATCCACAGGAGTCCACTATTACTTTTTTAATGAACTGAAAATTTGCCTCCTGGTTCAAAAGCGAGAGAAGGAGGCCCTCAGACAAGCTGGGTGTGAACTATTTATACACGCCCAGAAGAGACACCTCACCTTGCTGGGCTCAGGCAGTGGCTGAAGGCTGGCCAGGGCCCACGCGCACGGTCGGATGTCAGTACAGAGTCTCTTGGTGAGCCTGCTTTAGCTGATGAGCCATCCGCAGTGGGGAGCAGCCATCCCAGACACTGTGAAGCAGTCTTGGAGGGAACTCTGCTAGACACCCCAGCAAGTGGCCATGGAGCCCCCAAACCCCATCGAGTGACCTCTGGGCAGGGGAGGCTCACCCTACTCACCTCTCCCATCCAGACATGCTCCCACGGGAAGATGGCATCCACCCAAAAGCCCATCAACAATCACAGCTTCATCTTCATTTTTGCCCATGTCCCTTTTCCTTGTCCTTCACCATCTGAATTTTGTCACACTTTGTCACACTTTGTGGAGAGTGCCCTGAACCAGCTGCCTCCTTCCCAACAGCGCCCACTCTCCTTCAGAGTTGTGTGGGGCCCATGGTCCTTCAGAGTTCCTCCCCTCCATGAAAGAGCCAGCCAAAGATGCTGGTGCACCTACTGCAGAGCCAGCTTGCTCCTCACCGACCATCCTGGACTCCTGCCTCCTCCTCTCTGCTGGTCCCTTTGGACCCCCACCCCCTGCATGGGCCCAGGACCAGTGCCCACCTGACTAACTGCAGGCAGGAGAAGATGGAAGGAGAGGGCTCAAGGCCTGGAGACCATTAGAGAGCGCAACACTCAGATGGAGAAAAGGTGCGGGCCCCACTCAGGTTCTGATGAGAATTCATCTCTCAGTGGCTATCGGTGCAATGAGAAAGATGCTGGACAAGTTTGGAGCACTCATCCAACCTGACTGGGTGGCTCTGACTAGCACCATTTAGCTACTGCAGACCAACAATTTCAAAGGTGCAACAAAAAACTAGGAAATTATTATTTTGATGTGATAAAGGGTTTGTGGTACAACATACAACACTTTGAAAGCAGCTTTTAGATTAAACTTTAGAAGTTTACTTTATGTGTGTGTAAATAGTCTGTGTTATGCATATATACACACATTCTAAAAATAGTAACAATATGGTATATATATCTATAGTACATAACAGACATATATCATATACAATATAAATATATATATATGTAGTATATATTGATATAATTTATCAGTTCAGTTCAGTCACTCAGTTCAGTTGCAAAGTGTCTGACTCTTTGCAACCCCATGGACTGCAATACGCTAGGCTTCCCTTTCCATTACCAACTCTCAGAGTTTATTCAAACTCATGTCCATCAAGTTAGTGATGCCATCCAACCATCTCATCCTCTGTTGTCCCCTTCTCCTCTGGCCTTCAATCTTTCCCAGCATCAGGGTCTTTTCCAGTGAGTCAGGTCTTCACATCAGGTGGCCAAAGCATTGGAGTTTCAGCTTGAGCATCAGTCCTTCCAATGAATATTCAGAACTGATTTCCTTTAGGATGGATTGGTTGGCTCTCCTTGCAGTCCAAGGAACTCTCAAGAGCCTTCTGCAACACCATAGTTCAAAAGCATCAATTCTTCAGTGCTCAGCTTTCTTTATAGTCCAACTCTCACATCCATACATGACTACTGGAAAAACACAGCTTTGACTAGATGGACCTTTGTTGGCAAAGTAATGTCTCTGCTTTTTAATATGCTGTCTATGTTGGCCATAGCTTTTCTTCCAAGTAGTAAGCATCTTTTAATTTCATGGCTGTAGTCACCATCTGCAGTGATTTTGGAGCCCAAAAAAATAAAGTCTGTCACTGTTTCCATTGTTTCCCTATCTACTTGCCATGAAGTGATGGGACCGGATGCCATGATTTTAACTTTCTGAATGTTGAGTTTTAAGTCAACTTTTTCACTCTACTCTTTCACTATCATCAAGAGGCTCTTTAGTTCTTCTTTGCTTTCTGCATAAGGGTGGTGTCATCTACATATCTGAGGTTACTGATATTTCTCCTGGCAATCTTGATTCCAGCTTGTGCTTCCTCCAGCCAGGCATTTTGCATGATGAACTCTGCATATAAGTTAAATAAGCAGGGTGACAACATACAGCCTTGATGTACTCCCTTTCCAATTTGGAACCAGTCTGTTGTTCCATGCCCAGTTCTAACTGTGGCTTCTTGATCTGCATACAGATTTCTCAGGAGGCAGGTAAGGTGGTCTGGTATTCCCATCTCTTGAAAAATTTTCCAGTTTCTTGTGGTCCACACAGACAATGGCTTTGACATAGACAATAAAGCAAAAGTAGATGTTTTCTGGAACTCTTGTTTTTTCGATGATCCAACAGATGTTGGCAATCTGATCTCTGTTTCTTCTGCCTTTTCCAAATCCAGCTTGAACATCTGGAAGTTCATGGTTCACAAACTGCTGAAGCCTGGCTTGGAGAATTTTAAGCATTACTTAAATTTAGTTTATATATAGTATATATATATAGTTTAGTTATACAAATAAATAGGGCCATACTTTTTATTTTTTATATTATACACCAGTCATCAAATGCTTTAAATATTTAGGTGCAATTAATATATCTAATTGATAACATATAGGAGATAATAAGAGATATCACATGTATGGAACCTTGAGTGTAATAGTGCCTAATCCCCCAATATTTAGACTAGTCTAAACCAATCACAGTAATTCCATGTCTTATGGATTAGTAGCTAAGAAATGGGCATTTAACCCAACTCTAGCCCATGAGAAATTACTCTCCTGGAGATTCATGGACAAGTTTTCTCAATGTAAAGAGAAAGCCACAGAAAAGGTTGTCCTCCGTCACTGGTGCTGTGGTGTCCAGATGACATGGGGTTGCTGAGGCCACCAGGCCTCCAATCTGAGGACAAACCCAGAGTGCTGAGGAAGCTGGCGCCATCGCAAACACATCACACCCACCCCCACATGAAGTAAGCTTCCTCCTTTCTTAATTTTTTGTGCGGGGAGTTCCCATTCCTTAGTGACAAAGCATCTTATCAGACATGGGACATCATTTCCAGACCCGCCCTTTCTCTCCACACTGATTGCTCCTTTCTCTCCCTACTTCTCTTGGTTTTGGCCTCTAACAGGGATGGACAGTCTCTACCTGTCACCACTGACGTTGCTGCTTTAAAAGAAGAAGTTCCACCTTACAGGAGAAGGAGGCAGGAAAGGGCCACTACTTGACTCTCATTTCAGTGTGAGAATGAGGCCAGAGTCCAAACAAAGAAGCTCACACTGCGAGCGGATGACCACCCTGCCAGTGCCCCTCCTCTCTAGATTATGCTAAAGACAATGTCTGCTTCCCAGGCCCAGGAGATCTTGTGCAAGGCTCTCCCTTAGGTTCTTAGCCCTGTGAGGGCAAGCCGTGGGGGGACACCATGTAGCCACCTAAAAAAATGAAATAAAGTCTTCCTCCTGATGGTGATTTCTCATAAATATGACAAAGTCAACCTGATCTCAAGAAGAAAATCAACACAATCCTCCACCTGGAAATTATCAAGACAGAATTAAAGGCATTTAATATTGCCTGTTAGCAAGTTCTATCTGGCACAAGATTTCCCGTGAATAATGCATTCAAGTAAGAGATTTTCACTCTCCCCATTTCTCCAGAGACTTAGAAAAACAAAACTCTAAAAATAAGGTGTTTAGGAGGCAACTGGAACCTTTTAATGGCATGTATAATAGATATTTTCACCCCTGGTCAAGTTAAAAGTATAATTTTAATTTTAACTGGAATTTGTCATTACAACTTAAAAAGTTGAGATGGTTCAAGATGATCTAAATTATTACTAGAACTACTCCAACTTCCCTGGGAGAGTTTTTGAATGGGATAATCAAATTGAGAACATCAGTGGGGGTTAGAAAGTTGAAATTATTTATCAGTCAGTTCAGTCACTCAGTCGTGTCCGACTCTTTGCAACCCCATGGACTGCAGCACGCCAGGCTTCCCTGTCCATCACCAATTCCCGGAGCTTGCTCAAACTCACATCCATTGAGTTGGTCATGCCATCCAACCATTTCATCCTCTGTTATACATACTATTTTTGAAGAAGGCAACCAAGTTATGAGCTCTTCTAAGAATCATAGCTTATCACCGGTGCTCTGGGATGGTAGCAGAAGCATTCTGGTTAAGAGGATAAAGACACTCAGATGGCTTTCCAAATAATAATAAACAACAGGTTAATGGTAAATATTTGAGAAATCATGAAATGTCCTATTTACAAGTGCCCACAATAGGAAGTCTACCCAGAGTAAAATGAGATGCATCTGTCTAAAAAGATATATAAAATCCTATCAAATTCACTATGGGTTAAGTTAGAAATGTGGATGTAAAAGCTAAGTTGCTGCTGCTGCTAAGTCACTTCAGTCGTGTCCGACTCTGCGTGACCCCATAGACGTCAGCCCACCAGGCTCTCCTGCCCCTGGGATTCTCCAGGCAAGAAAACTGGAGTGGGTTGCCATTTCCTTCTCCAATGCATGAAAGCGAAAAAGTGAAAGTGAAGTCGCTCAGTATATAATATTAAATATGCCCACCTTCAAAATCCCCAAATGCTGAGTCATCTTATCCCTGCCCATTTCTACAGGAATAGCAGAGGGGCATGTCTCGAAGGTACCATCTGTGAGCTGCTGTGCAATACACAGGAATCCTTCCTGCTTCAGCTTTCTCACATCTAAAAGAATAAGAAGGAAACAGCAGCATGGAATCCCAGAGAAGGCAAGAATCTAACCTAGTCCTCAGACCCTGAAGTCTATGATAACACGGTCATGCACCACTCTGCCCACTCTGTGGGTCATGCCCTGTGACATTTTAATAAAGTGAGAGCTGGACTTCCTCAGCAACAGATGTTCCCAGATGATGGGTTCCAGATACAGCATCAGTGGTGGTAGAAACCCAGTTCCCCAAATCTATCCAGATAAACTTTGCCCAGAACTTAGACTCAGGAGGACCTCTAGAAACACTGACAGGATATATGCTTATTTTTCAAGACTAGGTTGGTGTTTTTTAAAAAGTGTTTTACCAACACCGGGTTCCCGCCAGCACCTTCCACTAATACACGTGAGCAAGTTTTCCTAGTCCTCCAAACTCAGCAGCTCTTAGAATTGCAAGTGCCTCACCCCATTTGAATAAATTTTGAAATCAGATAGAGCTACTGAAGTCACTGCAATGGAGGACTCTTCAGGAAAAGAAGGATGAAATAAAGACAGAGAGATGGCAGGCCCTGGCAGACAGAAATCTCATCAGGAACCCTGCAGCAGAACAAGCTATGTTGATAAAGCAACCAAGGGAAAAGACCACAGTCAGAACATTCTCCTCCATGCCCATAGAGCCCTCAGGGGACAGGCCACATTCAGCTCAGCAGATACAAGCAGGGATGGGACCTGATGACTTAACCTGTGTGCCTTCCTCCCATTTAAAGCCTCAAAAAGCCCTCCAACTGTCCCTACTAAGTTCTCTACAGTGGAAACTGCAAGATTCAGGCCACAGATACTAAAGTTTAAGACAATAAAGACTCCAGGGATGATGATCTACATCGTTTAGAGTAACACTGGCTGCTGCAGCAAGCAAGTCTAAAAATAAAAAAGGGAAACATGATAGAAGTGTTTTCCATGTTCACCTCACAGTTCTTGACAGAGAATGGATTCTTCCACATAGTCATTCAGGCAGATGGTTGATCATGGATCTTCAACACAGGGCTTCCAAGGTCACTCTGAAAGTCATCTCGGTCTCAGGCAGTTGGAAAAAGGGTGCACAGCATGAAAGAACTTGCATGGGAGGTTTGTGTGCCAAACCCTGCAGGGATACACATCCCTGACTCCCACAGCCCATTGGCTAGAACCCAGTCACATGACTGCAAGGGAAGGCTGGGAAATGTAGTCTAGCCCTAGAATTTTCATACAGTCAATGGTCTTTGCCACCAGGGACAATGATCAACTCAAAACTTCCTAAAATTCTCTTTTCCATAAGAGGAAATAAAGTCCTAAATAGACACTTTAGAATCCAGTTTCATGTATCATTATGTCAAACAGGGGCAGAAGACATTGAAGGTCTTCTGCTGGGGCACTGAGCCCAGCTTGGTGTTTCTTAAAGTGTACTAGCAACTGGCTCAGGAGTTCAAGTTTTTTGGTGTCCACAAATAGTACAGAAACATGGAAATATCTGTTCATAAGAAATGTAAATGCGCTATCAGTTCAATTCAGTTCAGTTGCTCAGTCGTGTCTGACTCCTTGCGACTCCATGAATCACAGCACACCAGGCCTCCCTGTCCATCATCAACTCCCGGAGTTCACTCAGACTCACGTCCATTGGGTCAGTGATGCCATCCAGCCATCTCATCCTCTGTCGTCCCCTTCTCCTCCTGCCCCCAATCCCTCCCAGCATCAGAGTCTTTTCCAATGAGTCAACTCTTCGCATGAGGTGGCCAAAGTACTGGAGTTTCAGCTTTAGCATCAGTCCTTCCAAAGAAATCCCAGGGCTGATCTCCTTCAGAATGGACTGGTTGAATCTCCTTGCAAAAATGTACATTTCAAAGCCTGACAATATGGAAAAACAAAAACCAAGCACAACAAATAATATAGTCCATGTATAATAACAACAATGATACTTGTCTACTCAGGCAAATACTATAAATGTGCTGCAGGTTTTTATGCTAGAAAGTATAGCTGTCAGGCTTAAATATTCTTTCCACTTAGACCACACAGAATTTTTTAACTTGCAGCATGCTCTAGTGAGAAGAGCTTATATTTTAGAAAACAGACTAAGTTATCTGAATTATCAGCTGCGTGACCATAGCCTCCTCATCTATAAACATAGGAGTAAAGTTAAGCCAAATAAGATGTTACAAAACACCCAGCATTAGCTCCACTGTTGGTATTTGATAGCTGAGAGAATTAGTAGACACAGAGAAGCAGAAATGGCCCCTATTTGAACTTCAACAAGGTTTGGAAATGTGGGGTGAAATACTTCTAAAGTTCCAAGGGCAGAGAGCAAATAAGGTGTGACAATGAGAGGCTCTTTCCTGGCTGTTCCTACAACTGGAAAATTTCTATTTGTCTCTGAAAACAACTCAGGTATCACCTCGTCTGCAAAGTTTCTGTGACCCCTCTTAAGACGGAGCAAGTACTCTGAGCTGTGGTCCCACAACCCACCTCCAATTCATGCCTGGCACTGTCATTATACATATCCAGGGAACCCATCATTCTTTAATTCACAGCGAGGTCATTTTAGGGCATGACTATGTCTTATTTACTATATCTTGGTCATCTGGCAAGACGTGTGGCACTTGTGGGCCAATAATGAGTAAGTGTGTGAACCTCAATCCCAGCAGTGCCCCAGTGACGCTGAAGTACCCATGCTGGGGAAGACATCTGTGCTGGGCACAGACTGCGCATCTCTGGGGGAAGCTGTATTCGTGCCCACTCACCCTGGGTCTTTCCAAACCAATCATTAGTGTCCCCATCAGAAAGCTTTTAACCGAGAGTCCTGACAGCTTTCTTCAGGATCCTCTGGAATAAGACTGGGGGTAGAATTGAAGAAAGCAGGGAGGATATAAAAAAGGACACAGTTTCTTTCTTTGATGCTATAGAGAAAGACTCTGGTTCCATGGGGGGGAAAAATGTATCTTGAGTGGAGCTAATTTCTTTTCCTTTTCACTCAAAACTGAAATAGGGTTATTTTCTTAATAGCTTGTGGCAGCTTGTTTTCTATAGCAGCTCTTTAAATGGAGCTCATACGGTAATAATTTACTTCAGAACAACTGAAGCAGTTGGAAAAAAAAAAAAAATACTGGATGAGGTAAAAAGAGAAAGGTACTGGCCAGGGAGCTGGTTGGATGTTTTTTCCTCTTTTCGAGATTATTTATCATTAAAGCACAATATCTTTCTTCCAGACCTGGAGGATTCAAACAAGGACTAACAAATCATGCAGTAAACCAGCAATGAGCTGAACAATTACTCCAAGCTAGAAGATGGATTTCTTATGGGAAATGTGATTTGAATCGCTGAGGTTTTTAAATTCACCTCAGGATGCTCCTGGGCCGCGCTGCCAGCAACAGGAAAATTCCAGGCTATTTGGTATTCTCTCCTGACTGAGCTGGTGTCCTTATTACATGATCATTGCTGTTATTCAACACTCAGTGGATATCCACAGGGGTTAGGCACTGTTCAGTTTCCATTAAAGACAGCTCCCGTCTTCAACCTGTTTGCATTTCAGAACGGCAACACAAAGAAACACAAGGAATGAAATGTATCTTAGAGACATACTGAGAACTTGCCCAGGATCCCTGACATGACCTGCATGCTTGCCTGGGTGTGGCAACTTAATAGGGAAAGAAATGTCTCTCCCACAACATCAGCAACTCCAATACTCAAACATTTCACAGGTGAGTACCAGAGGCCAAGCCAAGAAGGCATTCTCAAACCCAGAGTGATTCAAGTTAGCCATCATGGAGTATCTTATATCAGTATTTGTAGAAGACAACACTTTACTTCTTTTAATTGAGGTAGCATTGGCTTATGATATTATAAGTTTCACGTATGCATACACCACAGCATGCTCACCATCAAAACTTCAGTTTCCACTTATCACCATACAGCTGGTTCTCTTTACTCTTTTGCTCTTCCCACTGCCTCCTTTCCCATTCAGTTCAGTTCAGTTCAGCCGCTCAGTCATGTCTGACTCTTTGTGACCCCATGAATCGCAGCACGCCAGGCCTCCCTGTCCATCACCAACTCCTGGAGTTCACTCAGACTCACATCCATCGAGTCAGTGATGCCATCCAGCCATCTCATCCTCTGTCATCCCCTTCTCCTCCTGCCCTCAATCCCTCCCAGCATCAGAGTCTTTTCCAATGAGTCAACTCTTCGCATGAGGTGGCCAAAGTATTGGAGTTTCAGCTTTAGCATCAGACCTTCCAATGAACACCCAGGGCTGATCTCCTTCAGAATGGACTGGTTGGATCTCCTTGCAGTCCAAGGGACTCTCAAGAGTCTTCTCCAACACCACAGTTTAAAAGCATCAGTTCTCTGACCACTATTCTCTTCTTCTTATTTATGTGTTTGTTTTGGTCATTAATTTTGTCTGTTTGTTCATATTCCACACATAAGTGAAACCATATAGCATTTGTCTTCCCCAGTTAGACCCAGTACACTCGCATAGTATCTTCAGGTCCATCCATTTTGTCTCAAATGACAAGATTTCATCTTCTTATGGCTGAATAGTATTTCATTATATATAGGATGTGAGATGGGATCAAGTCAATTTTATTTGATTTTCCAAACCAGTGTGATATCATGATCTCAAAAGGAAAGACAAATCATTTGTCTTATCTCTCTCTCTCTCTCTCTCTCTCTCTCTCTCTCTCTCTATATATATATATATATATATATATATATACACACACACATTTTCCTTATCCATGCATCCACTTATGGGCATTTAGGTTGTGTGCATATCTTGGCTATGGAACCTTTGGTATTTTTGCTTTTTTTTCCTTTGGCAGATGAAATGATCAGTTGGCCTGAGCATTTTATCAATAGAGACAACTAAACAGGGCAATCTAATAAAAAGTAAAGAGTGGATTATAGAAGGCCAGATGTAGGCAGAGAAGGAAAGAGTGGGTAACTTGCCAGGGCTCATATAGCTATTTAGTGACGAAGGCAGTCCAGGCGTAGAATCATAAATAGATACTCAGACCTCCACCTGTCCACTGATAATGCCTATTAGCACACACATACTCAGGGTAAAAAAGAAGTAATATGAAAAACAACAAAGGAGAGGAGTTGGGGAAAGAAGGTAGCAATTTGGAAGACTTCATCCACATATTTACATTTCCATAGGCCTCGCCTCATTAAGAACCAACAGTGGCTCTGAGACAAGTGTCTCTGGGTTTCTCTGCATTAAAAGTCCAGAATGATCCAGAACAGTTATCTAGACCTTATCTCATTAAAAGCCCAAAGTGATCCAGAACAGAGTGGCTCCGGAAGAAAAGGATTTTTTGAAAGCTCTAAAAACATAGCTTGTCCCCCTGAGATACAGGCGACTATTCGAGAAAAGTAGTAAAACAATGAATGGATACACAGGGGCTTCCCTGGCGGCTCAGCAGTAAAGAATCCGCCTGCCAGTGCAAGGAGATGAAGGAGAGACAGGTTTGATCCCTGGGTTGGGAAGATCGCCTGGAGGAGGAACTGGCAGCCCACTCCAGTATTCTTGCCTCGGAAAACCCATGGACAGAGGAACCTGGTGGCTACAGTCCATGGGGTTGAAAAAGAGTTAGACATTACTATGTAACTAAAAGACAAATACAAGGTCAAAGCTGGACAGAGGAAGGCAAGGGACTTTGGTCTTCATAAGGTTCAGCATAAAATCCTCAATTTGCAGAGGAGCTAGGATTTGTCTTTCCTCTTGGTATCATGATATTAGCTGAGGTCACACTGGTTTTGAAAAATCAATCAAATTGAATTCATCCCATCTCACATGCTCTCGGAAATCCAGGCCCAGCTCAAGAATTTACTGAATCCCTCTGTGGCTCTTTGTTCTTGTAGTCACTGGAGTCCGTGCTGGAGGACCACTCTCCACCTAACTTGCATGGCCCTCTCGCAATCTCCCCTTCCCTTTTTTCACTGCTAAGCCCAGGATGGCACTCTCTGACTTCTCTAGAATACCATTCCCACCACACTGAAGACAGGTGAGTATTACCCTGCATCCAAGTACAGATGAAAAGACAAACCTTATTGCTACCCAGCCCCGTGCTTACTCAGGACCTGGGCCATGCCTGCTGTGGGGCACACAGCCACTCACTCACCACAGAGGATTACGTCTTGAAGTCCATAGGACTCTCATTGTGGCACCCTCCTTCCAAATTTGCCTCGCATCTATCCATCTCAAGACTACCTCCAGCTCCCAAATTCCTTCTCATTTTTAACACAAGGTATTAAGCTACCTATGATCTTTCCCCAGCATACCAGAGGGCCCATTAGGACACTGTCTCCAACAGTTCCAAAATAATAAGTTTTTCTCTCCACAATATAGTCCCTAATTCCTAAATTTCCATTGCTTCATGCCTGAGCAGGATTCTTCCTGCTCCCAGTGTCTCCTCCTTCAAATATCATCTGACACTAGGAGATGCATCTTCTCTTCTCTCACCCTGCTTCCTGTGCTTTCACCGGCTCCTCCCTGAAGCTCCTCCCACCTCAGACACTTGCTCCTCACTGATACTCACGTTTGCACACATACTTTTGAAACTTGAATTTCTAAGGAAAAATTCTCAAAAGGTATGAAAAAGTATTTCACCACCTAAAGTGAATCAAAGCTGATCAAAAAGTAAAGCTACAATTAACGCACCATTAAACAGGGGCTGTTAAGGGCACGGAGGTCAAGAAATCCAGTTATGTTTCCCGTGCATGATGATAATTAATAACACAAGAGATCCATGGCACACCACATGCTCAGAACACTTCACAGACAGAGGATAATTAATTACACAGATAAAGATACTGCAGATTTTTCTTTTAGTATCTGTGGGTTCATTAAATTCTCCATTTGGTTAACCAAGTAATCTCCTATACTTCTGAATTCCTGACTAGGGTGGAAGGAAAGGAGAGAGCAGCAGAAATGTCAAACCAGAGTCAGCCTTTGCTCTTCTCCTACTTCCTGGGAATCTGTAAAACAAAATCTGCATGGGGGTCCTCACTCCCCCACTTAGGGAAGGGCATAGAGGGAGGGCTGCCCCAGCATCAGCCAACCTCTGTCTCAGAGCCCACGGCTACCCCCGACACATCTTATCTACCAGGGTTACCCCCTTCCCAGAACATGCAAGTGGATGAAGGTTTTCTCATCAGGGTGATGAACCCAAGGTCTTTCTGAGACCCCTCTACATGCCCTGGACACCAAATAACTCCCAAGAAGATGCTAGGACCCATCTGACAGGTCCAGACCCTACTCTACCCCTTGGCTCTCCCAGGTCATCCTCCCTATCCCACATAGACCTTTGCTAGAACTTTGAACTTCCTTTGTGAACTCCTTTGAGAACCTTGTTCCTGGACACACAACTCTGGACACCCAGCTCCATTTAGACCCATGAAACTGGGAGCTCTTTGGGATTTGGACCTATACAGCCTACTTTATCTATTAGACTAAAACTGAAATACTGCAAATTCCTAACAAAATATGTTGGAGACAGTACCCCACCACCATTACCAAGAAGTATAATTTCTGTGCAATGTCTCCTTTATTAAGGCACCAATGTGTCATCGAGTTCTTCAAGTTCATGAACTTGATCAAGTTGATCAAGATTGATCAAATTATGAACTTGATCAGATTATAACACCAACGTCTACATAATCTAAAAGACAACACCATATTGTAGAAAAGACTTGATTCTGCAGCCAACTGGTCCTGGATTCAAATCCTATGCCTGCCAAGACAAAAGGAACAAACAAGTTTGAATATGCCTAGCATATATTAACTACTGCTGCTGCTAAGTCACTTTAGTCGTGTCCGACTCTGTGCGACCCCATAGATGGCAGCCACTAGGCTCCCCCGTCCCTGGGATTCTCCAGGCAAGAACACTGGAGTGGGTTGCCATTTCCTTCTCCAATGCATGAAAGTGAAAAGTGAAAGTGAAGTTGCTCAGTCGTGTCCGACTCTTAGCGACCCCTTGGACTACAGCCCACCAGGCTCCTCTGTCCATGGGATTTTCCAGGCAAAGTACTGGAGTGGGGTGCCATTGCCTTCTCCATATTAACTACTAAGTACAGGCATTTGTTTAATGCCATTAAATCAGTTGCACTATTATGGTAATTAGGATTATGATCAAGGTCCCTGAACTCCTAGGGAAGTACAAACAGAAACATATACTTTGGACTGGAAGAATTAGATTTTTAAAAAATTTTATTTCCATGGGAGACAGAAGAAAAGATGTTCACAAGGTCTTTTAAGCTCCAAAACTTCAAAATCAATCCTAATTACTTCCATCAACTCTACTTTTCCCCAATACAGATCCACAGTCATCCCATGGTCCTTTGATGGTCTAAGGATGACAGATCAGACACTTGGACAACCCCCTACCACACCTAACTTTTGTTACAGATTGGGAGAAATGAATATTCTTTACCATTACCCTGCACTCTTGATGACAAGAAGCCATAACTAGATTCTTTGTTGGTTAATGAGCAAGAAAGAGACAGCACAAAAGAACGTCATTCTTTTTTTAAAGTAACTTCCCTAGAGTTATCAGGGTTAGAAGCAAAGTCTGAACATTTTCTTCCCCTTCTGAATCCACTGTGTGTTATAGATTAATACATTAAACCTGCAAATATGCCAAACACTACTCTCAACATCACAAAAATCTTATGAGACAAAAATTTTTAATTCTTGTTTTACAGTTGGAACAACTCAGGTTCAGAAAGGTGAATAACATGGCAAAGATTCCAATCAGATCCAAAAGGCTTAGAGTCTGGGCCCTAACCATGAGATCACAAGGAAATAGTCTCCTCTTCCTTTCTTCAGAGAGAGTCGGGTACCATCAGAGAGAGTTTCCCTGACCAGGAGAAGCTGTGATCTGGGTGCTGGGGATTGACTGCATTCCAGTAAAGAAGGGATGACACAGCCATGAGTAAGACCACGAATGAGCTCAGGTACTGAGGAGAAAAGTGTCCCCCCACTTCAGAGCTATAAGAGCAACAACCAGCCAGCATAGACCAAGATTTGATGGCAAAGACCCTGCAACGTGTTCACTCATCCTGTTCCTTTACTTCTTGGGAACGCAGCCAGACTACATTTCCCAGCTTCCCCCGGAGTTAGATAGGGTCATATGATTGAGTTCTCTGTGGTCAGGCTCCACTCATAAGACCTCCTTCACAATCTTCCACGCTCTCTCTTCCTCTGTCTTCAAGCCAGATGCAGAGAATTCGGTAGAGGTATCTCATGCATCAAGGGATGGAAGAATCCTGGGTTCCTGAGTGGTTGCATGGAGCAGAGCATCACCACCAACTGCAACAAGGGCTGTGGCATGTACGAGGGCAAACCTACACTGTGATGAACACTCTAATGCTGACCTTCACTCGCTAAACTCCCACCCTGTGGGCGGGGGCCCTGGCCTCTTCACTCTTTCTTCTCACCCTTTGATGAACCCTTGTGGTCTTTCCACTGCTCATTAGCACTCTACCTCAGCTTGCACGGAGAAAATGAAAGAAGATGAAATTTAAATCAGTTCATTTTTTTTCTTGTTAGCAGCTTTGGTCTAAGAGGAAGCAAAAAGAAATTGTTTTCAATGAAATCAGAGAAGAGGATAAAATTATTGCTGAAGATAAGGTTTGACAATCATCTGTGGATTTCAGCTTTCTGTGCTCTCTCCCCTTCATTAATCAACAACTGGCTGTGTTAATAGGCAGTCACTTCTGCCAGCACACTTGTCTCTGCTCCTTCTAGGCAGTTGTGTTCCGAGCAGGAGTCCACATACCCATGAAACCTCTCCGAGTGGAATGCTGACAGCTGCTGATCACATGCAGATGCCATCATATGTCAGTCCTGCCTCGGCTTCAAAGCCAAGTGCCCTAGAATGCCATCACTGACAGAAGTGCTGGCATTATCTGGTCCTTCTCAGCCCTGTTGCATAGGATAAACCAGAGGCCCAGCAGGGACAATTAATTTTCCCACAGTCAGACAGCAAGTCTAAGACCAAGCCTCCTGGCTCCCAAGGGAAATGCTGGAAATACATATTTCAAAACTAAGGGACCAATGAAAAATGATGCACAGTGTGTGTGTTAAAAGGCAAGCAAATGATATACCATAATCTAAGAGAAAATCTGGGAAAGGGCCAGGTATTCCTGCAAACAGCATTGTTCAGACATTCTTACAAGGGAGGAAAGGAGAGAAAGTGGAAAGAAGAAAGAGCAAGGACTCCAATTCCCAGCACAGCTGCTCCTGAGAAGTTCCAGCCTGAGTCAGCTTTCCTCATCTTTGGAAGATGCCCTACAGGGTATCTTCTCATGTCCTGAATCTAGAGCCTGAGAGTTGGGCCAGCTTATGTGCATGGATCTGACTGTTCCCTCATTAACATCCACAAAAACACTAACATTAAGGACACCTGGAACCAGAGAGGACACTCCAGAAGCAGTTTCCACAGGACAGCCCAGTTGTCTACCTCCAAAACAGGGCACTGGCAGGCTGGGATGAAGATGGAGAGAGAAGCATTGTCTCAGAGTCCTGCGTCCTGGATACTCGTGATTAGGAGATTCACCTCCTTCTATCCTTGGGTTCTCCTCAAGGATCAGCTCTGGCCATTGGTTTTAACCCAGAAGAAGTCATTTAAATTCACTCTAAAGATATCCCTGATTAAGAAGCAGATTCGAGAGTGTAAACAAATCCACCTTAACTGGCCAAATCAGAGTAACTTCATAGACTTGTTTAGAGCAGGGGTCACCAACCTCTGGGATCCAGTGCCTGATGACCAGAAGTGGAGTTGATGAAATAATAATAGAAATAAAGTAATAAAGTGCACAATAAATGTAATGTGCCTGATTCATCCCAAAACAATCCCCTCACTCCAGTCTGTGAAAAAAATTACCTTCCATGAAACCAGTGTTTAAAAAGTATTAAGTTGCTCAGTCATGTCCAATTCTTTGCAACCCAATGGACTCTAGCCTGCAGGCTCCCCTATCCATGGAATTCTCCAGGCAAGAATACTGGAGTGGGTTGCCATTCCCTTCTCCAGGGATTCCCTTCCTGACCCAGGGATTGAACCCAGAACTCCTGCATTGCAGGCAGATTCTTTACCATCTGAGCCACCAGGGAAGCCCATGAAACTGGTCCCTCATGCCAAAAAGGTCGAGGACCACTGGTTTAGAGGCATTTCTCTCACAGAATGCATGATCTGGAGGGAGCCATGTGATAAGCAGATAGACTCAAATAATTACGGTAACTCCTATGTCCTGTGCAAGATCTGGCAGACACAGTTTACACTGGGAGGAATCAAGGAGGTGCTGGTTGTCCTTAGAATAGATGAAGTTGAATACTTATCACCCAGGTAGGGAAGAAGAGAGTTCGTAGTTGTCAATGATTTGAAAAGGACTTCAAGTTCCTATCAAGGAAACTGCCACATTGAGAGGAGGGAATTTTCTATATTTCTTGGGCTCTCAAGGGTTGGGAGTTGAGCTACAAGCTAAAGGGAAAGAGAGCATTCAGGATATAAGAGACCCCTGCCACATAGGAAAGCCCAGTCTTTCTGGTTTTGTGCTGAGTATGGAGAAGAGAAAGAGATGGAGAAGAAAATGTGTCCTGGCCTCCCTCCAGGCTGAGATCCCAGAAAGTTTGCATGCAGTGGTAACCTTCCAGTTAGCAAGAGGATTCATGAGACCCCCAGGGGCCAGCAAACCACTTCCCAGACCACAGTCTGAGGGAGCCCGCAGTGCTTTCAGAAAAGCCCTCCATTCGGCCAGTCACAAAGTCCAAAATGGCTACAACACGGGTGGAGGGAGTTATCTAAATATTTGACCTGAGGTGGCAGCTTTGATTCTTTATGGTTGGGGTGTGGTGAGCAGAAGACCCAGAAGACTCTGTGTGTCCTGAAGAGGGGGCATGGAGGTTCTGTGAACACTGACTCAAATGAGTCTGGGGTCCAAACAGAGGTTGTGGAGAACCAGGACATCGGCATTCTCTTATATTCCTTCGAATGTTTCAGAAAAACTCTTCAAGTCAAGTAATTATGTTCAAATTGGCTACCTGGGTGGTAAATACTTTGAATGCTTGATTTCTCAGAAATAACCTTTAATTGAAAGTTTGGCTGGGGGCATATTCAGAATTTGAAACATGTCATTTTCTTTTAAATAATGTGTCTTCATTCTTGACGGTGAGAAATCTGATGTCAAGCTGATTGCATCTCAGGTAACCTGCTTCTTATTTACAGAAACTTTCAGAATATTCTTTTTATCCTTGGAGTTTTCCACTTTAATTTTGTTGCATCTAAATGTGAACTTTTTTCTCGGCATCCTGCTCAGCGTGGATGAGGCCATGACACTCTAAAGACCTTCCTTTCTTTACCTCTGAGAAACCTGTTTTCCATTGATTTTGTTCCCTCTGTTATCACATCCCCTTGCTTGAACTTTTAATGGATGAATATTTAACTCCTTATTACCCAGTTGTCTATATTTTATTATTTTCTAAATAGTGATAACCGAATACAACCTATCTCCTAACAACAGAGGACTCATTAAATGCATCGTGACACATTTGTTGGCAACACATGGAGTCGTCTTTTTCTTAATGATGATCTACAGAAGGAAATCTAGATGGTCATGCAATTTAGACAATAATCAAAACAAAATTAAACCATAAATGTACAGGAAGAGAGCATCAGGGAAAACAAAGTTGTAATCTCAGACCAGAAGAGAGTTTTCTGAACATGATATTAAATATCAGACCCAGAACCATCAAGGATACATTGATAAATTTGAATGCATGGCGTTTTATACTTGTTTGGCTCTTTTTTGAAAATGTTTATCAAAGTATAGTATACATAGAGAAAAATGCACCCACGTGTACGAACTGATGAATTTGCACAGCCTGAACAACCTATGTAGCCAGCACTCAAATCAAGAAAAAGAATGTTACCAGTATCCAGAAGCCACCTCATGTGGCCTCCCGTTACCATCTCCCCAGGGGCCACCACTCTCCTTTCAGTGCCTGGGAGTATTTGTGCCTATCTTTGAACTCGTTACACACATAGGATAATACAGCACAAGCTCTCTGGGGCTGGTTCTTCTATCCAGTGTTCCTGATGGTCATCCACATTGTGTGCAGAGCTGTTCTCATCCTTTTCCAAGGGGGAAGAGACTCTGATTCCTGGCCATTCTACCGTTGACAGGATAACCTCTTCGACTTTTGTTTCCTGTTGCAGGAGATTTCTTTGACTTATCTCCTAGCTTTGGTCTTTAACCCCTGCTTTGCTTTGTCTTATTTAGTCAGTCCTTGATCTCTCTTTTTTTTTTTTTTTTTCAATTGAACATATTTTTAGTTTCCAGGGATTCCTTTCTTGCTCTTTGCTCTTTTTTATATGGAATAGCCTGTTCTTTGTTTATTAAAGAGGAGAAAATGGAGAAATTCCACTTGCCTCTCTTTTTAAAGACAGTTCAGAACTTTCAAGTTCTTTGTTTCTGAATTATTTCTGTCTCTTCCACAGAAGATTGCTCTGTTTTGTTTGTGTTGTTTTTTATTTAAAAAAAAAAATCTTAGTCCTTCCCTTTGTGCTATTGGTTTTCCTTAAATATCTGGTTTCTGGTTGAGAATTCACGTTCACGAGTAAAGGGTAATATTTCCTCTGTAGTGGGGTAGATTTGTTTCCCTAACAAGCTTTTCCATAAGTGGAACAGTGGAAGGCAGGCTTCATGAGGAAGCAAGGGCTGGTGACCTGCTGATTCTGCTGTGGGGACAGAGCTGGGGAGCTGTTTGCAGGCAGCATCTCGCACAACTGCCATGTACAGAGGGCGTGTGGGTTTCACATCAGAATGACCTCTTGGGTGGAGTTGCTTTGTTCTTGATGCCTTTATTTCTCTTTTTCTAATGCGGATTTCTGATGAGCTCATTTCTGATCAGCTCAGCTTTTCTCTGGATCCCCAAACCACAGGAAGATACCTTCCTAGAAAGATCACACACTTTCTTTAAAGATTAGCTCTTGAGTTTTGTGCCATGGCCATATGCTCTGTTTATGAGGGGAAGAGGACGAAAGAGGACACTTCCAGGATACTCGGCTGTTAAAAATTCTTTTTTTTTTTTCATTGCTAATCCTGGCGATCACCCCATAGCCATCATTCATCATCCTCAACCTTGGAAGTTTCCTCTGCTGCCCCTTGAAGAAGGTTGCTCTCATGCTGGGTGCTTCAGGTTGCAGTTTTCCAGATCTGTTGTCTTTATCAAACTGATCACACCTGTCTCTTCTCATACAGGATTTCGTTTAACTTTCTCTGTGGCTGTTGGCTTTTGTCCTTAACCTTCCAGCACTGCTGTATTTGAACTGTTGTTCTTTGACGTCTGTCTCCCTTTGTCCTTCCAGGGAAGTTCTGGGAGAAAGGAAAGCTGGATATGTAAGTTTGCCATCTTCAATGTGAAACCAGATGTGCATGTTTATAGGAGAATGGGTTGGAGGGAGGCAAGAATGGCTTCAAAAAGACGTGTTTGTGATAATGCAGGTGTGATAAGATAGGTTCAGATGGGGCCAGCAGCAATGGGGAAGTGGAAAGATTTATTAAGAACTATGGAAGGGACTTCCCTTGATCCAGCGGTTAAGAGTCTGCCTGCCAATGCAGAGGATGGGTTCGATCCCTGGTCAGTAAAGAGTTCACATGCCGTGAGGCAGCTAAACCCGTGCATCACAGCTACTGAGCCTGCAATCTGGAGCCCATGCTCCTCAACAAAAGAAGCCACTACGGTAAGAAGTCCAGGCGCCACCTCTAGAGAGCGCTTGTGCTCACTGCACTACAGAAAGCCGGTGCACAGCAACGAACACCCGGCGCAGCCAAATAACTAATTTTATAAAAAAGTATGGAAGTGAGATGTAATAGGTAACTAATGAGAACCTACTGTACAACACAGGGAACTCTACTCAATGCTCTGTGGTGACCTAAATGGAAAGGAAACCCCAAACAAGAGGGGATATATGTATACGTATAACTGATTCACTTTGTTGTATAGCAGAAACTGAGACGATATTGTAAAGCAATTATGTGCTGTGCTTAGTCGCTCAGTCGTGTCCAACTCTTTGCCACCCCATGGACTGCAGCCCACCAGGCTCCTCTGTCCATGGGGATGCTCCAGCCAAGAACAACTGGAGTGGGTTTCCATGCCCTCCTCTAGGGGATCTTCCAAACCCAGGGATCAAACCCAGCTCTCCTGCGTTGCAGGCAGATTCTTTACCATCTCAGGCACTGGGGAAGCCCGAAAGTAACTATACTCCAGGAGATTAAAAAAAAGAAGAAGAAGCGGTATGGAACTGGAATCAACAGCACTTGGTGAAGGATTAGGCACAGGGATTAAGACTAAAGGTTCAAGGTGATCTCTGGAGGCTGGTGGAAGCAGTGGACAGAGGTGCCCTTCACTGTGTCAGCACTCAACAAGGAATGTAGTACTTGTTCCTGGTGTTTTATTAATATTATTATTATGAATAGATGACATTCTAATGCATCTAAACATTCCTGACTGTAGCTTAACCATTCCATAAGCAGAAAAGCTCAAAATGCTCGGGCCAAACGCAGTAGAACAGTCCATGCGTTTCCAGAGTCAACTGCACTGATAAGATACAATAAGGGCTTCCTGGAGACCCCCAGGCGGGCTCAGAAAACAGTCATTGATAACTTCCAGAAAACTCTGACCCTGAACTGTTCCTTGGGCTATTACACTGCTTAGACTGTGTCTCCTGAACAAGTTTTATGGTAACTAACAGGAATTTGGAGAAATGGAGCATCTTGGGTAGAAGTTTAATCTTTTTGTTTCCTCTGGTGTACTCCAATGTAATTAACTTCACGTCAATAAGTGCTATATTTTTATAACATACAAAACATGAACTGTTATATTTTGATGCTATTTGCACCCCATAAGGAGGCAGTCTTCAGGGAGGGTGCGAATATCTGATATCAAGTGGGAAGGAGAGAAATAAGAGTATATTTCCAGAAGCAAGAAAAAGTGAAAACTGAACTCAGAGGAGGTAGTCTCCAAACCTCGAAGCCTTGGCCTCATCACCACATGCTCCCCAACCCTCTTCCTTGCACACCCACCAAGCCCTTCATGGCTGCCTGATCACAGCAGACTGAAGGATGATTTGAAGCAGACTGATTCTTCCATTGGAAACATCCCACAAAAGAAATGCTGAACCCTTTGGGGATATTTTGTGGAGAAATACCAGAACCTGTTCTATATCTTGGTTGCAATACTACAAAATCCTGTTGCAAAATAAGCCAAAGTCAAAAGACTGGACATATTTTGTTTTGTGTGTTTAATCCAGATATGGGGGCACAGAGAGCGATGAAAGCACCTGTAAAATTCCAGCCACATCAGAGCATTCTTAGATTACATCTTCTTGGTCAAATTTCCAAGGAAAGAGAATTCTAAGAGACTCTGTGTCCCTCCAAGAAGTCATAAAGGCTTTGGTGGTGAGGGGGCGGAGTTGGTCTGGAATAAAGTTAAGAAGGAGGCAGGACTGTTAACCACAGGAGGAAGGGATGCCCAAGTTCAGGGATGAGGCCCTGGAAACTGACACCTACCTCTCTTGAGTACTTTTTAGCTTACAAAGCACCTTCACTTAAATAGTTTTATCCATGTTTTCTGAGACAGACAAGGGAGGTTATATTAGTTCCATATTATTGGAAAATAACCCAGAGATTTTAAAAGGAACATGCCCAGTATTTCCAGCTAGCAAGTCATGGAAGACCCCAAGACTCCTGAATCTTAGTTTTTGAACTTGGTGAAAAAAGTGAAAATGAAACCGTTTATCTCTCAGTCGTGTCCGACTCTTTGGGATCCCCACGGAGTGTAGTCCACCAGGCTCCTCTGTCCATGGGATTCTCCAGCCACGATTCTGGAGTTGCCAATTCCCTTCTCCAGGGGAATTTCCCAACCCAGGGATCAAACTCAGGTCTCCTGCAATGCAGGCAGATTCTTTATCGTCTGAGTGGTACCTCTTAAAACACTGCAACACTTCCCCATGGTTATGCGCTGGCCGCAAGCACCCAGGTGGGCTAAGAAGCAGCCTTATTGATGTTACTCTCTACTGAAGGGAAAACAAATGATCAGTTCAGTCCAATCAGTCTAATTTAAAGTTGCCTTCGTATAAACAGGGAAGCAGAAAACAATAGTTTGAATTTCCAGCTAAGACATTATGCTGAATATAAAACTGCACTCTGATCACACTGTATTGATTATCTCAAAGCAATGTCCAGAAACTAATGAAATGCAATTTGACAAGAAATGCACAATCTTTGATTCGGGCTTCAACTTGTTTATATATACAATGCAGGATCCAAAATGGCTGCTCAGGATTGCCCCATCACCCCTGGCCATGCAGCCCTAGTTATGGTGTTTATGAAGGATAGCCGAGTGGCGATAAGGCTGTACGAGTATATATGTGTGTGTGTCTGGGCATCTGGGTGTGTCTGTGGGGCATGGGGGCACTCCAAAGCACAACAAGGAAATCTATTGTGAGTCTAAAGTGGCCCTTCTCCAAAATTAAAAGGGGAGAAAAGAAAACAAAACAAGAATGTGGTTTTGCTCAAGTTCCCTAGAAGCAGAGTCTGACATGGGGGTTCAGAGGCACATGATCTACGGAGGGGGTGTCCTCAAGAGAAAGGGGGTGGGGAGCTCAGGATGGGACACAGGAAGTAGCTAAGCAGGAAAGTGCTTCAGCCCAACCCTCTAGGAGCTCTGGAGTGTGACTTGTGTCATAGAACTGGTCCCGCCATAATCCTAAGAATTGGCTTCTTTGCCCCCATGGCAGTCCATTATCGGCTGCAGGAGGAGGGGCTGGGATATCTTACCCCATGCCAGGCTGCTCTTGCTTGGCTGAGTGTCACCTGTCCAGAGAAGGATCAGCTATATGCCAGGAGCAGCAGACACTAAGAGCAACTGGGAGATGCTAGCCTGGAAACAGTTCACAGCATCAGTAGTGTCCACTGGATATCACATACGTTTTTATATTGTGAAAGGCAAACTCACCCAGAGTGTGATTTGTGTCTTCTGCAAGTTCAGATCAGCTCCCGTCATCTCAGAAACAGAAGCCACTTTGGTTACGAACTAACATCAGGGCTAAGGGAGGATTACACATCCATCTGTGGCCTTGTGTGTCATTAAAAAGTCCATGCTGAAAACTGGTGAAATCTGAGTAAGGCTTGGAGTTTGCCTAGTTGTATCATGTCAATTTCCTGGTTTTTATAGTGCATGATAGCTTTGTAAGATGGTACTTTTCGAAGAAGCTGGGTGATGGGTATGTAGGAACTCAGTACCATTTCTACAACTTCTTGTGAGTCTGTAATTACTTCAAAACAAAAGATTTTCTAAAAACACAAGATCTTGGGGCAGAATACTAGGTTTGCACTCTAGTTCTAGCAGCAAAGAATACAATCAATCTGATTTCAGTGTTGACCATCTGGTGATGTCCATGTAGAGAGTTTTCTCTTGTGTTGTTGGAAGAGGGTGTTTGTTATGACCCGTGTATTTTCTTGGCAAAACTCTATTAGTCTTTGCCCTGCTTCATTCCATATTCCAAGGTCAAATCTGCCTATTACTCCAGGTGTTTCTTGGCTTCCTACTTTTGCATTCCAGTCCCCTATAATGAAAAGGACATCTTTTTGGGGTGTTAGTTCTAAAAGGTCTTGTAGGTCTTCATAGAACCATTCAACTTCAGCTTCTTCAGCGTTACTGGTTGGGGCATAGACTTGGATTACTGTGATATTGAATGGTTTGCCTTGGAAACGAACAGAGATCATTCTGTCGTTTTTGAGATTGCATCCAAGTGTACTGCATTTCGGACTCTCTTGTTGACCACGATGGCTACTCCATTTCTTCTGAGGGATTCCTGCCCACGGTAGTAGATATAATGGTCATCTGAGTTAAATTCACCCATTCCAGTCCATTTTAGTTCACTAATTCCTAGAATGTTGACATTCACTCTTGCCATCTCTTATTTGACCACTTCCAATTTGCCTTGATTCATGGACCTGACATTCCAGGTTCCTATGCAATATTGCTCTTTATAGCATCAGACTTTGCTTCTATCACCAGTCACATCCACAGCTGGGTATTCTTTTTGCTTTGGCTCCATCCCTTCATTCTTTCTGAAGTTATTGCTCCACTGATCTCCAGTAGCATATTGGGCACCTACCGACCTGGGGAGTTCCTCTTTCAGTATCCTATCACTTTACCTTTTCATACTGTTCATGGGGTTCTCAAGGCAAGAATACTGAGGTGGTTTGCCATTCCCTTCTCCAATGGACCACATCCCATCAGATCTCTCCACCATGACCCGCCCATCTTGGGTTACCCCACGGGCATGGCTTAGTTTCATTGAGTTATATTCTTTGCAGCCAAAGATGGAGAAGCTCTATACAGTCAACAAAAACAAGACCAGGAGCTGACTGTGGCTCAGATCATGAACTCCTTATTTCCAAATTCAGACTGAAATTGAAGAAAGTAGGGAAAACCACTAGACCATTCAGGTATGACCTAAATCAAATCCCTTATGATTATACAGTGGAAGTGAGAAATAGATTTAAGGGCCTAGATCTGATAGATAGAGTGCCTGATGAACTATGGAATGAGGTTCGTGACATTGTACAGGAGACAGGGACCAAGACCATCCCCATGGAAAAGAAATGCAAAAAAGCAAAATGGCTGTCTGGGGAGGCCTTACAAATAGCTGTGAAAAGAAGAGAAGCAAAAAGCAAAGGAGAAAAGGAAAGATATAAACATCTGAATGCAGATTTCTAAAGAATAGCAAGAAGAAATAAGAAAGCCTTCTTCAGCAATCAATGCAAAGAAATAGAGGAAAACAACAGAATGGGAAAGACTAGGGATCTCTTCAAGAAAATCAGAGATACCAAAGGAACATTTCATGCAAAGATGGGCTTGATAAAGGACAGAAATGGTATGGACCTAACAGAAGCAGAAGATATTAAAAAGAGATGGCAAGAATACACAGAAGAACTGTACAAAAAAGATCTTCATGACCCAGATAATCATGATGGTGTGATCACTGACCTAGAGCCAGACATTCTGGAATGTGAAGTCAAGTGGGCCTTAGAAAGCATCACAACAAACAAAGCTAGTGGAGGTGATGGAATTCCAGTGGAGCTATTCCAAATCCTGAAAGATGATGCTGTGAAAGTGCTGCACTCAATATGCCAGCAAATTTGGAAAACTCAGCAGTGGCCACAGGACTGAAAAAGGTCAGTTTTCATCCCAATCCCAAAGAAAGGCAATGCCAAAGAATGCTCAAACTTACACAATTGTACTCATCTCACACGCTAGTAAAGTAATGCTCAAAATTCTCCAAGCCAGGCTTTATCAATATGTGAACCGTGAACTTCCTGATGTACAAGCTGGTTTTAGAAAAGGCAGAGGAACCAGAGATCAAATTGCCAACATCTGCTGGATCATGGAAAAAGCAAGAGAGTTCCAGAAAAACATCTATTTCTGCTTTATTGACTATGCCAAAGCCTTTGACTGTGTAGATCACAATAAACTGTGGAAAATTTTGAAGGAGATGGGAATACCAGACCACCTGATCTGCCTCTTGAAAAATCTGTATGCAGGTCAGGAAGCAACAGTTAGAACTGGACATGGAACAACCAATTCCTGGTTCCAAATAGGAAAAGGAGTTCATCAAGGCTGTATATTGTCACCCTGTTTATTTAACTTATATGCAGAGTACATCATGAGAAACGTTTGACTGGAAGAAACACAAGTTGAAATCAAGATTGCCAGGAGAAATATCAATAACCTCAGATGCAGATGACACCACCCTTATGGCAGAAAGTGAAGAGGAACTAAAAAGCCTCTTGATGAAAGTAAAGAGGAGAGTGAAAAAGTTGGCTTAAAGCTCAACATTCAGAAAACAAAGATCATGGCATCCAGTCCCATCACTTCATGGGAAATAGATGGGAAAACAGTGGAAACAGTGTCAGACTTTCTTTTTCTGCACTCCAAAATCACTACAGATGGTGACTGTAGCCATGCAATTAAAAGACACTTACTCCTTGGAAGGAAAGTTATGACCAACCTAGATAGCATATTGAAAAGCAGAGACATTACTTTGCCAACAAAGGCTTGTCTAGTCAAGGCTATGCTTTTTCCTGTGGTCATGTATGGATGTGAGAATTGGACTGTGAAGAAGGCTGAGTGCTGAAGAATTGATGCTTTTGAACTGTGGTGTTGGAGAAGACTCTTGAGAGTCCCTTGGACTGCAAGGAGATCCAACCAGTCCATTCTGAAGGAGATCAGCCCTGGGATTTCTTTGGAAGGAATGATGCTAAAGCTGAAACTCCAGTACTTTGGCCACCTCATTCAAAGAGTTGACTCATTGGAGAAGACTCTGATGCTGGGAGGAACTGGGGGCAAGAGGAGAAGGGGATGACAGAGGATGAGATGGCTGGATGGCATCACTGACTCAATTGACATGAGTCTGAGTGAACTCCGGGAGTTGGTGATGGACAGGGAGGCCTGGTGTGCTGCAATGCATGGGGTCATTAAGAGTTGGACACGACTGAGCAACTGATCTGATCTGATCTAGCAGCAATGAGCAGTGTGACCCTCTTCATTACAGTCACTTTTGAGAGGAGCCACTGTGCTTTATTCCTCTATGTATTTTTTTTAGCGTCTTCCCCCTCCTTCATACACACAAAAAAAACATGACAAAAGAAGAAATCACTCAGTGATTCAATGAAGAGGTGACTGAATAGTTGCTCTGAAGCATATTTCTTAAGCTCCCTAAGTCTCAGCTTCAGGATCTGTCCTGGGGCAATAACAAGGGTCCAACGCATTCACATATAAACAATGCTCAGTGTGACCTAACCTTGTTCCTTATTCTCCTAGCAGGATCCAGGCAGGGTGGTGGACTCAGAGTCATCTGGGGAGAAGCTTAGAAATGCAGGTTCTCTGGTCTAATTCAGGGAATATGGGATGAGGCCCCCAGAATCTATAGTTTAATTGGTCCACCCAAGTGACTGGGTCATGAAGCAAAGCTTGGGATCTATTTATGGCCAAGATCCCAGCATGCTATTAACCTGTGAAATCAGAGGAAGGAAAATAAGTGAGGAAATGGACAGAGAGAAGAGGAGAGAATAAGGAAAACATGGGAGACGGACTCGTACTGGACAGGGCTGGGGAAGCTGCCAGCATCCTCTCCAGCCTTCTCGGTACAGGTTGCAGCCCAGGGTCAGGCCAGTGGGTCCACAGAGGACTGCAAAGCAATTTTCAGCCCAACTGCCTGTGAACCCACTGATTTCAAGGTGTCTGTGAACCCTTTCTGTCGACCCCTAGAATATCTTAAGAATTTACCAGATTTTACTCAGACTGTGATTCCAAAAGAATTTTTTTAAAAAAAGCAGGTAGTGTTGCTTCTATATATAAAAAGTCTGTCGTTATGGAAACTTGTCTCAAATAAAGCTCCTTTTAACACAATAAAAGTCCTCTCCTCCGCGTTTGCCAGCATTGTTTCATAAGAAGAGAAGGAAGGCACGCATCAGAAAGACATCCGTGTAAAGCTGTGGAGAAGAATTAAATTTGGAGTACCTTAATACTGAGACTAGCACCTCATGTTCACACTTCTCCAGCTAGCCCAGCAGGTCTCTCCCTCATCCTGCTAGTCTCCAAATCAGACTTTCTCCTTTTCTTCCTCCAAAACAGTGGGATTAGCCTTTGGAAATGGCATCTTACTTTTTAAAGAATTATAGGCAGATGCTCTAAACTGGCTGGCTGACTATCTTCAGGGGTGTGAGAGTTTGTGTGAGTGTGTGTGTGTGAGAGAGAGAGAGTGTATGTGTGCATGTGCATGTACAAGCTCACACTCATTGACCCACCGGAATGAGGAGGTGGTGGTCCCCTCCCTCTATCTGAGGAGCGGTTCCTTTATGCCACACTATTATAAGATCCATTTCTTTTCACTCCCTGCCGTGACTGTTGGTACCTTCAGAGATGCGGATGAATTGTTCTGGGCTTGGAATCAAAAGATCTGAGTAGACAAATCATTCAACTTTCTCATTTCTGGTTTTGGGGAAATGTTGCTTGTCTTGACCTCCTCACAAGGAGGCTGTAGGGACACCATGAAAGAACAAGAGCGATGGTGAATTATAAACCCAAAGCCAAATGCAAATGTCAGCTGTCTTTATTGCTTCATGTGGCTCAAAATACTCTTACCCTATAGGGTCCTTATCACCAGCACAATTTGGGGAAGCCCAGCTGGGCGTCCCTAGGCATCATGGTACCTAGGATAACACTTAGGGAAAACATCACCTGCAAGGCACTATGGACCTCATTTGCCACTTAAAACAACTCCGAGGTAGATATGGTTGTCCCATCTTTCAGAGGGGACACTGAGACTCAGGAGACCTGTTCCCAGATTAAATAACCAAAGGGCAGCTCGATGAGCAGTGACTCCACATGTAGGCGACTCCCTGGGCTTTGCTGTTCCCACAAGGCGGCCAGGTCTGTGCTCAGCAGCACTCCTCTGTGGGGTACTTTCCTGAGGTCTTGTCAGTCTCCCCATGGCTTCTGTTTGGGTTTATTTTTTGACCTTTATGGGCTATAATCAGCATATTCATTTCATCATCTCATTCCAACTGAAATCAAGAAGAAGTGCATCTTCAGACTCCACGAAAACCCATTTTGTCATCACCATTTTTCCTCATTCCAGTCTGGATGATAATCATGTGACACAGAATGTCGTTTCCAATGCAGTCAAAATTCTTATCGGGCCTGCACGTGTGTGTGTGTGTGTTTGCTATCAGACTGATGGCTGATTTGTCGAGTTCACTGATCCTCTCTCCCATTTATCCGATAATTGATGTAAAATTTCAAAGAAGTGCCCTTTTGTTCCAGAAACACAATATAAGAGGTCTGAAAAAGCCTACATCCACACGGTGTGAAACTTAAAAATCTTTGTAATCAGCACTAATTTGACAAGATGGCATGCAACACTTTTTATCTCCAAACCTCTTTGCAAAAATTAATTACCAATTAATCAAAAAAGTAGAGCATTATGTATTTATCATCTCTGCACTCTGAACTTGAAAATGTTTATCTTTAAAAGGATGACTGCTAAAACTATCTTATATGCTTTCAAGTGCAGGGGAGGAGTTCCAAAGAACTCACTGAGGACAGATCACGAGTGAGATGAGACTGCCAGAGTATTCTGAGAGCTATTAGTAATCCCTGGAAGGTATTACACAAATATTCAGTAGAAGTTTGCTGAAGGAATTTCTCCAAAGTAATAATGCTAATCCGTCTAGAGCAGTAGGATCAGATGTGAGAGGCTGAGCCGCTCTGCCCTTTAGCTTGAGTCCACGGAGCCTCTGAAAAGTGCTTTACAACACAGACACTTGAATGGTCATAGCAGAAAGTGGGAGGAGAGAGCAGGAGGGAGGCAGGAAGAACTGGGAGAGGCAGGAGGCAAGAGAGCAGAGAAAGAAGTCGCCTGCTGCTGTTTTGAGGCTGAAGGGACAATGCTTGGCACTGCTAAAAGCACAGCGCTTTCTACAGAAGAATCATGAACTGCAAAGACTCATTAGGACTTAACTTCCATCTTAAGACGTGAAAAGTAAGCTCTTTCAGGACTAAATGTTTTCTGTCCATAAGCCGGCTCCTGCCTCATCCCAAACAAGCCTCTCTCTAGCCCTGCCTCATCCCAAACAAGCCTCTCTCTAGCCCCACCTGGTGGTCCTTCTGCCTTCAACCCACAGGCTAGACTAAAAGCAAAACTTGTGTTAAAAAAAAATCATTTACTGTTCCTAGGTTTGGGGCACACAGTGAACACGGAAGATTTTTCTAGAGATTGATCAGAAAACATATCTGTGCAGAACTGGGCTCGCTCTCTCCTCTCTCTCTTTTCCTCCTTCTTCACCCTTTCCCTTCTGCCATAAGACATGGGTACGATTTACTCCAAGGCTGAGAGCACAGCCAAAAGCCCCAGGACAACACCTCTAGACTCCTTACCACGAGAACGCAGTACCAGCTGAGCAGGCATGAATTCATAGCACAGCTGGAACAGTCTGTCATGCTCATGCTGTGAAAAATCTTCCGAATTTCCACGATGGAGCAAAGCAAAGCGGCTCAACAGAGGTATCATTTAGACTTTGAAAGAGGAAGACGGTACATGCCAGCTCTGACACCCAGGGTACCCAGGCAGCTTCTATGCAAGGATGTGTAGCTTGTATACTACTGGAATTTTCTTTTTCAGTAGACACACTGATGGATTAATATTTACAGGGTCCGTTCTGCAAACGGGAGAAAAGTTCACGGAGGGTGAAGAGGTGCCCATCCCTTCCAGAAACAACAGTACCCTGACCTCTGGAGGGTTTCAGATCTCGGAGAACAATGCAAGGATCTTATTGCTGGCTCTGAAAAGCTTTGCAGCTCTGCCTTGAACTGTCACCCTGCCACCCAACCTCTGTGCCCTGGAAAGTCGACTCTTCTCCTCTCGTACTGAAGCCCCGGCAACAACACAACTCTGGGAAGGGAGTTGGCACAGCAGTAAGCTGACAAATATCATTTTTAATTAAATAGTATATTTTAAAATGTGTTTCACATGTTAAAAGCACAGATGGTGAGGCGTCCATGCCTTAGGAGACAGCTGTGCTTAGGCGAGAACAGGTGGGGAGGATGGCTCATCCGCGCACCAGCTTTCTGGCACGCCTTCCTCCGAGCAGAGCCATCACCTGACCTGCCTCCTGCCCTTGGGCTGAGGATCTTGCTGGCAAACTCTAGGCAACCACGACCAAGCCAGAGTTCCTCGTTTTCCTGCACTGGGGGGCATTTCCAACTAAGGACATTGCACAAAAACATTTCACAACAGGCAGGATGCATTTTCTACCTTATTTTTTCATCATAGTTGTTATTATTGTTAAGGATCATTTTCGCTGTCGTGAAGACTTTTTCTTTTGGTTTGGCTGTTTTTACAAGGGAAAGACAAGTGAAGGAAGAGTGGAAGCAGTGTAGTGGACAGTGACCCAGACAGCCCTGCAGGTCCCCAGGGTCTGGGGACCACAAGGGCCACGTTTCCCTCCCCCACTCATACTGACCTAGCACAGTGGCTTTTACAGCTGGGGTCCCTGGACCACCATATCTGCATCCTCTGGGAAAATGATGGCAATGCACTTCTCAGGCTCCACCCCAGACTGACTGAATTGGAAGAACTGCAGGAATGGGGCCCAGCCCTCTGTGTTTTAACAAGCCCTCTCTGATGCTTCTTCAAGTTTGAGAACCAAACTTGATTGGATGCCTTGGGTATCCAATGCAGATTTGTTCTCAAGGGGGTAGGGACCCTGGTCTGGCCTATTCTATGTCCTACTGCAAAACTAACATGTTACTTGCTGGACCAGCTCCCCAGTTTCTTAGGAATTCCTGAAATTCTGATTCACAGGCAGGTCTGGATTTCTGCTTGTGCAGATGAAGGACAGAGCTGGAGTTGTGGTAAGGCTGCCAGGGTAATGCTAGCTTCTAACAGACTGGTTCCAACTAGGAAAAGGAGTACGTCAAGGCTGTATATCGTCACCCTGCTTATTTAACTTATATGCAGAGTACATCATGAGAAACGCCGGGCTGGAAGAAGCACAAGCTGAAATCAAGATTGCAGGCAGAAATATCAATAACCTCAGATATGCAGATGACACCACCCTTATGGCAGAAACTGAAGAGGAACTAAAAAGCCTCTTGATGAAAGTGAAAGAGGAGAGTGAAAAAGTTGGTCTAAAGCACAACATTCAGAAAACGAAGATCATGGCATCTGGTCCCATCACTTCATGGCAAATCGATGGGGAAACACTGGAAACAATGTCAGACTTTATTTTTTGGGGCTCCAAAATCACTGCAGATGGTGATTGCAGCCATGAAATTAAAAGACACTTACTCCTTGGAAGGAAAGTTATGACCAACCTAGATAGCATATTCAAAAGCAGAGACATTACTTTGCCAACAAAGGTCCATCTAGTCAAGGCTATGGTTTTCCTGTGGTCATGTATGGATGTGAAAGTTGGACTGTGAAGAAGGCTGAGCACCACAGAATTGATGCTTTTGAACTGTGGTGTTGGAGAAGACTCTTGAGAGTCCCTTGGACTGCAAGAAGATCCAACCAGTCCATCCTAAAGGAGACCAGTCCTGGGTGTTCCTTGGAAGGACTGATGTTGAAGCTGAAACTCCAATACTTTGGCCACCCCATGCAAAGAGTTGACTCATCGGAAAAGACCCTGATGCTGGGAGGGATTGGGTACAGGAGGAGAAGGGGATGACAGAGGATGAGATGGCTGGATGGCATCACCAACTTGATGGACATGAGTCTGGGTGAACTCTGGGAGTTGGTGATGGACAGGGAGGCCTGGCATGCTGCGATTCACAGGGTCTCAAAGAATTGAGCGACTGAACTGAACTGAATTCTGTCCTCAGAGCCTTCTCTCCAGCTGCTCTGCCGGCAGATTCTGTGCTCAGAGAGAACAATGAACCCGGCGTGGTCCCGAGCTCAGTGGGAGCTGACGGTGCAGTGGGGAAGGTAGCCTTGGAAATAGATCCTTGCACTGCAAACTGATCAGAGTTCTAGAACAACATGAGCCAACTGCCTGGGGACATCATGGAGCCCAAGGGAACACAGGGACACAATCGTGCCTTAATCTCTCCAGCCCCAGCAGAGAACCCAACAGTCCAGGCAGGGAAGAGGCATAGAAACAAGGCATCTTGCTGCAGGATACGGTGCCTGCTCCTTCCTCGTGAGGCGAAGCTAGGATGCCAGGTGGGGTCCTTCTGCCAGGACCCCGAAAGCCATTAGGCAACGGAGGCAAGGAGGCTTCCCCAGCTGTCCCAGCAGTGCAAGCTGGCTCTCTCTGAATCTGAAGGCAGTGACGTGTACACAGGCACGTGTGTGTGTGTGCGTGTGTATGGTGGTGCGCATATTTGCAAACCAAGGGAAAGCCTGTCTATTCCTTTCAAACCCTTAATTAGTAAGATGCAACAACTGAAACTAAATATCTAGAGTTCTATGACTAAAGTCATCTCAGTCTGAAGTTTTTCTCCATCCCCTTTTGGGGTGTATTTCCAATTAAATGTTCAACAGTAGCAGGGTGGTGATGACCAAGTCAGGATCCTTACCTTTTCTAACCTCAGCAGAGGGAACCTTCTGCCACTACTCTGACCCCTGCCAAAGGCAAGGGCAGCTTCTTCCTGCCCATCCACACTGCCTCAGGCTGCCCCTCCCTCACCTACAAGAGTCTTCCACCCAGCAACCCCATCCATGGTCCTCCTGGGAGCTTGGGTCCCATGAGTCTGAAGGACTGGCCCCACCGTCTCTGAGCTTTGTCACATCTGCACTGAAACACAGAGTACTGTATTCCTGCAACCCTCATGGGGGGTGGTAAGGAGAAGGAGGAGATGTCTGCAGTGGAGCCTGGCCCCTGGGTCTGGTGAATGATGGCATTAGGAAAGCAACTCACAGTGTTGGCTTTGGAGCCATGCCTTTGATCAGTTTCAACAGGTTAAATGGGACCATGCATAGTATTCTCTTGCAATGCCAAGTCTCTGGTCTCTGCCTGATGTACATTGAAGGGCGGGCAGCCTCATGAACACAAGAAGCCTGGGTCAGGGCAGAACTGGAACTGGGGGATGATAAGCCAGAAAGCCAAAAAGACAATGAAACAAGTTGGAGAGAAAAACCCATCTCTCATTGTGGCCTGGGAATTTACTTTATTTCATTGACTTAATTTCACTCCTGGTGGATTAGAGTGCCGGGCTGCATGCCCTCTCACCCTGGCTGAGCAGAACCTGGTGGATGCAACTCCCCATCTTTGTCCCAACCACCAAGCTAATTAGCATGCCCAATACCCCCCAAACATCTAAGTGTGTAAGGTTTCCAGGGTCCAAAAGTGGGCCAGAGGGGCTCCGGCACTGTCTTCTGGGCATAAAACACTGCCACGCCGCCACCCCCTTGCAAAGGCCAAACCAAACTAAGTCTTCACAGCTGCCAGAGTGGTGTCTCTGTGCCTGGCCAGAGGTTACAGCCCAGGGCTTTTTTCTTATTCCTAGGACCTTGCTCCTGGGAGCCCAAGGGGCTCAAGCTGTGTCAAGAAGAAACCCAAAGCTTCCGTCACTCAGAGAAGTCCACTACGAAATGTCACGGGGAAGGGGGAGAAAGCCATGTACGAGGGACCGCCTACACTGGACAGAAACACAGTTCCATCAGGACCACTGCCATCACCATTTTACACATGAGGGAATGAAGGCTCAGAAACATCAGGCTTTACCAAAGGCTGCACACTGGCCGGGGACAGAGGCAGAACCCTGTGCCCTAAGCTTCAGTCCATTGCCCTGAATCATCTGCTTTCCTATCCCACTCAGCAAATAGTCAGGAAGGTCATGATCCTTAGCCACGCTCCTCTTGGAGAAGGGCAGCCGAGGAATACCAGCCCATGCCTGGGCAGATGTGCTGGGAAGACCAGAGTCCTAGAAAGAGCCAGCATGCCCTGGACCTAAAGCAGTGCGGCCTCATGTAATGTATCCCCATTCCTCCCAATCCTGGGCCTGCCAAGATGGTTTTTCAGAATTTTTCATCAGTTTTCCTCACTCAGAACTCCCCTTCCTCAACACAACTATGCCTCAGCCCATGACCCACCCGCCTTTTCCAAATTTCTTTGCAATGAGTAGGAACCCCCCCACTCTTTTTAATTCATCCACATCTCTACCTTTCTTTCTTTCTGATTCTCCCTTCTTTATTCTTCTCCCCCTCACTTTTCTCCTCTCCTGTCCCATTTTATTCTCTGTGTCTCTTTGTCTCTCTGTCTCTAGTTCTCTTTTTAATTCCCTCTCTTTAATTTCTCTCTCCCCAGCCCTCAATGGCTTTCTCCTCATCTCCTCCCACTTATCTCTCTTTCCCCTACTCTCTCTCTCTCTCTCTTTTGACCACTCTCTCCTGACTTCCTCTCTTACTCCCTCCCTCAGTCCATCCATAAGCTGCTACTGCTAAGTCACTTCAGTCATGTCCGACTCTGCGTGACCCCATAGACGTCAGCCCACCAGGCTCTCCTGCCCCTAGGATTCTCCAGGCAAGATAGGACCAGGCACTAAAAGGACAAGTCACAGCCGCCCACAGGGTATCAGATAACCTAGAGCACTTCATCTTTGCACACAAACCCTCAGCATCCAACTGGCCTTGGTACCTTACAGCTGCCTGATTAAAGCACCAAGGGAGGTTTGGTCTGGAGATGGGTTTACAGTGTTTGCAGAAGGGGGTAGTTGCATTCTGTCCCCATGCCAAAATAAAGCAGAGATTTTTGGAAGGGGAAGTCAAAAATAAAAATCCCAGCCGGCCCCTCTTAGGATTGGTCTGCGTGCCAGCGACTTGACGCATGTTCCCTGGAAGGAGGGTAACTGCAAGGCCACCTGCGGCGCCGGCCCGGCCTCCTCCTGGCCCGCCTGCTCCCCAGTGAGACGGGGGCCGCTGTGAGCAGGAGACAGCAAAACAATGGGAAAACTGGGCTCGGAGCCTTCGACCCAGACGTACAGGCTAAAAACGACATCTGCCCACGTGAGTAGTGTTTTTCAGCATAAAGAGAACAGGAGGGAGCCATGGGCTTTGTAAAGGTGGCTTTAAAACGAGGGGAGTGAGCCAGGGACACATTTTATCTATTTCTGCAGCCCTCAGCCTCAGAGCCATCCAGGCAAGGGGGAAAAAAAAAAGGAGATAGATGTTATTGGCATTTGCAATTCCATCTCAAAGGACAGTGCTGAAGCAAGGTCTGGGGGAAGTTGAGGTTACTTGGCCCCACCTTTCCCTTTCCAGATGAGGCCACTGGAGCCCAGCCCCCACAGGTTTCCTGCCAAGGTTTTCCTATACTGAAACAAAAGAACGCTTCTTTAGACCCTCACTCTGCTGTCCACTACCTCCTGCATCTGCTGTGCAGGCAGATGAGCATCAAATGGGGCTTGGAACTCAGCAGCTGTGGCCCTGATCCCTAAGGGCAGCACATACATGCACACGTTGAAGAATCCAGGTTCTCTTTTATAAACTCAGCAGGAGGATTAAGGGGGCCTGCCTTCAGTGGCTCTGCATCGTTTATTCTCAGACTATGTTTTCCAATTCACTGTCCTCAGATGGCTAGCCGTGTGGGGGTTTTATTTTTCAGTCTTTTATTACATCCATCTCCAACATTTCCTGTTATCTCAGACGAGTTATTCTTGAGGCAGAGCTTGCGACAAGGATTCTGGTGCACGTGACATATTACGGGGGTGCCGTCAGAAACCAGGGAGGGAGAGGAGTGAGATAAAGCAGGGGAAGCAGCCAAGGAAGGATGGAGGTCTCGGGTAAAATCCAGCTGTGATTTGAGCATAGAGGCTCTGGAGAGAAACTTCAGTGCAAAGTTGTGCCCTCTTTAAGTCCAACTTTTGCTGTGCTCCCATATGCATCCATCGTGGGCTGCAGGCTTCCCGTGTGCATGACCAGGGCCAGGCAGCACCCATCAAAGGAAGACAATTCTCTGCAAAGAGGTACATCAGTGAGCTTTCAGCAGCCTACATCCCAGCAGTTAGAGGGTGGGCATCCAAGCGTGATAAATGGGATCTGGACAAGACACCAACAGCATTTGTCACATTTGGCAAGACCACAGTTAGAAATGTCATACAGTTCTTGATGGATCCTATCTTCATCATGCGCTCTCTTGGGTTCATCGTACCTAATCTGAGCAGCATTAAGAGTGCAAGGTGCCGTTCCTTCATCTCTGCTGCAACAATGCCAGACCCACTAGGTCTCACCTTCATCTCCAGGGCTCCTGTCCTCATGCAGATCCCACCGCCTCTCACTTGGACCAGCTCATCAGTCTCCGCACCAGTCTGCCTGCTTCTAGTTTCATCATCTCTAACCCATCCTCCTGCCCGCTACCAAAGAAAACCGGGTCATTAGTACCTTATGCTCCTGCCTTAAAATTCTTCAAAGGCATCCTATTATCCTCAAGATAAAACCCAAACTCCTTAACTTAACAAAGAAGACTTCTTGTCACCTGGCCCAGATGACCACTCCAGCCACATCGCATGCCCTGCCATCCCCACCTCATTTTCCAATCATACTTTATCTACTTGTGTGTGTATTCTCCACTCCACAGTATGGCTTACTGTTCCGTACCTCCTTGTCTTTACACAGTATTCTGGAATGCTCTCACTCCCTTATCTACTTCACTATTGTTTATCAATTCTTCCAGAATGAATTTAAGCACAGCCTGCTGCCTGAAGTTTTTTTCTGACCTCACAAGCCACCATTTCACCTTGAACACACCTCTGTATTACAATTTCCATGTTGTAAGACATTATCATTTTGTTAATCAGTATCCCCCATCAGACCATGAGTTTTCTGAATGCTTGAACCATGTCTTACTTACATACATGTCCCTTTCTAGTTCAATGTCTAGCTTATAGAAGGCATCCACACACCTTCTTGAAGTAATTGATAAATGCCTGGGCAGCTCTATCCAAGGACCTGAATATTTCATCCCTGGATATTATTACCAATCCTGAGAAGTTAGAGAATAAGTCTTCTGGGTAGTTAGCCTCTCTTTCAAAGACTCTCACGTCTGAGCAGTTTTCTAATTTCATGCTAATGGTACTATTCATAATCATTCCTGTCTCTGAGTCACTGCTTACATGTCCCAAGTTCTTGAAATATTGCTTTTTTCTCCTATGCAAATCCTATGCATTGCTGGGTCACAGTCTAACAGTTCTGCTACCATGAGGGTAATCCCACTAAATATTAAATATGTGAGTTTATTTTTCTCCTCTAGACAGTGAAGATTCAAGTTGTGCTGCTATCTTGGTAGAGAAAACAAACATATTTTTAATTTCTGGGGTAATGTCCTTTCAAACAGTAGGTGCAGGGACTTCCCTGGCGGTCCAGTGGTTAAGCCTCCACACTTCCAATGCAGGAGGCACAGGTTTGATCCCCAGTCAGGGAACTAAGATCCTACATGCTATGCAATGTGGCCGCCAAAAGAAAGAAGGAATAAAAATAGTAGGTGCAAAGTGAGCAGCCTCAGTATTTCTGCATAACAGTTATTTTCTTTCAGGAAATAACTGAGTATGTGGAAGATCACACTTGCAGACTTTCGCAGGTGTCTGGGCCATGTGACCAGCTCTAACCAATGAAAGAGAAGCAGAAGGGAAGTGCATCACCTCAGAGCGGAAGTGGGGGAATCTGAGTACAATTCCAGGGTTTCTTCTCTCCTTCGCAGGGACCCGGCGGGCAGCCTCATAACAAGAGCAGCCTGATTCACTGAGTCACTCTCTGGATGAGAATCTGAGAGAATCCCCAGACACAGCAATGGCAGTAAGCTTCCCTTGCATTAAGTCCCTGAGACAACGGGATTGTTTGTTTCTGTAGCATAGCCCATCCTGTCCTGATTACTATGGGAGGAATGGAAAACAAACTTGGGAACCAGGTGGGCAAGCCTAGCTTTGAGTCATCGATGCCTGATCCCAACAGGGTCTTGAGCAAGCACTCCCAGACTGGCTGCATTCTTACAAATAAATCTGCTTATAAAATAGAGAAGGATGGGACTTCCCTGGTGGTCCAGTGGTTAAGACTCTGCACTTTCACTGCAGGGGTTATGGGTTCGATCCCTGGTTGAGAAACTAAGACCCTATAGGCCATGTGGTATGGCCAAAAATAATAATAATAAAAATAAAATAAAAAATAATAATAGTAAATAGAGAAGCACAACACTGAGAGTTACAGATTTGGGCATCCAAATGTTACGCACCCTTGGACAAGTCTGGAAAAGAAAAATAAGACTTTTGTCATATCAAGGCTGCCTGTGAAGTGTACCTGATCCTGGAGCAGCAAAACCTCATGGCAAGTGAGCAGGCGTCTACTGGAGGAGGCAGGATGAGCAGTGTGGCCAGGTTGCATACATCTCCCCGAGTCTGAATGAGGCCAGCCAAGCCTCATCCATATAATCATAAACTCCTCATTTTATTCTCGGTCCTTAGAGGGCTAGAAAGACCAAGTCATTTTAGTCTTTGGAGATGCCCCATTTCACTGTGCTCCTACGGAGCAGTGCACATCTCTTGGGCCTTAGAAGCTGCTGGAATGAATAAGACTCTGAACTCCCCCAAAGCAGAGCCCATGGTCTCAAAAACTGCAAGGGGTGAGCTGGCCTCCAAGGGGTGTGTGGGCCCCAGATCGTGCTTCCCTCCCCACACTGCAGGAGGGCTACCTCTCTGAGTTGGTCAGAAGTGGGTGAGCTCTGGAACCCATAACTCACTCAGCACATTTTGACTGAATGCCAGCGGTGATTCAGCAGTACTCTAGGTGCTGAGGATTCAGCAGTGACCAAGGCACAAGCCCTGATGTCGTGGAACTTATGTTCTGGGCTTGGCAGGACATGAAAGAAACAGAGCAAGCTCTCATATCAGGCAATGTCACAAGGGCTGTAACGTGGTGGCCTGATGATGATTAAAGTGACGTGGGGAGAACTGTTTTGGATTAAGTGGTCAGGAAAGGCCTCTCAGGACAGGTCATTTTGGAACTGAACCTGAATGATAATAGTATTAGCTAACAATGATTGAGGGTTTTCTTGGTGCCCAGAGATATTCAAAGCACTTTCCATGTATGAATTATTTTAACCTTCCCAACAACTCCATAAAGTCAGTACTGTTATCTCCATTCACTGCTGAAGACACCACGGCAGCAAAGGGTTTGATTATGCACTGAGGGTCGCACAGCTAGCCAGAAGGGGAGGCAGCATGCTAACCCACAGAGTCTGGCTCTGGAGTCTGCGCCCTTAGCTCCTGCCCTATACAGCCTTTTAGCAAATGCTATAAAGAAATACGACCTGAGAAGATCTTGGCATGCACTCCAGGACAGAGGGTACAGCAACCACCAAGCCCCTATGCTTGGAAAGCAGACATCCTTCCCACAGCAATCTCTGTTTGGACCACTGAGTTACTTCCACTTCCAGCCAAACTCAAAATAACTGTGAAGATCAGGGTACTGTCTGAGGCCTCTCACCATTATGCTTGATAACCTCCAACCAACTATTGCACAAAGAAGATGTTGCAAATTTTAACTTGAACTTGAGATCAAGCCCAACATAATTGCTCTCTGAAATATTAAAGCCTTGCTATGGCTCCTGCAACCATCCGGGACCTTATAAAATCTAATTTCATCTTGGCAGAGCTCCTTGCAGGATAAACACAAGCCTATTCAAGGAAGTCTTAATTCAATAACATTCAAAATAGGCCAGCAATTGATCAAGCGAGACCTGTAGGCTCTGTAGAGGAGGGCAGATGTGCACTGAGCTTGTCCATTCAATGGATAAAACCCTCAGCCTGTGCTGAGCACTGGGGAACACAGAATGAGGATTTGATGGCAATATTCAGGATCCTGACTCCAAAGATTACAGTTATAGAGATTTTGAGTGCCCTGCTTGACATAGTGAGAATTTCCCCCAAAGTACTAAAGAGATGACAGAATTTTGGAAGTGGAAAATAAAGAAAATGTTGGCACATGCTCTGAACCTCTGATCAGGGAAAACAGACTATTAAAGTGTTCGGTAACATTTGAAGGTTTTTTTTTTTCCTCTCCACTTGGCGAAATGCAATAGTTTCAAGAACTGATAGGATGTAAAATACAAAGTAAAAGTTAAACTACAATGAAGTTTATGCCCCATAATCCTGATGCAGGGCTACAGGAGAGCTAAGAGCACAGGTTCCTCCACCACAGGCTGAGGCCCTGCCAAGTTCCAGGACCCCAGGTGGGCCCGGGCACTGACAAGCGAGAAGAAACACCATCACTGAGACAAGATAAAGACTCCACTACAGGGTCTGCCTCTGCTGGAGACACAGGAGAGATTTCAGCCAATTTCACCGTCATAAGGCAGGTAGACTGTGCCCAGTCAGCAGACCAAATGTGAAGGAAGATTATGAGAATTTAGTGTCTTTAGACCAGTGGCTTCCAACCTGAGTCTACCCTAGCATCACCTCTAAGGCTTGTTCAAACACATACGCTGGGCCCCATCCCTGGAATGTCTGATTCAGTAGCTCAGGCTTAGGTCTGAGAAGTGGCATCTCTAACTTCCCAGGTGATGCTGATGTTCTTGGTCCAGGGACCACACTTTGAGAATCCCTGCTAATGAAATGAAAGGAGGTGGCAGCGTAAAAGATTTCCAAAGACATGTCAATGACTTGAACCACATGGAAGTAGATGGGAGCGAAGATTAAGGAACTCTGTCCTTGATGAGTTGTCCAGAAAGGTCTCTAACTGGGACCCACCACCAAAGGCATATCTCTCCTGAGACCAAGGAAGGGAATTAGCACATAGAACATAAACTGTGGGCAGGCACCGTGCCCAATGCATCCAGAAGGGTCGTTTTAATCTCACAACAACCTTATGAGCTAAGAAGCATGATCCCATTTCAAACGTGGAAAACCCTGATGGTCAGATAGATGAATCAAGAATTCAACTGTCTCAAACATTAAAAGAGAAGCTCTTTCTTACAATATGTGTAGCTTTTAGGTGCTGTCTTCTGTGACATTTCATGCAGAAATAAAATACAAAGGAAAATTACCAGGACTGTTGCAATAGTCAGTGAATAAGGGCCAGATAGACTTGCTTTGTCCAAAGATTAGTTCAAAGCATCAGTCCTTGAGGAGGCTTCTGGGATCCCCTCAAAGTGTTGCCTTATGGTCCTAAGAGCCTATGGGTGAGGATGCTCACAAGTCTTCAGTTCCCTCATGAGGACCCTGCACACAACCATCTTCCCCATCACCCCCCAAAACAACTATAGCATGTGTTGTTGTTAAATTACTAAATTGTGCCCAACTCTTTGGGATCCCACGGACTGCAGCCCATCAGGCTTCTCTGTCCATGGGATTTCCAGGCAAGAATGCTGGAGTGGGTTGCTGCTTCCTCCTCTAGGGGATCTTCCCGACCCAGGGATTGAACCCACCTCTCTTGCGTTGGTAAGTGGATTCTTTACCACTGAACCACCAGTGAAGCCCACTATAGGATGTACCATCCCTGAAAAGTGATAAGTAACAAGCAGCAGCTGATATTTCCCAAACACTAAACACACACACACACCCCTTTCACACAATAAAGCCATGAATTGGACTTCAGTTCGTTTGTGACACAGCCCCACTTTCTGTCCATTTGTGGGCCCTGGGGGATTTCTAGTCAAGCAATCCCTGGCCTGACTGCTGTGGGATGGTAAAGGATGTGGTCCTCATTTGGGAATGAGGACCCATTTTTCCCCTCAAGCTGATTCAAGCCTGTTCTGTTTTACATGTTTGCTTAAAGAAAAATAACATGTATGAAAGGAGATGCACCATTAAGTGAAAGGACAGACGCACAGTACACACTTCCCTGGTGCAGGAGAGACAGCTACAGAGACCTTCCAGTCCCAGTGAACATCCTTCTCTCAGTGCCCCCAAAATGCCATTTCCATGGCCCCACCCGTGGAGCTCGGCAAAGACGGGGACCCTGCTGGAGGGGCTCTGACGGGGGCAAGGCTCAGGCACTGCCACCGGTCTCCTGTTTGGAATTTCTGAGTTTCGCTAAAACTGGGAGCTGCCACACAGAATTGTCCCTGTGTGTTTGGGGGCAACCTAAGCAGGCGGCAAATGCTTCCTGAATCGCAAATGGCAGGATCCTATGTAGCAGGGAAAGTCTGGGATTGGCTTCTGTCATAGTGACCAAGAAACTGGCATCACAAGTGGGCAAAGGAGGAACTGCCAAGATTTTTTGGTGTTTATATGTGTGCCTGACTCCTGAGATGCGCTGTGTGGATGGCTTCTCAAGGGTGTACCAAACAGATTTTGACCTATTATTCCTCTCTGTCGAGCAAATATGCCGTAACTTTTGGAAGGAAATTTGACAGTGAGAATCCAAAGCTTTAAAAATGTTTATAGCTTGGAATCTAGTAATTTCACTACTGGGAATCAAGCCTGAAGAAATAACACTAATGCATGAAGAACTTTATGTACAAAGATATTCATCATAACAGTGAAATGACTGAAACAAAGTAAACATCCAACTCTAAGTAAAAGCCTGATACTTTCGATTTTCACTTTGATTTTTCTTGGGAAGGAATCACTGAGACCTGTGTATCTAAAATTCTCCCACTCAAGTATGGAAATTAAAGTACACCTATGCTCTAAAACATATAGCTAATGAAAGTCTGCAAAAGGAGAATAATATGAACTGTGCTTATAGTATAAGACAATCATTTCTACTAGTGTTGTGAATATTGGATAAATGGTAGAAACTGAATATAAAGAAATATGTGGACGGCTGTACATAAAGACGGAAGATTGAAAATATCTGATTTTCCTCCTTTTCTAAAACCTCACTAAAGCTATAGTAAAGGGGTTTTTCTTAAAGGTGTAATTTCAAAAAGATGGAAAGAACAGGGGAGGAGATAGCAAGAAAATGCTGAAAATTGCCAAGTGAATGAAAGATGGACAAGGGGGTAACTGACTTAGTAAACTGTTGAAAACAGAAATTTCTGATTATTTCTAATTGCAAGATAATTGCTTTACAATATTGTGCTGGTTTCTGCCATACATCAACATGAACCAGTCACAGGCACACATATGTCCCCTCCCTCTTGAGCCTCCCTCCCACCCCCCACCCCATCCCACCCCTCTAGGTTGTCACAGAGCACTGCGTCTGAGCTCCCTGCCTCATACAGCAAATTGCCACTGGCTATCTATTTTACATACGGTAATGTGTATGTTTCATTGTTGCTCAAAAACTGCATTTTAAAAAGGCAGCAGGGAATCCAAGGCCAGCCTGAATAACACAACAGAATTGTCAAAAAGCTCAGGTACTATGAGCATTAAGTATTTCCTGCAATGGGATGAAAGACAGAGAAGTCAAATCGTAAAGGAGGGATGAAGGGTCAGATAGTGCTCCAGGCCCCGTGCTCACCCCACACTGTACGAGACTTCCCACCTGGGGAAATCTGGAAGTCTCCCTCTGAGAAGGTGAGGGGTAAGCAGAAAGCTCCCATGCTGGCACAGACGACAAGAGGCAATGCGACCCAAAGCAGTGGAGTCAAGTAAGGCTATGTGAGCTGAATGCAGAGGTCAGTCCTCTTCCCTCTCCAGGCTTTTAGAACACTGACAGTCAGACCTTCACCCTCTGCCTAGCCCCAGAGGAAGGACCAGAAGATACTGACGTCGAGGCTCCCCAGTAAGACGACCCACAGTGATGTTCACAGTCTTCAAACCAACTCATTTGCTCAGGGTTTCCAAGGGTTTAGCCCCCACCTCTTTTATATATATATATATATATATATATATATATATATATATATAAACACAATCAAGAATCACTAGCCTTCTAGGTAAACCTCTAACATAAAATATAATGATCAAAACAAACAACATATAAAAAGGAGCAACTCAGAAAAAATAAAATCTCTACAGAGAGAACAAACTTTCATAAAAATGTAGATTGTTGGTTACCTTGAGAGAAATAAGAGAAGACACAGCCTCTATGAAATAGGAACATGAACCTAAAAGAAAGAATATGTTGCCACAGCATTTTCCAGAAAATTGTATATATCTCTGCATGACTGGTGCCTGACATTATTCTCATCTGCCCCCAGGCTTATTGCAAGGACACTTGCCTTATAATCTAAGACACAGGAAAATCGTAGCTGCAAGGGAGTCTGGGAAATGTAGTTCTTAGCATTTGATTCAGTCTCTGTAGCAAGGAGGGTGAAAAGGGTGCTGAGTAAGCCACACTAACTATATTATCAGCTACAAATGGTGCATTCACTACACTGAGAAATTCACATCTTTTGAACTAAACTCCACTTTTAATCATGAGTTTTTCTATCCCTATTACCTGCATAGAATCAGATCAAATAAAGTCCAAATTCCATTTCTTCCACAGGAGATAGAATTGACTTTCAGCAAAGTCAGCCACAGTCATGAGTGACCACTGAGTGAAATTAAAATTCCCAAGCACTGTTCCCTGACTTCTACCATTGAGAAAAAACATCACCCACTTATAAACCAGGGATATGCTTTTCTTACTCATCTTTTTCCCATTACCTATTATAGTTCCTCTACACTGAAGAGTCTCCAGAGTTGCAAATGCATTCCCAGCTGAAGATATTAATTCCTGCAAATGTGGAACTAATTCCTGTAAGTGTGGAAGATGTACCTTATGGGATGGTGACATACAAGTGGAGTATGGACAGAGTATCAGATGTTTGTTTCAACAGGTGGCAAATGATCCTGTGGCATCAGCAAAATCCAGAGGCAGTAAAGGGTTCGGGTGCTGGCAATGAACAGCCAGGGACCGGAGCTTCATGGGGGCTTCAGCTCCATTCTTCTCCAGTCCTGCTCAGTTCCAGATCTCCCCACCCCATCATGCCTAAATGCTGAGTCCATCTGGATAAGGCTACAAGGTGCAAGACAACCTCAGCCATGCCGTTCAGTGGGGATCTGGATTTTATTGTGCTGCCAAAGACCCAGGAATTGATGAACTGGAAATGAGCCATGGAGGTCCAAGTTATCATAGAGCTGTCTCTTCCCCTGAAAATGCCACCTTTGCCCTGAAGACACAGATGTCACTCCACTCTACCACTACTCCTCGAGTTCCAGCTCTTTTGGTTTGGCCCCAGTCCCTGCCCATCTCCAGCTGTTGTCTGGGGTCACTCATAATGGGTGGGTTAGCAGAACCACACTTTATTTCCTCACCATATATTGAATATCATCTGCTTGTTATGGTATCTCACTGGCAAACTGAACCACCCAAACCAAAGCCACTGCTTTCAGAACACACTGAGATATACTACTTCAGCCAGATCAGAAACTAAACTTGGCTTTTTCCTTCTTCCTCTTCTCCATGAACCCATGAAACACAAGTCTCAGCAAAGCACCCCATTTTGAAGGACCTCACTTGATTATGACAATGGAGGCCATTCAGCCTCTGGTCATGCCGGCCCTACAGGAACCTGGGACGGAGGAGAAGCAGGGTCAGCATGTAACAGACCTTCACCAATTCCTTTCCCTCATGTAAAATTGTAACAGAAATGGCTCATATTTATAACCAGGTATCTGTGACTCAGGAACTGTGCCATGGGCTTCATAAAAATCAATTCACTTGATAACCACAGTCACCCTTCATGGTTGATATAATTACCCTCATTTTGCAGATGAAGAAATAGGATTGCAGGCACCAAATGATGCGCTGCAAGTCACACAGGAAGTATGAAGCATTTCTGTGGAGCAAAACAATACCTTGAATCCTAATCTCACATCCTTGGAGTAGACCAACAAAAAGATATTCCATAGTTTACTGACAGGATCTCCACCCTGAGGTGTACCAAGTCAGTGGATTAGAAGAGGATTAGGGCTAATGAAGAGGGTTCCTTATGCCTCATGACCATTTCCTGAGAAATTGATGGTCCTCATACAGGAACTGAAAATACAGGAGGCAAGCTGCAGGCAGATGCGTTCATGTGTCTGATTGTTTTCTCTTGGACTTAGACCTGACCATTTAGTAAAGTCTGGATTAAACATATCAACCTCTTCACCACTGCTCTGCATGGGAACACTGGTTACCTCCCCATCCCATTGTGTTTTTCTGCAAACAACAATCTGTATTTCCTCTACCTGTGGCAAATTACTTCTTTTGAGAAGCCTGATCCTCCATCTCCCTTAGTCCGGGAAGAATTAATCATTTTTTTTTCCTTTGTACTCTCCTAACAGAGTGCTGTATTGTGACCAAGTGTTTACACAGAGGCAGCATCGCATTGTGGGAAAGCTTTGAATCAGGACTAGGTGACCTGGATTCTGGGGCTGCTGCTTGCTAGCTCTGCAATCTTCAACAAGGCCCTTGTTCTCACCTATAAAACACAGATAACACTTGCCTCACCTGCCTTGCATGTGTGGCTAAATGAGATGTTTGTGAAAGTGCTTGGAAATTTTCAAGTTGGTTCCTGGGTTAGTGGCTTGGGGGAGAGGGGGCTGTTTTTATTTGGTTTCTGTTCATTTTGGTTTTATGCTTCTCCATCTAGACTGTGAGGGTGGAGACTTGTGTTAAGTGGCTTTGTATCCCACTCAGAGCCTGTGGAGAGCTGCTTCAGGGCTCCTTGGGACTGGTTTCTCCATGAATGTTTGTTGAAAATAAAAGAATGCAACTGTGAACAGAGAGATCTCACATCCTTAACACACAAGGTATGATCACCATACCTCTCTCCCTCCTTTTGTGCATGCCTGTACTGTGTGATTTGTGCGTGTGTGTGTGTGTGTGTGTGTGTGTTCCATCATCAGCCACATCCTTTTTTCTTAACTATGTCTTCCTGGTCCTGCAGAGGAGTCCTGGGGCTGGCTGACAGAACCAGACAATGACTGTGAAAGGGAGTCTTTTTCTCCAGGTTCACATCGTCAGTGGGCTTCGGTTTTTGCTTGTTAAGTTTTTCGTCTTTTTTGTACCTGGACTTGCTGCACCCAGGCTTCAGCTTTCAAATAAGAGCAAACCAAGCTTGGTAGGCAGGCCCTGGAGGGCAGCAGAAGGGAGACCCAAGAGAGAAGAAGCCCCCCACCCAGCCAGATGGGCAGCTCAAAGCCAGACTCCGTGAGCCTCAGCACAGCCTGCCCACAAGCCTTCTGTGTCCAGAAGGGCACAGGGCAGGCAAACTAGCCTAAGCCACTCCTTTCTGACACTGCTCTTTATTCAGAGCGATACAGAGAACCAGTCAGTACTGTGCAAAGCAGAAAGGTTTCCAATTTAAGACAGATCGCCGCATCACAAAGAACAGTAGCTCCAAGATGGGCAGATGTACAGATGGTGAATTCACAGAAAACAGCACGCATCTTCCTGTGTAGATGACTTCAGGGCATCTAGGATGATTCTTCTTCATCTCACTGATACAAATTCAAGGTAAAGCTGAAAAAAGTGGAAGTTTTTGAGACACACCCGGATTCTAATACTAGCTCAGATGTGTGTTCTCAGGGGAGTTTTCACATCTTCCATCCCATTTCATAAACACATAGGAAATATCTTCCACAGAAAAAGTAACTGTTGCACTCAGCCCTAGGGAAAGACTGGGATAAACCACAGCTTCTACACGAAGATACCCACTGCCCAAAGAATGACTGTGTGTAAAAGTGTCCAGCCAGACCCTGAGCAGATGCTCATTCCATACTTTCTCTATATCCTTCTCTACTTTATCAACAGTTTCAAGCTGATACTGGAAACATTGCTATTAAACCTTTATTTCTCTAATTCAGAAATTCAGATTTTTTTACCCTTCAAACTGATTTTAATCTCTCCCATGAATCAAATCTCTGATGGATTTTTGAATAACAAATATTTGGTATTTATAAATTATTCTTCAGCACATGTTAACTCAAATTACCATACTGAGTTGATAATATTAAAGTTCAAAGAAGGAAATTTGATTTATCTGCTAGATGACTGTCTCATGGGTAAATGTCTTTTAAATGTTGAAAACAGTTCAAAGATATTTCTTTCCCTATCTACACAGAATCTTGGGGTTCAGGTATCCCAGGTTGGAAGCCACCAACATCTTGGTAATATTCATTCATTCCTGTAAAAAGCATCACTTTCTCCTAAGAGCTGCCTACATCTTGTTGTGATTCAGTTTATGATTCTTGCCGGAGAGCAAACACTAGTGGGGCAACTGAGATCATCTGAGGTTGCTGCTGCTGCTGCTAAGTCGCTTCAGTTGTGTCCGACTCTGTGCGACCCCATAGACAGCAGCCCACCAGGCTCCCCCATCCCTGGGATTCTCCAGGCAAGAACAATGGAGTGGGTTGCCATTTCTTTTTCCAATGCATGAAAGTGAAAAGTGAAAGTGAAGTCGCTCAGTCATGTCTGACTCTTAGCGATCCCATGGACTACAGCCCACCAGGCTCCTCCATCCGTGGGATTTTCCAGGCAAGAGTACCGGAGTAGGGTGCCATTGCCTTTTCCACATCTGAGGTTAGGAGCAAGTAATAACTTCAGAGGTCTCATGCTGGAGAAACAAAGAGATGGCAATATAATCCTAGTAAAAATGAATTTTTCAGATTTCAGTTTTTCCCATGACTGGTTCTAAGAACTTAGTGAAGAGTTTCAGATACTGCTACAGATAGTTACTTATTCTTAGCCAAGAAGGAACCATAATCAACTCTACAACTCTGAGCCATTTCCTATTACAAAAAATTCTCTAAGAAAAAGCTTTCATGTACACAACAGAAAATACATATAGATCCTGAGGTTTAGCAGGAAGCAAGTAATGTTAAGACTGAAGGTTTTCCCTGCCTAAGACTTCATCACCCTATCATGTTACCAAAGGCATGGCAAACACAAATAGTCCCCGGCTGGAGTTTCCTTGAAGGTTCAAGGGCTGGAGAACACAACTTGAAATGAGATGAGAAAAGACTGACAGAGCCCCTGTGATGGTTTTGCCTGAGAGTTGGACTGTGAAGAAGGCTGTGCACTGAAGAATTGATGCTTTTGAACTGTGGTGTTGGAGAAGACTCTTGCGAGTCCCTTGGACTGCAAGGAGATCCAACAAGTTCATTCTGAAGGAGATCAGCCCTGGGATTTCTTTGGAAGAAATGATGTTAAAGCTGAAACTCCAGTACTTTGGCCACCTCATGCGAAAAATGACTCATTGGAGAAGACTCTGATGCTGGGAGGGATTGGAGGCAAGAGGAGAAGGGGACGACAGAGGATGAGATGGCTGGATGGCATCACTGACTCGATGGACATGAGTCTGAGTGAACTCCCGGAGTTGGTGATGGACAGGGAGGCCGGTGTGCTGTGATTCATGGGGTCGCAAAGAGTTGGACACGACTGAGCGACTGATCTGACCTAATTTGATCTGAAGATGATTTTATTTTCCCCCAGGTCATAATCCAGTAAGATTACCCTCCCCAGTGAGAGGTCTAGAGTTGCATTCCCCCAGGCAGGAAAGAAAGAAAGGATGTGTTGTTAATTATGGAGTTGACTTCCCAACCTTTAATGCTTTTGCAGTGTCTTCTGGTTGGAACAGCAAGAAAGTCTCAGGGTCCACATGTGCAAACTAGCCCCTGCTTCTTTCTTCTTGTAACCAGTAAGAAAAAGTGTCAAAGCTGATCTTTTTACAAGTACAAGGAGATAAACTCTAGGTATCAATGTGGCCAGTTATAACTAATGTGAAGTTCAGGTGAGACTGAGAAAAGACCAGAGGAGACAGATGAATATATAATATACCATCAGGGCTGATATTTGAGGCCCAAACTCTGAATTCTTCCTTTTTAGGGCTGCATATAGTATGCTATTGAAAAACAAAGTTTGTATGTTTATTTTAGCAACATGATTTCAAAAGATACTTCTATTTTCACTTTCATTGCAAAATAAAAGTAATTTATATTTATCAGGTTTCTTTTCCTTTTTTCTAGTTCATGGAAACAATATTGTATCTTTTGAGTCAGTTCTAATGAGGTAGATGAATCTAGATCCTGTTATGCAAAGTGAAGTAAGTCACAAAGAGAAAACAAATATCACATATTAACACATATATAATCTAGAAAGATGGTACTGATGGGGGCATATTCTTAATATTTTTAACTATATTTGGGCTTCCCTAGTGGCTCAGATGGTAAAGAATCTATCGGCAATGAAGAAGATTTGGGTTTGATCCCTGGATCGGGAAGATCCCCTGGAGAAGGGAATGGCAACCCATTCCAGTATTCTTGCCTGGAGAATCCCATGGACAGAAGAGCCTGGAGGGCTACAGTTCATAGGGCTGCAAAGAGTTGGACACAACTGAGCAATTTTCACTTTTGTTCGAGGCATTTCCAATGAAACTATTTTCCATAACAGTCTACTAATCTTTTTTTTCTAATTTCTTTTCCTTTATAAAAACTTTTTCTTTATATTTAAGCCAAAATGTTTGTGAAGGTCTTTTTAAATTCAAAGAAAATGAAGTCAGGCATTTTTGGTGCAGAGAGCAATTCCAGACCCAGTAGGAGAGTGCTTATGACTGAACAAAACTCTTCTCTCGTAGGAAATGTGAGCTCCCTGCCTGGGGTTCACACACTAATGACTGTGTGAGTCATTATTATATATATGCCTCCAAGGCTGAGGCTCTGTGCTAACCTGTTCTGTACAGCAGATTTCAAAATGTTAATCATGGGCTGGCCGGTGAGGCTGCAGTTGTTTTTCTCGAGGTCTTCGCTGCACCACTCTTCCAAGCCTTGTGATCCAGCCAGCACCAAGGGGCAAGGTTAACCAGAGGCTTTAACTGATCCCTGGTATCAAGTTCCCTTCCATCAACTAAACCGAGGCTCTTCCCAAGGGTGCCTCCTTTACCTCCTCCTGTATAAGGGAACTTTTGGTGGGTGGCAGCTTTTCAAATGTCAGACGGCTTATAACTGGTTCTGTGTCTGATTTTCCTCACTGAGCACTGTGTGTTTGAAGAATTGAGAGGAAGGGGAAAGAAAGTCAGTTTGGAAGAACAGAGTCAGAAAAGGGATAGAGACCTAGTTTGAAATCCCAACTAAATCCTGGAAAAGGTGTTCGATGGTGAGGAAGTTGCTAAAGATTCCTCAACCTCAGCTTCCTCGTTTTGAAACAAAAGGAAATCTGTTTTTATTCAACATGTTGGGGGAAGGTGGAGATACAAACAATTGCGGGAAGGATTTGGCGTAGTACCCACAAACAATGAATACTCTGGGCTCCCTCCCCACGCTATTGGGTATGTGTTTTGCTGTCCTTTCCACAAGATATGGCATAATTTCTTTGTTCCTTGAACGTGGGCTCAGTCATATGACATGCTTTGGCCAATGAAACGGTCCCAGTGACTATGTGTTGGTTCCCAACCAAGGATTTAAAAGGAAATACATGTTTCTAGTATCTCTCTTCAACTTCTTTGTAGAGCATGGGTGAGCTTTTCCAGGCACTATAGCCTGTGTTGAATACATATATAGAGCAGACCTGAGCACAGTCTGCAGTGAGGAACTAAACCCAATAAGACCAACAACTAAAGCAGGTTTCCCAGCCAAACCCAGCCTAGACGACTTGATGTTCTGCCAAACCACAAATGGGCAAGACTGTATTATTAGTAGTATTAGTATTAGCCAGAGTTTGAAGGAGGTTGGTTACACAGCAAGAACAGACAGATACAATACTGAAAAAACCAATGAGTTTTCTGATTTAAAAATATTTTTGACAAGCAGTTCCAATTCAAGTTTTCCTATCTATAATCTCACTGAAATACCAATGAGAATACAGCAAAAGGTGAAAAATTATACTACCCCAAAAACTTAGACTGAAAGGCAATCCATGAATCTGAAAAGAACAGACATAATCCAGAGAAAACTCCACCTAAAAGTTAGTAACAACAGAACTGAAAATTGAAGATCAACCAGATCAACCCCTCTACTGCCTCTGTCTGCTCCCCAATCCTTCCATAATGAAAACAAAATAGTAATTCTCTCCTTTACCCACTCCCCAAATAACTAAGCACCATTTTTCTACATCCGGGATAAGATTATACCACCAAAAAATGACCTGAATAGCAGCTAAAGCAGTATGTGTCTGAGTACATCTGGGGCAGGAGGAGTTTCACAGAAAAGTGCCACGGCCAGGAGCAGAGGCAGAGACCCCTGTAGCACTACATTCCAGGAATGTAGATTTTCACATGCAATATTCAGAGCCCAGTCATTTGGGTATGAGGCAAAGACACTACCCCAATAAATAAAGTGAAAGGCTGCCGGAAATAAGAACTGGAACCATTACTATGCAGATTTATTTGCCAGTTAACTGAATGTCTGTGATAAATTCAACCATAGCACAAGTGGACAGAGAATATAACCAAAGCCTGGCTGTTGAAAATATGCTGAAATCCAGTCTGAAAGAAAATACAGTATAAAAATAGATCCTATGTTATGATAGCAATATCTAACAAAATTACATAAGCATTTTCCCTTTGACCCACCAATTTCAAGTCTCAGAAGTCTACCCTGAAAATACGTTTGCACAAATACCAGACAATATGTGCTCAAGATTATTCAGAGGACTGGTTAGACATGCCAGGGTATCTCCACCCAGTGGAGTACTCTGCTACCACACAAAAAGCATGAGGAAATGCTATTTGGACCCATACAGAGTAAGCTCCAAGATACACTAAGCAGCAAATACAAGGTTCAAACAGTGTATAGAATATGATACCTTCTGTGTAAGAAACAGCATATACACACACACACACACAATGATTTTTGTCAAAAGAAATACCAGGGAACTTCCCTGGTGGTCCAGTGGCTAAGACTCCATGCTCCCGATGCAGGGGGCCCTGGTTCCATCCCTGCATGTTACAACCAAGACCCAGCAAAGCCAAATATATAAATATTTTTTTAAAAGAGAGAGAGAAATAATAGAAGGATAACTTACTAACAAGTAGAATGGATGGTTACCTGTAGAAGTCAGGGGTAATGGGAAGAGGAATAGAATGAAGGAGAGGGGCACAAAAGCAAGGATTTTCTGAATATTCACTCTTATATCCTTTAAATTCCTAAACAACAGAAATGCTTCACACATTCAAATCACACACACACACACACACACACACACACACACCCCGATTCAATCCTAAAGGAAAAAAGCAAACTCTAAATTTGAAAATAGAGAAAATAAATATTTCAACTGACATCCAAAATCAGTTTTCAGATTGTACATCTTGAAGAATCATATAAAAGCCAAAATGAAACGTGTGAGTCTTTGTGAAGATCCTGATTCAGGCAATCCAACTGCAGAAAAAGAGTTGAGACAATCAGGTAAATGTGCCTATGGAGTAGAAATGAGATAAGACTAAGGACTTGTTCTTTTCCTTGAATGTGGTGGTAATGGCATGGTGATTACATGGGGAAAGTTCTGATCAGTTAGAGACACATAATGAATAGTTTAAGGATGAACTGATATGATATCTGGGAATTACTTTGAAGCTATCAATAAGGAATAAATCAGTGTTTGGACTGTAAAGAGAGATGAATACTGCAACTGAGACTGGCCAAATATTGATAACTGCTAGAACTAGGAAGTGGGTACATGTATATTCACTTATTAATCCAAGTACATTCTTATATGTGTAAAAACATCCAGAATTAAAAAGTTACATCAACAGCTTTTGAGCTGTTAAAAACAAGCATAATAATTCTATATGTACTGACATAGGAAAAGCTCCAAAATATATTAAGTGGAAAACTAAAAAGGTGCTGGACAATGTGAAAACATTATCATATTTGAGTGACATATGTGTGTGTTCCATATGTATGCAAAAGATATTGTAGATGGATGCCATCAAACTGCTGATCATGGTTACCACCAGCAAGGGGTTAGGTTGTGGGGGAAGAGACTTAACTTTTTATTTTACACCATTCTTTGCTGCTTGATGTTTTAACCTATGAATATATCACTTTAATAATACAGTTTTAAGATTTACCTTTTAAAAAAAAAAGAAAAAATATTCTAGATAAACCTTGGTTTACTCATTAAGGAAAATAAATAAGAAATTATTCAAAAATCTATAAAACAAAGGAAAAAAAAAAAAAAAAAAACACTCAGAGGTTGCACAATGTTCCTGGAAATAACCTATTAGACAGTCCAGAATAAAATTTCCTGGAAAGAGGCTGTGTATATGTGTGTGCATATATAGATGTGCGTGCATGCTTAGTCACTTCAGTCATGTCCAACTCTTGCGTCCTGTGGACTGCAGCTCCCACAAGCTTCTCTGTCCACAGGATTCTCCAGATAAAAATACTGGAATGGGTTGCCCTGCCCTTCTCCAGGGGATCTTCCTGACCCAGGGACCAAACCCACGTCTTCTGATTGTCCTGCATTGGCAGGCAGGTTCTTTACCCACTGAGCCCCTATATATATATGGGCTTCCTTGGTGGCTCAGATAGTAAAGAATCTGCCTGCAATGTAGGAGACCTGGGTTTGATCTATATTCTTGCCTGGAGAACACCCATGGACAGAGGAGCCTGGTGGGCTACAGTTCATGGGGTTGGCAAGAGTTGGACACAACTGAGGAGTGACTAAGCAGAGTAGCATATATATATATATATATATATATATATATATACATTTTTAAAAATATTTTAACTGATGAGGTGAGAAGGATCTTTTACAGACTTGTGTCATAAGTTCTATATACTATAATAGACTGACTTGCTAAGATGGCAATAAGCATCCTTTTGTTGATGAACTCCTCTTTGTGATGGAACAGCAGCATCTCCCATCAAGAGGGGAGTCTATTTCTCCACCCCACCAAGGATGGCTGGCAGTATCAGTCACTTCCTTTGGAAAACAGAGCGTGTTAGAAATCCTGCTGTGCCGATATAAAAGGAGCTGTGCACGCATGCTTCTGTGCTCTCTCTTGGAATCCCACCCAGCTGCCATGCCCACAGCTTACGATCACATGAGGGTCCACATGAGGACCAAACCACTTCAAATGAGGCCAACCCCCACCCACCTAACAGCTGACCATGGAGGCATGAGTGAGACCATTCTAGAGGAGGAGAACTTCTCAGCAGAACTTGGCTCAAATTGGCAAACTGTAGAATCGTGAACTACATAAATGATTATTTTTCAAGTCACTAATTTTTTGATGTGTTTTTTTAGGTAGAAGTTTTCAGTTGATGCATTCATATTCACTGTCACATGTGGGAGGGCAAATAAAGACAATCTTGGGGATAGGAGGGATCTGAAAATATACTCTTTAAAACAATTTTTTCATAAAAATAATATTTAAAACATGAAATAATGAAAAAGGTAAAGCAAAATTAAGAAGCCAAAGAAGAAGTCACAACAAAATTAGACTCCTGAAAGCAATTAATAGAAATTGGCTTAATTCTTATTTGACTAAAAAGAATATTAAAAAATGACAATACACTCATGAAGATCTAAAATATAAAAATAATTGTGGAATTGAAAAAAAACTGAATTAAAAAGTAAATTTGTATAAATAAATGGAAGAGGAAAAGAGAATAAGTTCTAATTCTTATTATACTATAAATGGGACTGAAAGACACCAATTGTAATATTAAATAGATGTCTATAAGAATATATTTGGAAAAACGTCTAAAGAATTAAAAATGTGGTTTCAAAATAGACTGCAACTGAAATTCACAAACCACTGAAGAAGAGCAAACCAATGAGAACAAATCCATATAACAAAAGACAGAAGCAATAACAGAGAAAACATGAATATCAACAACAAAATAAAGGCAAATGACATAAGGTAGAAGCAAATGTATCAGTTGTTGCAATGAGCATAAAAGGGATAAAATTTCATATTAAACATGCTTGATACAAAAAGAATCCAATTAAGCAAGAAGCACAAAACTGAAATTTTTGGACAAAGCACGAAGTCAGCAAATACAAACAGAACACTACAACTGGGATAATAAAATCAGATAAAGCGGAATTCAAAGCAAACATTAGGGATTTTTAATGATTTTATAATTATCATTTTATATTGATAAATAATAGAATCCACAGCAATGGCATAAATTTCCATGAATCTTTATGCATCAGTCAACATTGTGTCAATATATGAAAAGTAGCAGAAAAACAAGACAAAATTGTAAAAGAACTGTTACGGCTACTGACAGATCATAGATACAAACAACCAGGAAACAAAACTCTAGATCTTGACGCTGTTTATCTTTTTAGAGTCTCAAATCCCTAGTGAGTCTCATGAAAGCTCACTCCTTACTCAGAAACATGTGCATATTCCCTACATGTCAGGGGGTTTAGGAATCCCCTGAAGCCCATCTGTAAACTTCTCTGGGGCCCCCTATGGGTTAACAAAACTAGATTAAAGGATTTGAAATAAATAATTCAGAAAGATTGGCTTAATAATTACCAACTTTAACTCTATGGAAAATAGCTTTCTAGTGCCCATGGGCCATTCACATAACTCCATCATACAATGGATTACAAAGACAATCCAGAGTTCTAAAAAGTATTCTGCAGCCACCTCCTCTAATTAAAATGCAATAAAACCAGAAATCAATAAGAGCATGTTAATTCTAAAATATGCTAATGCTAAGTCACTTCAGTCGTGTCCGACTCTGTGGGACCCCATAGACGGCAGCCCACCAGGCTTCCCCGTCCCTGGGATTCCCCAGGCAAGAATACTGGAGTGGGTTGCCATTTCCTTCTCCAATGCATGAAAGTGAAAAGTAAAAACGAAGTCACTCAGTCATGTCCGACCCTCAGCGACCCCATCCACTTGAAAATGTCAAAAAAAAAAAAAATCACCCTCCAAAAAGCTCTTTGGCTGAAGGAAAAACGGAAGTGACCACTCAAAAAAAAAAGGAACAAAAATAAGAATACACATATCATTTCTTAGAAGTGGAGACTCATAATTAAGTTCACTTATGAATTTGTTATTAAAAGCTATCTCTCTCTATTTGCCTGTTTAAGTAAAATTGCTTCACAATGGTGTGTTAGTTTCTGCTGTACAACAATGTGAATCAACTATATGCATACATATACCCCTTCCCTCTTTGAGACTCCCTCTCAACCCCCAAGTCCCACCTTTCTAGGTCATCCAGAGCACTGAGCTGAGTGCTCTGTGCTAAACAGCAAAAAGCAAATTTTAATAAATTGCATTCAGAGAATAGACTAATTAATTGTCACAGAGGATAAAAAGGAAGAACAAAGGCCACAAAGATCTAAGTCAGTTTTAAAACAGAAGAGGAAAGATGGGAGCAGAAAGTTTACTACAAGTAATATTGAGATACAGGAAAAGGCCATTGTAATACAAACAGCATGGACTGGCATACAAAGAGATACACAGAACAGATGTAGAGCAGAATAGAGACCTCAGAAATACATCCCACTTGAGAGTTCCCTGGTGGTCCAGTGGTTAAGACTCTGCCTTTCAATGCATGAGGTATGGGCTTGATCCCTGGTCAGAGAATTAAGATCCAACATGCCTCACAACCAAAACACCAAAATGTATATATATTTAAAAAAAATAAAATAAAACAGAAGCAATATTGTAACAAACTCAATAAAGACTTAAAATGGTCCACATCAAAAAAAAATATTTAAAAAAAAAAAATATATCCCATTTTGTATGTGACTTTGACACATACTAAAGGTGACTCGTCAAGGCTATATATTGTCACCCTGCTTGTTTAACTTATATACAGAATACATCATGCAAAATGCCAGGTTGGATGAAGCACAAGCTGGAATCAGGACTGCCAGGAAATATATCAATAACTTCAGATATGTAGATGACACCCCCCTTATACCAGAAAGCAAAGAAGAACTAAACAGCCTTTTGATGAAAGTGAAAGAATGGAGTAAAAAAGTTGGCTTAAAACTCAACATTCAGAAAACTAAGATCACGGCATCACTTCAAGGCAAATAGATGGGGAAACAGTGGAAACAGTGGCAGACTTTATTTGGGGGGCTCCAAAATCAGTGCAGATGGTGATTGCAGCCATGAAATTAAAAGATGCTTACTCCTTGGAAGAAAAGTTATGACCAACCTAGATAGCATAGTAAAAAGCAGGGACATTACTTTGCCAACAAAGGTCCATCTAGTCAAGGCTATGGTTTTTTCAGTAGTCATGTATGGATGTCAGAGTTGGACTATAAAGAAGGCTGAGCACAGAAGAATTGATGCTTTTGAACTGAGGTGCTGGAGAAGACTCTTGAGAGTCCCTTGGACTGCAAGGAGTTCCAACCAGTCCATCCTAAAGGAAATCAGTCCTGAATATTCACTGAAGGGACTGATGCTGAAGCTGAAACTCCAATACTTTGGCCTCCTGATGCAAAGAACTAACTCATTTCAAAAGACCCTGATGCTGGGAAAGATTGAAGGCAAGAGGAGAAGGGAATGACAGAGGATGAGATGGTTGGATGGCATCGCCACCTCAACTGGACATGAGTTTGAGTAAGCTCTGGGAGTTGGTGAAGGACAGGGCAGCCTGGCGTGCTGCAGTCCATGGGGTTGCAAAGAGTCAGACATGACTGAGTGAATCAACTGAGCTGAAAGGTGACTCTTCAAAGCTATGGGGAGAGGAGGTTTGCTTGGTAGGTGGTATTGAGAAAATGGATTCTCTAGGACATGAAGAAATGATGCAGGGGAGGGATTTCTGAAAGGACAACACACACATAAAGATACTCTCACAAGAAAGGAGAGAAATAAAAATTCATATGACAATTAAAGACTTCACATCTATTAAAATACAAAGTTTAGAAAAACTGTGAAGATATAAGAGTAACAGGCTCCCTGTGCAGTCCTGGTGGGTATATACACTGGTACTGGAAAGACTTCTGGAAAGTCACTTTAGCTGTCCTTGGTAAAATGTAGTGTGCACACACTCTGTTACTGTTGCTGCTGCTGCTGCTGCTAAGTCACTTCAGTCGTGTCCTACTCTGTGCGACCCCAGAGACGGCAGCCCACCAGGCTCTCCCGTCCCTGGGGTTCTCCAGGCAAGAACACTGGGGTGGGTTGCCATTTCCTTCTCCAATGCATGAAAGTGAAAAGTGAAAGTGAAGGCGCTCAGTCATGTCCGACCCTCAGCGACCCCATGGACTGCAGCCCACCAGGCTCCTCCATCCATGGGATTTTCCAGGGAAGAGTACTGGAGTGGGGTGCCATTGCCTTATCCATAAATCACGTTACTAGACCCTATATACACTAGACTGTATACAACACTCTAAGAGCAATGAGCAGAGATGCCAATGTTACTATGATAGAATCAACCACAACGCACAAAATAAGAATATATAAATCTTGGCATGAAGCCTCCTCCCCTTGGGGTCCCAAAGGAACTATACACAAGAAGATATGTTTTGGTTGTTGTTCATTTTGTCCGACTCTTTGTGACCCCGTGGACTGCAACACACCAGCTTCCCTGTCCTTCACCATTTCCCAGAGTTTGCTCAAACTCATGTCCATTGAGTCGGTGATGCCATCCAACCATCTCATTCTCTGTCGCCCCCTTCTCCTTCTGCCCTCAATCTTTCCCAGCATCAGCGTGTTTTCCAGTAAGTCAGTTGTTCACATCAGGTGGCCAAAGTACTGGAGTTTCAGATTCAGCATCAGTCCTTCCAATGAGTATTCAGGGTTGATTTCCTTTAGAAGGTATGCTGCTGCTGCTAAGTCACTTCAGTCGTGTCCGACTCTGAGTGACCCCATAGATGTCAGCCCACCAGGCTCTCCTGCCCCTGGGATTCTCCAGGCAAGAAAACTGGAGTGGGTTGCCATTTCCTTCTCCAATGCATGAAAGCGAAAAAGTGAAAGTGAAGTCGCTCAGTCGTGTCCGACTCTTAGCGACCCCATGGACTGCAGCCCACCAGGCTCCTCCATCCATGGGATTTTCCAGGCAAGAGTACTGGAGTGGGGTGCCACTGCCTTCTCCGTGAGAAGGTATATGTGCTTTAAAAATGCAATTGAATATCATGGCTCAACCTGCATGCTTTCTCCTTTCTCTGCCTCAAATGAATATGACCAGGGCCTGAATCTACTAAACCAGAATTTTATCCTCTTTGGAGGCAGATGGGAGCAAGGTAGTAACAGTCCCGGGTTTGACTCCTGGTTCCGAAAGATCCCCTGGAGAAGGCAATGGCAACCCACTCAAGTATTCTTGCCTGGAGAATCCCAAGGACAGAGGAACCTGTCAGACTACAGTCCATGGGACTGCACAGAGTCAGACACAACTGAGCAACTAAAACTTGTCTGTCCTTGAGCAGCAATTTCAGCTGAGGCTCCAAAACAGAGAGAAATAAGTGCCTCTGTCAGAGATGCACCAGTATCTCTGTCGCCCTCTCCTGGACACAATATTGGACTACATTTTACAATATCTCTTGCTTGTATGTAGGTGGGGCCCTATAATTACATTTCAACAACAAAATGTAAGGGAAAGAAGCAATCTCACCACCTAGTCCAATCAGTTAAAAGTGGGGCCATCCTCCTCGCATCAGTACGTATTGATGCCTTGCATGAGGAGTTATTCCTACTGAAAGTGCCACCTCAAACTCAGTGCATTAAAACAACAACCGTTTATTTCAGGCACAACTGCGCAAGTTGGTAACTTGGGTGGGACACAGAGGGTGGTACTTCTCATCTCACTGCGGATGCCCACTGTGTCTGCAGTGCGATGTGGGTCAGCTGGCCCCTGTACTCCTGGCAGTTAGCTGGCAGTTGGCTGAAGGGACAGAACAGCTGAGCACATGCCTCTCATCCTCTAGCAGACAGATCCAGATTGTTCATACGGGAATGGCAGGGTTCACAGGAAAAGAAGCAGAAGTTTCCTGACGGCCAGGATCAGAACTGGGGTGGTGTCATTCCTACCACACGCTAAGGGCCCAAAGCAAGAAATAAAGGCACTGCAGGCTGAAGAAACAAGTATCCAGACTCTGCCTTTTGATGGAAGAACTACAAAGCCAAATTGCCAAGACTGTGGATACAGGGCAGGGTACCTACCAGCTTCCCCAGGCCTTTTTTCACAACTGTGGTCAAATCTTATAAAACACAACAGAAAAGGTGTTGTAGAGGCTCTGCTGCTGCTGCTGCTAAGTCATTTCAGTCGTGTGTGACCCTGTGCGACCCCATAGACAGCAGCCCACCAGGCTCCCTGTTCCCTGGGATTCTCCAGGCAAGAACACTGGAGTGGGTTACCATTTCCTTCTCCAATGCATGAGACTAAAAAACGAAAGTGAAGTCGCTCAGTCATGTCTGATTCTTCACAACCCCATGGACTGCAGCCCACCAGGCTCCTCTGTCCATGGCATTTTCCAGGCAAGAGTACTGGACTGGGGTGCCATTGCCTTCTCCATGTAGAGGCTCTATAAAGATTCTTAAACCACAGTCCACAGATCTTCAAGGGATTCATTTCAGGAACTCCATGAAGTTTATGGGAGAAAAAAACCGCAGTGCTATAAATTAATTTCTAACTGATGTTACCATTTCCTTCAATGTATGAATGTGACAAACACTATACGAGACCAGTGACACTGTCTCCAACAGAAGTCACAGATGTTTCCTAATATATTCCAGTTGTTACAGTATCTCAAAATACTGTTTTGTTCATAATTACTTCAAAAGTACATAAGTTGTTAGACCTGACGCCTCAGTCTTATTATTTAATGTGTAATAAAGAAGCACATCTATTACTTTCAACACACTGTATTAACATTTTGACTACCGTATTCTATTCACTTAAGAATACTACCCTGAGAAAGGGTCCCTAAGCATCACCAGACTATCAGAGGAAGTCATCATGCAAAATTGGACTCTCCACAAAGAAGACAGCAAAGACACTAGGAAAAGAAACCTGGCTATCCAACAGTGGCCCAGAGCAGCGCTCCTCCCAACAAACACGAAACTACTTTGGCCAATAACATGACCCAGAAATAAAATGCCTTTGTTTGAAGCCACTGAGATTTGGGTTTGTGGTTAGAGCACATCTGTGCAGTTTGGACCGCTAGTTACCAAAACCATTCAGCCTGTCTTTGACATCCGGATGTAAGAACTGGAACCGTAAAGAAAGGCTGAGCACTTAAGAATTGATCCTTTCAAACTGTGGCTCTGGGAGACTCTTGAGAGTCCCTTGGACTGCAAAGAGATCAAACCAGTCAATCCTAAAAGAAATCAATCCTGAATATTCACTGGAAGGACTGATGTTGAAGCTGAAGCTCCAATATTTTGGCCACCTGATGCAAACATCAAGTAAAGTAATGCTCAAAATTCTCCAAGCCAGGCTTCAATACGTGAACCATGAACTTCCAGATGTTCAAGCTGGCTTTAGAAAAGGCAGAGGAACCAGAGATCAAATTGCCAGCATCTGCTGGATCATGGAAAAAGCAAGAGAGTTCCCGAAAAACATCTATTTCTGCTTTATTGACTATGCCAAAGCCTTTGACTGTGTGGATCACAATAAACTGTGGAAAATTTTGAAGGAGATGGGAATACCAGACCACCTGACCTGCCTCTTGAGAAAACTGTATGCAGGTCAGGAAGCAACAGTTAGAACTAGACATGGAACAACAGACTGGTTCCAAATAGGATAAGAAGTATGTCAAGGCTGTATATTGTCACGCTGCTTATATAACTTACATGCAGACTACATCATGAGAAATGCTGGGCTGGAGGAAGCACAAGCTGGAATCAAGATTGCAGGCAGAAATATCAATAATCTCAGATACGCAGATGACACCACCCTTATGGCAGAAAGCGAAGAAGAACTAAACAGCCTCTTGATGAAAGTGAAAGAGGAGAGTAAAAAAGTTGGCTTAAAGCTCAACATTCAGAAAACGAAGATCATGGCATCCAGTCCCATCACTTCATGGGAAATAGATGGGGAAACAGTGGCTGGCTTTATTTTGGGGGGCTCCAAATTCACTGCAGATGGTGACTGCAGCCATGAAATTAAGACACTTACTCCTTGGAAGAAAAGTTATGACCAACCTAGACAGCATAGTAAAAAGCAGAGACATTACTTTGCCAACAAAGGTCCATCTAGTCAAGGCTATGGTTTTTCCAGTAGTCATGTATGGATGGTAGAGTTGGACTATAAAGAAAGCTGACCACCGAAGAATTGATGCTTTTGAACTGTGGTGTTGGAGAAGACTCTTGAGAATCCTTTGGATTGCAAGGAGATCCAACCAGTCAATACTAAAGGAGATCAGTCCTAGGTGTTCATTGGAAGGACTGATGTTGAAGCTGAAATTCCAATACTTTGGCCACCTGATGCGAAGAGCTGACTCCTTTGAAAGGACCCTGATGCTGGGAAAGATTGATGGCCGGAGGAGAAGGGGATGACAGAGGATGACATGGTTGGATGGCATCACCGACTCAATGGACATGGGTTTGGGTAGCCTCCGGGAGTTGGTGATGGACAGGAAGGCCTAGAGTGCTGCGGTTCATGGGGTTGCAAAGAGTCAGACACAACTGAGCAACTGAACTGAACTGAACTGATGCAAAAAGCAGAGTCACTGGAAAAGACCCTGATGCTGAGAAAGATTGAAGGCCAGAGGAGAAGGGGACGACAGAGGATGAGATGGTGGGATGGTATCACCAACTCAATGGACATGAGTCTGAGCAAACTCAGAGTTAGTGAAGGACAGGAAAGCCTGGCGTGCTGCAGCCTATGGGGTTACAAAGAGTAGGACACAACTTAATGACTGAATGGCAACTACATAAAATGATGGATTAATTAAAATAGAATCATTAGGATTATTACACCTTCTTTTACCCCCAAACAAGTAGGGGTATTCCAAAAACTAATTTTTAGACTGTCTGACAGAAGAAACAAGTAGAATCTTCTTCCCTGGCGGATGGTATATATCAGATCAGACCAGATCAGTCGCTCAGTCGTGACTGACTCTTTGCGACCCCATGTATCACAGCACGCCAGGCCTCCCTGTCCGTCACCAACTCCTGGAGGTCACTCAGACTCATGTCTATCGAGTCAGTGATGCCATCCAGCCATCTCATCCTCTGTCGTCCCCTTCTCCTCTTGCCCCCAATCCCTCCCAGCATCAGAGTCTTCTCCAATGAGTCAACTCTTTGCATGAGGTGGCCAAAATACTGGAGTTTCAGCTTCAGCATCATTCCCTCCAAAGAAATCCCAGGGCTGATCTCCTTCACAATGGACTGGTTGGATCTCCTTGCAGTCCAAGGGACTCTCAAGAGTCTTCTCCAACACCACAGTTCAAAAGCATCAATTCTTCGGCGCTCAGCCTTCTTCACAGTCCAACTCTCACATCCATACATGACCACAGGAAAGACCATAGCCTTGACTAGGCGAACCTTTGTTGGCAAAGTGATGTCTCTGCTTTTGAATATGCTATCTAGGTTGGTCATAACTTTCCTTCCAAGGAGTAAGCGTCTTTTAATTTCATGGCTGCGGTCACCATCTGTAGTGATGGTATATATAGAGCCCAATAAACTTGTGATGAGGTTGGAATGTGAGAGAGTTGTCCACAGAAACTGATACGGGTTCTCTGGGAGATATGACAGCAAGGGCCTAGCTGGAGCATCCCCTCAGCACAGAATAGAAATGAACTTCACTTTGAGAATTCAGTGGATCAAGGAAGCTAAGTTCCCATGTGGACCCTGTGAAATTTAATCCATTCTTAAGCTGTTTAAAAGGACCTCATTGAAAAGGACTGCCCATAGAGGCAAAGCATTCCCAGTGACATGCCTTGACTTCAGAACAAGGGAAGAGCTGTAAGAAGTCAGCAGAGAGTGGATCTATTGGCCAAGATAGAGTGAGGTACAGAGGTCCCCACTGGAGGTCTCTGAGAATACCCCAAAGAACCACCCACCGGATGCCTATCCTTAACAGAGGGCTTGTGACAGCCATACCATTAAAAGACAACACAATTAAAAACATTGCCTCTGCCTTTTGTAAAGCCCCCACTCTATATTCTCCAGCTCTGAAGGAGCCAAATTCAGCAGAGTTAACTGGGAAAGAGGTGGGACAAGAAGATGGAAAGAAAGGACCACAACCTTCCCCTCTCCTGCCGAGCCTCAAGTCACAAGTTACGTCTGATTTTGGAGGAAAAGGGTATTGGAAGGTCTGAAGTTTTGACATTAGAGTAGATTGGACTTTTTACTCTTGCAAATGAAAATGATCTGATTTCTCAAAATGACTGGAAAAGCAATGAAATCTCCCTACAACATCATCCAAGAAGTAAGGATTAAATTTTTTACAAAAATGTTTGTAAGGAAAGAATGATTCCAATTAATACTCCATTACAGTGACAAAAGGAACCCAAACCAACTCACAAAATCCATCAGAAAATGGATTCCACAAGCTTCAGCCCAGAGTTTTCTCCACACGGTTGACTGGCTGGAAGGAACTGCAAAGCCGCAGGGCTTCCTACAGACTTGGAAGGTGTGGGTTGGCAGTGACCACACCAGTGGGAAGAAGGCAAGGCTTATGCGATTACCAGGATGTTCTGAAGCTCAGGAGATCAGTGTATCTTTTTTCACCCCAACTCAACCCTTCTCAATAGAATCTCAAGATATTTTTCTCTACTGAGACCTACTGCACAGTTACAGAAATATTAAAATTCTGCAGTCTCTTCCTCTGAAACAGGACTATGACTACAAATGTCTTGTTTCCCAAGACCTGTTCTACTTCTCAACCAACTTGTCCACTATATTCTATTTCTACCAACAAAATACATCATGCGAAATAATCCCAGATACATGATCATATACAGAAGTATATTTTCCATAAATATTGGTTAACAATTTTCCTGTTTTAATGTGATTAATTAGACTTTTCATTATTACCCACATAGGACACATTGATCTGCCGAGATTTACCACAGGAAAGAGGACCAGAGGAAGACCTGAGCTTGGGTGTTGACCTTTAAGCTACATGTAACAGACGCTGGAAGTGCCCCCACCCATAATCCTCAGACCTGGCCATATTTGTGTACGAGGCAGATTCCCACCTACCAGTATCTGCATCTCTTTCAGGGCTTTTTCCAACACTTCTAGCAGGCCTTTGGGTCTTGGAAACGCCAAGAAATTAACATTTCCCTGAGCAGCCCTCAACTGACAACTGATGAAAGTTGTTGTATAAACACCTCAGCTTCTTTGCCCCACAGTAGGAAATGTCTCGGAGAAGGCAATGGCACCCCACTCCAGTACTCTTGCCTGGAAAGTTCCATGGATGGAGGAGCCTGGTAGGCTGCAGTCCATGGGGTCGCTAAGGGTTGGACACGACTGAGCGACTTCACTTTCACTTTTCACTTTCATGCGTTGGAGAAGGAAATGGCAACCCACTCCAGTGTTCTTGCCTGGAGAATCCCAGGGACAGGGGAGCCTGGTGGGCTGCCGTCTATGGGGCCGCACAGAGTCAAATACGACTGAAGTGACTTAGCAGCAGCAGGAAATGTCTGAGTCCTGTGTTCCTTTCTTTCCCAACAGTGTCCATATGGGATAAAGCTCTAGTTTTCCATGGTGGTAACTGGCTAACACACCATTTATAAGCTGACTTTCCTTCCCTGTCCCACTTCTTCACCCACTTCTTGAGTTCTTTTCACACCTTGAGAATAAACTATCTATATTCAAAATCCTGTCTTGGGGTCTGCTTCCCCTTGCTTGGTGGCTCAGATGGTAAAGCATCTGCCTGCAATGCGGGAGACTTGGGTTTGATCCCTGGGTCAGGAAGATCCCCTGGAGAAGGAAATGGCAACCCATTCCAGTACTCTTGCCTGGAAAATTCCATGGACAAAGGAGCCTTGTAGGCTACAGTCCATGGGGTCGCAAAGAGCTGGACATGACTGAGCCACTTCACTCACTCCTCTTGCTTGTTGGTTAAATGTGGCCCCAAAGAATATCCTGGCCTCCACACAGCCTGACTGGCTTCTCCTCCCCCAACAAATAAGGTAACAGTGTGAGGTCAGAGAACAGAAAACCTCCCACAGCTCACTCAGTGCGGTGAGAGATCGGCCCAACCTTCACTTTGCTTATTCTGCATGGAGATATCTCTGAAACCGCCTGCAGTAGCACTTTTCTGCCTCTGTCCTCAGGCATGGGAATCTTCGTGGTCTGACTTAATGAAAGTGACATGTCTAAGAAGAGACAGGCTTCTGAAACCAGATGGATTTTGTCAAGCATTCTGCTTGCCCTTTGCATCTTTCTGAAAGTACTCCTTTGAAAACTGTTGGTGGTGGTTAACAAGGTGACCTTTATTCTAGAGGAAAATTTTCAGAGAGGGAGAAGAGATCCAAGCTGTGACTCTCATCTGGACTGCAATACCGTATGAAGCCAAATGTAAGCAGGACACCCCAACTGAGAATTAATGGTGACAGCTTCTGAGCATCCCTTCTGGTGGGACCCAGCCTTCTGGCCCACCTGCTCATGAAGAGCTTGCAGTCACCTCTCCTCCCCACAGAGGGATAAGTGGCTTCTCTTCCAATAAACTCCCCACTACTGGCTTTCTTCACTGGTTTTTCCTTTTCTGTAATCATGATTCCATCATCACACGCTTCCTCTTGGACCAATTAACGTTCCATTTCTGTGCCTCAGATCATCTCTGGAAGACGTGCCTTCATATTTCAGCTTCTTCTCAGCAGGACTGCAAGCGTAGTCTACAGTTCTTGAAGAGTCTTGAATCCAATCATGACATCAACTAGAGTTTCCAGGCTTCCAGATTCAGAAGATTATATTAGGTCTTCAGTCATTTTAAGATGACTTTCCATTTGGCAGCCTGCAGCCAACATCTTAAAATGTTCATACCCACTGATAATAATAACATCATCATGCTGCTGCTAAGTCACTTCAGTCGTGTCCGACTCCGTGTGACCCCATAGACGTCAGCCCACCAGGCTCTCCTGCCCCTGGGATTCTCCAGGCAAGAAAACTGGAGTGGGTTGCCATTTCCTTCTCTAATGCATGAAAGCAAAAAAGTGCAAGTGAAGTCGCTCAGTCGTGTCCGACTCTTAGCAACCCCATGGACTGCAGCCCACCAGGCTCCTCCATCCATGGGATTTTCCAGGCAAGAGTACTGGAGTGGGGTGCCATTGCCTTCTCCAACATCATCATATCATCATAATAAATATGCATAGCAGTTGTTATGTTCCAGACCTGTTCTAAGGGTTTTAGATATATTAACTCATTTAATTCTCACAATAACTCTAGAAGGTAAGTATTATTTTCTCTATAGAAATGGAGGCAACAAACTTGCCAAAAAAAAAAAAAATAACTTGCATAAGTTCACACAGTAAGTATGTGGCAGAAGCAGGATTCAGGGCTGCCATATACAGATGTGCAGATTGCACACTGCACTCCATTACCTGCTCACCCTTCCACACCAGGAATATGAAAGACACTCCAAAATTCCTACGGGTTCTCTAGTTAAGACAACTAATGCACAGCCCAAGATTTGTGTATGAAGACATTTATCACAGAATTATTTATATTACAAAAGTTAAAGAAAAAAAAAGCAATAGAGGAATGACTAAGGCAATTACATCAAAACTACTTCCTAATTATTTTCAAACAAAAATAACGCTTTTAAAAGGTACATAAAAGTTACCTTAAATTATGGTAAGAGGTGAAAAGAAGCAATATAAAAGGTTTAAAAAGTCTGTAGGGTAAAAATAGAAACACATCACCCACCGTGAGCTCCTGATAGCATACATCTTGTGACCAGCCAGATGCCTATGGCAAGACAATTAACACAGTATATAACTTTTCATCTCTTTTACTTCAGCATTATTTCCTTTGGAGATGGTCCTTTCCCTCCTCCACATGATCCTAGTGGGTTGCCATTTATGGGATCCCATCCTTTTGATCCTTTTGACCATTAGAATGGACATATAACAAGCTTGGCCAAGTTCTGTCTCTATTCCAGATATTGTACTCCCGACTGAGGACACAAAAGGGTCGAAAATGGTTTGAGCAATACTGTAAAGAATTCCTCTGCCGTGTCTGCACACTAATAGTTTAGTGAATTTCTACTTCAAGCTTCTCGGATCAGGCCTGGCTCTTGCCCTTTCTAAGATCTTTGATTCTCTGGACTGCCTAGTATCCTTCTTTGCTAGTTATTGAGTGACTGGTTCTCAGATCAAACCACACCCTGCTTCACTTTGCTAGGCTGAGGCCCATGCAAATCACTGTTCTTTTCTGTCAGTTTGATTCAAGTCAACTCTGCCACAAAGGGTGGGGAGGGAGACTGGAAGACAGCAGGAAGAGCTTGCTCCTCCTGAACAAACACAGTTTTTCAGTGACACCTGGACAGCATCTCTCCACCCCAGTAGCACTAACTGGTTCCATAAACAGTGGGTTCCAGTGGCATGGTTTCTGTTACTCATTTATTTCCACAGTCTCTGAACTAGCCTCATTGTCCCTCCTCTCAGCACCAAATTACCAGCACCAGGCAGAGCCTTTTTGCAGAGGTCGAGGTACTGATCCATTAGGGTCTCACCTGCGAGTCTCCATGTTCTGATCACTCCAATTTTCTCCCTCTATGTCCTTAGCCTTAACAGTGGGACTGATTCTTGCAATTACTAATTTTATATTAATCCTAATGTTCTATAATGGCCTTTTCGGTCCTCCAATACCCAGTTAATCCAGACACCTTATTAAACCCTCTCTGTTAAAATAACTGGAATGGCTTCTCTCTTTCCAACTGACTCACCTTCTAGTGCTTTCCTTTTTCTCAAGGAATTGCACTGATTCTTTTTCTCAAGCTAGTCAGGCCTCTCATTGTTGACTAAAATTTGAGAAACCTAATAGGGGGCTTCCCAGTTAGCTCAGTGGTACAGAATCCACCTGCCAATGCAGGAGATGTGGGTTTGATCCCTGGATTGGGAAGATCCCCTGGAGTAGGAAATGGCAACTCACTTCAGTAATCTTGTCTGGAGAATCCAATGGACAAATAGATAAAACAAGGTCCTACTGTATAGCACAGGGAATTATATTTAGTACATGTGATAAACCATCATGAAAACGAAAAAAGAAAGAAATGTAATACGGTTATTCTCTACCAATGTGGAAGCTGAGACTTAACAATGATTAATGAACTTGCCAAAAGTCACATGGCAAATAACAAGTGAAACTGTGGCTCAAACTCAGGCCAACCTAATTCTGAAGCTTCCTGGTGACCCAGGGGCTAAGACTTCACATCCTCAATGCCGGGGTCCCAGGTTCCATCCCTGGTCAGGGAACTAGACTCCACACGCTGCAACTAAAGATTCTGCACGCCTCAGCTAAGACCCAGCGCAGTCAAATAAATTAAAAATATTTTAAAATAAATAAAAATTTTAAAAATACAGCAGTTTTTGCCTTCTCCTACAGATGACAAAAGTATTCAACTAAAACTTATTTTTAAAAGTAGAACCTGACAACTTCTGTCCTCAACAAGATGACATCTTCTGGCCCTGCGCACTCCTCCCCACCAAGTACCATAATAAACACTGCAAATAACTCAAGAGACAGTCAAAGGGGAACTCTGAAAGGTAGAAGAAGAAGAGAATCTGGTTTGAGACCCCAGAACTGGAGGAGCACAGCAGCTGGGGATCACACAACCTCTCAACCTATAGAAGGGGGTAACCTCAGCCAGATGTTTCCTGATGCCCAGCCTGGCAACAGAGGCAGCCCAGGTAGGTTCATTCCTCAGGAGTCCACTGCAACACCAGGCAAGCCCAGCAGTCAAGGTCAACCAAATGCCCCACTGATAGGAAGGAGTCAGGGGGTACTGTTTCCTTCCCTACTGGGCCAGAGATCCCCACCACCAGCACCACCAACCCACAGACACCACACAGGTGGGAGATACCAGAAAGGGAAATACTCCAAAACAAGAGGTCATCATGTACAGCTGGATTAGCTTTACAGGCAATAATGGAAAAGAATATCAAAATCGGGAAAAACGGCAGCTTTTTTCTGAAAGCATTTGCTTTCCTGTCAGATACCATCTGTGGGGCCTCACAGGTGTGGACAAAGTCCATGCAGATGTAACTCAGAGCCTGGAGAGCCCCCTGGAAAATGGAGACACAGACAATCCATATCCTGGCCCCTGGGGACAAAATCAGGGTGAGAGGGTTTCATCTGTCAGATTACGCGTGACAAGGATTCAGGGTTGCATACCATTCCTGACTTTGTTGAAAACACAGCATATTAGGTAAGTTTGCAACCATTCTACTACTGTTCAGGATATTTTTCAGGTACAATATTTTTAAGAAGTCCACATCCCACCTATTCTTCTCTTTACAGAAACAGGTTTTAAGGAGAAATATTTTATAAGATAAAAGCAAAATATTGTGTCAACTGAGCTGCAGAGGTTGACTAGGAAAAGAGAGAAGAACTCAGGTAAATGTACGATTCAAGAGGGTAAACTTAGAAAAGAGTTTGGTTTCAACTTTTATTTCTAGTTTTGCAAAGGAGCATCAAAACTAGGAGATTTTCCTCTGTGTTGCTGTAAAAAGTACTGCTGCTGCTGCTGCTAAGTTGCTTCAGTCATGTCCGACTCTTTGCAACCCCATAGACAGCAGCCCAGCAGGCTCCCCCGTCCCTGGGATTCTCCAGGCAAGAACACTGGAGTGGGTCGCCATTTCCTTCTCCAATGCATGAAAGTGAAAAGTGAAAGTGAAAAGTGAAAGTGAAGTCGCTCAGTCGTGTCCGACTCTTAGCAACCCCATGGACTGGAGCCTACCAGGCTCCTCCATTCATAGGATTTTCCAGGCAAAAGTACTGGAGTTGGGTGCCATTGCCTCAAGTTGGCTCAAAAGGTCACCAGGGATCTGTCAGGGCTCAGCTCCCTGCAGAAAGCACTTGACTCTTCCCAGAAAATGACTTTACAAAGAAGTAACTCTCAGGATATTTACAAGAAGAGAGAAGGAAGCCAGCATTCCACACTTTTCCTGGATTTAAAATCCCACTGCCCTAATCAGCAACTTCCCTGGAATAAGGAGTTTTCAGTGGGTGACAAGAAAGAAGTGATGGACAAGCTCCACTTTCAATCTATCATTATGGTACATTTCCCTGTATCACATGCCAGAGCAGCAGAATAAAATAATTGTACTAACACTAGAGAGAATTTACCAGAATGTTGGTAGAAAGCTTTCCAGGGAACTCATTCAATTGTTTATTTAACAAATAATTATTGAGCAGTTTCTAGATGGCAGATACTGTTCTAGGCACTGGAAAAATGGCATTAAAAAAAAAAAAACAAACCTTCCTCAGGAAGTTTACATAGGGGTGAGAGGAAACAAATAAGCATAAGCATATAATGTCAGACAGTGATGAGTGTTATGAATAAAGATAAAACAGGTTAAAGGAGGCAGAGTCAGGAAGATAGGGTACAGGAGCAGTATTTTATTTTAAAGGCTTAAAGATAATCACTCTGAGGAGGTGGCATTTACGTAGAGACAAAATGGAGCAGGAGATGTGTGTGCATGATTGTAAAATTAAAGAATCCTGGCAGAGCCAACCAAAGGTGAATGGAACACACACTCAGAAAACGAGAAGAGGACTTCCCTGGTGGTACCGTGGAGAAGAATCTGCCTGCCAGCGCAGGGGACATGGGTTTGATCCTTGGTCTGGGAAGATTCCACATGATGCGGAGCAACTCAGTCCGTGCCCCACAACTACTGAGCCCGCTTGCTGCAACGACCGAAGGCTGCCTGCACCTACAGCCCGTGCCCCACAACAAGAGAAGCCGGCTCAAGGAGGAGCCCGCGCACCACAGCTAGAGAGCGGCTCACGCCAACTAGAGAGAGCGCAAGCAAAGCAACGAAGACCCAGCGCAGCCAAAAATAAATGAATACATTATTAGAATGAAAACAAGACAAGAGACCCAAAATGGAGTTGCTTCAGCTAAGCTCCACTCCCTGAACCAGGACTTAACTTAGCACAGCATCAACTCCTTCAGAAACGGGATCTTCCAGAGTCAAGAAGCACGCAAGTGGAATCTAGAAAAATGGTACAGATGAACTCATCCGCAAAGCAGAAATAGAGACACAGATATAGAGAATAAAAGGGTGGATACCAAAGAAGGAAGGAAGGGGTGGGATAGATTGGGAAACTGGGATTGACAAATATACACTATTAGGTGTAAAATACTATGTATAAAGTGGGCTTCCTTAGTGGCTTAGCCATAAAGAATCCACCGGCCAACGCAGGAGACTCACGTTCGGTCCTTGGGTCAAGAAGATTCCCTGAAGAAGGAAATAGCAACCTACTCTAGTATTCCTGCCTGGGAATTCCCAGGGACAGAGGAGCCTGGTGGGCTACGGTCCATGGGGTCACAAAGACAGGACTTAGCAACTAAGCAGCAACAATGTGTAACTAAAGAGAACCTACTGTCCTGCACAGGGGACTTGGTGCTCTGTGGCGACCCATATGGGAGGAAAATCCAGGGAAGAGGGGAGATGTGTGTATGTGGGACAGGTTCATTTTCTGGTACAACAGAAACTAACACAACATTATAAAGCAACTATACTCTATTTTTTTTTTTTTTTAAAGAGTCATTCAGGAGTCACTTGATCAGCACTACTTGGACAATCTGTCTGAGGGGTCCCCACCAGCCCCACTAAGGAAGGAAACCTTGCAACAGCCAACCCATTTTTTAGCCTCATTTCACTTCCTCATTCCTGCTCCTGTACAAAATGCCTCTTATTTGGCACAGCTTCTTGGACTCATTTCTATCTGCGAGACTGGATGCTGCCCAACTCAAATTGATTTCTGCTCAAATAAACTCTTAAAAATTGTAATGTGCCTTAGTATCTCTTACCAGTTGTGGTGTCAGAAGACAGAATTCAAGGAGCGCCCCTGGGAGCCACGTGCAATCAGGTGCGGGCACCACTGAGATCCGGAGCTCACTGCCCTTGATGTTGGCAAGGGGCGGTGGCGGGGTACGGGGATCACTTCCTCTCCACAGCCTTTGCATTATGAGCTTTCAGGCTTCACACAAGCATTTATTTTTGTGGACTGGGTCTGGAAATCAGCCAAGTCAGACTGGATCCAACTTAAAAACCAGACTGGGTCTGGGGTCAGATGGGTCCAGCTTAGAAACCAGACCAGTTCCAGCATCAGAATGGTTCCAACTTGGAAACCAGATCAGGTCTGGGGTTGGACCAGGGACAACCTAAGTCGAACTGAGTCTAGTGTGAGGTCCCAGATGAATAAACTTTGATTCAAGGCTGAAAAAGCAGGTTAAACTTACTAAAGACTATCTGGAATTATGGTGGCTACAGTGGAAAATTTTAACCTAGAGAAGCTTATCCACTTATGAAGTATCGTAGGGAAAAGGGCATCTCAGGACTCCTCATAAAGGGTAGAGAAGTTACCTTTCCTTTACACTGTCCTATGGCCAGAATTTTCCATAGTTTATTGTGATCCACACAGTCAAAGGCTTTGGCATAGTCAATAAAGCAGAAATAGATGTTTTTCTGGAACTCTCTTGCTTTTTCCATGATCCAGCGGATGTTGGCAATTTGATCTCTGGTTCCTCTGCCTTTTCTAAAACCAGCTTGAACATCAGGAAGTTCACGGTTCACATATTGCTGAAGCCTGGCTTGGAGAATTTTGAGCATTACTTTACTAGCGTGTGAGATGAGTGCAATTGTGCGGTAGTTTGAGCACTCCTTGGCATTGCCTTTCTTTGGGATTGGGATGAAAACTGACCTTTTCCAATCTTGTGGCCACTGCTGAGTTTTCCAAATTTGCTGGCATATTGAGTGTAGCACTTTCACAGCATCATCATTCAGGACTTGGAATAGCTCCACTGGAATTCCATCACCTCCACTAGCTTTGTTCGTAGTGATGCTTTCTAAGGCCCATTTGACTTCACATTCCAAGATGTCTGGCTCTAGGTCAGTGATCACATCATCATGATTATCTGGGTCTTGAAGCTCTTTTTTGTACAGTTCTTCTGTGTATTCTTGCCACCTCTTCTTAATATCTTCTGCTTCTGTTAGGTCCACACCATCTCTGTCCTTTATTGTGCCCATCTTTGCATGAAATGTTCCTTTGGTATCTCTGATTTTCTTGAAGAGATCCCTAGTCTTTCCCATTCTGTTGTTTTCCTCTATTTCTTTGCATTGATCACTGAAGAAGGCTTTCTTATCTCTTCTTGCTATTCTTTGGAACTCTGCATTTAAATGTTTATATCTTTCCTTTTCTCCTTTGCTTTTCGCTTCTCTTGAGAGTCCCTTGGACTGCAAGGAGATCCAACCAGTCCATTCTGAAGGAGATCAATCCTGGAATTTCTTTGGAAGGAATGATGCTAAAGCTGAAACTCCAGTATTTTGGCCACCTCATGCGAAGAGTTGACTCATTGGAGAAGACTCTGATGCTGGGAGGGATTGAGGGCAGGAGGAGAAGGGGACGACAGAGGATGAGATGGCTGGATGGCATCACTGACTCGATGGATGCGAGTCTGAGTGACCTCCGGGAGCTGGTGATGGACAGGGAGGCCTGGCGTGCTGCGGTTCATGGGGTTGCAAAGAGTCGGACACGACTGAGCGACTGATCTGATCTGATGGCCAGAATGGAACGTGCTGGAACCCCATACTCACTCCAGAGCCAGGAGAAGGGATCCTGGAAAAACTGGCTTAGAAGCAGGCAAGGGTAAGAATTCTTGCCAAAGTCAGCTCACCAAAATAATGTTTGTGGTGACTCATCAAGAAAGGAGGTAGGTAGATGTCCATTGGCAGACAAATGGATAAGAAAGCTGTGGTACATATACACAGTGGAATATTACTCAGCCATTAAAAAGAATGCATTTGAATCAGTTCTAATGAGGTAGATGAAACTGGAGCCTATTATACAGAGCAAAGTGGGTCAGAAAGAAAAACACCAATATGATATATTAATGCATATATATGGAATTTAGAGAGCTGGACTGTGAATAAGGCTGAGCGCCGAAGAATTGATGCTTTTGAACTGTGGTATTGGACAAAACTCTTGAGAGTCCCTTGGACTGCAAGAAGATCCAACCGGTCCATTCTGAAAGAGATCAGCCCTGGGATTTCTTTGGAAGGAATGATGCTAAAGCTGAAACTCCAGTATTTTGGCCACCTCATGCGAAGAGTTGACTCATTGGAGAAGACTCTGATGCTGGGAGGGATTGAGGGCAGGAGGAGAAGGGGACGACAGAGGATGAGATGGCTGGATGGCATCACTGACTCGATGGATGTGAGTCTGAGTGACCTCCGAGAGCTGGTGATGGCTAGGGAGGCCTGGTGTGCTGCAGTTCACGGGGTCGCAAAGAGTCGGACACAACTGAGCGACTAATCTGATCTGATCTGATGGAATTTAGAAAGATGGTAACAATGACCCTATATGCAAGATAGCAAAAGGGACACAGATGTAAAGAACAGACTGTTGGACTCTGTGGGAGAAGGCGAGGCTGGGGTAATTTGAGAGAATAGTATTGAAACATGTATATTATCATTTGTGAAATATATCGCCAGTCCAGGTTCGATGCATGAGGCAGGGTGCTCAGGGCTGGTGCACTGGGATGACCCTGAGGGATGCGATGGGGAGGGAGGTGGGAGGGGGGTTCAGGATGGGGAACACATGTACAGCCATGGTGGATTCATGTTCATGTATGGCAAAAACCACCACAATATTGTAAAGTAATTAGCCTCCAATTAAAAAGAAAAATAAAATAAATAATTTAAAAAGGAGGTAGGACTTCCCTGGTCATGCAAGTGGATACTATACATCAGATCAGATCAGATCAGTCACTCAGTCATGTCCAACTCTTTGCAACTCCATGAATCGCAGCACGCCAGGCCTCCCTGTCCATCACCAACTCCCTGAGTTCACTCAGACTGACGTCCATCGAGTCAGTAATGCCATCCAGCCATTTCATCCTCTGTTGTCCCCTTCTCCTTTTACCCCCAATCCATCCCAGCATCAGAGTCTTCTCCAATGAGTCAACTCTTCGCATGAGGTGGCCAAAGTACTGGAGTTTCAGCTTTAGCATCATTCCTTCCAAAGAAATCCTGGGGCTGATCTCCTTTAGAATGGACTGGTTAGATCTCCTTGCAGTCCAAGGGACTCTCAAGAGTCTTCTCCAACACCACAGTTCAAAAGCATCAATTCTTCGGCACTCAGCCTTCTTCACAGTCCAACTCTCACATCCATACATGACCACAGGAAAAACCATAGCCTTGACTAGACGAACCTTTGTTGGCAAAGTAATGTCTCTGCTTTTGAATGTGCTATCTAGGTTGGTCATAACTTTCCTTCCATGAAGTAAGCATCTTTTAACTTCATGGCTGCAGTCACCATCTGCAGTGATTTTGGAGCCCAGAAAAATAAAGTCTGACACTGTTTCCACTGTTTCCCCATCTATTTCCCATGAAGTGATGGGACTGGATGCTATGACCTTCATTTTCTGAATGTTGAGCTTTAAGCTAACTTAGAAAACCATAAAAGTGTCACCAAAAAACCACTAGGACTAATCAAGGCATTTAGTAAAGTCACAGAATGTAAAATTAATACACAGAAATCCCTTGCATTCCTATACACTAACAATGAAAAATCAAAAAGATAAATTAAGGAAACAATCCCATCTACCACTATAACAAAAGGAATGAAATCAGTTCAATTCAGTTCAGTTCAGTCACTCAGTTGTGTCCCACTCTTTGCAACCCCATGGACTGCAGCACACCAGGCCTCCCTGTCCATCACCAACTCCCAGAGTCTACCCAAACTCATGTCCATTGAGTCAGAGATCCCATCCAACTATACCATCCTCTGTCATCCCCTTCTCCTCCTGCCCCCAATCTTTCCCAGCATCAGGGTCTTTTCCAATGAGTCAGTTCTTCACATCAGGTGGCCAAAGTATTGGAGTTTCAGCTTCAGCATCAGTCCTTCCAATGAATGTTCAGGACTTATTTCCTTTACAATTGACTGGTTGGATCTCCTTGCAGTCCAAGGGACCCTCAAGAGTCTTCTCCAACACCACAGTTCAAAAGCATCAATTCTTTGGCACTCAGTTTTCTTTATAGTCCAACTCTAACATCTATACATGACCACTGGAAAAACCATAGCCTTTACTAGACAGATCTTTGTAGGCAAAGTAATGTCTCTGCTTTTTACTATGCTGTCTAGGTTGGTCATAACTTTCCTTCCATGGAGTAAGCATCTTTTAATTTCATGACTACAGTCACCATCTGCAGTGATTTTGGAGCCCCCAAAATAAAGACTGCCACTGTTTCCACATCTGTTTGCCATGAAGTGATGGGACCGGAAGCCATGATCTTCGTTTTCTGAATGCTGAGCTTTAAGCCAACTTTTTACTCTCCTCTTTCACTTTCATCAAGAGGCTCTTAGTTCCTCTTCACTTGCTGCCATAAGGATGGTGTCATCTACATATCTGAGGTTATTGATATTTCTCCCGGCAATTTTGATTCCAGCTTGAGCTTCATCCAGCCCAGCGTTTCTCATGATGTGCTCTGCATATAAGTTAAATAAGCAGGGTGATAATACACAGCCTTGACATACTCCTTTTCCTATTTGGAACCAGCCTGTTGTTCCATGTCCAGTTCTAACTGCTGCTTCCTGATCCACGTACAGTTTCTCAGGAGGCAGGTAAGGTGGTCTGGCATTCCCATCTCTTTCAGAACTTCCCACAGTTTATTGTGATCCACATAGTCAAAGACTTTGGCATAGTCAATAAAGCAGAAATAGATGTTTTTCTGGAACTCTCTTGCTTCTTTGACAATCCAGCAGATGTTGGCAATTTGATCTCTGGCTCCTCTGCCTTTTCTAAATTCAGCTTGAACATCTGGAAGTTCACGGTTCATGTATTGCTGAAGCCTGGCTTGGAGAATTTTGAGCATTACTTTACTAGCATGTGAGATGAGTGGGATTGTGCGGTAGTTTGAGCATTCTTTGGCATTTCCTTTCTTTGGGATTGGAATGAAAACTGATCTTTTCCAGTCCTGTGGCCTCTACTGATTTTTCTAAATTTGCTGAAATATTGAGCTCAGCACTTTAACAGCATCATCTTTGGGGATTTGAAATAGCTCAGTTGGAATTCCGTCACCTCCAATAGCTTTCTTCAAAGTAATGCTTCCTAAGGCCCACTTGACTTCACACTCCAGGATGTATGGATCTATGTGAGTGACCACACCATTGTGGTTATGTGGGTCATTAAGATCTTTTTTGTATAGTTCTCCTGTGTATAATTCTTCTCTTCCTAACATCTTCTGCTTCTGCTAGGTCCATACTGTTTCTGTCCTTTATTGTGCCCATCTTTGCATGAAATGTTCCCTTGGAATGATCTAATATTCTTGACGAGATCTCTAGTCTTTGCCATTCTGTTGTTTTCCTACTTCTTTGCATTGATCACTTAGGAAGGCTTTCTTATCTTTCCTTGCTATTCTTTGGAATTCTGCATTCAGATGGATATATCTTTCCTTTGCCTTTCCCTTCTCTTCTTTTCTCAGCTATTTGTAAGTCATCCTCTGACAACCACTTTGCCTTCTTGCATTTCTTTTGATTTGGGATGATTTTGGTCACTGCCTCCTGTACAGTGTTAGGCACCTCTGTCCATAGTTCTTCAGGCACTCTGTATATCAGATCCAATCCTTTGAAACTATTCATCACTTCCACTGTATAATCATAAGGGATTTAGGTCATACCTGAATGATCAAGTGGTTTTCCCTACTTTCCTCAATTTAAGCCTGAATTTTTCAATAAGGAGCTCATGATCTGAGTCATAGTCAGCTCTAGGTCTTATTTTTGCTGACTGTATAGAGCTTCTCCATCTTGGGCTGCAAAGAGCATAATCAACCTGATTTAGGTCTTGACCATATGGTGATATCCATGGGTAGAGTCGCCTCTTGCATTGTTGGAAGAGGGTGTTTGCTATGACTAGTGAATAACCATCATTTTAAAATCTACAAACAATAAATGCTAGAGATGATGTGGAGAAAAGGGAACCTTCTTGCACTTCTCGTTGGAATGTAACTGATACAGCCATTATGGAAAACAATACAGAGAATCCATTAAAAAACTAGGACTAAATCTATCGTTGTGGTTGTTGTTCAGTCACCTAGTCATGTCCAACTCTTTGCAACCCCACGGACTGCAGCACACCAGGCATCTCCTTTCCTCACTACCTCCCAAAGTTTGCCCAAGTTCATGTTCATTGCATCAGTGATGCCGCCCAGCCATCTCATCCTCTGAGGCCCTAGTCTCCTTCTTCCCTCCATCTCTTCCAGCATCAGGAACTTTTCCAATGAGTCAGATTTTCGCATTAGATCACCAAGATACTTGAGTTTCAGCTTCAGCATCAGTCCTTCCAATGAACATTCAGGGTTGATTTCCTTTAGAATTAACTGGTTTGATCTCCTTGCTGTTCAAGGGACTCTCAAGAGTCTTCTCCAACACCACTGTTTTAAAGCATCAATTCTGAGATGCCCAGCCTCATGGGAAAAGTTAATACTGGAGATACACATTTGGAAGATATCACCCACATAGCTGGAATTCGAAGCAATAAGCATCTTTGTTTAGTCTCCTGAATTTTACTGGTTGACTGGATGTATGCAAAAACAATAGAAATTTCTGTCTCTGGAGCTTATATGATCAAAGTAGACATGCCTTTGTACCTTTAAGATTGCAACCAGTTTACTAGCTCTGATAAAGAAATCTGAAGGGAACAAATGTGAGGATAAAATATAAGGATAACCAAAGAAGAGAATTCAGACCAAGATCATCAAAAATTATTCATAGAATATATCAAAAAGCATGTCTGAAATACATACATATACACACAGGTATGGGAGTCGCAAGTTGCCTATACACACACATATGTATAAAAGTCAAGTATACAAATAAGCACACACACTTGCAGTGAGCATTTGTGCTTAATTATTCATAAAGAATAAAGTCAAGTTTCATTTTTAATTTTCTATCTCTAATCTTCCTTCTCCTGTCTCTCCCTGCTCATCTCAAATCAGAATTCCAATGTATAAGATGATTCTCACCATACCAAACACTTAGAATTAGGGGAAAGGGGTATTTTTTACAAGTTAACTTGGGATCTGTTATCATTTTTTAAAGATGACACTTGATTTCTCACCTGATGTGCTAAAGAATGGCAGAGAGGAGGCCTCTGGGGAGCGAATGAGATTTTCATAGTTTAAACTCTAAAAATAACAGCCCCATAACACTGAATCTCATTACCAAGCAGAGAGCACTCCCGCCGCTCCTTCTACGGTGGCATTCGCAAGATGCCTTTCAGAAGCCCACACACTCACTCCTCCCCCATCACACATAAACACAAACACACACAGACACACACACCCCACCAGCTATGCTGTTACCTCTGGCAAACGTGGAAAATATGTGTCAGAACTAGAACCTTCTCTTGTCACGTTATCATAATTTACTGCCCGGGAAATGAGTCTGTGGTTGCAGACCACTGTGTGCCTTACGTGGCAGATTTGGGCAGAGTCCGTGGGCATAATGAATGCAGCTGCACGTCCGGAGTGCTGGGAGGATGGAAACTCAGACCCAGAGTGAATTAGAGAAAGAGAAAACCCGAGCCAGAGGCACGACCCAGCTCACTCAGGCTTTGTCAGTCATTGTTTACATCATGCTCACCCATAAAATAGATAATGACAATATTCCACATATTTCTAAGCTGCTCCTCTCTGGGGAAGTCTGAAAGTTCATAGTGGCCTTGTAAATAAGTTCCAAATCTACAGCAGACAATGAAAGAAACATGAAATTGGCATTTCATCAATCTCTTGATTACACCTCCCTGTGCCTCAGGTAAGGAGCTATTTGCAAGGCTTCCTAAAAGCAATAAGCCAGAGGGAGAGACGCAGCCCACACAGGGATGGCTCACGTCCTGCTCAACTATTTGCCCTCAAATCCTACATCCTCAAAATCTTCTGCCAGAGTGTTCCAGGGGAAATGCACCACAGCCTAAGACTCACCTCTCTTTTCTTCCTACCTCCCCAATCCCCTTCTTCACTCCCTTCTAGAAAGCAGAGCTTCCCATCCTGCTAAGGCCTAGAATTAGCAGAATATGTGATTAATATTTCAATTCCACAGACACTTGATGAACTAGGGTATATAAAACAATTTAAACATCTGTGGGGCACTTTAGAGTTTTCACATGTCTTCACACCACAGTGAAGGCTTGCAGCGGGCTGTGGGAGAAGCAAGTGCGTGCTCCTCTTCTATCATCCAGTGGAGTAGGGAAGGCTCAGAGCTGAAGCGACAGACACCAAGGTCAAGGAAAGACTGGCCTTAGGACACTAAGAGGAAATACCCAAACTGAGGTCCACCTGAGTGAACGATATTAACTTGTCTTTTTTTCCATAGGAAAAAAATTCTGGAATCAGACAGACCTGACTTTGCCACTCGGGCAAACAGTACTTCCTCCAAGTCAATTCACTAATCTCTAAAATTGATTTTTTTGTCCCTGCAAAGGCTATGATGATTAAGGGAGAGGGAGGAAAGTAAGCACCAGGCACAGAGCCTGGCCTCTGTTCTGGGAACACTAGCCTCCTCTGTGCCTCTTCCCCACTTCCTGGGCACCAGCTTCAATACCCACAACGCTATGATCACTGCCACGATGGCTGCTCTGCTGGTGACTACACCAACCTGCTCGTGGAGCCTACTACGTACCGGGCGCTGTGCCGAGTGCATTCCAGGTACCCATGTTTAATCCTCACCACAACCCTACTGAGTAGCTCTATATTATATGCCTTATTTGAAAGCCTATAACACCCCCACCACCACCACCACCACACACACACACACACACACAGGATTTTCAGAGCACAGTTGAGATTTCCTCTCTGGTCTGCTGATTCCACTGTCCTGACCTCAGCCACTCTGGTCCACTGCCTGAACACTCAGCCTCAGTCCTCTGCTATCCTCAAAGACCTGCCTTCTACTTCTTGTCCTCATATGCCCTGAAATCAATCTTGCAACTAGACTAATAAATAGCTATTAGGTTCTGCTCACTGGGCTCTCACCTAGGGTTGCCAAATCTAGCAAAGAAAAATTCAGAATGCTCTATTAAGTTTGAATTTCAGGGAAGACAAATAAGCCAATTTAGGGTAAGAGTTTGAGTGAACTCCAGGAGTTGGTGATGGACAGGGAGGCCTGGTGTACTGGGATTTGTGGGGCCGCAAAGAGTCGGACATGACTGAGCAACTGAACTGAACTGAACTGATGTCTCAAATATTGCATGCTATGCTGCTTGCATTGGGCAAATTTATCCTAAAAAATTACTTACAGTTCATCTAAGGTTCAAATTTAACTGAGTAGCCTGTATTTTATCTGGCAGTCCTAGACACTTCTTAAACCTCAGTAGCCTCTGTCTATTCTATGCCCCAGACCATGATGCAGAAGTCTTACATCAGTGGATCTGGGGGAAAATCATACCTTTAATCCTTACATCCTTGAGAAGTTCCCCCTTCTTGGATCTGAGCCAAAATAAAGACATTAGCAAGAGTATAATACAACCGGGTCTCTGCCTGTCCTGAGCCTAAGACTTCCAAAGCCCTTGACTTTCTGCCTTTGCACTCTTGGAAGCTCTATGTGCTCATGTCAGAATTGTTACTACCCTGCTGGAGAGACTACAAGCAGAGGCCTTATGAAGAGAGGGCCAGAGACCCTGAAACTACAGAAAGGGAAACCAGGGGAAGCAGCCAAGAGCAAGACTCAAATCCCAGCCAAGCCCCTGCCCTTCAAACCATCCTTGACCAAGTGTCGGGCTTGTCAGTGAAGAAACCATCTTGCATACTCCAGCCCAGCAGAAACAAGTGAAACAGACATTCAGTCCCTACTGCTCCGTCCCTCCTGGTTATGTCGTGGTAGAAAGTCATGATACTTTCTACTACGAAGCTTTTCATCTGGTTTGTTATGCAGTGACAGGTACCTGAAACACAGGCCAAAACATTATTTTCCATAAATTTTATCGGTTAACGTAAGCACCCAGTTCAGCCTAGCTACTACCATGGATTCCTCCCAATGCAACCTACAAACTCTGATTCTAGATCCAAGCTCCTTCTGTAGTGGTAACTTTAAAGGCTGCTGGAGTGTAAGAGTCAGTGTCCATATTTCTCGGTTCTAGCTGGGAGCTGTAGCGTGGCAGGGCACAGCAGGCGGGGATGCTGGGGTTGCTCTGTAACAGAGGAGGCGCAGCACCAGCCCACACCCAGGCAGAGCAAGGCCGGGAGGAGACTGCAGGACACCTGCCTGTTCTCAGCTGGGGCGCCCGCCAATCCTATTAGCGTTGTGCTTACATAATCACAAAATCCACCCACGCATCTTTCAAAAAAAAAAAAAAAATCCCAGGAACCATGGGCCATAATATCCATCTGAATTATTATCTGGATTGGTACACTGAGGGGAGGGTGGATAAAAGCACGGTGAGGAAAATCTGCTAGCAGCATCAGCAGAAACATACAAGGGCTTCTAATATTGCTTCAAATTTAAAAGATAATAATGCCATTATTTGACCACTCAAAATTGGTTAAATCATACCCTATGCATTACTCATGTCTGATGTTCAGTATGATGATCAGGCTTGAATTTAGTGGAAGATTTCTTTTTTATTGATGTTTATGTTTATTTTCCTTCTATTTCAGCTCTGGCAGAAGTAAAACTTCAAGATGATCAATAGACACTGGAACATATGCATGCTTTTGGAATGTATAATTACCTACACTGTGATTCATGGTCTCAAGACAGTGTCTACTCCATTGATAACCTTGGGAGAACGATGAATTCCAAAGTGAGGCTGGCAGGAAAAAATCTTCAATACTAGGATTTTCCAATAAATTTCATTCTTAATTTTCACTTTACCCTTGTTGTCTAGAGAACTGAGGTACACATACCTTTAATATGTGGGATCCTATCATCAGTTTATGTCAGGCTTCATTCTGTTTAATTTGATTTTAATTTTTGCCTTTTTCCCTATTTCTTACACTTGCTTATTCCCCTCCACTCCCATCAATGGGCAACGACTCTAATGTGCTTTGTATCTCAACATTGATGTAACTGTTTATGTCTCCTTTCTCTGTGTGAGTTGTCAACCTTGACTATAACAGTGAATTTGTCTGTTTTTACCTCTTAATTTTTGCTTTATGTACTTTTAAGTACGTTAATTGGGTGCAGACATTTTAGGACTGTTTTGTCTGCTGTGGATTGGTCCTTTTAGCACTGTAAAATATCCCTCTTTATCTCTGGACTCTGGAAACAATTTCTGCCTTGAAATTTTCTGATATTAATATAGTTGTCTTAGCTTTTTGATCTCTGCATGGTAAATTAAGAAGTTGCTGCTGCTACTGCTAAGTCGCTTCAGTCGTGTCCAACTCTGTGCGACCCCATAGACAGAAGCCCACCAGGCTCCCCCGTCCCTGGGATTCTCCAGGCAAGAACACTGGAGTGGGTTGCCATTTCCTTCTCCAATGCATGAAAGTGAAAAGTGAAAGTGAAGACGCTCAGTTGTGTCCGACTGACTGCAGCCCACCAGGCTCCTCTGTCCATGGGATTTTCCAGGCAAGAGTACTGGAGTGGGTTGCCATTGCCCTCTCTGAAATTAAGAAGAGGGATTCATAATTCCCCAGAATTAATGTCGAAGTCGTGGATCCCTCAAAAAAAAAAAAAAATATATATATATATATATAAAATCTGTAAATGTATCTTGGGTAAAAACCTTTGGACGGAATTAGCTACTGTTGCTAGAAAGGAGACCTCAGAGGAGGGACACTCAGCAGACAGCACTGGAGTGCAGTCTCTGCACTAAACCACAATGTAGGCACTCAGATCAGATCAGTCGCTCAGTTGTGTCCGACTCTTTGCGACCCCATGAACTGCAGCACGCCAGGCCTCCCTATCCATCACCAGCTCTCGGAGGTCACCCAGACTCACATTCATCGAGTCAGTGATGCCATCCAGCCATCTCATCCTCTGTCGTCCCCTTCTCCTCCTGCCCTCAATCCCTCCCAGCATCAGAGTCTTCTCCAATGAGTCAACTCTTCGCATGAGGTGGCCAAAGTACTGGACTTTCAGCTTGAGCATCATTCCCTCCAAAGAAATCCCAGGTCTGATCTCCTTCAGAATGGACCGGTTGGATCTCCTTGCAGTCCAAGGGACTCTCAAGAGTCTTCTCCAACACCACAGTTCAAAAGCATCTATTCTTCGGCGCTCAGCTTTCTTCACAGTCCAGCTCTCACATCCATACATGACCACGGGAAAGACCATAGCCTTGACTAGGAGAACCTTTGTTGGCAGTGATGTCTCTGCTTTTGAATATGCTATCTAGGTTGGTCATAACCTTCCTTCCAAGGAGCAAGCGTCTTTTAATTTCATGGCTGCAGTCACCATCTGTAGTGATTCTGGAGCCCAGAAAAATAAAGTCTGACACTGTTTCCACTGTTTATCCATCTATTTCCCATGTAGTGATGGGACCAGATGCCATGATCTTCGTTTTCTGAATGTTGAGCTTTAAGCCAATCTTTTCACTCTCCACTTTCACTTTCATCAAGAGGCTTTTGAGTTCCTCTTCACTTTCTGCCATAAGGGTGGTGTCATCTGCATATCTGAGGTTATTGATATTTCTCCCAGCAATCTTGATTCCAGCTTGTGCTTCCTCCAGTCCAGCATTTCTCATGATGTACTCTGCATATAAGTTAAATAAACATGGTGACAATATACAGCCTTGACGTACTCCTTTTCCTATTTGGAACCAGTCTGTTGTTCCATGACCAGTTCTAACTGTTGCTTCCTGACCTGCATACAGATTTCTCAAGAGGCAGATCAGGTGGTCTGGTATTCCCATCTCTCTCAGAATTTTCCAGAGTTTATTGTGATCTACACAGTCAAAGGCTTTGGCATAGTCAATAAAGCAGAAATAGATGTTTTTCTGGAACTCTCTTGCTTTTTTGATAATCCAAGAGAGCAAGAAATTAGTTCAAGGAACCCAGTTCTTTTCAAGAATTCAGAGAAATCCCTTCATTTTGATTTAATTGATTTCTTCAGAGCAGACCTTTCATGAAGTAAACTGCCCTGTGGCAGGATCCTTTAACTGAGGGTATATTCATTTAAGTACCTCTTATGTGCCAAGGGCCATGCTAGGTTCTGGGGATTTGACGCAATAAGTAGCAAGGGTCTTGGTCCTCAACCAGCTTACTGGCTTATGAAGAGCCATAGGTGAAAGCAGACCCTCAAAGCAGAGTGCTGATAGATGAAATAGATGGGTAAGTACCATACAGGCTAAAGGAGGAAGGAAGACAGGCAGTGAAAGCACCCATATAGGCCTGAGACCTCAGACAACTCCTGATGCAATGCAGGCGACCAATCTCTGTGACCTTCAGAAAGCAACTGCATTTACGAGGAGACCACCGGCTTAGCTTCATCTAAATGCGGATTCTCTTCCAGGGCACTGAATTCATGGTGTTGGACGGAGCTGGATTGGAATCACTAGCTCTGGCCATCTTACCACCTTTTGAGGCTCAGGTTCCCATCTGTAAAATGAAGATAATAATCTGTCCTTCACAAGGGTTTTGTCGGGCACAAATGAAAGCAGGGCAAGTTAGATCAGGTTTGTCAGAAGCAGACTCAAGGCTGAGATTCTTGTGCAAGTGACTAAGAAAACACCCCGGTGAGACCAGCAAGGGAGAGGAGGGAGCAGGACAGGGAAGAGGATAGCTGGGGAGGACTGGTCTCAGGGAGAGACCTGCAGAGGGTGGCCTCAGCTGGACTGCACAGAGGCACTCTGGAGTGTGGGTTACACCTCAGAGGTTGTCTCCATTGAAGGCAAGAAGGCAAGACTCATATCCTGCATCTGTCCATCAGGAGCTAAGAGTCCCCATGGGGGTGAGAGGGGAAACCTACACTCACAGACACAGTGAGCAGAGTAGCTCCCCCCGCAGAGCACCATCTACCCAAGAACAGACTCTAAGGCAGGGTATCTGTAAGCACATGCCCATTGAAACTGGAAGGGGATGCACAGACAGGGCAAGGGAGACCCAGGGGCCCTGGATGGAATACCTATAGCATCCAGGAACATAACTATTCCTCAATAAATGGCCTCCGTCCTTTTGCTTAGAATGGTAGGAGAGGCAAACTCTTCTGCCTTTCACACACTGCTGATGCTGCTGCGTCGCTTCAGTCGTGTCCAACTCTATGCAATCCCATAGACAGCAACCCACCACACTTCTCTGTCTCTGGGATTCTCCAGGCAAGAATACTGGAGTGAGCTGCCATTTCCTTCTCCAATACATGCATGCATGCTAAGTCACTTCAGTCATGTCCGATTCTGTGCGACCCCATGGACAGCAGCCCACCAGGCTCCTCTATCTACGGGATTCTCTAGGCAAGAATACTGGAGCCAGTTGCCATTTCCTTCTCCGTCACACACTGCAGTCAAGACAAATCTGCAGGCTTTCTCTTTTTTGCAGCTGAGAATCATGTCTTAGGGCAATAAACTGAGACTTCAGGTGTGCAGGAAAATCCATCCAGGTGCAAGAAAGGAGAGGGCATGTGAGTCATTCACACACTGATTAACCCCTTTGGTGTAGCAGCTCCACCTTGATCCAGGAGATTCTCTTTCACCCCCATTTCAGCTGCAGGACAGCAAGTGGCTGATGAGGGGACAGGGTAGGCCACGTTGGCACAGCCCAGGCACTCACTCTTCCCATCATTTGCACTTTGGTATCCAGGATTCCTTCTTGGTATCTGAACTTCCCCTCCTCCATCCCATGTGTCTAACTAATAGCTCCTGTCCATGACAGCTCTGTCCCCTCAGGTCCCACTAAATGCACAGGTCTCTAGCTCTGAACAGCACTTCCAGTCTGCACTAGAGATGCCAGTTTTACCCTGCCCATATCCTCAGCCTATCTTCTGAGTGAGCCACCTCCCACCACCCTGCTGAGTGGACACCAGGCCACGGGACCCTGCCCTTTGGTTATGTCTGATTGCACAGAAGAAGATCCCAGATACAGTTGATCCTCTTGGGTTCTTTCTTCCAGGAATCTAGAATGGAACACACCAGCTGCAGGCAGCCTCCTTCACATGTTCCTGAACAGTGCTATCCAGCCAGGTCAGAAATGGTCTTTTTTGGCCTGATGAACAGAGCACTGGAGGAACCAGGTCCAAGGAAAGAAAACTGAATTAGAACCCTGTAGAGAAACAAGCCATGAGCTAACATGTTGCTACCTCTTGCTTTTAGACTCTGGAAAATTTCTCCCATCTCTCCTATGTTTTAAAGAAGCTTGTTTGAATGAGCTTCTCCTTCCTGAAAATAATATTCTCTGACTGGGACTTGCTGGTGGTCCAGTGGTTAAGACTCTAAGCTTCCAATGTAGGGGGCCTGGGTTCCATCCTTGGTCAGGGAACTAGATCCCACATGCTGCAACTAAAGATCTCACACGTGCTACAAAGGAGATCGAAGATCCCGCTAGCTGCAACTAAGACCCGGCAGAGATGAATAAGTAAATAATGTTTTTCAAAAACACTCTTGGATTAAAACAATCTCAAGGGAAAGCTTCCTGAAACCCTTGCGGGAAATCCCACAAACTTACTAGAGAGAACTTCTGGTTAGATCAAGACTGGGTCATGCTCTGAGTCTCATACCAGGAAGAGGCTCAATAGATGTCAATTGAATAAATGAAAAACTGCCCCCAAACAGGGGACTCTCTGGCTACCTGAGAGTCCTCAATTACCTGTCTGACATCCACAAACAAGACAAGAAAAGGTGTCACAGGGCCCAGGCACAGCTTGGATTCTGTGCCTCAAAGTTGTTCCAGTCATCACTGAACACCTGTTTTCTCTGGCAGTCTAGGTTGCCGTGAGCCATGCTGGTGGATTTTAGACTTCCTCCCTGTTCCACATCTCAGATGAGTGATGGTTTTTGTGACAAGGAAAATGTTCAGAGTTCTCTTGAGTCCCATGAGTAGTCAGAGTTGTAAGGATTGGGAGCAGAGCATCAGGTACAGACAGACAACGAGTGCGGATTTAGATCCTGGTTACCAGGAACAGGTTACACAAGTAGTTTTGGAAATGAGGTCAAACCCATTTATCTCCAGATGGTCCCAAACCAAAAAAAAAAAAAAAAAAAAATGCACAGGGTAATGGAAAATTTTCAGGCATCATATGGCCATTTATCACATCTAACCGGCACCTTGATTCCTGAAATGCTGGGTGTATCTATCTTAGAATTTAGCCATGTAGTCGTCCCACATTTGTGGACTTTACTATTCAAAGTAAAAACCTTTTATTCAAGGATTCATAAGCCGATCAAAATTCATACCTCCAATCCAAAATAATCACTCCTTCCCCATTGCTGTCAAACAACATTACTTCTTCTTCCTTGCATTGTTTCATTTAAAAATAGTTATTAAACATCGACTCTTGCCAAGCTCTTCCCTGGACACAAGGATAGTGTAGAATGTAAAAAAAGTCCTAATTTCCAAGGGACATGTGTTCTTCTGGGCATAAGGGGAGACAAACAAACATGTAAAAATTAAATACAGATGATTAGGAAGAAAAGTAGTTCAGAACTATGGAGATACAGAGTGTCCTGAGTGAAAGAGAATTGCTACCCTGTATGGGATGCTCAGGGAAGACCTCACTGAGAGGCTGATGTGTGAGCAGACATCAGCAGGAAGTGTGGACTCAACACTGCACATCGAGGGAAAGAATAGACTGGGCAGAGGAGACTGCAAGTGCAAAGGCCCTGAGGCAAGAGAGGCTTGTTATGTTTTAGAAAAAGGAAGGAAAACAGAGTGGGATAAGTGGGTGTGAAGGTAAGAGGGTGGGACATGACGTCCGAGAGGTGGATGTGACCACTTTCTACTAGTCTGTGAATCCTAAAATCTAAAAAGCAAGCCTCTGTCCTATCTGTATACTCTCCCTAGCTCTTATCACAAATCCTGGTCTGTAAGAGTGTTTTAATAAATATCTATTAAACTTACAAATTAATGCATAGTTGACTAATACTTACAACATGTGTAGTGCATTTCTTTAATTATTATAAAGAAACCTAATTTAATTTTCATTTCCATTAATATTGAACTAGTTTTAGTTTCTGAGTCAATAGACATAAGTATATCAAATAAATGAGAGATGGAGGGATGGATGGATGGATGGATGGTTGGATGGAGATGTAGATATGCTGATGTCATATTTGAGCAAAACCCTAGAACCAGGACTTCCCTGGCAGTTCAGTGGTTAAGACTTCACCTTCCAACGCAGGGATTTCAGTTTGATCCCTGTTTGGGGAGCTAGGATCCAACATGCCTCACAGCCAAAAAAAAAAAAAAAACAACAAAACATGTACAGAAGCAATATTCAATAAGTAACAAATTCAATAAAGACTTAAAAAATACCCTAGAACCTAGCTATGATCATACATCTGTACATGTGTTCATGATCCTCTGGGCTTTCCATTTCATCTCTAACCTACCTGAGATTTTATCCATCAAGTATGAGGAGTTGTACTTCCCATGCCCACGTGGGTGAGACTGTGGCTCACTAAAGAAAGGCTGTCTCAAGCTCAAGAATGCTGTGCTGTGGTCACTTGAATACAAACCCAGTTCTGAGTATCTTTACCTCCTTGGTCTTGAAACTTTATCACGTACATCAGCGACTCTGACTTGTTTCCTGATTGTACCTCTGTCTTATTCTCACCTTCCTGTATGGTTAGCTCCAACATAACATTAACAGGTAGGATTCAACTGACTCAGTTGTGCATAGGACCCATGAATGTACCACAGGCCATTGAGATCTACCAAGTTCTCGGCCAAGGTCTCTTCTCTTGTTTCTTTTGCCTGGGTGTCAGTCAAGCCTGAAGTTCCCCTTCACTAACAGGGAACCAAATTAAAGGCTGAATGAATAAATGAATAAGGGAGCCTCGGTCTCCACCAGATCTTGCAAGGAGAAAATAGAGACCATCCATTAAGTTGAAGTTGAACAAGTTCTAAAGTAGTTGTAAACTTTTTCCTCCAAAATGTTAAGAAGTAAACAACTGAGTTTTAGCACATAAATGAAGTTATTTCCTTCTATGAGGGCTTCCCTGGTGGCTCAGAGGTTAAAGTGTCTGCTTGGAATGCAGGAGACCCGGGTTCGATCCCTGGGTCGGGAAGATCCCCTGGCGAAGGAAATGGCAACCTACTCCAGTACTCTTACCTGGATAATCCCATGGAGGGAGGAGCCTGGTAGGCTACAGTCCATGGGGTCGCAAAGTGTTGGTAAACACATTTACCAATGGAGTTGGTATGACAGATCTAAGAACATTAGTTGACATGTCACACTAGGATATACATCTATAATTCATTCCCCTTTAAAGATGCTCCACAAATATTTCATCTATCTCACTTACAATATAAATTCCAGTCTCTTTCACCAACTACTCATTCATACCAAGCTGTGTTTCATGAAGGTCCCTATGAACTATGGCTGTTGTCCAAATACAAGACCTAAGATAAATTTCTCTTGACTCTGAGCACTAAGGGAAGCTTGTGGCTTGTGCAAAATTGGTCTAAGTGTGTCAGGATGGGGGCGGGTGTAGGGGGGAGTCTTGTCTTCTAAGAAGCTCAAAGCCGGAGCATTGAACTTTATTTCACTGCCCCTGGACCCAGTTTCCTGGTAAAATTACCTGGTCCCTAAGGATATCACATGATTTCTGACCTTCATTTAGCTTTGTTTCAGCTTGCCCATTATAAGTTTTACACTAATCTTCAGGGAAGTTTGAGGGATGCCTTCATTGAAAATAGGAAGAATATGTATTTTTGATAAACAAAGAGGTAGATGACCTACTACACTAAAACATGGGATTTTGAATCGTGTAGACCTGAATTCAATATCAGTTTCAACAATTATTAAAAGTAGGAGCGTGATTGCACAAATTGCTTAAATTCTCTGAACTTTACTTTCTTTGTCTGATAAGAACAATGATTTTTAAATATTGTGAGAATTAAATAAGACAATGCATAGAGAATGCTTATAACTCAATCTACTACTTTTTAAGTGTTCAATAAACAATACTTCTATGTCAAAAATAAAAGCTATTGATAGGCAACTCTGATTTACACAATTTATGTACAAGTATTTCTTGAATACACTTCTTGAGTAGATTAAAGTTTAGACTTTGGAACTAGTTTATGGTGTTTAAATCCCAACTCCATAACTAACTGTCTGTAATCTCACGCAAGTTTCTTTACGTATTTATGCTTCAGTTTCCTAATATTAAGTGATAATGAAAACAATATTTACCTCATAAGGTTATTTTTAAGAAGACAATATAGTACAGGTGCTTTTAAAGTGTCCAAGGACCTCCCTGGTGGCCCAGTGGCTAAGATTCCACACTCCCAATGCAGGGGCCCAGGTTCCATCTCTGGTGGGGGAACTAGACCCCACATGCCTCAGCTAAGACCCAGTTCACTTCAGTTCAGTCACTCAGTGGTGTCCGACTCTTTGCGACCCCATGAATCGCAACACGCCAGGCCTCCCTGTCCATCACCAACTCCCGGAGGTCACTCAGACTCACGTCCATCGAGTCAGTGATGCCATTCAGCCATCTCATCCTCTGTCATCCCCTTCTCCTCCTGCCCCCAGTTCCTCCCAGCATCAGAGTCTTTTCCAATGAGTCAACTCTTTACATGAGGTGGCCAAAGTACTGGAGTTTCAGCTTTAGCATCATTCCTTCCAAAGAAATCCCAGGGCTGATCTCCTTCAGCACAGCCAAAATAAGTAATTTTTTAAAGTGTCCGACATACACTAAGCACTCAACAAATGCTCCTATTGTTAGGAGGAGGAGGGTGGGGAGAGGAAGAAATTATGATAGTAGTACTTGATTCCTAGATTCAAACAAAATTTTCAGAAACATCTACTCCATTTTGATCCCAAGAAAAAGTGGAAGTAATAAGCACAGAAAACTGAATTGGTCTAGGAACACAGAGATATCTGTCCTCGGCTTATTTTCACTTACACATTGGGTGCTTTGCTGATAGAGACATTCAAGATAAAGACTTTATGAGGGAAAAATATGCCGCATAAACCCAGATAGGTGTATACATTGTGATTTTGCTAAAATACAAAGGCATTTGGTCGGGAGGGCAGATACTTCTCTCTTTTTAACCTTATAGAGTCAAGAGCCATGGAAATAATACAGCTCAAACCCCATCACTGTTGATTCCTTGTGTATTTTTTTCATTTTTACTGTTTGCAATATGTTTTCATATTGAGCTACCATCTCTTTTGATCTTCTGAATGAGCCAAAAAAGGAGAGCAGGACAGGTACAATTATGATCAATAATAAAGTGAGTAATAAAGTGAAATATCTCAGGATATAGTAAGAGATTGAACTGGGTTCAAACCAGATATTTTCTCAAACTGTGTACATTGCTCTGTCAGACCTTCATAACGGAGCAGTTTCATATATAAGAAAACCATTCTACAGTCAGCACTAGAACATCGAAAGAGAAGATCCCAGGATGCTTCAGCTTCTCCAGAAAGATGCCTGACACTGCGCCTTTCAGAAGAGGGGTCTTTGAGAGAACAGAGTGCTTCTTTGTTTTCCTTACTTGTGTATCTCATTTCAGCACACAGCCCTGTCATCCCTAAGTACCCACCACCAGCAATAAAGCAGGTACCTCTAAATCTCTGAGACTTAAAATGGAAAATTGAAGCACATAAGAACAGGATTAGGAACAGCTGAATCTAGGGATGCTGAAAAATTTTAGAACAGGCTGCCAAATTGTTTTGCTTTGTGCCAAAATCTCTTTTCTCTTTATTTTAACTCTTCTGGATTATAAGAGAAAAGTAAGTAAAACCATTGATTTTCTCTACTCAACTGAGAATAGTTTCTGCAGTCTAAGAAAAAAAGAAAAGCCTCAGAAAGGTACCTGTGATCGTTCTAGTCCTTGGAAGGAGGAAGAGACCTCTTGAGGCATTGAGACTCAGGCTGTTTGGAAACTGACCATACATGTATGTTGGGATCTGGGCTGGTTATTAAGCTATTGTCTCTCAGCACCACCCACCCATCTGTTGTCTGTTTTATGATCCTGAGGTTGAACTTCATGGATAAAATTTCTCCTTTGCCATCTGGCTTCCTGTTAGGATCTGCCAGTAAAGGGTGCTAGAGGGAGACAGCAAGACTGGAGGAAGAAGAAAGGAATTGCTCCTTGCTTCCTCTTCCTGTCAATGTCACCTCAGCAACAGTGCTCCAAGCTAGCAGCAGTAGCAGATGATTCCATGTTTTTCTCATCCATACACTCAGAGCCAGATTCATGGGGTTCCCTTCAGGGACACCAGCACCACACAGGTGGCACCTCCTGCTTCACGGCCTGGGTCTCAGCTTTCTGGAGGCCTTCACTCTAAGTCTCTAGGTTCTAATTAACCCAACCTCTTCTCTTTGCTCTCCCTGCTTTAATGGTGGTGGTTGTTTCCTGTGGTTGCTACATCTCTCTGCAGTTCAGATCAGATCAGATCAGTCGCTCAGTCGTGTCCAACTCTTTGCGTCCCCATGAATCGCAGCATGCCAGGCCTCCCTGTCCATCACCAACTCCTGGTGACATCACCAACTCAGACTCACATCCATCGAGTCAGTGATGCCATCCAGCCATCTCATCCTCTGTCGTCCCCTTCTCCTCTTGCCCTCAATCCCTCACAGCATCAGAGTCTTCTCCAATGAGTCAACTCTTTGCATGAGGTGGCCAAAGTACTGGAGTTTCAGCTTTAGCATCATTCCTTCCAAAGAAATCCCAGGGCTGATCTTCAGAATGGACTGGTTGGATCTCCTTGCAGTCCAAGGGACTCTCAAGAGTCTTCTCCAACACCACAGTTCAGAAGCATCAATTCTTTGGCACTCAGCTGTCTTCACAGTCTAACTCTCACATCCATACATGACCACAGGAAAAGCCATAGCCTTGACTAGACGAAACTTTGTTGGCAAAGTAATGTCTCTGCTTTTGAATATGCTATCTAGGTTGGTCATAACTTTCCTTCCAAGGAGTAACGTCTTCTAATTTCATGGCTGCAGTCACCATCTTCAGTGATTTTGGAGCCCAGAAAAATAAAGTCTGACACTGTTTCCACTGTCTCCCCATCTATTTCCCATGAAGTGATGGGACCGGATGCCATGATCTTCGTTTTCTGAATGTTGAGCTTTAAACCAACTTTTTCACTCTCCACTTTCACCTTCATCAAGAGGCTTTTGAGTTCCTCTTCACTTTCTGCCATAAGGGTGGTGTCATCTGCATATCTGAGGTTGTTGATATTTCTCCTGGCAATCTTGATTCCAACTTGTGTTTCTTCCAGTCCAGCATTTCTCATGATGTACTCTACATATAAGTTAAATAAACAGGGTGACAATATACAGCCTTGATGTATTCCTTTTCCTATTTGGAACCAGTCTGCTGTTCCATGTCATAGGATACATAGATTTTTTTTTTTTTTAACTTTTATAAGGAACTGCCAAAACTTTTCCAAAGTGGTTGCACCAATTTTCTACTCCAATCAGCGCGTCTGAGAGTCCCAGTGTTTCCACATCTTCAGAACACTGCAAGTCTTTCATTCTAGCCATTCCAGTGGGTGTGAGCTGGTATCTCCCCGTGGTTTTAATTTGGATTTCTCAAATGACTAATGATGTTGAGCAGTTTTTCACGTGCTCATCAGATATATACACAGAAGTGGGATTGCTGCATCATACGGCAATTCTATTTTTAGTCTTTTGAGGAAACTCCATACTGCTTTCCATAATGGCTGTACCAATTTACTTTCTGAATCCTGATTATTCTGAATTCTTTGTCAACCAGCTCATAAACAGCCTATTTCTTTAGGGTCAGTTATTGGAGCCCTTTTAGTTTCTCTTAGTGGTGTTGCGTTTACCTGATTCTTTGTGATCTTTGATTCCTTGTGCTGGTATATGAGCTTTGAGTAAGTAGTTCCCCCTTCCAGTCTTTTCATCAGGGCCTATCCTTCACCAGTCAGCTCAGTTTGGGGTAATGGTAAGGTCTGCTGGCAGTGTGCATAGGCAGGTAGGGCTTACTATCAGGATTTCTAGTTGGGTGAGACCACTTCCTGTGCTCTGAGGTTAGGAAGGGGTGCTGCTGGCTGGGCTCCACAGTTGAGGGCACTCTCTGGTCTCTGCAACCAGCTTTGCAAAGTTGCTGTTACGTTTCCTACTAAGTTGGTGCTGGTTGTACTATGCAACTGGGCAAGGCTACAGACCTGGCACCATGATTGCTTCTGATCAGCTGGGAGTCTCAGGCTATGCTACCCAATGGAATGGTACCACCAGCTGGACTCCATATTCAGGCAGAGCTGCAGGGAGGGTTTCGTAGACAGATGGGGCCACAGGCTGGGTATTGTGATCACACAGGCCAATATCTGTGCTCTGCTGTTGGGCAAGGCCCAGCTGGGCTTGCAGCTGTAGGCTGCAGTCAGGTGGGGCTAGAAACTGTACTATAATGTTGGGTGATCACTGTCCGGGTTCCTTGCCCTGGAGAGGCTTCAGGCTGTATTCAGCAATCGGCAGGGCCACAGACGGGGATCTGTGGCAGGGCAAGGCTGTAAGCTGGGCTCCATGACTCCACTGCAGGGCGGTACCACAGGCTGTGGGCCCAAAGGCTATGCTCAACAGTTGGGCAGGGTAGCAGGCTTATAGGATGGACTCTGAGGGATCCCAAATCAAAGCCTGGATTCTGGAAGGCTGCCTGGCCTGACTCAGCATCCTCACAGCTCCCAAGTCCATGGTCCAGCAATACATCCCAGTGGTCCAGGAAAGAAACCACACCCCTCTCCCCACCTCCAGCATCTCCAAGATCCTTCCTAAATCTGATGCTAGAACATAAGACAGTGCTTCTGGCCAGTTCTCAGTAGTTTTACCTCACACCCACACTTTCTCTTTGCCGTCTCTCCTTCCCTGGCCACCTCTGCCCAGAGCAGGAGTGCTAGTTCCCTTTGGCCCCGTGCCCTACTGCCTTAGGCCAGCTAGGAGGTCACCCCACAAGGAAAGTGAAATCTGTAATAGTCCAACTATTAAATCAAAGCTATTTTTCAAGCAATGAGAATTGTAGTAAAATACCCATCCAAAGAAACCAACCAGTGATGTGCTCAATACATAACTTGTATTATCATTAAAGGTCAAAAATCAGTCATCAGTGAGGATTGAGACAATTATGTGAAACTAAATCTCTACCAGCCAATGAGAACCATGGAAAGGTGGCCGGCTTGCCATCAGGGAGTCATCTGGCCTCAAGAGCTCATTGTCCTGGCAAATGAGAATTAGACTCCAATTATTCCATTGGCAGATTTCAGAAATTGTTAAAATATACTCTCTGTCACAGTGTCAAAACAACTATTTGCTTGCTTGAGCAGGTGTCAGGCATTGTAAAGTGTGTATGTTCTTGTAAAAATAAGTGGGAAATGTTCAGAAATTGGAGGTATAAGCTGAGGCACTAATTATAGCATATGCAGTTCCCTAAAGTCAGGAGAGGAAAAGAGAAGAATGCTGATTTTCCTTTCCCTTTTTTGTTTTCCTGAGACTGTGAATTCTAAGCACACAGGAATCCAGCACCTGAACTGCAGAGAGGGGCTCCGAGCCCTTTGTCTCTAACCCTTGCCTTTGAACCATCACTGGCCCTTAAAAGTGCATCAGTTTTCTCTGCACAGTCTGTGGACTTCACCTGTGTTACCTCCTTTGATCCTCCACAACAGCCCTGTACATTCAACCAGGCAGTGGCCTGTCCCATTTTACAGATGCAAAAACTAACTAATGAGCCGTGTTCCAAGTCTCCTGACTCCAGGAGACACACTCTTTTTCTACATGGCTTCAAAAATGGAGCTGCCTTTCTTCCTGGTCCCTAGAATGACCTTCCTGTTGCTGTTTAAGGGACTCTGAGACCCTTGGACAGATAGGAAGTAAAACAGGCACCAACACAGTGCCCTTTGACCTGGTCACAGCTAACTAACAGACACTGAATGAACTTTGAGTGGTTGATGGGCTAAAATAATAGCACCAGGAAGCCACTCCCCACCCCCCAAAATCAAGAAGCGCTCAATTCAATCAGTGTTGATTAGCCTACTATGGACAAGACATATGTATAAGCGGGTGTGTTACCCCTGAAACAAGGCAAGATTTCTTCCCTTGAGAAGTTCCCACTTGAGTCAAAGAGATAGACATGTTCTTACTTTCTGAATATAATGGCAGCTCCTGTGAAGGTAAAAAATGTTCAAAAATCAAAGAGGAGCAAGAAATATTCACAACTTAGGGTCAAAGGACTCTTCTTCTCAATGATGATAAAGTATCTCCCATGATTTGCATGGCTCATGCACATTTGTGACCATCTTCATATGTTACAAGAATGAGAGCCACCCACCTGGGTCACCCCAACCCCCAGAGCCATCCTTTGGTTCTGAAAAGAACCAGCATGGGTTCACTGTGGATGAGCAGGAGTTGGTGACGCCCTGCCAGGGGCGCTTTACAGGTTGGTATTGTCCCCCAGATATTATGAGTATTGACTGTCATGAGCTTCAAATGGCGCCTTCCTTCAGTGAACTGCCCGCAGCTGACGTGAGCCTCCTGGCCTGAGGAGCTGTGTCCCCACCCCAGGGACGACTCCCAGCAAGGACCAGGGGAGGTCAGTGAGCCTCCTGGCCTCAGGGTAGGGACCATTCCATGATGAAGTTTATGCTCTAGGGCTGCCTCTGGTTCAGGCCAAGCTGAGTGTCCTGAGACCACATCCTTGCTTGCCCTTTTCCCTCCTCTCTCCTGCCCCCTGCCTCATTATAAGTTTCTCCTAAAATCGGCCCCTTCATAAAACCAGGGGCCCAACCCCTGTCTCAGGCTCTGCTTCTTAGAGCCATGACAATTACCTACTCTTTCAGAGCCTCGTTTCCTCACATATAAAACTCATCATGTGTCACAAGTGGTCGTGAAAACCAGCTGATATGTCATTCAAGATCACTGTACAATTCCTGGGCTAATTAATTATGGCATTCCCCCGCCCCCCAATCATTTAGATTTCAGGAGGATTTCTGGTCTTGAAACAGATATTGAACACAGAGATCCTGGGATACTGAACACAGAGACCCCGGGCAGCTGCAGGGCCCAACAGCCAGGCGTTTGTCATCATAGGAGCCAGTCAACCAGCTTGGACCAGAGAGCAAGTCAGGACTTGTGCCAACCAAGTGCATTTTGTACCCCATTTACCACGACAGGTGGGGGCAGGGAGCCGGTCGAGGACTGGTTGGGGGGCCAGGTGGCAGGGGCAGCAGAGCCATTGGCAGAATTTTCAATTCAGGACATTTGTAGGTTAGTGCTGCTGTTCAGCTTTTTAAGCAGAGGGGCAGAGAGATCACCCACAGGATGAAACAGCTTCCTCTGAAATATTGCCTCCTGACTCCACTGTTTCATCTCCGATGGCTTCTGCCTCCCTCTGCCCTCTCCTTTCAGGCCGCCTTCCCACCGTCACCGCAGGGTGAGCCCGAGCTGATGAGGGCACCTGGCTTTTGTGGCAGCTCTTCAAAGCTGGAGGTCAGGTGTGTTTCTAGGATTTAATTAAGCTGGAAATGAAACCCAGCCCTGGAGTGGCTCATCGTCTTTATTATCACATTTCTTACTGCTTGTCAGGCCACACAGTGGCTCCAGGTCTTGAAAAGGAAAACGCGGGATGCTTCCCAGAAAGGGCTCAGTTCATCTGTTTCACACGGCATTTCCTCCATTTTAGCAGGATGGGAAAAAAGACAGTATTCAGGGACATTTCTTGGGAAAAGAATGACCTTACAACGAATAAAGGAAAATGTATTTTGAAATAACACAGTTTCAAGTATATTTTCTTATTACAAAATGTGCCCATGATAAAAATGTGTAAGATACAAAAACATAAGAAAAAAGAAGTCATCTGTGATCTTACTGATGAGAAACACCACTGTTAAATATATGGTCTCCTTCCTGTTAAGTACGGGTGTATGTTCAAGGCTTAAGGGAGTGGGGCATCCCTGGTGGCTCAGATGGTAAAGAATCCGCCTGCAGTGCAAGAGACCCAGATTCAATCCCTGGGTCAGGAAGGTCCCCTGGAGAAGGAAACAGCAACCCACCCCAGTATTCTTGCCTAGAGAATTCCATGAACAGAGGAGCCTGGCAGGCTTTATAGTCCATGGGTCACAAAGACTCAGACACAGCTGAGCAACGAACACTCACTTTATTTCAGGGAAAGACAGACAAAGAAAGAGTCCCGTCTTTGGGGTAGAAGAGTCCTGTTCCTATAAGGGTTATGATTCACTCTATATATAATCCTTTTTTTTCCCTGGCTGCTCCACTCCACACAGCGTGTGAGGATCTTAGCTTCCTGATCAGGGCCTAAACCCAAGCCTTCTGCACTGAAAGTGTGAAGCCTTAACCACTAGACCACCAGGGAAGTTCCACCTTGTTGTTGTTTTTTTTTTTTTTTTAAGTGTATGGATATATTCACTAATATTATTTCACATCAGATGCTAATTCACTAAGATCAACGAGCTTCCCCACCCCCACTTTCAAGCAACCCAGAACAAGGAAAAACCATCAGGCCCTCAAAGAATGTCCATGTTTGGTAATACTGCAGACTATCACACTGCAGGCATGTTTTCCATGCCTAATAACATATTCTATAGTCTCTCAGATTAATCAAATGAGATGAAAGGATTTAGACACTGCTGTGCTCTGAGAAGGGGGCTTAACAGGCTCCCAAAGTAATATTGTTTGACATTCGGAGCTAGCAGACTGCAACTGCAGAGGGCATTCATTTTTTTAGGCTGATTTGCATCCGGCGGGTGGCAGTCCCCTTCATGTCCCCTTAGTGTGGCAAGGCTTGGAAGCGACGGGGCACTGACCTTTCTCGCTCTGGAGATGTGATTGCTTTCACACTGATCGCACAGAAACACTCAGCAAACCTCACACTGTTAACTCCATCCCACACCGGCAAGGCTGGCATTTCATGACTGTCATCTGGCATTAGCCAGCTGAAAACTCACTAAGATGGGGAAGCTGTGCCGAATTAATAACTTTGAAGGGAGTCATTTAATCAGTTTTCATGCAACTTGGCTAAAGGCAAGTCATAGAATCATAGACTGTGGAAGATGGAAGGGGTTTTTAAGAAGTTCTCATCCAGTGCCTTCATTTTACAAGTAGAGGAAACTGAGGACTAGAGATGGGGAGGGATTCTTTTTTCCAGGTCACAGAGCTAGGATTGAATAGTGGTTTTCAACCCTACCTGTTAGCTGCACCATATCTTAAATGAAATCACACATGACCACTGTGACTGAAGCAGGGCTGGCCTCCAAAGCTTCACAGCTCCTCGTTCAGCCCAGCTCTGAGAATCTCGGGGAAGCCCCGAGTCTCCAGGAGGCACAAATGCAAACCATCTTCCTATGACCCACTGGCTCCAGTAACATTTCCTGTACCTCCAAATATTCTTTATATAAACAAAAAAAAGATGTCCTTTTCATTATAGGGGACTGGAATGCAAAAGTAGGAAGTCAAGAAACACCTGGAGTAACAGGCAAATTTGGCCTTGGAATACGGAATGAAGCAGGGCAAAGACTAATAGAGTTTTGCCAAGAAAATGCACTGGTTATAGCAAATACCCTCTTCCAACAACACAAGAGAAGACTCTATACATGGACATCACCAGATGGTCAACACCGAAATCAGATCGATTATATTCTTTGCAGCCAAAGATGGAGAAGCTCTACACAATCAGCAAAAACAAGACCAGGAGCTGACTGTGGCTCAGACCATGAACTCCTTATTGCCAAATTCAGATTGAAATTGAAGAAAGTAGGGAAAACCACTAGACCATTCAGGTATGACCTAAATCAAATCCCTTATGATTATACAGTGGAAGTGAGAAATAGATTTAAGGGCCTAGATCTGATAGATAGAGTGCCTGATGAACTATTGAATGAGGTTCATGACATTGTACAGAAGACAGGGATCAAGACCATGCCCATGGAAAAGAAATGTAAAAAAGCAAAATGGCTGTCTGGGGGGGCCTTACAAATAGCTGTGAAAAGAAGAGAAGCAAAAAACAAAGGAGAAAAGGAAAGATATGAACATCTGAATGCAGAGTTCCAAAGAATAGCAAGAAGAGATAAGAAAGCCTTCTTCAGCAATCAATGCAAAGAAATAGAGGAAAACAACAGAATGGGAAAGACTAGGGATCTCTTCAAGAAAATCAGAGATACCAAAGGAACATTTCATGCAAAGATGGGCTCGATAAAGGACAGAAATGGTATGGACCTAACAGAAGCAGAAGATATTATGAAGAGATGGCAAGAATACACAGAAGAACTGTACAAAAAGATCTTCATGACCCAGATAATCACAATGGTGTGATCACTGACCTAGAGCCAGACATCCCAGAATGTGAAGTCAAGCGGGCCTTAGAAAGCATCACTACAAACAAAGCTAGTGGAGGTGATGGAATTCCAGTTGAGATATTCCAAATCCTGAAAAATGATGCTATGAAAGTGCTGCACTCAATATGCCAGCAAATTTGGAAAACTCAGCAGTGGCCACAGGACTGGAAAAGGTCAGTTTTCATTCCAATCCCATAGAAAGGCAATGCCAAAGAATGCTCAAACTACCGCACAACTGCACTCATGTCACACGCTAGTAAAGCAATGTTCAAAATTCTCCAAGCCAGGCTTCAGCAATATGTGAACCGTGAACTTCCTGACATTCAAGCTGGTTTTATAAAAGGCAGAGGAACCAGAGATCAAATTGCCAACATCTGCTGGATCATGGAAAAAGCAAGAGAGTTCCAGAAAAACATCTATTTCTGCTTTATTGACTATGCCAAAGCCTTTGACTGTGTGGATCACAATAAACTGTGGAAAATTCTGAAAGAGATGGGCATACCAGACCACCTGATCTGCCTCTTGAGAAATTTGTATGCAGGTCAGGAAGCAACAGTTAGAACTGGACATGGAACAATAGACTGGTTCCAAATAGGAAAAGGAGTACATCAAGGCTATATATTGTCACCCTGTTTACTTAACTTACATGCAGAGTACATCATGAGAAACGCTGGACTGGAAGAAACACAAGCTAGAATCAAGATTGCTGGGAGAAATATCAATAACCTCAGATATGCAGATGACACCACCCTTATGGCAGAAAGTGAAGAGGAACTCAAAAGCCTCTTGATGAAGGTGAAAGAGGAGACTGAAAAAGTTGGCTTAAAGCTCAACATTCAGAAAACGAAGATCATGGCATCCAGTCCCATCACTTCATGGGAAATAGATGGGGAAACAGTGGAAACAGTGTCAGACTTTATTTTTCTGGGCTCCAAAATCACTACAGATGGTGACTCCAGCCATGAAATTAAAAGACGCTTACTCCTTGGAAGGAAAGTTATGAGCAACCTAGATAGCATATTCAAAAGCAGAGACATTACTTTGCCAACAAAGGTCCGTCTAGTAAAGGCTATGGTTTTTCCTGTGGTCATGTATGGATATGAGAGTTGGACTGTGAAGAAGGCTGAGCACGGAAGAATTGATGGTTTTGAACTGTGGTGTTGGAGAAGACTCTTGAGAGTCCCTTGGACTGCAAGGAGATCCAACCAGTTCATTCTGAAGGAGATCAGCCTTGGGATTTCTTCGGAAGGAATGATGCTAAAGCTGAAACTCCAGTACTTTGGCCACCTCATGCGAAGACTTGACTCATTGGAAAACACTCTGATGCTGGGAGGGATTGAGGGCAAGAGGAGAACGGGACAACTGAGGATGAGATGGCTGGATGGCATCACTGACTCGATGGACGTAAGTCTGAGTGAACTCTGGGAGTTGGTGATGGACAGAGAGGCCTGGCGTGCTGTGATTCATGGGGTCGCAAAGAGTTGGACACAACTGAGCAACTGATCTGATCTGATCTATTAGACTGATAAAGAACTCAAATTAGAAACAGAAATCTCACAGTTTTCTCATTTGAAATAGGAAGACATTAATGGTCCCTGTGACAGCAAGTGAAATACCTATTATAAGTTGAACAGACAATGCCAATAAGTAGGCATGGTGATAGCCTCTCCCAGCATCAGTTTTAGCCACTATAAAAGGTCATGTGGTTTAGGTGGGCTAAGCCCAGCCCTGGCTCCAGGAGTAATTCAGAACTGGCCCAAGACAGTTAGCTCTGGGTAACCACTGAAGCAGCAAAGATCAAGAGTAACTCAGATCCACTGTGAAGACCAACACCTGCCTTGGCTTGGGCAAATAAAATAAGATTTACTAACTGAAGGATACAGAAGGAAGTCGGGGTGGTAAAAACATATACAGCAGAGAGGTGGACAATATTCTCCAAAGGAGTTACCAATTTCATTTTAATAACTTTCCTCCAATCCCAGCTGCTCAGTGTAGCATGTGGGATCTTAGTTCCCTGACCAGGAACCCTGCTTTGGGAGTGCGGAGTCTTAACCACTGGACCAAATAGGAAGTCACTTTTTTTAAATAACTTTTTTCCAAAGGAATTATAAATTTCTAAACAATAAACCCCCAAATGCTGTTGTTGTTATTCAGTTGCCCAGTCATGTCTGACTCCTTGCAACCCCATGGACCGCAGCCCGCCAGGCCTCTCTGCCCCTCACCATCTCCCGAAGTTTGCCCAAGTTCATGTTCATTGCATCAGTGATGCTGCCCAGCCATCTCATCCTCTGACGCCCTCTTCTCCTTCTTCCCTCCATCTTTCCCAGCATCAGGGACTTTTCCAATGAGTCATTTGTTCACATCGGATGACCAAAATATTGGAGTTTCAGCTTCAGCATCGGTCCTTCCAATGAGTATTCAGGGTTGATTTCCCTTAACATTGGCTGGTTTGATCTCCTTGCTGTCCAAGAAACTCTCAGGAGTCTTCTCCAGCACCACAGTTTGAAGGCATCATTTCTTCAGCACTCGCCTTCTTTACAGTTCAGCTCTCAGAACTGTACGTGACCACTGCGAAGACCATAGCCTTGACTATATGGACCTTTGTTGGCAGGGTAACATCTCTGCTTTTCAACATACTAAGTTTGTCATCGCTTTCCTGCCAAGAAGCAAACGTCTTCTGATTTCAAGTCACCATCTGCAGTGATTTTAGAGCCCAAGAAGAGGCAATCTGTCACTACTTACACCTTTTCCCCTTCTATTTGCCATGAAGTAATGGATCTGGATGTCATGACCTTAGTTTTTTTTAATATTTAGTCTTAAGCCAGCTCTTTCACTCTCCTTCACGTTCATCAAGAAGTTCTTTAGTTCCTCTTTGCTTTCTGCCATGAGAGTGGTATCATCCACATATGAGGTTGTTGATGTTTCTCCCACCTATCTTGATTCCAACTTGTAACTCATCCAGCCCAGCATTTCTCATGATGTGCTCAGCGCATAGGTTAAACAAACAGGGTGACAGCAGACAGCACTGTCGTACTCTCTCCATCTTGAACCAATCAGTTGTTCCATACAGGGTTCTAACTGTTTCTTCCTGATCCGCGTACAGGTTTCTGAGGAGACAGGTAAGATGGTTCGGTATTCCCATCTCTGGTGTTCCCGTCTCTCTAAGAGCTTTTCACAGTTTACCATGATCCACACAGTCAAAGGCTTTAGCATAGTTGATGAAACAGAGATAGATGTTTTTCTGGAATTCCCTTGCTTTCTCCATAATCCAGTGAATGTTGGCAATTTGATCTCTAGTTCCTCTTCCTTTTCTAAACCCAGCTTGGACATCTGGAAGTTCTTGGTTCGTGTAATGCTGAAGCCTAGCATGCAAGATTTTAACCATGATCTTACTAGCACGGGGGATAAGTACAACTGTCCTATGCTGAGCACCTTCTTTGGTACTACCCTTCTTGGGGATTTCGGATGACGATTGACCTTTTCCAGTCCTGAGGCCACTGCTGGGTCTTCCAGATTTGTTGGTATAATGAATGCAAAGCCTTGATGGCATCATCCTTTAGGGATCTGAATAGTTCTGCTGGAATTTCATTGCATCCACTAGCTTTATTAACAGCAGTGCTTCCTAAGACCCCTTGACTTCACATTCCAGAAGGTCTGGCTCTGGGTAACTAACCACACAATTGTAGTAATGCAGTTCATCAAGACCTTTTTTATACAGTTCTTCCATGCACCCCTAATTACAGATGGTAAGCTGGAAACAGTAAGATCACATCGGACTCTTAGATACTCGACCTTACTCCATAAATAAAGCAGGGACTGCTCTGCAGCTAAGCTATTCTGATTAGGTCTTGGGGCTCCACCACTTGGGTCAGTTGTACAAAATCACTTCTTAGACTATATAATATGCAATATAAATAAAGAGCCTGTCCCAGTGCAATATCAGATCAGATCAGATCAGTCGCTCAGTCATGTCCGACTCTTCGCAACCCCATGAATCTCAGCACGCCAGGCCTCCCTGTCCATCACCAACTCCCAGAGTTCATTCAGACTCACGTCCATCAAGTCAGTGATGCCATCCAGCCATCTCATCCTCTGTCGTCCCCTTCTCCTGCCCCCAATCCCTCCCAGCATCAGAGTCTTTTCCAATGAATCAACTCTTTGCATGAGGTGGCCAAAGTACTGGACTTTCAGCGTTAGCATCATTCCTTCCAAAGAAATCCCAGGGCTCATCGCCTTCAGAATGGACTGGCTGGATCTCCTTGCAGTCCAAGGGACTCTCAAGAGTCTTCTCCAACACCACAGTTCAAAAGCATCAATTCTTCGGTGCTCAGCTTTCTTCACAGTCCAGCTCTCACATCCATACATGACCACAGGAAAAACCATAGCCTTGATTAGACGAACCTTTGTTGGCAAAGTAATGTCTCTGCTTTTGAATATGCTATCCAGGTTGGTCATAACTTTCCTTCCAAGGAGTAAGCGTCTTTAAATTTCATGGCTGCAATCACCATCTGTAGTGATTTTGGAGCCCAGAAAAATAAAGTCTGACACTGTTTCCACTGTTTCCCCATCTATTTCCCATGAAGTGATGGGACTGGATGCCATGATCTTCGTTTTCTGAATGTTGAGGTTTAAGCCAACTTTTTCACTCTCCTCTTTCACTTTCATTAAGAGGCTTTTGAGTTCCTCTTCACTTTCTGCCATAAGGGTGGTGTCATCTGCATATCTGAGGTGATTGATATTTCTCTCAGCAATCTTGATTCCAGCTTGTGCTTCTTCCAGTCCAGCATTTCTCATGATGTACTCTGCATATAAGTTAAATAAGCAGGGTGACAATATACAGCCTTGACGAACTCCTTTTCCTATTTGGAACCAGTCTGTGGTTCCACGTCCAGTTCTAACTATTGCTTCCTGACCTGCATACAGATTTCTCAAGAGGCAGATCAGGTGGTCTGGTATTCCCAATTCTTTCAGAATTTTCCACAGTTTATTGTGATCCACACAGTCAAAGGCTTTGGCATAGTCAATAAAGCAGAAATAGATGTTTTTCTGGAACTCTCTTGCTTTTTCCATGATCCAGCAGATGTTGGCAATTTGACCTCTGGTTCCTCTGCCTCTTCTAAAACCAGCTTTAACATCAGGAAGTTCACAGTTCACATATTGCTGAAGCCTGGCTTGGAGAATTTTGAGCATTACTTTACTAGCGTGTGAGATGAGTGCAGTTGTGCGGTAGTTTGAGCATTCTTTGGCATTGCCTTTCTTTGGGATTGGAATGAAAACTGACCTTTTCCAGTCCTGTGGCCACTGCTGAGTTTTCCAAATTTGCTGGCATATTGAGTGCAGCACTTTCACAGCATCATCTTTCAGGATTTGGAATAGCTCAACTGGAATTCCATCACCTCCACTAGCTTTGTTAGTAGTGATGCTTTCTAAGGCCTGCTTGACTTCACATTCCAGGATGTCTGGCTCTAGGTCAGTGATCACACCATTGTGATTATCTGGGTCGTGAAGATCTTTTTTATACAGTTCTTCTGTGTATTCTTGCCATCTCTTCTTAATATCTTCTGCTTCTGTTAGGTCCATACCATTTCTGTCCTTTATCGAGCCCATCTTTGCATGAAATGTTCCTTTGGTATCTCTGATTTTCTTGAAGAGATCCCTAGTCTTTCCCATTCTGTTGTTTTCCTCTATTTCTTTGCATTGATTGCTGAAGAAGGCTTTCTTATCTTTTCTTGCTATTCTTTGGAACTCTGCATTCAGATGTTCATATCTTTCCTTTTCTCCTTTGCTTTTTGCTTCTCTTCTTTTCACAGCTATTTGTAAGGCCTCCCCAGACAACAATATACTTGGACACAAATATAACCCTTTATCATTCTTAGCCTTCCTTGGCTAACATAGACTGGACTAGTGATTCTCTAAATTTAGGACTGTCTGACCAAAGGGGAACTGAGTTACCCTTTCCTTATTAGTTAGGCCAAGAAGTTCTTAAACCAGCAATGAGGTCTTTCTTGTAGCATAACTATAACTCATCATTGTAGAGACTGGCTCAAAGACAGACATGTGCCCTAGCTGGTCCCATCAGAGGAATGTTCAGCATTTTTGTTTGACAGCATAGGTAGAGATATTCTTTTCCAGTGATATTAACTAACAAGCAAGTGGGGCTTTTTTCATATCATCTGCTTTACTAGTGGCAAAAGGGGGCCCCACCTTAGGATAAAGCTGACACCATGGACAGAATAACAAAACCAGAAAGAAACTCATTCCTTCTTGGCATCACGGAGCTCCTTGATCAACCATCACCTAAAGTCAGCACTTCTGGAATTTACATTCCACAAGCCAATACATTTCCTGTGTTGAAACCAGACTGATTTGTGTTCTTCCACACTCGCGATGGAGGGCACTCTTACTGATATGCAAACATGGTGGTTCCCAATTTCACGCAAGCCTGAGGACACATTTAATTGCTTCTAATCTCATGAGGGAAATTCACTTTAAGAATTATGCAGAATTAGGCCAGTAAATCCAATCCTTCAGTCAACAGTTCAGGCCAACAAACATTATGTGGAAGCCTAGTCTGTGCTAGAAACTGTGTTAGGCAGTGAGCCCAAATGGAAACCCTGCTCTCGAGGCAATAACCTCTAACCAAATACTGACTGTTGCAATGAAGTTAGAGGGTCTGCAAGTTATTTTTCAATATTTCAAAAGGTCCAAGAAGAAAATAATCACATCTTTAACCAGAATAAGACTAGATTGACTGTGTATAGGACGCTAATTACTTTTGAATATGGTAACTCTGGTTATTCTAAAGTTCAGATTGGAAGTTAGAAATGGAAAAATGAATCTGAATTCTGTTTTCTTTTTATGGCAGGAAATCTTCCAATGTAGGGAGATTCTGTTAGAAAGAAGGAAAAAAATGAGACAAGGAGGTGGGGGTGAGGGAGGAAGGGAGGGAGGGAAAAAAAGGAAGAAAGTAATTAAATCACTGCAATGGGGAAGGGCGGATTGATCTGCCAATCAGTTCTTTCACACTTGCTAAGGAAAGAGATGGGAATACCAGACCACCTGATCTGCCTCTTGAGAAACCTGTATGCAGGTCAGGAAGCAACAGTTAGAACTGAACATGGAACAACAGACTGGTTCCAAATAGGAAAAGGAGTACATCAAGGCTGTATATTGTCACCCTGTTTATTTAACTTATATACAGAGTACATCATGAGAAACGCTGGACTGGAAGAAGCACAAGCTGGAATCAAGATTGCTGGGAGAAATATCAATCACCTCAGATATGCAGATGACACCACCCTTATGGCAGAAAGTGAAGAGGAACTAAAAAGCCTCTTGATGAAAGTGAAAGAGGAGAGTGAAAAAGTTGGCTTAAAGCTCAACATTCAGAAAATGAAGATCATGGCATCTGGTCCCATCACTTCATGGGAAATAGATGGGGAAATAGACACTGGAAACAGTGTCAGACTTTATTTTTCTGGGCTCCAAAATCACTGCAGATGGTGACTGCAGCCATGAAATTAAAAGACTCTTACTCCTTGGAAGGAAAGTTATGAGCAACCCAGATAGCATATTCAAAAGCAGAGACCTTACTTTGCCAACAAAGGTCTGTCTAGTCAAGGCTATGGTTTTTCCTGTGGTCATGTATGGATGTGAGAGTTGGACTGTGAAGAAGGCTGAGTGCCGAAGAATTGATGCTTTTGAACTGTGGTGTTGGAGAAGACTCTTGAGAGTCCCTTGGACTGCAAGGAGATCCAACCCGTCCATTCTGAAGGAGATCGGCCTTGGGATTTCTTTGGAAGGAATGATGCTAAAGCTGAAAGTCCAGTACTTTGGCCACCTCATGCAAAGAGTTGATTCATTGGAAAAGACTCTGATGCTGGGAGGGATTGGGGGCAGGAGGAGAAGGGGACACCAGAAGATGAGATGGCTGGATGGCATCACTGACTCGATGGACGTGAGTCTGAGTGAACTCTGGGAGTTAGTGATGGACAGGGAGGCCTGGCATGCTGTGATTCATGGGGTCTCAGAGTCCGACACGACTGAGCGACTGAACTGAACTGAACTGAACTGAAGGTGTCCTAAACTTTATTCTTCTGAATGATGTCATTTCTACCCCTGGTAACTTGCAAGAAAAGCTACCCTTGAAAATACCCAGAAACAAGACACCAATAAAGATGAATAAGGAACTTCGCTTTACCTCACACCACAAGAACAATGTGATATACAGACTTCTCAGAGAGGTATACCTTTCCTAGAGCTGCCATAACAAATCACACACACTGATGGCTTCAAACAACAGAAGTATATTCTGTCGCACTTCAGGAGGCTGGAAGTGTGACTCACAGTGTGAGGCCTGACTCCCACCCCAGGCTCTGGTGGGGCAGCCTGTGCAGTCTCCCCCCGTAGGGTCTGGGTATTCCCAGCATTCCCTGGCCTGTGACAGGATGATGCCAATCTCTGCCTGTCTCCACTCGGCCTTCTCTGTGCATCTCCATGCGTGAACCTTCCTCTCTTTTCTCTTCCAAGGGTAACTCACTCCAAATCCAGGATGATTTCACCTGGAAACTTCACCTGCATTCCATCTTCAAAGCCCCTATCCCCAAGACGGCCACACTTAGGATTGGAATGCATCTTTGTGACTGGCAGTATTTAAGGATCCGATTCTGTGAAAGTATCCTCCTGATCATTTGGACACTTGTATTTTCAACTGCGGAGAAGTGTTGTCTCTCGATCGACTCTTTGCAACCCCATGGACTGTAGGCCACTGGCTCCTCTGCCCTTGGGGATTCTCCAAGCAAGAATACTGGAATGGATAGCCATTCCCTTCTCCAGGGCATCTTCCTGACCCAGGGATAGAACCCAGGTCTCCTGCGTGCAGGCAGATTCTTTACCATCTGAGCCACCAGTGAAGAAACCACCATCTAAACCATCACCAGCCCCTCGAAAGCAGTACAACGGAAACTCATTCCTCCCAAATGTGTTCCTCTTCCTGCACCTCTCACTATTAACGTCCCACATTGAATCAGCTTCTCTGCTCTGTTTTCCACCTGAAATTTCCCTTGTGTCCATTTCTTTTCCATTCCACAACCACTGTTTCAACTCTTCCCAAGCATCAGCCTAACAGTTGACTCCCTGACCTTGGCTTCATCACCCCCTACCTCTAATCCATCCTCCCCACTACTGGATGATTGACTTTCCTAAAATAACAATCTGTACAAAACTTAACAATGACTTTTCCCTCTCATCTCTCATCAGACCTCACACTTACTTCCAGGATTATTTCAGCCACTTACACGCCATCCAATCCAAGAAACTCGGTCATCTCCCAAGGAGACATTTTCTCTTCTCTGAATTTCCATAATTCCTCTTCCCCAACTTGCAGTATTTAAGCAATTGGTAGTTTTAGACAGTGATCTACAGTTATTTCCACCAAGGGCTGGTCTTTGCCTCCCTAGATATTTCTGACACAAATTGAGTCATTTATTGGTCACTTCCTGAGCTTTTATTTTCATCCCTATTATTCTGAAAATGGATGCTCACTGGTAAGTTGGATCCTGGCATGGTCCTACCTCCCACCCTGCCGTAGTTGACTGGACACAAGGTGTGTGACAATTAGACTCTCTTCAGTGAACTTAAGCGTTGAAGTTGCAGTCCCTTCAGGAATTATTTATTTAAACAAAGGAGAAATTTATTTTTATTAATGTTCACAATCACGTGGTTGGTTGACCTGTTATTGGTCCACCACAAAATAAGCGTAGAAATCCAGAGTATGCATCTAGAAACTTTTATAACAATTTGACAGAGTAATTTTATGTCTATTTACACCAATGATTAAAATATAGGAATTGTATTTTGTATTTATTTTTATTTTCTAATAACTTATTCTCAGTAACTTTTGTAAAGGAAGTTGACTCACAAAAGCTCAAAAGTTACAAAAATAGTATAGAGTCCCCACGTACTCTTTGCCCAGCTTCCCTGATGGTATCATCTTTCCTCTAGCATATTGTCCAAACAAACTGTAATATTACATATAACATATAGTCCAAATATAACATAGTCCAAACTGACTGTAATATTTCATTTTCATAGTATTTTACAAAACTATCTATGTGTGACACATTAGAATTTTAAAAAACCAGTTGTTTACCACAGATTATCTGGGGGAAAAGCTAGTTTACATAATCTTATACAAAAGAAATTGAAGGTAGTGACAGAAAATGAAAAGAGAATAAACCTGCCACAGTTCTTTGGACCAACTGATTTGATCAAGTCCCTGTTCAACCCCTAGACTAGTTGTGGGCAAATTCTAGAAATGGGTTTAATAATGATTAACCTTAAAAAAGGAGAAAATTACTCTGTATTACAGAACTATAAGAACCAAATGATATAATATGTTCAAAGGTACTCTGAAAAGTACTTATAAACATAAGCCAGTGGTCTTTCCACACCAATAAAATCATTTTTATGTCCAACTTACAGTAGTGTACCATCTTAATACATAGACTGCATCTCAATATAGCACAATTATAAGAACTCCTTATTTTATAGGTGCTTGACAATTTTCAAGACCTTCCCACACACATATAAACCTATAATTCTAAATATGTCTGTTTAATCTTCACAAGGTGGTTTTCCCAGTTTCACCCAGAGAGCTCAGGAATGTCAAGCCACCCACACAGAGTCAAGCAGCCAGAAGGAGAGTCAAGACAGGAACCAGCTTTGCTTTCTCTGAACTCAGCTCCCTTTCTCTTCCCCACATCAATGTGCATTTTGCAAAAACCTAACATTAGCTCTACCCTGCAGTAATCCAACAACCCAGGGGAAGGGAAAAGATAATTTGCACAGATTTTACAACTTACATTGCTAACTTAAAAGACCTACTTAAAGAAAATACTCAGTGTTTTATGATAGTTGGCCTCTGTCACAGGGTTTCCTCTCATTTATATGTAATTCTGTCCTTTCCTTCCCCCTTCCCCCAGAGTGGCACCATAGAGGTTGCTAAGCAATTGTCCCTGACAAGGGCTCAGCGCCTGTCAATAAAGTGAAACCTTCTCCCATTCTCTGTTCCCTTTTAGTACTGAGGAGGGTGTCAATCAAAGAACATCAGTAAATGCTGGCTTTTGAGAGAAGGCAGAGAGGCCCTGACAGGCGGGGAATAAAAGATGACTATTTTTAAACTAACAAGTCCTTGCTTAAAGTAAGACAAGTTAACTAAGAGACAAGTTTCACTGCTCTGCTTTTCTGGGAGGTGAAAAGGCTCCTTCAGGTCAAACCACCATCCTGACTGGGGAAGGATGTCTTGTTTGTCCAGAGAGCAATTTTCAATGGTGTGCTACAGTTCTTTGTAAACCCAAGAGAAAAACACCTCAACAAATAGGTATCTAAAAATAAGGCTCACGGATTTAGAAGATTCTCAAAAGGTTGGCCATCACATTTAACTAAGTAAGACCTCCAGAAAATGAAGAATTGATATGAAGGGTGAGTGTGATTAAATGGTATCAAATTTATCGACCTATGTTTATATTCAATAAATACAATCCAAGTCACTGTGTGTATACCCTAACAGTGGCTGCCACCTTTGTGCAAAGAAGTGAGCCTACACAAAGACAGATACACAGAGATTAAGATAAAGGGACTTTTGCACCCGTACAAATGTATAATCTGATACAGAATTAATATCTGCATGCAGACTTGCAAGGCAGAAAATCTAGTCAAGCCAGAGAACGTCTGTCTTTTGTGTAAGATGGAAATTATCAATCAAACCACTACTCTATCCACCACCTCCCTAAAAGGAACTTTCAAATTGTCTTACCCCAAAGGGATCGAGTTCTCAGAACTCAGTTACCTTATAACATAGCAAGTTGCTCTTGAGCCGCACCTGAATCATTTTCTGAATAGACTCATTAACCTTTGCTCAAACATAAGCATATGTTCCTAGCAGGTGGCAGCATCCTTCAGTCCCTGGTAATATCAAGATCATTCCAGCACAAACACAGAAATGTCACTGTTGCCAAATTTTTCAGTTACACAGACATGTTATCATCACATGACATGGGAAATGGCACATGGCAAATTTCTGCACAGAGAGCAAATGCCTGTGAGGAAGATAATGCAGTGGGCTCAACACACAGACCCATGAGGGTCAAGTGGAAAGATAACTGACTGGCTGAGGCCATGAGAATAGAGGTGGCTGGAAAGAGCCAACCCAGGGACAAGTATTGAATTCCCCAGCAGTGTGGCACCAGGGAACACTGCATTTCCCACACCAATGCCAAGCCAGGAATTGTGAGAACAGCCCCTAAAGAGAAGTATGGGACACACTTTCACTAATATAATCTCGTAACTTTAAAGAAAAGATAAGAGACTTGCTTTTGGCTTACATATTTTTCTGAGTAAGAAACAAGGCATTCTGGATAATATGTATGTTTGGTTATTAGTTTTTAATCTTCCTGGCATTTAGTGTCCCCAGAGTGTTTACTCTCTCAACCCAAACTTCCCTTCCATCCCAGTCTCTAGCCTCAGACACAAACAGAATTTCAGAGTATCTTGGGACCCAGGTTTCAATAGCACCTTAACACAGGTACCTAAATTGGGAACCCTCAGGCTGACTGGTTTCATTTCCAGTCTCAGCCCATCACTCGCATGTCAGGAAATGGTACCCAGGCCTGTTCCATCTACGGAAATGAAACCAGTGTGGTGCAATAGAAGGAGGGTGAGTTTTGAGGTCACTGATCCTAATTTGGGCTCTATGCCTTCTCTCTGAGCTCCAAATGGCTCCTCTTTAAGATAAGGCTAGCAACCCACTCCAGTACTCTTGCCTGGAAAATCCCATGGACGGAGGAACCTGGTAGGCTGCAATCCATGGGGTCGCTAAGAGTTGGACACGACTGAGCGACTTGACTTTCACTTTTCACTTTCATGCATTGGAGAAAGAAATGGCAACCCAGTCCAGTGATCTTGCCTGGAAAATCCCAGGGAGGGGGGAGCCTGGTGGGCTGCCGTCTATGGGGTTGCACAGAGTCGGACACAACTGAAGCAATTTAGCAGCAGCAGTAATGCCCACACAAGAGAGTTGTCAAAAGAACTAAGTAAAATGCCTATCCCAATATTTACCACATAGAGTGTAGTCACTCAGTTGTGTCTGACTCTTTGCGATCCAATGGACTGAGGCTTTGGGTCCCACCAGGCTCCTCTGTCCATCGACTTCCTCCAGGCAAGAATACTGGAGTGGATTGCCAGTGCCTTCTCCAAGGGATCTTCCCAACCCTAGATCGAACCTAAGGGTTTAACTGGTCTCCCCAGGTGGCCCTAGTAGCCTGCCTGCCAATGTGGGAGACACAAGAGACACAGGTTCCATGTTTGGGTCGGGAAGGTCCCCTGGAGGAGGAAATGGCAACCCTCTCCAGTATTCTTGCCTGGGAAATCCTATGGACAGAGGAACTTGGGGGGCTACAGTCCGTGCGGCCACAGAGTCAGACATGACTGAGTGACTGAGCACACACAGGTGCTTAATAAATGCCAGTCTGCAGCCTTCCATCTGCATGTGAGGCAGATGATTGATTCAGCTTTCTGTCATCAACGACATGGAACTTAATGTATTGTAAAGTGCTCTTTATTTTTTAAATTTTTTTCATATTCATTGTGATCACCATTCAACCCACCCCCCAGCTAATTCCTCCTTCAATGTGACCAATAACCCACAAAATACACTACAGTTTTGCTAAGCAGCTAAATAACTGTGAAAGATAATACTAAAAAGAATACATAGATAACCTTGCCCTTGACCTCTGACAGTGGCAATAGGAATAGTGTGATGTTATGTGAGTGAACATATTTCTGCTTTATTGACTATGCCAAAGCCTTTGACTGTGTGGATTACAATAAACTGTGGAAAATTCTGAAAGAGATGGGAATACCAGACCACCTGATCTGCCTCTTGAGAAATTTGTATGCAGGTCAGGAAGCAACAGTTAGAACTGGACATGGAACAACAGACTGGTTCCAAATAGGCAAAGGAGTTCATCAAGGCTATATATTGTCACTCTGCTTATTTAACTTATATGCAGAGTACATCATGAGAAATGCTGGACTGGAAGAAGCACAAGCTGGAATCAAGTTTGCTGGGAGAAATATCAATCACCTCAGATATGCAGATGACACCACCCTTATGGCAGAAAGTGAAGAGGAACTCAAAAGCCTCTTGATGAAAGTGAAAGTGGAGAGTGAAAAAGTTGGCTTAAAGCTCAACATTCAGAAAATGAAGATCATGGCCTCCGGTCCCATCACTTCATGGGAAATAGATGGGGAAACAGTGGAAACAGTGTCAGACTTTATTTTTCTGGGCTCCAAAATCACTGCAGATGGTGACTGCAGCCATGAAATTAAAGGACGCTTACTCCTTGGAAGGAAAGTTATGACCAACCTGGATAGCATATTCAAAAGCAGAGACATTACTTTGCCAACAAAGGTTCATCTAGTCAAGGCTGTGGTTTTTCCTGTGGTCATGTATGAATGTGAGAGTTGGACTGTGAAGAAGGCTGAGTGCAGAAGAACTGATGCTTTTGAACTGTGGTGTTGGAGAAGACTCTTGAGAGTCTCTTGGACTGCAAGGAGATCCAACCAGTCCATTCTGAAGGAGATCAGCCCTGGGATTTTTTTGGAAGGAATGATGCTAAAGCTGAAAGTCCAGTACTTTGGCCACCTCATGCAAAGAGCTGACTCATCTGAAAAGACTCTGATGCTGGGAGGGATTGAGGGCAGGAGGAGAAGGGGAGGACAGAGGATGAGATGGCTGGATGGCATCACTGACTCGATGGACATGAATCTGGGTGAACTCCAGGAGTTGGTGATGGACAGGGAGGCCTGGCGTGCTGTGATTCATGGGGTCACGAAGAGTCGGACACGACTGAGCGACTGATCTGATCTGATGTGAGTGAACATATCAAATCTCATGGAAAGCTTACACCTTCCAGGTTACCCAGAAACAGAGACGGCTCTCCATGTAGTGACCCACCATTCTCTGCAGTGCTCACTGATTCTATACTGTGACTTGTGATTTTAAAAAGACCTATTACCCACAGCTCTGTTACCCATCCCCTGCAGCTGTCTGTGTGTGAGCAGGTGGGAGCATAGAGATGGCTCTCCCATGTTGGGGACAGAACTTTGCACAAACACTGGGCTACACAGGAGGTCTGAGCACTGCCTCGGTGTCCCTCACATGACCCCCAAATCGGAGCAATGTCACTGTCTTAAAGAAACTCAGAAACACATCCCTAGCTGTCTGACAGAGATGACCAGACCTTGAGGATGAGAGAACGAAGGCTAGAATTACAAACAAAACACCAAAGGTGACAATTGCAGAAGCTTTCCCGCTTCTCTCCATGTTTATAGTGGCTGAGAAGTGTGTGGGTGAAGCAGGACATCTAACAAATCACAGAAGCACTTCACTTTGCCCCTGACCTGTGCTTCTCAAATGGTGCTGCACCCACCATACTTTAAAATTGGATTTGAATTCCAAGATAAGTACTTCTCCTACTGAAAATGTTACAAAAGCAAAATTGAGAATTGTCACAAATTCCATTTTCAGTAAAACCAGGACAGCTATAATCTACAGACTCCAAAAAATCTGCATAAGAGCCCTCAAAAGCCCCTGAAATGAGGCAGAGGCTGTGCAAGAGGTAACAAGAATAAGCATGGGGTGAAAAGGGTCAGCAGAGGCCAATCTCAGAAAGTTCCAGTAAAAAGATATGCTTCCTGGATATGAGGACTCCTCCTGAGGTAAACGACATCTCGTGTTTGTCACAAAGAGTGCAGAAATTGGGGTACACAGCCAGGAAGAAAAAGCCCTCTAGGACTCAATTTGATTTGGAAAGACAGAGGAAATGAGGCTATACTCAGAAAAAAGAAAAAAAAAAGGCACAGAAAAACTATATTTTCAGGCAACAGTCTGTCTCTGCAGCAACAAAACAAAGAAGACCCTTGGGTTGTGACATCTGGAAGTCTAATCTGGGAATCCAATACCCACTCCCACCATCACCAAGGAGCTGCCACCAGGAGCTCATCCAGAAAAATAAAACTGATTTAAATACGAATAATAAAGAGATATCGAAAAGATAACACAAACTTACTATAAGAAAAACAGGAGAGAGGGGCAAAACTTACCAATAGACAAAAACCTTTATGAGAAAAATGGTGCCACAGAACAGACTGAAACTGTGACCAAGCATTTTACCAGAATTTATATTCAATATTAATGAAATACCTCACTGAATAAGGACCATAATGCAAAAGTGGAGAAATTCAAGGAAAAAGATGATGAAACAACAGAAATATTGTTCTTTCACATTAGTTTTTCTTAAGGTCATTGCTAAGTAGAGACACATTTAACTGTACAAAGAAAGCACTTTCTTCAATTCATTGGCTAATATCAGGTAATAAAAGAAGAGAAAGTTTTAGGAAGTAGATAATACTAATTTATATTGAGCACCTATTTGGGAAGTAATAGATGCCTGAAAGCGGAGAAGGCAATGGCACCCCACTCCAGTACTCTTGCCTGGAAAATCCCATGGATGGAGGAGCCTGGTGGGCTGCAGTCCATGGGGTCGCTAAGAGTCGGACACGACTGAGCGACTTCACTTTCACTTTTTCGCTTTCATGCATTGGAGAAGGAAATGGCAACCCACTCCAGTTTTCTTGCCTGGAGAATCCCAGGGGCAGGAGAGCCTGGTGGGCTGACGTCTATGGGGTCACGCGGAGTCGGACACGACTGAAGTGACTTAGCAGCAGCAGATGCCTGAAAGAGTAGGCAGTGACCTCCCTGATAGTCCAGTGGTGAGACTTCGTCTTCCAATGCAGGGGGTGAGGGTTTGATCCAGTGCAGGGGGTGAGGGTTTGTTCCCTGGTCAGGGAGCTAAGACCCCATATGCATTGAGGCAAAAAAAACAAAAACATAAAACAGAAGCAATATTGTAACAAATTCAATAAAGACTTTAAAAATAGTCTACATCAAAAAAAAAATCTTAAAAAGAAAGTAGGTGGCCATAGAAAATTCTAAGTATGGAAGTAACTACTAAAATAAAAATTCAAACCATAAGTTACAGAACTACAAACCAACAAAGGAAAAGGGCAAACTACATAGTGAATGACTTTTTTAAGAAAAGAAAAGAGAAAACAAATGTAAAATAATTTAACGTAATCAAATCAAATGCATCTGTTATATAAAAAAAATAAATGAGAAAACTTATGTATTAAAAGAAAGAAATGTTCAGAGTGGCTCACAAAGCAAAACTCTGCCAAAATTAAAAAGACACACTTTTTTGGATGAGGTTTCACAGATCACATCTTCTTTATCCACTCATCTGTCAATGGACATAGGTTGCTTCCATGCCTTGGCCATTATTAATAGTGCTACTATGAACACTGAGGTAAGGGAGCACGTTTCTTTTTGAATTATGTTTTTTTAAGGAAACTCCATACTGTTCTCCATAGTGGCCAAATTACATTCCCACCAACCGTGTAGGAGGGTTCCCTTTTCTCCACATCCTCTTCACACTTACTGTTTGTAAATGTTTTGATTAAAATGCCATTCCTACCTTCATGAGGTGATACTTCATTGTAGTTTTGATTTGCATTTCTCTAAAGACCCAGATGCTGGGAAAGATTGGGGGCAGGAGGAGAAGGGGATGACAGAGGATGCAATGGTTGGATGGCATCATCGACTCAATGGACGTGGGTTTGGGTGGACTCCGGGAGTTGGTGATGGACAGGGAGACCTGGAGTGCTGCGGTTCATGGGGTCACAAAGAGTCGGACATGACTGAGTGACTGAACTGAACTGAATAATTAATGATGTTGAGCATCTTTTCATGTGCCTTTTGGCCATTTGTACGTCTTTTTGGAGAAATGTTTATTGAGATTTTCTTCCTATTTGTTGATTGGGTTATTTTTTAGACACATCTTTAAAAAGTGATTCAAAAAACAGAAAAGAGGCCTGAGTAGTTGCATCATGCAATACAAAGAGTTACACAAAGCAGGGATCACAGTATTAACCCTAGACCAGGTAGAAGTATTGCTCTAAAACACAGCATTATATGAACCAAAGAAGGGCAGTTGGTAATGGTTGCTGTCAAAATGGAAGATGTTCAAGTTATGAAGATCAAATAATTTAGCAGCAAAATTCACAAATCAGAAATTTCAAGAAATATGAGGAGAAATAAAGAAATGCCCTAATAACAGGAGAATACTGTTTCTGTCAGCTCTCAGCAGTTAAGTGACCAAAAAAGCGTAACAAGAGACAAAGATAGAAAACCTAAATAAGAAAGCTGATGAAGTGAGGCAGACCTTGGAAATACTGCAGGTTCAGAACCAGAAGAAAGAAAGTTACTGCAATAAAAAAAATATTGCATAAAGTGAGTCACATGAATTTTCTGGTTGCCAAGAGCATATAGAAGTTATATTTATACCATTCTGTAGTCTATTGAGAATGCAATAGCATTATGTCTAAAAAATATACATACTTTAATTTTAAAATATTTTATTTCTTAAAAATTCTAAGCATCATCCAAGTCTTCAGTGAATAGTAATCGTTTTTGCTGGTGGAGGATCTTGCCTCAGAGTTGAGAGCTGCTGACTGACCAGGGTATTGGTTGCCATAGGTTGAGGTGGCTGTGACAATTTCTTAAAATGAGACAATTAAATTTGCTGCACAGATCAACTCTTCCTTTTATGAATGACTTCTCTGCAGCCTGCAATGCTGTTTAATAGCATTTGACCTAGTGGAGAGCTTCTTTCAAAACTGGAGTCAATCCTCTCAAACCCTGCTGCTGCCTTATCAAGTAAGTTTATGTAATATTCTAAATCCTTTGTTGTCATTTCATCTTCACAGCATATTCACCAGGAGTAGATTCCATCTCAAGAAACCACTTTCTTTGCTCATCCCTAAGAAGCAACTCATGATCCATTCAGATTTTATCATGAGGTTGCAGCAATTCAGGCTCCACTTTTAATTTCAGTTCTCTTGCTATTGCCACTACATCTGCAATTACTTCCTCTACTGATTCTTGAACCTCTCAAGGTCATCCATGAGGGTTGAATGTCCTTCTAAATTGTTCTCCCAAACTCCTTACTGTTGATATTAGTAAACAGTTCTTATAAACTCCTGTTACTGTTGGTATTTTTATCTTTTCTCACAAATATTCAAATGGCAGCTAGAATGGTGAATCTTTCCCAAAATATTTTCAATTTATTTTGCCCAGATCCATCAGAGGAATCACTATCTATGACAGCTATAGCCTTACAAAATATATTTCTTAAATAGTAAGATTTGAAATTTGAAATGACCTACGGGCTGTGGTATGAAAGCTGTGTTGTTGTTCAGTCACCCAGTTGTGTCTGACTCTCTGTGACCCTGTGGACTGCCGCATGCCATGCCTCCCTGTCCCTCACCATCTCCTGGAGTTTGCCCAAGTCCATGTTCATTGCTCAGAGATAAAACAACGTTGACTTTGTACATCTCCATCAGAGATCTTGGGTGACCAGGTGCCTTGTCAATGAGTAGTCAGATTTTGAAAGGAATATATATATATATTTGGAGCAATAGCCCATCCAGTTATGCTATCCTCCAGGGTTTGTTGTTCCAGTTAGACAACACAGGCAGGGTAGAATTAGTGCAATTCTTAAGGTCCCTAGGGTATGGGAAGTGGCTGATGAGCCCTGGCTTCAGCTTCATGTCACCAACTTCATTAGCCTCTAACAAGAGAATTAGCTTATCTTTTGAAGATTTGAAGCCAGGCAAGCTTATCCTCTCTAGTTATGAAAGTCCTAGATGGCATCTTCTTCTAATAGAAAGCTATCTGCCTACACTGACAGTCTGTTGGTTAGTGTAGCCACCTTCATGAATTATCTTATCTAGATCTGCTGAAGAATATGCTGCACTTTCCACATCAGCTGCTTCACTTGCACTTTTGTTACAGAGATAGAGATGGCTTCTTTCCTTGAACCTCATGGACCAACCTCTACTAGTTTCAAATTTTTCTTCAGTGGCTTCCTCACCTCTCTCAGCCTTCACAGAATTGAGGACAATTAGGACCTGGCTCTGTATTAGGCTTTGGCTTAAGGGAATGCTATGGTTGGGTTGATCTTCTATCAAGACCACTCAAACTTTTTCCCTATCAGCAATGAGGCTGTTTCACCTTATCATTCATGTGTTCATTGGAGTAGCATTTTTAATTTCGTTTAAGAACTTTATTCACCACTTGGCTAACTGGCACAAGAGGCCTAGTTTTTAGTTTGTTGGGTTTTCAACATGCCTTCCTCACTAAGCTTAATCATTTCCAGTTTTCAATTTAAACTGAGAGACGTGACTCTTACTTTCACTTAACCACTTAGAACATTGGAGGGTTATTAATTAATTGGCTTAATTTCAATATTGTCATTTCAGGAAACAGGGAAGCCCAAGGAGAGGAAAGAGATGGGGAATGGCTGGTGAAGCAGTCAGAACACACACATTTATCAATTAAGTTCATCACCTTATGTGGGCAAGGTTCACGGCATCTGTAAACAATGACAATAATAACAACAAAGATCACTGGTCACAGACCATCGCAAAAAAAAACATAATAACAATGAAGTTTTTGAAATATTGTAGTGATGGTGGTTTAGTCACTAAGTCGTGTCTGACTCTTGTGACCCCATGGTCTGGGGCCTGCCAGGCTCCTCTGTCCATGTGATTCTCCAGGCAAGACTACTAGCGTGGGTTGCCATTTCCTTCTCCAGGGGATCTTCGCAACCCAGACATCGAACTCGGGTCTCCAGCATTGCAGGCAGATTCTTTACTGACTGAGCTAAGAGGGAACCAAAATATGAAACAGAGACACAAACGAGCAAATGCCATTAGAAAACTGGCACCAACAGACTCGTTCAACACATGTAGCCACAACCTTCAACTTGAGGGGAAAAAAAAAAGTGGTATCTGCAAAGTGCAGTAAAGCAAAGTGCAATAAAATGAGGTCTCTAAGTTTCATCTAGTCAAGGCTATGGTTTTTCCTGTGGTCATGTATGGATGTGAGAGTTGGACTGTGAAGAAGGCTGAGTGCCAAAGAATTGATGCTTTTGAACTGTGGTGTTGGAGAAGACTCTTGAGAGTCCCTTGGACTGCAAGGAGATCCAACCAGTCCATTCTGAAGGAGATCAGCCTTGGGATTTCTTTGGAAGGAATGATGCTAAAGCTGAAACTCCAGTACTTTGGCCACCTCATGCGAAGACTTGACTCACTGGAAAAGACTCTGATGCTGAGAGGGATTGGGAGCAAGAGGAGAAGGGGACGACAGAGGATGAGATGGCTGGATGGCATCACTGACTCGATGGACGTGAGTCTGAGTGAACTCCGGGAGTTGGTGATGGACAGGGAGGCCTGGCGTGCTGCGATTCACGGGGTCGCGAAGAGTCGGACACGACTGAGCGACTAATCTGATCTGATCTGAATCCTGATTAATATATACCAAATTCATGACCCTAAAATAAAAATTCATTTTAGGTCCCCATGGAATAGTTATGAAATTTGACCATGTATTAGGCCACAAGTAAAATTCAACAAATTTCAAAATGTAAAAATAGAACAGGAAGGTTTTCCAATCACAATGGACTAAAACTAGAATCTAATTATAAAAGGAGAAAACAAAAGGGTCCTACTACTCCTAAAAGTAAAGCTTTTTCTCTTAACTCTTGAATCAAAAAGAACTAAATTGAAATCACAGAATTTCCAGAAAGCATGGATGACAAAAAAAAAATAGAACTTGTAAAAATCAGCTAAAATAGTTTTCACAAAATAATAACTTTAATAGTTAATAACCTAGTCAGCTAAAATAATAGTAAAATAATTAAGTATATATTCCACTTTTATATGACAGAATTGATACTTTTGAATTGGGGTGCTGGAGAACTCTTGCAAGCCCCTCAGCCTGTAAGGAGATCAAACCAGTCAATCCTAAAGGAAATCAACCCTGAATATTCACGGGAAGGAATGCTGCCAAAGCTGAAGCTCCAATACTTTGGCATTAGATGCAAAGAGCTGACTCATCAGAAAATACCCTGATGCTAGGAAAGATTGGAGGCAAAAAGAGAAGGAGGTGGCAGAGGATAAGATGGTTAGATTGCATCACTGACTCAGTGGACATGAGTTTGAGCAAACTCTGGGAGACAGTGGAGGACAAGGGAGCCTGGTGAGCTATAGTCCAGAGGGTCACAAAGAATCAGACATGACTTAGTGGCCTAACAACAATAACAAACCACAGGAAAGAAATTAATAAAGGTTAATAGCAGAAACTGATTAATTAAAAACTAGGAAAACAATGGAACCAATAAAATAAAATATGATTCTTATAGGATGTAGGGAATAATAGTAAAAATATATAAATAATTCTGTATTTCATATATTTTTTTAAAGGAGGCACAAATACAAAAAGGAAAAAATGACAAGATGCACAGAAAATTAAAGTATCATGGAGAATGATTTATGAAATTCCACACAAATAAACTTGAAAATCCAGATAAAATAAATAATTTTCTAGGGGAATATAGTTTACCAAAACTGATCCCAGAAAACAAAATAGAAAATTTAAACATATTGTTTTCCATGGAAGAAACAAAAAAATTACCAAAGAGCTACTTTTTAATAAAGTACCAGGCCCTACTGGTTTCACAGTGGAAATATACTAAAACTTTGAACAGTAGATATCCAACATTAAGTGTTTCAAAATATAGAAAACATAAAGTACAAAGTAAACATAACGTTGATTAAAAAAAGTCTCCAAGATGACACAAAAAAGGAGAAGAAAACAGTATTTAAGAAAATTGCCAAGTCACATCAGTGGGAGAAAGATAGACTACTTGCTAAACAGGCAATTACTAGCCTTTTGTAGGAAAAATGAATTGGGAGCCATAAACCACATCATGCCAGTGAAACTTCAAATGGAGAAGAGATATAAATTTAAAAAGGAAAACAGAAAAGTGGTAAAATAAAAAATAAAAAAAAAAAAAAGGAGAATTCCTTTATAGTCTCAGTGAGTGAAAGGCCTTAGTTGTTCAGTCACTCAGTCATGTCCAACTCTTTGTGACCCCAAGGACTGCAGCACACCAGGCCTCCCCGCCCATCACCAACTCCTGGAGCTTGCTCAGATTCATGTCCATTGAGTCGGTGATGCCATCCAACCATCTCATTCTCTGTCATCCCCTTTTCCTCTGCCCTCAATCTTTCCCAGAATCAGGGTCTTTTCCAATCAGTCAGTTCTTCACATCAGGTGCCCAAAGTATTAGAGCTTCAGCTTCAGTATCAGTCCTTCACTGAATATTCAGGAGTGATTTCCTTTAAGATTGACTGGTTTGACCTCCTTGCAGTCCAAGGGACTCTCAAGAGTCTTCTCCAACACTACCGTTCAAAAACATCAATTCTTCAGTGCTTAGCTTTCTTTTATAGTCCAACACTCACATCCACAAACGCCTACTGGAAAAACCACAGCTTTGACTAGATGGACCTTTGTTGGTAAAGTAATGTCTCTGCTTTTTAATATGCTGTCTAGGTTGGTCATAGCTTTTCTTCCAAGGAGCAAGCACCTTTGAATTTCATGGCTGCAGTCACCATCTGCAGTGATTTTCAGATCAGATCAGTCACTCAGTCGTGTCCGACTCTTTGCGACCCCATGAACTGCAGCACGCCAGGCCTCCCTATCCATCACCAGCTCTCGGAGGTCACTCAGACTCACATTCATCGAGTCAGTGATGCCATCCAGCCATCTCATCCTCTGTCGTCCCCTTCTCCTCCTGCCCTCAATCCCTCCCAGCATCAGACTCTTCTCCAATGAGTCAACTCTTCGCATGAGGTGACCAAAATACTGGAGTTTCAGCTTGAGCATCATTCCCTCCAAAGAAATCCCAGGGCTGATCTCCTTCAGAATGGACCGGTTGGATCTCCTTGCAGTCCAAGGGACTCTCAAGAGTCTTCTCCAACACCACAGTTCAAAAGCATCAATTCTTCGGCGCTCAGCCTTCTTCACAGTCCAGCTCTCACATCCATACATGACCACAGGAAAGACCATAGCCTTGACTAGGCGAACCTTTGTTGGCAAAGTGATGTCTCTGCTTTTGAATATGCTATCTAGGTTGGTCATAACCTTCCTTCCAAGGAGTAAGCAGTGATTTTAGAGCCCAAGAAAATAAAGTCTGTCACTGTTTCCCTATCTACTTGCTGCCATGATCTTAGTCTTTTGAATGTTGGGTTTTAAGCCAACTTTTTCACTCTTCTAAGAGGCTCTTTAGTTCCTCTTCACTTCCTGCCATAAAGGTGGTGTCATTTGCATATCTGAGGTTATTGATATTTCTGCCTGCAATCTTGATTCCAGCTTGTGCTTCATCCAGTCCAGCATTTTGCATGATGCATTCTGCATAGAAGTTAAATAAGCAAAATGACAATATACAGCCTTGATGCACTCCTTTCCCAACTAGCTAGAAAGGTCTTCCTAGCTATGTTCAAAATCTGAAAGCTATAAAATCAGATTAATAAATTTGCCTATAAAGGTATTTTTAAATCTTCTGAATAGCAAAATATATCATATGGTTCCAAAAACAAATGAAAACCTGGGAAATATATACGTAACTTATTTCATGGATACAGAGTCTTAACATCATAAGAAACTCCTAGAAATAAAGGTGAAAAATATCACAGCCCAGTAGAAAAATGAGCAAACAGCATGAACAGGCAGTTTACTAAAATGGAAATACAACTTGCTCTAAGCATCCAAACATGGACTCATTCTATTAGCAAAAACCTGAAATTTTAGTAGCATACTCTATTAATGAGTTCATATGGAAACAGTCTCTCCTGTCTATCACTGGTGGGAATGTAACTCTTTCACTGAACACAATATATTTCAAAAATAAAAATACATATACACTTTGCCTTCTATTCCTCTTCTCAAAAACTATCTCATAGACATATCTACATAATGTTTGAATTGGCATTCAGACATTGTGTAAGCTTGATAATAATGGTTTGAGAACAACAAACGCCCTTCAATGACAATCAGTTAAGTAGATTATGACTCATCCTAACATGTAGTTGTGAAAACACACCAAAAAAGAGAAAGTTCTCTACATACTGATATGGAAACATCTCTCAGATAATACTGTTAAATGAGAAAATTAAAAAATAAAAAGATAAAGAACACTGTAAGCAGTACAAGTCTATAAAACTAAGGCAAGGCATGCTTTTATTTGCTTGAATATGCATAAGGAAACTCCAGAAGAGAACAGAAGAAACTATTAGTTTCTTTGGGGGAAAAGGAGAGAAAATGGGAAGCTGGAAAGAAAAATTAAGGAGAAATTTTCACTCTTGACCTTCTTTATTGTTTTTCATAAACAAAAATATTTTAAATAAATAAAAGTAAACTTGGGTCATACACAAATAAAATTAATTAATAAAACACCCTGAGGGAACCAAAATTGAAAAAGCTCATTGCAGCATTATTTACATTAGCTAGACCATGGACACAATCTAGATGTCTGTCAACAGATGAATGGATAAAGAAGCTGTGGTACATATATACAATGGAATATTCAGTTCAGTTCAGTTTAGTCGCTCAGTCGTGTCCGACTCTTCATGACCCCGTGAATCGCAGCACGCCAGGCCTCCCTGTCCATCAACAACTCTCAGAGTTCACCCAGACTCACGTTCATCAAGTCAGTGATGCCATCCAGCCATCTCATCCTCTGTCGTCCCCTTCTCCTCCTGCCCCCAATCCTTCCCAGCATCAGAGTCTTTTCCAATGAGTCAACTCTTCGCATGAGGTGGCCAAAGTACTGGAGTTTCAGCTTTAGCATCATTCCTTCCAAAGAAATCCCAAGGCTGATCTTCAGAATGGACTGGTTGGATCTCCTTGCAGTCCAAGGGACTCTCAAGAGTCTTCTCCAACACCACACTTCAAAAGCATCAATTCTTCAGCACTCAGCTTTCTTCACAGTCCAACTCTCACATCCATACATGACCACAGGAAAAACCATAGCCTTGACTAGACAGACCTTTGTTGGCAAAGTAATGTCTCTGCTTTTGAATATGCTATCTAGGTTGGTCATAACTTTTCTTCCAAGGAGTAAGCATCTACTCAGCCATAAAAAGGAATGCATTTAAGTCAGTCCTAATAAGGTGGATGAACCTAGAGTCTATTATACAGAATGAAGTAAGTCAGAAATGAAAAAACAAATACTGTATACTAACACATATTTCCTTCTGGAGAAGGCAATGGAACCCCACTCCAGTACTCTTGCCTGGAAAATCCCATGAATGGAAGAGCCTGGTAGGCTACAGTCCGTGGGGTCGCAAAGAGTCAGACACGACTGAGCAACTTCACCTTAAGGCATATATATGGTATCTAGAAAGACAGTACTGATGAAGCTACTTGCAGGGCCGCAATGAAGACACAGACAGAGAACAGGCTTAAGGAGAAAGAGTGGGGAGGCGGGAAGCAAGGAGGGGGCATGATGTATGGAGAGAGTAACATGGAAACATACATCACCATGTATCAAATAGAGAGCCAATGGGAATTTGCTATATGACTCAGGGAACACAAAGCGGGGCTCTGTAACAACCTAGAGGGGTGGGATGAGGAGGGAGGTGGGAGGGGACACAGATATACCTATGGCTGATTCATGTTCATGGCTGGCAGAAATCAACACAATACTGTAAAGCAATAATCCTTCCGTTAAAAAGAAATAAATGTAATTTTTAAATATTCAAGGTCAAGATTTCTATTTTCTATACATATAAATGTGTCTTATCTGGTAAGGAACTTTCCCTGGTTTATGACATCATCAGGAGGTTGCTTGATGCACAAAAATTAGGATAATACACAAATTTTTTAAAATGAAACTATTTTTTTGCTCAACTGTAAAATAATTTTTTAATTAAATACATAAATAAAACTGGACTGTATACTTAAAGTCACAGACACCTACAACAATTTCCCCAACATTGTGGAAATCTAGAATATCTTTAATGCATACCATAGACCAATATTCAGAGAAGGCAATGGCAACCCACTCTAGTACTCTTGCCTGGAAAATCCCATGGACGGAGGAGCCTGGGGGGCTGCAGTCCACGGGGTCGTGAAGACTCGGACACGACTGAGCAACTTCACTTTCACTTTTCACTTTCCTGCATTGGAGAAGGAAATGGCAACCCACTCCAGTGTTCTTGCCTGGAGAATCCCAGAGGTGGGGGAGCCTAGTGGGCTGCCATCTAGGGGGTGTCCGACACAGAGTCGGACATAACTGAAGTGACTTAGCAGCAGACCAATATTTGTTCTATCAGCAATTTTATCACCAGTTGACTAAAGTAAATTATATTTGAGACTGTTATATAGACACTCACACATTTGTACAATGTTCTCAAAGGTAATTTTTTTTTCAAAAATTATAGTAAGTTGAGATTTGAAACTTTAATGCAACTTCACTGAAAACTCTTCATTTTAAAAAATGTTCATCATTAACAAACATATTTATATTTTTTAACTCCCCTTGAGTTATTTTCTAACAAAATAGTCTTTGCAAGAGAAAACTTTTATGATATTGTGCAGCATTTGCTAAATTATGATGATGGAAACTGGAAATCACTGGACTTAGAATCAGAAAACATGAGCTTGAATTTGAAAGCTGTGAATTCCTTAATTTCCCTTTAGGAGCCAACCTAAGTGAACTCAGATATTGAAGGTTCCCTAGTGAAGCGACTTAGCAGCAGCAGCAGTGTCTATGGCTCCTCCCTCTAGCCAAACCTCATACCCTCTTACACACTGTCGCCTTCAAGACCTAGAGAACAAAAGGTTTGCCATCTGTTCGCTTATTTATCTTAAGGCAAGGTTTCTCAGCATTGTCACTACTGACATTTCAAGGCTGGGAATTCTTTGCTGCAGGGAGCTGTCCTGTGCGTTATAGGCTGTTTAGCAGCATCTTTGTCATCTACTCACTACATGGCAGTAGCACCCTCTCCAGCTGTGACAATTAAAAGTATCTCTGGATATTATCAGATTTCCCCCCAGAGGACATCTCAACCAATTTAAAATCACTGCCTTAAGAGTAGAACCCTCTGTGGTGGGACAGTCTGAACATCTCATATGCAGTCTAGGAGGTTTGAAGGGAAGAAAGCCTTTCCTCTATGGGAGGAAAGCATCCCATAGAGATATCTGCAGAATTTATTCACTCATTTGGGTGTGGTCAGGACTCACTAACTGAGAGCCCCCAGCTCCCACCAAAGACCTCCTTTTCTCATCCCTTTTAATCAGGAGAACACCCGACCCTTCCATACCCAGGTCTCCTGCTGCAAGAGAGGAGATTTTTGTTTCTAGCAAAGGTAACACATTCAATCTTTGTAGCCAAACCACTTCTCTGTTATCATCTACTTATTCCTCCTCTGTAATATCTGCATAATTTCCATAGCACTCCTGATCCAACATTTACAAACTGCTATAATAACAGAGTGAGAATCTAATGAGTGAAGCTCTTTTCCCAAATCTCTCACTAACATAAATGAAAAACCAGAATCAAGTTCTAGCTTGGCCACCTACTTGCTAAACATCCTTGGACAAGTTGTTTAACCTCTTTGAACCTTGGTTTCTTCAACTGTTAAATGCATGTAGCAACATCTGCTTCCAGGGGTAAGAAACAAATGATACACTCCATGCAAACACCCAGAAGGTATCTGTCCTTATTTTGTCAGTAAGGCGCCTCAGATGGTAAAGAATCTGTCTGCGATGCAGGAGACGCGGGTTCGATCCCTGGGTCGGGAAGATTCCCCTAGAGAAGAGTATGGCAAACCACTCCAGTATTCTTGCCTGGATAATCTCATGGATAGAGGAGCCTGGCAAGCTACATACAGGCCATGGGGTCGCAAAGAGCTGGACACAGTTGAGCGACAAACGTTACTACTACTACTAATTGCAACTATTCTTACCGCTTATTCCTTTTTTACCTTAACATTATCTGAAAAGCAAGCTAATAGTTCAGTTTTCCCCATTCCATTGAACTGCATGTTGAACAATGGAATTATTTAAACTGAATAATGGGCATTTTATTTTCATTATATTATTTGTTTAACTATGTATGTATATTTTCAGTTCAGTTCAGTAACTCAGTCGTGCCCAACTCTTTGCAACCCCATGAATCACAGCATGCCAGGCCTCCCTATCCATCACCAACTCCCGGAGTTCACCCAGACTCATGTCCATCGAGTCAGTGATGCCATCCAGCCATCTCATCCTCTGTCATCTCCTTCTCCTCCTGCCCCTAATCCCTCCCAGCATCAGAGTCTTTTCCAATGAGTCAACTCTTTGCATGAGGTGGCCAAAGTACTGGACTTTCAGCTTTAGCATCATTCCTTCCAAAGAAATCCCAAGGCTGATCTCCTTCAGAATGAACTGGTTGGATCTCCTTGCAGTCCAAGGGACTCTCAAGAGTCTTCTCCAACACCACACTTTAAAAGCATCAATTCTTCGGCGCTCAGCTTTCTTCACAGTCCAACTCTCACATCCATACATGACCACAGGAGAAACCATAGTCTTGACTAGACAGACCTTTGTTGGCAAAGTAATGTCTCTGCTTTTCAGTACGCTATCTAGGTTGGTCATAACTTTCCCTCCAAGGAGTAAGCGTCTTTTAATTTCATGGCTGCAGTCACCATCTGTAGTGATTTTGGAGCCCAACAAAATAAAGTCTGACACTGTTTCCAGTGTCTATTTCCCCATCTATTTCCCATGAAGTGATGGGACCAGATGCCATGATCTTCATTTTCTGAATGTTGAGCTTTAAGCCAACCTTTTCACTCTCCACTTTCACTTTCATCAAGAGGCTTTTTAGTTCCTCTTCACTTTCTGCCATAAGGGTGGTGTCATCTGCATATCTGAGGTTATTGATATTTCTCCCAGCAATCTTGATTCCAGCTTGTGCTTCTTCCAGTCCAGCATTTCTCATGATGTACTCTGCATAGAAGTTAGATAAACAAGATGACAATATACAGCCTTGATGTACTCCTTTTCCTATTTGGAACCAGTCTGTTGTTCCATGTCCAGTTCTAACTGTTGTTTCCTGACCTGGATACAAACTTCTCAAGAGACAGATCAGGTAGTCTGGTATTCCCATCTCTTTCAGAATTTTCCACAGTTTACTATGATCCACACAGTCAAAGGCTTTGGCATAGTCAATAAAGCAGAAATAGATGTTTTTCTGGAACTCTCTTGCTTTTTCCATGATCCAACAGTTGTTGGCAATTTGATCTCTGGTTCCTCTGCCTTTTCTAAAACCAGCTTGAACATCAGGAAGTTCACAGTTCACATATTGCTGAAGCCTGGCTTGGAGAATTTTGAGCATTACTTTACTAGGGTGTGAGATGAGTGCAATTGTGTAGTAGTTTGAGCTTTCTTTGGCATTGCCTTTCTTTGGGATTGGAATGAAAACTGACCTTTTCCAGTCCTGTGGCCACTGCTGAGTTTTCCAAATTTGCTGGCATATTGAGTGCAGCACTTTCTCAGAATCATCTTTCAGGATTTGGAATAGCTCCACTGGAATTCCATCACCTCCACTAGCTTTGTTCCTAGTGATGCTTTCTAAGACCCACTTGACTTCACATTCCAGGATGTCTGGCTCTAGGTCAGTGATCACACCATCATGATTATCTGGGTTGTGAAGATCTTTTTTGTACAGTTCTTCTGTGTATTCTTGCCACCTCTTCTTAATATCTTCTGTTTCTGTTAGGTCCATACCATTTCTGTCCTTTATTGAGCCCATCTTTGCATAAAATATTCCCTTGGTATCTCTGATTTTCTTGAAGAGATCCCTAGTCTTTCCCATTCTGTTGTTTTCCTCTATTTCTTTGCATTGATTGCTGAAGAAGGCTTTCTTACCTCTTCTTGCTATTCCTTGGAACTCTGCATTCAGAGTTCTGAATATGCATATCTTTCTTTTTCTCCTTTGCTTTTCGCTTCTCTTCTTTTCACAGCTATTTGTAAGGCCTCCCCAGACAGCCATTTTGCTTTTTTGCATTTCTTTTCCATGGGGATGGTCTTGATCCCTGTGTCCTGTACAATGTCACGAACCTCATTCCATAGTTCATCAAGCACTCTATCTATTCGATCTAGGCCCTTAAATCTATTTCTCACTTCCACTGTATACTCATAAGGGATTTGCTTTAGGTCATACCTGAGTGGCCTAGTGGTTTTGCCTACTTTCTTCAATTTAAGTCTGAATCTGGCAATAAGGTATTCATGGTCTGAGCCACAGTCAGCTCCTGGTCTTTTTTTTTGCTGACTGTATAGAGCTTCATGTTGTTCATATTAAATCACAAGAGACTGGTATATATTCAGCCTCAATGAAAATAAGTTAAACTTCTACTTAGTTTGAAGAGCAGAATGCCAAAATTTAAAAGATGATCCAATGAGAACAGAGGATGCAGCAGATTTAGTGAGGAACCAGTCCATTCTGAAGGAGATCAGCCCTGGGATTTCTTTGGAAGGAATGATGCTAAAGATGAAACTCCAGTACTTTGGCCACCTCATGCGAAGAGCTGACTCATTGGAAAAGACTCTGATGCTGGGAGCGATTGGGAGCAGGAGGAGAAGGGGACGACAGAGGATGAGATGGCTGGATGGCATCACTGACTTGATGGACGTGAGTCTGGGTGAACTCCGGGAGTTGGTGATGGACAGGGAGGCCAGGCGTGCTACGATTCATTGGGTTGCAAAGAGTTGGACACAACTGAGCGACTGAACTGAACTGGAGACAATATAACGAAACTGAAGTAGTTGCGGCCTTAGTTCACACCTCTCACCCATCTCCAACATTTTAAATGAGCAAATCAAAGGCCCAAACAAAATTGCCCCCACTGAAAGATATAATCTTTAGAAATGAAATGGCATGGGCCATTGCTTAGTATTCTGGTAAAAATTGGAAGAGCTATAAGAGCAAAAAAGCAAGTATAACACAATTCAGAAAAAGAATTACTCTGGAAAGCAAAAGAAAAAAATCTTTTAGACACATTGCCCTTTATTTTCAAGTAAAGAGAACAAAAATTCCTCATATGAAAAAATTTGAAGAAAAGATAAGAGATAAAATATAAAACAACGGAAGGAGATAGAGGGTAAGCTGTCAGCTCTCAGGAAAGAGAGAGATAACTTAGCACCTGAGAGAGGGGGGAAATGAGGGATTCTTCGAGTAAGACACTGAGTTTGAATGTCAGCAGTAAAAGGCAATGGCAAGCCACTCCAGTACTCTTGCCTAGAAAATCCCATGGATGGAGGAGCCTGGTGGGCTGCTGTCTATGGGGTCGCACAGAGTCGGACACGACTGAAGCAACTTAGCAGCAGCAGCAGCAGCAGTACCATCTACATGAACTAGTTGTGTGAACTCTGAGCAATGAAATCCCTCTCTGAGCCTGTCTACTCACCTATAAAATCAAGGCAAAATTTACTTCACTGGGTTATTCTAAGAACTAAACAGGAGAACAGCCTCACCTAGTAATAGGTCCACAGGACACAATAAATGTCTCTCCTTTTATTCATCTGTTTATCTCTGTTTGTTCCTTCCTTTGTCCTTCTCCATCTGTCAGACATTCTCCCAACTTTTCTTATTAATAAAAACAACACCTAACTCTTGTTTATTTTTGATAATAGGAAGCAGGTACAGAGAAAATTTTTAAATCTACAAATTATTCAAGACTTCCTAAATCATTACCTTGAGTCAACTTTCCCAGTTAGAATTATTCCACAGCTCATAAAAGTGTCTATGTTGATGCACTAAATTTAGAAATTCTACAAAGCCAATAAGAGAAAGAATATATTGACAGATGATACCTAGCTAGATGATAAATAGATGTGTGTGTGTGTGTGTGTGTGTGTGTGTGTGTGTGTGGATAGTCATTCAGTTGTGTCCGACTCTGCAACCCCATGGACAGTAGCTCGCCAGGCTCTCCTGTCCATGGAATTCTCTGGGCAAGAATACTGGAGTGGGTTGCCATTCCCTTCTCCATGGGATCTTCCCAACCCAGGGATAGAACCCAGGTCTCCTGCATTGCAGGCTGATTCTTAACAATTTGAACCACCAGGGAAGCCCAGATAGATAGATACATAGATACACAGATGCATAGAAAGGGCTGATAAATATATATACACACAAATGTGAATCCATGCATTTGGCTAGTGGGGAAACTCCCTTATTCTAGAATAACTGAGTAAGCATGATCCATTTGACAAATAGGAAAAGGAGTACGTCAAGGCTGTATATTGTCACCCTGCTTATTTAACTTATATGCAGAGTACATCATGAGAAATGCTGGACTGGAAGAAACACAAGTTGGAATCAAGATTGCTGGGAGAAATATCAATAACCTCAGATATGCAGATGACACCACCCTTATGGCAGAAAGTGAAGAGGAACTCAAAAGCCTCTTAATGAAAGTGAAAGAGGAGAGTGAAAAAGTTGGCTTAAAGCTCAACATTCAGAAAATGAAGATCATGGCATCCGGTCCCATCACTTCATGGGAAATAGATGGGGAAACAGTGGAAACAGTGTCAGACTTTATTTTTCTGGGCTCCAAAATCACTACAGATGGTGACTGCAGCCATGAAATTAAAAGACTCTTACTCCTTGGAAGGAAAGTTATGAGCAACCTAGATAGCATATTCAAAAGCAGAGACCTTACTTTGCCAACAAAGGTCTGTCTAGTCAAGGCTATGGTTTTTCCTGTGGTCATGTATGGATGTGAGAGTTGGACTGTGAAGAAAGCTGAATGCCGAAGAATTGATGCTTTTAAAGTGTGGTGTTGGAGAAGACTCTTGAGAGTCCCTTGGACTGCAAGGAGATTCAACCAGTCCATTCTAAAGGACATCAGCCCTGGGATTTCTTTGGAAGGAATGATGCTAAAGCTGAAAGTCCAGTACTTTGGCCACCTCATGCAAAGAGTTGAGTCATTGGAAAAGAGTCTGATGCTGGAAGGGATTGGGGGCAGGAGGAGAAGGGGACGACAGAGGATGAGATGGCTGGATGGCATCACTGACTCGATGGACATGAGTCTGCATGAACTCCGGGAGCTGGTGATGGACAGGGAGGCCTGGCGTGCTGCGGTTCATGGGGTTGCAAAGAGTCATACAGGACTGAGCAACTGAACTGAACTGATCTGTGTCCATTATAGTAGCCAAATAGCCATATGTGGTTACTGAGCACTGGAAATGTTACTAGTATAACCAAGAAACTGGAAATGGATTTTTCATTTTACTAAATTTTGATGAATTTGGATGCAAATATAAATAGCCACATGTGACTAGTGTCTACCCTATTGAACAGCGCAGATCTGGGCAAATCAAATCATATCATGTAAGAGGGAGGGGATATATGTATACATATATCTGATTCACATTGCTGTACAACAGAAGCTAACACAACACTGTAATTGTATTCCAATAATAAAATAAAAATTTTAAAAATCATGTAATGTAGCATATATTCAATGGAATATTACTCAGCCATAAAAAAAGGAATGCATTTGGGTCAGTTGCAGTGAGGTGGATGAACCTAGATCCTATTATACAGCATAAAGTAAGTCAGAAAGAAAAAACTATCATATATTAACACATATATATGGAATCTAGAAAGACAGCACTGATGAAGCTATTAACAGGACAGGAATGGAGACACAGATATAGAAAGCAGACTTACGGATTGGAGGGCAGGGTAGGAAGGAGAGGGTGGAGGAATGGAGAGAATAGCATGGAAACACATACACTAACAGATGTAAAAGAGATAGCCAGTGGGAATTTGCTGTACGACGCAGGGAACTCCAATCAGAGTTCTGAGACAACCTGGAGAGGTGGGATGGGGTGGGATGTGAGAGGGAGGCTCAAGAGGGAGGGGACACATGTGTACCTATGGTTGCTCCATGTTGACAAATGGCAGAAACCAACACATTATTGTAATTATCCTTCAGTTAAAAATAAAGAAAATTTTTAAAAATCATGTAATGTAGTAAGTGGAAATAATTTCATATAGGGTCACTTTCTCCATCTTGATAATTCTCTTCTCATTAATGGTGATTTGCCCACTCTCCTAATAGGAGCTAACACTCTCACAGTAGTGGCAGATCTCAGCTTCCATTGCTCACTCTGCTTCTGCCTTTACTACCACAGAGGGACAAGTAACACTGAAAAGGCCAAAGATGGAGGTGTTATTGATGAGCTAGCCTATTGGACAATTGACTAGGTAACTTGCCCAGTAGGTTTAAAAATCTCTCTATGCTTTGCACTAAATTACAAAAGATACTCTCAGGAACATTCTCTCCACAGCCTGCACAAGGTGTTTCTGAAAGCTGTTCCTGACAATGTTCCTCACCATAAGCTCATGATTCACCCAGACTGCAAATCTTTGGTAGGCCATTACTAGTCAGCTGAGGTTCACAGCTCTTGGGTCTGGAAGGAAATGTGAGCATTTCAAAAAAAGGAATTAACTGCACATCCTTTATGCAATCATCCTTAATGTTCCCCCCCCCTCAACTGCAATTTTAATAACTATGGGGACAGCTGTAAACTCCAGAATGTGCCCCTGGAAAGTACTTGAACACAGACAACTATGCTGCCATTTAAGTGGAGAACTGCTACCCTTAAAAGGCGGCCAAACTGGAAATAAGAACAATAAACTCCTGGAAAACTTGAAGATTTTACTGAAGATTCATGTAAGGTGGGGGTCCCCAACCTCTGGGATCTAATGCCTGATGATCTCAGGTGGAGCTGATGTAATAATAATAGAAATAAAGTGCACAATAAGTGCAATGCACTTGAACTCATTCTGAAACCATCTAGCCACCTCCCCAACACACTGATCCAGGGGAAAATCGTCTTCCGTGAAACTGCACCCTGGTGCCAAAAGGTTGGGGGTCACTGATGTAAAGGGAATACCCAATCTCTTCAAGGAAGCAAATATTACAGATGAACTTTCCTAATCAAAGTTAATGCTAGCTTCCCCAGCTCCTGACCTGACCTCCAAGACGTTACGCCAGTCCTTCCCAATGGTGGGATGTGCCAACTGTTGGGCACAAAGCATATACAGCCCTCAGCTGCCAATCACCCTTTCCCATATGAAGACTTGAAATGATGGAACTCAAAACAATTGTTCCTTAAAGGAAAGGATCGCCCTTTCTGTTTATTCATATCACCTTGCAGTCACCTCTTACACCGTGAGTGCTCATTAGATAGCTTTCAATTATACAAAGAGAAACACACCATAATTGGGATAAACAGAACTTTAACCATGCTATGTTACCCTTGAATGATTCAAAAGAAATTTTGAAAGTATGTTTGAAAATAGTAATGCTTAATTTGCATGAGCCTTTCATGTTATTTCCATCCTTAATGAAAATGATAATCAGAACTGTAGCTTCTCTCCCAGGAAATATTCCTTCTAGTTTCTCTCTTGCCCCAAATAAAATGCAATATCCACCCCTTCCTATATACTTCACTTCTTCTTCAGTTAATTATTTACAGAAATCTTGCCACAAATTCATCTTATATTTTCTTTTCCTACACTCTAATCTCTAGCGAATGATTATCCGAATTCCATTTCACTAATGAATTTCAGGTCAGATTAAATCAGCGCTGTTGAGAGGGGTTTTGTGTTTTTAATGAGTATATGGGGTGGCTATAGGAAGTTGACATCAAACCTTGGAATAAGTAGAACAAACAAGATCCATACTAATGGGATAAACTGGTCTTGGGTTTTCCACTTTTAGAGTCGTGCATTGCAGGGCTTTGTGGGAATCCAATTAAGGTTGCTGCTACTGCTGCTAAGTCGCTTCAGTCGTGTCCGACTCTGTGCGACCCCATGGACTGCGGCCCACCAGGGTCCTCTGTCCATGGGATTTTCCAGGCAAGAGTACTGGGGTGGGGTGCCATTGCCTTCCAATTAAGGTTACTTGAGTATATATTTGTATGATACTTGTTTAAACAGTTAAATTACTGAATCTTACAAAGGGAGTGAGGAGTGGAATCCAGGAAAAAATAAAGAACAAGAATGTTATAGTTACTACTGAGCCAAAGAGAATGTTCTGGTCACTAGACATAACCTACTCTCATCTGTGGCCTGAAGAAAATACCCACATGGTCACCCAAACCATTCCTTCTAAGTCTGCTGCTGCTTCTAAGTCGCTTCAGTCGTGTCCGACTCTGTGCGACCCCGTAGACGGCAGCCCACCAGGCTCCCCCGTCCCTGGGATTCTCCAGGCAAGAACACTGGAGTGGGTTGCCATTTCCTTCTCCAATGCATGAAAGTGAAAAGTGAAAGGGAAGTCACTCAGTAGTGTCCGACTCTTAGTGACCCCATGGACTACAGCCTACCAGGCTCCTCCATCCATGGGATTTTCCAGGCAAGAGTACTGGAGTGGGGTGCCACTGCCTTCTCCAAGTCTACTCACTAATAAACCTTCAGTATACCTGTTATCTTAGTACCAAAAAAAGTTTCCTTGGGAGGTGAGTACCATTATATGGTCACAGAAGATGAAATCTTAGCTTGTACATTAATAAATAGTTTTCTATACACATGGATCGGTTCTCAGAGCCTGGTTAAATCCAAGGCACTGACAAGTTTCGTTTCTGGGACAGTCCACTGTCATTCTGACATTGCAAACCCTTTAAGAAGTCGGCCAGTCTCTCACTCTTCCTCAATTCACTATCTTACTCTCAAAGTTCTGTGTCTGAAAACACCTTACCAAGAAGTATTCTTCTCACTACACTTGGCGAATGATTATTTTTTTTCTCCAAGAGGCTAGAGTAACAATGGAAGATGGAGGTTTGTCAACTGTCAATAAATGTGAAGTTGAAAGTTTTCATCTCTTGGCTTTATGGATAACTGTTCTGCCCCTCTATGTTTGACTTTGAAGTAAGGCACCTTCTGAATCAAACACATTTAACCCACAGGTTAAACACATTTAATCTTTCCCTTGATGGAAAGGGCATACATGTAGGAGCTGAATTCTAGAGCCAACATTTGCATTCACTTACCATATGAGATTTTATATACATGTGTGTGAGTGTGTGTGTGTGTGTGTGTGTATGTATGTGTGTAAATATAAAGTGGGCTTCCCAGGTGGTGCTAGTGGTAAAGAACCCACATGCCAATGCAGGAGACTTAAGAGACATGGGTTGGATCCCTGGGTCAGGAAGATCCCCTGGAGGAGGGCACAGCAACCCACTCCAGCATTCTTGCCTGGAGAATCCCATGGACAGAGGAGCCTGGCTGGCTACAGTCCATGGTGTCACAAATAGACACGACTGAAGCAACTTAGCACACACACACACACCATATGAGATTAGTGAAGTCCTTAACCTCTTTTACCCTCTGTGTCCTTAGCTGTAAAAATAATACTTTCATCTCAAAATTATTACAAATATCCAAGGAAACAACGTGTAAGTATCCGGCACTTTATGAGTATTCAAAAGTATTCCTATCCTTTTCCCCAAGTAATCTTTTCTGGAGAATAGCTTCAGCATTCAGAGGCATTTGTGAGTCTTGTAATATCTTACTGAAAGCAGTCATTCCAACTACTATTCTAACAGTTTTTTCTGAGATTACAAGCCCTAAGTTTATCATCCTGCATCCAATATTAGTCGTATCCTTATTATCAGCTGTAACTCTGAATGCATGGGTTTCATTATTATTAATAATGAAAAATTTTCTTATAATGCTTTCTGGAGCACTTGAATTTATTACACAAATAGTCTATGTTTAGACATCTAATGAAAGGCCAGGCACAAAGCTAATCTTTCTCTCCAATAATTACCATAGTAAAGTTGTTAATATCAAGAAAGGTGCAATTTGTTGAATGTAAACAGTTAAGTCCAAGAGGAAGCAAAGGCTTTGACCATCCATCTCTATTTATTAGAATAGTTCCCCTACTGGTCATCTCCACCTGAAATCTGTTCTCCAGCTCTGCCCCTGCATAGTCTGTGCCCAGACTTTGGAATCTGACTGTAGCTCTTGAATTACAGCCTATGTTTGTAAAAAAGAAAGACTGTAGAATGTAAAATACAATTGCAGACATGCGACAAACACAAGCCCAAGATCTAGGTGAGGGGTGGGAGTGGAATGAGCCAGAATGGAAAGAAATTACATTCTGGGCAAACAAGTATATCTCTTACAATAATTTTAGATTATATCTAGTCCTGCTGCCAGCTGTGTTATTTCTAAGTGAGACACCAAGATTTGTGAGGAAAACCAGTAAATATTTTACAAGGTAATAAAAACTTTAAAAGGCCAAAGGATCCTTTAAACTATCTGGGGAGCAGAAAAGTCCCATGCAAAGGTTTTATTTCACTGTGATTTGGTTAAATCAGTCTTGCTTCAATATCTGAAAGAGGTGTAAATAGAAGCATTCATCACAAATGAGGAACATCCTTAAAGAGAAAAAGTGTAACCCAGAGGTCAACCTGCCACTGAGAATCTCAGTGAAACTTGTCCTGACTCCCAATTCCATCATCTGTAACAGTCATAAGTCCTCTCCACAACATTTGCATGACTGAAAGTTCATTTCCTCAGACTCTGTTACCTCTGAATCTGTGTGTGTGTGTGTGTGTGTGTGTGTGTGTGTTTGCTCAGTCATATCTGACTCATTGCAAACCCACAGACTGTAGCCAGCCAGGCACCTCTGTCCATGGAAATTTCCAGGCAAGAATCCTGGAGAGAGTTGCCATCTCCTCCTCCAGATCTTCCCACCCCAGGGACCTCTGAATCTGGCTCTCTTTAAATCCACAGCAATCTCAGTCTCTTTACCAGTTTCCAAAAGAAAATCATCACTCAAAGCAAGTATTTTTTTTGATCTGGGGAGGCTTCCTGAAGACTCTAGGTGACACATGGAGATGGGTTACCTCACAGCGCACACATCTTTCCAGAACCTGCTGGTTTCACTCTCAGGTACCCCTACAGAAACCCACAAAACAATCTCTTCCATTCACCACACAAGACATTTTTAGAATATACTCTGGCCCCTTGAGACAGAAGAGGCAGGTAACTAGTACCACACTAAGTTCCTTTAAAAATGCTTTCTCTCAAAGATGCCTCTCACTCTGTCAGGAGAATTCCAGCCAAGTTTACTTTCTCCAGGTCAGTACACCCTGGCAGACAAAATGGTGTCATGGGCAGAGATGGAAAGCAGTACTTGTGAATGTTTATTATGTGCAATTGCTTTATGTTTACCCCTTACTTCTCCTGCAAAGACAACCGTCTGTGGTCTAAAGTGAAGTTCAAATTATATCCATGTCTCAGATGCAAAGAAACTGGGCTGTAACGTAACTAACTGCCCACAAAACCTAAGTTTACCCCCAGTCTCCACATTTGCCCTCTTAGCCAAAAATAAACCAGTTCCAGGTTCATTCCTCAAGCTGTGGAATCCACCAAGGAATTCGAGAAACAAAAGAAAGCTGAACTCCACCCAGCCTCCTTTCCTCTCGTTGTATTGAAATCCCAAGTGTTCCATTGAAAAACACTGCCATTGTCCTGTTGAAAGTTGGTAGCTCACTCGAGCAAAGAATGTTAAGAAAAACCTATACTCTGCTGATCTGCAGCTAACAGAAAGCAAGTGAGTCTTTTTGTATCTTTTGCTTGAAGACAAAGAAAAAAGAAATGAAGAGGAGTTTAATCCATGTAGATGCCATTTGAAATCTGTACTTTATTTCCTCCATTTTAAAAAACCTACACCAACTAGCTGACCAGACCATTTTTATTCCATATTTATGCTGACATTTCCCCACTGCAAAACCCACAGGGGAGATACTTACAAACACAAGAGTGAGGGGAGGAAAAAAAAAAAAAAAAAACTTTCATGTTCAGCCTAATCTACTTCCCACAGCATCTTTAAATATTTTTCTTTGGAGGAGCAGATGTTGGTTGCAACCTTGCACAAAGTCTGAGAACAAAAATGCCTGTTCCCTTTTGAAAAGGTCTCATCTCAAGATCCCACAGCCATCTTCTATGGAATTCCCTTATGTGTGCATATGTCCTCCTACTGAATTCATTGGTGTGTTGTGTATGTGTGCAAAAATGTGTTGGGGTAGGGTAGTGGGCAGTGAGGACAGACCTAGAGGATATGGGTAAACATTTTCTATTAGAAATGTGCCTGGGATGCGCAAAAGGCAAGAAATAGCCAGCCTAAGACACTTAAGCACTCTCTTTAGAAGGTGATACAGCATAATTTGTACAAAGAAGTATGGGATAAGTGTAAACATCCATTACCAGTGCAATCACACAATTCATCTTATGCAATCAGTGTACATAAATAAATTAGAGTTTTATAAACAGGCATGGAAAAATGTTAATAATATTTTGGTAAAACAAAAAGTAATTATAGAATAAAATGGATAGAATAATCTCATGTGTTAAATTGTGTATGTTACATTTTTATAGATTTTATGGTAATAATCACACATTCCATGACATCATATACAAATAGGTCACATGACATCATATACAAATAGGTCACATGATATATGTCCAGGAAAGGAGGTGATAATAAGCACTTGCCTCTGGATGGGAACTATAGATGTCTTTTACTTTCTTTCTTTGCCTTGTCTGAATTTTCAATTTATGCAATAATGAATATGCATTATTCCTTTCAAAATACATTTTAAAGTTTTTTTAAACGAAAAGATATGCACATGTGAAGAATCTTTTTGCATTCCTGCAGCATCAGAACCCAATTGAGAGCACCTTCTTCAAGAGGCTTTTCTGACAAACCCCACTGTCTGCAAGCTGAGATTCCCACACTAGACAGAAACTCCCCTCAGACTTCTCAGAGCATCAGGCTAATTAGGGATTGTGTCACCTTGACACTCCTGGCTTATGCTCCTGCATGGTCAACAGTAAGCATGAGCTTCCAGGGGAAGGACAGCATCTGCCTGGAACTCAGATGGACTGTTTGGAACAGAAAATGAAGCCCAACTTTCTAGATAAGAAGGACACATTCTTGTCACATTGTTTCAGGGATCTATTGCTGAATAACAAACAACTGCAAATTTAATGGCTTAAAGCAGTGGTCATATCGTTAGGCTCACAGATGCTGCAGGTTAGGAATCTGAACAGAACACGGCTTGGTTCTGCTCCACAGTGTCCAGATCCTCAGCTGTGCAGATGCCAGTGGCTGGGGGCTGACACATTTGGAGGTTCCTTGACTCCATGTCTGGTACCTGAGGCACCATGACTCAAAGTCTAGGCTCCACATGTTCACCAACACGTGGATGCACCTAATATGGCCTCTCCATGTGACCTGGGCTTCTCACCACATGAACAGAGCTGTGAGTGGCACAAGAATGCTCATTCCGTGAGTTACCCTTGGGGTTCACACAGTATCACTTCCACTGGTCGAGATAATCCTAGGTTAAAATAGTTGAGACATGGAAGCAACCTAAATGTCTACCAACAGATGAAGGGATGAAGAAGATATGGTACACATAGACAATGGACACTACTCAGCCATAAAAAGAATGAAAAAGTGCCTTTTGCGGCAGCAGGAATGGACCCCAAAATTATCACCTTATGATATACGTGGAATCTTAAAAAACAATAAAAATGAACTTATTTACAAAACAAAAATAGACACACAGACACAGACAACAAACTTATGGTCATCAAACGGGAAAGGAGGAGGAATAAAATAGAGGTTTGGGATTAACATATACATACTACTATATACAAACTAGATACTCAATAAGAACCTACTGTACAGCACAAAGAACTATATTCAATATCTTGTAATAAAGTATAATGAAAAAGGACCTGGAAAAGTACACGTGTGTATAGATACACACGTATATATACGAATCACTTTATTGTACACCTGAAACTTACACAATATTAGTAACTAAATCAACTATTTCAATGAAAAGTTGTTTGGAAAAAAAAAAGATAATCATAAGATTGCCTGATTTAAGAGGTAAGGACAGAGACTCTCTTGATGTAAAGAGTGTCAACAAATTTACAGCCATTTTTCAAAAGTCATCATACACATTTTGCTCTGTGGGAGCCAGTGGAGCTGGAGCTACAGGGAGAAAAACAGAAAGAGCTCTATATTGGGGATCAGAGGGCTTTCTGCCTTGTTTTTCCAATAACTCACTGTCTCAGTAATAAATTCCATTTTTCTGTCAGCAATATAGAAATAGCCATGTTAGTTTGAACCATGCAAAATTGCCAGTACTCAACCATTTCTGAGGTAAAAAATTACTATTGGTTGAACCTAATACTTAATCTAATGCTACATAGATATGAAGGTTGAAAAGTGATAAAATATTCCTGGGGAAGAGTATTTAATGCTCCTCATTGTTATAATGCTCCTTGCTTTTGTGCTCTCTTGAATAGGCTTTTGTAATAATTCTACTAAATTTAAAGAGAAACTGATATTCCCTACCAGCTTACTTTTTCATTACATATTGAGTCTATGGTCAGAGTGTATGTCCTGTGACTGTGGTTCTCCTCTAGTGCATCCTTCAAAACACCTTTTCTAAAACCGTCTTGAGGTTTCATTTATAGCACAATAACAAGGCTTGCTTTTTAATAACCAAATTTTGGATCCTTGCTAACTTTATATTATATTTGAACAATGTGTCAAATGCTACCATATATTAGTTAGTGATATTGTGAGGATTCAAGGTGTTACTTGCTCTCATTACTCACTAAAACCACCGGTGGTCATCAAACACCAACTATACTTATCATCAACCATATTTTCTGCTGTTGTAGATACATGACCACTGAAACAAGCTGGTGGAAGGATATAATAACATATAGTAGAGAGATCAGAGAAAGCAATGGCACCCCACACCCGTACTCTTGCCTGGAAAATCCCATGGATGGAGGAGCCTGGTAGGCTGCAGTCCCTCCGGTCACGAAGAGTCGGACACGACTGAGTGACTTCACACTTGCATTGGAGAGGGAAATGGCAACCCACTTCCGTGTTCTTGCCTGGAGAATCCCAGGGATGGGGGAGCCTGGTGGGCTGCCATCTATGGGGTCGCACAGAGTCGGACACGACTGAAGTGACTTAGCAGCAGCAGCAGCAGAAGAGCAAGAGAGGTGAAACAAGAGGCACATTACTAAAAGGTAATTTTGCCACAAAATATAACTGCAAAATAATAAGACTCTGTCTCTTGAATGGCTCTGAAAATTGGATCTAGCGACAAATTGGAAGATTTGGAATTTCCAAACACATTTTGAGTGATGGAGTAATATGCACCCTCTCAAAGACAATTTTTCAAAAGGCACAAGCCAATACTATTAACATTTGGTGTGTTCATTCTCCAGTACAGCTCTTAAGTCAGCCAGATGAGTTCCCTGATAGGGTAGTTTGCATCCATATGCAAAATAATAAAAGCCTAAATAAAGCCAATTAACGCCACAATTAATGCAGTGCATATACTGGGGGCTGCTGTGAGGAACAAGAAAGAATCTTGTTCTTGGATCCGAAAACCAAAAATTGAACTTACTAACAAGGTGACTGGAGAAGGCAATGGCACCCCACTCCAGTACTCTTGCCTGGAAAATCCCATGGACGGAGCAGCCTAGTAGGCTGCAGTCCCTCCGGTCACGAAGAGTCGGACACAACTGAGTGACTTCACACTTGCATTGGAGAGGGAAATGGCAACCCACTTCCGTGTTCTTGCCTGGAGAATCCCAGGGACGGGGGAGCCTGGCGGGCTGCCGTCTATGGGGTCACACAGTCGGACACGACTGAAGTGACTTAGCAGCAGCAGCAGCAACAAGGTGACCAAACTCACCCCATTTTCCCCCTGACTCAGTCCATTGTAACACTGAAAGTCCCATGTCCCAGGAACTCACTAAGTCCAGGAAAATGGAAACTGTTCACCGGTCTACTTACTAGACAACCTTTTTCCTTTATAAAACTCCATGTCTCTGACTGCAAAATGATAAAAATAAAGCCTAATTTGTATACCTGCTGTGAGAACAATGGAATTAATGTAGACTTTTTAATGTCTACAAACCCTTGTCCCATGACCCCAGGGCACCTGGACAGCTGCCTGGCTTCCCGTGCCCTTATGATCTTGGCCATTAACCTCTATTATAAAGATTCTGTAAGCAATTCCATTAAAGAAGAGGTGCTGCCAGCCCTTCTGCAGAACAGTCCTAAGCACTATTTAAAATCAGAGGAACCTGAAGATCCATATCCCAGAGAAGGGGACTCCACATTTAAAGCATATTTCCAGTGAGGACTAGCTTTGCATTCCCCTTGCCAAGTGACAGTCTTCACATGTAGAACTGATCCCCCTCTCCCTCCCACCCCAAACAAAAAGTAATCATAGGATCACAGGAGGGGCAGAGGGAAAGAGTATACAAGCTCTGTGTATGGCAAATTTGGAAAACATTTCTCTTCCAAGAGCCATCAGACACGTTTCCTCTGCCTAGTGCAAATTAGCAATCAGAGAAGAAAGAAAATGCTTTCAGACTATTACACTAATAAAGAAGACGTTAAGCCACTCCAGTCAGAAAGCTGAGCAGTAATAATAATGGAATTTTTCCAGCCTATCATTTAATTAAAAGTTGCCAAAATTAGCGTCTGTGCCTCTTTCTGGGCTCAGTAGTGACTGTGCCCCTCCCTCAACCATCCCTCCACTTCCTTCCCCACTCCTGCCACCCTTCCTGACTCCACACAGTCCCCCATCTTCTCTCCCCGCACCTCCCTCACACCTGGAGACAATAATGATGATGTGCATCTCCAAATGAACTGAGAAAATGAAAATTACCTTCCTAGAGGAAGGAAAGTGCATTTGACATCCACCTTGTTCCAGGACTTGAGAGACTCTGATATAATTACCTCGGAGAGGCTGTGGGCAGATGGCAAACTCGGCAGCCCTGTGTCCTCAGTCAGCAGGACACTGCCGAGATGCTCTCCATGACATTTTGTTCAAGATGTTTCCAGCACACAAAGCCGGGAACTGGCAGCCAGCAAAAGGGCCTGCAGAGCATTCGTTAGCCTGAAATCATGGCCAACTCACACTTGAGCCCTGTGGGTCCGAGCCTCTGTCCCTCCCTCCAGCCCCACGGGCAGAGACCAGGGACAGGATCCAGGGGGACAAAAGCACCTTATGGAGAAGCTGGCTTCTCACCCACGTGCTCCCACGGGCAGGACAGGGGCACTGCAGCAGAGCTGGGGCGGGGCATGCTTGGCCCAATGCTGGCCCTCCCGGGACATCATTCTCCAGCACTTTTCATCTGTGGGAGTCACAGGAGGAAGCTAACACAGGCTGCTAACCCCCAGACAGATGTTTGGGATGGCTATGAAAGAGAGTAATGGAGGGCTGAAGAGAGGCACAGAAATCTGGGCCCACCGAGTGCGGAGTCTCTGACCCTTGGATGCCCATCTCTTCAACATCCTGCTTTCCAGGAATGTCTCTATCCATGTCTGCAGTTGGCAGGGTAACATGCTATCTGCTGCAGCAAACACCCTGCATCTCAGTGACCTGAGGCAGTGGAGGTTTATTTATGTCCTGACATGCTCTCATGTGGTTCCTTGGTTCCTCCCTTCCAAGAGGATTTGGGGTCCTTCTACCCACACATGATCTCTGAGGCCACTGCTCTAGGAGAGAACAAGAGCATGGCCGATTGTACAGAAGGACTTGCAGACAGGCCCAGCAGGGTCCTTTGGATATGACAATACTAGCAAAGCTCTTGCCGTTTTTTTTTTTTTTTAATCAGGATCTGAGTTCCCCAACCAAAGATTAAACCTGGGCCACAATAGTGAAAATGCCAAGTTCTAACCATGGGACCGCCAGGGAAGTCCCCAGTCTTAGGCGTTGATAAGAGTAAATGAAGTCAGGGCACTTGAAGCAGTGTGTTAAGTCTCGGTGCTGGGTACTTTAACAAGACAACTACGAGTTCATCCATTTGTTTCCTACGAATGAGGAATTTCTAGTAATTGAAACAAAACTGAGCTTACCGTTGTCAGCACGTCTTCTAAATGCAAATTAGAGTGTGGATCACACAGAACAGGAGGATGTGGGAATAGCTAAGAGACCGTGCCATGCTGAGCTAACTTCAGGACTCCTCAAACAGGAGATCCTCTAAGCCCGGGTCCAAGTCACAGTGGATGATGTTGATATGTGAGTTAAGTTAAGAAAGGGGCCTGTGCTCAAGGAGGGGCCCAGGGACAGCTAGTCCCCCAAGTGAGAGCTGCAGTGGAGAGGAGGTGGGCTGATGGGTGGAACGGATGGCATTCATGGCCCATGTGTCCATCTTATTTAATGCCTGCAGCCCAGAGACCTCGTCTTCCCACTGCTGGAGCGAGCTGATGGGAGTGGAGACCTCGGAGCCTGAGAAAGGCAGCTGATCCAAGCAAAGGGCAAATGAGCTTTGACTTAAGGCAGCTCAGAAACTTAAGAACCAGAAATTAACAATTCAACTGGAAATCTCTTCCAACTACAAATTATATAAAGCTATCAATGCTTTAATAGCTTTACTCATTCAGCCAATATTCATTCAGTACAAACCAACTATATGCCAAGCACTGTGTCAGGTGCTGGAGTGACTATTCACTTGGTTTCTTTCAAGAGTTCACAGCCTAGGACCTTATTCTACTCTATACTCCCTTATTGCATAAACTAGAGGGGGAGGGAAACAGGAAAATATATACTACCTCTGTTTGCAATACAAGAGTAGAGCACTATGAATCCCTACACTCAGAGGGGCAAAGCAGATTTCTCAAGGTCACACAGCTGGACAATGGCAGAGACAAACTTCACCTTGAAATTAAAATTGAAGTTCCTGAAGTCTGTTTCATCCCACAACAGACACACTTCCCCGTAACACATCTGCCCAAGGTTGACTTCGCTGCATTTTGGTTCCTGGAGTTCTTTATTACATCCCCTGAAGGGATCCACACTTACTCCACACCCAGGGCCATGATTGGAAACTGGAGGAGCTTGGCCAGTACTCCAGGGAAGCTAACAGGCGCATGTCTTTCAAGGCTTTGATCACACAGAAGACAAACCCAAGCAGAAGTTCACATTAAGAGTGATTATAGTGATTATAATTAATACTAGACAACATAATGATAAGAACATGATGTATTTAGAATGCTTAATTAGAGCCATTCTATCATTATTTTCTTCCTAAGCCTAATGATCATGATCATCATTATTAATAATGATCAGAACCACAGGAAGACAATGACAAGGATGACAAATCGCTCAGAGCCAGTCTGGTGTTCTCTGGGAACTGTACTCCAAGTCTCCGGCTGGTCAGAAGGACTTTGCTAGTTGTGAAGTGCCTGATACAATGTCAGTATTAGAGTTAATAATAACAAGTGGTGTTCCACTGCAGAAGGTAAAAGGAAAGCTCGGGCCATAGACACATCACCGCGATGGTGCCCCTCCTCCTCCAGCACGGAAGCTCTGCAGTGGGACAGCCTGGGTCTGAGGGCCCCGCTCTCCCAGCAGATCTAGTTCCCGAGACCATGAACGTGGCTGTTCTACTTCCATCCAGACTTGTAGCAAGATCCAGTTTGATGGTTCATTGTTAGTTTTGATGGTCAAGGGTGAAGTTGATTGGTTTAAGGATGCCCAGAAAGCTGGCAAAACACTGTATGTGCTGTACATATGCATACAATATTGGTTCTGTTTCTCTGGAGCAGCGTTCCTCAACCTTTTTGGCACCAGGGACCATTTTCATGGAGCAATTTTTCCAGGACTGAGGGCCAGGGGATGGTTTGGGGAGGATTCAAGTGCATTACACTGATTGTGCACTTAATTTCTATTATTATTACATCAGTTTCATGTCAGATCATCAGACATTAGGTTGGGGACCCCTGCTCTGGAGGACTCTGACTATGATACCTAATGTATCCCAGATACCCAATGGAGCTGTGCTCATGTGCTCAGTCGCTCAGTTGCGTCCAACTCTTGGCAGCTGCATAGACTAGCCCACCAGGCTCTTCTGTTCATGGGATTTGCCAGGCAAGAATACTGGAGTGGGGTGCCATTCCCTACTCCAGGGGATCTTCCCAACCCAGGGATCAGTCCCACTTCTCTTGTGTCTCCTGTCTTGGGGGTGGGTTCTTTACCATTAGTGCCACCTGCTGAGATGTACCCAAATATATTCAGTTCAGTTCAGTCGCTCAGTCATGTCTGACTCTTTGTGACCCCATGAATGCACGCCAGGCCTCCCTGTCCATCACCAACTCCTGGAGTTCACTCAGACTCACGTCCATCGAGTCAGTGATGCCATCCAGCCATCTCATCCTCTGTCGTCCCCTTCTCCTCTTGCCCCCAATCCCTCCCAGCATCAGAGTCTTCTCCAATGAGTCAACTCTTCGCATGAGGTGGCCAAAGTACTGGAGTTTCAGCTTCAGCATCATTCCCTCCAAAGAAATCCCAGGGCTGATCTCCTTCAGAATGCACTGGTTGGATCTCCTTGCAGTCCAAGGGACTCTAAAGAGTCTTCTCCAACACCACAGTTCAAAAGCATCAATTCTTCGGTACTCAGCTTTCTTCACAGTCCAACTCTCACATCCATACATGACCACTGGAAAAACCATAGCCTTGACTAGACGGACCTTTGTTGGTAAAGTAATGTCTCTGCTTTTCAATATGCTATCTAGGTTGGTCATAACTTTTCTTCCAAGGAGTAAGCTGTCTTTTCATTTCATGGCTGCAGTCACCATCTGCAGTGATTCTGGACCCCAAAAAAATAAAGTCTGACACTGTTTCCACTGTTTTCGCATCTATTTCCCATGAAGTGATTGGACCAGATGCCATATTAATGCCAGGAAAATACTAGTTAAGGTTTGAATGCTACAATGGAAGTTCCCAGGGCACCTCAAGAAAGGAGGGTTGTGCTTCTTTTATGGTAGATGCTACTTAAACTGTTCAACCTGAGCACTGTCAAGACCATGGTGCTCTAGCTAGAGAGTGTCCTAGCACTCCTCATCATCACTTTTGAAACTTGGGCATCCCGTCTGTCTCCACCTCACTCTACAGTTGCCCTGCTTGGGCTGCTGGAAGCCCTCTCTGCTCCTTCACTGAGCAACTATGCACTCTGCACTTTCCACCAAAGAGGCAGAACCAGCCTCTAGCTCCCCAACGACATGGTCATCCAAAGAAGCAGACTACAGAAAAAGGCAGTAAATAACCATTTGTGAAAGGATGCAGGAGCACGGGTTGAGGCAAGAAAACAGCAGTCAAGTTCAGCAAGAGGAGGAACATCAACCAACACACAAAGAGCCCATCCTTCTATAGCCCTAGATACCCTGGACTCAAACCAGTAACCTTACAAACACTAGTGGTACCTGGTCATTAAACAACATGTATTCATGGAGTCAGAGCAGTGTCACTGAAATTCACTCACGCATTCAACAAATTTGCCTTGACAATGTGAGGCACTGTGCTAGACTTGAGAATAAAGCTGTATAGAAGTCACAAGACCCAGTCCCCAGGAAACTCACAGCCCAGAGAAGACAATCAATAAACAAATTCCAAATGGTGGTCCATTCTCTGACAGAAGAGAGTGACATCCAAGCCTTCAGAACAACAAGCAACCTGAACGCTGGAGGTTTAACTAGCCCAGGTCCACTGGACATCAGAGGGAGATAATTGAACCTTAAGACTCTGAGTCTTGTGTGTGTTGTTTCCAAATACCAAGTTTCCTAAGCATGTTTTTTTGAAGCAAATACCACATAATGTTTTTTACTGGAGTATAATTGCTTAACAATGTCGTGTTAGTTTCTTCTGTACAATGTGAATCAGCTGTATTATACATATATCCCCTTTCTCTTGGACCTCCCTTCCACCCATCCAGATCATCACGGAACACCGAGTTGGGCTTCCTGTACCATGTAATGTTGAACATGCAAAACCAGTAATGATATCAGCTACACTGGGCAATGAACTGACCATAAGGTTTTGGCCTTTATGATGAATTTGCCACTTCACCAGTACTTTCAACAGTAAGACTCAAGGCAGAACTAGTTCAAGGGAATAGGGAGCTGCCATATTTCCTATCTACCCAAGAACCTTCTGATGCTTACGAAGAAATGGGAAACTGTGTCACATGCAGCAGTTTTAAACAATTTCAAACCGACCCTCCAGAGTAATCCCAGAGTTTTCTGGGCAATGCAGGAGAGACACAGGTAAGGATCCACCATGGGCAGTAAGCTGTCGTAAACAATTCCAGGATCTAGGAGATGGCACAGCACTGCTCTTCTTCACCATCAATTTGCTCTTCATCCCACACACAATCCACCTTATATGAGCATCCAGAATGCCCTCCTCTCCCTAATCTCCCTCCTCCTTTATGCTTCCATTTCTACCTCTGACCCTCTATCCTCACCCCAGGGTCTTGGGTCCACCCTAATAGGCCAGAGGGAAGAGACTACTGCCATTTATAAGAGGAATCCTAAAGCTTATAGGCTCAAAGATCTACAAGATCTTTCTCAGGATAATGCTGATCCCTTCTTTAGTATAACTTGTGAGTCTTGGCCTCTTTGCCTGGACTTCCAGGAGCACAGAAGTAAAAGACAACACAGGAAGGACAAGGAAAGAAACCTCCTCTGCCACACCTAGGTCTGTAGGGCTCCTGTAGGTCTTTTCCACCTGAAATTAATGACTGATGGACCCTCCCACACCTGACACTGTACACCCTCTCGTTCCCCAAAGGCTGGGGTGGCTAAATCCCACACACTCTAGTTTGCTATCTAAGCAGGCCATGCTCCGAACTAAGGCTGTGCCATTCTGGAGAGCATGAACCAGCCATATATTGTCCTTATTCTCCTAAGTGTCAGGGTTCAATCACAACCAGAATCAGAAAGAAAAATAAACTTCATGGGAACTTGGAGGCCACTGTAAAATCCAAGCTCCAGTCTGAAAGAAATAGCCTGTCAAGTTCTTTAGGGGGAAATAAGAAGAGTGTAATAGAAATACTGTAGGAAGCCACTGTCTTCCAAACTTTTTATCCATTTCCTACCTTGAGGTCTTTGATCATTGATGGCCCTTCTGCTTGGAATCTTCCCTTATCTTCCCTTATCTTCTCCCATCAAATGTCACCCATAGTTTTAGGCTTCATTAAAAGATTGATGCTTTTGAACTGTGGTGTTGGAGAAGACTCTTGAGAGTCCCTTGGACTGCAAGGAGATCCTACCAGTCCATTCTGAAGGAGATCAGCCCTGGGATTTCTTTGGAAGGAATGATGCTGAGGCTGAAACTCCAGTACTTTGGCCACCTCATGCGAAGAGTTGACTCATTGGAAAGGACTCTGATGCTGGGAGGGATTGGGGGCAGGAGGAGAAGGGGACAACAGAGGATGAGATGTCTGGATGGCATCACTGACTCGATGGACGTGAGTCTGAGTGAACTCCAGGAGTTGGTGATGGACAGGGAGGCCTGGCATGCTGTGATTCATGGGGTCACAAAGAGTCAGGCACGACTGAGTGACTGATCTGATCTGATCTAATCTGAAAAAGTTCCTTCCTAAAAGATGTTTTTCCTTATTTACTTCCTTCATAAACAGTAATATTAGAACACTAACATACACTGCGGAGAAGGCAATGGCACCCCACTCCAGTACTCTTGCCTGGAAAATCCCGTGGATGGAGGAGCCTGGTAGGCTAGAGTCCATGAGGTCGCTAAGAGTCAGACACGACTGAGCGACTTCACTTTCACTTTTCACTTTCATGCATTGGAGAAGGAAATGGCAACCCACTCCAGTGTTCTTACCTGGAGAATCCCAGGGACAGAGGAGCCTGGTAGGAAGCCGTCTATAGGGTCGCACAGAGTCGGACACGACTAAAGCAACTTAGCAGCAGCAACATACATTGAGAGTTTATTATAATGACAGCATTGCATGTACTTTGCTCATTTAATTTTCAAAGTCTTGAAGTTGCTCATGTGAAGAGTCGTGTCCAACTCTTTGTGACCCCATGGACTGTAGCCCACCAGGCTCTTCCATGCATGGAATTTTCTAGGCAAGAGTACTGGAGTGGGTTGCCATTTCCTTCTCTAAAACTATATTATCAAATTTATTTCAAAACTATATTATCAATATTGATAACCCTATCATTATCAGCTAAGTGACTGATCATTATCCTTAATCACCATTACTGTTCTGTATTATTCTTACTTATAAGATGAAGCTCAGGTAGGTAATTTTCCTAAGAAAATACCCAATCAGAAAATACAGAAGTACACAGTAGAACCACAACCCTCTGTATTTGTTATAACATCCCCACTTTCTGTCCCCACCCCAACAGGAAGTCCATAATATAGTAAATGTTCAACTAATTTTGTTTTTAATTGAACTGAAATAGTTGACTAATAAGAAATACGATAGTTAAGATAAAAAGATACATGAAACTATAATATGAACTTAGTCATGTCCTTGAAAATGTAGTCTTGAGTAAGTCACATTGTTTTGGTAGTTCCAATGAAGAGAAAAGAAGCCTGACGGAACAGATAGTAATTCTGAGATCAAAGACTTGGCCTAACTAGCTATCCAGCCTTTGGAGACATCCTCAAGCAGTTAAGAAGAGCCTAGACTGGCATCTAACCAGCTACCGAAGCATGTGTGTGACACCAGTGCTGTTAAATCCCCTTTAGCCTTCCTCCCCCCACCCCCACCAGAAAGGCTAATGCACGTAGTATTGCTCCAAATGACTTATTTAAGAATAAACTCCTGTATTCATTTTATATTGCTGTATAACGAATTACCAAAAACTCAACAGCTTTGAACAACACCCATTGTATGATCTCATTGTTTCTGGGGGTTAGGAATTCATGCCTGGCTTAGCGAGGTTCTCCTGTCAAGGTCTCACAAGGCTGAAGTCAAAATGTGTTAAGGCTATGGTTTCATCTAAGAGCTCAGCAAGGGAAGTATCTGCTTTCAGATGCCCTTGGGTTGCGGAAAGAAGTCATCTCCTAGTGGTTTACATGGCATCTTCAAAGACAGAAGTGGAGAGGGTCTGTATCTTAGAGTCTCTGATTTCAAAGAATGTCAAAGCTCTCTTTTGAAGGACTCACTCAATTAGGTCAGGCCCTTAACCATACCCTAGGGCACAAAACTAACCTCAAAAAATTTAAGAGCACAGAAATTTTTTCAAGTATCTTTTCTGACCACGATCACATGAAACTAGAAATCAAACACAGGAAAAGAAACTAGAAAAAAAAAATTACATGAAGACTAAACAATATGCTACTATAAAACCAATGGGTCAATGAGGAAATCAAAAAGGAAATTTACAAATGCCTTGAGACAAACAACAATGAATACACGACCACACAAAATACATGGGATGCAGCAAAAGCAGTTCTCTGAGGGAAGTTCATAGTGATACGGGCTTTCGTCAAAAAATAAGAAAAGTCTCAAGTAAATAACCTAACTTACCACCTAAAACAATTAGGAAAGGAACAAACAAAATCTAAAGTTAGCATAAGCAAGGAATACATATCAGGGAGGAAATAAATCAAACAATTTTTTAAAAGATAGGAAAAAAAATCAACAGAACCAAGAACTGGTTCTTTAAACAATTAGGCCCAGCCCACTCATGATAATCTTACCTATCATTAACTCAGTCCATTAATGAGGATCCTTAATTAACCCTGAAACTGTAATACTTTGGCCACCTGATGTGAAGAACTGACTCATTGGAAAAGACCCTGATGCTGGGAAAGATTGAAGGCGGGAGAAGACGACAACAGAGGACGAGATAGTTGGATGGCATCACCAACTCAACGGACATGAGTTTGAGTAAACTCCAGGAGTTGGTGATGGACAGGGAGGCCTGGCATGCTGCAGTCCATAGGGTCACAGAGTCAGATACGACTGAGTGACTGAACTGAACTGAATTAACCCTGCAAAATCCTCTTAACTTTGTCATATAATACAACAAGATCATGAGTGTGATTCTATTAGAAGCAAGCCATAAGTTCTGCCCACACTCTCAAGGAAGGAATTATACAGGACACAACAGTAGGGGGAGAAGATGACAAAGGCCCTCTTGGGATTTTGTCCATCACAGCTTTTCTCTGTCTCCCCCAAAATACACTCCATTGCCTCAAAAGAATTTCAGCTCAAATCTGGGACAGGCTAACATAAGCACGTCTCCCCAGTTTCCAAGTTAAGGTGTCTTCTAAATTATTGATTCTATCACCCAGATACTAGGTCTCCCCTATCTTAACAAACAAGGCACAAAAATATTTACTTATGAATCCTTATTTCCTTCTCCTTTGACTTTTCTTTTCAGATGTTCCTATTAGTTCTCAGTAACGATTCAGGTCGTACTGCAGACTTCCTTCCCCTCCCTCCCGTCGTTTCTAACACAGTAACAATAACGACAATGGCAGCAGTGATGGCAGTGTCAGGCAGCTCTGACACGAGGGAACCATTCGCCCCATCCCCGTGAAAGGCTTCCACAATTGCACATCTGTCATGGGCTGATGGGAAAACAAATCAGATTAAGTTTAATGTCAAGTTGTATCACCTCCCATTTGTGAGCTCCTTCCATTTCTTTGTCTCAGAATCTGTAGAATGTGATGGACAGCAGCAAACCCCTCATTAGCATATTTCCTATTGCCAGTTCAGGCACAAGAATCTTCCTTTGCCAGGATTTGAGATTCCAGTCAGATTCTCAATTCCATCTGACTAGCCTTTCTCATTATTATGCAAATGCAAGCTTTACCTGAAGGCAAGAGCTTTCTTCTTAATATTTAAATTCCATTTCATTTTCATTGATCTCTAAACAACAGCCCATCTTTGAACTTTCCTTGGAGAACTTTGTAGGGATGAAATGCCACCACCCCCCACCCCAAGATTGTTTGGTTCCCTCTTTAGATTGGAATGATTTGGAGAGAGGCGCATGGAAGTGGCAGAAGTATTGATTGATCCACCTCTGCTTAGAGAACAGGACTTTTGAGTGACTTTGGCTGAGTCTGGTATATGGCATTCTGCTGCTACAGCAAAGCACTCAAGGAAGAAATCAACTAGCAGAGAAAAGACCAAGTTGACATGCTAGGCAAGTCTGTTTGGAAGGGGGAATGGGAACCAACAAAAAGACCAACTGCCAAGGCAAACAGTCCATATCAGACAACGGAAAGGAACTAGGTGGCGGACAGTCAACTAGGAATCCAGGCCAGTGGGTGGGCAGTCTCAGGGACTGGGATGGGAACCAGAGGCAGGGCTGGAGGTGCCATCTCAGGGCCCCAGGGAGCAGACTGACAGCAATTTAATGTCCGTGCCTGTGTGCACACTCAGTCACTTCAGTGATATCCGACTCTTTGCGACTAGGGAAGGCAGTCCACCAGACTCCTCTGTCCATGGGATTCTCCAGGCAAGAATACCGGAGTGAGTTGCCATGCCTTCCTCCAGGGGATCATCCCAACCCAGGGATTGAACCTGCATCTCTTACTTCTCCTGCATTGGCAGGCGAGTTCTTTATCACTAGCACCACCTGGGAAGGCCCCATTTAGTGTCCAAGATCACCCTCTCCATCAATCATCTTCTCCACCCCAGTCCTTCTCCTCAGAGGGTCTATATCCTCAGCAGCTACAGCAGCAACCTGGACCCTTTGATAGAAGCCACATGGACCTCTGACCAAAGCCAAACCAGATTCTCCCGCAGGAAATGTGGAATCAGGGTTCAGAGTCCAATGGGTCTCCCTCCCCTTCTCTTGCTCTTTCATGTTCCTCCCACTCCTGTCTCTCTTTCTCGGGGTTTGAAAGGTTTGTATGAGATCAGACCAAGGAGCCTATTTTCCAGGCCGAGGCTTTTCCTCCCCTAAGAAAGAGGCTGCAGAGTGAGAGTGAAGGAAACACTGGGAGAAAACCATGAAGGAAAGAGAGAATGGCTTGCAAGGTGGGTCCCTAAGTACCCACTTCATGACCTTGTTTCTATTTGGAACCAGAGCCAGAGACCACTGAGGTAAGCAGCCAGTACTTACTGTTCTAGAAGGATGTGGCTGCTCAGCAGGGCTCTTCCCCTTCCTCTTTTGACTCACAATCTGGCTCCAAAAGACCCGAGATCCAGGGCTTCACAGAGTTCCAGCGGCTGCTTCCACAGCCCTCTGCCACTGGCGTCCCCCTCGGCTGCCATCTTGAAAGCCTGAAGATATAAACAATACTTGAAAAGCAGCACAAAGACTGAAAGCTGAAGTTTCCTCATCATTTTCTAATGTATCTCCAGTAGGAAGGTCAGTGTCTGAAACTTTCCTTCAGGAGAAAGAAGTGCTTTTCAATGCTTGGAATAATTTTGCACCTTTTATGTCAAAAAAGACATATTTTCCCCTATCTTGAAACAGGATCAATCCAGGGTAAAGCACGGGGAGAAGGAGCAATATAAAGACAAGATGGAGAAGGACGAGGAGAAACAGTTCACTGACCCTGCGCTGCTCTGGGGCTGGCTGTGAGTTCTGGTTTCAGCCTTCTCGTCAGTCCCAGGCGGTGTGCACCGAACCGCAGAACAGTGATGGGAAGGCGGACACGCACAGCCCTGAGGCCAAAGGCCTGGATGTGTATCCTGCTCTGCCATCTACTGCACAACTGTTTGCTTCAGTTTCCTCAGCTGTGAAAGGAGGATGAGGGTAGTTGAGTTCACTTCAGTTCAGTTCAGTTGCTCAGTAGTGTCCGACTCTTCGCGACCCCATGAATCGCAGCATGCCAGGCTTCCCTGTCCATCACCAACTTCCAGAGTTCACTCAAACTCATGTCCATTGAGTCAGTGATGCCATCCAACCATCTCATCCTCTAGCGTCCTCTTCTCCTCCTGCCCCCAATCCCTCCCAGCATCAGAGTCTTTTCCAATGAGTCAACTCTTCATATGAGGTGGACAAAGTATTGGAGTTTCAGCTTCAGCATCAGTCCTTCCAATGAACACCCAGGACTGATCTCCTTTAGGATGGACTGGTTGGATCTCCTTGCAGTCCAAGGGACTCTCAAGAGTCTTCTCCAACACCACAGTTCAAAAGCAACAATTTTTTGGTGCTCAGCTTTCTTCACAGTCCAACTCTTGCATCCATACATGACCACTGGAAAAACCATAGCCTTAACTAGACAGACCTTTGTTGGCAAGGTAATACCTCTCCTTTTCAATGTGCTATCTAAGTTGGTCATAAATTTCCTTCCAAGGAGTAAGTGTCTTTTATTTATTTATTTTTTTTTTTTGGATAGACTTTTATTTTATTTTATTTTTTTTTACTATTGTATTACTTTTCTTCATCGAGTTCCCCACCCCTCTCCCCATCCCCCTCCCCCTCCCCCCTCCCACCATCCCTCCTCATCCCTCTCTCCCCATTCCATCCCTCTTCTTTCATATTTCTCTATTCTCCCCAATCGTCCCCCCTCTCCTCCCTCCTCTTTAATTCTCTTTTGCTGTCTCCATACCTCCTTTCGTTATCTATTTTTTTTCTTTTCTTCTTCACTCTGTTTAGCTCCCTCCACCCCTCATTTCTTTTTTCTGTTCTCCATCGTTTGTACACACTTCTATCCATTCATCTGTGGTGGGCTCTTGCTTCCACGTCCTGGCTTTGTCAGTGCTGCTTGACTTGGGGTACGCCTCTTCTTCTGTTTCTCGGTGTCCGCGGTCCAGCTGATTCTCCAGGGGCTTCTCCTCTCACTGTTCCGTTGCAGAGGGGCCTTCCACTCATTTTTGGGCCACCTCCCCTAATTCCACTGACTCCACCTCAGACCAATTCACTGATGACATAGTCATCCTTACAATTCTCTCGTCACAACACAAATCTCCATACCAAGTGGGCTTTTCCCAGGGATGCAGGTTCTTCATTCCGCAATCTCACGTATCACCACATTACCTGAGATCCATATGATTTCTCATGTGCAGACCTTTGACGTTCACATCCATTTTGACTCTCGCAGAGAGGAACATACCTCACATAGCTTTCGACAACCCACAGCAACATTTCTCATGGTGACTAGCATTTCCTCTGTCAGGACAGACAGGATGCCCACTTTCACCATTATTTCACATTGTTCTGGAGTTCTGGCCACAGCATCAGAGCGAATGGTCCAATGGAAGAGAGTAACTCTCACTGTTTGCAGTGCTGTCCTCCGTAGTGTGTCTTTTAATTTCATGGCTGCAATCACCATCTACAGTGATTTTGGAGCCCCAAAAATAAAGTCTGACATTGTTTCCACTGTTTCCCCATCGATTTGCCATGAAGTGATGGGACCAGATGCCATGATCTTTGTTTTCTGAATGTTGAGCTTTAAGCCAACTTTTCACTCTCCTCTGTCACTTTCATCAAGAGGCTTTTTAGTTCCTCTTCACTTTCTGCCATAAGGGTGGTGTCATCTGCATATCTGAGGTATTAGTGAATTAAAATGGACTGGAATGGCCTAATTTAACTCAGATGATTATTATATCTACTACCGTGGGCAAGAATCCCTTAGGGAAAAAATGGAATAGCTCTCATAGTCAACAAAAGAGTCTGAAATGAGGTATTTGGATGAGATCTCAAAAATGACAGAATGGTCTTTGTTAATCTCCAAGGCAAGCCATCCAGTATCACAGTAATCCAAGTCTATGCCCCAACCACTGATTCCAATGAAGCTGAAGTTGAATGATTCTATGAAGATGTACAAGACCTTCTGGAACTAACACCAAAAAAAAAAGATATCCTTTTCATCATGGGGAACTATAATGCAAAAGTAGGAAGTCAAGAGATACATAGAGTAACAGGCAAGTTAGGCTGGGGAGTACAAAATGAAGCACAGCAAAGGCTAACAGAGTTTTGCCAAGAGAATGCACTGATCATAGCAAACACCCTCCTCCAACAGCACAAGAGAAGATTCTACACATGGACATCACCAGATGGTAAATACTGAAATAAGATTGATTATATTCTTTGCAGCCAAAGATGGAGAAGCTCTACAGAGTCACCAAAACAATACCAGGAGCTGATTGTGGCTCAGATCATGAACTCTTATTGCAAAATTCATACTTAAATTGAAGAAAGTAGGGAAAATCACTAGATCATGAAGGTATGACCTAAATCAAATCCCTAATGATTATACAGTGGAAGTGACAAATAGATTCAAGGGATCAGATCTGACAGACAGAGTGCTTTAAGAACTATGGATAGAGGTTCATGACATTGTACAGGAGGCAGTGATCAAGACCCTCTCCAAGAGCATGCAGAGAAAAGGGAACCCTCTTACACTGTTGGTGGGAACGCAAACTAGTAAAGCCACTATGGAGAACAGTGTGGAGATTCCTTAAAAAAACTGCAAATAAAACTGCCATATGACCTAGCAATCCCATTGCTGGGCATACACACTGAGGAAACCAGAATTGAAAGAGACATGTGTACCCCAATGTTCATCACAGCACTGTTTATAATAGCCAAGACATGGAAGCAACCTAGATGTCCATCAGTAGATGAATGGATAAGAAAGCAGTGGTACATATACACAATGGAGTATTACTCAGGTATTAAAAAGAACATATCTGAATCAGTTCTAATGAGGTGGATGAAACTGGAGCCTATTATATAGAGTGAAGTAAGTCAGAAAGAAAAACACCAATACAGTATGTGAATGCATATATATGGAATTTAGAAAGATGGTAACAGTAACCCTGTATGCGAGATAGCAAAAGAGACACAGATGTATAAAACAGTCTTTTGAACTCTGTGGGAGAGGGTGAGGGCGGCATGATATGGGAGAATGGCATTGAAACATGTAAATGATCACATGTAAAACAAATTGCCAGTCCAGGTTCGATGCATGATAGAGGGTGCTCGGGGCTGGTGCACTGGGATGACCCAGAGGGGTGGGATGGGGAGGGAGGTGGGAGGGGGGTTCAGGATTGGGAACATGTGTACACCCATGGCAGATTCATGTTGATGTATGGCAAAACCAATACAATATTGAAAAGTAAATAAATAAATAAATAAAACTGAAAAAATAAAATTTTATATATTAAAAAAAATTAAATTAAAATAAAGACCCTTTCCAAGAAAAAGAAATGCAAAAAGGCAAAATAGTTGTCTGATGAGGCCTTACAAATAGCTGAGAAAAGAAGAGAAGTGAAAAGCAAAGGAGAAAATGAAAGATATATCCATCTGAATGTAGAGTTCAAAAAAATAGCATGGAAAGATAAGAAAAGCTTACTAAGTGATCAATGCAAAGAAATAGAGGAAAACAATAGAATGGGCAATACTAGAGATCTCTTCAAGAAAATTAGAGATACCAAGGGAACATTTCATGTAAAGATGGGCACAATAAAGGATAGAAACTGTATGGACCTAACAGAAGCAGAAGATATGAGAAGAGGTGGCAAGAATACACAGAAGAACTATACAAAAAAAGATCTTCATGACCTAGATAACCACGATGGTGTGATCACTCACCAAGAAACAGACATCCTGGAATGCAAAGTCAAGGGGGCCTTAGAAAGCACCACTACAAACAAAGCTAGTGGAGGTGATGGATTTCCAGGTGAGCTATTTCAAATCCTAAAAGATGATGCCATTAAAGTGCTACGCTCAATGTGCCAGCAAATTTGGAAAACTCAGCAATGGCCACAGGACTGGAAAATGTCAGTTTTCATTTCAATTCCGAAGAATGTTCAAACTAGTGCACAATTGCACTCATTTTCCACACTAGCAAAGTAATGCTAAAATTCTCCAAGCTAGGCTTCAACAGTAGGTGAACCAAGAACTTCCAGATGTTTAAGCTTGATTTAGAAAAGGCAGAGGAAGATTTAGAAAAGTCAGAGGAATCAGAGATCAAATTGCCAACATCTGCTGCATCATAGAAAAAGCAAAAGAGTTCCAGAAAAACATCTCCTTCTGCTTCATTGATTATGATAAAGCCTTTGACTGTGTGGATCACAATAAACTGTGGGAAATTCTTAAAGAGATGGGAATACCAGACCACCTTACCTGCCTCCTGAGAAACTTGTATGAAAGTCAAGAAGCAACAGTTAGAACCAGACACGGAACAACAGACTGGTTCCAAACTGGGAAAGGAGTATGTCAAAGCTATATTTTGTCACCCTGCTTAATTTAACTTATATGCAGAGTACATCATGCAAAATGTCGAGCTGGATGAATCACAAGCTGGAATCAAGATTGCAGGCAGAAATATCAATAACCTCAGATATGCAGATACCACCACACTTATGGCAAAGAGTGAAAAAGAACTAAAGAGCCTTTTGATGAAGGTGAAAGAGAAGGGTGAAAAATCTGGCTTAAAACTCAACATTCAGAAAACTAAGATCATGGCATCCGGTCCCATCATTTCATTGCAAATAGATGGGGAAACAGTGGAAACAGTGACAGACTTTATTTTCTTGGGCTCCAAAGTCACTGAAGATGGTGACTGCAACAATGAAATTAAAAGATGCTTGCTCCTTGGAAGAAAAGCTATGACAAACCTAGACAGCATATTAAAAAGCAGAGACATTACTTTTCAAACAAAAGTCCATATGGTCAAAGCTATGGTTTTTCTAGTAGTCATGTATGGATGTGCATGTTGGACCATAAAAAAGGTAAGCACCAAAGAACTGATGCTTTTTTAATTTTTTTTATTATTATTATTATTTACTTTACAATATTTTAGTGGTTTTGCCATACATCAACATGCATTCCCCACGGGTATACACATGTTCCCCATCCTGAACCCTCCCTCCCACCTCCTTCCCCATACCATCCCTCTGGGCTTTTTAACTGTTGTTCAAAAGAGAGTCCCTTGAACTGCAAGGAGATTAAACCAGTCAATCCTAAAGGAAATCAGTCCTGAATATTCACTGGAAGGACTGATGCTGAAGCTGAAGCGCTAATACTTTGGCCACCTTATGTGAAGAGTCAACTCATTAGAAATGACCCTGATGCTGGGAAAGACTGAAGGCAGGAGGAGAAGGGGATGACAGAGGATAAGATGGTTGGATGGCATCACTGACTCAATACACATAAGTTTGAGCAAGCTCCAGGCGATGGTGAAGGACAGGGAAGCCTGGCATGCTGCAGTCCATGGGGTCACAAAGAGTTAGACATGACTGTGTGACTGAACAACAACAACAACATAAAGAACTTCTACAATTCAACAACAAATCAAAAAAAAAAAAAAAAAAAAACCAACAACCAAAAAAATTTTTAATGGATAAAGGACTTGAACAGACATTTCTCCAAGGATATCAAAATGCCCAAAAGCACATGAAAGATGCTCAACATCACTGGTCATGAGGGGAAAGCAATTCAAAACCACAATGAGACAGTATTTTGCACCCATTCGAATAGCTGCTACAAAAAAAAACAAACAGAGAAGAATTAGTGTTGGCAAGGATGTTGAAGAGTTAGAAACTTGTGTACTGTTGATAGGAATGTAAAATGGCCAGTAACTGTGGAAAACAGTATGATGGTTCCTCAAAAAGATTAAGGATAAAATTGCCATATGATCCAGCAGTCTATTTCTGGGTATACATATAAAAGAAATGAAAACAAGGTCTCAAAGAGATATCTCTGTACACTTGTGTTCATAGCAGAATTAATCACAAGAGCCAAAAGGTAGAAGCAACCCAGGTGTCCACCCATGGATGAATGGATAAACAAAATGTGGTAGATACAATCAATAGAATATTATTCATCCTTAAAAAGGAAGGGGGTTCTGACATGTACCACAATATAGATGACCCTTGAGGGCATTATATTAAGTGAACTAACCCAGTCACAAAAGGACAAATAATGTATGATTCCACCTATATGAGGTAACTGCTGCCGCTGCTGCTGCTGCTAAGTCGCTTCAGTCATGTCCGACTCTGTGCAACCCCATAGACAGAAGCTCACCAGGCTCCCCCGTCCCTGGGATTCTCCAGGCAAGAATACTGGAGTGGGTTGCCATTTCCTTCTCCAATGAATGAAAGTGAAAAGTGAAAGTGAAGTCGCTCAGTCGTGTCCGACTCTCAGCGACCCCATGGACTGGAGCCTACCAGGATCCTCCATCCATGGGATTTCCCAGGCAAAAGTACTGGGGTGGGGTGCCATTGCCTTCCCCGTATGAGGTAACTAGACTGGTCAAATTCAGAGACATAAAGAATGGTGGTTGCCAGGGTCTGGGAGTTGGAGAGGAAGAATGGAAAATTGTTAAAGTAAATAAAGAGATTCAGTTTTGCAGAATAAAAAGAATTCTGAAGATTGGTTGTACAATGATGCAAATGTACTTAACAATACTGAACTATATATTTTAAAGTGATTAAAGTGGTAAATTTTGTGTTATTTGTATTTTTATCACCACCAAAAATAATAAATAGAATATCCATGGTATACACAATGAAAATGTAAAAACAATATTACTAACAACAATTAGGGGACTTCCCTGGTAGTCTAGTGGCTAAGACTCTGCACTCCCAATGTGGAGGGCCTGGGTTTGATCCCTGATCAGGGAAATGGATCCCACATGTCATAACAAAGATTGAAGATCCCATAATTGCCACAATTAAGGCAATCCCTATTAAGCTACCAACAGTATTCTTCACAGAGCTAGAACAAATAATTTCACAATTTGTACGGAAATACAAAAAACCTCGAATAGCCAAAGCTATCTTGAGAAAGAAGAATAGAACTGGAGGAATCAACCTGCCTGACTTCAGGCTCTACTACAAAGCCACAGTCATCAAGACAGTATGGTACTGTTTTGCACAAAGACAGAAATATAGATCAATGGAACAAAATAGAAAGCCCAGAGATAAATCCACGCACATATGGACACCTTATCTTTGACAAAGGAGGCAAGAATATACAATGGATTAAAGACAATCTCTTTAACAAGTGGTGCTGGGAAAACTGGACAACCACTTGTAAAAGAATGAAACTAGAACACTTTCTAACACCATACACAAAAATAAACTCAAAATGGATTAAAGATCTAAATGTAAGACCAGAAACTATAAAATTCCTAGAGGAGAGCATAAGCAAAACACTCTCTGACATACATCACAGCAGGATCCTCTATGACCCACCGCCCAGAATATTGGAAATAAAAGCAAAAATAAACAAATGGGACCTAATTAAACTTAAAAGCTTCTTCACAACAAAAGAAACTATAAGCAAGGTGAAAAGACAGCCTTCAGAATGGGAGAAAATAATAGCAAATGAAGCAACTGACAAACAACTAATCTCAAAAATATACAAACAACTCCTGCAGCTCAATTCCAGAAAAATAAATGACCCAATCAAAAAATGGGCCAAAGAACTAAATAGACATTTCTCCAAAGAAGACATACAGATGGCTAACAAACACATGAAAAGATGCTCAACATCATTCATTATCAGAGAAATGCAAATCAAAACCACTATGAGGTACCATTTCACACCAGTCAGAATGGCTGCGATCCAAAAGTCCACAAGCAATAAATGCTGGAGAGGGTGTGGAGAAAAGGGAACTCTCTTACATTGTTGGTGGGAATGCAAACTAGTACAGCCACTATGGAAAACAGTTTGGAGATTCCTTAAAAAACTGGAAATAGAACTGCCATACGACCCAGAAATCCCACTGCTGGGCATACACATTGAGGAAACCAGAATTGAAAGAGACACGTGTACCCCAATGTTCATCGCAGCACTGTTTATAATAGCCAGGACATGGAAGCAACCTAGATGTCCCTCAGCAGATGAATGGATAAGAAAGCAGTGGTACATATACACAATGGAGTATTACTCAGCCATTTAAAAAAAAATACATTTGAATCAGTTCTAATGAGGTGGATGAAACTGGAGCCTATTATACAGAGTGAAGTAAGCCAGAAAGAAAAACACCAATACAGTATACTAACGCATATATATGGAATTTAGAAAGATGGTAACAATAACCCTGTATTCGAGACAGCAAAAGAGACACTGATGTATAGAACAGTCTTTTGGACTCTGGGAGAGGGAGAGGGTGGGATAATTTGGGAGAATGGTATTGAAACATGTATAATATCATATATGAAACGAGTCGCCAGTCCAGGTTCGATGCACGATACTGGATGCTCCGGGCTGGTACACTGGGATGACCCAGAGGGATGGTATGGGGAGGGAGGAGGGAGGAGGGTTCAGGGTGGGGAGCACATGTATGCCTGTGGCAGATTCATTTTGATATATGGCAAAACCAATACAATACTGTAAAGTTAAATAAAATAAAATTAAAAAAAAAAAGATCTGGTGCAACCAAATAAAGAAATCTTATTTTTAAAAAGCAGTAACAACAATTGAGAGGAGAGGGGAAGACAGATAAATATATGGAAAGAAATCAGTGTTAACCCTGGAAATCTGACCCAAGAAAAAGAACGGACTAAAATTGGGTACAGACAGGGGGAAAACGGAAAAAAAGAGAGAGGGAAGCAAAATTGACTACAGCAAAGTCAATAGAGTTTAAATGAAGGGAAGAGTGAAATTACCAATGTAAGCACCCGAAGAAATTAAAACAGCACAAACTTTTCAAATCTCCAGAAAGTACACACACATACCATCCCACCACCACAAACACAAAGGAAGCAGATTATATAATAAAAGATTATAAAAAGGAAAAATAGAAGAGATGGCATCTAATATGATGACAGAACTAACATCTAACTCACTTGCTTTAATAATAAATGTAAAGTATGTAAACATCTAAACATCTAGTAAGAGATCATATTCTTATATTGGGTCATGAAGAAAAAGCCAACAATATGTATACAAAAGGCATATCTAAGACAGCCTAACCCAGAAAGGTGGGAAATGAGAGGCTGCACCAAGGTTTGCAAGCAAATGCATATACAAAGAAAGTAGAAGCTCTGAAGCTCCCTCATAGACAGGGTAGAATTCAGGGCAAAAAGCACTAAACAGGCCATAGGATAAAGCACCAAAAACAAGGGAAAATGAACATTAATAGGAGACTTTAATCCACTTCTCTTTAACCCATAACTTAACATGACAAACAGTATAGATGGGACATAAAAACCTCTAAATTCACAAATTAATCACATTAATATATTCTAAAAGATAAAAAATATGTTTGCAGGGGTTTGGTTGGTTCAAACCAAAAGCTTTGAGAACAACTATCTTGGCAGACTTAGAAAACAGGCTAAGGAGTTAGATCTGAGAGACAGCTGGTGGCAGACACCTGAGTCCCACTTCTGGTCCTCCAGTCTGTACAGTAAATGGTTGGCTGCTTACTCATCACTACTGTCTTCGGAGCCTACTATCAGATCCCTCCTACTAGGTGGAGGAAGGAAAACTCACTTTCTCTTGGATCATAATGATGCCAGCTGGGCATCAGAGAAAATGCAGACTAATGGAATGGCAATTCCTGCTCATCTCCCCCGTGGTTCATTTCACAGCCTAAACAAGAAGTGCTATTAACATAGGACACACACACACACACACACACACACACACACACACACCCCTCCCCCTGGCACTGTAGGATCACTAAGGCCTTTCTTTGCTCATTGAATGTATGTAGCCAGGGCCTGTCATAGACTGTGTGGCTTCATCTTTATAGGCAGCTGTCTCTTGGGAGTGTCTCATCAATAAATCCCTCCCCCTTCATCTCTTTTGCTTTTTATCAGCCCAGCTCCACAAGGTACCATTATCTCCACCTGTCCTTGAAAATGTTTATTTCAAGATATCTCTCTGATGGCTAGTCATGCAACTTGGATGATGACCTTGCAAATAAACATGAGCAGAAAATTCTACTCAACCAACAGGAGGTTATTCAAAAGCTTTTTATCTGTGAAAGTTAATTATCTTTCCTGACATTTTCTTGTTCTGTTTGCAAAGGAATACACACACACACACACACACACACAGACGTGGAAATAATGTATTTGGGACATGGATAATCAGAACAATTAATATTTATTGATCAGATCAGATCAGATCAGATCAGTCGCTCAGTCGTGTCCGACTCTTTGCGACCCCATGAACTGCAGCACGCCAGGCCTCCCTGTCCATCACCAGCTCCCGGAGGTCACTCAGATTCACACCCATCAAGTCAGTGATGCCATCCAGCCATCTCATCCTCTGTCGTCCCCTTCTCCTCCTGCCCTCAATCCCTCCCAGCATCAGACTCTTCTCCAATGAGTCAACTCTTCACATGAGGTGGCCAAAATACTGGAGTTTCAGCTTTAGCATCATTCCTTCCAAAGAAATTCCAGGATTGATCTCCTTCAGAATGGACTGGTTGGATCTTCTTGCAGTCCAAGGGACTCTCAAGAGTCTTCTCCAACACCACAGTTCAAAAGCATCAATTCTTCGGCGCTCAGCCTTCTTCACAGTCCAGCTCTCACATCCATACATGACCACAGGAAAGACCATAGCCTTGACTAGGCGAACCTTTGTTGGTAAAGTAATGTCTCTGCTTTTGAATATGCTATCTAGGTTGGTCATAACTTTCCTTCCAAGGAGTAAGCGTCTTTTAATTTCATGGCTGCAGTCACCATCTGCAGTGATTTTGGAGCCCAAAAAAATAAATTCTGACACTGTTTCCACTGTTTCTCCATCTATTTCCCATGTAGTGATGGGACCAGATGCCATGATCTTCGTTTTCTGAATGTTGAGCTTTAAGCCAACCTTTTCACTCTCCACTTTCACTTTCATCAAGAGGCTTTTTAGCCCCTCTTCACTTTCTGCCATAAGGGTGGTGTCATCTGCATATCTGAGGTTATTGATATTTCTCCCAGCAATCTTGATTCCAACTTGTGTTTCTTCCAGTCCAGCATTTCTCATGATGTACTCTGCATATAAGTTAAATAAACATGGTGACAATATGCAGCCTTGACGTACTCCTTTTCCTATTTGGAACCAGTCTGTTGTTCCATGACCAGTTCTAACTGGTGCTTCCTGACCTGCATACAGATTTCTCAAGAGGCAGATCAGGTGGTCTGGTATTCCCATCTCTTTCAGAATTTTCCATAGTTTATTGTGATCTACACAGTCAAAGGCTTTGGTATAGTCAATAAAGCAGAAATAGATGTTTTTCTGGAACTCTCTTGCTTTTTCCATGATCCAGTGGATGTTGGCAATTTGATCTCTGGTTCCTCTGCCTTTTCTAGTGCGCCAGTCGCGGGAAGGCGGGGCGCTCTTAGTCATTTATTGATCAGTTACTACAAATGAATTGCTTTGCATAATTTATCCCAGCACCCCTGTAGAGTACAGAAAATCTCTTCCCACCACATCCAAATGGAAAAACTGAGGCTCAGAAAGGCTAAATAATATGCCCAGTGAATTCTCAAGCAGTGAGTGGCAGAGTATGTGTTCTGTGGACCCATGGTCTGGGTCAATTCCTCAATTCTAGGCTGTGAACACAGTGATCATTAATCTGTGTCACTACCTGCTAAAGCAAATCTTAGATGCTGTTATATACTGCATGCGTGTGTCCCCTGAAAATTCACATAGAAATCCTAACCTTCAACGTAATAGTATTGGAGATGAGGCCTTTGGGAGGCAATTAGGTTCAGAAGTAGTCACAAGAGTGAAGTCTCCGTGATTAGAAAGAGACTAGAGCTCCATCTCTCTGGGCCATGGACATGGTAAGAAGGCAGCTGTCTACAAGGCAGGAAGGAAGCCCTCACCAGGACCTGTCCATTCTGGCACCCTGATATCAAATCTCCTGGCCTCTAGAACTGTGAGAAATACATTTCTACAGTTTAAGCCACCCAGCCTGGGACTTCCCTGCTGGTCCATTGCTTAAGAATCCACCTTGCAATGCAGGAGACACAGGTTCGATCCCTGGTTGGGGAACTAAGATCCTACTTGCCACGGAGTACCTAAGCCCCCAGGCCACAGCTAGAGTCCATGCATCACAACGAAGGGTCAGCTTGACACAACAAAGATCCCACGTGCTGCAACTAAGCCCTGACATACCTACTTGGTGCTCTGTGGTGACCTGGATGGGAAGGAAATCCAGAACAGTTGGTATATATGTATACGTATACCTGATTCACTTTGCTGCACAGCATAAATTAACACAATATTGTAAAGCAACGATACTCCAATAAAGATTAATTTTAAAAAATGCTATTAAATCATATTTGCTAATATGCCTATTCCTCCACTCAGTTTAATACATGGGAAGAAAAGTTATGACTAACCTAGACAGCATATTAAAAAGCAGAGACATCACTTTGTCAACAAAGGTCTGTCTAGTCAAGGCTATGGTTTTTCCAGTGGTCATGTATGGATGTGAAAGTTGGACTGTGAAGAAAGCTGAGCACCAAAGAACGGATGCTTTTGAACTGTGGTGTTGGAGAAGACTCTTGAGAGTCCCTTGGACTGCAAGGAGATTCAATCAGTCCATCCTAAAGGAGATCAGTCCTGGGTGTTTATTGGAAGGACTGATGTTGAAGCTTAAACTCCAATACTTTGGCCACCTGATGAGAAGAGGTGACTCATTTGAAAAGACCCTGATGCTGGCAAAGATTGAGGGCCGGAGGAGAAGAGGACGACAGAGGATGAGATGGTTGGATGGCATCACCGACTCAATGGACATGGGTTTGTGTGGACTCCGGGAGTTGGTGATGGGCAGGGAGGCCTGGAGTGCTGCGATTCATGGGGTAACAAAGAGTTGGACATGACTGAGCGACTGAACTGAAATGAAATGATGATAAGGAAACATAAAATTTGATCCCACCCATGCTCACAGGTTGGGGGAAGGCAGGCAGCCCCTTCCACCATCATCTGCTACATCTGGTGGTTCGAATTCTGATCTGGCCTGGCGGCTGAGGCCCTGGGCCCTCCCTCTGACCTTCTGGTCCCTCCGGCTGAGGTCTCTTCCTGCTCCAGCATGCTATACTGTAACACTGCAGTGTCTTTTCAAAAGCTATGGTTGTACAACAGCACTGCTGTCCCCATTTTCTTCTCCACAATACTCCAGATTTCCTCCTCCATTGTGTAGTCCCTCTCCCTCCAGTCTCCAAGGCACTCTCTGGATCCTATTGGCCAATGCATGCCCCTCATACATCAGAGCCCCTGATCTTCAAGGGAAGGGGAACTATAGCTGATGAAGAGACAAGCTATGAAGACATGTCAATGCACATACAGAGTAGGAGGGGTGAATATCAACCAGATCCATAGGAAGGATTGCCTGGGAAAGGCCAAATCCATCCAGACTTCATTTGGTCCTGAAGATGTGCCTATCAGGTTTCTCCTCTTGGACTTGAAGAGCAAAAGTTTCCTGCAGAACAGAGGCTGGAGGATCCAGGGTCAGAAGACAATGTGGTTTTTTATTTGTTTGTTTTTAGTTCTTCATTGTACTTTTTATTTCACAATAATGTATAATAGATTTTCACATTCCCACATTGAGATTTCCCTATTTTTAAAATCTAACAAGACCAAAGTGTTTTTAATTTTATATGCCTATCATTTAGGAAGGATGTCAGGTCCCACCATTCCTACTCACAGCAGGGGATGCTGAGATGCTGCAAGAGCTCATAGGCTGAGATGAGGATTAGCTCACAAGATTAAAGATACTTCTAGAGTAAATAGGTCCAAAAGAGCTCTGCTTCCTGAGTGTCACTGTAGAATCATTGTCAAGAGAAAAGAGTGGGAACTAAAATGATTAGTACTTTGTTTCTTCTTCAAATGGATTTTTGCCATCTCCAAGATCTCCGTCAGTTTATAGATTGATAGATCATCCAACTCCCTTTACTACAAGTAAGAAAACTGATCCCCTGAGGAATCACATTACCTGCTCAGGATCATATGGACTCAGCCAAGTTCATAAGGCTGGAACCAAGCCTCCCTTTTCCCAATCCTAAGCTCCCTCCTCTGCATCACAAGAATGCTTTCAATGTGAATATCAAACTTAAAAGGAGGTGGATCGTAAACTGCAAACTGCTGAAGTAGAAATTAATCAATCATTTGGAGACAGGGGCTGTGTAGGGTCCCTAAACAAAGCTCTGCCTCTCCCACCCCAGGCCCATATGCCACTTCCCTCTGCCAGGGCAGCTCCTGGACTGCTGGGTGTCCTTCTGCTCAGGACATTGAGCAAACTAGGTCAAACACGGTATTCAGCAACCTTTCATAAGCACTGAAGGTCATCTCAGTGCTCAGCATTTTTGCATCTTTTCAAATAAATAATGAAAGTGGAGATTCTCAATATGGCATAGCTGGGCTAATTCCCTGGGAGCTGCATTCACGCAGCACCACATATTGCCAGCATATGTTTCTCCTTGTAGAGTGGATGCCAAATCAAGATTACATTAGGGAATAAATTTTCCTAAAGAATTAAGGACATCAAACAATAACTTGTTAGAAAAATGTACTAGGGAAGAATCTGAGCAAAGGCAAGTCCTGTTTACAACAGCAACACACAAAAGGGAAACTTGCGGAGAACAATTAAGGAGATAGGGTCTATATAACTACTAAAAGTGTTGTTAGCTCCTCGGTAGTGTCTGACTCTTTGTAAGCTCATGGGCTATAGCCTGCCAGGCTCCTGTGCCCATAGAATTCTCAAGACAAGAATACTGGAGTGGGTAGTCATTCATCCAGGGATCAAACCTGGGTCCTCTGCATTGCACGTGGATTCTCTACCATCTGAGCCACCAGGGAATCTCATACAACTACTAAAGAAATTCTCAAAATGTCACAAGATGATCATGAAGTCTGAACTGTACCTCCCTGATAGATATGAAAATGAAATAGTCCACAAATACTCATTCTTTCAAGATCATTTAACATATATTTAACAGAATCCCAAACAAAATTCTGAAGCTACTTGTTGTAGGCAAACTTCAGTTCAGTTCAGTTGCTCAGGTGTGTTCAACTCTTTGCGACCCCATCAATTGCAACATGCCAGGCCTCCCTGTACATTACCAACTCCCAGAGTTAACTCAAACTCATGACCATCAAGTCGGTGATGCCACCCAGCCATCTCATCGTCTGTTGTCCCCTTCTCCTCCTGCACCCAATCCCTCCCAGCATCAGAGTCTTTTCCAATGAGTCAACTCTTCGCATGAGGTGGCCAAAGTATGGGAGTTTCAGCTTCAAAAGAACACCCAGGACTGATCTTTAGAATGGACTTGTTGGATCTCCTTGCAGTCCAAGGGACTCTCAAGAGTCTTCTCCAACACCACAGTTCAAAAGCATCAATTCTTCAGCACTCAGCTTTCTTCACAGTCCAACTTTCACATCCATACATGACCACTGGAAAAACCATAGCCTTGACTTAGACAGACCTTTGTTGGCAAAGTAATGTCTCTGCTTTTCAATATGCTGTCTAGGTTGGTCATAACTTTCCTTCCAAGGAGTAAGCGTCTTTTAATTAAATGGCTGCAGTCACCATCTGCAGTGATTTTGGAGCCCAGAAAAATTAAAATCTGACACTGTTTCCACTGTTTCCCCATCTATTTGCCATGAAGTGATGGGACCAGATGCCATGATCTTAGTTTTCTGAATGTTGAGCTTTCACCAACTTTTTTCTCTTTCACTTTCATCAAGAGGCTTTTGTGGAAGTAGATAATAAGAAGATATATTAAGAATGGCAAGATATACACAGAAGAACTGTACAAAAAAGATCTTCATGACCAAGATAATCACGATGGTGTGATCACTCATCTAGAGCCAGACATCCAGGAATGTGAAGTCAAGTGGGCCTTAGAAAGCATCATTAGGAACAAAGCTAGTGGAGGTGATGGAATTCCAATTGAGCTATTTCAAATCCTGAAAGATGATGCTGTGAAAGTGCTGCACTCAATATGCCAGCAAATGTGGAAAACTCGGTAATGATCACAGGTCTGGAAAAGGTCAGTTTTCATTTCAATCCCAAAGAAAGGCAATGCCAAAGAATGCTCAAACTATCACACAATTGCACTCATCTCACATGCTCGTAAAGTAATGCTCAAAATTCTCCAAGCCAGGCTTCAGCAATACGTGAACCGTGAACTTCCTGATGTTCAAACTGGTTTTAGAAAAGACAGAGGAACCAGAGATCAAATTGCAAATATCCACTGGATCATAGAAAAAGCAAGAGAGTTCCAGAAAAACATCTATCTCTGCTCTATTGACTATGCCAAAGCCTTTGACTGTGTAGATCACAATAAACTGTGGAAAATTCGGAAAGAGATGGGAATACCAGACCACCTGATCTGCCTCTTGAGAAATCTGTATGCAGGTCAGGAAGCAACAGTTAGAACTGGACATGGAACAACAGACTGGTTCCAAATAGGAAAGGGAGTACGTCAAGGGTGTATCTTATCACCCTGCTTATTTAACTTATATGCAGAATACATCATGAGAAACGCTGGACTGAAAGAAACACAAGCTGGAATCAAGATTGCCGGGAGAAATATCAATAACTTCAGATATGCAGATGACACCACCCTTCTGGCAGAAAGTGAAGAGGAACTAAAGTGCCTCTTGATGAAAGTGAAAGAGGAGAGTTAAAAAGTTGGCTTAAAGCTCAACATTCAGAAAACTAAGATCATGGCATCTGGTCCCATCACTTCATGGGAAATAGATGGGGAAACAGTGTCAGACTTTATTTTGGGGGGCTCCAAAATCACTGCAGATGGTGACTGCAGCCATGATATTAAAAGACGTTTACTCCTTGGAAGGAAAGTTATGACCAACCTAGATAGCATATTGAAAAACAGAGACATTACTTTGCCAACAAAGGTCCATCTAGTCAAGGCTATGGTTTTTCCAGTGGTCATGTATGGATGTGAGAGCTGGACTGTGAAGAAAGCTGAGAGCCGAAGAATTGATGCTTTTGAACTGTGGTATTGGAGAAGACTCTTGAGAGTCCCTTGGACTGCAAGGAGATCCAACCAGTCCAGTCTGAAGGAGATCAGCCCTGGGATTTCTTTGGAAGGAATGATACTAAAGCTGAAACTCCAGTATTTTGGCCACCTCATGCAAAGAGTTGACTCATTGGAAGAGACTCTGATGCTGGGAGGGATTGGGGGCAAGAGGAGAAGGGGATGACAGAGGATGAGATGGCTGGATGGCATCACTGACTCGATGGACGTGAGTCTGAGTGAACTCCGGGAGTTGGTGATGGACAGGGAGGCCTGGTGTGCTGCGATCCATGGGGTCGCTAAGAGTCGGGCACAATTGAGCAACTGAACTGAGCTGAACTGAACTGAATGAACATGATAAATGCCCACCAAACCAAACAAAAGAGGCGTATATAGGGAGTCTACCTGAAAAAGAATTCAGAATAATGAGAGTAAAGATGATCCAAAATCTTGAAAACAAAATGGAGTTACAGATAAATAGACTAGAAACAAGGATTGAGAAGATGCAAGAAACGTTTAGCAGGGACCTAGAAGAAATAAAAAAAGAGTCAATCAATAATGAATAACGCAATAACTGAGATCAAAAGCACTCTGGAGGGAACCAACAGTAGAATAACTGAGGCAAGATAGAATAAGTGAGGTGGAAGATAGAACAATGGAAATAAATGAAACAGAGAGAAAAAAAAAAAGGAATTAAAAGAAATGAGGACAACATCAGAGACTTCAGGGACAATGTTAAATGCCACATTAGAATCATAGGAGTCCCAGAAGAAGAAGACAAAAAGAAAGGCCATGAGAAAATACTTGAGGAGATAATAGTTGAAAACTTCCCTAAAATGGGGAAGGAAATAGCCACCCAAGTCCAAGAAACCCAGAGAGTCCCAAACAGGATGAACCCAAGGCAAAACACCCCAAGACACATATTAATCAAACTGATGAAGACCAAACACAAAAAACAAATATTAAAAGCAGAAAGGGAAAAACAACAACTATACTACAAAACTACAGTCATTAAGACAGTGTGGTACTGGCACAAAGACAGAAATATAGATCAATGGAACAAAATAGAAAGCCCAGATACAAATCCATTAACTGTGGACACCTTATCTTTGACAAAGGAGGCAAGAATATACAATGTAGAAAAGACAATCTCTTTAACAAGTGGTGCTGGGAAAACTGGACAACCACTTGTAAAAGAATGAAACTAGAACACTTTCTAATACCATACACAAAAATAAACTCAAAATGGATTAAAGATCTAAATGTAAGACCAGAAACTAAAAAACTCCTAGAGGAAAACATAGGCAAAACACTCTCTGACATAAATCACAACAGGATCCTCTATGATCCACCTCCCAGACTAACGGAAATAAAAGCAAAAATAAACAAATGGGACCTAATTAAACTTAAAAGCTTTTGCACAATGAAGGAAACTCTCAGAAAGGTGAAGATACAGCCTTCAAAATGGGAGAAAATAATAGCAAATGAAGCAACTGACAAACAACTAATCTCAAAAATACACAAGCAACTCCTGCAGCCCAATTCCAGAAAAATAAATGATCCAATCAAAAAATGGGCCAAAGAACTAAACAGACATTTCTCCAAAGAAGACATACAGATGGCTAACAAACACATGAAAAGATGCTGAACATCATTCATTATCAGAGAAATGCAAATCAAAACCACAATGAGGTACCACCTCATGCTGGTCAGAATGGCTGCTATCAAAAAGTCTACAAACAATAAATGCTAGAGATGGTGCAAAGAAAAGGGAACCCTCTTACACTGTTGGTGGGAATGCAAACTAGTAAAGCCACTATGGAGGACAGTGTGGAGATTCCTTTAAAAAACTGGAAATAAAACTGCATTATGACCTAGCAATCCCACTGCTGGGCATACACACTGAGGAAACCAGAATTGAAAGAGACATGTGTACCCCAATGTTCATCGCAGCACTGTTTACAATAGCTAGGACATGGAAGCAACCTAGATGTCCATCAGCAGACAAATCGATAAGAAAGCTATGGTACATATACACAATGGAGTATTACTCAGGTATTAAAAAGAACATATCTGAATCAGTTCTAATGAGGTGGATGAAACTGGAGCCTATTATACAGAGTGAAGTAAGTCAGAAAGAAAAACACCAATACAGTATATGAACACATATATATGGAATTTAGAAAGATGGTAATGATGACCCTATATGTGAGACAGCAAAAGAGACACAGATACAAAGAACAGACATTTGGACTTTGTGGGAGAAGGTGAGGGTGGGATGATTTGAGAGAATAGTATTGAAACATGTATATTGCCGTATGTGAAATAGATCACCAGTTCAAGTTTGATGCATGAAATAGGGCACTCAAAGCTGATGCACTGAGACAACCCTGAGGGATGGGATGGGGAGGGAGGTGGGAGGGAGGTTCAGGATGGGGGACACATGTACACCCATGGCTGATTCATGTCAATGTATGGCAAAAACCACTACAATATTGTAAAGTGATTAGCCTCCAATTAAAATAAATTAATTTAAAAAAATAAAACTTTAGATCACTAAAAGAGTAAATATTTTTAAAATATTTAAATATTATTTAAATATTTAGATGTGGCAATGGATAAAATTAAACATATTTAAATATAAACAGGAATTAATATTTTCTATGCTTTAATTGATGGGAAAATTCAGATTTAAGGTTTTGTGGTTTCTAAATAACATAATGAAAATTAGGAGAGAAAGAGAAAGTAAAATGTTTTTTAAAGAAAGATAAAGGGTAAAAATCTATATTATATAAAATGCATAATTATCATACACAAATAAGGGACTTCCCTGGCAATCCAGTGGTTAAGACTCCATGTTTCCAATGCAGGAGGGGTAGGTTCAATCCCTAGTTGGAGAACTAAGATCCTACACACCATGTGGTGTGGTCAAAAAAAAAAAAAAAAGATCATATGCAAATAAAATGCTCAATAGATGAATGAGCAAAACATATGATCTGATCATCTATGCAGGAGGAAAGAAATTAGTAAACAAACATTCATAAATGCTCCACCTTGCTGTGATCAAAGAAAAACAAATTAAAATATTCATTAAGTACCATTTTACACCTATTATATTATAGAAAATAATGATAATCCTCAAGGCTAATCAGATTCTGATGAAGTTAGTACATTTATACACTGCTGATTGCAATTTAAATAGGTTCTGTTTTTAAAGTGATTTAACTATATATAGCAAAAGCCATAAAATAAAAATTTTCTTGGATTCAGTAATTCCATCAGTAGGAATTTGCCCTAAGGAAAAAACCCAAAGGAGAGAGAAATGCCTTTGTATGAAGATATTAATTTACAAAACTAAAAAACCAAAGGCAACAGACAAGGAATGGTTAAAGTGAGCATTTACTTGATAGAATATTGGACCATCATGGAAATGAAAACTATGAAAGCTACCCAGTAACAGAGAAAATTTTAACATTGACAAAATGTTAAGTCTAATGCTGAAAAGTAGCAGGCTGAACCACATGAAGTTATTGTTTTTGCACTGAAAAAAATGGCCAAATATTGAAAATTCCACATGGTTCAACCTTAGTTCTGCATGGATATAGACAGATAAAAATATCTTCCTGTGGATTAGACCTATGAGGAGACACAAAGAGAAAAATGGCTGAAAGGTGTTACTATCAAGGATTAACTTTTCACCTTCTTTTATCTTTCCTGTTCTTGTGATATTATGTGTAAAATCCATTTTAATGTTAAAACATTGAAGATATGATTGCTATACAGATAAAAACATCTTATGAAATAAGTTAAAGAGTATGATTGTGCTGAATCTTCCCATTTCAGATTCTTTAATTCATTGTACAAGAATCAATGAATTAAGTTTTCTACTAGAGAAAGGACTAGTTTTTAAAAATTCTAACCAGAAATGTCAATTTGAATTGTAAAGCCGCATAGCAGGGGGTCAAGCACCAACTTTTACAGTCAAATCCCATTTATTATTATAATACTTATAAAAGACTGGAAAAATTCATTTAACCCCAGTTCCCCTTTCTGTAGTTTCCACAGTGGCTCAAATGGTAAAGAATCTACCTGCAATGTGGGAGACTCGGGTGTGATCCCTGGTCAGGAAGATCCCCTGAAGGAAATGGCAACCCAAGATGAGGACAATAATGGCACTTTCATGAGAATTGTTGTAAAGATTGATAGATTGGTGATGATTATCAACCTCTTAATTGAGTCTCTCCCCTTCATGGATCACAGCCTTGTCCTGGTGAAGGGGCTTGTGTAACTCAATGAAGCTATGAACCATGCCTTGCAGGGCCACCCAAGACAGATCATAGTGAACAGTTCTGACAAAATGTGGCCCACTGGAGAAGGGAGTGGCAAACCACTTTGGTATTCCTGCCTTGAGACCCCATGAACAGTATGAAAAGGCAAAAGATAGGACACCGAAGGATGAACTCCCCAGGGCAGTAGGTGCCCAGTATGCTATTGGAGATCAGTGGAGAAATAACTCCAGAAACAATGAAGAGACAGAGACAAAGCAAAAACAACACCCAGTTGTGTGGATGTGACTGGTGATAGAAGCAAGGTCTGATGCTGTAAAGAGCAATATTGCATAGGAACCTGGAATCCTAGGTCCATGAATCAAGGAAAATTGGAAGTGATCAAACAGGAGATGGCAAGAGTAAACATCGACATTTTAGGAATCAGTGAACTAAAATGGACTGGAATGGGTGAATTTAACTCAGATGACCATTATATCTTCTACTGTGGGCAAGAATCCCGTAGAAGAAATGGAGTAGCCATCATAGTCAACAAAAGAGTCTGAAATGCAGTACTTGGATGCAATCACAAAAACAACAGAATGATCCTTGTTCATTTCCAAGGCAAACCATTCAATATCATAGTAATCCAAGTCTATACCCTGATCAGTAACACTGAAGAAGCTGAAGTTGAATGGTTCTATGAAGACCTACAAGACCTTCTAGAATTAACACCCAAAAAAGATGTCCTTTTCATTATAGGGGACTGGAATGCAAAAGTAGGAAGTCAAGAAACACCTGGAGTAACAGGCAAAGTTAGCCTTGGAGTACAGAATGAAGCAAGGCAAAGGCTAATAGAGTTCTACCAAGAGAATGCACAGTTCAGTTCCGTTCAGTCGCTCAGTCATGTCCAACTATTTGCGACTCCATGAATCACAGCACGCCAGGTCTCCCTGTCCATCACCAACTCCCGGAGTTCATTCAGACTTATGTCCATCGAGTCATTGATGCCATCCAGCCATCTCATCCTCTGGTTATTGCATAGGAACCTGGAATGTTAGGTCCCTGTCTCAAGGTAAATTGGACATAGTCAAGTAGGAGATGGTAAGATCAAACATTGACCTCTTAGGAATCAGTGAACTAACATGAGAGAATTTAATTTATGACCATTATATCTACTACTTTGAGTAAGAATTCCTTATAAGAAATGGAGTAGGCTTCATAGTCAACAAAAGAGCCCAAAATGCAGTACTTGAGTGAAACCTCAAAAAAGGACGAAAATGATCTTTGTTCCTTTCCAAGACAAACCATTCAACATTACAGTAATCCAAGTTTATGCCACAACCACTTATGCAGAAGAAGCTGAAGTTGATGGGTTCTATGAAAACCTACAAGACCTTCTAGGACGAACACCAAAAAAAAAAAAGATGCCCTTTTCATAATAGGAGATTGGACTGCAAAAGTAGGAGTCAAGAAATACCTGGAGTAACAGACAAGCTTGGCCGTGGAGTGCAAAATGAACCAGGGCAAAGCCTAACAGTTTTGTCAAGAGAACATGCTGGTCATAGCAAACACCCTTCTCCAACAACCCAAGAGAGGACTTGACACATGGACGTCACCAGATGGTCAATATTGAAATCAGATTCACTAAGTTCTCTGCAGCTGAAGACAGAGAAGCTCTATACAGTCAGTAACGACAAGACCTGGAGCTGGCCACGGCTCAGATCACGAGCTCCTTATTGCAAAATTCAAGCTTAAATTGAAGTAAATAGGGAAAACCACTAGGCCACTCAGGAATGATCTAAATCAAATCCCTATGATTATACGGTGAAGGTGACAAATAGATTCAAGAGATTAGACCTGATAGACAGAGTGCCTAAAGAACTATGGAAGCAGGTTTGTAACACTGTACAGGAGGCAGTGACCAAAACCATCCCAAAGAAAAATAAATGCAGCAAGGCAACGTGGTTATCTGAGGAGGCTTTACAAATAGCTGAGGAAAGAAGAGAAGTGAAAGGCAAAGGAGAGGGCAAAAGATATACCCAACTGAATGCAGAATTCCAGAGAATAGCAAAGAGAGATAAGAAAGCCTTCTTAAGTGAACAATGCAAAGAAATAAAGGAAAACAATAGAATGGGCAAGACCAGAGATGTCTTCAAGAAAATCAGTGATACCAAGGGAACATTTCATGCAAAGATGGGCACAATAAAGTGCGGGGAACTGGCGTGAGGACCTCCACCCATGGCAAAGGTCATGAGGAAGGAGGCTCGACATACGCAAATTCGAGATCAAGCCTCAGGAGTCCCCCTGGAAATCCTCAATCATCTACCCCCATAACCAGAGCCTGCCTACTTTACTACTTTGTGCTCTCACCTACACCTCTGACTTTACGGGGGGCTGTCCCCCACCACCTCTTTCAGAGAAGAAGTTAACTTACAGCTCCAGTTAATAAAAATTCCTGGGCGTGACAGGAGTGTTTTAACCTACAAACTCCTCTGAAGGTTCTCTAGCCTGCCTGACAGGCTTGTCCGGCCACATGTGATTGCTCACAGCCTCCCAACCATGAGAGCCACGAGATGCTTTAAATCTTCTAAAAACAGGTTCTTTAGAGAAGTTAGAAAACTATTAGTATAAGTATAGTGGGCTGATTAGAAATTGTATTGGTGAAGGGTTTTTCATTTGTTGAGCCAATGTTTGCTGCTAAGTCTCCACATCCCCTGCCCTTACACACATTAATGAATATATAGAAGAAATAAGTATTAACCTTTGATATTAATCACGTTAGACCTTAGGCTAAGCAAATTCTTTCCTTAATTAAAACCCACTACCCTCTCACCTTATAGGAATGTAACTTTATCTGGTACCTTCAGAAGGTAGAGTCTGTTTTAAGAATAATCACCCCTGGAGAAAATAAGTGTTGACTGACCACTGTCACAAGGAGAGGGTCATAAATTGTCAGCAGGCCCCCTGGACAGAAGATGATGTAACACCCCTAAGACCTCTGTATATATGTGTATGAAGCACCTGACTTTGATAAAAGTCAGGACTGCTGACCCCGCATGACTTTTATATAACATCTCAGTGTATAAAAGTAGACCATGGAAAATAAAGAATTGGGATCAGTTCCTCGAAAAACTGGTCTCCCCATGTCACTCTCTCTCTCAAACTCTGACTGAGTCTCCATCTGGAGCGCAGAACCCACCAAGCTTACTAATCATGCCTGGGCTTCTAAGATCCGACCGGGGAGGCCTCAGTGTCTCCTCTCCTTCGGGAGAAGGGAAGGACACCTGCGACCTACATAAGTGGTGCAAACTTCTTGTCTTGAAGTTTTATTGGTCTCCCGCGTAAACCAAACTACTCAGCCTCTTTTCTCCACTGAATGTTCCCACTGAGCTATCCTCATTCTATTACTCTTTATATCTCTAATTAATATCTAATTAAAGCTATTGTATCCTGATCCTCACCAATGCCATCCCCGCTTCAAATACCCTGGATCAGCCGGGGCTGGACCCCAGCAATAAAGGACAGAAACGGTATGGACCTAACAGAAGCAGAAGATATTAAGAACAGGTGGCAAGAATACACAGAAGAATTATACAAAAACAGTCTTAATGACCCAGATAACCACAATGGTGTGGTCATTCATCTAGAGCCAGACATCCTAGAGTGTGAAGTCAAGTGGGCCTTAGGAAGCATCACTATGAACAAAGTTAGTGGAGGTGATGGAATTCCAGCTGAGCTATTTCAAATCCTAAAAGATGATACTTTAAAAGTGCTGCACTCAATATGTTAATAATTTAAAACTTCAGTAGTGGCCACAGGACTGGAAAAGATTGGTTTTCATTCCAATCCCAAAGGGTAATGTCAAAGAATTTTCAAGCTACCATACAATTGCATTCATTTCACATACTAGCAAGGTAATGCTCAAAATCCTTCAAGCTAGGCTTCAGCAGAATGTGAGCAGAGAACTTCCAGATGTACATACTGGGTTTCAAAGAGGCAGAGGAACCAGAGATCAAATTGCCAACATTTGACTGATAATGGAGAAAGCAAAAGAATTCCAGAAAACATCCACTTCTGCTTCATTGACTGTGCTAAAGCCTTGGACTGTGTTCATCACAACAAACTGTGGAAAATTCTTAAAGAGATGGGGATAGAGACAGACCACCTTACTTGTCTCCTGAGAAACCTGTATGTGGGTCAAGAAACAACAGCACTGGAAACGGAACAACTGACTGATTCCAAACTGGGAAGGGAGCATGACAAGGCCTATTTAACTTATATGTAGAACACATCATGCAAAATGTCAGGTTGGATGAATCACAAGCTGGAATCAAGATTGCCAGAAGAAGTATCAACAACATCAGATATGCAGGTGTGTGTGTGCATGTGCGTGTGCGTGTGCGTGCGCGTGTGTGTGTGTCCCTCAGTCATGACTTACTCTTTTCAACCCCATGCATTGTAGCTCACCAGGCTCCTCTGTCCACAGGATTTTCCAGGCAAGAATACTGAAGTGAGCAGCCAAAGGATCCTCCAGAGGATCTTCTTGACCCAGAGATCAAAATCGGGTCTCCAGAATTGCAGGCAGAGTCTTTACTGTCTAAGCCACCAGGGAAGTCCATGCATATGATACCACTCTAACAGCAGAAAGTGAGGAGGAACTAAAGAGCTTTTGATGAAGATGAAAGAAAGAAAGTGTGTGGAGAAGGAAATGGTAACCCACTCCAGTTTTCTTGCCTGGAAAATCCCATGGATGGAGGAGCCTGGTAGGCTGCAGTCCATGTGGTCGAAAAGAGTCAGACATGACTGAGTGACTTCTTGATGAAGGTGAAAGAGGCGAGTGAAAAAGCTGGCTTGAAACTCAACATTTAAAAAACTAAGATCATGGCATCTAGTCTCATCACTTCATGGCAAATAAAAGGGGAAAAGTGGAAGCAGTTACAGATTTTATTTTCTTGGACTCCAAAATCACTGCATATGGTGACTACAGTCATGAAATTTAAAGATGTTTGCTCCTTAGAAAGAAAGCTATGACAAACCCAGACAGCATATTAAAAAGCAGAGATATCACTTTGCCAACAAAGGTCCATCAAGTCAAAGATATGGCTTTTCTAGCAGTTACGTATGCATGTGATAGTTGGACCATAAAGAAGGCTGAGCACTGAAGAGCTGATGCTTTCAAATTGTGGTACTGGAGAAGACTCAATCCTAAAAGAAATCAACCCTGAATATTCATTGCAGTACTGTTGCTGAAGCTGAAGCTCCAATACTTTGGACACCTGATTCAAAGGGCAACTCGTTGGAAAACACCCTGATATTGGAAAGACTGAAGGAAAAAGAACAAGGGGGCGGCAGAGGACAAGATGGTTAGACAGCATTACCAACTCAAAACCAGCCTACACTATGGTATATGTAGAATTATCTTCACAATTAAAACGTATAATAAAGATTTAGAAGTAAGTGCAATTGCAAATTTGAAACAAATTTCCCTTCTCCATCTTAACCAATAAAACAAGAAGTCTAAGTGACCCTTGGTCATACTTTTTAGAAGTATCTGCCATAAAATCTTTTCTGCTATTCCTCATCACTTGTGGATATGCTTTCTCATCCTTCAGAACAATAAGATTTTGAAGGCTATAATTCATTCCTTTTTTGTCCCTTTACTATCTATGTATCTGTATTCCTCTTGGGGATTTTCTCTCCCTCATATGGTGCATCAATCACATGACTTCACTCCCTCCATCACAAGGGCAGTAAGAACCCAGGCTGAGCAATGGAATTCCCTTTTCACAAACAGCACCTGAAAGGAAAATCTCTCCCTCTGAAATACTACGAAGGTTCTGTCCTGAGCTGGCAGGGCCATGTTGGTTGAGTTCAGTGGACCTGTGATGCGCTGTCCAGCTACCCTTTCCAAGCAAAGCCACTCATTTCCCCAACTGCCAGAGTGTTGGCTGCTGATTGGTCAGAGCTGGAATCGCTCACCTGGAATTGCTCTCGGCCACAATGAAACACTTCATCAAAGTTATGTCTCCTTCCAGAGAGTGGCTCATAACCAATGCCCTGCTCATAGAGAGATACAATGCCATAGACTCTTTGCTTCAAAATGGAGACCACTTTGAAGGCTTCTAGAGCTTCCTGTAGGATTAGGCAAGGCTTCAATTTGCAACTCCTTCAGATGTGAGCATCTTTCTTTGCCTAGTCATGGCTTTCTCATTTCCCCACAGGTACAAGTTCCAAGAGCTCTGCCCAATAAATCTTTATTCAACTCTCCATTCAACAGTCTGCTTCCAGGGGAAGGAGAGGGTGGGACAAATTGAGAGAGTAGCATTGCCATATATACGCTACTGTGTGTAACATAGACAGCTTCTGGGAAGCTGCTGTATAATGCAGGGAGCTCAGCTCTGACGACCTAGAGGGGTGGCATGGGGGTAGGGTGGGAGGGAGGCTCAAGAAGGGGATATATACACACTTGCAGCTGATTCACGTTGTACAGCAGAAATCAACACAATATGGAAAAGCAACGATCCTACAATTAAAAATAAGTTTTTTTTTTTTTAAGAAAAAGGAAAAGCAAATCCTAAAAGAAAAAATCTGCTTCTTGGAGTCCCAATTTAAGATAGTTGGTGCATGAACAGAGCTTGTCTCATGATAAAAAGAACAGAGAAACCCAACTATGTTCTCTGAACACCTTGATCATGTTACACTGAAAGCCAGAACACTCCTCAGTCTTCCAAGTCCCCTAAGTCAATAGATTTCATTTTTAACTTAGGCTAGCTAAAGCTGGGTCTTAACCTCTAACCTCTCTCCTACCTCTAAAGGAGTTCTGCCTGGTACACAAATGCTGTCTCATCTCCTGCAGTTGAACTCAATTGTTCCACAGTTATTTGATGTCTATGTCTCATATAATGACAGCCTTGTAAGTTGTTCTAATAAAATGAAGAAAAAAGACTGTATCACAAAACAAGGATGGTAAGTACTAGATACTATATGCACTTACAGATTTAATAATATTATTAGCATATTAAAATTTCTGACCCGTGCGGCAGTAAAATTTTTTTAATTACAAGAAAATCTGCTTAACTTCTTTCTAGGCAGAGTTTGGTCTATCTGCATGGCCACAGAACATTGTGGTGTAGGCATAGCACCCAGATCGGCTTGGTATTTGCCTGCAGTGTGGAGATCACCAGACTTCAAGCTTCACCTTCAGTGGGCTCACTGGTGCTCTAGGGTCCTGGGAATCAGCACAGTTTTCACCATATTGATTACTAGGGACCGCTGAAGGAACAGCAGCAGTTTTTTCAGCTGACTTTATTATAGCTCCCACACCCAAGACATTATATTCCTCATGGTCCACAATTCATAAAGAAACTGTTGGGACGTCCCTGGTGGTCCAGTGGCTAAGACTCTGTGCTCCCAGTGCAGGGGGCCTGGGTTCAATCCCTGGTCAGGGAACTAGATCCCACATGATGCAAGTAAAAGATCCTATGTGCCACAACTAAGACCAGTACAGTCAAATATAGAACTATTTTTAAAAGAAAGGGAGGGAGAAAGGAAGAAACTGAGAATCTGAGAGGTTCAGTAATTTTCCCCGAAAAGTTTTCTTTTCAGCCTGATTCTCCTGCCCCTCGATGCCCAAATAATATCCAAAAAGCCAGTTCTTTAATTGGACATAAAGCCCTACATCCAAATGTCCAACTAGAGCTTGGTAACATCAATTTCACCACATCTGGACCTCAAACACATACCTTTTTTTTTTGTCCTTATCTGATAGCCTAGAGGCTCAGGATGCCTTGAGTCAAAAGACACACTTGCTTACTGGCTGGAGGCAATAAATGAGATGTCCCCAGATTTGTTTGCACCAGAAGCCTAAAATGGACCTAGAAAACTCAACTCTCTAAATGTGTTCCCTAGGAAATTACTCTGCATAATCAGAGAAGGAAAACTAGAGGCATGCAAAGATTCTCAGTAAAAGAGAAACAGACTCCACAGCTGTGGTCTTTCTACTCTGTGCCACTTCTTGATACTTTCAAATCCAGAAAAGAGACTCCCTGGGGAAAGGCTGGAGAACGCAAGGTCCAGGCAGAGAGTGAAGCCCTTTCTTGTACCTGTATTTAGAACTACTTCTGCCAGAAATGACAGTTCAGGACAAAGCACACTCAGATTCTCTGGTGGTCCAGTGGCTAAGATTCCACACTCCCAACGCAGGGGGCCTGTGTTCGATCCCTGGTCAGGGAACTAAATCCCACATGCCGTAACTTAGAGTTCACGTGCCACAACTAAAGATCCCACAGGCTGCACCTAAGACCTGATGCAGCAAAATAAATAAGTATTTTTTTAATTTTACAAAAGGACAAAGCACGCTGTCTTCCCAGAATCACTTTTGGATAAGTCAATCCAGAACACCTGAGTCCAAAAGACTGTTCTATACATCAGTGTCTCTTCTGCTGTCTTGTATACAGGGTTATTGTTACCATCTTTCTAAATTCCAGATATATGTGTTAGTATACTGTATTGGTGTTTTTCTTTCTGGCTTACTTCACTCTGTATAATAGGCTCCAGTTTCATCCACCTCATTAGAACTGATTCAAATGTATTCTTTTCAATGGCTGAGTAATACTCCATTGTGTATATGTACCATAGCTTTCTTATCCATTCATCTGCTGATGGACCGATGCACGATACTGGATGCTTGGGGCTGGTGCACTGGGACAACCCAGAGGGATGGTATAGGGAGGGAGGGGGGAGGGAGGGTTCAGGATGGGGAACACATGTATACCTGTGGCGGATTCATTTCAATATATGGCAAAACCAATACAATATTGTAAAGTTAAAAAATAAAATAAAATTTTAAAAAATTAAATAAATAAAATTAAAAAAAATAAACACCTGAAAGTCCAGCCACACCCTTGTTGAGCTACCAGTTGATTTCTACTGGATGTCATGTGTGAGGCTGTTTTACTGGGTTGAAAGACCTTAAGGCTAGAGATAGGATGAAGCAGCTGGAGTTGGTGTAGGGCCAAGGTCAACACCAGACTCTGACACTCTGAAGCCTTGGAGAACCGACTGTCTGTGGCTTCAGCTATTCACATCCCTCGTAGCTGTAGTGGTCCTGATAAGCCAGTCATGAAACTGGGATTCTGCTCCAACTTTCGCAGCCAATCAGTTTTCCTTCCCCTCGCATATCCCTTCTCAGAGTCTTTATGCCAACCGATAGCTTCAGGCCAAGAGACTTTGAACAGAACCAATTCAAAGCTAGCCATGCCACTGGCTGGCCACGAACCAACTTTTCTAGACAATTTGGAGTGAGATACAGGGACTGTTAGAAGGTCCCAGAAGTTGGTACTGCAGCATGTGACAAGGACAGACAATGACCCAAGTTGGGTGCAGGTCAGAGTTATGGAGCTTCAGAGACTTCCAGACTTGTCAAGGACATGAGCAAAGATGTGCAGATAGGAGCAGACAAGAAAGAACAAAGCTCCACATGTGAAAATGGTTGAATGCGGACTGTGTATATATGTATGTACAATTTTCTGTGAGATGCTGCTTTTGCCACTTAACATGAAAGATGTACTTGGTGGGTTTTAATTCTAGTGGCCAGTTCTATGACACTGTATTCCACAGCTGATGACAAGAGGAAGACTATTCACTGAATATTTGTTGCATTTTATTACCATGGCCAGAGATACTTTCAGAATGTAAGTTTAGGGTCCTAGTTTAAAAAAAAAAAGGAATGAAGCTCCAGAAAAAGAGAAAGCAGCTGCCTGATGACTGCTAAGACATTGCAAAGCCCAGCTGACCCACCTACAGTTCAGTTTCATGGGATTTCTCAGGAACCTTTCCACAAACCCTGTTTACACAAATTAGCCTTAAGTGGGTGAGTTCCTCTAGCTCACAACCAATGACCTCATTTGAGGAAAACATATCCATATATTTACAAATCACTGGAACTTCCCTGGTGGTCCAGTGGTTAAGACTTCGCCTCCTAATGCAGGAGGTGTGGGTTTGATCCCTGGTCAGAGAGATAAGATCCCACATGCCTCATGACCAAAAAAAAAAACAGAACAGAAACAATATTGTAACAGATTTAATGAAGTCTTTCCAAATGGGCCATGTCAAAAAAAATATTTTAAAAAATCACTGATTGAATGCCAGTCAGGCATAACTGTACTAAGCATTGCTGATACTCTTCTACTGGGAATTCAAACTCAGAAATAAGTACTCATTTTAAAACAGGTATATAAAAAGTGTTCAGAGGAACTGAAAAGAGGGACTGTGCAATATGCCTATGGGGTGGGAGTTGGGGCGGGAGGACAAAAAAGCTCCCTAGGAGAAGGAGGTGGTGTGAGGAAGCTCAGCTAGAAGGATAGGGAAATGTTTGCAGGTGGACAAGAAGGTCACCCCAGGGAGAATGAAGCTGTTGTTGCTGTTCAGTTGCTAAGTTGTGTCCAACTCTGTGACCCCATGGACTGCAGCATCTCAGGCTCCCCTGTCCTTCACTATCTACCAGAGTTTGCCCAAACTCATGTCCATTGAGTCGATGATGCTATCTCATTATCTCATCCTCTGCCGCCCCCTTCTCCTCCTGCCCTCAATCTTTCCCAGCATCAGGGTCTTCTCAAATGAGTCAGCTCTTTGCCATCAAGTGACCAAAGTATTGAAGCTTCAGCTTTAGCATCAGTCCTTCCAATGAATATTCAGGTTGATTTCCTTTAGTACTGACTGGTTTCATCTCCTTGCAGTCCAAGGGATTCTCAAGAGTCTTCTCCAGCACCACAGTTTGAAGCATCAATCCTTTGGCACTCAGCCTTCTTTATGGTTCAACTCTCACATCCATACATGACTACTGGAAAAAAAAAACTATAGCTCTGATAAAAATACAGTGGCCCAAGCAAGCCTTGCAGCATTTGAGGACCATAGGAAGAGCATCATTGTGTCAGGAACAGAGAGGGGGGAGAGCAAAAGAGGAAGAGAAAATGGGACTTGTTAGCAATGATCTGCATGAGAGGAATGCTAAGAGTTTTAGATTTGATATTTCACCCAAATAAAAGACCATGAAACTTTGAAAAGGAAACAATATGGCTATTAGTATTGTAGAAAGGGAAAGGAAGAAGAGGTTGGAGTCAGGAACACAAATTAGAAATGGGTGGCAGGATTCCAACAAAAGAATCTCTTGACTAAGATAGGTAAAGTGGGGTCCAGAAGAAGAGCATACATCCAAAAGCTATTAAGGAGATGGGACTCAGCTTCACTGGTGGCTCAGACGGTGAAGAATCTGCCTGCGATGTGGGAAACCTAGATTCAATCCCTGGGTTAGGATGATCCCCTGGAGGTGGCAATGACTACCCACTCCAATATTCTTGCCTGAATAATTCCATGGACAGAGATGCTTGGTGGGCTACAATCCACGGGGTCACAAACAGTTGGACACGACTGAGCAACTAACACACACATGTGGTAGGAAGCAGAGAATCAATGATGACACAGAGATTTCTAGTGCAGCAACTGGTGGTTAGTCAGGCCATTCACTTAGGTGGGGAGTCCAGGATTATTAGGTTATTACAAGATATTGAGTATAATCCTCTGTGCTATATAATAGGTCCTAGATGTCTTAGTTTTAGTAGGAGAAATTTGAGCATTTTAAACATTAATGAGAAGGATTCACTTGAAGGGGGAGAATTAGAATTCAGGAGAGAGAAGGAATCAGGGATACTATATGATTCATAAGAGAAAGAGTGAGATTTGTGAGTCATGCAAGTGTCTTGAATGGATCTTGAGCTTGGGAGATGGGTCCAGATGAGGATGTGAATTTGGAATTGAGGATAAAAGTCAGGCTGGAGGTTGCATCACCCACAGAGATTGAAAAGAAACTAGAGACGGAGCAAACGCTGAGAAATGTTGATGCTTAAGGAGGGGGTAGAAGTAAGGGAGGAGGCTGAGGAAACAGTGCCCAGAGGGCTTGTGGGAGTGAGTGAAGGTCTAAAGTCACATTGTCCTTCCTCACCTCATGTCTGGGTCACCAAAAAAGCCTCCGAGGACTTCCTTGGTGGTCCAGTGGCTAAGATTCTGAGCTCCCAATACAAGGGGCCCAGGTTCGATCCCTGGTCAGGGAACTAGATCCCACATGATACAACTAAGAGTTCTAATACCACAACAATGATCAAAGATCCTGAGTGCCGCAACTAAGACCCAGCTCAGCCAAATAAATAAATAATTTTTTTTAAAAGCCTTCTGACTGGTTTCCCAATTACTCCCTCTCTAATGCAGCATCTTCTGGCCCACCACCAGGACAGGGAGGCAGGGGGCCAGTAAACACCCAACAGACAGGTGATGGGTGAGGTAACAGACGTCCTGAATCTCCATTTCCCTCCACCCTCTGCCTGCTGTGTTACTTTGAGCAAACTCTTTTTCTTCCCATTTCAGCTCCCTCGTGTGTAAAATAAGGACACCATCTACTTTCACAACCTCATAGGGTTGCCCTAAAAATTACATGAGTTCCTGGCTGTGAGAGCGTTCGAAACACTTGTAAATCACAACCCAGGCATGAAGAACAAGTATTCATCTCGAATTACTGTTTGCGTCATGGTTCATCCTTCCACAAAGAGTTCCACTGGCTCCCTTTCCTGGCTCCCAGCAAGGTAACGGATGGCACTGCCACCATCCAATCACCGCCACCCCTTCCTTTTCAGGTCATTCCAAATCGGAGTTACAGTTAAGCAAATGTAATGCGTTTGCAGGTAGAGTTGGCAAGATGTGCTCTATTTGTTTTCTGGCCCAGTCCTTTAATTGCACTTGGAAATAAACGGCCCACTACAGAGTGAGGATGAGAGAGTGGTTTGGGAAAAGAGAGAAAAAAGGTAATTGAAGTAGCTTTGGTACAGGAGTGGGGCGGGAGGTAACATCACATAAATCTTAAAGAACTGAGAAGAGATGCCGTTTCCTAAGGGCATTCAGGGAGAAGGCAGTGGCACCCCACTCCAGTACTCTTGTCTGGAGAGTCCCATGGACAGAGGAGCCTGGTGGGCTGCTGTCCATGGGGTCGCTAAGAGTCGGACACGACTGAGCGACTTCATTTTCACTTTTTACTTTTCACTTTCATGCATTGGAGAAGGAAATGGCAACCCATTCCAGTGTTCTTGCCTGGAGAATCCCAGGGACGGGGGAGCCCCGTGGGCTGCCGTCTATGGGGTCGCACAGAGTCAGACACGACTGAAGTGACTTAGCAGCAGCAGCAGCAAGGGCATTCAGAGTGAAGTCTCATTGTTAGGTAGACTCCCGGGTCTGGGTTTCCTGGTCCCAGACCCCAACATGAGTCTCCATTTCATTCATACAAATCATTAAAGTCTCTCCATTGCCCATCAGCGTGCTGTGTTCTAGCCCCAAGTCTCCCCTCCAAAGATACCTTCTGAGAGCATCCTCTCCACGGCCTGTCAAGCCCAGCGCAAGCCTCTTCTACATTTATTTTAATAATTTTTTTTCATGAGGACCATATTTAAATTCTTTATTGACTTCGTTACAATATTGCTTTTGTTTTATGTTTTGGTTTTCCAGTCTCAAGACATGTGGGAACCTTAGTTCCCCCATCAGGGATCGAACCCACAGTCCCTGCATTGGAAGGTGAGGTCCTAACCACTGAGCCTCCAGGAAAGTCCCTAAATCTTTCCAGAACTTAAAATCTAAACCATAGTTGGACACAGCACTATAGGGCCTCCCTCACTCTTCCATTGCTTCACGTACACTGGCCTTTTCCAATATCAATATCATTTTCCAATATCAACAGTTATGTACTGGGCGCTTGATACCCACTTATGTATTCAAGGTACATAGTCTCCCCATTTTACAAAGGAAGAGATTAAGTCTCATGGAGCTGACTATTTTTCACAATCTTTTCAACAGAACAATACTTTCTGTAACTACTGGTAAGAGTGTTATTTGTGTTACAGCTCTTACCAATTTCACAGAGGGAAACTGTTTGCCCAAAGTTGGCAGGTGTCAAGGCCTCCTGGGCACGACAGTAAAGTTCAGGCTGGTATTTCTCCTGACAGGTAGGGTCTGTCTCTTTGTTTTCCCTCTAGTTCCACTAATGATGCCAGTTACTGAGGAGATGTCTGGGCATCTGGGAAAGAGGATGCCATCATAAAAAAAGCTGCTGAGAGGGAGCTAGGAGGACCCCAAAGATCCATACTATGTTTCAAATGTCTCTCCAGAACAGAGCAAATATCAACCACATTCCAGCCCCTCACACCATCTTCATAAATCAGATTCCCAAATAGCTTTGGGGGCAAATGATTCTCTTTTCTTCTTGACTGTTAAACAATGCTTAATTTGCTAATATTTTTAATGTTCTCTTAATCAGAGCAGACTGGTTTTCACAACATTTTAAGCAGAACAATCCTTTCTGTATCTTAGCACTTTAGCCTACCGGAATGTTATTTGCAGTTCTGTGAACTGAAGCAGACTCACCACAATTAGCCATCACCATGGTAATTTTATGTCTTTTGTTTTCTGTTTTTGTTGCAAGTGCTCATCAAAGGGATTGAAGCTTTACTGATGAAGCAAAATTCATTACCTGCCTTTGGATTTAAGTGCACCACATTTAAAGACATATTTTCTCATCGTATGGTGTTCCATTTCTAGCTGACTTCTCAGAAATAAATAAAATGTGCTGTCTAGAGCCAAGCAAGCTGGTTTTACTTGCTTTTCCTCGAGCGGGGACTGGCAGATTCTCTGGCAAAAATGTCATGGCTTTCAGTGGGAACACAGCCTCTGAGTGTTGGTAAAGCCTTTAAACCCCCTACGAAGTCCCTTTCATTTTCTTGGTTGACCTCAGATGCTACATGGTTGAAATGAAACTTGCTTTCCACATGGAGCAGGAGGATAAGTGTGCAGCTTGGGTCAACTGTCTGCAGTGATGACAGCCAGCTCTCTGCCCATCCCAGATGGCACTCCTCCTATCAAGAGGGGCATTCTATTTCCTTTAAACTTGAGTCTGGCCCTGGGACATCTTCCAACCATTATACCACGACAAAAGTAATGTTATACAAACTCTGGAGTCCAGGCCTCAAGAGATCTGACGATTTCCTTTTTCATTCTCTTAGGATCCAACAGCTGTGTGAAGAAATGATGGCTGTACACCTGGAGAGTGAGCCCTCGCCAGCTGCCAGCCACTCTAGATGCCTAAGCTGAGGCACCAGACACATTAGGGAGCCTACCTTGGACATGCTGGCTGCAGCTAAACCCCCAGCTGAACAAAGATACATGGTGACCCCAGCCAACACCATGTAAAGCAGAAGAACTTCCCAGCTGAGCTCAGCCAACTCACAAAATTGTAAGAAAATAAATAGCTATATCAAACGGTGGTTTCCAGAGGACAGGGAAAGGGGGAAATGGGAAGTTGTTGTTCAATGGTACAAAGTTAAAGTTATACAAGATGAACGTGTTCCAGAGATCTCTGGTCAACAGTGCCAACAAGTAACATACTGTGCTGTGCACTTAAAAATTTACAAGAGTAGATTTCATGTCAAGTGTTCCTACAACAACAGAAAAGCAAACAGACTCAAAGAAACACAAGAGAACAAATCTTTTAAACACGCACCTTGCTTTTTGGTAGTAATGCTATCACAGGGTGTATCATATGTGCAAACTCATCAACTTGTATACACTAAATATATGCGGGTTTTATATCACTTCTATCACAATAAAGCAGAAAGAAAAAGAAAAATAGAGGGAGGGAGGGAGAGAGAGAATGAAAGAGAGAGGGAAGAAGGGAAGGAGGGTAGAAGGGAAGAAAGAATGAGGGGCCTCCATCTTTCCGGCATGCCCCCTCAATGCAACCAGCAACATCATTTACAGGAATACTTAGGCACCATCCAAATAAAGCAATTCAAATTGGAGATGGCTTCTGAATGTGAAATGATCCAGCTATTTAATGTAGATTGTTTTACGGTATTAATAAAATTGAGTGTTCTGGGAAGTGCCTTTTAAGTGCACCAGGTCTAAGCCCAAGGTTCTAGAAAGCTTTTAGTTTAAATGCAAACTCACTGGAAATGTGAGACCTGCCAGCATTAAGGATGTGTCTGGCTGAGTGGACAGGATCCAGAGAGACTATTCCCCTAGACCAAGCATCTCTGTGTCCATTTTCATTCAGGAAAGCTAGATAATGTTCAAAAGATTAGAGAGCAGAAAGCTGGGGAGGCCAGGTAGGAAGCCAAAAAGAAAAGGAAAGTAACTTTTGCTTGCCTGCAGGTGAATTCAACTCAAGAAAAACTGGAAGGTAAAAAGAACTGGAATTTCTTTTTAAAAATTACTTTGGAACCCAGTCATCTGTGACTAGCTATGACTGTGGGCAAGTCACTGTCCTTCCCGGAAGTCACTGCAGATAACATTTCTTAGCACACAGAGCTGTCATGGAAAATAAGAGAGGAAAGGGGGCCGGCAGGGTTTGTGAACCATAAGATGCTATTGGTATGTGAGGAATTGTTATCATCCGAGCAGCAGCTGCTGCTATAGCCTTAGTGATCAAAATAGCAGTAATAAAACAAGGTAATACTCCTTAGTGGAACATTGTGGATTTTCTCCACAAGTAATAGACACTCTGATTTAATATTGCTTCCCAAGAATTCCATGTGAGCATGTGCCAGGTTCCCATCAGGAGACAGAGACCACTCCAGTATTCTAACAGAGAAATTTTATTATAAAGACTTGTTATCTTAATATAAAATTCTTAAGGCAATAACTAAGTGAGCTTCCAGAATGGCCAGAAATGGGACTGGTTGCTAGGATATGGGGCCCTCAGTCCTCATGAGGTTCTGGTCTCTCAGCTCCTGCCCTCTGACCCAGACAATGGGCAGGACCACTTCTCTGCCCTCCCCAACTCCATGACAACAGCCAGGAAGCACCCAGGGCCGTGGCAACGACATCCACGGACCTGACACTCAGTCATGTCTCTTGGCTTTCTCACAGGGAGCTTTGCTGCCTGCCTACTTTGCAAACTTCTAGACAGCTGGGCTGAGCAAAGCATTAGGCAGCTTTAAAAATTGATGTACGTGATTATTCTTTCATGAGGCACCACAAATCCAACAGCACGAGACCAAGGGCAGACACGTGGCAGCCGCCGCCTCCCTCTGCTTGTTCCTTGTGGATTTGAGCCTCTGAAAGAAGGTGCAGAGAAGGCCCCGGGCATAGCACACACCACCCGCCACTGTAGGAGGTGCCACCAGGCCATGGCACCAGATGTGTGCAAGGGTATGTGGCTCCAGGGGGCCCCTGGAGTGTCTCACCCCCCGCATCTACCTGCACCCCTAGATCAGCCATGGGGATGAAGAACTCACAGCTATGGCCCCAGCCTCCATCTCTGCTGCCTTGAGTGGTGGGAAGCCTCCCTTGTGGGGCTTTTACTCACTACTTTCCCACTTAGCACACTATTGGCCCTAATTTTCTCCTTCCCTCCTCCACCTTCTATTCTCTTTTTCTATCTCTCCTTTGTCCTTCCTTCCATTCATTCCTGTCAGTCCATTTTTCCCTTCCTCATGGGCCAACTCACTGTAAAAGACCCTGAGGCTAAGAAAGATTGAGGGCAAGAGGAGAAGGGGCCAACAGAGGATGAGATAGTTGGATGGTATCACCGACTCATGCACATGAGTTTGAGCAAAGTCCAGGAGATAGTGAAGACTGGGAAACCTGGCGTGCAGCAGTCCATAGAGTCACAGAGAATCAGACATGACTTAGAGATTGAACAACAACAACATGGGCCCAATCCCTCTCGATCTGTCTGTCGAGTTCTCTGTGTGTAGAGGGATGGGAGGAATCTGTCTACATTTCTCTGCACATGCACACATGAGTTTGTGTGTGTGTGTGTGTGTGTGTGTGTTTCCCTGATGCTTTCTGTCTCCTATGGCTTCTGGGCCATAGATTAAACTGGTCACCAATTTCAGTTTCATCTCTCTGAGTAGAAAAGCACCCTGGAGTAGGGGAAGAACTCATGTTTATTCCCTTTCTGCTTCTGAAAAGAGGAAGTGTTGGCGGGGGCAGGGGTGCATGGGAGGGGCGAGGGAGCTCCCTGGTGGTCCGGTGGTTAGGATTCTGTATTTCCACTGCAGAGGGCATGGGTTCAATCCCTGTTCAGGGAACTAAGATCCCACTAGTCACACGGTGTGGCCAAAAAAAATAAAAGAAAAGTGGAAGTGTGGCAAAGATTAATTCAACTCAGGACACAAGTATAGAGTCTCAACTGTGTGCTAAACAATAAACCACAGATGAACAGTTCAATTTGACACCTTATTTAGTAAGGGCTTCCTATGCACTGGGCCACGTATTCACTCATTACAAGAGACTCGAAGAGGAATCAGATGGGTGCATGTGCTATAGATCCCAAGGTCTGGTAAGGGAGGCAGATGCATGCAAGCTGCTACAAAAAGGGAATCTAAATCAGGCTGGGGAAGAAGTTCATCAAGAAGGGCTTCCTGCAAAAGGGAATCCTCCCCCTAGACTGTTGGTTGGAATGTAAATTGATGTAGTCACAATGGAGGACAGTATGGACTTTCCTTAAATAACTAAACAGAGTTACCATATGATCCAGCAATCCCACTCTGGTTCACATATCCAGAGAAAAGCATAATTCAAAAAAAAAAAAAGCATAATTCCCTGCACCCCAGCGTTCACTGCAGCACTATTCAAAATGTCCAAGACACAAAAACAACATCAATGTCCATCAACAGATGAAGGGATAAAGATGTGGTGCATATATGCCGTGGAGTACTACTCAGCCACAAAAATGAATGAAATAACGCCATGCGCAGCAAAGTGGATGTACCTACAGGTTATCATACCAAGTGAAGTAGGTCAGAGAAAGACAACTATCCCATGATACCACTTATATGTGGAGTCTGAAACATGATATAAATGAACTCATCCACAAGCCGGAAGCAAAAAAAAAACAGACTTGTGGTTGCTAAGTGGGTGAGGGGGTGGGGTAGGGATGGACTGGGAGTTTGGGATTAGCAAACGATTATATAGAGAATGGATGAACACCAGGGTCCTACTATATAGCTCAGGGAACTATAGCCTATTCAATAGCCTATGATAAACCATAGTTGAAAGCACATTTTTAAAAAAACAGAAGTACTTCTGGAGGAGGTGATGATGAATCTGGAAAAAATGTAGATGTTAACCAGATGAAGACGTGAGAGAAGGCATCCAAAGCAGAAGATATGTCATGAGCAACAGCATGAAGGCAAAAAAAAGTAACCAGTTGAGCTCTGCAGGAACCTACAGCAGCCTAGGCATTGGTGCAGGTTGAGGAGCTAGGGAAGTCTGGAAATGGTCACATCATATGAGGTCTCAGGAGCCAGGCTGTGGGGGATCCTGTTAGCAACCCTGCAACTGCCCTCAGCACCTGCTGTTCCACATAGAGTTTCTCCCCGCACATACCTGCGCTCTCTGTCCACAAGGCCAGTGGATCCCACTGGGCACTGCGCAGGGCAGGTAATTATCACCCCTGGGAATATACTCAGCCAATGACAAATGGGAATTTGGGGAGAAAACCTGGGTTTATAGCCTTTTAGTAACAATTCTGTGGCACATGCCACAGTCCCTCAGGTGCCCCACAGGTGATCTGCTCATAGGCACATTCTCCCCTTCCCCCATCTCAGGTCCCCACCTCTCCTCCTGTGTTCTCGTCATCCCCCAAATAAACTACTGGCACTCAATTATCTGTCTTAGGGTCACCCTACCTTACTCAGGTTGATACAGCCTCCTGTGGGTAGGAGGGAGCCCCGAAAGCCTCTGGGAGGAGCAGCACAGCCAGATCTGATTCTAGATGGACACTCAGGTGGTTGGTTTGGAGAGTCAGTATGAGGTAACTGCACCAGCCCATCTAGAGAAGGGGAAAATCCCAGTGGGATGAGCAGAGTAGGGGAGATGAGCAAGGGCCAGAAATGCAGAGAAGAGAGGGCTCCTATCAACAAGGTGAAACCCTTTCCTTTAAGGGCTCAGCAGACTCCCACAATGCATGTGATGAACACCAAGAAAAGGTAGGATTCGGCACCAAGGAGTCTCAGAGCGAGCCAGCTGCCTCCCCCAAGCAGGATGCCAGGAAGGAAGTGGCAAAGGCATCCCCAAGATGCTAGCACCAGGTGGCACTAGCAGTAAAGAACCCACCTGCCAATGCAAGAGACATGAGACGCAGGTTCGATTCCCGGGTCAGGAAGGTCCTCTGGAGAAGGAAATGGCAACCCATTCCAGTATTCCTGCCTGGAGAATCCCATGGACAGAGGAGCCTGGCAGGCTACAGTCCATGTGGTCGCAAAGAGGCAGACACTACTGAAGGGACTTGGCATATAATAGGTGAGTGGTGAAGAATGAGTCAGAGCCTGGCAAGAAGGTAGGGACCCCGAGCCCCTAGTCCAGGGGGCCCAGTTGGATCCCTGGACAGGGAACTAGATCCCACACACCACCACCAAGAGTTCACATGCCGCAACTAAAGATTGTGTGTACTGTGCCTAAGACCCAGCACAGCCAAATAAATGAACAAATATTAAAGATAAAGAAAGTGGAGGAAACACAAGCAGGGTGAAGAATGACTGCTCAGAAACCACCAAATAGTTGGGGTGGAGAGCACAGGGTGGGAGTCCCAGGCAAGGCAGGAGGGAGTACGCCGCAGAACCCCTACCCCTACTACTCTTGCTCAGCCCGAGTCCAAGCCTGCACTGGCCTCCACAAGCTCACAGGAGGCACTGTCCTGAGAACTGAGTGCCAGGAAGGCATGGACCAGACACCCAGAGACGCCAGCCATTCCCCCTGCCCTGCGTGGGGACGCGTGTGCATGGCTGGGGTGCTGACTCCTCCCCCCATCAGACTGAGTGATCCTGCCAGAGGTGCAAGTTCCAGCCCCTGTTTCGTTGGGACGGGAGCATCAGCATACATCAGGGAAGTTCACACAGCTCGAGATAGAAGTGAAGATGAGAGTCCAAAAAAGAATCCCACACAGTCCAAGGTGGTACTAGTGGTAAAGAACCCACCTGTAAATGCAGGAGACATAAGAGACTTGGATTCAATCCCTGGGTCAAGAAGATCCCCTGGAGGAGGGCATGGCAATCCACTCTAGTGTTCTTGCCTGGAAAATCCCATGGATAAAGGAGCCTGTCAGGCTATAGTCCATAGGGTCACAAAGAGTCAGACATGACTGAAGTGACTTAGCACACGCACGCGCACACACACACACACTCAAACAGATCAAATTCCTGCCCACTGAAATGTCCCTTTGGCTAAAACACAGTAGCATTGATTTATTGATTTCTCTTTTTGCTGAGCATCTATGGAGGGGGCATACGGGACCCAAAAGATGGCCAGGAAAAGGGAAAGTGAAGAGAAGGCTGGGTGTGGACGAGCTGAGTACAGAAATCATCCCTCATAGGAAACTCTTCAGGGAGCACAGGCAGCTCATCTTCCCTGACTGGTGCTCCATGAAACGGCTCTTCACGTTGACCAGCACCAGAAGACTGGCTTCTAAGAAGCAAGGGATTCTGGGAAAGGAAGAAGTTAGCATGTGCTGACAACTTTCTGCAACTGAAAAATTGCCAACTCTGCAAAGTAGGGGCTATGAGTCGCATTTTATAGATGATGAAACAGCCTCAGAGAGGCTTGGGAACTGGCCTTAGACCACTCAACTTGTCAGATGCCATCAGAATTCACACTCACATCAGTGATACTAGGAACTTCCCTAGTATTCTGGTGGCTAAGACTCTGCACTCGCAAAGTAGGGGGCCCGGGTTCAGTCCCTGGTCAGGGAACTCGATCTCACATGCCACAGCTAAAAGTTCACATGCCACAGTTAAAGATCCCACATGCCACAGCTAAGACCTGGCACAGTCAGATAAAAAAATAAATAAATAGATTTTTAAATGGTTCTATGTTGTTTCTTACCCAGAAGAATAAATTTGACAAGCCCTGGATTTGGAATATTAACCATCCTTTCCACCCTGTGTTTAAAATTATTTGTTGCACAGCAGAAACTAACTCGATGTTGTAAAGTGATTATCTTCCATTGCTTCCCTCATAGCTCAGTGGGTAAAGAATCTGCCTGCAATGCAGGAGACCTGGGTTTGATCCCTGAGTCGGGAAGATCCCCTGGAGAAGGAAATGGCTATCCATTCCAGTATTCTTGCCTGGAGAATTCCATGGACAAAGGAGCCTGGCAGCTACAGTCCATGGGGTCACAAGAGTTGGACATGACTTAGCGACTACAACACCACCACCAAAAAAAAAAAAAAAATCCTATGATAAACCATATTGGAAAAGAATGTTTTAAAAAAGAATGCATGTATGTGTACAACCAAATCATTTTGTTTTAAAATAGGAATTAGCAATGAAAATCAACTGTATCTCAATAAAAATAAATAAGAAAAATTTGCTTGTGTAAGCCAGCTCATGGTCTAGTCCATATTTGCAAATTTTGTTAAAAGCCCTTTGTTTTTAAAAATAAATATTAAGAAGTACTTCAAGGAGTATTCTCTACTCTAAAAGACAGAAAATCAAGTCTATTTTCTACATCTGCCTCTCCATTCTTTCCCTGCAAGTAAGTTCATCAGTACCAGTTTTCTAGATTCCATATATGCTATGCTACGCTAAGTCACTTCAGTCGTGTCCGACTCTGTGTGACCCCATAGATGGCAGCCCACCAGACTTCCCCATCCCTGGGATTCTCCAGGCAAGAACACTGGAGTGGGTTGCCATTTCCTTCTCCAATGCATGAAAGTGAAAAGTGAAAGTGAAGTTGCTCAGTCGTGTCCGACTCTTAGCGACCTCATGGACTGCAGCCTACCAGGCTCCTCCGTCCGTGGGATTTTCCAGGCAAGAGTACTGGAGTGGGGTGCCATTGCCTTCTCCAAGATTCCATATATATGCGTTAGTTAATATACTATACTTGTTTTTCTCCTTCTGTCTTACTTTACCCTATATAACAGGCTATAGGTTCATCCACCTAACTGCCACTGGCTCAGATTTGTTCATTTTTATGGCTGAGTGATATTCCATGGTGTGTATGTGCCACATCTTCTTTATCCATTTATCTGTAGAGAAAAGACTTGTGGGTCCAGCAGGGAAAGAAGAGGGTGGGACAGATGGACCAAGCAGCATTGGCACACACACCCCATCACGTGTAATAGACAGCTGCTGGGAGTTGCCGTATGACACAGGGAACCCAGCCTGGTGCTCCGTGATGACCTAGAGGGGTGGGATGGTGGTGGAGGAGGGAGAGGAAGTTCAAGAGGGAGGGGCTATCTGTAGAATCATGGCTGATTTGCATTGTTGTATGGCCAAAACCAACCCAACATAGTAAGCAATTTTCCCTTAATTAAAAAATAAATTTAAGGAAAAAAGAAGAACAACATAGGGGTATATTTCAGTATATAGACATATCTCCTAATGTCCTCCAATGGTAGGATTCCTCAATGAATTTTTTCTAAATCCCTCATTCCTCTTCCTATAGCATTTTAGCAAAAGTGGGCTTTGGAGTCAGACTTGGTTAAGATTATTGGCTCTGCCATTTCATAACTCTGTGGGACATGGGACAGTCACCTACCCATTCAGGTAAGCCTAGAATTTCACAGGTTTTGTTATAAAGATGGAACATGATGACATCAGTATGTGCCTGGCACATAGAAGATATCCACTGATCCCCTCCCAGCCTCTTCCCATTCCCCACACAACTTTCCCCTCCGTGGACAATGCCATCACCTTCACAAACCAGTAATTTCAAAACAAAGATAACATAAGCCTTGGCTGTCTTGTCTGTGAATCCCATGTTACACTCTGTACCTAAATGTGTCTAGAGGGTGTGCCCTTAAATTCTATTTGAATGACCTAAGCTTGGTCAGGGGCAGAAAAGAAAAGCAGATGTCAGCCTTCATGTGTGGGGGCCTGGGGTGGGAGGGTGGTAGTGGATTCCCTGTTGCAGAAAATCCTGGTGGACCAACTAATGTACAGGCATCAGGCAAGAAGCGGGCTTTGGCGTAAAACAGAAAATGAATCACATGACTTTGTACCAACAGTACAGTAAAACCTAATAGAGGAAGTTTCAAGTCACGGGTAAAATTCTGCTTGATTCAGGGATATAAACAAGCTTGCTCAAAGGAAAGGAAGTTCTCCATGGGTAAAACTCTGCTTGATTCTGGGATATGAACAAGCTGGTTCAAAGGAAAGAAAGTTTTCCATTAAGACGTGCTAGCCTTTAGAAGACCATGTAGATGCTGGTTTTTCTTGGTGAACCAGAGGATTTGGAACTCACTGGATGAAGGCGGAGCCCCTGACAGGGGTGGAGCTCTGCTGGGCACAGCAAATTTGTATCAAAGGAAAAAAAAAAAAGCCTGGAGGCCCATCAAACCCAGATAACAGCCACAAAAAGGTGGCCAAAAATTAGGAATCTAACAACATGCAGGTCATATTCCAAAAGGCTCCCTCTGACACTTCACAACTGCTCAGGTAGGGTTGCTAGCCATCAAGCTTTATCAAACCTTGGGAATTCCCAATCTGAGTCAAGATCGGGAAATCAGTAAGAGCAGAGATTGGACCCACTTCCATCACTGGCTTTTCATTGGCAAGACCTAAATAAATAGGCTTTTTTCTCTCCCTAGACTGAGTCTGCGGGGAAGGCAATGGCACCCCACCCCAGTACTCTTGCCTGGAGAATCCCATGGACGGAGGAGCCTGGTAGGCTCCAGTCCATGGGGTCGCTAAGAGTCAGACACAACTGAGCGACTTCACTTTCACTTTTCACTTTCATGCATTGGAGAAGGAAATGGCAACCCACTCCAGTATTCTTGCCTGGAGAATCCCAGGGACAGAGGAGCCTGTCTGGGCTGCCGTCTATGGGATCGCACAGAATCGGACACGACTGAAGCGACTTAGCAGCAGCAGCAGCAGCAGACTGAGCCTGAGCGATCATGCAGGTGGGCTGAGAGTTGGGGGCGCACATCTGAGACTGCCTGAGAATGAAGCAAACCTCAAGGCTGTGCCCATCACCTCTAGTCTCTGCTAAGCTCCAGCATGCTTGTCCCTCAAAGCATCGTCTACATTGTTTTGAACTGATCCTTAGGGAAAGACAGTGTTGGGAAGGTGAGAGCACACAGCACTATGGAGAACAGAGAGGCTTCCATTCAAATCTCAGCCCTGGAACTCCCGGGCTTGTGAGCTGAGGCACTCACTCATCCTTCTGGTAACTGTTCCTGTTTGTCTGCAGGCAAAAGGAAATCCACCCCGAATACTTATTGGAAGAACTGATGCTGAAGCTCCAATACTTTGGCCACCTGATGCAAAGAGTCGACTCATTGGAAAAGACTCTGATGCTAGGAAAGATTGAAGGCAAAAGGAGAAGAGGGCAACAGGGGATAAGATGGTTAGATAGCATCACGGAGTCAACAGATAGGAGCTTGGGAAAACTCCAGGAGATAGTGAGGGACAGGGAGGCCTGGCGTGCTACAGTCCCTGGGGTCAAAAAGAGTTGGACACAACTGAGCAACTGAACAATAACAGAAGGATTCCCAGGATCCTTAAGGATGTCCTGTTGCAGGACAGCAGGGGCCCAAACCAAAATGTACCAGAAAAACCAGGATGAACTCACTGCCCCTGCCACCCTGACTTCAACTCCGAGCTCCCATCTGTCTGTCTGGAAATGGAGTGAGGAGACCTAACACGCATGGAGACACAAAGATGGTAAAGATGGGAGGCCTCGCTGGTGCCAGAAATGTTGTAAATCCTGACTACTCCAGCCTAGAGACACTGCCTTGCTTTTTTAAGAGAATAATAAGAGAAAGGAAAAATAAGCAGGAAAGCCCCAGAGATGGGGAAAGAATTGAGGAACAAAGAGGAAAAGGGGAAAGCAGAAGCAGCAACAGCAGCCAGCAGCCCACTATCTCAGGGCGCTCCTGAATCCTGCAGGAATCCTGCATGGCTTCAGTAACGACTGTGAGACATGGGGCAGCGTGACAGGATAAAAATGACTCCTTCTTGGGGCACTCATCTCAGAAGTCATCAGAAACGACCTCAGAGCACCATCTGCTCTGAGACCCTTCTTTTCCTCTTTCTCCCTAAATATTAGCACGCCCCCCACCCCCACCGGCGTGAGTTCCAGAGAGCTGGCAGGAAGGTGGAAGGCAAGGCTGCGTCCTGTCATGGTTGCCCAGCCCCCTGGAGCCAGAGCGCGGCCCTGAGGGCATCCAAGTCCAGGTGATCCCACGGTGACACCCACCCTGCGTATTCTTGCTCTCTGCCTGAGCCTAACAGCCGCAGGCTTTACCACTGCTTAGTTGCCACACACTGTCAAGAGGAGGTTTCAGCAGCTTCCTTTTGACAGAGACTTAATTGTTGTTGCTACCTGAGTGTCGAGTGCATCTCTCTAGGCTGGAGGGCTTTTGGGAAAATGGCACTCATTCAAACAGGAAAGGGGATCCAGCTAAATGAGGGGCCTCAGCAGGATCTCAGCAAGCAGGAAGGCAGTTGTTATCATCATCCCCAGGAGCTAAGAGGTCCCTTCACTTAGCTCTCTGGATGCCAAGAATTTCAGGGTCATTGCTAGCAGGGATCTGGAAAAAGAGCACTGGACCGGCAGTCAAGAGACCTTAATTTAGGTCCTGGGTCTGTCCGTACAGGGCTGTGTGCCCTTAGATGAGTCCTTGAAATTCCCCATGAAGTTTCCTCATCCATAAAATGAAGATAAAGATAAGACTGTAAATTCCCATCTAGTCTACTATGCAGGCTCCTTGTGGAGGAGAGGGGTATTAAATTAGTTTATAGACACTGAGATAGTTTTGGAAATGTTAAGGTGGCCAAAACTGGAGCCAGTCTAATAACAGTAGAATGGAACACTCATACAATGAATACTACATGGAAATTTTAACCGAACAAACAACCGCAACATACCATAGATGCATGAGTTTTACCAACAAAATAATGCATCAGAGAAGCCAGGTATAAAAGGCTATGGATTGCATGATTTTATGTGAAAGTGAAAGTGAAGTCACTCAGTCGTGTCGGACTCTGCAACCCCGAGGACTGTAGTCCACCAGGCTTCTCCTTCCATGGGACTCTCCAGGCAACAATACTGGAATGGGTTGCCATTTCCTTCTCCAGGGGATATTCCTGACCCAGGGATTGAACTCAGGTCTCCTGCATTGCAGGCAGATGCTTTAACCTCTGAGGTTCAAAAACAGAAAAATGAATCTCTGGTGACAGAAATCAAAATAGTGGCTACTTAGGATAAGGGCAAGGATTGACCTGGAAGAAGTACAAGAGAAACAGTCTAGGGTGTTGGAAGTGCTTCCTATCTTGATCTAAGCAGTGGGTACCTGGGCATTCACATATGTAAAAATATGTTCAGCTTTATAATTAGTATCTACAGAGTGTATCTGCTTTAGTGTCTGTCTGTAACACTTCAATTTAGAAGTCTCTTTAACAAATGGTGTGAGAAAAACTGGACAGCCACCTTCAAAAGAGTGAAAAGGGATCACTATCTTACAGAATACACAAAAATTAAATAAAAATGAATTAAAAACTTGGACATAAGACTGGAAACCATAAAACCTAGAAGAAAACATAAGCAATAAGGTCTTGGTAATTTTTTTAATCTGACATCAAAAGCAAAAGGAAGAAGAGCAACAATAAACAAGAGGAACTACATTAAATGCAGAAGCTTCTGCCCAGCAAAGGAAACCATCAACAAAATGAAAAGGCAACTTAATCAATGGAAGAAAATATTTGCAAATCATATATCTAATAAAGGGTTAATAGCCAAAATATATAACGATCCCATACAACTCAACTCAATAGCAAAAAAAAAAAAAAAGCAAGCCAATTTTTAAGCGAGAAGAAAATCTAAACAGACATTTTTCAAAGAACACATACAGATGGCAAAGAGGTACATAAAAAGATGATCTACATCATTAATCATCAGGGAAAGGCAAATCAAAACCATAAAGAGATATCACCTCACTATGGAAAACAGCGTGGTGATTCCTCAAAAAACTAAAAATGGGACTCCCATGTGATCCAGCAATTCCACTGCTGGGTATTTTTCCAAAGACGCTTAGAGCACTAAGTTGAAAAGTTAGATGCACCCCCATACGCATTGCAGAGCTATTTACAACAGCCAAAATACAGAAACAATCTGAGTTTACATCAGTGGATGAATGGATAGAGAAACTGCTTTGTGTGTGTGTGTGTGTGTACATACAGTTGTGTATTGTTTTAGTCCATGAGCCAAGTCTGACTCTTTGCGACCCCATGAACTGTGGCCCACCAGGCGTTTTTGCCCATGGGATTCTCCAGGCAACGATACTGGAATGGGTAGCCATTCCCTTCTCCAGGGCATCTTCCCAAACCAGGGATCAAAGCTGGGTCTCCCTCACTGCAGGCAGATTCTTTACACCATCTGAGCCACCTTGCTGCTGCTGCTGCGACCCCATGGACTGCAGCCCACCAGGCTCCTCCGTCCGTGGATTCTCCAGGCAAGAGGACTGGAGTGGGGTGCCATCGCCTTCTCCCTCAGCCACCTTAGTCATAGAAAAGAATGAAACCCTGCCACTTGCAACAGCACGGACAGACCTCAAGGGCATTGTGCTCAGTGAAACAAGTCAGACAGAGACACATACTGCATGATCTCTCATACATAGAGTCTTAAAAATGAAAAAAAAAGAAAGTTCATAGAGAGAACATTATTGGTTGCCAGAGGCGGTAAGGAATAAGAAATGGGTAGACTGATTTTTTTCCCCCTTTTTAGTTTAAATAAGCTGAATAAAAATAAATAAAATATAAATTAATAAAGGAAAACTATTAAAAAAAAAAAAAACTAGCCAGACACCTGAATCACTATGCTGGGCAGATTCACGGTTATGAACTGTGTTCTATGTGGATTTGTCCTTCTCTGTGACCTCAATACATCCTGAACATGAAAGTGCAAAAACAGACCACATTTCAAAATGAGAGGCAGTACCGTCTACTATTTAAAAGCAAAAGGCACACGTGTATTCACACACACACACCAAAGCTGCTGCCAGCTCGCGGCTACTAATAAAGATGAAAATCTCTAAATGATCTACTGCCAGGCTTGATCACACTGATCTGTTTCTGATCGGAGCAGAAGGAAAGCAGAGACTGTGGAAGATGGAAAGTACCGCTCGGTTTGACAGAGGGTAAATATGATTAGAATGCACCCAGGCAGAAATAATGACTCGCCTCCCCGCAGGACAAGCCCGCCCTCCCGCCAGTACCCATGACAAGCCCTGCATTGCTAACGACAGGGTGCTGGGAGGCTGGTGGCATCTCAAATCCCACCTGACTCATCATGCAATCAAATAATACACAACCTGGGAAGCCCAGACACTTCCCGAAGGATGGTGTGGAAAGGCACGTTGCACATTCACCTCCGTGCATCAGAATCTAAAAGGAACTCTCTCATTAGATGGGTGCCCCCAGAGGAGCCTGGGAGGGAGGTGTAGGGTGGTGTGGGTTTACTGAGAAGGTACTCTTGGAAGGAACTCTCGGGCAGTGAGGAGAACAGAGAGGCCAGGGGAAGGCTGGAAGGATGTCTGTGGTCTCAGCTTGACACAAGCGCTAGCCTTATCCCACAGAAAGCTCTGGAGCAGGAATTACATCACAGATGGTCAGTCATTCACCAGAGACTGTTCTCCAGTGGCACAGGGATGAGGGGGTTCTCATGTCCACCAGGGGAGGTGGCCCCAGTGGCAGAGGACAACTCTCTAAAAGCAGGGGCACCTGTGGGCCATTAGCAGCCGAAGTTCACAGCGGCTGAAGAATTGGTTCTGGGGCTCTGGGATCCCCAGACAAGGGGGTCAGGGTGAGGCACCAACAAGGGGGTCCAGGTGAGACCTAGAATGCCACCTGCATGCTAACAACCTCGGGTTCCTATCTCTAGCCACATCGCTCCCCAGAACTGCAGACTCAGAAACCCTATGGCCTGCCCAACATCTCCAGGTAACTGAAACTGAATTTGCCCCACACCCAGCACCTGATCCCAAACCTGCTCCTTCTGCATCTTCCCTTCTGTGTGAAAGCTTGATTCGACTCACCCAGGGGCTCGACCTTGATCTCTCCCTCACTCCATCTCCAGTCCATCAGCAAATCCTCTTGGATTTACCTTCAAAATTGAAGGCAGAACTGAACTACTTCTCACTCTTCGAGAACAACCATCCTGATCCAAACCATAGTATTCTCTCTTTCCTCCCTTTTTCTTTTTTTGTTTATCGTTTGCGTCCATCAACTAGAATGGGAGCTCTAAAAAAGAATAGATTGTTTCGGTTTCGTTCACTGCTATGCCCCAGGTGCCGTCATACTTGTCAGTTAGTAGTACATGACCTATAGGAGGCACTCAACAAACATCATTGAAAAAGTGAATGAATGATACAGCTCAGCTTGGGGATCTATGAAATGAAATTGTTTGAGTCAATGACCTATGAATTTTCTTTCAAATATAACATCCTGAAATTTTAATCTGTTGATGGATTATTCAACTGATACTTAAATGACCTGTGAAGTTATTTCAAAACAGGATGTAAGAAAACCACAATATTCTTGCCTGGAATACTGCAGTGACTTCCTAAGTGGTCTCCTCGAGTTAAACTTGGTCCCCCCAAAGCTGCCCGAGGGGTCCTGCTCAGGAGGAGGAACAGTATCCCTCCTCTGTTCCAATGGCCCCGTCTCATGCAGAGGGAAGCCAAGGTCCTAAGAAACCATAATGCCCTGAGTAACCTGGGGTCTCACCCTCAAGCCCCTCCCTTACCGTTGCCATGACAGCCACGCTGCCCTCGACACTCGGGGAGGCCCGGTACCCACTCAGGGCCCTTGCACTTGCCATCTCCCCTGCCTGGAAGGCTGTTTCACCAGATGTCATCATGGCTACCCCTTTACTTCCATCCCATCTCAGCTTAAAAATCACCTTCTCAGTGACAATTTCCCTCATCACCTCAAACCCTCCCACTCCCTCATTTCATACTCCTCTTTCCTGATTTAACTTTTTTAAAATCTATTTTATTGAAATATAGTTGATTTACAATGTTTTGTTAGTTTGTGCCATAAAGCAAAGTGACTTTATAAAAATGTATATATTCTGTTTAGGATTCTCTTCCATTATGGTTTATTATAGGATATTGAATATCATTCCCTGAGCTGTGCAGTGGGACCTTGTTGTCTAATATTTACTCTCTATATAATAGTTTGCATCTGGAAGTCCCAAACACTCCCTGATTTAACTTTTTTATCCTTTAGTATTTGTCACCACCTAAAATATTTAACTTAAATTCTTGCATATGGTCTGTTTCTTCCAATAAAATAGAATAGAATGTAGACTTCAGGAAGGAGGGGATCTTTCCAGGTCCCCTCATTACCAAAACTCCAGTTCCTAAAACAGTGTCTGACACAAAGAAGGGACTCAGTATATGTTGATCAAGTGAATGCATGAATGAATAAATGAATGAAATATATTTATACATCAGTTCAGTCACTCAGTCATGTCTGACTCTTTGCAACCCCATGGACTGCAGAACTCCAGGCTTCCCTGTCCTTCACCAACTCCCAGAGCTTGGTCAAACTCACGTCCTTTGAGTCGGTGATGCCATCCAACCATCTCATCCTCTGTTGTCCCGTTCTCCTCCCACCTTCAATCTTTCCCAGCATCAGAGTCTTTTCAAATGAGTCAGTTTTTCACATCAGGTGGCCAAAGTATTGGAGTTTCAGCTTCAGCATCAGTCCTTTCAATGAATAGTCAGGACTTATCCCCTTTGGGATGGGCTGATTGGCTCTCCTTGCAGTCCAAGGGACTCTCAAGAGTCTTCTCCAACACCACAGTTCAAAAGCATCAATTCTTCGGTGCTCAGCTTTCCTTATTGTCCAGCTCTCACATCCATACATGACTACTGGAAAAACCATAGCTTTGACTAGATGGACCTTTGCTGGCAAAGTAATGTCTCTGCTTTTTAATATGCTGTCTAGGTTGGTCATAGCTTTTCTTCCAAGGAGTAAACATCTTTTTTTTTCTTTAATATTTTATTTTTTAACTTTACAATATTGTATTGGTTTTGCCATATTTCAACATGAATCTGCCACAGGTATATATGTGTTCCCCATCCTGAACCCTCCTCCCTCCTCCCTCCCCATCCCATCCCTCTGGGTCATCCCAGTGCACCAGCCCCAAGCACCCTGTATCATGCGTTGAACCTGGACTGGCGATTCGTTTCACATGTGATCATTTACATGTTTCAATGCCATTCTCCCAAATCATCCCACCCTCACCCTCTCCCACAGAGTCCAAAAGACTGTTTTATACATCTGTGTCTCTTTTGCTATCTCGCATACAGGGTTACTGTTACCATCTTTCTAAATTCCATATATATGTGTTCATATACTGTATTGGTGTTTTTCTTTCTGACTTACTTCATTCTGTATAATAGGCTCCAGTTTCATCCACCTCATTAGAACTGATTCAGATATGGTCTTTTTAATACCTGAGTATTAAAATTAAAAGTATACTCCATTGTGTATATGTACCACTGCTTTCTTATCCATTCATCTGCTGATGGACATCTAAGTTGCTTCCATATCCTGGCTATTATAAACAGTGCTGCGATGAACACTGGGGTACACGTGTCTCTTTCAATTCTGGTTTCTTCAGTGTGTATGCCTAGCAGTGGGATTGCTGGGTCATAAGGCAGTTCTATTTCCAGTTTTTTAAGGAACCTCCACACTGTTCTCCATAGTGGCTGTACTACTTTGCATTCCCACCAACAGTGTAAGAGGGTTTCCTTTTCTCCACACCCTCTCCAGCATTTAGTGCTTGTAGACTTTTGGATCACAGCCATTCTGACTGGCGTGAAATGGTACCTCATAGTGGTTTTGATTTGCATTTCTCTGATAATGAGTGATGTTGAGCATCTTTTCATGTGTTTGTTAGCCATCTGTATGTCTTCTTTGGAGAAATGTCTATTTAGTTCTTTAGCTCATTTTTTTTTTTTATTCAGAAAATCTTTAATGAATTTTTTTTCTTTTTTTTTTTTTTTTTTTTCTTTTTTTTATTTTGCTTAACTTTACAATATTGTATTGCTTTTACAATACATCAAGATGGATCCGCCGCCAGTATACACGTGTTCCCCATCCTGAACCCTCCTCCCTCTCCCCTCCCCACACCATCCCTCCAGGTCGTCCCAGTGCTCCAGCCCCAGGCATTTGTTATCAGGCATCGTACCTGGACTGACAACTCGTTTCAGATATAATATTATACATATTTCAATGCTATTCTCCCCAATCATCCCACCCTCTCCCGGTCCCAGAGTCCAAAAGTCTGTTCTATACATCAGTGTCTCTTTTGCTGTCTCGTAAATAGGGTTATTTTTACCATCTTTCTAAATTCCATATATATGCGTTAGTATACTGTATTTGTGTTTTTGTTTCTGGCTCATTTTTTTATTGGGTCATTTATTTTTCTGGAATTGAGCTGCAGGAGTTGCTTGTATATTTTCAAGATTAGTTGTTTGTCTGTTGCTTCATTTGCTATTATTTTCTCCCATTCTGAAGGCTGTCTTTTCACCTTGCTTATAGTTTCCTTTGTTATGCAGAAGCTTTTAAGTTTAATTAGGTCCCATTTGTTTATTTTTGCTTTTATTTCCAATATTCTGGGAGGTGGGTCATAGAGGATCCTCCTGTGATGTATGTTGGAGAGTGTTTTGCCTATGTTCTCCTCTAGGAGTTTTATAGTTTCTGGTCTGGAGTAAGCATCTTTTAATTTCATGGCTGCAGTCACCATCTGCAGTGATTTGGAGCCCCCAAAAATAAAGTCTGTCATTGTTTCCATTCTTTCCCCATCTATTTGCAATGAAGTGATGGGACAGGATGCCATGATCTTAGTTTTCTGAATGTTGAGTTTTAAGTCAACGTTTTCACTCTCCTCTTTCACTTTCATCAAGACGCTCTTTAGTTCTTCACTTTCTGCCATAAGGGTGGTGTCATCTGCATATCTGAGGTTATTGATATTTCTCCTAGCAATCTTGATTCCAGCTTGTGCTCCATCCAGTCCAGCATTTCTCATGATATACTCTGCACATAGGTTAAATAAACAAGGTGACAATATACAGGTTTGATGTACTCTTTTCCCAATTTGGAACCAGTCTGGTGTTCCATGTTCAGTTCTAACTGTTGCTTCTTGACCTGAATACAGATTTCTCAGGAGGCAGGTCAAATGGTCTGGTATTTCCATCTCTTTCAGAATTTTCCACAGTTTATTGTGATCCACACAGTCAAAGGTTTTGACATAGTCCATAAAGCATATGTAGATGTTTTTTCTGAAACTCTCTTGTTTTCTTGATGATCCAACGGATGTTGGCAATTTGATCTCTGGTTTCTCTGCCTTTTCTAAATCCAGCTTGATAATCTGGAAGTTCACAGTTCATGTACTGTTGAAGACTGACTTGGAGAATTTTGAGCATTACTTTGCTAGCGTGTGAGATGAGTACAATTGTGTGATAGTTTTAACATTCTTTGGCAATGCCTTTCTTAGGGATTGGAATTAAAACTGACCTTTTCTAGTCCTGTGGCCACTGCTGACTTTTCCAAATTTGCTGGCATATTGAGTGCAGCACTTTCACAGCATCATCTTTTAGAATTTGAAATAGCTCAACTGGAATTCCACCACTTCCACTAACTTTGTTTATTGTGATGCTTCCTAACCCCACTTGATTTTTCATTCCAGGATATCTGGCTTTAGGTGCGTGATCACACCATTGTGGTTATCTAGGTCATTTTGGTATAATTCTGTGTATTCTTGCCACCTCTTCTTAATATCTTCTGCTTCTGTTAGGTCCATACTGTTTCTGTCCTTTATTGTGCCCATCTTTACATGAAATGTTCCCTTGGTATCTCTGATTTTCTTGAAGAGATCTCTAGTCTTTCCCATTCTATTGTTTTCCTCTATTTCTTCGCACTGATCACTAAGGAAGGCTTTCTTATCTCTTCTTGCTATTCTTTGGAACCCTGAATTCAAATGGGTATATTTCCTTTTCTCCTTTGCCTTTAGTTTCTCTTCTTTTCTCAGCTATTTGTAAGGCCTCCTCAGACAACCATTTTGCCTTTTTGCATTTCTTTTTGTTGGGGATGGTCTTAATACAGATAAAATATTTAGAGGAACTATACCAATGGAGAGGGGCTTCCCAAGTGGCGCTAGTGGTAAAGAACCTGCCTGCCAAAGCAGGACACGTAAGAGATGCAGCTTCGATTCCTGGGTCAGAAGATCCCCTGGAGGAGGGCATGGTAACCCCCTCCAATATTCTTCCCTGGAGAATCCTATGCACAGAGGAGCCTGGCAGGCTACAGTTCATAGGGTTGCAAAGAGTCAGACACAACTAAAGCGACCTAGCACACAATATGCATACCAACGAAAGGGCTTCCCTGGTGGCTCAGATGGTAAAGAATCTCCCTGCAATGCAGAAGACCCAGATTCAATCCCTGGGTTGGGAAGTTCCCCAGGAGAAGGGCATGGCAACCCACTCCAGGGCTGTAGTCCATAGGATCACAAAGAGTTGGACACAACTGAGCAACTGACACTTTCACCTCCACACCAATAGAACTGGGAATAATTTTTTAATCTTCTTAGTTTAACTCTCTCTTAGCATTGTTCTAGATTTTCTACATTCAATTTTTATTACATATATAATTTTAATATTTATTTATACTATTTTTAGAAATAATTCTATCCCAGAAAAACTCACTTTCTAATGTTTATCACTGATGTTTCAGTTGCTGAGATGTGTCTGACTCTTTGTGAGCCCATGGACTATAGCCTGCAAGGTTCCTCTGTCTATGGCATTTCCCAGGTAAGAATACTGGAGTGGGTTGCCCCTTCCTTCTCCAGGGGATCTTCCCGACCCAGCAATCGAACTTGCATCACCTACACTGACAGGCGGGTTCTTTCCCACTCAGTCACCAGGAACTAGTTAGCCGGAAATCCTCATCCCCAAAACAGTGGCCCCTGTGACCTGCCAAATATCAGATTAGCCTGTTTCTCCCTCAGCTCTTGGGAATCCAGAGTGATCAGCATGAAGCCGATGGGTGGGAGATGGCAGAGAGGAGATGGCCTTGGGGCAGCAGGGCTAATTCCTCTCCCAGGTCCTTGCAGGAATCCATCACAGAAGACCACTGTCCTCCCCAGGGTCTTCACCTAAAAAGACGTTAGAGGGACTTCCCTGGTGGCCCAGTGGTTAACACTTCACCTTCCAATGCAGGGGATGCAGGTCTGATCCCTGGTCAGGGAACGAAGATCCTACATGCCTGGTGACCCAAAAAACCGAAATGCAAACAACAGAAACAATATTGTAACAAATTCAATAAAGACAAAAAAAAATGGTCTGCATCAAAAAGAATCTTTTAAAAAATATATAAATTTATTTATTTTAATTGGAGATTAATTACTTTACAATATTGTACTGGTTTTGCCATACATCAACAAGAATCCGCCACAAAAAATGCTAGAAAAACAAATTCTTTGTTCTCACACCAAACCTATGGAATCAAACACTGGGGAAAGACCTCAGGAGCCAGGGTTGAACAAACCCTACAGGTGGTTCTGATGCAAACTCAGCCGTGAGGTCACCACATCTAACTCACTCAAAACAGGACTGCAGCTGGAGCAGGAGGGTGGGCAACAACGTGGGGTCAATGCGGGGTCAACACGGGAACGGGAGGTGGGGTAGTGGGTAGGGGAAATCAGGAGAGGAAGCGTCTTCCTTGGTTCCGGCAGGGAAAATATGGCAACTGCTTGAAATGTGATAGATTTGTCAAAAGTATGTGAAAACGCCTCAAAGACCAGCCCAAGTCTGTGTTTTGCTCACACCGTGTATACTGTGCCTGGCACAGAGCCTGGAGCCTATTAAATATTTGTGACTGAATTAAAAGTGAATGTATGAATAAATTAGCCCTATAAATTATGTAACATGACATGCTTTCATTTGCACTATAATGATAAAAATTGCAAATCTGTCTTCAGGATTGGGAATGACAACCCAGAAAACCTCTGGCCACCTTCTTGCCAAGGTGGCTGCCCCTGGGACATCCAAACCCTCAGGGCCTCCTCCATATCTACAATCCTGAGATGCCTGAAGACCAGGTTGCCAGATAAAACTCAGGGTATCCAGTTAAATTTGAATTTCAGATAAACAATGAGTCATTTTCTAGGGTAAGCAAATCTCGAATACTGCCTAGGACGTGCTTATCCTAAAAAAATTATTTGCTGTTCATCTGAAATTCAAATTTAACTGGGCATCCTGTATTTTTATTTGCTCAGCTTGGCATCTCTACCATGGACTCAACTGGTTCCTTGGAGCAAGCCAAGCAAAGCTTCTCCATACCCTGTCATTTGTGGGAACAGGGTCCTTCTGCTTCTTTCTTAGAAAGGTCCAGGATACCTCCCAAGGCTCAAGGCTTTGCTCACTTGGATTATAGGCCCGTGTCTTTATTCTATTTGCTTTGACTCTTTGTAAAATAGATGGGGAAACAATGGAAACAGTGACAGACTTTATTTTCTTCAGCTCCAAAATCACTGAGGATGGTGACTGCAGTCACAAAATTAAAAGACACTTGCTCCTTGGAAGAAATGCTATGACAAACCTAGACAGCATATTAAAAAGCAGAGACATCACTTTGCCAACAAAGGTCTATATAGCCAAAGCTACGGTTTTTCCAGTAGTCATGTACAGATGAGAGAGTTGGCCCATAAAGAAGACTGAGCACCAAAGAATGGTGCTTTCAAACTGTGGTGCTGGAGAAGACCCTTGAGAGTCCCTTGGACAGCAAGGAGGTCAAGTCAGTCCACCCTAAAGGAAATCAACCTGAACATTCATTGGAAGGACTGGTGCTGAAGCTGCAGCTCCAATATTCTGACCACCTGATGTCAATGGGCATGAGTTTAAACAAACTCAGGGAGATAGTGAAGGACAGGGAAGCCTGGCATGCTGCAGTCCACAGGGTGGCAAAGAGTCGGGCACAAATTAGTGACTGAACAATAACAAATACAGTACCATCCCTACCTCTAGCTTCCCATCCTCCTTTTTTTTCAGAGTATAAACGCTTTTACAATACTGTTTTAGTTTCTGCCGTACAACAATGTGAATCAGCCATATGTATACATATATCCCCTCCCTCTTGGAACTCCATCCCACCACGCCCATCTCACTCCTCTAGAGCATCACGAAGCACCGAGATGAGCTCCCTGCGCTCTATAAAGGGAGCAGCTCCACACCAGCTAGTATTTCACTCTTGCTAGTGTATAGATGTCAGGACTCCCTTTTCAATTTATCCCCCACCCCAGGGTCCACACGTTCATTCCTTACTTCTGTGTCTCTATTCCTGCTCTGCAAATAGGTACATCTGTACCACCTTTTTAGATTCCACATACACACATTAATACATGGTATTTGCTTTTCTCTTTCTGACTTACTTCACTCTGTGTGACAGTCTAGAGGTCTAGCCAAATCTCTACAAATGATCTAATTTCATTCTGTTTTATGGCTGAGTAGTATTCCGTTGTATATCTGAACCACACATTCTTTATCCATTCATCTGTCAGTGCACATTTAGGTTGTATCCAGGTCCTATCTTCCTTTAACTCCCTCTTACCCTTTGAAACTCATTACCTCTCAGTGGAAAACTTTCCTGGAAAGTGCACACACACACACACACACACACACACACCGGAGAGTCTGCATAAAACTCTTCCCTTTGTATGTACCAGCTTCCATCCTCGCAACTGCCCTTCTTGGGTGGGAAGCAAGTGTAGACGCCTCTGCCTCTTTCACTGAACACCTATTTATCACTCCACTCCCAATACTCTGTCCAATACCTGGCTTTCAAAAGGCATTTGATAAATAAGTAAATAAGGGAGGTAAAGCATCACTACGAACAAAGCTAGTGGAGGTGATGGAATTCCAGTGGAGCTATTCCAAGTCCTGAATGATGATGCTGTGAAAGTGCTACACTCAATATGCCAGCAAATTTGGAAAACTCAGCAGTGACCACAAGATTGGAAAAGGTCAGTTTTCATCCCAATCCCAAAGAAAGGCAATGCCAAAGAGTGCTCAAACTACCGCACAATTGCACTCATCTCACACGCTAGTAAAGTAATGCTCAAAATTCTCCAAGCCAGGCTTCAGCAATATGTGAACCGTGAACTTCCTGATGTTCAAGCTGGTTTTAGAAAAGGCAGAGGAACCAGAGATCAAATTGCCAACATCCGCTGGATCATGGAAAAAGCAAGAGAGTTCCAGAAAAACATCTATTTCTGCTTTATTGACTATGCCAAAGCCTTTGCCTGTGTGGATCACAATAAACTGTAGAAAATTCTGAAAGAGATGGGAATACCAGACCACCTGATCTGCCTCTTGAGAAATCTGTATGCAGGTCAGGAAGCAATAGTTACAACTGGTCATGGACCAACAGACTGGTTCCAAATAGGAAAAGGAGTACATCAAGGCTGTATATTGTCACCATGTTTATTTAACTTATATGCAGAGTACATCATGAGAAATGCTGGACTGGAAGAAACACAAGCTGGAATCAAGATTGCCGGGAGAAATATCAATAACCTCAGATATGCTGATGATAACACCCTTATGGCAGAAAGTGAAGAGGAACTAAAAAGCCTCTTGATGAAAGTGAAAGTGGAGAGTGAAAAGGTTGGCTTAAAGCTCAACATTCAGAAAACGAAGATCATGGCATCTGGTCCCATTACTACATGGGAAATAGATGGGGAAACAGTGGAAACAGTGTCAGACTTTATTTTTCTGGGCTCCAAAATCACTGCAGATGGTGACTCCAGCCATGAAATTAAAAGACGCTTACTCCTTGGAAGGAAAGTTATGACCAACCTAGACAGCATATTCAAAAGCAGAGACATCACTTTGCCAACAAAGGTTCACCTAGTCAAAGCTATGGTCTTTCCTATGGTCATGTATGGATGTGAGAGCTGGACTGTGAAGAAGGCTGAGCGCCGAAGAATTGATGCTTTCAAACTGTGGTGTTGGAGAAGACTCTTGAGAGTCCCTTGGACTGCAAGGAGATCGAACCAGTCCATTCTGAAGGAGATCAGCCCTGGGATTTCTTTGGAAGGAATGATGCTAAAGCTGAGGCTCCAGTATTTTGGCCACCTCATGCGAAGAGTTGACTCATTGGAGAAGACTCTGATGCTGGGAGGGATTGGGGGCAGGAGGAGAAGGGGACGACAGAGGATGAGATGGCTGGATGGCATCACTGACTCCATGGATGTGAGTCTGAGTGACCTCTGGGAGTTGGTGATGGACAGGGAGGCCTGGCATGCTGCGGTTCATGGGGTCACAAAGAGTCGGACACAACTGAGCGACTGATCTGATCTGATCTGATCTGATCTCTGATAGTAACCTCTTTTTGAAACCACATCCAATTCTTTTGAAAGGAATCAGGAAATAGTGGGAAGGGGACTTCCCTGGTGGTCCAGGTGCTAAGACTCCAAGCTCCCAACTCAGGGGGTCTGGGTTCCATCCCTGGTCAGAGAACTAGATCCCATATGCTGCAACTAAAACCTGGAGCAGTCAAATAAATAAATATTTTTCTAAACTAATAAAAAAAATAACTTGTGGGAAGAGAGGAGTCCTCACAGGTGTCTTGCCTTGTAAATCTCTCTCCCTCAGGATAAGTCAGTGACCTCCAAGCCAGGGACTCACCCAGAGGACACACAGGTCCTCACACAAACCCCAGGGTCTAGAAAAGCACATGGCAGATATGCCTGGGGTGATTCTCCCTGACCAGTGGGACAGTGGACCTAAGACCAGGCAATTAACCTTGGCCATGCTCATGGGCCAGCAGCGTTGCCAGCACATTCTCAGAACTGGCCTTGAACTTCCTGGGGGTTTTCTCCCCCCTTTTCACAGGTACTACAACTCTCTGTATGTTTAGTCTAACCTACTGCCCATTAGATGAGGAGTCAGGTCCTGCTCTTCACTCAGCCTCCTCTCAACCCCTAGCTGGGGAAGGCATCTCTGCTGGATGGTAACCTGAACATTAATTGGAAGGACTGATGCTGAAGATGAAGCCCCAGTACTTTGGCCACCTGATGCAAAGAACTGACTCATTAGAAAAGACCTGGGAAAGATTGAAGGCAGGAGGAGGATGGGGACGGCAGAGGATGAGATGGTTGGATGGCATCACTAACTTTATGCACACAAGTGTGAGCAAGCTCTGGGAGTTGGTGATGGACAGGGAAGCCTGCTGTGCTGCAGTTCATGGGGTTACAAAGAGTCGGACACAACTGAATGACTAAACAACAACAAACCTGAGTCTCCCACCTACTTGCTTGGTGGGTCCTGAGAACCTGTGAGTTAAGCCAGCCCATGAAACATTCCCTGGTGAAAGCCTCGGAAAATAGCGAAAAACAAAGCCCACCTGCAAATGGAGAACTATTTGTTTGACAGCAACAGCAATACCAGGTCACAGGGCTTGTCATTAAATCACTGACATCCAGTGATGTACATCCAGTGTCGAAAATAAAAGCGCACTTCTGAAACATTTATGGCTGAGATTTAAAACCCATGGAACTGAGACATTCAGAGGTGAGTGTCCCAGGACAGCCTTCAGCCTGGCTCTGAGGCCTCAGCTCAGAACCCAGGAAGGCAGCTCTCATCTCTCTCCTGGTGACACCCAGGAAAGAAATGTGTCTGGAAGGGTGACAAAGCAATTCGTGTGGCTTCAAGATGAGGCTGGAGAATGCAGACACATTTTGCTTCCTCTTCTACACTTTGAATATTAATTCTCATCTGCAGAGAAGAGGAAGGGTCTAGTTATCCATAAACAAAGTCAGGCTCACCCTCTTCTGTGTCTACACCAGGTTTAGAATGTGGTGTCAGTGACATGTGGGCTTCCCAATGGCTCAGCAGTAAAGAATTCATCTGCCGAGGCAGGAGACGCAGGTTCAACCCCTGGGTTGGGAAGATTCCCTGGAGAAGGGAGTGGCTACCCACTCCAGTATTCTTGCCTGGAAAATCCCATGGACAGGAGCCTGGAGGGCTACAGTCCATGGAGTCCCAAAGAGTCAGACATGACTTAGCAGCTGAGCACATGTGCACACACATCAGTGACATGGTCTTTCCGCTGACAGTGGATCCCACTGGAATTGAGGGAAAATATTCTGCGCTCTTTTTAGATGAGTTGGCCCCAAGATTAAGCACCATGAGAGCCACTTCCTAGTTGCCATTCCTTCATCTGGTGGTGGTCCACCATCTCCTTTTCCTTGGCACTGTCTGCCTTTCTCTTTTCACTGGTTGACATATGCAAATTGTATAAGTCAAAAATTCACTTGCTCTGAGATGCAGGACAAGAGAAGATGAATTCAAGTAACACCACTGATGGCAAGATATCTAAGAAAGTCTTCCAAGGCTAGCACTGCCAAAAAGAGATAGACTCAATAAGGGGAACCAGAGGGACCTAGACCTCTGACTGCAAGTCAAAAGCCTCTGGCCTCTCACAGTCATCCCATGGATCCCCATGGGATGGTTGGACAGGACCTGAAGCTGGTAGGAGACAGACAGAGGAAGCAAGAGATGAACCCTTTTCTTTCTTCCCCAGTTCCTGCTCAGAATGTGCAGTAGCGAACCTGGGGCAGCACACGCCCTGCCCTCCATGAATACCATCACCAGGACACCCAGGAAGCTTCTACTGCTAAGTCACTTCAGTCGTGTCCGACTCCGCGTGACCCCATAGACGTCAGCCCACCAGGCTCTCCTGCCCCTGGGATTCTCCAGGCAAGAAAACTGGAGTGGGTTGCCATTTCCTTCTCCAATGCATGAAAGTGAAAAAGTGAAAGTGAAGTCGCTCAGTCGGGTCCGACTCTTAGCGACCCCATGGACTGCAGCCCACCAGGCTCCTCCATCCATGGGATTTTCCAGGCAAGAGTACTGGAGTGGGGTGCCATTGCCTTCTCCGAGGAAGCTCCTAAGGATCTCCCAATTGTACGAATCCTTCCGTTTCTCTTCTCCATACAATTTTAAGACCTAAAAAGGACATCACTTCTAAAGACAAGAGCAGGTGGGTTAGGATCTGGGGAGAGAAATCTCTCAGGCCATGTCCTGCTCTGCAGGTGGAAATGTCCTGCCATCTTGGAGTCGAAAGCAGACACAGGCCATGTGCCCTCTCATAGAAGCTTCCTCTCTAGCAAGAGCCAGAGGAAAATTTGGTGTCACTTGCTGATGCGTGTAAACCTCCACAAATGACTCAACCCCCAAAAGACAATTTCACTAGAGGCATTTTTTTTTACCCCTAATTAACTATTAAATTGCTTCAAATCTCCATTTCACCTTCACTCAACGATATCCATTCCTCTTGTTCCAGATTTTGGGAACAGAGTGTCAGTCTGCTCACAAATCTAGGCTGTACCTTTCAGATGTCAGAGCTTCAGAGAAGAGAGACACCACCTGTCCCTCATCCCCAGACAGCCCCCTGCCTCCCTCTCTCCTTCCTCTTGCCCAGATGATACACGCAGTGGACCCTCCAGCCCACCAGGGAGATATTCTTTAGCTCCTTCAGAAGATGGGAGAGGGGACTTCCCTGGCAGTCCAGTGGTTAGGACCCTGAGATTTCACTGCCGGGGTCATGGGCTCGATCCTTAGTCAGGGGACTGACCTTAAGATGCCACAAGCCATGTGACCAAAAAAAATGAGAGGGGAGGTGATACTCAGGGGGCACTGGTGATGCACCAATCACTGGGCTGGTGCCGTCACTCCCCCGTGACACTCAGCGCCACACGACACCAAGAGGTATGGCTTACTGTCCCATTTTACAGGTGAGGAAACTGAGACAGAGAGGTCAGTACTGCCAGCTCACAGTGGTCAAGCCAGAGGCTGACCTCAGGCTGGGGTGTGAAGAGGTCCTCTCCTGGAAGGCTCACAACTTATTTGGTGATTTTCAAAAACTCACTTAAACTCCCTGTGGGAACTATTAATATTATCAGTTCTCCTAAATTGGAATAATCTTGTCTGTTCATCCTCTCCCTGTTCCCTGTTTCCTGGTCCTGCAGTGCTGCTGAATTAGATAATGTCTACAAAGCTCTCTAAGTTCCTTGAAGGGAAGTTTCGATAAACACAAGTTATTAACCTTCAAAGCACCCAGAGTTTTGAATGAAGAAGTTCTAAAAATTATCATAAAGTCCTGCTGGGGTTGGATAATGAAAGGCAGCTTTATTGAATTTTCAAACACTTCCTTTTCTGCCAGAGAGCAAAGGTGAACCCCTCCAGACAGAATGGGCTCTAACTCCAACACTTGTCCCTGGCTCTTCTCTCTTCTCAAGTAAGGGAAGGTCAAGTGCCTCTTTCCAGAGCCTTCCACAGTAGTTACATGGAGATTTGGAGCAGCAGCTGCCTCAGGCTTCTGAACAATGTGGCTCCATCACTCTCCGGCTCTGCCTCCCCAGGCACAGCTGAAATGATGCTGTGACAAGGCTTGATGGGAAAGGGGAGGAGATGCCACCGCTGAGAAGTCAGGACCCAGAAACTCAGTATTCACAAGACGTCTACTCCTCAGCATCCTGTCTCCCTCCTGCTGACAGTGTGGTTATCATGGGTCAGAGAAGGACCTAGCGTCATCCACCCAAGCCATACAGGCAAGTGGGGGCCAAGCTGTGCCTGTCCTCTGAGCTTGCACTGTGAGGGGGAGAAAAGGGAGACAGGAGGAGGGCTAACAGAGACTCCTCTAGGGATCCAGACAGCACGGGTGGCTCAGATTATGCAAATGCGGAACGGGGAGCAGGAATGCAGGTGAGGGAGGGGGCTCCCGGCAAAGCCATCATCTCACTGTCAGTGACCCCCTGCCACATCCCTTTCCTTAGCCATCAGCTTGGTCCTGAGTTCACGATGCACAGACGCGGACAGTGGCTACTGGACATCTTCAAGAGCAGCCCAGCTCCAGACCATGTGAGCTACAGAAGAGCTGGGCCACCTCCCCTACCTTCAAGTTCCCACCAAGCCAGTCAAGATCATCTTCTTGTGGTGAAAGTGTAAAGAAGGCATCTTGGACTTTGCTGGTGGTCCAGTGGTTGAGAATCCACCTGCCGATGCAGGAGACACAGATTTGATCCCTGGTTCGGGAAGATTCCACATGCCAGGGGACAGCTAAACCCATGGGCCACAACTAACTGAATCAGTGCACCTAGAGCCATGCTCTGCAGCAAGAGAGGCCCCTGCCGTGAAAAGCCCATGAACCACAACTACATAGAAGCCCCCACTCACTGCAGCCAGAGAAAGCCTGCACAGCAACGAAGACCCAGCACGGCCAAAAATAAATAAATAAAATTTTTTAAGGCACTCAATCATCACACCAGACTCAATAGGTCAGACCTACTTGCCTGGGATGCCAAAAGTCTTCTTTATAACTAATTTTTATTGGAGCATCGTTCCAAACATCTTATTTTCACAAAACCTATCTGCCCTTCTAGGAAAAATGGCAGTTTTGTGGACATCATATGTGAACGATTCTTGAAAAAATAGGTGAACAAAGACATCTCCTGTCTTTGGGAGAAATATAAATAGGAGAAGAGACTTATCTAGAAGGCAGGGGAGAACTGAATTCAGCAGTCTGGGCTCTTTCCTGAAACACTGGTTTAAGTTTGACAGAGATGACCATTTTTTGGAAATAATTGTATTTCTTTTTGGCTGCACCAGGTCTTCATTAATATACTCAGGCTTTCTCTAGTTGCAGTTAGTGAGGGCTACTCTTCACTGCAGGGCACAGGCTTCTCATTGCAGTGGGTTCTCTTGTCCCAGAGCACAGGCCCAATAGTTGTGGCGCACAGGCTTAGTTGCTCTGTGGCATGTGAGATCTTCATGGACTAGGGATCAAACCCATGTCCTATGCACTGGCAGGCAGATTCTTAACCACTGAGCTATCATGGAAGTCTAGAGATGACCACTTTTGAGGGCAGTATGTGGTCCCAGTTCTTTGAGAGAGACAAAGCTTTAAGAAAGGCTAAGGGTCCAAGGTTTTCTCTTGAGAAGCCATAAAAGAGGTACAAATCCTCTGCCAATCACAGCCCAACTAGACCTTCTCTGCTCCCCACCAAATAGGGTCCCCAGGCCCTAACACAGAGACCTGCATCCTCAGTAGCTCTAAGAAAGCTTCCTGGGCTCCCGCAAGAGCACAGATGCTTTAGAGACAGAAGAGACTGGGGCCCGAGTCATTCTATCAGGGAAATGAATCTATCCCAGAGTCAAAGATCACCGTGACTAAACCTTTGCTATTGTTTAGTCATTAAGTCATGTCTGACTTGTCATGCAAAAAGGACCATGCCACGTGGCTTCTAAAACAAATAACTTACTTTCATCACCATTGTGATTATTATTCATCCTTGACTGTGCATGTAAAAACCTCAGAGTTTTGACATCACACGAGTGTGGGTCCAGATGTTTCCACGCCTTGAGCAAGGTGCTGAGCCTCAGTTTCCTTACGGGAAAAATTGGGGGAAGTAACAGCACCTCTTTCAGGGTCACACTGTGAGGGTTTGACTTTGTTAACTGCATGGAAACCACCCAGCCCAGGGCACAGGGAGTGTACCCAATAGAGGACAGTCACTCTAATTAGTGATGAAATAGCAAGCAAGCAATACCAACAGTGTGAGAGGAATCTGGCTGAAGGAGAAAGGTGCTGGCTGAGAAAGGATGCCCATTCTCAGGTGAAAACAGCTTTTTTGGTCAGAAGAAAAGGATGACCAAAACCTAGAAAATATGGTCACCTGGCTATGTGGAAGATGAACCAGGCCAGAATGAAAAGGATGAACAGGCAAGAGAAATGAGGTTGCCTTGCCAAAAGGACCTTGAACTCAGATGTAAGGGTTGGGCCAGCTACCGGAGGCCATGAGAGGTCCCTGCGGATGTCCAGACTTTGGGCCCCTTATATTCACCCATGTCAGTGATACACCTGTATTCACCCTTGTCAGTGATACATATCCTGGGATGAAAGGGCCCACCTCTGGGGCACCATCCCATCCCCCATCCTCTCTTCAACCCTCTTGTCAGAGTGAAGAGCCCAAAGAACACCGAGCCCCCCAAGACCTATCTGGAGACAGGTAGGATGCTGGGCAGGTCCAAGGCCAGAGCTCCCAGCAGAAGTCTCAGAGATCACGAAACCCTTGAGTCACTGCTTGACCTAAAAATAATTGCCAGACAGCCTTTTCAACAGCACCAGCCCAGGGAGCGAGCACCGTCTCTTTTCCAGTAACTACACAGCTCACCTGGAAACCCTACTCCTGGAGAAGGAGCCCATTTTCCTCCACCTCCAATAAAGAAAAGCCTCTGCATGGGAAGAGAAATGTCCTGCAGACGAGGGTGCCCAGGAGGGGGCCGCCTTGATTAAAGCAGGTTGTTCTGCCAAGAAGCCTTGAATATGCTCTCTTGGTTTGGGGCTGTTAGTGCAGTGTGGAGGCAGCAGGCGACATGAATTGCCTTTTATCTAATTGGAAAACTCCCACCGAGTTTAGAAGTACTCATTTAGACAGGCAGATCAATAAAAGAAATGGGGAGCGGATGACTGTGGAGATGTTTGGGAACGAGCCGGGCCTCTATATATCTGCTTAATAAAGATAAACTCTTCCAGGTTGTGGTGCAAACCTGGGCTACCCTCTTGGCTCCAGACGCCAGCCTGTCCCATTTGTTTTCCACAAGCAGACATTTCTCAGGAGCAACGGACAAGAGACCCCTTCCCCCCTTCTCTTCATCTGAGTTCAAGAGCTCTGTTGAAGAGAGGGCAGAAACACAAAGAGGGGCCTTAGGACTTTGACTAGGATTATTCTAGCATCTTCCCCAAATGGTGAGGGCTTCCCAGGTGGCACTAGTGGTAAAGAACCCACCTGCTAATGCAGGAGATGCAAGAGACCCAGGTTCAATCCCAGGGTTGCAAGGGTCCCCTGGAGGAGGAAATGGCACCCCACTCCAATATTCTTGCCTGGAAAATTCCATGGACAGAGGAGCCTGGCGGGCTACAGTCCATGAGGCTGTAAAGTGTCAGACATGACTAAGCAACTAGGTAACCAAAAACTGGTATTCCCTTGACCCAAACTCAAATGGAACAGGAAAAAAAGCAGAGATCCACAGGAAAGGGATAGAAAAAAAGAAAGGAGAGATGAGTGAAGATAAAGATGAGGCTCTCTTGCCATTTCATATCATTTTATTGTGTATAAGTCCCACTGCACAGTAATGAGTACTGTCTGAGCATCTGTGTTAAGAACTCCCCAGCTGAAACCTTCTTTCTCGTCCTCTCTCTCTTAGTCATCATTGAATTAGGAGCTCTGAAATGTCTTCCTCATTACCACATCACCACCCTCGTGGCCTTTTATCCATCTTTGTCCTTGCTGTCAACCCCCCACCCCCATCCCCATTCTATGCACAAGAGGCTGAAACCCTTATTTCAAACACAAGCTTTTGTTCCTGGCCACAGTGTAGAAGCTGAGTCCCTTCAAAGGGAAAAATGCTGTGTAGCTGAAGGTCCAGAAATAGAAGGTGTGTGTGTGTGTACACATGCACTTGTATGTGTAGTGGTCTACAGGTACTTCACGTATGCTGGGGGAAATGTGATAAAGCTGGGAACCCTGCTTGGAATTGCTGCATCCCTCCTCTGACTCCTGCAGAAGTTCCTCCCCAGGCTGGGGCTGCAGGAAGAAACCTGCTGCCTCTCAGCTTTAACAAAGGACGTTCTCTTGCACCATCCCACTGCGAAGGCACAGACTCATACCTGGGCCACAGATCGGTTGCCATGGAAATGACTGCAGAGTCACAAATAAGGCAGTATTATGTTCTCTCAGCAGGACCAGACGAAAGCTAGAAGCTAGAGAGAGAAAGAGGGAGACGGAGCTGGAGAGAAAGAAAGAATAAAAATACCTTCTATCAATAGCAAGCCATAAGGGAAACACAAACAAAGTGATGAAGTGAAAGGATGATGCTTGAGAGAAAGCAGTTTTCAGACAGGACAGGGAGATGGCATTGTTTCCTTTAAGGGAGGGCTCTCATGTCAGGAAGGAAGGAGGAGCTCATGCAGCCCTCCTCTCTTCTACTGGCTTTTTCTCTCCCTCTTCATTGGGTAATGTTGCAAAAAGCTAGAAAGGAAGGGTTGGGGGGAGACATACAGAATAAGGCAGGAGGTGAAAGGGGGTCTCAGGAGGTGAATCAAATCATTTCTCTTTTCCTCTCTCCCCACGGAACAGAAAGGCCCTGCTCTGATTCTCGACAGAAAACTTCAAGCCTCTTGATCTGTGACCCTCTTATCCATACACCCTTCAGGATCTCAGCACTCTTATTAAGATTTTTCTCCTGAGCCCAGTGCCTCTGAAGAGAGAGGGATCCCATTGTCCTCCCAAGGTCACTTGTTCATTCGAATCTTCATCAGTTTCCTTGCTGTGGGTGCAAGTGTGAGCATCAGGGTCCAGATTCACACTCAAGCTAATAAGAAGCACCAAGCTTACTCCAGCTAAACTACAAGACCTTCAATAAGGCAAGGAACTTTCAAATTCTCCCTCAGCCACTCTTTTTTTTTTAATGGATATAATTATAGATTTCAACAATCACAATGCTTTCAACAAAACATTAAAAAGTTTCCTGTGATCTCTCAACCCATTATCAAAATAAGCAGATTTTCAAAAATATTGCAATCTTACACACTTTCTCTGAGGTTCATTCTTTTTGTGGTGGCCAGGACAGTTAGCTCTGCCTTAGTTGGGAGTCTAGAAAGACTGAGCAACTTCCTCTGTAATATTGTTTAAGTAGCAGTGAAAGACTTGCCAACTAAAATGTTCTCCCCTATCAACTAATATAAGTGCCTAAAACCCCGCATTTGTGTAATCCCTTTCTGTCTTCAAAAGGTCTATTCAAAAAGTCAGCAGTTAGGACAATCTTCCCTAACTTCTCAGTGGGAATGTGTTTTCAGATTAGCTTCCCAAGTGGTGCTAGTGGTAAAGAACCAGCCTGCCAGTGCAGGGGACTATAAGAGACTCAGGTTCAATCCCTCGGTCAGGAAGATCCCCTGGAGGAGGGCATCACAACCCACCGCAGTATTCTTGCCTAGAGAATCCCATGGACAGAGGAGCCAGGCGGGCTACAGTCAATAGGGTCACAAAGAGTCAGACATGATGGAAACAACTTAGCACAAGGAAATGGGACATGGGATGCATAAATTCTGCTGCATACAACAGTGGACAGATAGGAGTATTTCCGTCGCCCATTATATGCATCAGAATTCAGTCATCAGAATGCTCATATCTGCCCCTTGAGAGTCAAGGGAATGATAATATTTGTCCCTAAGGTATCAAGCTGTTCACTCCTGCGTCCTCCCGGGATGGGACCAGGAGCAGTTGCAGTCAACATGGAAGCACCAAGAGTTTCCAAACAGCTGAAAGATCGTGAAGTTCTTTGCTCCTCTCTATAAAGTTTCCCTGGCTTGACACAGTGACTCTAGACTCCTCAGGATCCCCAACCTAGTCTACTTATCTGCCTCCATTGTGGAGTGGGAGATGAAGTGGTGAGCCTTGATCTAACTCAAAAGGTCAACAGCAGGGTCTTGGGGAGGATCTGAGGCAGGCAGTCGGCAGCGAGCTTTACTAAGCCCTCGGTTAAGGTCTTAACTGAGCAATAGAAGCATAGAGAAATTACCTTTCTGATGGGGACTGGTAATAATTTAGTCAATCAAAAACTTAGCTAGGGACTTCCCTGATGGTCCAGTGGTTAAGACTCCACACTTTCAATGCAGGGTCCCCAGGTTCGATCCCTGGTCAGGGAACTAGATCTCACATGCTGCAACCAAAGTTCACAAGTCACAGTGAAAGATCCCTTTCACAACAAAGATCAAATATCCTGATGCTGCAAATAAGACCCAGAACAGCCAAATAAATAAATACTTTTTTAAAAAACTTAGCTAAAGCAGAGAATTTCTTTTTAAGAAGTGATACAAAACACCCTAAATAGTTCATTGTAACTTAAAATATAAACATGCTTTTTTCCTGCTAACTTTTAATGTGGAGCCAAGATGTTTTCTTTGAATATTAGAACACTGATAAAAGTTCTCCATCAATTTCTTCAAAAGCCACATTCACAATTCACATCTACAATTTCCAGTTTCCATTACTTTCAAGCAAAGTAAAATTTTAAGGACAATTATGAGGCAATATGAACACACAATCCTTCCAAATTGTTTTGTATTTCTGCAGTCATTTATAGTTGTCTCACCCACACCCAATTCAATAGCAATTTTTATCAACTCACATTTATTGGGTCTTTTCAAAGCATGCAATTTTGTTTTCATAGAAATAGCTCTCTTTTCATATTCAATGTTCATTGGTTTACATAATATTTAATTAAATTATGGATTGATGTAGTGAATTGGTTGAGTGAAGGTTTATTAAAAGCGGCCCCACTACTATTTCTTCTCTGAAGGCAAATTCTCCTCCTAAGGAGTTTGCCTGAAATTGACCTTCAAGGAAAATCACATTTTAAATATCACAGGTCAATTATTATACATTGAGAACTCTTTGTGCAACAAATTAAGAAAATAATTTATCAGGATACAAAAATAATTGAGGTAAGGCATGAAAGGAGGTCACCAAAGCCTCTCCCTGAAAGCAACTAAAATACAGAACACTTAGTAACAGCTATTTCAGGACCCTGGACAGCAACCAAAAGCAAACAACAGAGACTGATGCATCAAAACCAGTGCTTTTGGAGAACAGTTGGAATCTACAGTGTATTTTCCCAGGGCTGATCCCATCAAGCTCCCTCACCCTCTCAGATCAGTTAGTTCTAACAGGCAGAACAGACTGGATGAGCATAAGCTTCACTGCCAGAAAGGGATGGTTTAGTTTGGAGCTAAAGGTGAAAACCCGGTGCTCAGTGAAAGACAGGCAACAATCTCAGTGGTGACCAAACAAGGAAGGCCAGACATTACAACAGTCTTCGAGGTAGCGATTCTATTTGGTGCAAACATCAGCCTAGACGACTAGCCAGAAATTTAATAGGGAAATGCAAGAAGCGAGCACTCACGGAGGTACCTGATAACCATTCCTCCTATCTCTGGCTGACCTGGAGTTGGTGGACATGTGCAGGGGGCGGGGTGGGGGTGGGACCAGAGGGAGCCTTATGAAGAACAAAAGCCAGAGCATCCTTAAAACAGCAGATCCATCAGCATCAGGTAGAAACCTGTCTGGCTAAAAGTGTGTAGACACAGTCTCTGAAGAATCACTTGCTGGCCACTAAATCATGCAGACACAAAAACAAGACCTGGGAAATCAAGCTTGGAAATAATATAGTAACATGTTAACTTATTGTTATACTCATATATGTTTTTGTAAGTGAGAAAATATAGCCACATACCACAAATGAGACAGAATTCATAAGAAAGTTACTAAACAAACAAAAACCCTAAGGGGAAAAATTCAGAATCCAGTTTTGCTACTATATAGTACCTAAAATTTCAAGGTTTCAACAAAAAATGATAAGACATAAAAAGAAATAGACAAGTATGACCCACATGTAGGGAAAAATCAGATAAAGTTATCTTTATTAATTTATATAATTAATTCACTATAATTTATTAAATTATGGATTATGTGCTATGGTGAGTGAGGTGTCACCAAATAATAAAATATAAATTTTTACTTGAAATTTAATTTTTAGCTTTATGTGAAATAGATGGTGTGGATTCCTATAGTCATATACATAATGTGATGAATACTTTGAGCTAGATATTTGGAACTCTATAAACTACAAGAAAATTAAAATGGTTAAATTAAAATTAAAATTGAAACCAACACTTTCTTTCCTTGTGAGTTTGTTATCCTGGCTTTTTTTCAAGTATTTTTATTTCTGTACTTTCAAACTCTAGACCTAGATTTTTTTTATAACCTGACTGAAAGTCAAAGATATATACACACTCCTACAACAAGCCTCCCTTAGACACAAGAAGATTAAACAGATTGTGAAATAAAAGCCCCATGTGTGCCAAACATGTGGGTGTATTCACTTCTTAATTTGGCATAACCGACATGATTTTGTCTAAGGTACAATTTCAGTGTGGGGAAAATACCAATGAGAACTTCAAAGATATTCAGTACAGTCTGAATAGTTGACTAATAGTATTTCTTATGCTTTCTGTTGCCTTCAATAGGAAGACTTCAACTTTCTTTATAGTGTGTGTTGGCAAAGAAGAGAATATATTCTAATTACATCCAACAGAAGCTTTGAAACCAGAAGTGGGCATCCAGATAGTGCTTCAAGGGCCAGTGCAAAGCTCAGGCCTATCCACCCTGCAGGTCTCCCCAAGAGGCACAGTGGCTGACCAGTCTCTAGTCAGCTTCTCTCATTTTTTTTATTGGAGAATAATCTCCAATAAATATAAGCAGCTCATATAGCTCAATATCAGAAAAACAAACATCCCAATTTAAAAAAAAATGGGCAGAATACCTAAACAGACATTTCTCCAAAGAAGATATACAGATAGTCAATAAACACATGAAAAGATGTTCAACATTCCTCATTACTAGAGAAATGCATATCAAAACTACAATGAGGTATCACCTCACTCCATCACTCAGTTTCCCTTTACTAACAGCCCCCGATGATGCCCTGTGGACCTGGCCCCACCCTGCCCCTTCCACAGCATTCCTGCAGAGAATGACTCCCTACTCCTGCCAGAGACCTGGGCATGTGCACCGGTCCCCAGGCTGACTTCCTCCCAAGCCTACCAGTTGTAGCATTCATCTACAACTGCTGATAATTCAACTACAGTAGAGAAACAGTTTCTCTTCTGTGATTTATGATTGATGAAGACTGTTCTAAAACACAAAACTGCCAGGCAAATGGTTAAGAACACACTCATTTACAAGTCAAGCAGATCAAGAACATCCATTTGAATTCCAAAAGTCAAAGTACTCGTGTCAAATGAGTCCCATGGAACCATTAAAGGAAGTCTGGCAGCTCTCTATCAGCCATCAGGAATGCCTGCAAGTTGGAAAACTCAACTTTTTAACAGATGTCTCGTGGTTTGGAGTGCTGACCCAGGTGGGCCCTACCCACAGCTCTAGGAACCAGCTATATGCCTCTGCACAGCCCCTAATATTTGGTGAAACAACCACCCCTCTGGGTAGAGAGCCACTAGAGCTAATAAAATAACTACATTGGTGAATGAGTGCCTCCCCCAGCCCTCCACACATGGGCTATCCAGTCTTCTGCTTGCCAACCTCACAAACCACTTAAGTCCAGGAAAGTGAAAAGTGAAAGTGAAAGCCGCTCAGTCATATTCGACTCCTTGCAACCCCACGGACTATACAGTCCATGGAATTCTCCAGGCCATAATACTAGAGTGGATAGCCTTTCCCTTCTCCAGGGGATCTTCCCAATCCAGGGATAGAACCCAGGTCTCCCACATTGCAGACGGATTCTTTACCAGCTGAGCCATAAGGGAAGCCCAAGAATACTGGAGTGGGTAGCCTATCCCTTCTTCAGCAGATATTCCCAACTCAGGAATAGAACTGGGGTGTCCTGCATTGCAGGTGGATTCTTTACCAACTGAGCTACCAGGGAAGCCCTTAAGTCCAGGAAACTCTCAGAATTCTCTTGAGCTGTCAGGCAAGCAGTCATCTCTAAATGAAGAAAGCTTAAATATGCAGCCTAGATCCATATTTTACTGAAATCCCCATGTTCCACTCAGAGCCCTCCTGATTCCCCTGAAACCACTAAAGCAAATTTTAACAAACCCAGGGCAATGACTCCTGGATCACTTCATCCAAGTTTCTACCTTTCCTCCACAAACCTTTGTGGTAGGGTGAATTTACATGGGCATTTTTAAAAGCATATGATTCATAATTTTCAGATGTCTTTACAATTCTCACTTCAAATAGTCTCTGAGAATAAATTGCATTCATTGGCAGATAGAAATTGTAAAAAGCTTTAACTGCTTAAGTTTATAGGATTCCCAGGAAGGAAGAGGAATGTCTGGGAGACAAACCAGGCAGGAGGCCCATCCCTGGCCTCCTCCACTCCTGCCATGAGTTCATTGATCAGGGACTGAACCAGGGACTCCTGAAATGGGAGCAAAGAGCCTTAGCCACAGGACCACCAGGGAATCACAGATTTTAACAGCCACAAAAATTTCATTCTATGGACATCCTGTAGTAATTGACTTCATTTCATTACACAAGCAATATTTGAAATACATATTTAAAAAAGAGAAAAAAAGAAATAAGAATCACACATTCTGCCAACACCAAGTTAGCATATTGGTAATTGCCTCTCTAGATTTTTTTAAGAACACAAAAGTACAAATAAAGATAAATGTGGATTCTTTATTTCTTACTTTGTCATCTTAACAACCACAACTTGTTGATATACTCCCAGCTATATTCCCAATACAAAATAAAAAGTTTAAAGGTAAACTTTAAAATAATGTATACTAAATGTTTTTTGCTTCTAATACTTGTTTTTCTTTGCTATTATTTTAGTCAATTATCATATTTCATTGCATGGACAGACTATGCTATCCTTTTTCAGATATTTAACTGACTTCAATTAATAGTCACTATTAATAATGCTTTAAGGAAAGTTATGCCCAACCTAGATAGCATATTCAAAGGCAGAGACATCACTTTGCCAACAAAGGTTCGCCTAGTTAAGGCTATGGTCTTTCCTGTGGTCATGTATGGATGTGAGAGCGGGACTGTGAAGAAGGCTGAGCGCCGAAGAATTGATGCTTTTGAACTGTGGTGTTGGAGAAGACTCTTGAGAGTCCCTTGGACTGCAAGGAGATCCAACCAGTGCATTCTATAGGAGATCAGCCCTGGGATTTCTTTGAAAGGAATGATGCTAAAGCTGAAACTCCAGCATTTTGGCCACCTCATGCGAAGAGCTGACTCATTGGAGAAGACTCTGATGCTGGGAGGGATTGGGGGCAGGAGGAGAAGGGGACGCCAGAGGATGAGATGGCTGGATGGCATCACTGACTCGATGGATGTGAGTCTGAGTGACCTCCGGGAGTTGGTGATGGACAGGGAGGCCTGGCGTGCTGCGGTTCATGGGGTCGCAAAGAGTCGGACACGACTGAGTGACTAATCTGATCTGATTAATAATGCTCCATCTTTATACATAAATCTTTACATGCATACTTGATTCATTTACTAATAAAAAAATCCTAGAAATGATAGTGTCAAAGAATACTTTTCATTTGTTAAGTCTTCTAGGTCATATTGCCCAACTGTCCTTCCAAAAAATGACTCTCAGAGTCATTTGCCATTGATTTGCCATCAACAGTACTCAAATGCTCACCTTCTCACCTCTTAAACAACTCTTAACATTATGTTCAAATTTTTTTTCAATCTGATAGCCAAAATAAGGTCTTTCACTATTTGAATGTGCATGTGTTTACCACGAAGATTGAGTTTTTTCAAACTTTTCTTCTCATTAAAATAATCAAATCTGTTGTTAGGTTGTCCATCTTTTTCTTGTTAGATTATAGATCTCTTTCTCATTGAAAGACATTACCATTCTATCTTGTATATCATACTCCTTTGTCATTTGCCTGCTACATATTTATAGCTTCTTTTTTAGTATTTCTGTAATAAAAAATAAACTTCAGGACTTTGGGTTCTGGAAACTGGGTAAACTAAGACCTTCTCCCAGCTCCACTCAATACAACCCACACAGAGATTATAGATCAAAAGAATAAAATTAAATATACAGCTTAAGTTAAAAGACAAGAGAAATTCCTTGGTGCCAAAAAAGAAGGAATATGATAAAACCATGTGCCAGAGTCATGACACTTGAGAGGCATGTCAAACTGAACACGGGCCTTAAGGGTCTTGTGTTTTATTAGTTACATAAGAATGGGTGATAAGCTTTAAATGCACAGGAAGCAGAGAGCAAAAGCAGAAATTATTCCCTAACACCAGACCATGGAAAAACTGTTAACTTCATAAAAGAGAAGACCGGCTCTTAAATGAAAATGTACTCTGTAGCAACTCTTTCACAATCAATCACCCATGAAACTGCCACAAGAGGAAAGAAAGAAAAAGTAAGAAAAAGTTTTGCTGAAAATGTGCTCACAATCCAAAATTACAAACCATGCTCACTACTCACTGTTACAGTATACAGAAAAAATGGGCACAACTGAACTTGTGATAAAGAACAGTCTTAAAAGACTCCTGGATGATTATCTTTTAAATGATTAAAAAGATAGAAGAAATATAAATCTACAAAAATCGAAAAATATGAAAAAACTTATTGGCAAATGAACTTTTAGAAACTAAAATTTTACTGTACAAGATCAACATAAGATTAAACATAACTGAAAAGTTAATTAACTGGAGGAGAGAGAAATGAAGAAATTAATGAGACAAAGAGACAGAAAATGTCTAACAGAACTTTTTAAAAGGAGAATGGAAAATACAAGTAGGGACTTCCCTGGCAGTCCAGTGGTTAAGACACGGAACTTCCACATCAGGGCCTATGGGTTTGATTCCCGGATTCCCGGTTGGAGAACTAAGATCCCACATGCCAGGTGGCACAGCCATAAAAGGAAAAAAAGTAATATTTTAAGAGATAATAGATGAGACTCTTCTAGAATTAATGAAAGACATGAATCTTCAGTTAAAGTGTAATGAGCTTTAAAAATGATACATTTTTAAAACCCTACCCATAGGCTCATATAATGAAACCAGAACATCAAAGTCAAAATGAAAAGAGACTTGAGGGGGAAAAGAGATGATCCTATAAGAACAAAGAACAATAATCAAAATGACAGCAGGCTTCTCACCAGTGACAACAGAAGGGATAACACAATCAACTAAAACCTTTGAAGGACGAAGTGAAATTATGTATCACCCCAGAATGCCATATGCAGCTTATACATGCCTCAAGGCGGAGGGAGACATAGTCACTTTCAGATAAAGACTGAGATTTACATGTCATAACAGAAAAGTCAAAAAAGGAAAGCGAAAGTGTTAGTTGCTCAGTTGTGCGTGACTCTTTGCGACCCCATGGGCTAGACCACCAGGCTCTTCCATCCATGGAATTCTCCAGGCAAGAATACTGGCGTGATACCTGCTCCCACGGACCTCATCACGGTTTAGTTTCCGCTGGCTGAGTTTACGCTGTGGTCCCACCATCCAGTCCTATCCAGTTCCATCTTTTAGGGAGGGGTCCTCATCACCTTCACTGACCCATTCCAGAATCTCTGAAGTTGCCCTTGAAACAGTCACTCAGTTTTGCACAACTCTTTGGGACCCCATGGACAATAGCCCTCCAGGCTCTTCTGTCCATGGAATTCTCCAGGCAAGAATAGTGGAGTGGGTAGCCATATCTATTAAAGGGAATAATACAGGGTGGGGGGAAATGAACCCTAAGACAACAGTGGGAGGAAAGAAGCAAGGATAAGTAAGGAAACAGATAAATAAATGAGTAAAATTATGCAAGCATTGAATGAAAAAATAAAAGGAGCAACAATAGTAAGGACTTATTCGGAGGACGGAAAACAAGTGGAACTAAAATTCTATAAAAAAGAAACATGGGCATGGGGAAAGGAAAGATCAGAATTAAAATGTTCTAAAGTCCTTGAATTATTCAGGATAAGGTTATTGTTGTAGCTGTTGTTGTAATTAACTATGCATGTTAAAAATTAAAGTGTAACCAATAAAAGAATAGAAATAGAATGAATAAATTTCAGAACAGTTAAAGCTAAAAAGGGCAATAAAGAATATTTTATTAACCTAAAAGAAAGCAGGGAAGAAAACAGCAGAGAAAAAGCATGGTAAATAGAAAACAGAAAATAAGATGGTTGGTATGACTTCAAATAGATTCATAATCTTATAAATTAATCAGATTAAATGTATTAAACAGAAATGTTGATTGAATGTTTATCCATTTGACCATATGCTATTTACCAAAGACTCATCTGAAACATAATGACATATAAATGTTAGAAGTCTATGAATGGGAAAGATATGCTGGGCATATTCAACTAAAAGAATGCTGGTGTAACAACATGAGTGTCGTAAAAGGAAGACTAAACAAAAAAATACGGATATAGAGATATACTTATTAGACAGAGTTGTTATCATTTACATAAGGATAAAAGGGGCAATTCACAAGTAAGAATAATAACTCACACTTAGGGAGCACTTACAATGTGCCAGACACTATTCTAAGTGTTTTTTAATTTCATGTTAATTTATGTATTTATCTGTGCCAGGTCTCAGGCGCTTCAGTCTTTGTTATGGCATACGGGACCTCGTTAGTTGCTGCATGTGGGCTCTAGTGGCTAGACCAGGGGGTGAACCTGAACCCCCTCCATTGGGAGTGTGGATTCCCTCTAAGCACTTTTTATATGTATTAATTTATTTAATCTTCACAATGATCCCCAAAGCACTGTCCATTATACAGATGAGAATACTGAATTACAGGAAAGATCCAGAGCTCATCAACAATATAGTCACCATTCAAACCCAGCCAGTCTGGCTCCAGGGTCTAAACTCTGCATTTTTTGCTAACAGCATGACTTCAAAATATATGAAGCACCCACTTACAGAACTGCAAAGAAAATTAGCAAATTCACAATCATAATAGAAAATTTAATATGCATGCCTCAGTATCTAATTAAGCTAATAAAAAATTAGTGAAGATATAGAACACAATTAAAATACTTGACTTACTGGCTCTATATATAAGGCATCATTCCCAACAATTAGAGAATACATATTTTTTTCAAGCAGCATGAAACATCTATAAAAATAGATCACATGAAAGGGTGCAAAGCCATTCGCTCTATAAATCCCAGAGAATGAAGAGCACAGAGGCTATGATCTCTAACTACAATGTAATTAAACTACAAATCAATACCAAAAAGATAACCCCAAATAACCCATATATTTGGAAATTCTGAAAATACTTTAAACTATATTAATGGTCAAAGGACAAATTGCAATGTACATAATAAAATCTTTAGAAAAAATGATGACAAAAATACTGCATATCCAAAGTCACAGAAGTACTAAGAAAATGGTGATTCTATGGTCTTAAAAGTCTATATTAGAAATAAAGGAAGATTAGAAATTAATAAGCTTCATTGTGCAACTGTTTCCAAATTGGGAAAGGAGTATGTCAAGGCTGTATATTGTCACCCTGGTTATTTAACTTCTATGCAGAGTGCATCATGAGAAACACTGGACTGGATGAAGCACTAGCTGGAATCAAGATTGCAGGGAGAAATATCAATAACCTCAGATATGCAGATGACACCACCCTTATGGCAGAAAGGGTGAAGTTCTTCTTCAAAGTGAAGAAGAACTAAAGAGCCTCCTGATGAAAGTGAAAGAGGAGAGTGAAAAAGTTGGCTTAAAGCTCAACATTCAGAAAACGAAGATCATGGCATCTGGTCCCATCACTTCATGGCAAATAGATGGAAAACAATGGAAACAGTGAGAAACTTTATTTTGGGGGGCTCCAAAATCACTGAAGATGGTGACTGCAGCCCTGAAATTAAAAGACACTTGTTCCTTGGAAGAAAAGTTATGACCAACCTAGACAACATATTAAAGAGTGGAGACATTACTTTGCCAACAAGGAATGTCTGTCTAGTCAAAGCTATGGTTTTTCCAGTGGTCAGGTATGGAGGCAAGAGTTGGACTATAAGGAAAGCTGAGGGCCAAAGAATTGATGCTTTTTACCTGTGGTGTTAGAGAAGACTCTTGAGAGTCCCTTGGACTGCAAGGAGATCCATCCAGTCCATTCTAAAAGAAATCAGTCCAGAATATTCATTGGAAGGACTGATGTTGAAGCTCAAACTCCAATACTTTGACCACCTGATGTGAAGAACTGACTCATTGGAAAAGACCCTGATGCTGAGAAACATTGAAGGCAGGGGGAGAAGGGGACAACAGAGGGTGAGATGGTTGGATGGCATCACCGACTCGATTGGACATGAGTTTGAATAAACTCCAGGAGTTGATGATGGACAGGGCAGCCTGGCATGCTGCAGTCCATGGGATCACAAAGAGTCGGACACAACTGAGCAACTGAACTGAACTGATTGTGCAACTAAAGACAGAAAATTCAAGAAGCTATAAAGGAGGGAGAAATGATAAAGTAAAAGTAACTACTGCTACTGCTGCTAAGTCACTTCAGTCGTGTCCGACTCTTAGCCACCCCATGGACTGCAGCCTACCAGGCTCCTCCGTCCATGGGATTTTCCAGGCAAGAATACTGGAATGGGGTGCCATTGCCTTCTCCAAGAGTAACTAATACAATGCCAAAAAAAAAAAAAAAAAAAAAAACTCTCATAAGTTGTTTCTAGAAAGTTTTATAAAATTTGTCCTGAGGAGCAAGAGTACAAGTCACTTCAAACCCAAAGCTGGGAGATCAGGGTCTCCACTCACCACTGTGTGACCCATTGCCAAGTTCCTTAATATTTCTGGGAGCAGTTTGTGCATCTATAAAATCAGTCAGTTAGGGACTTCCCTGGGGGCCCAGTGGTTAAGATTCCACAACCCCAATGCAGGTGCCCTGGTTCAATCCCTGGTCGGGGAACTAGATCCCACATGCAAGATCCCACATGCCACAACTAAGGCCTGGTGCAGTCAAATAAATAAAATAAATAAGAAAATAAAATTAGATCAACTCAGAAACTTTGCTCTTCCAATACTCACAGAGATTATTTACTAAGAAGAATATATATATGGAATTGCAAAGCAAATGGCCATTATAGGAGAAAAGTCTTCGGTCCTGATGCAAACAATCTGAAAAAATATAATCAGAAAGTGAAGAAACGCATTCTGTGGGCAGCTTCTCCCTTGGTACCACCAGAGACTGAGCTAGGAAAATGTTAGCAAATTCCTAACTGAGTGAGGAAACCATGTTTATTCAAAAAGCCTGCTCCTGGAGAATTCATAACTCCCAACTGTAGCGGTTCTAAGACTATTGGGTCCATGTGAGTGTGAAATCCCAAATGTATGGCAAGTTTAGGACATTCACAGTAAAGAATAAACACTCAAAAATATCTTTGAATAAATGAACTAAGATGAATATGCAAGGTAATGCATGAAAGGAAGTGCTGATCCAGATTTCAGGATAAAGACAGTTTAATTAATCACTCAGTTCATTTGTTTAAAAAAAAGAAAAAGTTGGACTAAAGGCCTAAGAGCCTACAGCTTTAAATTAGATTAAATCGTGGCTGACAATGATGGATACATATGCTGATTAACTAGAAAAATGGACTTCGGTCTTTCCCATGTGCCTGTGGGTATTAGGGCAGGAAGGGGCCACAGACATCGCAGAGTGTGTGAATACAGCCCCAGAGTTTCTTATGACCTCTCTACCTGGAGAATGATAGATGAGTAGAATCCACACTTTGAGAAAAAGACCCTGACCATGTGGACAGGTTATTTGAAAAGTGGAATATGCTCTCGTTCTCTTTTATTTTTCAGAGTTGGAAAGATCTCTTCTTTGTTTTATTTGAGTACGGTGGATTTACAATGCTGTGTTAGCTCCAGGTGTACAGCACAGTGAATCAGTTACACACATATCCACTCTATTTTAGACTATTTTGCATGCAGGCCATTATACAGTATTAAGTAGGGTCCCCTGTGCCACCCCACTCCAGTACTCTTGCCTGGAAAACCCCATGGACGAAGGAGCCTGGTGGGCTGCAGTCCATGGGGTCACGAAGAGTCAGACACGACTGAGCGACTTCACTTTCCCTTTTCACTTTCATGCATTGGAGAAGCAAATGGCAACCCACTCCAGTGTTCTTGCCTGGAGAATCCCAGGGACGGGGCAGCCTGGTGGGCTGCCATCTGTGGGGTCGCACAGAGTCGGAGATAACTGAAGTGACTTAGCAGCAGCAGCAGCCTGTGCTATACGTGCATACTCAGTCACTAAGTCATGTCCAGCTCTTTGCAACCCCATGGACTGTAGCCTGACAAGCTCCTCTGTCCATGGGATTTTCCAGGCAAGAATATAGGTCCCCATTATGAGTACATCACAGCATCTAATTTGATCTGTGTTAAGTCAGGTTTGTGATAGGTCTTGTTTTCAAAGTAATGAGAAGGTAAATGTGTTCTAGTAGCACTGAAGTTAATCAATGCCCTGTTACACAGATTGGTGCACAGGTGTGCAAAAAGCTCCAAAATGGTCAATCTATAATCTTAAACTCATAGAATAATGACAAGCATCAAAAAATGTAGGACCCTTGTAACTTCCCTGGGGTCCAGTGGTAAAGACCCCATGCTTCTAATGTAGGGGGGCACAGGTCAATCCCTGGTTTGGGAAACTAAGATCCCACATACCATGCAACAAGGTCAAAAAAAAAAAAAAATTCTGTTTTAATTTTTTTTAATAAATAAATATAGGAACCTATATAGAGCAAAAAGTGGGCTTCCTGCCCTTTGCAAAAACATGACGAAGCCCAAGTCAACCCACAAAACTTCAGCTAAGGGGGCTCGTCTTCAGCTTGACTTACATGTGTGTGTTCTTCCAGGCCAGACCACTCCCCAGCTGTCAGTATTAACCACAGGGAGAGAGGCCCAGTTCCTTGTACCCTTAATGCTTTCCCTATGTCAGCACTCCCCTTGTTAATGTGTGAGCTAATGTTAGAATAGAACATTTGGGGCAGATCGAAAAGAATAAATTTGACAGTTTTCAGTTTCCTGTCTCAGACCAGAACTGGAAAGTCAGAAAATGTCTCCAGGGAAGAAGGCTGTGTAATTGTTTTAGAGATGGTGTGGCAGCCTCCTGGAGACTTAACTGTTTAAGAGAACAACTCCTATCGCTTCTTTGAGGAATCTAAAACACAAGTGAACATATCTAAAAACAGACTCGATGGACACAGAGAACAGATTTGTGGTTGCCAAAGGGGATTAGCGGGGAGGGATGGAGTCGAAGTTTAGGATTCACAGAGGTAACGTGAACGTGAATATATATATATTAATAGAATGGATAAACAACAAGGTCCTACTGTATAGCACCGGGAACTATATTCAATATCCTGTAATAAACCATAATGAGAAAGAATGCATATATGCCTGTATAACTAGTCACTTTGCTATGTGCCAGAAATTAACTTGTAAACTAACTGTACTGCAATAAAATTTTAAAAAATAAATAAAACAGGCCTTGGTCATGCCAAGCTTTCCTGAGCACTCAATCTACAAATGGGTCAGCTCGTTTGGAACATTAAGCAGGGGCCAAAGCATGCCACCCACCACTCCTTCCAGAAGCCTGAGGACCAACTGCTTCTCAGTGACATGGGTCTTGGTTGAGAAATGGGTCCGTCTTTTCCTTTATGAGCTTGTCTCTCTCGCTTTCTGCCAGCTTTGCCAGCTCCTCAAGAGGAGGGCTCCCTCTGCCCAGTGATACACGACCTCTTCTGAAATTCAGCCAGGCCAGCCAGAGAAAACAAGATCCAAGACTTCCTCATTAAAGAGAGAGAGAAGACAAGAGCTTGAAATTTTTCTCGTTCAATAAAGCCCATAAGTCAACATTCGCCCTCAGTTCCCTCAATATCCCTTCAAGATGCTGGAAACTAATTTGAATTCATTTTTATAAAGCTCATTTTCTTACACTAAGAAAAAAAAATAAAGTGTAAGAACGCAGAAGAAGGGCGCTTGTTTGTGTCTCTGAGGCTCCCACTCAGCCCTCCTGCCTCCCCACCCCTTTTATCTCCAGATGTGTGCTGGGCAGCCAGCACAGCTCCAAATTCCATGGAGTCATGTATTTTTTAAATGTCGATCTTTAAAGGGCACCACTGCCAATGGTTCCGTCGCATTGCGGGCACTTAATTACGTAAATGAAGCACACTCAGAGAAAGGCATGTTGGGCTTTTTTTGTTTGCTTCTTTCCACAGCTCCACTTCAATTTGTATTTTTCCCCTTCTAATTGAAATTAATTTCCCTTGCTGTTTTGTGTTACAAAACACCTGGACGGGGTTATTATTCTGGAAAGGTAATTATAAAATCAGAAGGCTAAGCATGAGGCAGATTTCCTAAATCGCAGGTGGCGGCGGCAGCAAGTGCTGATGGAAGGGAAAACGTTCACAAATGCAGGTGAAATGCTCTTGCCAAAAAATCCCCCATGGGCCTAGCAATGCCCCCAAATCAGTCGATCTCTGAAGGCTTCCTTTGGGAAACACTGTCTCCCTGTAGGACTAATGTACACATTCCCCCAACTGCGTGGAGGAGAGCTCCCGGCAGGCCACACTCAGCTCTCAGGCCCCTGCGGCAACTGCCTTGCCCACAGTCACGCATACTTTTGAGAGCAGCTGACTCCACTGGCTGATCCTTCTGAACCTTCTCATCCAATCTTGTGACAACTCTGAGGGGCAATCCCAGCTTCAGAGCTACCTGAGGCACCATCCTGAGGATCATTGATACTTCATCACAGCTCAGCTTCCCCCTCCGCCCAGCCCTGCTCCTGCCCTTCCGCAGGTATAGATCCCAAGAGCACTTCCTAGAAAGCCCCCTGCATCAGTCAGCAGCAAGGCAAGCTTCCCAGGGAGCCCTCTTTCCCCTGCAAAGAGAGACAGAGATGGATTAAAAAAAAAAACTGACCTGACATTGATGGCATCCTCCAATCAAGTCAGTCTACACTAATTCACTTATTCCATGGCTAAGAGTTTTTTAAGACCCATTAGTACCAGCTCACTGATGGCTGTTTACATTAGCCCCAACCTAAAGTTCAAGAAAAAAAAACAGATGACAACCCTGGGAAGTCATCAGGAAAAGGAAAGCTAATTGGCAGCATGTAAGAACAGCCTCAAAAGCATTCACATCTTTTGACCCAATAAATCACACTTTATATGGGACATGCTTGGATCCCATCTAGTTTCCCAAATTACTGGAGGCGGCTTTCAAGAGTGCTTATTATTCAGCAAATCAAACTAAATAAATCAACAATTTGAGACAAAATGAAGACAACATAAAGACAGGAATAAGGTGAGTTTACAAGAGTCGCTGAGCCAGATAAAGGCCTTTAGAGTCCCCCATCCCCAGGCAGGCAATTCACACAGACAATACTAGACCAAACACAAAATGTACATCCTGCATTGAGAGGAAAGTAGCGCCTTCTCTAGATGTCCTGCTATTAAATTCTCCATGGGTATACAGAAAATGAAAAAGCAACAAGTCTCTGGGACACCTTACTGTGTGTGAAGGACCTGGTGAATAGCCGAGTCTGCGGAGGCTTTACATTGTTATTGTTCCCTTACCCAGTCATGTTCAACTCTGCAACTCCATGGACTGCAGCATGCCAGGCCTGTCTGTCCCTCACCATCTCCCGAAGTTTGCCCAAATTCATGTCCATGTCCCCCTTCACGGATCACTGCCTTATCGTGGTGAAGGGGCTTGCATAACTCGATGAAGCTATGAGCCATGCCATGCAGGGCCACCCAAGACACATGGGTCTTAGCAGAGGGTTCTGACAAAATGTGGTCTACTGGAGGAGGGAATGGCAAACCACCCCAGTATTCTTGCAGTGAGATCTGCATGAACTGCATAAAAAGGACAAAAAAGATATGAGGTCTTATGCCACTGCTAAAGACGATCTGACTTTGGGAAGAACTCAGGCTGGTTAAGCAACACCGTGTTGAGTATCATCAATGAAAACAAAGCTGCTCCAGAGGCTGTGGCCTGAGGAAGCGCAGGAAAGCTAGAGCCTCCTCTCCCCAGGGGGCTAAGAGCAACACGCCAAACACAACCCAGAGTCATTTTAAAGGAATCAGAACATAAACAACAAGGTCCTACTGCATGGCACAGGCGGAGAAGGGCAATGGCACCCCTCTCCAGTACTCTTGCCTGGAAAATCCCATGGATGGAGGAGCCTGGTAGGCTGCAGTCCTTAGGGTCGCTAACAGTCGGACTCGACTGAGCGACTTTACTTTCACTTTTCACTTTCATGCACTGGAGGAGGAAATGGCAACCCACTCCAGTGCTTTTGCCTGAAGACTCCCAGGGATGGGGGAGCCTGGTGGGCTGCCATCTATGGGGTTGCACAGAGTCAGACACGACTGAAGCAACTTAGCAGCAGCAGCAGCAACATAGCACAGGGAACTAGATTTAATGATATCTATTCAATGATTATCCTATGATAAACCAGAACAGAAAAGAATATAAAAGAAAAAATGCATATATGTGTATCACTTTGCTGCACAGCACAGGTTGGCCCAACCTTGTAAATCAACTATTTTTCAATGAAACTTTTTCAATAAGAAAACAACTAGACAGACCCAGAACAAGTTGGTCTAAGCTGTGGAGGTCCCAATTCATCTAAGAATAAAATGGAGAAATTCTAAAGGAGTGGAAGACCTGCACACTTGCCTTAGCTCAGGCTGCTCTGACAGAATCCCATACAGTGGGTGCTTAACAAAAACCTTTATTCTCACTGTTCTGAAGGCTGAAAAGTCTGAGATTTGCTTCTTGATGAGGGTCCCTTTCCTGGCTTGCACTGTATACTCACATGGAAGAGAAATGGGCTGCCTTCCCTTTCCACAAGGACACCAAACCCATCATGAGGGCTCCACTCCCACGACCTGACATACACATAACCACCTCCCAAAGGCCTCACCTCCACATACCTCAGCTCCACTGGCAGCTAGAGCTTCAACATATGAATTCTGGAGGGACACAAGCATCGAGTCCATGATAATATCCTTTGAGCAACCCGTAAACACGAGGACTTTGACAAGATTTGGGAAGCCAAGTTTCCAGTTATGTTTTCTGCCAAATAACTGGAGAGCAAATGCCATCTGTCTGGGCAGAACTGGGCAATGACCTCAGGAGACCTGTGGGTGAGCTTGGAGATTCTAAGGAGAAGAGCATCTGGCTGGCTAAGAAAGGGCTCTCTCTTCTCCCAATTTTCCCAGCATGAGAATGAATGGACACTGCTGCTACTGCTAAGTCGTTTCAGTCATGTCTGACTCTGTGCGACCCCATAGACAGAAGCCCACCAGAGTCCCCTGTCCCTGAGATTCTCCCGGAAAGAACACTGGAGTGGGTTGCCATTTCCTTCTCCAATGCATGAAAGTGAAAAGTGAAAGTGAAGTCGCTCAGTCGTTTCCGACTCCTAGCGACCCCATGGACTGCAGCCTACTAGGCTCCTTCGTCCATGGGATTTTCCAGGCAAGAGTACTGGGGTAGGGTGCCATCGCCTTCTCCAATGAATGGACAAGCAGGGTCTTAATATATTCGGTCATGGAGTTCTATGTCCCAGTGATTCCTGGTCTCAAAAAAGCTTTGTAAGCCTGAATTACAAATTGTTGAACATGGACTTTAATGTTATTTATTTAGAGCTATTGATTACCAACTTTAAGGTTACTGATGTATCCTTTTAAAAATCCTCCTAATGTTAATGTTATCGATTCAGAACTTTAATGTTCTTGATGTTAAACATCAGTAAAGCACCTATAACCCATAGATTATTGAATTTTTATCTTTAGGAATATATCTTTTAAGAAATCATCCTAAATGTCACAAAATAATGTACACAAAGACATTCATTATGGGTTATAATAATGATAATTTGGAAACAACTTGAATAACCTTCAGTTCAGGAACACTTACGTAAATAAAGTATTTAGTAAGCAAGAATGGTCAATAACAAATATTAGTTACAAAGTATGCTATACTGTTTAGTAAAAAAAAAAAAAAAAAACTTACAATGAAAATTGCATTTACTGTAGAGACAAAATTGTTTTAAAAGTTAACAAAATCCATGCACATAACAATGACTAGAAGGAGGACTTCCCTCGTGGTCCTATGGTTAAGACTCCACCCTCCCAATGCACAGGGCCCAGGTTCAATCTCTGGTCAAGAACTAAGATCCTGCATGCTGCCTCTCAATGTGGCAAAAAAAAAAAAAAAAAAAAATGATATCTATTCACAAAAGTCACCAAAAAATCATTTTAAAAAATGATTAGAGGGATTATATCTAAAAATGATGACAATGTTTAGAAACAATAATTATATATTTTTTTAATTTCACATCATCTTTCTTAAACTTTTATTGCAAGAATATTTACATAATAAATTTTCAAGGAAAAAAAAAAAAAAAAACAGGAATCCTGATGGATTCACATACTTTCCAAATTGGCATCCAGAATGGGGTATAAGGAGGAATTCGGGAATGACCCACTGATAGGTTAGGGTCAGCTACAGTGCCTGGCAAGGCCCACCCACCTCAGTGAGAGGACCCACACTCAAGTGAGAGCTGACCTCCTGACCAAGGGGAGGATCTTCCTTCCCAAAGAAACAACCCCAGGACTGGATTCAAGCTTTACTGGTACGGAGTCTCCATTTATTGCCTAAGCTATCGTCTGAATTGAACCACTGCTGCATTTCAATCTCACAAAAGCCTCTGTCTTCAGAGAGAGGGGAGAAATGCAGTCACTATAGAAGAAAAAATAATAAATGAAAAGGGTAAGTCCCACTTCCCCTGGGTGAAATCTCATAGCAATTTCTGGAATGGAAGTGGCAGTGTCTCTAATTCCCCCTGGGGAGCCTGAAACAGGGATGAAGTCATTGTCCCTACAAAACACGAACTGCCTCCCAGCTATGCGGATATATTTTGAAAACCAAACTTCAGAACCTATGCATTTGACGGTCAGGATGGGCCATGTGCAGCTGGAGCTGGCCCAGGACTTATGAACAACCAGGACTTCTGATTCACACACCAAACAGCCCTTCCTTGGTGGTGATCCAAGCGCTGCTCGTGGTGCTATGTATGAAAAATCCAATAGCTGTATTTCTCCAAACTCTATAGAACATAAACGGACAAAACAGTTTTCCATTACTTCTAGGCATGAGACAATGAGTGGACTTAGATGCCAAAATGGCAGTGCTTCTAAAATATTTTCAGGATTCGTGTGGATGATGCAACAGAAAGTTTGAGAGTTGTTAAAGGAAATCCGAGCTGAGTTGTGTTAGTCACAGCTATCATTCAGTTCAGTTCGGTTCAGTTCAGTCGCTTAGTCGTGTTCGACTCTTTGCTATCATCCCAGTGCTGTAAAGGGAATGGGGAACTCAGGAGATGCTTGAAATGCTTCCTTAGGGCTGAGTTTCTGAGGCAATGAGTTCATTATGAACAAAATTTATCCCCCAAGTCTCCACCTTTTATATCCAGAGTTCTCCGCTGCGTGCTTGCGTGTTCAGTCTCGTCTGACTCTTTGCAACCCCGTGGACTGTAGCCCACCAGTCTCCTCTGGATATGGAATTTTCCAGGCAATAATACTGGAGTACATCGCCATTTCTTCCTCCTGAGGAACTTCCCAACCCAGGGATTGAACCCACGTTCTTGCATTTCCTGCCCTGGCAGGAAGATTCTTCACCACTGAGCCACCTGGGAAGGGTTCTCCTTCAATCAAACTATTGTCTCCAAAATCCTCTCCTAACCACTGAGAAGCCAGCCTTGGTGTTTGGATCTTTCTTGTGATGTAAATCCCCTGGGTAAGATACCAGTTTAAACTGTCACTAACCCCGTCACATTCAAGATTTCTGAGAGGAAAAGAGGAGATGTAATGAGAACACCAATTGTCTGAGAGGCTTGTGGACAGAGAATCACGGAGGACACGCAAAGGGTCCCGTGGTGGGCAGGACTGGGGCACTAATTAGGCTGGCTCTCACTTATCCTGCTGCTGGACCCGGCTTCCCCACGCTGCTCAAAAGGACCTCTGGGCCTGCATTCACTACCCATCTCCACCAAGACTGTGTGCTGCTTCCTTCCAATCTGCCTCTGGGGCAAAGTAAATACAGGATGACTGACTAAAGGCTCAGATGATAAAGAATCCACCTGCACTGCAGAAGACGCAGGTTCAATCCTTGGGGCAAGAAGATCCCCTGGAGAAGGGAATGGCAATCCACGCCAGTATTCTTGCCTGGAGAAGTCCATGGACAGAGGAGCCGTGTGGGCTACAGTCCATGGGGTTACAAAGAGTCGGAAACGACTGAGTGACTATTTCAAGAACAACTCCAAAGATTCTGGAATGGGTCAATGAAGGTGATGAGGACCCCTTCCTAAAAGATGGAGCTGGATTGGACTAGATGGTGAGACTACAGAATAAAACTCAGCCAACAGAAAGTAAACCGTAATATCCGTGGAAGCAGGCATCATGCCTATTCATGCACCACTGTACCCACAGCTCAGGGCCCGCTATGAAGAAGGGCCTCTGTGGAGCTGCTGCATGAAAGGATAAGTCCTCTTGGCCTTCAGGGTCAGTTACAGTTTCCTTGTTGCCCCTGTGGTCCCTGCACCCGCTCCAGCAGCTGCTGCTGTTGCAGAATATAGATGCTCTTTGCAGAACACCAGTCTGCTTTGTTGCCCCCAAGGAGAGACCCAGTCTTCTTTGGGGGATTGTAGGAACTCGAATACTGTGACTTGGAGTTACAGGGACAGGGTGAGAGTCCAGGCCCTTCCCAAGCCCAACAGAGGACCTACAGACCCCAGAAGATAGAGGTGGTCCCACCTCTCAAGGTTGCCCTCAAAATGTCCCCAAGGTTCTGATTTCCCATGGTCTCAAGTATCATCCCCGCAGCCACCATTCAGCAACCTGCCTGCACTCCAGCAAAGTTCACACGACAAGACTTTGTCTTTTCTGTGTTTTTTCCAAATTTTTATAATAGGCCTGCACTGATTTCATAATGGGAAAACCCACTCTATTTTAAATTGTTTAAAATAAATTCAAGTTTTCTAAGGTGAAAGAGAAACTTTGCTCCAGCCTTGCTGCTCCTGGCTGTGAATCCAGGGAGTTTATTTTGGTCCCATCAACACCCACTCGAAAGTCCCATATGGTCTGTGCATAAGTAAATACGTTCTACTTTTTTAAAGGGCCATACACAGTTTCACTCTGCATTTCAAATAGAAATATAAACTTCTCAGTTGTTTTAAGGAGAAAAAAAAAAACTACCCAGGATCCACGGAACTAACCCTTCCTTTCTTCCATGTTTCCTCCCAAGGACACTGAAATCACTTTTTCAAGGATTTGGCCATCCATTTATCTGAACTGCTTCACTCTGACCTCTAAAGTGCATACTCAGTCGCTCGGTCACGTCTGACTCTTTGCAGCCCCCTGGACTGTGGCCCTCCAGGCTCCTCCGTCCACAGCATTCTCCAGCCAAGAATACTAGAGTGGATTGCCATTTCCTTCTCCAGGGAATCTTCCCGACCCAGGGATCGAACCCAAGTCTCTTACATCTCCTGCATTGGCAGGTGGGTTCTTTACCCTAGGCCACCTGGGAAGCCTGAGACAGGCACCCCCTACAGAGGCTGCCACAAGCCTGGGAAATGCCGAGTATTTGCTCCCAGAGCTCCCCTTCCACACCTAGCCCCTTTATGATGCCCCTTCATTGTTTCTAGTTTTGTTTTTGTTGTTGTTTTTTTTTTTTTTTTAAAGAAACGCCTTTCCTCTTTATTTTTTTTCAGTGTTGAACTTTTTATGTTATTTTCATTTGAGAGGCCTCACCATGTGGCAGGTGGGATCTCAGTCCCTCAACCAGAGATTAAAGCTGCACCCCCTGCATTGAAAGCATACAGTCCTAACCACTGTACCACGGGGAAGTCCCTCCCCCTTCATTCTTACATTCATGCAACAAACGATCCAGTGCCAGCTCCTGGCCAGCCTCTGGGGACACAGTAAGGAACAAACTAATCACAAAATTCTCCACCATGCAAAAGCCTGCGTCAGAGACAAAGGGAACTTCCCAGGGAGAAATCCTCAGGGATATTCAAACAGGATAGCAGGCAGCTAGGCAAGACCCAAGGGGAAGGCAATGGCACCCCACTCCAGTACTCTTGCCTGGAAAATCCCATGGATGGAGGACCCTGGTGGGCTGCAGTCCATGGGGTCACTGGGAGTCAGACACAACTGAGCGACTTCACTTTTACTTTTCACTTTCCTGCATTGGAGAAGGAGATGGCAACGCACTCCAGTGTTCTTGCCTGGAGAATCCCGGGGACGGGGGAGCCTGGTGGGCTGACGTCTATGGGGTCGCACAGAGTCGGACACGACTGAAGCGACGTAGCAGCAGCAGCAGCTGGCAAGACCCAGGTCTGTCCAAGGTGGCTGGGTGTTGGGGGGAACCCTTATCCAAAAAGCTGAGTCTGTGATGGAGAAACTTCAGGACCAGTGTCGCCCACTGGGGCCAGCATTCAGGACACTGGGCCTTGCTCACAGCACCAGGCTGCCCTCCAGGTTAGCCAAGTCCAGGCTTAAGGCTCACACAAAGCAAGGATACCAACACTTCATTCTTTAAAACATTCACAGCTTCTATTTTAAAAGAAGCATTAAGGGTCATGTGGAAAAGCAGAACTTGATTTGACTTCTTAACACTAAGTTTATAATTTAATTTTTTTTTGTTTTAGTCAATTAAGTAGAAGAAAAATCATACACATTTTAGCTCTTGGGATATCCAAAATTATTCTTGATATGGCCTTTGTTTCATATTAACTCTTAAGAGTGGAGGATTGTATGTCACCTTTCACTTTTAGGTATAAAATTGATGTCCCCAACTACTGACCATGTTATTTTAATTTTTTGGACTCGCCAAGTGGCTTGTGGGATCTTAGTTCCCCAACCAGGGATCAAACCCACGCCCCCTGCTTTCAATAACAAAAAGCTTAATATTTCTCCGTCTGCCCTAACAGATGCCCTCCCAGCTGAAGCTTTGCCTTTAGCCTGGCCCAGACAGCTGCCTATCTACCAGCCTGAAATGAGAATTGTAAACCCTTCTTCCGCTCAGACTCCCTCCTCTCAGGAGCTTATATCCTGGCTGTTTTCATTTGCATGCAAATCTTAAATAAATAGCTTGCCTAGAATAAACTTGGCCTTTAAAACACACAGATATTCACACTTTTTCTCAGTCCCTCTGCCTCTCCCCTCTTCCTCTTCCCTCTCTTTCTTCTCATCCTCCCCACACGCTTGCCTCCCACTCTGTGCCATGGAAGAAGCATCCTCCAGACGTCTGGCCACCCTGCCCCTGCTCATCCACAGCAACTCTCCAGTCTCTCCCTGTCCTTCCACAACTCAACTTCTCAGCCATGTGCTGCTTTTCTGGAGTTGCCACAAACTCACTCCTTACCACCTGTTCGGTGGCCACCCCCAACTCCCGCCACATCCAGGAAAGCAAGGCCATCTTGCTCATTCAGTGGCCTCCTGGCCATTGAATCCAGCACCTCTACTCAACCCTGAAACTCTCTGATAATCCTGACGCTACCTCGAGTCATGACAATACCCACTGTTTACTGAGCTCTTCTGTTCTCCATGGGATGTTAAGCCTTCCGTGTTCATTATATCATTTACTCTTCAACAATTAAAGAGGACTTCAGGACACTCCTGGTGGTCCAGTGGTTAAGAATCTGCCTGCCAACACAGAGGACATGAGTTCAGTCCCTGGTCCAGGAACTAAGCCCATGCACCACAAGTACTGAGCCCATGCTCTACAGGCCGTGCTCCACAAGAGAAGCCCAAGCACCGTAACTAGAGAGTAAACTCTGCTTGCACAAGGCCCATGTGCAACAGTGAAGACCCAATGCAGCAAAAAAAAAATTTTTTTAAACTACAAAAGAGAGACACTCCGTTAAGAAGTAAGAGTGTGTCTCCTTTCTCCTTCCCCTGAATCAAGAGCTACTTTGGCCGATTGAATCCAGTGATCCAGTGGGAGCGCAGCTATGCCAGCTCTAAGACCTTGACCTTAATAGACCGGCAGCCTCTGCTTTCTGTCTTCTGGAACTCTCAGTCTTGGACCTCTGAGGGGCCATGATGGAGCTAGCACACAGGCAGGCCCTCAGACCCTAAGCAGAGGGGTGCCCAACCCACTCAGCCTCCCCAGCCAACCCAACACAGGACTCAGATCTTCTGGAGCAGAGACACATTGCCGCCCACCCCTGCCGACCCGACCCAAACTGCAGATTCACAAACACAACAAATGAGCATCGGCCTTTAAGACATGAAGCTGTGAGTAATGCGTGCCATGATAGATACAGAGCATAGACATTACTATCATATCACTTCTACTTTGTTTATGATTTTACTATTATTTACCACTGGAAGTGGAAGTTCACTCAGTTGTATCTGACTCTTTGCAACCATGGACTGTAGCCTGCCAGGTTCCTCTGTTCATGGGATTCTCCAGGCAAGAATATTGGAGTGAGTAGCCATTCCCTTCTCCAGGGGATCTTCCCAACTGAGGGACAGAATCCAGATCTCCTACATTGCAAGCAGATTCTTTACCGTCTGAGCCACCAGGGAAGCCCTTATTTATCACTACTCTTATCTATTTTATGCCAAGCAAACAGAACCTCAGAGATGTTCTGGTGGCTGCCCGAGGTCATAGAGCTGGTCCTCTGAACCATTCAACCCCATCCTTGCCAGAGCATGCTCCACTTTGAAGCTTTCCCTCTCTTCATCCGTCTTTCTTTGGGGTGTGCTGCCCTGTAGGGTGAGGACAGAGATGAATACTGCCTGCCAGCTATTCCACACCCGGTACCACATAATCAGCAGTGAACAAAAAGATTTGCAGATAAACATGTCTTTACCCTTGTTGATTGCATTCCATCACTTGGCCGTCTAATTCTAGGGAGAGATGATCCAGGTGCCAGTCCACTTGCCTCTGCTGACCAGTCAGGGAGCTCTCTCCACTTCCATTCTCAGCTTCATCCCCACCCTCCACTGCCAACTGGCCACTGAACAGATCCCCTGAGGATGGTCAGGCCACAATGCATAGACAAGAGTCTCTAAACTAAAGACATTGGTTCCAATCCTCGTCAGACTGGAGCCCGCCTCTCTGGCCCATTTCTCTCATTGGCAATGCCAATCTTCCCATTTCCGTGCATGAAAAGAAGGCAAGTTGGTCCTTATTAGTCACCTATTTTGTAAGGACCTACTGTATAGCACAGCAAACTGTACTTAATACTCTGTAATGGCCTATATGGGAAAAGAATCTAAAAAAGAGTGGCTATATGTATATGTGTAACTGATTCACTTTGCTGTACAGCAGAAGCTAACACAACGTTGTAAATCAAGTAGACTCCAATAGAAAGGAAAACAAAATAAGAACAAACCAAAAGAAACAAGGCAAGTTGAGCTCTTACATCTTTTTAAGCCCAATGTCCAGACACCAGGGCTGTTTTGCAGCTTTCTTTGCAAAATCTATCCCTCTTCATCTCCCCATCTCATAAGAATGCCGTGTTGCTTGGACCCTACCTGCAGTACCTAAGTCTCTGTCCTCCTCTTTCAGCCCCACCAGATTCTAGTCCCTTCACAGAGTCACACAACTAGTCTCACTAAAATATAATGTTCTTAGATTGCAGCTGTCCTCTAAAACCCCTAGGGCCAGACCCACAGGTTCAGGTTCAAAGTCCTCAACTGAGTGCTGAAGGAACTCCTCTCTGGGCCCATCTTAACTCCCCTGCCCATGTTGGCCTCACTACTGTTCAACAGGTCCCTTCCGTACATCCCCACCAGCCCTGCACAAGTCCCTTGTTCTTTGGCAGGATGCCCACTCCCACCAAGACAAAGTCATGTTGGGGAGATGGCAAGAGCTAGGGTGCAGCCCAAGATCCAGGACACCTGTCTACCTCATTCATGCCGTCCACTCTGCACCTCCCTGATCAACCTTCCCTTGGACCTAGGAAATGTGGAATGCCCAGGAGAATTCATTTTGCCACTTGGCTTATATCTCTTGTGTTGTTAACAACCTGGGCAACTATCTGGGCCACACGCACACATCTTATCTCTAATATCCAGAGAGAACATGACTCATTGTTTTTTCAACTTAGTATCTTGGACAATAGAACTAGGCAAACAGCAGGTAGTCCTTGTGAAATGAAATGAGAATTGAAATAGTCTATCCTAGTCTGCCATCACCCCTATTCTTTCTTATCTGGAAATGTGAAATAAGTCAATGGATATACATGCACCTGATTTAGACACAGATAAATGAGTGGGAATGAAGAGTTCTCTCTCCTACAAGGAAGAGGGAGGCAGTAATCAAGAACACGGATCTTGGACTCAACATCCTTAAATTTGCTGCGTTGTACCCTCGGCATATATTTCTACCTCAATTTCCACTATGGTTGCCCTATGCCAGCTGACACATCTGCATCCCATCTGACAGGAATGAGGGAAGGAAGTACAAAGCACGCCCCTTCTCTTTCACTTACATCCCACTGGCCAGAACTTAGTCATATGCTGCTGCTGCTGCTGCTAAGTCGCTTCAGTCGTGTCCGACTCTGTGAGACCCCATAGACAGCAGCCCACCAGGCTCCTCCGTCCCTGGGACTCTCTAGGCAAGAACACTGGAGTAGGTTGCCATTTCCTTCTCCAATGCATGAAAGTGAAAAGACAAAGTGAAGTCACTCAGTCGTGTCTGACTCTTCGCGACCCCATGGACTGCAGCCTACCAGGCTCCTCCATCCATAGGATTTTCCAGGCAAGAGGACTGGAGTGGGGTGCCATTGCCTTCTCCACTTAGTCATATAGATACCTGCAATAGAGGCCAGAAAATGTAATCTTTATTTAAGGAAGTCATATGTCCAACTGAAAACTAAGGGCCTAGAACTAGGAAAGGAGGAGCACATGTTATGAAAAAACTAGCATCCCTGCTACAGAATCCATTCCTCTCTGATAGAAATCACATGGTTTGTGAGGGAAATGACCGTCCCTCCATCTGTGCCACTAGAAAGACCTCCAATCCAGGAAATCCAATTAATCGCATTGTATTCACAAGTTTAAGGAACATTTAATAATAGAATGCAAGAAGCACATAATAACTAGAGAATCAGACATGAGTCTTTCCCTCAAGAAGCTCACTTTCTTGTAGTTCTATCTGTATCAGCTAGCTATCACTGCACAACAAAATATCCCCAAACTTAGTTGTTTAAAACAATGTGTCATGAGTCTATAGGTTAATGCTTCTGCAGATCTGAGTCAGGCTTATCGAAACTTGGCTACACTCACTCATGTATCTATAGTTGGCTGCTGAGGAAAGTTTTGTTGATCTCTGGTGGCCTCATCTGAAATGTTCAGACTGACTTGGTTCCGGTCCACATTCTTCTGCACCCTCCAGCAAGCTAGTCTGGCCTTGACTACGTGGGTGGAAGATAGAATCCAAAGAGGAATAGCTGACAGTCCAAGAACTCTTGAGACCTAATGGTTCAAAACTGGCAAACATTATTTCTACCAAATTGTACAGGCAAAGTGAGTGATGAGGCCCGTCCAAATTCAGAGATGGGGAAATGGACTTCATCTCTCAATGAGAGGAGTTGCAAACTCACTTTACAATGGGCGAAGATACAGAGAGAGGTGGGTAATAGGGAGCCTTTTTGCAATCTACCCCCAGAACTGTATTTCTTCATTGTAAAGGTCCTCCACCATAATAATGGAATCAAATCAAAAGACTTGTCTGCCCCTCTAGGAACCAACCCAACAGCTGATTTTGTTTTTGTTTTAATCCATTCTGTCCTGTCCTAGAGAAGGAAATGACAATCCACTTCAGCATTCTTGCTTGGAAAACCCCACGGACAAAGGAGCCTGGCAGGCTACAGTCCAAGGGGTTGCAGAGAGTCAGAAACGACTGAGCACCTAAGCACGTACTCTGTCCTACACTTAAGAGTCCTAGAATTCTCAGGGGACTTGTAAAACAACAAGGACAAAAAATTAAGCTTCATTGTTGTATCGAGTATGAACTCCTACACAGGAACAAAGTACACCAGAGTGGAACTAATGATTTCTTCTGGAAGTCACTTAGATATTTCAACCAAGACACTAATGTTCCACCAGGGAACAGTTTTCAAGCTCATATATTTTATGCATGCTTATTAAACATATTTTATTCATGTACATATATATATAAGTAACCCTATTTGGTACAACAGGACAAATGTACAATCAATATAAAAACCAAAGGAATAAACAGAAAATCAGTCTTTTGTGCTAAACCTTGGCCTAAATAACCATTGATAAGATTTTGGAATAAAGAGGAATGAATGCCTAGTTTCAAGATATACTTTGTTGCTTGACAAACACCACTGAAGTCGGCATCCACACTAAAACACCCATTCCAGTTTCAAGGCTATCTCCAGTTTTCCCATTATCCATTCTAGTTTTCAAGGGATAATCATTTTTCCAAGCAAATGATGCATAAAAACTAAGATTAGCAGGCCCAGGACAACTTTCAGAGAAAATTTTTTCCCTGTTTCATTTATGATTTTTTATAAATACTCTACTGAGAAAGAAAAAGTTGTTGTTGTTCAGTCACATCTGACCCTTTTGCAACCCCATGGACTGTAATCCACCAGGTTCCTCTGGTCCATGGGATTTTCTGAGCAAGAATACTGGAGTAGGTTGCCATTTCTGTGTCTCTTGCATTGCAGCAGATTTTTTGCTACTGAGCCACCTGGGACACAACCCCTCACATAAAGAAAAAGACAGTATATATATATCAGATCAGATCAGTCGCTCAGTCGTGTCCGACTCTTTGCGACCCCATGAACTGCAGCACACCAGGCCTCCCTGTCCATCACCAACTCCTGGAGGTCACTCAGACTCACATCCATCGAGTCAGTGATGCCATCCAGCCATCTCATCCTCTGTCGTCCCCTTCTCCTCCTGCCCCCAATCCCTCCCAGCATCAGAGACTTCAATGAGTCAACTCTTCGCATGAGGTGGCCAAAGTACTGGAGTTTCAGCTTTAGCATCATTCCTTGTAGCTCAGTCGGTGAAGAATCTGCCTGCAATGCAGGAGACCTGTGTTCCATTCCTGAGTCAGAAAGATCCCCTGAAGAAGGAAATGGCAACCCACTCCACTATTCTTCCCTGGAGAATCCCCATGGACAGAGGAGCCCGGGAGGCACAGTCTGTGGGGTCACAAGAGTCGGACACGACTTAGTGACTAAACCACCACCAAACTTGGAAAGGATGAAGTCTGCTTAGAGAAGTGAGTGGCTTCTGAACACAATAAATATTCAGAGAATGAATTCTAAGAGGAAGAACGTAGACCAGAGGAAGTAGAAGAGACAATAGTATTTGCAGGCTGGGCCCAGTGTGCCGAAAATCAAGAGTGGGCTAAACTATAGAGGAGTGGAAGTTTGGGGAGCGACTTGGAAGTCATTTACATTAATCAGAAGTAGACACTTGTTCGGATCCTTTCTCCCCATATTTCTGGTAAGCGTGGAGTATTCTAGCCATTAAAAGTAATGAAATAATGCCATTTGCAGCAACATGGCTGGGCCTAGAAATAAGTCAGAAAGAGAAAAACAAACACTATTTGATGCCACTTACATATGGAATCTGAAATACGACACAAATGAACCTGTCCCCGAAACAGACAGAATCAGGGACACACAAACTAGACTTGTGGCTGCCCAGAGGGAAGGGATTGGAGGATGGACTGCCGGGGAGTTTGGGATTAGCAGATGCAAACTATTATATAGTTTGAGAACTGATAAGTAACCAGGTCCTAGGGAGTTCCCTGGTGCTCTAGTTATTAGGACTTGGCGCTTTCATGCTTAGGCCCAGTTTCAACCCCTGGTTGGGTAACAGAATGAGATCCTTCAAGCCCCACAGCACAGGAAAAAAAAAAAAAAAAAAGGTCCTACTGTATAGCACAGGGAATTATATTCAATATCTGGTGATAAACCATAAGGAAAATATATTAAAATATATATATATTTAAGTATAACAATCACTTTGCTATGTGGCAGAAATTAACGCAACATTGTAAATCAACTATACTTCAATTAAATGTTTTTTAATTACAAAAAAACCCAAAATTATTGTACTATTTGTTTCCATACCTAAGGTTGTTTCTCCACACTAGAATGCAAGTTCTGTGAAGGCAGAGATCTTCATGCTTTACCAGTGACTATTTTCCAGCACTTGGAATAGAGTGGGCTCATAGCAGGCACTCAATACATAAATGCTGAGTGAATGAATGACTATCAATTAACATAAACTTGGACCCGGCACAGGGAACTCTACTCAGTGCTCTTAGTGATCTAAATGGAAAGAAAATCTTAAAAAGAGGGGATGTATGTATACATGTAACGGATTCACTTTGCAGTATAGCAAAAACTAACACAACATTATAAAGCAACTATACTCCAATAAAAGTTCATAAGAGAGCAAAAAAGAAACATGGATCCAGTAAGAGCTCTGGAAATTTCCAGCTTGCAGGAAGTTTGTGTTTCTCAAAAGAACTTGATATGATCTCGTGTTACTTAATGAATACACACTGCATGGATGAATGAATGAATTTGCATATCCACACCCAAAGGGAAATTGTCAAAGACTGCAAATGCCAAAGTCCAAATGCTTTCTGGTGCCAGGCACTCAATCTCATCCCCTTGGTAATAAAGAACCAAAGAATTTCTCACCAGGGACTCCCCTGGTGGTCCAGTGGCTAAGACTCAGAGCTCTCAATGCATGGGCCAGAGTCCCATCCCTGATCAGAAAACTAGATTCCACATGCCAAAATGAAAACCCAGCATGGGCAGATAAATAAATAAAAATAAATTAAAAAAAAAAAAAAAAGAATTTCTAACCAGGACCACCAACCCAGTGGTGGTCCAATCAATGGCCTTGGCAAAGAGCTCTGCTGAGAACCAGAGAGCTTGGCCAACAGCTGTTTTGGAACTTCAGGCAAGTTCCCTCTCTGCGAGATTCCCATTCCTCCCTGCAAAACTAGCACATTGGAACTAGATTCTTTCTGAGATTCTTTCTACCACTAAGAAGCAATTTGGTGATTCCAGCCACTCATAAAATCCCACACTTTGACTGAAAGCTGCTCACTGCTCCTGAAGGAGCACCCCCTCAGCCACCAGCCCCTCCCGCAGCTGGAGTCTCGAGCCCCAGCCTCCCTGCCCACCACTGCAGTGGGGGCGTCCCACATGTGCAGAGCCCTCCTACCCTTCTGGAGCTCCATCACCTCAACATACATTCATGCCTTTGTTTGGCTTTGGATCTCCTTTGTGTGGCTCGAAAGAGTACTTAAAAGAGTCAAACTTGATGACAAAGTTTTCTTCCTCTCTCGTGGAGGAAAAGGTTGGCACCTGGTTTTTCAGCTGACCTAGAATTGCTAATTTTGCTGATATTCTCCTGTAACTGCCTCCTCATTTACCACCCAGTGGAGATCGGATTCCTTCCTATTGAGACAAGTAGTTTTGGCTGCTCCTTTGGGTTTTTAGTATTCTTTCAAATTATTCTGATTGATATAGACCTCTATCCACGCTAATTATGCAGAGCTTCTCTTATAGAGTGTGGTTTCCATGGCAACAGCGGAGGGAGAGCAGGTGTGCGGAAAGCTGTGATATATTAAATGACAGTTACCCTCTGCCTCAGCGATGCAGATTGCTTTTCTCTGCGTTTATTTATAGCAGGCAGTAATTAATCTGTGTGAATCGCGTCACTGGGGGGTGGGGAAGGGGATCCAGAATGATTAACAGGAGTCCTAATTATCCTCATACCTTTGAATCTGAGAATCTGGTCACCCTCGGATAATTCCAAAGCTGAATTGTCGGACTTTCACTTGCACAGAGAGACTGCTGCCTCCGCTCTATCACCTGGAAAAGGAAGCATTCTTCCAGCAGCCTTAGGGCTGAGGTGGGCACCTGTGTCACGGCATTCGGCAGAGGGCTCGCAGAGTGGACCCTCAGGCTCTCTCAAATGACCAGTCAAGGTAGAAAAGTACAGCAGGTCAGTGACCCAGAATCCAGGGAGAGCCTGGCCCGACACATTCTGCAGCAGAAATACCACCAGGAAGCAGAGAGCAAATGCAGGAAAGCATTCTGCAAGGCCAGCCTCCCTCTGGGCCCAGGGTGCTGTGAACAGGGGAGAATGTCCAGGGAGTCAGCCAACCTCAGCTCCAGCCACTTGCCAACACTCACTCATTATGACCTAGGTTATTTCCCCTGTCAAGTGGAATGGTGTTAATGGTGTTAAATCAGAGAATCTCCCCCTTTTTTTCCAGCAAGCGGCCTGAGATGAACTCTAAAAATGGTTTGCAATTCACTTTGCCCAGGAACCCCCCAAAATCATGAAAATCAAGAGGTTCAAATCTTAGTGTCCACTTTAAGAACACTGATGAAACTACCCAGGCCTGTAAGTGTGTGCATATCCAAAATGCCACCAATCACGTTGTCGTACGACAGAAACTAACACAGCATGGTAAAGCAATTATGTGCTGGGTGTGAGCTTAGTCGCTCAGTCACGTCCGACTCTTCGTGACCCCATGAACCCTCCAGGCTCTTCTGTCCATGGGGATTCTCCAATTTAAAAAGGAAAAACAAATGAAAAGCCACCAAATAAGTGCAGATGTCCCTTTAAGAACCAAAGGGTGCCATTCTGTTGTTACAATGGTGGTGGTGGTGGTATAGTCGCTAAGTCGTGTCTGACTCTTGCGACGCCATGGACTGTAGCCCGCCAGGCTCCTCTGTCTATGGGATTCTCCAGGCAAGAATACTGGAGTGGGTTGCCATTTCCTTCTCCAGAGGATCTTTCTGACCCAGGAATCAAACCCAGGTCTCCCACACTGCAGGCAGATTCTTTACCTACTGAGATATGAGGGAAGCCCTCATACAATGGTGGAGTTGTCCAAACAGTGGGGCTGGATGCAGTGTCAGTGACCTAAACAGAGTGCTGAATTTTTCCTGCACACCTACTAAAAAATGCAGAGAGTGATGCTGAACTGAAGAGCTTAGATGGAGATTCTCTGGTCACTGAACATATCCAGGTGAACAAAACCCCTAAGATACAGAGGAGGACTTGCAGAGCTCATGGTCGGATCAACCGGCCACACTGAAATGATCCTTACTGAAAAAGAGTAGGTCTTCCCTAAACCAGAAGAGGAGGCTGCACAGAAGAAAAAGATAACCCAGGAGAAACTGAAAAAACAAAAACTTTTGTCCTGGGAATAAATGCCACAAAAAAATTAATGCAAATAAAAGTAAAAAATAAATCAGAGACTCTCCCAGAAATAGCAATCTACATCTCCAATCCAGTTAAAGTTTGCTGCAAAAACAGATAGACCCAAAATGTTAACAGCTGAAAATAAAGCATTTTTTTCTTCTACTTCACAGCCGTCATGGGTCACTTGGGGGCCTCTCTGCATCATGATGTCAGTTGAGGACCAAGGGTGATGGAACAGCCACGGAGAGGATGTTCTGAGGGATCAACAATTAAATGATCATCGGCCAGTTCTGGTCACAAGTCCTTACTTAACCTCCGGGAACTGGGAAGTACAATCCCAACAGGAAGGCAGAGTGCTGGAAAAATGTTATGAGCAACATTAATGATTAGGATTCAGCCCTTGCTAAGCAACTCTGTCCTCTGCGTGGACCACTGTGGTAACAATAAAAAGGTTGTCAACCTCATCCAAAAATAGGAATGGGGAAATGCATGACGGAATACACCAGTGACTGGAACAGTGTGCTGGGGTGGTCAATTTATGAGGGATTCTTTCCCTTTCTCCTATGGATATTTATCAAACCTTAGGACAACGCAGTCCAATTGTGCCTGTCATTTAAAAGATCAATTTCTTAGAACTCAACATATATGCATTGAAGGCCTATTTACCCTGGGCACAATGTTAGGGCACTGTGAGAAATGCAAACATGATTAAGCCAGGCTCACTAATGACTATTTTCAGCATGTGAGTGTGTGGAGCTGACAGACTGGGGGAGAAAAGTTAGGATGCTGGAAGATAACAGTCAAGAAACAGACAGTGGGGCAAGAATTGTGGAAATGCTACAGAGGTGGACCCAGAGGCAAAAAAGGTAAATAGGACCATCGAAAGGGGAAATGAAAGGAAGAGAAGGTGATTTGGGGGACCACAGTCTTGGTTTGGGTCCCACTGATACACCAAAGCCAGAGTGAGTCTCGCCTGGAGTACACGTTACCACTGGATGTGCGGATATTCACAAATAGTAGATGCACAAGGCTTCCAAGGGGAGGAGGATGGAAGAGGATGTCCATGGGCAGGACTCAGGCAGGGATGGGAAGAAGAGTCGATTACATGGCCAGGAGAGATGGAGCCAGGAGAGCTCTCCACCATGGAAGAAGATAGACAGGAAAGGTACAAGTGCCCTGGCATGGTTTTATTGCTTCAATTCTTGATTCTATAAAAACCCTCCTGGGGGCATGCGCAGTTGGGACAAATTCTGGACAAAAGATACAAAGAGACCAAAATCCCAGCTGCCACTTTTGAAGAGCCTGGAGCAAAAGCAGGATGTTGGGAGCAAAAGCTGGGTACTGGGTACGCCCCCTGCACTCAACACCGCCGGAGGGGCCACCTCAGCCAGCCCTCCAGCCCTGGACACACCCGTACCCTCACCGCATATAAGGAAAAACCTCGCCACCCCAACCCTCTTGCCGCTGGGGGAGTGAGCAAGTGAGCAAGGGAAACTGCGGTTTGTCTTCGAGCCTCTCTGCTGCAGCAGGGGCCCCAAAAAAGCCTTGCCTGAAATGAAAGAAGAAAAAAAAAAAACACCCTTTATTACTACAGCTTCTTTAATTTGGCTCCATAAATATAAGTAAAGTTTATATATACTCTGAATTAGATTATAAAGAATCTTGTCTTTGAACTTCAAATCTTTTGGGGCTCGTGTCTAGATGCTCTGCATATATTCTAATTTTAAAATAATACACGTGGTTATCTGTTAATTGTATAGAACTGATCAACAACATTTACTTTACCAGGATATGTGTCATGATATCTTGTAGTAACTTCTGTGCTGTATGCAGCTGAAGGGCAAAATGGGTTTTCATTTTATCCTTCAACTTTCAATGGACTGAATATGGGATAAATTAGCAGGATTTTTTAAGTCAGGCCATGGAAGTCACAGAAGGTGAAAGTTTCAAAAGGGGGTTACCCCAGTCTTTTCAAGCTGCGAGAAAGTGCAAGAGGGTGAAGACCAGGATCAACCTGCAGGCAGAGCAATTTTAGTGTTGCTTAAAAACACCTGAAGGCAATGGCACCCCACTCCAGGACTCTTGCCTGGGAAGTCCCATTGATGGAGGAGCCTGGTGGGCTGCAGTCCATGGGGTCGCAAAGAGTCAGACACGACTGAGCGACTTCACTTTCACTTTTCACTTTCATGCATTGGAGAAGGAAATGGCAACCCACTCCAGTGTTCTTGCCTGGAGAATCCCAGGGATGGGGGAGCCTCATGGGCTCCCCGTCTATGGGGTCGCACAGAGTCGGACACGACTGAAGCGACTTAGCAGCAGCAGCAAAAACACCTGAAGCAGCTTCAGGAGGTGAGAGGGAGGGTTAGACAGCAAAAGACTGAAGCAGGAATGGCTGGTGCAGACATGGAAACAGTGGCTGTAACCAACTCTATCTGGAAGTTTAGCCGTCAGTGTTAGAAAAAGGAAAAGATGAGTTTAGGACATGCAGGGGAATCTTGGTGTATAGAAGCAGAAGGGGAGGGACCGAGGGGAGGAACAGATTAAAAATTCTCATGGGAATAGAAAAATACACATCTGGAATGCCGGTATTTGAGCAATTTTAACTTATGAAAACAGCAATTTCATGTGATTCAATCTAATAACACAGCAATAAAAGCTAACTATTCACTTGGAAAAGAGCACATTATCCAGGTTCGGCTGGCACTGGCAATGTGTCAAATGTGTATCAGCGATCTTCCTGCCAGACTCTGAAGATGCTAGATGGATGGTACCCAGCCTGGGTTCTACAGAAGTTTAGGGAACAGATATGAAACAGATCATGTGAATTTGCCATCATAAAAGCCACATGGGTGTCACTTTTGACAGAGAGCAAGGACTTCCAGGGAACCAGGAAAAATCTAGAAGAATGTTAAGAGAATGCCCAGGCTGGACATCTGGTCAGTCTGGAGGGACAGACAACATTGCTAGTGAATGATGGGGAAGGAGCCTGCATCCCAGGCAGTCAGTAGGCATGGGGAACTCAGAAACTATGTGTTTTTCGATATGGCTGATGTTAAAAGTTGAAGGGAAGATAGTTAAGAAATCAACATGGAGATGAGACAGGAGCAGACCCAGAGGTCCAGTAGGTAATACGAAGAAAGTGCTGTGATCTACTTGCTCTAATAGTATATTCTTAGGGGGCCTCTGAAGGTCCTGCTCTCCAAGGATGTCTGCAGCTCTGACTCAAGGCGCTGAAAGGGGCTTAGACTAGTGGCAGAACTATGAACCAGGGGGCAGTGTTTCAATCCCTGGGATCCTGGCGGTCAGACACAGATGATCATACGTGTGTGGACACAGCACAGCATGATGCTTCAGAGGAATATTCTCGAGGCTACCTGGCTCATTTTGAGTCACATCTCTACTACCAACCATCTGGGTGAAAAAGACAAAAGAAGCCTGGTGCTTCGATTTCCACATTGGCCAAGAGAGGCCAGTAATGCTACCTATACGGTAGCTTCCCTGGTGGCTCAGACGGTCAGGAATCTGCCTATAATGTAGAAGACCTGGGTTCAATCCCTGTGTTGGGAAGGCCCCCTGGGGTAGGAAATGGCAACCCACTGCAGTATTCTTGCCTGGGAAATCCCATGGACAGAGGAGCCTGGCTGACTACAGTCCATGGGGTCACAAAGAGTTGGACACATCTGGGCAACTAACGCACAGTAAAGGGATGTTTTCAGTATTAACTGAGATGACAGATGGAGATGTACTCTGCCTGAGCCCTAGCAAGTACTTAACAAATGCTGGTTAACAGTAATAGTTATGGTTTGAGTCCTATCAGCAGAAAGCGTGAGAGCATGGGACATTGTGTCTCCTGGACTTTGGGGCCCAAGATGCAGCCTCCCTCCAGGATAGAAACCCAGAAACAGCCCAAGAGATCCCAATAGTGTAAGGAGGGTGTGAGATCCAGTCACAAAAAGCATTCCTGCTCATGGGCATCTTTTGAAATTCTCCCAGAAATGTGCTAACTGTGTTCCTCCCTCTCCAGACAGATAAAAGTAACAATAATTAATTGCTTGATTCCCCTGTTCCATACCTCATAGATTCCATCTGTCACTCATGTTTTGGACTAGGGCAAAATAAAAGTAGACTGAGGAGTGGAAATGAGTTGTCTCACCCCGAAACTCCCGGGAAGCACCCCTAAATGACGGGTGATGCCACGTGTGTGGTCAATAGGAACATCGGAGAACGTGGAACCGAGGAAAAATGAATCTAGTACTACAGCCAGCAGACACATTAGGACCCACATCGTGTGTTTAGAGGCTGCCAAGGCTGAAAACCTGGATCCCTCGTCCAACCCCTGCAACCTGGATCTCTCGCTGCTTCTGTAAGGTCCATCACAATCATCCTTCGTCAGATGAGTGAGGGCCAAGCCAGAGCTCAGCAGTTACCAGTCCAAGATCCCAGTACCTAGAGTTCATCAAAGGAGGAAGTGGGCTTCACAGAAGGGAGAAGACGTGCAAGATTTCCAACAGTTTCGAAGTCTCTATATCACTGATATTAGTATTTATGATAAAAGCCCACAGAGCCCTAAGTAAGTCTTAACCTCAGATCCATGAACCGCGTCATGAGAGATTCCTCTTTACATCTGAAACGAAAACATTTTACAGTGACTTCTGGAAGCAGCTTCATCTTTAGGGTTCAGGGAGTAAGGCCCAGAGAGGTGAAGCAGGTTTCCCAAGGTCACCGAGCAGTGCCTTAGGTGAAGAACTGGGCCTTACATCCAGACACATTCGCACTCTTTCCAAAAAAATCTACTCCTTTGCACTGCCTCCTTTGAAGATGAAGTTGCAGCTTCTGTGACATGATAAGAGCCCTACTTGCAATTCCTCTGTTACTCTGAGGCTTCTGGGAGTCAGTGCAATAGAGCTGATAAAGTTTTGATGACCTAGTAATCAAATAACACCAGGTAAAGAAACACCCGCTCCAGCCAAGAGAGTAAGTCTCATGGGGTGACAACGCTTAGATTGTCTGAATCTCTGACTCTAGTGGTTTTATTCCCCCATCTTTTTTATTTCTAAAATGACTTAGAAAAAAGTAATAAAGAACACGGTAGCAATAAAAACAAAAGGAGAAAATAAGGACCTGGTACACACACTTGACTAAAAAGGAAACTTGACTTCAAAGTTAGCTAGCTTTGTGCTTTTAGAAAAAAAAAGAAGAAGAAGAAAGAAAGAAAAGGAGAAAATAAAATTCATGCAGAGTTTTTAGCACAGAGTTTTAGCACAGAATGGGGAAACACTGAAAATATATAGACCATTCTCAGTGGATTTTCCAAGCACCACAAGAAACATCAAAAAATTATTAAATTCCCAATTACTGTCATCCATATAGACGTTTTTCACAGCTGGAAAACTAAGTTGAAAATCAGCCAGGACAAGTGAGCCAAATATAGATGCACTGGAAGCCCTTCCCAATCCATGGGCCCCAAAGGGGTCAAGCAACTCAAAAGCTGGGCTAACAAGAGCAGGTTTCCCATGGGGGAATGCCTGCTGGAGGTACAGGGAACATCGCTTGCCTGCCAGTCCTCGATACCTTCAGGGAGGCAAGGGTCCAGGCTCAAAGCTGCCCTGGACAGGACACAAGCAAACCAGATGACCCTTTATTGGCAGAAGTGGCCAGTACCAGGGTCCCTCACTCCCCAGTCACTGACACACACAACTGCAGAAACTCACAAGGGTCACCTCGTTTTTCTTGTCTCTGACTCCAGTACCCAGAATAGAACAGATTTAATACAGGTTTTAGGGAAACTTAGGATAAAAAAAAACAAACTGAGGTTCTGACAGGTTAAGTATTTTGTCCAAGGTGACATGATGATCCAGTTGTGATTCCTTGTGTTCTGTTCTCTCCTGTTGTTTGAACCTGTCTCTGCTCCTGGCTAAAGTCACAACTCAGGCAGATCGCACACCCAAACCACCACATTATTAACCACTCATCTTCCTTGAAGATCCCAGAATGAGCACTAACCCAGTGTAGACGGCTTGTGATCGCTCTCCTCTCGCTTCCCTCACCTTTTCACAATGTTATTTTGCAGCTCCTCACATCGGGCTGGCCTTGCGTTCGGCTTTTACCGACAGAAAATGAGAGAGGAGGCATTGAGACCTGGCTGCTTCCACTCACTGTCGCAGAACTCTATGCCTGCCATGTGAACAAGCCCAGTTTAGTCTGAATGCCTACTCCTTCCACCAAACTCAGATTTGGTGACTCAGTTTCCAGAATCAGAGAGGTTCGGTGACTTGCCCAAAGGCACACAGCAAGTTTTGATAAAAGCAACACTCCGTATAGGAAGCTTTTCTTGACTCCTCTGTAGTGCTACTTCTGCTGTGACCTACAACCAGTCCTAAGGGGAAAGTTCATAGCAATACAGGCATACATCAAGAAACAAGAAAAAAGTCAAATAAATAACCTAACTCTACACCTAAAGCAACTAGAAAAGGAAGAAATGAAGAACTCCAGGGTTAGTAGAAGGAAAGAAATCTTAAAAATTAGGGCAGAAATAAATGCAAAAGAAACAAAGGAGACCATAGCAAAAATCAACAAAGCCAAAAGCTGTTTCTTTGAAAGGATAAATAAAATTGACAAATCATTAGCCAGACTCATCAAGAAACAAAGGGCAAAATCAAATCAATAAAACTAGAAATGAAAATGGAAAGATCACAACAGACAACACAGAAATACAAAGGATCATAAGAGACTACTATCAGCAATTATATGCCAATAAAATGGACAACGTGGAAGAAATGGACAAATTCTTAGAAAAGTACAGCTTTCCAAAACTGGATCAGGAAGAAATAGAAAATCTTAACAGACCCATCACAAGCATGGAAATTGAAACTGTAATCAGAAATCTTCCAGCAAACAAAAGCCCAGGTCCAGACGGCTTCACAGCTGAATTCTACCAAAAATTTAGAGAAGAGCTAACACCTATCCTACTCAAACTCCTGCAGAAAATTGCAGAGGAAGGTAAACTTCCAAACTCATTCTATGAGGCCACCATCACCCTAATACCAAAACCTGACAAAGATGCCACAAAAAAAGAAAACTACAGGCCAATATCACTGATAAACATAGATGCAAATATCCTTAATAAAATTCTAGCAATCAGAATCCAACAACACATTAAAAAGATCATACACCATGACCAAATGGGCTTTATCCCAGGGATGCAAGGATTCTTCAATACCCGCAAATCAATCAATGTAATACACCATATTAACAAACTGAAAAATAAAAAACATATGATTATCTCAATAGATACAGAGAAAGCCTTTGACAAAATTCAACATCCATTTATGATAAAAACTCTCCAGAAAGCAGGAATAGAAGGAACATACCTCAACATAATAAAAGCTATATATGACAAACCCACAGCAAACATTATCCTCAATGGTGAAAAATTGAAAGCATTTCCTCTAAAGTCAGGAACAAGACAAGGGTGCCCACTTTCACCATTACTATTCAACATTGTTTTGGAAATTTTGGCCACAGCAATCAGAGCAGAAAAAGCAATAAAAGGAATCCAAATTGGAAAAGAAGAAGTAAAACTCTCATTGTTTGCAGATGACATGATCCTCTACATAGAAAACCCTAAAGACTCCACCAGAAAATTACTAGAACTAATCAATGAATATAGTAAAGTTGCAGGATATAAAATCAACACACAGAAATCCCTTGCATTCCTATACACTAATAATGAGAAAATAGAAAGAGAAATTAAGGAAATAATTCCATTCAACATTGCAATGAAAAGAATAAAATACTTAGGACTATATCTACCTAAAGAAACTAAAGACCTATATATCAGATCAGATCAGATCAGTCGCTCAGTCGTGTCCAACTCTTTGCAACCCCATGAACCGCAGCACGCCAGGCCTCCCTGTTCATCACCAGCTCCCGGACGTCACTCAGACCCACACCCATCAAGTCAGTGATGCCATCCAGCAATCTCATCCTCTGTCGTCCCCTTCTCCTCCTGCCCTCAATCCCTCCCAGCATCAGAGTCTTCTCCAATGAGTCAACTCTTCGCATGAGGTGGCCAAAATACTGGAGTTTCAGCTTTAGCATCATATAGAAAACTATAAAACATTGATGAAAGAAATCAAAGAGGACACTAATAGACGGAGAAATATACCATGTTCATGGATTGGAAGAATCAATATAGTGAAAATGAGTATACTACCCAAAGCAATTTATAGATTCAATGCAATCTCTATCAAGCTACCAATGGTATTCTTCACAGAGCTAGAACAAATAATTTCACAATTTGTATGGAAATACAAAAAACCTCGAATAGCCAAAGCAATCTTGAGAAAGAAGAATGGAACTGGAGGAATCAACCTGCCTGACTTCAGGCTCTACTACAAAGCCACAGTCATCAAGACAGTACGGCACTGGCACAAAGACAGAAATATAGATCAATGGAACAAAATAGAAAGCCCAGACATAAATCCACGCACATATGGACATCTTATCTTTGATAAAGGAGGCAAGAATATACAATGGATTAAAGACAATCTATTTAACAAGTGGTCCTGGGAAAACTGGTCAAACACTTGTAAAAGAATGAAACTAGAACATTTTCTAACACCATACACAAAAATAAACTCAAAATGGATTAAAGATCTAAATGTAAGACCAGAAACTATAAAACTCCTAGAGGAGAACATAGGCAAAACACTCTCTGACATACATCACAGCAGGATCCCCTATGACCCACCTCCCAGAATATTGGAAAGAAAAGCAAAAATAAACAAATGGGACCTAATTAAACTTAAAAAGCTTCTGCACAACAAAGGAAACTATAAGCAAGGTGAAGAGACAGCCTTCAGAATGGGAGAAAATAATAGCAAATTAAACAACTGACAAACAACTAATCTCAAAAATATACAGCTAATCTCAAAAATATACAAACAACTAATCTCAATTCCAGAAAAATAAATGACCCAATCAAAAAATGGGCCAAAGAACTAAACAGACATTTCTCCAAAGAGGACATACAGATGGCTAACAAACACATGAAAAGATGCTCAACATCACTCATTATCAGAGAAATGCAAATCAAAACCACTATGAGGTACCATTTCACACCAGTCAGAATGGCTGCGATCCAAAAGTCTACAAGCAATAAATGCTGGAGAGGGTGTGCAGAAAAGGGAACCCTCTTACACTGTTGGTGGGAATGCAAACTAGTACAGCCACTATGGAGAACAGTATGGAGATTCCTCAAAAAACTGGGAATAGAACTGCCATATGACCCAGCAATCCCACTGCTGGGCATACACACCGAGGAAACCAGAATTGAAAGAGACACGTGTACCCCAATGTTCATCGCAGCACTGTTTATAATAGCCAGGAATGGAAGCAACCTAGATGTCCCTCAACAGATGAATGGATAAGAAAGCAGTGGTACATATACACAATGGAGTATTACTCAGCCATTAAAAAGAATACATTTGAATCAGTTCTAATGAGGCGGATGAAACTGGAGCCTATTATACACAGTGAAGTAAGCCAGAAAGAAAAACACCAATACAGTATACTAACACATATATATGGAATTTAGAAAGATGGTAACAATAACCCTGTATACGAGACAGCAAAAGAGACACTGATGTATAGAACAGTCTTTTGGACTCTGTGAGAGAGGGAGAGGGTGGGATGATATGGGAGAATGGCATTGAAATATGTATAATACCATATATGAAACAAGTCACCAGTCCAGGTTCGATGCACAATACTGGATGGTTGGGGCTGGTGCACTGGGACGACCCAGAGGGATGGTATGGGGAGGGAGGTGGGAGGAGGATTCAGGATGAGGAACACATGTATACCTGTGGTGGATTCATTTGGATATATGGCAAAACCAATACAATATTGTAAACTTAAAAAATAAAATTAAATTAAAATATTTAAAAATAAATAAAAAGCAGAAGGAAAAAAAAATGCCATTTAACATGGCTAAGCAAAGACCACTGGATTTAAAAAAATGAATCCCCAAACAGAAGACCCTTGCAATTTTATCTGTACTCTGCACTTGTCACCTACAGGAAATGGGCCTGCATTTCCAATCAGTAGAATAACAACCCTGCAACAACCCTCCTTTCCTCAAAACCAAGTCAAATCACAGATCCAAAAATCCAGCATCTTAGTTTGGGCTTCATTTTTGTTGTTTCCCATTTTTTTTGTTTTTGTTTTTTTTTTTTTTCATTTTCCTGGGAAGAGAAGTGAAGGTTAGTTGCTCAGTCATATCCAACTCTTTTCGACCCCATGGACTATAGCTCACCAGGCTCCTCTGCCCATGGAATTTTCCAGATAAGAATATCAGAGAAGGGATCTTCCCAACCCAGGGATCAAATCCCAACTCAAGTCACTTAAGGGGTTGTGGTAACTCTCCTAAGCCAAAGGCAAAATTTGCTGCAAAGAAATTCAAATCTCTTTGACCTTAACTTCCCTACAATTAATTTGCTGCCTAGAAATAGTTTCTACTGAGGGAAAAAAAAAGAGGGTGTTAGCCTAACCTACATCTCTGGAGAAACAGCCAGTGCGACTTCATGGAGACAGAACCTAAAAATGTATCTGCAAGTTACAGGATGTAGCTTTTTCAGATGTGACACGCCACAGGAAAAGCACTGGGAGCCGTTGTGTTTCTGCAACTTATTATACTGTTTAATTAGAATTTGTCTGTCAAAGAAGCAGCTTAAGCAGCAGTTATCAAAAGGGCATAAGTATCTCAGTATCAATGCTTCTGCCCCAGAATTTAAACAGAGTTTTTTAAAAAGGCAAGGAAAATGCCAGGGTGTGGTGGTTACCTTATCATATGAGCTGCTGGGGTGGGGGTCAAACCAGGCTCACAGACCAGCCCAGGGTATAGGCATGTTGACAGATGTCAGTCTGGGGAGATTCAGTCACTCCCCAACACCAGGGCAATCAGTTTATTGTTTCACTGAATAGGCCCCTACTTTTCATTAAAATTCATACTTACCACAATTTCTCTGGCCAAGAAAATCCACAGGTGACCATCGCAGAGGATCTTTTGCCTGCATGACAACTTTTGACCTTTCGTAGCTAAAGCAACACTAAAACAAGAGTTGGGGATGGTTCTATGATACTGGATTGTTGCGGCTGCTCCTTAAATGGGCAAGTGGGTCTTCTTTGCTCCACAGTGCATCACTGCAATGGCTGTCTAATAACATTTTGTGCTTTGGGTTTTTTTTTTTTTTTGTATTTTAATTTTATAGAGTATGGGGCAGGGGTAAAGAATCTGCCTGCCAATTCAGGAGATATAAGAGATCTGGGTTCAATAGACTGCCTTGGGAAGATCTCCTAGAGTAGGAAATAGCAAGCCACTCCAGTATCCTTGCCTGGAAAATTCCATGGACAGAGGAGCCTCGCGGGCTACAGTCCATGGGGTTGCAAAGAGTCGGAGACGACTGAGCAACTGAGCACATACTCGCACCATTGATGTACAATGCTGTGTTAGCTTCGGGTGGACTGCAAAGTGGTGCAGATGGTGACTGCAGCCATGAAATTAAAAGACTCTCACTCCTTGGAAGGAAAGTTATGACCAACCTAGATCACATATTCAAAAGCAGAGACATTACTTTGCCAACAAAGGTCGGTCTAGTCAAGGCCATGGTTTTTCCTGTGGTCATGTATGAATGTGAGAGTTGGACTGTGAAGAAGGCTGTCTCAGTGACCTCAGGGAGTTGGTGATGGACAGGGAGGCCTGGTGTGCTGTGATTCATGGGGTCGCAAAGAGTCGGACACGACTGAGCAACTGATCTGATCTGATCTTATCTGATCTGATGCTCATTCTTTTTTAGATTCTTTTCCCATATAGGTTACCACAGAATACAGAGTAGAGTTCCCTGTGCTACCCAGTAGGTCCTTGTTGGTTATCTACTTTGTTATAGTAATGTGTGTGTGTTTATCTCATGCTCCTGATTTATACTTCCACACCACGTTTCCCTTTAGGTAACCAAACATCTGCTTTTCATAAGTCTGTTTCTATTTTGTATATAAGTTCATTTGTATCTTTTCTAAAATGCAGTTCAGTTCAGTCAGTCATGTCCAACTCTTTGCGACCCCATGAATCACAGCACACCAGGCCTCCCTGTCCATCACCAACTCCCGGAGTTCACCCAAACTCATGTGCATCGAGTCGGTGATGTCATCCAACCATCTCGTCCTCTGTTGTCCCCTTCTCCTCCTGCCCCCAATCCCCGCCCACCATCAGGGTCTTTTCCAATGAGTCAGCTCTTCGCACGAGGTGGCCAAAGTATCGGAGTTTCAGCCTCAACATCAGTCCTTCCAATGAACACCCAGGACTGATCTCCTTTAGAATGGACTGGTTGGAGCTCCTTGCAGTTCAAGGGACTCTCAAGAGTCTTCTCCAACACCACAGTTCAGAAGCATCAATTCTTTGGCGCTCAGTTCTCTTCACAGTCCAACTCTCACATCCATACATGACCACTGGAAAAACCATAGCCTTGACTAGACAGACCTTTGTTGGCAAAGTAATGTCTCTGCTTTTGAATATGTGATCTAGGTTGGTCATAACTTTCCTTCCAAGGAGTAAGCGTCTTTTAATTTCATGGTTGCAGTCACCATCTGAAATGATTTTGGAATCCCCCAAAATGAAGTCTGACACTGTTTCTACTGTTTCCCCATCTATTTCCCATGAAGTGATGGGACCAGATGCCATGATCTTAGTTTTCCGAATGTTGAGCTTGAAGCCGACTTTTTCACTCTCCACTTTCACTTTCATCAAGAGGGTTTTTAGTTCCTCTTCACTTTCTGCCATAAGGGTGATGTCATCTGCATATCTGAGGTTATTGATATTTCTCCCAGCAATCTTGATTCCACCTTGTGCTTCTTCCAGTCCAGCGTTTCTCATGATGTACTCTGCATATAACTTAAATAAGCAGGGTGACAATATACAGCCTTGACGTACTCCTTTTCTGATTTGGAACCAGTCTGTTGTTCCATGTCCAGTTCTAACTATTGCTTCCTGACCTGCATACAGGTTTCTCAAGAGTCAGGTCAGGTGGTCTGGTATGCCCATCTCTTTCAGAATTTTCCAAATTAGATTCCACAAATAAGTGAAATCATCCAATATTCATCTTTCTCTGTATGATCATCTCTAGGTCCATCTATATTACTCCAAATGGCATTATTTAATTCTTTTTGTGGTTGAGTAATATTCCATTGTCTATATACACAACTCTTTTTTATCCATTCATTTGTTGAGGGACATTTTGGTTGCTTCCATGTTTTGGCTATTGTAAATAGTGCTGCTATGAAATTGGCGTGTATGTATCTTTTCAAATTATAGTTTTCTCAAGATATATGCCCAGAAGTGGGATTTCTGGATCATATAGTAGCTCTATTTTTAGTTTTGTAAGGAAGCTCCATACTGTTATCCACAGTGGCTGTTACCAATTTACATTCCTACCAACAACAGAGGAAGGTTCCCTTTTATCCGCACCCTCTCCAGCATTTACTGTTTGTAAACTAACAACATCTTGTTTTTTGAGTAGCTTAGCAAAATCTGAGGTTTGCAGAGCTGGACCCTAAAGAACAAGTTTAAATAAGAAGACTGGGGCATTTCTCAATCCAATCCCAAGACCCCAATCCATGATGCTCCATATTCAAAGACAGGGCAACTCATTAGGATAACTTCAGGGGCTCCAAACAAGATCCATAGCAGGGAAAATCAATAAAACCTGAGATTTAAAGAAACGTTTGTCTGGTATGGGAGATGACAGTGTAAAATTAGGGCCAGCATGTGACTGGGGACACACTGGTCCTAGCACAGTGAGACCCAGTACTGGACACACTTCCCCACACAGAGACATGGCCATTCTTTTTGCTTGCTATCTGCGGATGCGTCTGCTTTACAAAGACAGAGTTGGATATCTGCAGCAGAGACATTGTGGCCTGCAAAGCCTGAAATATTTACTACCTGGCCCCTTCCAGGAAAAGTGTGCTGGCCTCTGCCTTACAGCATGGTGGCTAAGCCTCTGATATGACGGGAGAGCTGTAACTTTGGGGTACCATTAGGCACACACTGGTGTCTGAGCTACCAAGGACAACACTGCAGAGTGTCACAATCATACGGCTGGTGAGTGGCAGGACAGGGGCTCCAGCCCACGTCCTTGTGATCTCAAGTCTGCAAACCAAATGGATATGAACTCCTTTTCAGCAGGAAAGGACTGAGTACAAATGGTTGCTGCCAACCCAAGCCTGCCTCCCGAATTTCCTCCTGGAAGGACTGATGAGGTTGTCATTCTCTTTGAAGGAACCCTTTGTGCATTTTTCCAGCTTCGCAGCCCATGAAGCCTCTTTGAGAAAGGATGTGAAAAACAAATATTTTCAATGATTTTACAAGATAAACCACAATCCAGATGGTGGGTCATTGTTGAAATATTGTTTCTAAGCTCCAAACTCACCCTTCAATACCTGCCCTCTGATAACAGAAGCAGTTCTCCTCTACAGTGAGCACAATGCTAAGGTTTGCCAGTAGAGGGCACAGGCAGGACATCGCAGGAGGTGGGGACTTCGCTTCCTGATTCAACTTGCTCAGTTTCACTTTTTCTAGCTCCACTTGCACCTTCTGCCCTATTTGCATGTCCAAAGTAGGCCATCCCCCAGCAACCTTGCCACCCCCCACCCCCACCAAGGCCCAGAGACCACCTTCCTGCAGCCCTCTGGTTGTAGACCCTGCCGGCTGCCAAACTCCACCCCTCAGTGGCACCTCCCCAACTACATCTGCGCTCTCAACTCCCAGCCTCAGCTCACCCATCCCCATAGGATTGTTGCTGTTTGTCCAGATACCGTGGACCAGCTCTGGCTCCTACAACCTAGCAAACTCTCCCATTATCCAGGGTGCTGCAAAGCAGACCTTCAGTTCTATGAGAACTGGACTCCTCCCTTCCACGTCTATCAGTCCATGGGTACTTTTTAGTGTTCTTTTTTTTTCCATCTTTACACATACTATCTTATCATAGCCTCAAAATTCTTTACATTAAATTTCCCCAGTGTTGAAATCACTGAAAACAGTGATTGAATGGAGTTTAATTCAGAGAGGAAAGTCAGCCAGGGGCCAAGACATGCTTTTGCACTTGTGAAATCCTCTGGACAGACTGTATGTTTTACTTCTTTGAATAGCCCTCAGAATGTGGACACTGCTGCTGCTGCTGAGTCGCTTCAGTCGTGTCTGACTCTTCGTGACCCCACAGACAGCAGCCCACCAGGCTTCCCCGTCCCTGGGATTCTCCAGGCAAGAATACTGGAGTAGGTTGCCATTTCCTTCTCCAATGCATGAAAGTGAAATGTGAAAGTGAAGTCGCTCAGTCATGTCTGACTCTTCGCGACCCCATGGACTACAGCCTACCAGGCTCCTCCATCCATGGGATTTTCCAGGCAAGAGTACTGGAGCGGGGTGCCATTGCCTTCTCCGAATGTGGACACATATGCTATCAAAAGCTATTTACTGATGTATGGACGAATGAATGAACAAATAAACTATCTCAACTATCATTAAGAAACAAAATATAATGGGATTAAAATGGGTAACCTAGAAAACAGAGGCCATTCTGACACAGAAACTCAGGAAATTTTACTGACACCATAAAACACTCTCCACAACATCTCAGTATTTTTGTCTAAGTGTGTCTAAGCGATGCCTGTCCTCATTAGAATATCCACTTCAATCCTCTTCTAATTCAGCACCTTTGTGTTGCCATAGCAACCCACAATCCATTTAATAAACAATCAGTTTTTATTACAAAAATTATGAAAGGAAAGCTTTTGATGTTTGTCTCTAATACTCTTATTTTCATTATGAAAATCTGGTATTTTATAAGGTACACTTTCATGCATTAGGCAATGTGAGCTCTACATGCAGCCAAGAGTCCAGTATTGTGATGCTGGAGTATTCAACTTCAACTCAATTTCGCCCTATACCAACATCAAAACGGACCATTAGGAACCTCCCTGGTGGTTCAGTGGCTAAGACTCCATACTCCCAGTGCAGGGGGGCCAGGGTCAATCCCTGGTCAGGGAACAAGATTCCACACACTTAAACTAAGGCCTGATACAGCCAAATAAATAAATATTTTTTTTAATTACACATCAAAAGCCTCACATGAGTGCCACACAGCAAATAACGGCACATGTAGAATGCATCTTGCCCTCACCATATGCTCATTACAATCTCCAGAGGCCATCATCATAAGAACCTTCTCCCAGGTTTTAGATAAGGAAGCGTAATGTCGAGGGAAAGCTAAAGGGCTCCCAGGCACAGAGCTGTCACCAGCAAACCACCCACATTGCCCATTAGCACCCAGACTCCACCACGGCAATAAGTATTTTATTTTCTTCCTTTGAGATGTAGAAAGCGGATGTTTGTAGGGCTCTTACTTGATCACAGGCCCTGTGCTTGGTATTTTACGTGATTACTCTCATCTTCCCAATCGTTCTTCAAAATAGGCATTGTCATTCCCATCTTACAGACAGAAAACAGAAATTCAGAGAGATTTGAGAACTCTCCTGAAGAGGGGCAAGTTTGAACAGCCCTGAGACTCATTTTCTCCTCTCTTCTTATGACTCAGCAAAGAGCCAGGTGAGCAGGACTGAGTTCTTTCAACAGAACAGGTCACTACCGACCCAATTCCAGGCTCCCCATTCTCCCCCTTCCTGGTAACACCAAAGGGCACTTATTGCCATGGAGATGTGTATGAACTGGTGAGCAGTTTCTGATAAAGTTGAAGGTATGCCTACCCCATGACTCCACCATCCCATTTCTAAGTATTGAGTCAAGAAAGGTGAAAACTTAAGTCTACAAAAAGATGTGTACCAGAATAGCTATAGCACTATTTACAACAGCCAAGACATGAAAGCAACCTAAATGTTCAGTAACAGATGACTGGTTTAAGAAGACACGGTACAAATACTCAATGGGCTATGACTCAGCCATTCAAAAAAAATGAAGTGGTACCATTTGCAGCCACATGGATAGACCTAGAGATTATCATTCTAAGCAAAGCAAGTCAGGCAGAGAAAGACAAATATTATACGATATTACTTACATGTGGAATCTAAAAAATAACACGAATCTAGGTACAAAACATAAACAGACTCACAGAGACAGAAAACAAACGGTTACCAAAGGAAAGAGGGAGGTAGAGAAGGGGAAATCAGAAGTATGGGATTAACAGATACACACTGCTATATATAAAACAGATAAGCAACCAGGATTCACTGTAGAGCACAGGGGAAAATACTGAATATCCTGGACCAACCTGTGATGGAAAAGAATCAGAAATATATATATATATATATATATATATATATATATATATATATATAAATGGAACCACTTTGATATATACGTGAAACTGACACAACACTGTAAATGAATTATGCTTCAATTAAAATTTTAAATTAAAAAATATCTATAGAAACTGTACCCATAATAACCAAAGTTTCAAAACAGCCCAGGTGTCTGTGAACAGGAGAATGGATAAACAAATTGTGGCACACCCATACAATGGAATACTACTCAGCAATTAAAAGGAACATGTTACTGATAACACAGCACCTTGGAGAAATTTCACAGACATTTTGCTGAGCAAGAGAGCTGACACAAAAGGATACATGTCTTGACGGAGAATGGATACACATATATGCATGGCTGAGTTCTTTTGCTGTCCACCTGCTATCACAACATTGTTAATAAGCTACACTCCAACATAAAATACAGGTTTTTTTAAAGGGTACATGTCCTTTGATTGCTTCTTTGTGGGGCTTCCTTAGTGGCTCAGAGAGTAATTAATCTGACTGCAATGCAGGAGACCCAAGTTTGACTCCTGGGTTGGGAAGATGCCCTGGAGAAGGGAATGGCTCTCCACTTCAGTATTCTTGCCTGGAGAATTCTATGGACAGAAGAGCCTGGCAGGCTACAGTCTCAGAGGTCACAAAGAGTCAGACACAATGGAGCAACTAACACTTTGACTTTTCACATGTCATTTGATTGCTATTATGTGAAATTCTAGAACAGACATAACTAATTCATGGTGTCAGAAGTCAGAATAGGGTAACTTTGAAGGGTTATTGATTAGGAAGGGGCAGGAGCGGGGTTTGTGGGGTAGGGAAAATATTCCACATCTTGATCTGGATGGTGCTCACTTGGAGCATGTATTTATAAAATTTCATCAAGCTGGACACTCAAGATAATCCATTTTCCTGCATAAATAAATAAATGTTGTATGGCTCAGTGGTAAATAATCTGCCTGCAAAGCAGGAGACACAGAAGACACGGGTTCAATCTCTGGTTTAGGAAGATCCCTTGGAGTAGAAAATGTAACCCACTCCAGTATTCATGCCAGCAGAATCCCATGGACAGAGAAACCTGGCAGGCTACAGTCCATGGGGTCACAAGAGTCAGACATGACTGAGTGGCTAAGTGCGTGCGTGTGCACACACACACAAACACACAGGCATATCAATTACAGGAAAGGCTGTGAAGAACAGATGAAATGCTAGCCCACAGCCAGTGGTAGAGATGAGCTAGGAGCCCAGGTCTCGTGTTCTCTCCACACCAGCAGCAAGCAGGGGTTTCTCAACGCACAGAGCAAGGCAGTGGTGAGGTGCACTTGTCTCCCTCCTATCATCCTGAGTCCCTGGCTCAGCAGGCCAGGTGGAATTCGGGGTATTCGTTTGGAGAGTGAATCATAGCTCCAGGGAATGAGAGTCCCCAGCAGCTCCAGAAATAATGATGTGTCAACATCTGCCTCCAATGACTCAGATTTAATCTCCACAGTGACCTTGTAAGCTTGTGGGATTATTAGAGTTGGCAAACGGACTCAAAGAATATTAAAGCTGTTTGTCAAAAACCGCTCTGCTTCTGTCAAGAAAAACTTCCGGAACAGAGGAACACACATGCTCCAAACAGAAGGGAAATGGGAGGAAGAAGATGCTACTTAAGTCTATTTTGCCAAGAATTATCACTTGGAGAGAGTAAATTTCTAGTGTTTCCAGCTTCTAAAAAAATTCACTATTTTTCATGTTCAAAGAATCACTGCTTGCCAGCGCTTTAAGATTAAAATGACACAACTCTCAGACGCCCTTATATCTTCTCCATCTTGGGGTTGAGGTCACAAATTCCAAGTGATTGCCTCCAGTCACATCAGACTTGGTGTCCAGGAACCTGATTTTTTACCCTGGCTCCTTAGGTAAGCCACACCAATTCTCTGAGCCTCAGTTTCCCCATCTATAAAATGGAAATATGTGTTAAGGGAATAACACAGAGGTTACAGAGAGGTCTGACACATGTAGTGGGCACTAAGGAATCATGAGCTGCATTTACGCCTTTCCACTTCCCAGCCTGAAAGCCAGCCCCAGAATACAGCAACCTCCCGCTGACATTTGGTTTCCCAATAACACTGTTTTGAAGAGCCCCACTTATATAGTGCCTTGGACCTGTTCCCCACCCCTCATAAGTGAGCCCCTGGATCTCCTTAGTAATAAGGAAGAGTGGCCAAAAGGGTGGAAGACCTTAACTTGAGATCTGTGATTCGCAAGGAAGCTGTCCCCTCTTGCAAATGAATGAAGAAGGAAACATAACACTCTCCTTGTTAGGCACATGGCTATTCTAATACATAAGCATGCAGTTCAACAGTTCAAGGTTGAACATATCCATCAAACCAGAACCCATGAGGAAAGACACCTGCGTACACTGGTATGGGGACCACTGAGCATCCTCCAAACAAGGTTCATTATATTTTTATTTTATGAACTTTGTTGCCTGACATGTCTGCCCACCCAGATTCTAACGTGCACAAAGGTATAGCCCACATCTCTCTTCTTCAGCCCCGTAGGCCCAACACCAAGCTCAGGACTGTCAAATACCAGGCACCACAGGAATGTTTACTGAACAAATAAATGAATGAAGGATTTCTCAGCTCGAACCACACCAACACTGAGTAGATACGGGCCATACCTGTCTTGTTTACTGTATATCCCAGCTGCTGCATAGGAGATGCTCAATAAATGTTTGAGGAATAAATGAGGAAGGGCAGGGAGGGCGAAACTAATGACCTTGGACTAAGACGAGGAATTGCATTCACATCGATAATGTTTGCCGTAGTCATTCACTCATGCTCTGAAATGTCCTCGATTTTGAGAAACCCAACTGTCCCCAGCACTTGAGCAAGCTGCCTATTTGATAACTATGAGTGGCAAGATGATCACAGCCAGTGAGAAACAGTTGACTGGAGAATTAAATCTTGTTAGCAAAATTTCTCAGCAAGGACTAATAGTCAAGGTAACAATGAGAATCAGAAATCTGTAAGTTTCAAATAAAAAGTGGTTTTAAGAAAAAGTGACACAGCTATCTGCATGTTATTTTGACCTTAATGACTATGTCTCTGGACTTCTCTGGTGGTCTAGTGGTTAATAATCCATTTGCCAATGCAGGGGACACTGGTTCGATCCCTGGTCCAGGAAGATCCCACAGGCTGCAACTAAGCCCGTGCCCCACAACTACTGAGCCAGCACTCTAGAGCCCACGGCTGTAACCACTGAGCACCTAAAGCCCATGCTCCACAGTGAGAGAAGCCACAGCAATGAGAAGCCCGTGCACTGCAATTGGAGAGTAGCCGCCATTCGCTGCAACTAGAGAAAGCCCACCCACAGCAACCAAAACTCAGCACAGCCATAAATAAACGTGTTTTGTTTTGTTTTGTTTTAACGACTGCATCTCTGCTTTTGGGTCCCTCCCCAGGGTCTCATCTTGCTCCTTCGTCTTCTCTGCCCTCCTCCACCCCAACCCCAACAAGTCAAATGAAATCTGGAATTTTCTCTCTTGTGTTTTATCTTGGAGCTGCCTCTCCTAGCCATGTCTGTAGGATCACTGCAGCCTGTCCACATCACTCACCTCCCACCTTTGCTCACAGCCTCCAGGGCCAAGATGCAATGATTCAGCTAAAGCTTCCCACAGTGCTGAGCATGAGGAAAGAGCAGCCTGGGCAACAACGAAGCCTGTTCTCAGTGAGTCACCGCTCCCCCGGGATCCTGCCCCACTACCGAGGAAGCTAACCACCTCTGAGCAGCAAGTCATCTGCCTCCCTGCACAGAGCTTCAGCCACTGGCCAGCACACTGTCGGTGTCACTGCCTGGGTGCTGAGTTAAGATCAGGGTTGAGGGGCCCCCGTGAAGACACCCACTCTGGGACACTACTCTAAACTTAGGGGGCCCAGCAGGTTAGTCACTCTAGATACTAAACTTTGTTTTGAGCTTCAAAACAAAGCTTGACCAAGCTTTGTTTTGGTCTGAATCACCAACCTGCAGCTTCTTTAAATAAGCGCCATTATTTTAAGCCACTGAGTTTTGGCTTGGTTTGTTACATGGCATTATCACAGCAGTAGATAACTAATGCACTGAGGAAGCTGCATTTGGATCAATTACCCCACAATTTATTATGAAGCTCATCAGAAACCCCACAGCCCTACCCTCACCAAGCTTCTCACACCCTGCTTTGAATGGTGGTCACCTGCGGCAGGTCACGGGGGACTGGTCTCTGCCCTTCCTGAACACATAGGAGCCTCTGGAGGATGGAGACCCACTTGGGGTCTTTATTTGTGTATCCTCCAGAGCTTTTCCATGGAGATTAGACTGGAACAGAGAGAAAACAGAAGCGCTAACTTGTACTGACCCCTGATCAGGGAGCAGCCCTGAACAGTGCACTGGAGAAAAAGCAGGGAGGGGAGTCATAGACAGAGAGAAATTAAAATGAAAAATTTTAAGAGAATCATCCCCCTTTTCTTGGCAGCACAATTAGCCAGAGGAGCCCCAACTGATGCTGTTTCAACACAGCATAGGAAGGTGCGATTGATTGGAGGAGAATCAGGTGGAAAACGACACTTAGCATTTACATGATTTCTTACAGGTACCTTTTTCCTTTTGTGCCTCACAAACATGAACTAATTCGTTGTCAGAGCACCCCAGACTAGACAGTAAAGTTTCCTGCCTGCATCTTACAAGGAGGGAAAGCCAGCACTTGGTGGACGCCAGTGCAGCCCCAGGTACTCTTCTCGCATCTCTGCATCTTTCCACTACCCTCCGGGCTCGCGGTTTTTTACGTCTCTCCATCCGGAGTTTTGGATTCCTATTTATAGACTTAAAATACTCAGATATTTGGACCAGAAGTGACATTAGGGAAGCGCTAATCCAAATCTCTTATCTTACACATGCTGAAAAGAGGCTTATTTCAGCCAAGGACTATCTAAGGTCACAAAACAATTCAGAGAAGAAGCAAGATCAGACCTATTTTTCTCAGGGTAGGTCAACTCTCCACATCTCCAACTTCCAGAAGATAATAGTTATTAATGTCAGATTCACAAATGACTTCTGCACAACCTGTGTTCACAAATGATGTGATGTGTGCGAGCCATTCAATCATCAAACCTTGATGGAGCATGAGTCCTGAGATTCCTGAGCACGAGGGACTCAAGAATGAATTCAGCTTGTTTGAAGCTGGGTGTGATGGGCAGTCGGTGCTGGTGATAAGCAGAACTCAGGGAAACTCTGTCCCAGTGAAGCCACAGGAGCCCACAGGCTGGGGCACCACAGCATTTCTCAGCCATGTATATTGTTCTGAGCACGTAGTAGGTGCTCAGTTAATATACAGTGGCTGGTCACAGTGGGTATATTTCAGGCTAGCTCAGAAGAGCCGAAAGCAGGAGCCAGGGAAGCTTTCTTGCCCAGGAGAAAACTCACCCACCGCTGCTTTGACTCCTGCAATCCCATCATTGGGTATTTTAATTCATCATCATCCCCACTCCCAGCAGTTACCGTTGCAATGACAATGGAGAAACATCACACTTCAGTCTCATTGCACCTTCACCCCTTCATGAGGCGGATCTTCTTAAGGCCTCTACGGCAGGGTCTCAGTCAAGCTCCTCAGCCATCTCTCTGACCTCAAGTCAACTCCCTACCCACTGACTTCACTCTGTAGTGTATTAAACTGCTCGGACAACCCTGGACCTGACATTGTTCAGACCCCCAGCCGCTGCACAGACTGTTCCGTCTGCCTAGAAAGCCTTCACCCAACTTGTTGGCCTGTCAACCCACCCCCCTCCCCCCGCCACCCCGGACACTCCTGGCTCTAACCCTGGCCCCAGCACAGCAAAGAGCACCTGCCTCCTGACATCCGGTGTTGCGTGCCCACACCTACTCATATCAGGCCTGCCTCCTTCATACAGCTGTGATCCCTGAGTCCCCAGCAGCGAGCCAAGGGCTTTGCTCATAGCAGTGTTTCACATGTCTGAACTTTATTTTAAAATCGAATCCTGGACTTCCCTGGTGGTACAATGGGTAATAATCCACCTGCCAAGGCAGGGAACAGGAAGATCCCACATGCCAAGGAGTAACTAAGGTCCACAGGCCACAACTACTGAGCCTGTGGTCCCCAGCCTGGGAGCCACAGCGAGATTCACCACCACAGTAAGAAGCCTGTGAACCACAACTAGAGAAAACCTGCACACAGTAACGAAGACCCAGCACAACTGAAAACAATAAACAGAAAGCTAAAAAAATAAATAACATTGAATCCTACTATTAAAACAATCTTTAAGATGGAGAGACTGAAGCATGGGCAAGTATAGTCAATAGCTTGTAATAACCTATAATGGAAAAGATCTGAAAAAAGAGTGTATATATATTTGTGTATGTACATATGTATGTGTGTATATCTATATGTATACACACACATGCGTGCACACACACACACACAAACACAGAGCACTGGCCAAAAAGTGTGTCCATATGGGAAATCCCAAATGAACTTTTTGACCAACTCAATATATCTGAATCATTTGCTATACACCTGAAACATTATAAATCTGCTATACCTCAATTTTAAAAAAAGATGAAAGGATTGAGTGTAAAGAGAAGACCCCTACAGGTGTTAACAAAGAAGGAAGACTACAGGGGCGCCCAGAGTCCCTGCAGGACTCACTTTACCTCCTCCCTCTTTACCCTGAGCATCCCTGAGATCCCCCAGACCCTCGTCTGGCTGTTTTCTGGGCAGACTCATTGCTTTATTAATACCACCTTGCAGCCACAGAGCCCTAAAAGGTGGCAAGGAGAAGTTTACGCAGGTCCCCGAGCTGCTCCTCTTACAGACAAGAGATGTTCAACCATCACTTAGCGCAGGAAGTGATCGCAGTGTTTCCCCCAAAGCTGATACCTCCTGGGTCTTGCTGGCTTCTCCATGGCTCAGAAGCCTAGTGGGGATGGTGGACAGTTCTCAATCAACTCTGAAATCTCTCTCCTAAGTATCACCCGCTCCCCAGTCTTCTGAGATGCTGCCCTGTCCCTCCTCTCTCTCCACTGATCTCTCTTCCAGTCCCTAACTCCCAAAGTGATCCTCCTAGCCTTGAAAACATGCAAATGGAATTTCAAGGAAATTAAACAGTCAAGCTCTCTCAGTACCTGTTCAGTTCACACACAGAGTACTGATTTCCTGCTGATGGAAGTAATTACTAGACTTTAAGATTTCCTCGTTTCTCTCCCTCCAAGAAGGGCACAGCAAAACTGTCTTCCATGAGACATTTGGGGGATAGGGAGAAGAAACCTACCATATAATTTGTTTTAAATAAACTTTTTAAAGGCATATATAACCAAAAAAACAAGTACACTGAAAACTTGCCCTTCCATGATTGCCTGATTCTCACATTTGTCTCATCAAAGTTCTTCCAATGCTGTTCTTTAGTCAATGAACTTGACTCGAGGCCATGGAGTGAGCACAGATAACTAGGGTCACTGAGGCGGGGGAACCCAGGGCACTCAGGGAATGTTGTGCTTACCTCCTCCATGCCAAGGATGGTGCCACCCTGTGGGGCTGAGAAGGACAACAGGTGGACAAGCCCAGGTTCCTGCCTCAAGGAGTAGGTGGAGGAGATAAGCAAGTGAAGAGTCAATGACAGGGACGTCCCCAGTGGTCCAGTGGTTAAGACTCCAGGCTTCCACTGCAGGAGGCATGGGTTCCATCCCTGGTTGGGGAACTAAGATTCCACAGGTCACACAGTGTGGCCAATAAAATAAAGTAAAATAATAAACGTAAATCTCTTAAATTATAATATTAATTAAAACAGACTTGTGGTTGCCGAGGAAGAGACGAAGAGGAATGGACTGGGAGTCTGGGGTTGGTAGATGCAAGCTATTACATTTAGAATGGATAAACACTAAAGTCTTAATGTGTAGGACAGGGAACTGTATTTGATACCCTGTGATAAACCATAATGGAAAAGGAAACTAAAAAATGTGTATATTTGTACAACTGAGTCACTATTTTGTAAAACAGATTGGTCCAACATTGTAAATCAACTATAATTCGATTTAAAAAATTTATTAAAGAAGAGTCAGTGGCAATTAGAGGACAGTGAGATGGCCAAGAGACTAAGGGGAAGGCGCAGCTAACTCCGGCCGGATGGCCCAGCCTTCAAGCAAGAAGGAAACATCCCCTCCAGGGACAGGAGCCCTCATGATGTGCTGGCGTCTCAACCAGATTCTTTTTGCCATACGGGTGCCCACAGCCCTGCTGCTCTGAATACTGACTGCAAAGTGCTCACAGCTGCCTTCTCCAGAGACTTGCTCTGGGCAGAAGCATCTGCCCTGTCCAGGAGTTTACAGCCCCGGGTCCCCACAGGGACAACCTGCAGCCAATGATGGACTGACCAAGGGCTATGAAATGCTGCCTCAAGAGTAAGGACTTCCCTGGTGGTCCAGTGGCCAAGACTCCTGGCTTTCAAGGCACGGGGCCCAGGTTTGATCCTTGATCATGGAACTAGATCCCACATGCCACAGTAAGGCCTGGCATAGCTAAATAAATAAATATTAAAAAAGAAAAAACAAGCTCAGCAACCTAAGTACTCATCAGTATGAGAATGGTTAAGTGAGTGATATTTACAGAGTGCAGTACTTTAAAACAGTTCAAATTAATTAACTACATCACCTGATTACGCAGATGAGTATGGGAAACAATGTTCAGTGAAAAAAAGATGCAAAAACATATATAATATATTTATGGAAAATGTAAAAACATGCAAATCCAGAACCCTATATTTTTTGGTCATGGATACACGTGCTTCCCTGGTGGCTTGGACGATAAAAAATCTGCCCACAGTGCAGGAGACCTGGGTTCGATTCCTGGGTCGGGAAGATCCCCTGGAGAAGGGCACGGCCACCCACTCCAGTATTCTCACCTGGAGAATCCCATGGACAGAGGAGCCTGGTAGGCTGCAGTCCACGGGGTCGCAGAGAGTCAGACACGACTGAGCAACTGTCACATTCACAAGTGTCTGTGGGAAAATTAAACACACAAACCTCGAGGCAGTGGCTACGCTTCCAAGGGACACTAATGAGAGGGCTGTAGCTTGTGTTTCAGTAATAGATTCAAAATATTGAAATTAAAAATAATATCTGAAACAGGGACTTCCCTGGCAGCCCAGTGGTTAAGACCCTGCATTGCTAATACACTGGGCGTGGATCTGATCTGTCATTGGGGAACTGAGATCCCACATGCCGTGTGATGTGGCCAAAAGACATTAAAATAATAATAATAATATCTGAAGCAAAATTTTAAAAAAAAGAAATGTTCAGAACACGAAGCCACGTTCTTTCCTGTGACCTCCTCCCAGGCTGGCACCTCCAAGCACACTCTCCTCTTCTTGCCTACGAAGATTATCAAAATTCAGTTCAGAGAGGAAGAAGAGAAGAAAATGTAGGAATCCTCTGTCTGCTTCTGGTGCTGGTTTCAAGACATTCACACAGAGATGACCCAAGAGCTACATCCTCCAGAACCCTGTCGGGGACCGAGCATGTACACTACCTGCCGAGGCACCAGAAAAGGAGGTGGATGCCTGGCTGCAAATATACCCTGAGTCTGTCTTCATGCAACTGTCAAGGGACCAACTCAGCTCCCTTGCAACCCCTGACCTCATTTCCAGCAAAAGCTGTGGCTTGAGCCAGAAATCCCAGGTCTGGGTCCTTGTTTCTCTCCCCAGACTCGGACCCTTTCAGATACACTTTATCTGAAGACTCCCAAGGACGAGGACAAGGTTATTAATTCGCTGTTACTAAAAATCAGAATGAGGAGTCACAAGACATTTGATTCAGTAGCATACTCAGTAAATCTGAGACAGAAGTCTGGATCTTTGAAGGGATCTAATGTTATTAAATTAAACTCCAATGGGTTCACCTGGGAAAGTTCAAAAATAATTATTCTGGACTTCCAAGAGTCCATATGGTCTCTGGTGTTTCCTGTAATTTTTTTCTGTGAGTTATTAAGAATTACTGAAATCTTCTAAGAGATTCTTAGCCAAGGCCATGATGGGAACCATCTTTCATCCAAGAGCATTTAACAAACAAATATAAGACCCTTCTTACTGTGCATTCAAACCCAGATTATTTAGAAAACAGTTTTGCATAATAAATCTGAACTACTATATATGCCATGAAACAAAAGAATTAAATAATCAAACAAAACAAAGAGCTAAGTAGGAGAAAATCACGTGGAACATCGACTTTAGATAAAAATCAGTGGAAACAGCTTGCTGAAGAAATGACATTTAGCTGAGATTTAAAGGAATATAAGGAACTAACCAAACAATGAGGGATGAGGAAAACCTTCCTAGGTAGAATAAACAGTTTGTTCAAGAGACTAAAAGACCAGCACAGGTGGTCTAGTGGCTAAGACTCTGTACTCCCAATGCAGAGGACCCAGGTTTGATTACGGGTCAGGGAACTAGATCCCACATGCCACAACTAAGACTGAAGATCTTGAATGCCTCAACTAAGACCCAGTGCAGCCAAATAAATGAATGAATTAAAAATACATATATACCTGTACAGCTAGATGGAGATGAGCAATGACGAGGGCCACATGCAATAAGGCACATGAAGACAACAGAGGCCAGGGCAGGCAGGGCCCCCTGGGTCTTTGGAAGGGGTCTGGATTTTATTATAGGGACAGAAACAGAGGAAGGATTTAAAGCAGGATGAACAGGATCTACCCTGTAGTTTTTTGGAAGCACAGTCTGATTGTCGGGTAAAGGACAGTGAGAAAGGAAGGAACAGCTAGGAGGTTTCTGCAATCATGCATGCAAGAAATGTTCACAATCTGGGTCAAGAAGATGGTATTCATCTATTTGATGGGCATTAAGGTTGTTTCCATGTCTTGGCTTATTGTATATAGTGCTGCTATGAACATTGGGGTGCATGTATTTTTAAAGAAGGTGTGGTATGTATACATACATACAATGGATAACTCAGTTCAGTTCAGTAGCTCAGTCGTGTCTGACTCTTTGCGACTCCATGAATAGCAGCATGCCAGGCCTCCCTGTCCATTACCAACTCCAGGAGTTCACTCAGACTCAGACTCACGTCAGTGATGCCATCCAGCCATCTTATCCTTGTCTACCCCTTCTCCTCCTGCCCTCAGTCCTTCCCAGCATCAGTCTTCTCCAATGAGTCAACTCTTCACATGAGGTGGCCAAAGTACTGGAGTTTCAGCTTTAGCATCATTCCTTCCAAACACCCAGGGCTGATCTCCTTTAGAATGGACTGGTTGGCTCTCCTTGCAGTCCAAGGGACTCTCAAGAGTCTTCTCCAACACCACAGTTCAAAAGCATCAATTCTTCGGCACTCAGCTTTCTTCACAGTCTAACTTTCACATCCATACATGACCACTGGAAAAACCATAGCTTTGACTAGACAGACCTTTGTTGGCAAAGTAAGGTCTCTGCTTTTTAATATGTTATCTAGATTGGTCATAACTTTTCTTCCAAGGAGTAAGCATCTTTTAATTTCAGGACTGCAGTCACCATCTGCAGTGATTTTGGAGCCCAACAAAATAAAGTCTGACACTGTTTACACTGTTTCCCCATCTACTTCCCATGAAGTGATAGGACTGGATGCCAAGATCTTAGTTTTATGAATGCTAAGCTTGAAGCCAACTTTTTCACTGTCCTCTTTCACTTTCATCAAGAGGCTTTTGAGTTCCTCTTCACTTTCCGTCATAAGGGTGGTGTCATCTGCATATCTGAGGTTATTGACGTTTCTCCCGGCAATCTTGATCCCAGCTTGTGCTTCTTCCAGCCCGTGCTTCTTCCAGCCCAGCGTTTCTCATGATGTACTCTGCTGCTGCTGCTGCTAAGTCGCTTCAATCGTGTCCAACTCCGTGCGACCCCATAGACGGCAGCCCACCAGGCTCCCCCGTCCCTGGGATTCTCCAGGCAAGAACACTGGAGTGGGTTGCCATTTCCTTCTCCAATGCATAAAAGTGAAAAGTGAAGGTGAATATAAGTTAAATAAGCAGGGTGACAATATACAGCCTTGACTTACTCCTTTTCCGATTTGGAACCACTCTGTTGTTCCATGTCCAATTCTAACTATTGATTCCTGATGTGCATATAGGTTTCTCAAGAGGCAGGTCAGGTGGTCTGGTATTCCCATCTCTTTCAGAATTTTCCACAGTTTCTTGTGATCCACACAGTCAAAGGCTTTGGCATAGTCAATAAAGCAGAAATAGATGTTTTTCTGGAACTCTCTTGCTTTTTCGATGATCCAGCAGATGTTGGCAATTTGGTCTCTGGTTCCTCTGCCTTTTGTAAATCCAGCTTGAACATCTGGAAATTCATGGTTCACATATTGCTGAAGCCTGGCTTGGAGAATTTTGAGCATTACTTTACTAGCATGTGAGATGAGTGCAATTGTGTGGTAGTTTGAGCATTCTTTGGCATTGCCTTTCTTTGGGATTGGAATGAAAACTGACCTTTTCCAGTCCTGTGGCCACTGCTGAGTTTTCCATATTTGCTGGCATATTGAGTGCAGCACATTCACAGCATCATCTTTCCGGATTTGGAATAGCTCAACTGGAATTCCATCACCTCCACTAGCTTTGTTCGTAGTGATGCTTTCTAAGGCCCACTTGACTTCACATTCCAGGATGTCTGGCTCTAGGTCAGTGATCACACCATCGTGATTATCTTAGTCATGAAGATCTTTTTTGTACAGTTCTTCTGTGTCTTCTTTCCATCTCTTCTTAATATCTTCTGCTTCTGTTAGGTCCATACCATTTCTGTCCTTTATTGAGCCCATCTTTGCATGAAATGTTCCCTTGGTATCTCTAATTTTCTTGAAGAGATCCCTAGTCTTTCCCATTCTGTTGTTTTCCTCTATTTCTTTGCATTGATTGCTGAAGAAGGCTTTCTTATCTCTTCTTGCTATTCTTTGGAACTCTGAATTCAGATGTTTATATCTTTCCTTTGCTCCTTTGCTTTTCATTTCTCTTCTTGTCACAGCTGTTTGTAAGGCCTCCCCAGATAGCCATTTTGGTTTTTTGCATTTCTTTTCCATGGGGATGGTCTTGATCCCTGTCTTCTGTACAATGTCACAAACCTCATTCCATAGTTCATCAGGCACTCTATCTATCAGATCTAGGCCCTTAAATCTATTTCTCACTTCCACTGTATACTCATAAGGGATTTGATTTAGGTCATACCTGAATGGTCTAGTGGTTTTCCCTACTTTCTTCAACTGAAGTCTTAATTTGGCAATAAGGAGTTCATGATCTGAGCCACAGGCAGCTCCTGGTCTTGTTTTTGTTGACTGTATAGAGCTTCTCCATCTTTGGCTGCAAAGAATATAATCAATCTGATTTCAGTGTTGACCATCTGGTGATGTCCATGTGTAGAGTCTTCTCTCGTTTGTTGGAAGAGGGTTTTTGCTATGACCAGTGCACTTTCTTGGCAAAACTCTATTAGTCTTTGCCCTGCTTCATTCCATATTCCAAGGCCAAATTTGCCTGTTACTCCAGGTGTTTCTTGACTTCCTACTTTTGTATTAAAGTCCCCTATAATGAAAAGGAGATCTTTTTTGGGTGTTAGTTCTAAAAGGTCTTGTAGGTCTTCATAGAATGGATAATTACTCAGCCATAAAAAAAGAATGCAAATATTACTTGCAGCAATATGGATGAACTTGTAATCACACTAAGTCAGAAAGAGAAAGAAAAACAAATGTCATGTGATATCACTTATATGTGGAATATTAAAAAATAATACAAATGAACTTATTTATAAACACAAACAGATTCACAGACATGGAAAACAAACTTTTGGTTACCAAAGGGGCAAGGCAGGGGGATGGATAAGTTAGGAGTTTGGGATTAATATAGATCCATTACTGTATATAAAATAGATAATCAACAAGGACCTAGTGTGCTACTAGTATATAGCAAGGGAACTATGCTCAGTGCTTTATAATAAACTATAATGGAAAGAGGGGCTTCCCTTGTAGCTCAGTTGGTAAAGAGTCTGTCTGCAATGCAGGAGACCCGGGTTTGATTCCTGGGTTGGGAAGATCCCTTGGAGAAGGAAATGGGAACCCACTCCAGTATTTTTGCCTGGAAAATCCCATGGACAGAGGAGCCTGGTGGGCTACAGTCTATGGGGTCTCAAGAGTCAGACATGACTGAGCAACTAAGCACACGCACACATAATGGAAAGAATCTGAAAAAGAATATATATATAGCTGAATCCGTTTGCTGTATACCAGAAACTAACACAACATTGTAAATGAACTATACTTCAATTAGAAAAAAAAAAAAAAGAAGACAGTACTGGACTTCCCTGGGGGCCAGTGAAAAAGAATTCACCTGCCAATGCAGAAGACACGGGTTTGATATCTGGTGGTCCAGGACGATCCCATACGCCACGGGGCAACTAAGCCTGTGGCCCGCAGTTACTGAAGCCCACGTGCCTGGAGCCCGTGCTCCACAACAAGAGAAGCCACTGCAGTGAGAAACCCGCACACCGCAACTGAAGAGCAGACCCTGCCCACAACTAGAGAAAACCCATCGGAGGCTGCGAAGACCGGGTGCAGCAGTGCCAGCACAAAATGACACTGAACCTGTAGGAAAGGGTGACGTCAGGCAAAAAATGCACAGAGGGGAGAAGAAAGCCCAGACTAAGCTGAGAAGAGCCCCCAGCATCCTGTGGTCTGGATGATCAAAGGAGACAGAGAAAAAGACAAAGAGGAACTAACAGAGAAGGGTCTGCCAGGACCTGACCTGATTTGCACCACCACCCGCCCCCTGAAAATGACATGCCAAGGCCACCGAGGGCCTCTCTGCAGCCGAAGCCTGGGACCATCTTCACTGCCCATCATCCACAGACTCCATCACTGCTGGCTTCTGGAAACCCTCTCCTCTCTTGGCCGCCAATAGGTTTTCAGCCGCAATTAAAAACCACATCAAACCAAACAAAGAAAACTATCATCTCACAAAACAGGAAGCATCTCCAGAGGTAAGCCAGCCTTCAGGGCTGGTTGATTCATTGCCTGAATGACGTCTTCAGGGACCCAGGCTCCTGTTTCTCCGCTTTGCTGCTTATAGAACAGCAGCCTCCGAAAGGAAGGGATAAAAGAGAGAAGAAAAGCAAATCGGTTTTCTGTTCAGAAACAAGTTAGAAGTAAGCCAGAAAGAAAAACACAAATACAGTATACTAACGCATATATATGGCATTTAGAAAGATGGTAACAATAACCCTGTATACGAGACAGCAAAAGAGACACTGATGTATAGAACAGTCTTTTGGACTCTGGGAGAGGGAGAGGGTGGGATGATTTCGGAGAATGGCATTGAAATATGTATAATATCATATTTGAAATGAGTCGCCAGTCCAGGTTCGATGCCTGATACCGGATGCCTGGGGCTGGTGCCCTGGGACAACCCAGAGGGATGGTATGGGGAGGGAGGAGGGAGGAGGGTTCAGGATGGGGAACACATGTATACCTGTGGTTGATTCATTTTGATGTATGGCAAAACCAATACAATATTGTAAAGTTAAATAAAATAAAAATTTTTTAAAAAAAGAAACAAGTTAGAATCCTCAGATTTCTCCCCAGTTTCATTTGACTGTTCTCGAGAACAACGATTCTAAAATACTTAGTCTCAGGACAACTATAGTCTTCAAAATTATTGAGGACCCCAAAAAGATTCCACGAGAATTGCACATACTGATATTTATCATGTAAGAAATTAAAACTGAGTCATTTAAAAATATTTATTTATTTATTTATTTTAAATAGTGGTAACAAACAGTATTTATACATTAACCCAAATAATATATTTTATGTAAATATAACTATATTTTCTAAATCAAAAAAATTCCTAAGAGCAGCATTGCTTTACATTTTTCAAATCCCTTTAACAGTTGGCTTAATATTAGATTGTTAGTCTTCTATGTACTCTTGCATTCAACCTATTGCAATATCATATATCACATAGCCTCTGGAAAACTTCACTGTATACTCATTAAAAAGCAAGAGTGCAAAAGGCAAATGAAGTGTTGGTATTATTAAGAAAACTTTTTTGGGGGGGAGGCTAATTACTTTATAATATTATATTGGTTTTGCCATACATTGACATGAATCCGCCATGGGTGTACATGTGTTCCCCATCCTGAACCCCCGCTCCCACCTCCCTCTCCATACCATCCCTCAGGGTCATCCCAGTGCACCAGCCCCAAGCACCCTGTCTCATGCATTGGACCTGGGCTGGTGATTCATTTCACATATGATAATATATATGTTTCAATGCCATTCTCCCAAACCATCCCACCCTCACCCTCTCCCACAGAGTCTAAAAGACTGTTCTATACATCTGTGTCTCTTTTGCTGTCTCACATACAGAGTTATCATTACCATCTTTCTAAATTCCATATATATGCGTTAGTATACTGTATTGGTGTTTTTCTTTCTGGCTTACTTCACTCTGTATAATAGGCTCCAGTTTCATCCACCTCATTAGAATTGATTCAAATGTATTCTTTTTAATGGCTGAGTAATACTCCATTGTGTATATGTACCACTGCTTTCTTTATCCATTCATCTGCTGATGGACATCTAGGTTGCTTCCATGTCCTGGCTATTATAAACAGTGCTGCGATGAACATTGGGGTACACATGTCTCTTTCTATTCTGGTTTCCTCGGTGTGTATGCCCAGCAGTGGGATTGATGGGTGATATGGAAGTTCTATTCCCAGTTTTTTGAGGAATCTCCACATTGTTCTCCATAGTGGCTATACTACTTTGCATTCCCACCAACAGTGTAAGAGGATTCCCTTTTCTCCACACCCTCTCCAGCATTTATTGCTTGTAGACTTTTGGATCGCAACCATTCTGACTGGTGTGAAATGGTACTTCATTGTGGTTTTGATTTGCATTTCTCTGATAATGAGTGATGTTGAGCATCTTTTCATGTGTTTGTTAGCCATCTATATGTCTTCTTTGGAGAAATGTCTGTTTAGATATTTGGCCCATTTTTTGATTGGGTCATTTATTTTTCTGGAATTGGGCTGCAGGAGTTGCTCAATTCCTTTTGAGATTAATTCTTTGTCCATTGCTTTGTTTGCTATTATTTTCTCCCACTCTGAAGGCTGTCTTTTCACCTTGCTTATAGTTTCATTTGTTGTGCAAAAGCCTTTAATTTTAATTAGGTCCCATTTGTTTATTTTTGCTTTTATTTCCAATATTCTGGGAGGTGGGTCATAGAGGATCCTGCTGTTATTTATGTCAGAGAGTGTTTTGCCTATGTCTTCCTCTAGGAGTTTTATAGTTTCTGGCCTTATGTTTAGATCTTTAATCCATTTTGAGTTTATTTTTGTGTATGGTGTTAGAAATTGTTCTAGTTTCATTCTTTTACAAGTCATTGACCAGTTTTACCAGCACCACTTGTTAAAGAGATTGTCTTTTCTCCATTGTATATATCTTTGACAAAGATAAGGTGTCCATATGTGCATGGATTTATCTCTGGGCTTTCTATTTGGTTCCATTGATCTATATTTCTGTCTTTGTGCCAGTACCATACTGTCTTGATGACTGTGGCTTTGTAGTAGAGCCTGAAGTCAGGCAGGTTGATTCCTCCAGTTCCATTCTTTCTCAAGATTGCTTTGGCTAATCAAGGTTTTTTGTATTTCCATACAAATTCTGAAATTATTTGATCTAGTTCTATGAAAAATATCGTTGGTATGTAAAGCTTGATAGGGATTGCATTGAATCTATAGATTGCTTTGGGTAGTATACTCATTTTCACTATATTGAAGAAAACGGTTTTAATCTTGCTGACCCCTGAAAGGGTCTGAGTGCCTCCTAAAGGCCCACAGACTATACTTTGACAACCAGTGCTTTAAAGAAGGTAAAAGTGGTCTCCCTGGATTGGGGTACACCAAGGAAAATTAAGGGATAACTTAAACTGTACCAAAATATGAGCATTAACTAAGAGAACCACACTGATTATTAAAATTCCACTTTTCTTCCCTACACTTATCCACCTGCCTCAGCTTCCAGAACACTGTCAGGATAAATCCTCCAACCAGGAGACTAAAACACCCCTGAGAAATCTGGCCAGGCTAATAGAAAAGATGTAAAGATACTTACCCTGGAGAAGGGAATGGCTACCCACTTCAGTATTCTTGCCTGGAAAATTCCATGGACAGAGGAGCCTGGTGGGCTACAGTTCATGAGGTTGCAAAGAGTTGTACACAACTGGAAATGGCAATCCACTCCAGTACTATTGCCTGGAAAATTCCATGGACAGAGGAACCTGGTAGGCTACAGTCCATGGGGTCGCAAAGAGTCGGACACGACTGAGCGACTTCACGTTCACGTTCACGTTCACGAAGAGACTAAACACGCACTCAAAGATACTTAGTAAAGAAGCTGCAGTACATGTATACAATGGAATATTGTTCAGCCATTAAAAGGAACAAATTTGAGTCAGTTCTACCTAGGTGGATGAACCTAGAGCCTATTATACAGAGTGAGGTAAGTCAGAAAGAGAAAAACAGATATCATATATTAATGCATATATATGTAATCTAGGACTTCCTAGATGGCGGTAGTGGTAAAGAACCCACTTGCCAAGGCAGGAGACATAAGAGATGTGGGTTCAATTCCTGGGTCAGGAAGATCCCTTGGAGGAGGGCATGGCAACCCACTGCAGTATTCTTGCCTGGAGAGTCCCATGGACAGAGGAGCCTGGTGGGCTACAGCCCATATAGTCTCAAAAATCTGGACATGAGTGAAGCAACAGAGCATGCACACACGTGGAATCCAGAAAAATGATACTGCTGAACCTATTTGCAGGGTAGGAATAGAGAGAGAGACACAGAGAACAGACTCATGGACACAGCAGGGGAAGGACAGACTGGGGTGAATTGAAAGCAGCATTGATGTATATAAACTACCATATGTAAAGCAGATGCTAATAGCTCGTGGGAAGCTGCTACATAACACAGGGAACCCAGTTTGGTGCCCTGTAACATCCTAAAAGGGTGAGTTAGGGGTGAAATGGGAGGGAGGCCCAAGAAGGAAGGGATATACATACAGTTATGACTGGTTCGAGCTGTTGTATGGCAGAAATCAACATGACCTCGTAACAATTATTACCCAATTTAAAAACTTTTTTATTTAAAAAAATAAAACATAAAGATACTGAGATCAGCAGTTACCCAGTGAAACAGTCTGATCGTCACCCTACAGTGAAAGCCACGAAGAGCAACACAGAAGTCAGATGAGCTTCCTCATGTTCCTTTTAATGACTAACAGACAACCAAAGATAACAAGAAATTTGAGGAAACCTAAAATGAGTAATAAAAATTAAAACAAACATATTGGGTTGGGGGAGATTAGAGAAGCAGAGAGCATGCGGAAGATAAAACCTTTCTTTAAACTATCATTAATATCTCAGAGAAAATGTATTTATAAAACAAGACCAGGATACATTTTAAAATATTCAGAGACTCCAAAAAGGAGCCCTTTAAAGAATAAAATATGACAGTAGAAACTTAAAACCCATTAGAGGGAGTTCCCTGGCTGTCCAGTGGTTAAGAAACCACATTGCAATTCAGGGGATTTGGGTTCGATCCTTGGCCAGAGGGATCCCATGTCTAAGATCCCACAAACCACGAAGCAACTAAGCCCGTGCAAGCCACAGATACTGAGCCCATGGACCCCAACTAGAGAGTCTGTTCACTGCAACGAAAGATCCTGAGTGATGCAATGCAGATCCCACATGCTGGAATTAAAACTTGATATAGCCAAATCATGGAAAAAGGAAGAGAGTTCCAGAAAAACATCTACTTCTGCTTTATTGACTATGCCAAAGCCTTTGACTGTGTGGATCACAATAAACTGTGGAAAATTCTGAAAGAGATAGGAATACCAACCACCTGACCTACCTCTTGAGAAACCTATATGTAGGTCAGGAAGCAACAGTTAGAACTGGTCATGGAACAACAGACTGGTTCCAAATAGGAAAAGGAGTACATCAAGGCTGTATATTGTCACCCTGTTTATTTAACTTATATGCAGAGTACATCATGAGAAACGCTGGGCTGGAAAAAGCACAAGCTGGAATCAAGATTGCTGGGAGAAATATCAATCACCTCAGATATGCAGATGACACCACCCTTATGGCAGAAAGTGAGGAGGAACTAAAAAAGCCTCTTGATGAAAGTGAAAGAGGAGAGTGAAAAAGTTGGCCTCAAGCTCAACATTCAGAAAAAGAAGATCATGGCATCTGGTCCCATCACTTCATGGGAAATAGGTGGGGAAACAGTGGAAACAGTGTCAGGCTTTATTTTTCTGGGCTCCAAAATCACTGCAGATGGTGATTGCAGCCATAAAATTAAAAGACGCTTACTTCTTGGAAGGAAAGTTATGACCAACCTAGATAGCATATTCAAAAGCAGAGACATTACTTTGCCAACAAAGGTCTGTCTAGTCAAGGCTATGGTTTTTCCAGTGGTCATGTATGGATGTGAGAGTTGGACTGTGAAGAAATGCCAAGTGCCAAGTCACTTCAGTCGTGTCCGACTCTGTGCGACCCCATAGACGGTAGCCCACTAGGCTCCCCTGTCCCTGGGATTCTCCAGGCAAGAACACTGGAGTGGGTTGCCATTTCCTTCTCCAATGCATGAGAGTGAAAAGTGAAAGTGAAGTCGCTCAGTCGTGTCCGACTCTTAGAGACCCCATGGATTGCAGCCTAACAGGCTCCTGCGTCCATGGGATTTTCCAAGCAAGAGTACTGGAGTGGGGTGCCATTGCTTTCTCCGACTGTGAAGAAAGCTGAGTGCCAAAGAATTGATGCTTTTGAACTGTGGTGTTGGAGAAGACTCTTGAGAGTCCCTTGGACTGCAAGGAGCTCCAACCAGTCCATCCTAAAGGAGATCAGTCCTGGGTATTCTTTGGAAGAACTGATGCTAAAGCTGAAACTCCAATACTTTGGCCACCTCATGCAAAGAGTTGACTCATTGGAAAAGACTCTGATGCTAGGAGTGATTGGGGGCAGGAGGAGAAGGGGACGACAGAGGATGAGATGGCTGGATGGCATCACCGACTCGATGGACATGAGTTTGGGTGAGCTCTGGGAGTTGGTGATGGACAGGGAGGCCTGGCGTGCTGGGATTCATGGGGTCACAAAGAGTTGGACACGACTGAGCGACTGAACTGACTGACTGAACTGACAGCCAAATAAATAAATATCTTTTAAAAACTACTAGAAGTGTTGTCAGATGAAGTTGAGGAAACCTCAGTAAGCACAACAAACATATAGAAAAGGGAAGATCCCCTGCAGAAGGAAATGGCAACCCACTCCAGTATTCTTACCTGGAGAATTCCATGGACAGAGGAGCCTGGTGGGCTGCAGTCTATGGGGTCACAAAGAGTTGGACACAACTGAGTGACTAACACTTGCAATTTCAAGAAGTTCAACTCCAAACAGCAGGCACTCTAGAGAGAAAACCTGTTTCCACACTGTTTCCATACTGAAAGACTCACAAAGTTCTCAGTGCAAGAGATAAAAATAGACCTACATTGAAACCCATCATTTTTAAATTTCAGAACTGGGGACAAAGAGAGGATGCTAAAGTTCCTGAGCAGAAAAAAATACAGACACACACACACACACACACACACACACAGTACCAAAAATCAGAACAGTCCTGAACTCCCCTACAGCATCAGCAGAAGCTAGAATTCAATAACCATGCCGTTGGATTGTAAGGGAAATTATTTCCAACCAAGAATTTCATATCCAAACTTTTAATTAAATGTGAAAGTCCTATAAAGACATTTTCAGATATAGAACACTCACAGTAAAATTTCTATCATTTCTCAGAAAGCTACAGAAGGATGTGTGCTTGCTTCGACAGCACAAATACTCAAACTGGAGCAATACAGAGAAGATTAGCATGGTCCCTGTGCCAGGATGACATGCAAATTTATGAAGCATTCCATATATTTTATGCAATGGAATGTTACTTGGCTTTAAAAAAAAAAAAAAAAAGAATGCATTTGAGTGAGTCCTGATGAGGTGGATGAACCTAGAGCAAAGTCAGTCAGAAAGAGAAAGACGAATACAGTGTATTAACACAGGTGTGTGGAATCTAGAAAGATGGTACTGACGAACCTGTTTACAGGGCAGCAATGGAATTGCAGGCATAAGAGAACAGACTTGCGGACACAGTGTGGGAGGGAGAGGACGGGACGAGTCCAGAGAGTAGGACAGACACATATACATCCCATGTGTGAAACAGACAGCCAGTGGGCATCTACTCTGTGACACAGGGAGTTCAACCCAGGGCTCCGGGACAACCTAGAGGGTGGGGAAGGGTGGGAGGTGGGAGGGAGGTGCAAGAGGGAGAATGATCAATTCAATTTTGTGCACACAAGATACAATCACATCAGCAAAGGTGCGTACATCTACTTCACAAACATATCTCATCCAGTGCCATCCTCTCCACTCACCGCTCCAGCCACTTACGCCAATTTTCTATTCCTTGAACACCCCATGCTCATTACCACTCCAAAGCCTTTCTGGACTTCTGGTTTCATCTTCCTATATTTTCCACCCCTGGCTCTTTGCATGGTCAACCCTTTTTCACCTTTCAAGTCTCAATTCAGCATTTCACATCTCAGAGAGGGCATCGTTTGCCCTTCAATGCAAACTCACCCCCTCAACCCTGTTATTCCCTATCCAAAACAGCCTCTTTACTCCTCTAATATCAACTAGCAAAATGAAGTTTTCTTGTTTGCTTATTGCTTGCACTTCTCTGAGCATATTTATAATGTAAATTTCATGAGGGCAGAGATCTTGTCTACCCAATTACTTCTATAACCCTTGGAGCTAGAATAGTGCCTGGCAAGTCATCCGTGCTCCATCATTTATTGGGAAAATAAAAAGGTCAATAAAGATGAGATCAGGAACTGAGAGGCCATGGTGTTGGATGAGTCATCAATACGGACGCTAAAGACACTAAGAATGAGGCCAGTGTTCGGAGGAGGAATAGCAGAGTCAGTCAGGTACTGAATTCTCCCATGACGAGGGAGAAGAATGATGCATCAGGAAGAAAGAGCACTATCGGATGGCATGAGTTTCAGAGGAGCAGATTTTTGTGGGCAGGGTTCAAAGGCCTGTTCCACTGCAGTGATGAGAAGCAAGGAGGACAATTTCTTCACCTCCTAACCTTTGGGTTGGTAAGATGCAGGAGAAGAAACAGTCCCCATCTGAGACAACCCAGGGAGAACCAAGTTTCAATCAGAGAAAAGAAGTCAAGCAGGAAAAGCCAGAGAAGAAGATAAGGATGAGGTTCCTAGTGACAACAGGAGATGCAGGTTACTAGAGCAGCGGTATATGCATTTGGAAAGGCGTGTTTCCAAGGGTGCATTTGGAGATGTCCAGAGACCTTTTTGGTTGTCATAACTGAGGGGGTATTACCAGCATCTAGTGAGTAGAGGCCAGGGCTGCTGCCAAACATGGATAGACCTGTCCTTCGTAACAAAGAGCTGCCCAACCCAAAAGGTCAACAGTGTCAGAAACCCTGGGCTGAGAAACCCAGGAACAGAAGATGAATGGAACCAGAGGGGATGAATGTCCAGTTGAGAGAATGCCAGGACACTCAGGCACTTAGCGGTCACTGAAGCAAACCAGGTGGGTGGAGTGATGAGTCCTGATAGCTTCTGGCATGGGAATGTAAAACTACATCTGTTGCTGAAGTTGAATCTGCTTATCTAATGTGATGGCAGCTCCCCAAGGAATCTGCACGTAGCATGACGGAGATTCCGGGCAGCAGCTTCCCAAGACCAGCTCAGTGTAACCGAACACACGGGTGACGTCTCAAGGACATCAGCCCTGACCCAGTGCCCAGGATGCTCAAGCTCTGAAAGTTTATGTTGTCTTCTGAGGAACTCAGAAATCCTTGGAAAACGTTAACATGCAAGATGCCTTGGGCCCTCTGATTTGCCATGTCGTCCACTCCAGTACTCTTGCCTGGAAAATCCTGTGGATGGAGGAGCCTGGTGGGCTGCAGTCCATGGGGTCGCTAAGAGTTGGACACGACTGAGCGACTTCACTTTCACTTTTTCGCTTTCATGCATTGGAGAAGGAAATGGCAACCCACTCCAGTTTTCTTGCCTGGAGAATCCCAGGGGCAGGAGAGCCTGGTGGGCTGACGTCTATGGGGTCACGCGGAGTCGGACACGACTGAAGTGACTTAGCAGCAGCATCTACTGGAACTTTCTTCAGTTACTTCTTTTCACAAAATGGCAAGATGGGAAGGTCATAGCAAGCTCCATTTTAAAGTGACTTTTCTTACAGGTGCATATCAGTTAAATCAGGAACTAGACAAGGGAGAGTGAAACAATGTGTAGGGAACCCTTCAAACATCAGGTGTTTGCTCAGATATTTAACAGTCCTGTAAGAATAGCTGAGCAACATGAGGCCAAGCCTGAGTTTTATAGATTACACACCCAGCACAAATTTGTAGCTAAGATTCTAACTGAGGCCAGTGTGGCTTTAAAGCTTGTGGACTTTATACTCTGATATGCAGTTCCCAGTAGAATCATGCCTTGCATATGCAGGCACGTTAGAAACACTGGATGGATGGATGGGTGGATAAAGGGATTGATGACGGCAAAGCACCTACATGGTTTGTTCACTTTTTTCCCTCCTACCTTATTTCCTAGTTGTGGTTTTTTGTTTACTTTGTTCTGTTTTGGCTTGTTTTCTTTTTAAACATGATCCATTTCTTGATTACCCATGGTAATAGAAGAGATAGATAATAGAAATAATCAAAAACAGAAGACAATCCAGAAATAATTTCTATTTAGTCTGAGGATTCTGTTCATGCCCTTTCAAGCAGCAGATCTACCAACCTAATTATATTTTACCTTGGCAAATATTAAAATTATTTTTCATTCCTTAAACACACACCAACCAGTGGTGAGTAAGGTAAAGTGAGACACAGCTGGATGGCAGAAAAAAGGCAAGTGGGGACATAAAACTTCAGAGCAGAAACTCTACAAGCTTTATTACCTTCAAGCAAGTGATGAGGAATTTATTTATAACCCCAGAATGAGTCCTGTGAATGTAATAGGAAATAATGAGTCATTTCTCTCTGGATGTTTTTCTGTAGCATCATCAGTAAAAAGATATTATTCAGAATCTCTTCAGAGAGATTTTGACTGGCCGGGTTCCTTCAAGGGGGTCTACCTTTGGGTGAGTACATGGAATTATGAAAGAAGCCAAGTTGGTACAAGCTGTCTTCATGGTCCTCCTGACCTCTGGGCATCGAGTTGGTCCCCTTCTGGTAACCCTGTCCACTTTCTCTCCCATCAAACTGTAAGTCGGAAGCCTCCCCGCTTTTCTAATCAATGAGCCAGCAGAAGGTACTTAGATCCTGGAGACAAAGGCTGGAAGAGCTTTCTCTTTGTGGACAAGTGCTCGAGGGCCATGCAGGGGTGCTGCCAATGAGGCACAGTATGGAACGAAGATGTTGGAACACAGATAATTAAGCATGGAGTGCAGAGGACTGGTGGTTCCCTGGAAAAACGGTGAGGCTCTCGCTCTAGAGAAAGTCCAAAGAGCATCATCTGGATTCTGAAAGCTGTTGTGCAGTCCAGCCGGCAGTGTGGTCATTGCTCCATTTGCCTACACTGCCCCAGGAAACTCTCCCCACTCCTTTCCCACACCTCTGCTGAGGATACTGACAGTTCAACATCACATCACCACCACGAGGCCACGCATCTATGGCTTGTCCTCCGAACCAGGGAGGGAGAACAGGAACTGGCCCCTTTGGGGGCTGCTCAGGTCCAGGCCCAGGGCTTGAGTGTTGACATCACCCTTTTCTTGCCCTATAACATCTGCCCAGCCCTGGAGCCTGACCATGGGACGGGTTCAGGGAAGATTTGCTGGATGTCTGGTACAAATCTGGGTCTTGGCCTTGCAGAGTTAATCTCAGTTTGGGGGCTGATTGAATGCATGGCACAGTGGGAATGAGCCGGCCAGACCCAGTGCAGGTAAGAGACAACTTCTCTCTCCCCTTGCTCCCTGGAGATGACATGGTCTGAGACACCAGCTCACTTGCTGTCCAACTCATGGGCGAGGTGGAGACTTGCCAAGATCAAGCAGGTAACAATGAACACTCCAGTAGAGCAAGGCTTCTGGGGTCCAAAGAGGCCATCCTGAGGAGGTTGGGGACTTCAAGGAGGCAAAAAGACAAGAGAGAGCATGCCAGAGGAGGTTCTGTCTGAATGGCATATACACCATTCCTTATCACATTCTTGTTCTGTTGATCAGACTGTACCTTCGGGTTGAACATGATCAGGGTGCATGCCTGTCGGGGCCACTCCTGCCTGCCTTCCAGACCTCTAGGGGCAGTAACTGCCTCTTGCCAAGCCCCCTGCCTCTAAGTGGTGTTGATGAGGGAACAGCAGCCTCTGTCACTCAGCCAAGATGAGATGCTCCAGCGAAGATAAGATGATAGACAAAGATGTGGCCCCGACCTACCCTGGGGATGGAGCCAGGAAGTGGAACTAGGCACCGCCTCCCCTGTTTTTGTACCTGGATGGCAAGTCCCCTGTGCCACTAAATCATTCATTCCCTCAAGATGGGAGATGGGTACACAACCCCTCTACCCTGCTATTTTGTTGGCTTCCTTCTTTTTTTCAGGTTACCTCTTCTTCGGACTTCCCTGGTGGTCCTGTGTTCCCAATGCAAGGGGCCTGGGTTTGATTCCTGGTCAGGGAACTAGATCCCACATGCAGCAACTAAGACCCAGTGCAACCAAATAAATGATCATTTTTTAAGTTTACCTCTTTACTTGGCTCCTAAGCTTGCCCTTTGCACACAGCCCAACCTCACCAAACAACAGAGCACCGTCCAGTATCACTGCATGATAACAGAAGGAGAGCGAGAGCCCCAAGTGTGACTCTGTGGGCAGCCGTGCATGGGGCAGGCGTGGGAGCCCAAAGAACCTGGAGTCCGGAGTCAGAAAACCTGCTTCCAAGTCTCCCCTTGACTGACTGCATGACCCTGGAAAACCCCTGTCCCCACTTCTTAGGCCTCGTTCCCTTATTTATAAACTGCAGATAATAATACCCATGAGCAGATGACATCTTGCATGCATCTGAAAGGCTGGGCTAAATTATAAAACCAATAAATAATGTATGAGGTCAGTTGCAAATGGCACCTCGGAGACAGAATGTTTCCTGTGCCAGCTGCAAAGAGAGAAACAAATTAGCTTCATTTGTATCCATGGTCTTAATTCAGAACACAAACAATCACATCAACAAAAAGAAGTATCTGAAGGTGGGGGCTGCAGGCACTCCACTTGGGATCCAGAAAAGAGAGGTTCAGAGAGGTGACAGCTGACAGCCCAGATCCCGAGACCGGGAGACACTGGCCCTAACAGTCCACCAACCCAGTGGCTGCTCAACTATTAGTCTGACGCCATTAAACACTGGGATCCATCGTGGTCCACTGTCAGCAGGAAAACATGATGAATTGATTACCACACCGTTTCCTCTTGGAGAAGGGGCTAGTTGGGTGTTCAGTCTTCTTCAGTTTCACTCTGGAGGTTCTTTATAAGGCATGAATAAGACCCCAAGCGAGAGATCTCCCTGGTGGTCCAGTGACTAAGACTCCATGCTCCCAATGAAGGGGGCCCAGGTTCAATTCCTAGTTGGGGAATTGGATCCTACATACTACAACAAAGCGCCTGCATGCCACAACTAAAAATCCCACGTGCTGCAACCAAGACCCAGTATAATCAAATAAACACATAAACAAAAAAAATAAAAAAGACCCTAAGAGGAAGTACTTGATCTACTCCTCAGTGCTGGGTACTGCATGGACATCCTCAAATGCTAAGCGTCACAGGGCCCATATAAGGGCAGGCTTTTCCAACAGCCAGGACATCTGGGTCTGACTGCCTTGTTCCTACAGGAGTCCAAACACCTCAGTGAATCCTAACCATGGAGAACTACATAAAGGACTGGGGGGTCAAGGTCCGCTGGGTGCAGGAAGAGCCATCTTTCTGTGCCAAGACCCTGCTTGCCCATACCTCCTTAACCCATTCTGCCACAAACACACACCAGTCTATCTCCAGGTCAGCTAATCACGTGCCTGCTAGCTTCAATCTAATTCTTCTTTAAAAAGAGGAAGTCTGATTAAAAACCCTGCCAACAATTAGCTGCCAATTCCCCCTTCCAATTTCTGCACTAATATTCCTCTTGAACAGTCTCTCCTATAACTCCATAATCTCTGATCCTGGGTTCTGGTGTTCTCATTTCCTGAATATCCTTTGCAAGTTCTCCGTAGTAATGAAATCTGCTTGCCACATGAGAACAATTTACAAAACCCCATCTCCTCTCTTGGACCCAGAACCTAAAATTCAGAGCTCTCCTGAATAATTAAATATAAGTCAGCTTTATCTAACCACATGGTGATTTATTTATTATTTAGACTGGGTCAGGACTAGGACCAGAGTTTGGACAAAAGCAACTGCAGTGTGACCCAGATCTAGACCCACTCATTCATTCATTCAGCTGTTCCTCAGAACCTCCCAGGCTCCTATGTCACAGAGCCTTCACTGACCTCTAAGCACAGAGAAATGAGGAATTTGAAACCTGTCTCAAGGCTTAGCAGCCTGGCAATCAGGATCAACTCCTGCCTCTACCACTTGCTAGTTACCTAACCCTTCCATGCCTCTAGTAAAGTTTCTGAGCCTCAGAATGAAGATGAAAACACTGTCAACTCAAAAGAATCTTTTGTGAGGATCATATGAGAATGGTCTTAGCAGAATGCCTGCTGCACAGTACATATTTCATAAATGTGAACCATAAATACCACGTCTGCTGCTTCTGACAGGGCCCCCAGTGATCTCCATCTCATAGAGTTCATGACTTTGTGTAACCCTCTCTCTATTGGGATATGCTGACCCTAGCAACTTGCTTCTAAACCAAAAGAAACAGCAAAAGGTGACAGGATTAGATAACAAAAGACTGTGACCTCCAGGCTGTTGGTATTCTCTCTCTCTTGCTCTTATTCTGTCTTGGATGAGAGGCACCCTTGGCAATGAATGGAAAGTGATCTCAGGCCAACAGCCACCAAAGAGCCAAGCCCAAGAGGAAAGGAATCCTGCCAACAAGCAAGTGAATGAGCTTGGATGCAGATCCTGATCCAGCTGAACCTTGAGAGGATTATAGTTCCAGCCATACCTTGACTGCAGCCTTGTGAGAGGAGAAACCCAGCTGAGCCACGCCCGGATTCCAGACCCACAGAAGCCATGGGCCAACACTTAAAGCTTTGGGGTAACTTATTACTCAGCAAGAGATAACAAATACACTACTGTTCCTCAAGTTTGTCATGTACTTGAGGGACATGGAGGAAACTGTACAACAAGGAGCAGAAGGAGGGATGTGGAAAAGGAGGTAGGTTTACAGCTAGATCATCAGGAGCTGAGAATCCCATGCTATTAAGGGATTCTCATGGGGACAATGGGAAGGCATCAAATGTTCTTTATGAAAACCAAGGACTCAAATTTCTCTTCAAATAATAAGACAGATTGGAGTCATAAAGAAAATATCTTTCAAGAGAAAGAGCCAGAATAATGTCTTGAACTGGTATATTACCCAGGATATATATTTGGAAAATTTCCAGAGAACTGAGATCTCTTATTTTTAGCCCCTTCTGCTGCTAGGCAAATCAGTTTGGGATTTATATCACCAAGTTTAATGGTGAAGAAAAGAAACGAAAGTGAAGTTACTGAAATAAACAATTTCATTAACTTCAAAATCAGTGAGTTCAGAATCAATTAAATTTGTAATACCCTTATTTAGGACACAAGTAGTGATTTAATAACAGTGAAAATTAGTTTTTTAGGAATACAAAGGGAGCGAGACTTCTGCAAATAACTTTTGACACTGCAGTTTCCTAAATCAATAAAGATACATAATTTTTCACTTGCACGTCTTCTTTTTAAATCCTGAATCAACTTCACAAACAACTGCCCTTGGACCAGTCCCATAAATCAGTTTGAAAGTGACCCAGTTTTTTCACATGAGCCGTAGTATGCATGTATCTAGGTCTTGTTGTTATAAGACAAAGGGACTGATATTAGAATATGGTAAAAAATAATAATAATAAACAAAAGGAAAATACCTCTGAAGTATTTACAGAAAGAGGTTTGAAAGAGCTTGAGGAATTTGATTTGGAAGAATTATTGCTGAGTTCATATCCACAAAACAAACAGTAGACCTTACTATTGATAGAGTTGGTAATGGAATTTCCCAGCAGTGCTTTCACTGCTGAGGGTCCAGGTTCCATCCCTAGCTGGGGAACTGATACCCCACAAGCTGCACAGAGTGACGAAAAGAAAAGGAAAGAAAGAGTTGGTGACGCTTATCTCCTAGAAATTCGCGAATTTCTCCGTTTATATTGAGCACCTACTATGTGACTGGCACTATGTTGGACCTCACCTCAGGCAACTCCCACTTGATGCTGGCATTGGAACTGTGATTTGGTTTTTCTTTGTCTCCTTAAAAGTATAATTAGACCTAGTAGGAGAAGAAACTCAATTAAAAGTGACCAATCTGAGCTTAACCATTAATTTGCTAAACTGTTGCTCATTTTGTCTCTCTGGGGCTCATTAAAAAAATGAAGTTGTTTTATATTTATATATATGTGTGTATATTCATGTGTGTGTGTGTGTGTCATGCTAAGTCACTTCAGTCATGTTTGACTCTTTGTGACCCTATGGACCATAGCCAACCAGGCTCCTCTGTCCATGGGATTCTCTAGGCATATAGATCACAATAAACTATGGAAAATTCTGAAAGAGATGGGAATACCAGACCACCTGATCTGCCTCTTGAGAAATCTGTATGCAGGTCAGGAAGCAACAGTTAGAACTGGACATGGAACAACAGACTGGTTCCAAATAGGAAAAGGAGTACGTCAAGGCTGCATATTGTCACCATGTTTATTTAACTTCTATGCAGAGTACATCATGAGAAATGCTGGACTGGAAGAAACACAAGTTGGAATCAAGATTGCTGGGAGAAATATCAATAACCTCAGATATGCAGATGACACCACTCTTATGGCAGAAAGTGAAGAGGGGCTAAAAAGCCTCTTGATGAAAGTGAAGGTGGAGAGTGAAAAGGTTGGCTTAAAGCTCAACATTCAGAAAACGAAGATCATGGCATCTGGTCCCATCACTACATGGGAAATAGATGGGGAAACAGTGGAAACAGTGTCAGACTTTGTTTTTCTGGGCTCCAAAATCACTGCAGATGGTGATTGCAGCCATGAAATTAAAAGACGCTTACTCCTTGGAAGGAAAGTGATGACCAACCTAGATAGCATATTCAAAAGCAGAGACATTACTTTGCCAACAAAGGTTCGCCTAGTCAAGGCTATGGTCTTTCCTGTGGTCATGTATGGATGTGAGAGCTGGACTGTGAAGAAGGCTGAGCGCCGAAGAATTGATGCTTTTGAACTGTGGTGTTGGAGAAGACTCTTGAGAGTCCCTTGGACTGCAAGAAGATCCAACCAGTCCATTCTGAAGGAGATCAATCCTGGAATTTCTTTGGAAGGAATGATGCTAAAGCTGAAACTCCAGTATTTTGGCCACCTCATGTGAAGAGTTGACTCATTGGAGAAGACTCTGATGCTGGGAGGGATTGAGGGCAGGAGGAGAAGGGGACGACAGAGGATGAGATGGCTGGATGGCATCACTGACTTGATGGGTGTGAGTCTGGGTGACCTCCGGGAGCTGGTGATGGACAGGGAGGCCTGGCGTGCTGCAGTTCATGGGGTCGCAAAGAGTCAGACACAACTGAGTGACTGATCTGATCTGATCTGATATATATAAAAATAATGGAGAAGGCAATAGCAACCCACTGCAGTACTCTTGCCTGGAAAATCCCATGGATGGAGGAGCCTGGTAGGCTGCAGTCCATGGGGTCCCTAGGTGTTGGACATGACTTAGTGACTTCACTTTCACTTTCATGCATTGGAGAAGGAAATGGCAACCCACTCCAGTGTTCTTGCCTGGAGAATCCCAGGGACAGGGGAGCCTGGGGAGCTGCCGTCTATGGGGTCGCACAGAGTCGGACACAACTGACGCGACTTAGCAGCAGCAGCAGCATATATATATATATAATACATATGTATAATAAATATATATATCTGTAAAATTGCCTCCAATTCTAAAAGATTCAGTATCAACAGCCCCTTGAATGTTCAAATTTGGCTCATTCTCAAACTACAGATTCCCTAATGGAAAAGGAGCCTGTATCTCACCATCCTGACAGCCCTGCTTCAGGAAGTGAGACTCAGGACCTCAGGACCACGCTAAGTGAGTTCTATCACTGAAGTCTGGCACTGCCCAAGTAATCCCACAAGATTTTTACTCAAGATAGCTGCTGACAGAGGGAACATTTGGAAGCAGAGGACCTAGAGCCAGAAAAGCAGCCACACCCTTTTATTCTAGAGATGAGTCAAGAGGCCCTCTGACCTGCACCAGCTCGCAAAGGGCATCTACCTTCTGACTGGACCATCACCTCAGCAATAGAGCTGGTCTCAAGCTAAAGCATCTCTCTCTAGATATTGTCACAGCTGGTGATTCTGGTTCTTATACCTCCAAAACACAGAAATGTCCCAGAACCAGGGGATGCCAAGGCTCCTCAATCAACTTCTTCCCCTCACATTTCACAGAAATGAACATTGAGGCCACAGGATTCAAGTGCCGGGATGCTGAGCAACAGATCGAGAGCTAGAACTCAGGTCAGCATTCAGTCCCAGCCTCCTTCTGCACCTGCTCACTCCATACTCACCTACTGAGTGTCCCCTGCATGCCTAGTGCTGTGACCAGACTCAAAGACCCTGAGCTGAAGCCTGTCATTCTGAACAGCTGTGGTCAGGCAGAACCGAACCTGAGCAAGGCTGGCTCTGAGACAAGTCCCATTGGAACATGTGAACAGAGAAAATAATGACAAATCAAAAAAAGTAAAACCTATTCCTTAAATAGCCCAGACAATTCCTTCCAAGAGTTGAGTACCCCTTGCTCCACTTTCCATCTTTCTCCTTTCCGTATTTTTCACAGCAGCAGGTCAAACCTCATCTTTGCAGATTCCACCAACGGGCGGAGAGTGATGTTAGCTGATGAGCTGGAATTAGTTAAACTGACTCCTTGGGTGTGTAATGCACTTTACTAAATCAGAGATAATGAATTCCACAGAGAGCACACAAGGGAAGGAAAACATAAGCACACAGTCTAAACACACTTCGTTTCAAGGGGAGCCAAGGGACGATCACAGAAAGTTCATCCTTAGAAAGGGCCTGCTCGTCACAGCTTACCTGACTGACAGCAGTCTCTCCTGGCCATCTTCCCTACTCACATCTTCTTTGTCCTTTCAAACACCTTTTGGCTTTTGCCTCGCAAGGGTGAGCATCAGCTTTAGGCTGTGTGAGAAGAGAACGTTCTTACACTGGGGAGCAAGGCCTCGGTTACTGAGTAGTCATTTTCCCCAGCATTTCCTGGAGTTGTTTCCCCATGGGGGGAACTGTTTCTGCCTCAGAAATTACTGAAGAAGGAAAGAATGCTGACTGACCTCAGGAGGAACCCTTGAACTACAGACACAGTGGCTCTAATGTGTCTGCTGATCCCTTGACACCACTCCCTTAAGAAAAAAAAAAGCTAACTCTCCTCCACTTGAAAGCAGGTCACACCTGGGGGTTCATGTCTAAGGAACGGCATGGGGAGAAAGTGGTGCTGTGTGACAGCTGAGTTGTTGCTGTTGTTTGGTCATTCAGTAGAATCCAACTCTTTTGTGTGTCCATGGACTGTAGCCCAACAGGCTCCTCTGTCCAAGGGATTCTCCTGGCAAGAATACTGGAGTGGGTTTCCATGCCTTTCTCCAGGGGATCTTCCTGACCCAGGGATTGAACCCATGTCTCCTGCATCGCAGGCGGATTCTTTACCTCTGAACCACCAGGGAAGCCCCTGATTTCTGAGGGGAGGCAGTAAAAAGGATAACTTTCACCTGGCTCTGGCTGTCTTGGCTTGCTTGCTCTGGGAGAATCCAGCCACCATGCCACAAAGACCCTGTGTAAGGCCCTCCCAGCGAGAAAGTGGCCTCTCTGCAACAGCTGGCATCAACCTGCCAGCCCTGTGATGCATCATCTTGGATAGGGGCTCCTCCAGCCAAGGTCAAGACTTTTGGGGACACCAGGTGACATCCTGACAGCTTCATAAGACCCCTGATCTGCAACTACCCAGTCTGGTCACTCCTCCATTCCTGACCCAAAGAAATCATGAAAGACAAGAAAGATTTATTGTTGTGTCAAGCCACAATGTTTGAGGAGAATGTGTCACACAGCACTAGCTAACGAATACAGTAGTTGACCCGGACTCGCTCTCACCTTGGGAAGATCCCATGCCTGAGTGAAGTAGAGAATGAGAAGAGGTTGGGTGGAGAATATGAGAACAAAAAGGAGGGCGGGGAAGGGAAACAAGGCAGGGATGGAGGGCGAGAGGGAGTCAGGCAGCTCTCTCTTCCTCCTCTGGTTCCTACTTAGCTCTTCCTTTTCTGACTTTCCATCCCTCCCTTTATCTCCCCATTTGGACAGCTGGCTTCTGAAGACAGGGACAGGGCTCCTCTTTCTTCTCTGTGGCTCGCAAAGCCTGGCAGTGTCCTCCAGAAAGGCAACCAAGACTAACGGGTAAAACTGGCCGGCCAAAGATGAGTCAGTATCAGAAGGAACATTCTAAGTGAGTTTGGCAAAGAAGTTGTGACGGGACATGAGGCTTCAGACAGGGGCTCAGCGGTGGACCTTGTTTTGTGGACAGTGGTTGAAGGGCAGATTCTTAGAGGCGCCAGCAGACTATTACTGTTGCCACCACTTTGAGGCCCCAAAGAACCACATTAGTGTCTTCGGGCAACCCTCTCACGTTGCCTCTGAATTTGGCCACATGACTACCTTTGTCCAATGGGGCAAATCGTCCCTATGACGATCTCATAGGGATGTGCCCATGTTTCCCTGCCCTCTAGTGCCTGCACCCAGGACAAGACTGCATCAACTCAGTGCTTCCTTACAAGGAAGTCACAACTCCAGATCAAGTGATATTTGAAGTTTGTTTGTGAATTAAGAAAATGTAAGCCATTCCCTGATAGTTCAGTTGGTAAAGAATCCGCCTGCAATGAATCCACCTGGTTCAATTCCTGGGTCAGGAAGAGCCCCTGGAGAAGGAATAGGCTACCCACTCCAGTATCTTGGGCTTCCCTTGTGGCTCAGCTGGTAAAGAATTCGCCCACAATGTGAGAGACCTGGGTTCAGTCCCTGGGTTGGGAAGATCCCCTGGAGAAGGGAAAGGCTACCCACTCCGGTATTCTGGCCTGGAGAATTCCATGGACTATATAGTCCATGGGGCTGCAAAAAGTCAGACACGACTGAGCAACTTTCACTTTCATGCCATCCCGGACCCTCTCCCTTTCCAGAAAGAACGATCATGTCCATCTTCTAAGACCCCAGAATATAAGTAAACAGAGCTCTCCTCTCACTCAAGAGATAGAAGATATTTTGTGACATAACAATAAGAGGAAAGGAGGAGAGAGAGATGCAACTAATGACAGACATATTCACAACAATCTGTATTATGAATATATATGTATATTTATATCTCAGCAGGCCCTGCAGAGTTATAGACGAGCTAATTAAAATGCTTATGCTTTTAGCAATGATGCGTATTGAAATCACTTTATCACCATCCAAACTGAGGTTTGTTTTCAGCTATGATGCAATCCTACCTGGAGTATTCTGACCTAAATTACTTACGTGCCTAAAAATAAATTGCCGTCCCCCATTAGTATCTTTGCGGATATGTCTCAGGAGATGGAAATTTTTGGTCAGCTCATGCGGCTCCTAAGGCTTTTCTTGCATCTTCTTTGCCTAAGAGAGGGACTGGGCTCTCTATAGAGAGACTATGACTCCATAGGAGTCATAAGACTCCTATGACGGGCCAAGAGGTTGAAATAAACTGAGAGAAAGGCTAGGCCTGGTTGGATGCTCCTGAGTAAAGAATGACTACTGGTCAGACAATTGGGATCCAGATGGATAAATGTTGTGTCTGGGTTCAGTCTCCCACCCTTCTAGCTCTGTCAGGCATGAAGAGGTTGTGTGTGCCTACAAAAGATTAGCACAAGGAGGACTTTGTGAGGGGTAATGAAGCTGTTCTGAATCCTAAGTGTGGTGCTAGTCACTTGAATCTAGAGGTGTTACAATATTTAGACCCATATTTTGACCCAGACACCCAAAAAAGTCCATTTTATTGTATGCTGAGAAGTCTTTTAATTAAGAGAAAAAGATAAACAATATTCGGTCAGTTCACTAAAAAATCATTCTACCTGCAAATTTCATCTGAATCAGTCTACTTGCCTCCATCTCTATTACAAGCAGCATCTCTCTCCTGAACTTTTGCAGCAGCCTCCTCAGTAGCAGTACCTTCTTCCATGCTCGCCCCTCTAGACCACTGTTCCTGCGGCAACTAGACACTTCATGTCACTTCCAGGCTTGAAGCTCTCAAAGATTTCCCCGTGTGCTTTGGCTTAAACCCAAGACCCTCCTCTGCCTGCAGGGCTTGGCGTGATCTACTTCCCTCTGCCATTTCATCTTCAGTATCACTGGACTCACTCCACTGCTTTAAACGGCCAGGCTCAGGAACTCTTCTCCTCTGTTGGTGGGAATGTAAGTCAGTGCAACCACTATGGAAAACAGGGTGGGTGTTCCTCAAAAAACTAAAAACAGAATGACCATATGATTCACCAGTCCTACTCCTGGGCATATATCCAGACAAAACTATAATTCAAAAAGGTACATGCACCCCTGTGTTCAGAGCAGCACTATTCACAACAGGCAAGACATGGGAACAATCTAAAGGTCCATCAACAGAGGAATGGATAAAGAAGATGTGGTGCACACAGACAATGGAATACTACTCAGGCACAAAAAAGTGAAAATATGCCATACATAGCAACATGCATGGACCTAGAGATGATTGTACTAAGACACACAAAACAGAAATAGACCCACAGACGTATGAAGCAAACTTATGGAAAAGGATATATACATACATATATATATATATATATATGCCTATGTTAGTTGCTGGGTTGCCCCACGGGCATGGCTTAATTTTATTGAATTAGTTGGTGATGGACAGGGAGGCCTGGCGTGCTGCACTTCATGGGGTCGCAAAGAGTCGGACATGACTGAGCGACTGATCTGATCTGATGTTAGTTGCTCAGTCATGTCTGACTCTTTGTGACCCCATGGTCTGTAGCCCACTATGCTTCTCTGTTCATGGAATTCTCCAGGCAAGAATACTGGAGTGGGTTGCCATTCCCTTCCCCATATATATGTGTGTGTGTGTGTGTGTGTGTGTGCGTGTATCACTTTGTTGTATACCTGGAACTAACACAACATTGTAAATCAACAATATTGAGATACAAATAAATAGAAAATAAAAGATATTTACTCTATTAAGTGGGCTTCCCAGGTGGCTCAGTGGGTAAAGAATCCACCTGCAATGCAGGAGATGCAGGTTGGGTCTCTGGGTTGGGAAGATCCACTGGCGGAGGGCATGGCAACCCACTCCAATATTCTTGCCTAGAGAATCCCATGGACAGAGGGGCCTTGTGGGTCGCAAAGGGCTGGACACAACTGAAGCAACTGAGCCCGTATGCACTACATTAAGTATTAGGTGCTTACCTTACCAAATCCCAGAAGTGCTGGTGAAACAGAAGATGCAGGCCTACCACAACACTGCTGAGTTCACCACGCAAGAGTGACCCAGAGGCCAGGAAGCTGTTCCCCTCATGGCTCCCGCCACAATGCCCAGAGAGACCCAGAAGCTGAGGGCTACACGTGGCACTGCTGAGGCCCACGGCCGCTGGTGCCCCCAGGCATGCGCAGTTTTATGACCTTATTTGCCAGGAGGAAAACGAACTCTGAATCACTTCCACCTTCTAGTTTTCCACAAGTGCATCTAATCAGCAGAACCTAATTGGTTCACAGAACCAACTGGCTCCAAGAGTCTTGGGAATGGGGGTAGGAACCTTCCAACCTCTACATCTGGCAAGAAAGTAAAGTGTCAGTTGAGAGAACCAAATCCACCCTACTGACTACAGTTTCCACCCCTTCAGCACTCCAAATACACCTGACACATACGTAAGCTTCCAACAGCAACAATGTCCAACACAAGCAGCTATCTCTCATACAAACAGGTGCATCTCACCTTGCCCCAGAAGGGAGGAGCCAAAGCCCGGTCCATCACTGAGCCACCTTCAACTATGCTTCAGTCCTGCCAGGTTCCTACCTTGGGTTAAACTGTAACCTGAGGATTAAACCGTGTGGTTCACTACCAGCAAAACATCTTAGGACAGTAAAGGAAAGACAATGGCTAAAAAGTAAATACACGCAAAGCAGGGCAAGCAAGAAAATAGAAGGAGCTGCTATACTCCTTGTTTCTGTCACTGGTCATGAGGCCAGGGATGGACTTTTAACTTTCCTACACCAACTATTCCATATTACTGTAACTCTTCTCTAGCTCAGTTGCTTTAGCTGGTGAGATTGCTCTACTGCAATATACATATATATTTCAGGGAAGCTCATATGGGCTTCCCTGGTCACTCAGATAGTAAAAAATACACCTGCAATGCGGGAGACGTGGGTTCAACCCCTGGGTTAGGACAATTCCCTGGAGAAGGGAACGGCTACCCACTCCAGTATTCTGGCCTGGAGAATTCCACGGACAGAGGAGCCTGGCAGGCTATAGTCCATGGGGTCGCAAAGAGTTGGACACCACTGAGGGACTTTCACATACACACACACACACACGGGCTTCCCAGGTGACTCGGTGGTAAAGAACCCACCTGCCAGTGCAGGAGATGGGTTTCAGTCCCTGAGTGGGGAAGATTCCCTGGAGAAAGAAATGGCAACCCACTCCAGTATTCTTGCCTAGGAAATCCCATGGACAGAGGACCCTGGTGAGCTACAGTCCAAGGGGTCACAAAGAGTCTGATAGGACTGAGTAAATGATCACACACAAATACACACACATACACACGTGTATATATAGATACACATGAATACACATGCACAGAAGAGTGTGTGTGTGCATGTGTGTGTGTATAAATTTATATATGTAGATAGGTAGATTTAGTCCATAGGGTCACAAAGAGTCAGACACAACTTCGTGACCAAACAACAACAATAGATTCACACATTTTCCCCTTTCTCTGTTGTGTACGCATTTCAGTGTATTGATCAACCTCTGGACCACAGGATCCCAAGGCCCCAGAGGAGCATCATGTTTACAGACACTCTTCCTGACACATGACTGCATCCCCTGGACAAAACGGGTCAATCGCCCAGCCAGGCCATCTGCCCCATCACCAAAAGACTGAGGACAGGACAGAACAAACCCACCCTCTCCAGCCTCAGGATGAGGGGCTGAAGGGAGAAGTCAGGGAAACCCTGGAAACAGCTCCTCTGCCTCAGAGTACTTCCCCTACAACCGTCTTCAACATCTGAAATTCCAGCATGAGGAAACAGTTACTTTTTCAGCCTTTCTGAACTTTCATAAACTTCCTAACAGTAACAGCTTCTAAAAAGGAGCTGTTTGGGAAACTTTTCTGGTGGTCCAGTGGCTAAGACTCAGCACTTCCAATGCAGGGAGCTGGATTCAATCCCTACTCACAGCACTAGATCCCATATGCTTCAACTAAGAGTTTGCAGTCTACAGCTAAAGATCCTGGTGCAGTGAAATAAATAAATAGCTTTAAAAGAAAAAGAAGAAGAAGAAGAAGCTGCTTTGTTGCCACATGACTCTTTTACCCCAAAATTAAAAACTGCAAAATGGGCAGGTCAGAAACTCAGGAATGACTTTGCACTGTTAAATAGAAAAGTAGACGGTAGCTTCATGCCCCTTGGGGCAGAAACCAACGAGTGGAGTAACACTGAGAGCAGAAGAGAAATCCATCCCTTTATTTCCTTGGAGACAGCAGCACAGAAGCCTGGAATTAAAGGTGACAAGCCCAGATGTCAGATGGCAGATTAGCTTTGTTTGAGGGATCCAAGAAGACTAAGGGATTCACCCAGAGTGACAGTCCACGGGCAGTGGCTGGTACCAAATGCCATCTAGAGCTCTCGCTATCTTGAAAGCAGACTCCAGGGAAAGACCTACAGCAGGCAGCCTGAACATCAATAACGGCCACAGTCATAGGTTATAGTGAGCTGGGTCCTCTGTGAGTCCCTCGTGTTTGGAAAGCTTAGCGTTCAGCCAGAATGTGATCAGAAACTCCAATTCCACTCCAAGTCTCTTCTCAAACTAGTCCTAATAACCTTGGAAGTTTACACCGTTATTAAGACTTCGTTTGGCAGTTGTAATTCACTGACATCGCTTAGTATGGGAAAGGTGACAGGCCTTGTCAAGTGACCCATATATCAGAGAGAGGGAGTCTGGACAGAATAGCATTGACATATACAGACTGCTGCTGCTAAGTCGCTTCAGTCGTGTCCGACTCTGTGCGACCCCATAGACGGCAGCCCACCAGGCTCCCCCGTCCCCGGGATTCTCCAGGCAAGAACACTGGAGTGGGCTGCTATTTCCTTCTCCAGTGTATGAAAGTGAAAAGTAAAAGTGAAGTCGCTCAGTCGTGTTCAACTCTAGGGACCCCATGGACTGCAGCCTAGCAGGCTCCTCTGTTCATCAGATTTTCTAGGCAAAAGTACTGCAGTGGGGTGCCACTGCCTTCTCCAATATACAGACTACCGTTTGTAAAATAGACAGCTAGTGGGAAGCTGCTGTCTCACACAGGGAGCTCAGCTCGGTGTTCTGTGAGGACCCAGAGGAGTGTGACGGGGAGAGGGCGGGAGGTTCCAGAGGGAGGGGATCTGTGTATATTTACGGCTGATTCACACTGTTGTACAGCAGAAAGTAACGCAACATTGTAAAACAATCACCCCTGATTTTTAAAAAGGAAAAAATATGTAAGGAACCTGGACCAACAGCTTACCTTTCTCCCTCGATCCCTTGCCCAGGTGTTCTGCCAAGGGAAATGGAGCCTGTTCTAAAAAGGCTCCTACAAAGAGCCTCACGACTCCTACAAAGCCTTCCTGTTTGGTAACCTCAGTCGGCCCAGATTGCAGTCAACTCTGTGCCCTAAGTCAGCCCGATAATTTAAGACTTGTAACACCCCCCACACCCCGATTATAATGTGCAGAGAAGGCCTGCCTGATTCTCTACAAGTACCCAGCCACCTCCCCGTTTCCATAATTCTGTTTTACTGAAGTATCCACCCCAATTCCCTGTGCTCCTCCCCCTTGAAATAGACTCAAGGCTTCTCTCTTCTAGAAATACAAATCTGACCCTTTAAGAAACATAACACAGGAGAGGACCCATACTCACATCCAGTTTACTTCTTACCTTTGGCAAAGTTAACAGGAAAAGCAGTCCAAGGCAACAAATTAGGCCACTACTTAATGGCCTGGAATTCCAATTAAATCAAGGAGCTTTATGAGGCTGCCTGACAGTGGGGAGGAGTGTCTGACCTAATCTCAGAGCCCAGAAAGGCCACCTGAAAAGGGAAAGCAATTGCCCATCAGATTTGCCGTGGGTGGAAGAAAGCCGTAAACTACAGGGAGACCGGGCTCGTTAAAATGGTAATGCTCCTGTCTCTACCATGAAAGCACTCCCCGGACACCTCCAGAAATGACATTTGGAACGCATTTGGAACGCTCAAAGAACCGAGAATTTCCTCCCCTCATCCAATCTAACTATTGTCACTTTATGTATTGCTGTGCAACGAGGCCATTAAATTCGGACTCATCACTGCGGAGTGCAGGCCGTGATTCACAGACACCTGCAGGCCGGCCGAAGACCTGGAATCTCAGCTCAGATGGCTCAATGGGGATGTCAGGGCACTGTCAACAGACCTTATCCTCACTGACACCCTGCACTTCATTTGAAATGTCCTAAAACACTACCACCTCCAGGAAACCACACTATGTGTATTTAGAGGGGAGGAGACAGGGCAAGACATCAGGCCCAAGAAGAAAACGCAGGATGAGTCAGTGAGCGTACACAAGAGAACCTGTAGTATCTAAAGGCATCATATTCCCCCACAGTGACCCATCATCTGACCAGTATTCAAAGTCAGAATCTCGACTGTCATCCTTGCAAGCTAAGTCACTCCAGTTATGTTCAACTCTTTGCGACCCCATGGACTATAGCCCACCAGGCTCCTCTGTCCATGGGATTCTCCAGGCAAGAATACTGGAGAGGGTTGTCAGGCCCTCTTTCAGGGTATCTTCCTGACCCAGGGATCGAACCCACGTCTCTTATATCTCCTGCACTGGCAGGCACATTCTTTACCACTAGTGCATTTGGAAATCATTCTTGATTTTGCCAAAGTCATCTTTTGTTCATTCATTCTGGTGTCTCCAGATCACCCATCACTCTCCAGGCACTGGGCTGAGGGCTGGAGATGCCACAGTGAGCATGCCCACTGGTTGTGTCCACGGGTTCTGGTGATATCTGCCTTAGCTGGGGCGCTCTAGAATCAGATTCTCAGATAAGGAATTGCAAGCAGATGTTTCATTGGGAAGATCTCTTGGGAGATACATCTAAAGGGAGGGAAGATGACAGGATTGGGCAGAGAGACAAGCTTGGCATCCAAGCAAGTTGAAATGAGGCCTCAGCTGACCCTACACAGGGCTCTGGAGCTCCAATGGCCCTTCAGTGTTGTCCCGAGTTGAAGTCTTTGTATCCCCCATCAGCCAATCCACCAGTGGATGCCTAGGGCAGGGTGTAAGCTGGGGACAACAGTTCCCAAGGTCGCGGAGGGTAATTCTGGAGGACACAGTGGTAGCCATAGACACCGGATATTCCCAACAGCTGTGTCAGCATGATGAGCGGTCACGGGTAAAGCCCCTCGGTAGCTCCCACCCATCTGTCTACGGCCAACTTGAGCCCAGTCCCTGTTGGCCTTTAGGATGTCTTGTCTCAAACTCCTTGCTCTTCTCTGCCTTCCATCTGGTGACCTTCCAGTCTTGTCCCTTAAAGCATCCTAAATACCTAAATCATCTCTGGAATAACAGCTGAGTTCCCGGCTGGAGACCGTGGAGGTCTTCAGACATAATAAGGAAGGACTTCAAAATCTCGGTAAGAATATTTTTCCTCTTTTCATTTTAATAATACCTACAATTTTTAATGTCATTACCTTCTGGATCATCTGGATTTCCACTTTAAACCCAAGTGCTACCTTGAAATTTTAGTGCCCACATGTGCACTTGTTAACAATCATGTGAGCTCCGGGTAGCAGGAGTTTAATTTCCCCAGGCTAATGTGGGACAGTTCAGAGACAAACAGGGAATAAATGATGCCTCAGGGCCAAATGAAGTTTGAATTACTTCACAGACCTGTCCAAATTAAGCTTCCAGACTGCTTAAGTCAAGAAGAATGGTGAGCTCTGGAGTCATTTCTAACATACAGTACAAGTAGGTCAAGTTCAAAGCACTCTACTGATGCAAGCGTCACTGTCACGTTGAGAGCGGCAATTTTGCTTTTCCCCAAAACAACTCGATCTGACAAATGGAGCTCACTTTTTATTTTCTGTTTAGATTGCAGTTTTATTTTAATACAATTTACAAATTTTCTTTGGTTTCATAGTTGTGTAAGACTTATAAATATGACTCTAAGCCTGGTTTCAGGGTTGTATATATTTAGGCTAAATTACAATGAAATCATTTGTCAACACTGAGAGATTGCGAGAATTTTTTATCCAAAAGATAGTTAGTTCAGTTCACTTCAGTCGCTCAGTCGTATCCGACTCTTTACAACCCCATGAATCGCAGCACGCCAGGCCTTCCTGTCCATCACCATCTCTCGGAGTTCACTCAAACTCACGTCCATCGAGTCGGTGATGCCATCCAACCATCTCATCCTCTGTCATCCCCTTTTCCTCCTGCCCCCAACCCCTCCCAGCATCAGAGTCTTTTACAATGAGTCAACTCATCGCATGAGGTGGCCAAAGTACTGGAGTTTCAGCTTTAGCATCATTCCTTTCAAAGAACACCCAGGTCTGATCTCCTTTAGAATGGACTGGTTGGATCTCCTTGCAGTCCAAGGGACTCTCAAGAGTCTTCTCCAACACCACAGTTCAAAAGCATCAATTCTTCGGCACTCAGCTTTCTTCACAGTCCAACTCTCACATCCATACATGACCACTGGAAAAACCATAGCCTTGACTAGACGGACCTTTGTTGGCAAAGTAATGTCTCTGCTTTTCAATATGCTATCTAGGTTGGTCATAACTTTTCTTCCAAGGAGTAAGCGTCTTTTAATTTGATGGCTGCAGTCACAATCTGCAGTGATTTTGTAGCCCAAAAATATAAAGTCTGATACTGTTTCCACTGTTTCCCCATCTATTTCCCATGAAGTGATGGGACCGGATGCCATGATCTTCGTTTTCTGAATGTTGAGCTTGAAGCCAACTTTTTCACTCTCCACTTTCACTTTCATCAAGAGGCTTTTTAGTTCCTCTTCACTTTCTGCCATAAGGGTGGTGTCATCTGCATATCTGAGGTTATTGATATTTCTCCTGGAAATCTTGATTCCAACTTGTGCTTCTTCCAGCCCAGTGTTTCTCATGATGTACTCTGCATATAAGTTAAATAAGCAGGGTGACAATATACAGCCTTGATGGACTCCTTTTCCTGTTTGAAACCAGTCTGTTGTTCCATGTCCAGTTCTGACTGTTGTTTCCTGACCTGAATACAAGTTTCTCAAGAGTCAGGTCAGGTCGTCTGGTATTCCCATCTCTTTCAGAATTTTCCACAGTTTACTGTGATCCACACAGTCAAAGGCTTTGGCATAGTCAATAAAGCAGAACTAGATGTTTTTCTGGAAGTCTCTTGCTTTTTTGATGATCCAGCGGATGTTGGCAATTTAGGGGTATCATAAATTATTCGGGTGAAAAACATAGATCTAAACCCTTGCATGTGGCCTTCATGGTCTGGTCCCAGTTTTCCTATCCAACCTCCTCCTCACACTGCTTCCAGTCAACAGAAGTTAGGAAAGTGTCATGTGAAGTCTAAACTGACTGGTGGGACTTCCCTGGTGGTCCAGTGGCTAAGACTCAGTACTTCCAATTCTGGGGGCCCCAGTTCAAGCCCTGCTCAGGGAACTGGATCACACATGCCTCTCCCAAGACCCTGTGTAGACCAGTAAAGAAATATTTTTTCTGTAAAATTAAACTGACCGGAGCCACTTTTGCCTTCCGGTGGGACAGGGAGCTGCATTTTTGGTAAAGTAAGGAATTAGGCATTTGTTCTGCTCCATCTCATTTACAGAAACTAAGACTGGAACAAAAATGGAAAGGTTAACATTTCAAAATCCCACCTACATCTTTCTGTGCTTCTACTGGGTGAAGATCTGAGCATACATTCCATTGGGTTGTGCTTAGTAAGTGGGTTTCCATAAGGACAAACAGAAACTCCAAAAGACCACAGACTCTAACAAATAATTCATGATAATAAGTATATTATCAACATGTAGGAAAACCACACTGATATAACCAGATTCAACATGCACATGCAGAAGCAACTTTCTTCCTTGCCTCCCTTTGGTGGTTTACTCGCTAGGTCGTATCCAATTCTTGAGATCCCATGGACTGTAGCCCACCAGTCTCCTCTGTCCATGGGATTTCCCAGGTAAGAATACTAGAGTGGGTTGCCATTTCCTTCTCCAGGGGATCTTTCCAACCCAGGAATTGAACCCAGGTCTCCTGCATTGCAGGTAGATTCATTACCGAGTGAGCTAGCAGGGGAGCCCCTGCCTCCCTTTAAAGTCACTCAAAGATGAGCTGTTCCTCTAATAAGGAGAGAAGGGTGCCAAGTGGCTGACTAATGCTCAAAAACTACTCTCTCACGGACTTCTTCCATAGGTTTCAAGGGAGTTTCCACTCTAGGACACTAGATTGCTTCTCTTACTGGAGGCAGCACTGCTTTTCCTCCTTCCTCCACCTCTGGGCACAAGGCAGTCGGTCCACACCCTGCCCAAGGCTCCTCAACCCTTCCATGAACCCATTCATCCTCTTGAGTGAACTCCAAAATTCTACTACCCCATCAAGGCAACTTTAATGACCACTGACATTGATGGAGAAGTGCTATTTCCCAATACCACAATCTTTCTTCCCTCCAATGCCAGCCAGGCTGCTCCACCTACCTCTCTTGTGTTGCCCTTTCAGGCTGAGTCAGCCACCAGTCCACTGGGGACCCTAAATTCCAAAGAATACATGGCAAGCCTCCAAGGGGTCTCCTTCAATTACCTCTCAGTACACATAAGCATTGTTTCCCATCCCCCAACAGAGACATAGTGGGGAAATGCCAGAGCACTCCATCACCTTTCTTCAAAGACATTCTCTCATTTAGCCTTTTCAAACTCAATTGCATTTTATCCTTGAGTTGGAGGTTGATTAAGGATCACAACACTAGTTCCCAATTACCTCTTCACAACCCTACTGAGGTGGTCTAGCACCTCACTTTAGAAAGGAGGTGTAGCATCTATTATTTCTGTGCCTAGATTTTTGCCGCCTCTATGGAAACTAAGAAAGAAAGAGTCCTATTTTAACACCCTGTTAACAGAAGTGTAAATTCTACAAAATCTGGGTATAAATGGAGTAACAGAAGGCTGTCCTCTATAATTAAACAGACGATGATTTCAGAAGGCTTAAGATCCCTTTCTTTAACTCAAGATGAAAACTATGTCTCTATGTGGCCATGAGACTCTGCCAGAAACTGTCAGCATACGGATCCCTTCAGATCATCTAGAAAGAGAAAAATCTACTAAAATGATGGTGGTATAAGGGAAGGAAAGGAGATCATTTGAGCATAAGGTAATTTCCTGCTGGGCTGAGAAGGCGGCAAGAAGTATGGCACAGAAGCGACAAGAGCTCAATACACGAGCAGCACTTCTACACACAGAGTGGCTTCTAATGATGCACAAAACAGCGGAGAGAGATTGATAGCTCAATCTGGGAAGACAGAAAGCAAAACAGGCCTGGAGAAGCATGTTCATAACAGTCCTAGAAAAACGAGTCTGAACAACAGCTGTTCCTCTGCACAAAATAATAAAATAAAGAACTGAAGTTTACATAATATCAAACACACAACTACACCCAAAGGGATAAATGAGACCTCTGACTTCCCTGAAATATTCATCTGAGCTGCAAATATGTTCATTAATTAAATTTTTCACAATTCCTAAGTACTACCATTTTGGGTTTTTGAAAGGACAAATTTCTATGGAGTCAGGGTCTACACTTAAAGTTGTATAACAGAAGCAAAGGACATTTAACTGTATTTTTCCTATTTTGATAGATTTTTGTCCATTGAAATTACAATGAACTATTGATATTTCTTTTCTGTAGAAGATGCTTCTGGTCCCCCATTTCTTCTTGTTTCCAAGAAGAGACAACTGTCTAGCTAAATGTTTATGCTGGTCCTCCATCAAAGAATCAAAAAAGCTAGAAAGAACCTAGCAGCTCAGCTCCTGTCATCTTGAAATCACATTATGACATCATTTCATAAGTCACAGAGCAGGTGACTTATCCAGGGACATGACATATTTGCTTCCAAAGTATTTTCTGAAAAGTGAGGCAAGCTTCAAACAGAGACTTCATCTCCTCATGTGTTTCCATGATGACAGCAGTAAGAGAAAGGAAGATGGAGAGCCATACACTGGCTCTGAAAACGTGTGCCCAGAAGGGATGCATGTCTCCTCACATTTCATTGGCCAAAACAAGTCACACGGCCATGTCAACTTTAGAGGGAGCGGGAAAGTCCAATAGTACCTTGTGCCCTTCTTGGAAGGTCCTCTGCAATGAAAGAGATGCTGAATTTCACCTTATTACTCTCAAGTGTGGTAGTAAGTTCTGCTGGCAGAGGGCTCAAAGACTTCTCCAGCCTTGAGCCAATGATCTCTCCTTATCCTTCACTCCTTCTCCTAAGCCCAATTTAAATCCACTCATCAAAATGTCTTCCTTGTTATATTCAACCCAAAGTGGTTTCGGAAGCCTCTAAACTCCTACCCAGAGTATATGCTGTGGATACATTCACCAGGGTGCTTCTGCAAAAGACCTCATTTGGGTGTGTATGTCCATTGCCCAATTAAACAGAAGCCTCCTTAAGGGCAAGATGCCTTCTTATGCCTAAGCAAGCCATCCAGTGAACAGAGACAGTAAGTCACAGAGGGATATCTGTGAGAGACTCCTTGGAAGCACCCAATTCACATGTAACACAGGCAATCATAGTATTAGACCAAAGTTTCAATCAAGTACATTATGCACAAAATTAACAGCCATCAAGACCACAGAGGTTGCAATTGCCCTCAATCACACATGTAAACTGAACTTCAGGACCACATGGAATTAACCACAACCCCTTCACTCTGAGAACAGATCACTCCCTGCAAGATCACTGAATCAGCTTGAGATGGACCTGGTGAAGTTGGGTTTCCTAAAAGCAAAGACCAAGGCTGGGATTTGTGTGCAAGTGACTTATGGTGGAAGTCTATAAGGAACTCCCAGAATAAAACTACAAGGGAGCAAGAGGAGAAAGATAAGGCAGAAACTAAGTAAAATTGAGAGTTTCAGATGAAATCTATCCTTAACTCCATCCCACAGGGAGCTCTGGAACACAAATTGGACCCCAGAGGCTGCCCTACCTTGAGGCAAGAGAAAGGGATTTTGGAAACTCCCACCCACCCAAACCCAAGTCAGTCTTCACTCTCTGCTGCTCCAAAGTAAGGGGGGAGGATATGATTTCAAGGCATCTCCAGGTGAGGTTGCTCTACTCATCTGGGAGCAGTCCTCAGGTTAGCAGCTGAAGATGGGCAAACAAAACTGATAAAAATGTAACCCAGCGAATCTGGAAAGAGACCATTACCATAGTCTGAGTCCTAAAAACCAGACTACACATAGAGAGGCTTGAGCATTATCCTTCACCTTCAGATGATGAGTAGGGACTCCTCCAAGGATGAGTAAGGACCCAGCTGTCAGCTGAGTATAGTATGCAGCTACATCACTCTCTTGTAGAAAGATTCTCAGTAAGTTCGTGCATTAAGGGTGTCCCTGGGGACTTTCCGGGTGGTCCAATGCTTAAGAATCCACCTTACAATGCCGGAGGTGAGGGTTGGATCCCTGGCCAGGGAACCTAGATCCCACATGCCATGGGGCAATTAAGCCCATGTGTCACCACAACTAGAGAGAAACCCACGCACAACAAGGAAAGATCCCACATGTGGCAACTAAGACCCAATACAGTCAAAAATAAAAAAAAAAAATTTTTAAAAGAGAGAGTCACTAATTTGAAATCACTGAGTCAGACAGACTCACCACTCTGCTCTCTTTCTCTTCAGACAACCACAGCCAGCTGAGGTCATTCTGATCCTGATAGTCCAGCCTGATTGCTAAGATGACAGGAGAGGGCTTTTGATGGGGTATTCAGTGAAAAGTGGGATGAATCTGCCTTTGGGTGGCCACAGAGGACTAGCCTCCATTGTGAGGCTGTGCTGAGGGATGGTATTTTGAGAGGATGCCTGGAATTGATACCTCACAAGGCTTATTCTGAAGGGATGATTTATACATCACAAGACAAAGAGGATCTGTATTCAAGAAAATGGATTCTTTTCCTGAACGGCTCTGAAGCAGATGGATGGCTTCTTGTAAACTGCAGTTCTGTGTCTGTGAGCTGAGTGTCTCCAGAAAATTACTAAGGTAATGTGGCTTGTGGGACCCACTACAGCATCCCTGCCACTACCCATCCTGTGTGTGGGTGTGGGTGTGTGTGTGTGTGTGCATGTGTGCACATGCTTGTACACACACACCATATGTAAAAGTGGCCACATACCAGTTACCTAACCAGGCTGCCCTCTACTGCATAGCTCTACAGAGAAAAAATACTATTAACCAAACTACATATGCATGTAAATTGATGATACTAACAAAGGAAATGTTTGACTTACTACACAGTTTTCATTGTTATTGTAGACATACATAGCTGTGTTAGATTCCCACATGATCTTGACACCAGCTTTCATGTCCATGTGATGAAAAACATCCCAGCGTCACAGATTTGACAAAAATCGAGTAAGGGGAAGGTTTATCATTGCTATTAGGGCCTCAGTCCCTGACCACTGGGGTGGCTGGAAGGTTAGAGAAGAAATAAATAGGATCATAGACAGTGAAAAAATTTCCAGGAGAAGTGAGACAACTTCCACTGAGAAATCTAGGAGGTTACCTAAGGGGTTCTAGAAACCATGGCACCAGCCTTGAGAAAACAAGAACTATAATCCCCTTTTGTTGAGGGGAACTAGCTATGGGGTCCTCAATTTCATTCCATCCTCAGGGTGATTCTCATTCAGTGTGGTGTTGGTAAGCCAGGTCAGGAGAAGGGGGAAAGCTCTGATGTGTGGTATTTGCTGACTGCTGCTGCTACTGCTAAGTCGCTTCAGTCGTGTCCGACTCTGTGCGACCCCATAGACAGAAGCCCACCAGGCTCCCCCGTCCCTGGGATTCTCCAGGCAAGAATACTGGAGTGGGTTGCCATTTCCTTCTCCAATGAATGAAAGTGAAAAGTGAAAGTGAAGTCGCTCAGTCGTGTCCGACTCTTAGCGACCCCATGGACTGGAGCCCACCAGGCTCCTCCATCCATGGGATTCTCCAGGCAAAAGTACTGGGGTGGGGTGCCATTGCCTTCCCCGATTTGACTAATATGGTATAAATACTCTGATTGTGGCCAGTTAGAAGCTACTAGTGTGATATCACCAGACAAGAAATTGGAAAGAAATGCACACGATCAGTTCTCACCAACCAGAATCAGCTAGCTCTAGATCAGCACAAGGAGAAACACAGAGGTGAAGTGTTGGACTGTGCAAAAGCATCTGTTTCTGCCTTTGCATCTTCCACCTACAGACATGAGCATCACCCAAGAAAACACCTTTGAGTTACTCTCCCTGAGTACACAAAAGTTGGATCACTGCAGGTGTGAAGCCTTGTAAGATACAAGGAATGCACCAAGCCCATTTTTGTCCATCATAGGAAAGAGTTCTTTGGGTTTCGTATTATCAAATCCTGTATAATTCACATGCCTACCACAGTGCTTTGCCCACGTTGACCACTCACTGATGATTACTGAGGGAATAGTTTGGTGAGCCTTTTTTCCAAATGTCTCACTAAGTCTGATCACCCGAATCCAGCCTTCCCAGACCTGAGGATTTTTCCCCCAAGTTATTAATATATGCAAAGTTAAAGATATTGACATTTGGAAGGGACAATAAATCCAGCAAATAATCTTTTCTTCTGTCCCTCTAATAAGTGGGGGAATTTTTGTTTGTTTAATCAAACTGTGGACTGTGGACTGCAGCCCGCCAGGCTCCTCTGTCCATGGAATTTGCCAGGCAAGAATACTGGAGTGGGTTGCCATTTCCTTCTCCAGGAGATCTTCCTATCCCAGGAATTGAACCTGCATCTCCTGCATTGGCAGGCAGATTCTTTAACACTGAGCCACCAGGGGAAAACTATCGCAAAGATTAGCACTTTGTATTCTGATTTATAAGAAAAAAGAGAACAGGCCAGCTTGTTTTTCATTTAAGTCATTTATATCTGTCACCTCCACTTACATCAAAGTTCAGTGATACTCTATAAAAGCTGCTTTTGAAAACTCATCAGTCACAAACTGAAGCAAAACTACATTAGGCTCTAAACATGCCATCTAAGACCTCTATGGATCTCTTTCTGTGGTTTTCCGAGTAAGACTAGTAGAAACTTTGAGTGTTTCCCAGGAAAGAGCAACTAGGGATACATTATCACATCATCACAGGAGTAAAGTTAAGAGATAAAGATGTCTTACATAAGATGTCTTTTAAGCAGGAAACAATCCATCTGGGGTCAAACCAAAATGGGAATAGTTTCTTTTTAGTTTGCAATAATCTCAAAGAAGGGGGAGGTTTCGCCTGTCCTTGTATAATGTCATGATCCTTTATGATATCCAAAATATGTTGGAATAGCCACCTGCAGGCATGCTGAGAGCAATTCTAGCAGAATTTAGTCTAACTCAAGTAACTTTTTAAAAGAAAAATCCATCTCAACATAGTGTCAAATACTTTGCTGAAATGTTCTGCTCAACGAACCTGCCTTTTCTCCACCTCGCTCCTATGTGTTACCAAATATTCAATATATTAAATTTATTTTCCCTTCACCCATTGATTTTATAAATCCATCATTGAGAGGCTATCAGGTTTGGGGGGCAAGATTCTTTGTTTTCAGCTCTCAGCTTGCCTGTTGCTGATGATTTCATTTTCCTCCATACGACTCCAGATTTTTTTTCTCCTGGTATTTGCTCTATTCTTTTACAAGGAAATTTAAATCCATTCAAGAGATATTCACTTTCAGTTTGCAGTATCTTTGCCATTTTTCAAAATCTGTCATTATACCTTTAAGCATCTTCACTTCATGACCACTTCACCATGATTGTAGGAGTAGATGAGCCAGACCTAGAAAAACTCAATGCCCTAGTTTATACCTTTTTGGACATAACCACAGAACTTTGCTTTGTTAGGGTTTTTGTTGTTGTTCTTTTGTTTTACTGGTTTTCATTGATGTTCTTAGGGGAAGGAGTTTTCCATGGATGGAAATTCCCTCTCTGTCTTTTTTCACACAATATGAATCCTCAGTGTTTGGACATTCTAATACATTCATTTATTTCATTTCCCCCTTTTTCATATATTTCTTTCTTTTCTTAATTTTCCTTGAGGAGGAAGAGGGAAAACTCACCAGAATTCTGATTTTCATGGGGTTTGGAATTACTTACCTGGGTTCAGATCTCAGCTTTACCACCTAGCAGCTGAATAACCTCTGATAGGTTACTGACCTCTCAAAGCACTGTTGTTGCCTGGAGCACAGATAGGGCACCTTCACGTCCCCCTACCCAGGATCATTTGAGATTATATGAGTTAGCCCACGTGGAAGCCCTTGGAAACCTAGCCCTAATTCTATCTTACCCTCTCTTAATTTTCTTTAATTTTCTATTCCCTCAGTTGTACACAACTCCATCTCATCCCCAAATCCTTACTCCAAGTCAGCAAAGAATCCTTCTAGAAACCTCCAGAAAACTTTTATCTAGCCACCACCTCTCCAGCCTGTCTGCCACCCAAACAGCATCTCAGTGAGATCTGAAGCCCACCAAACACCAGAAATTTCTCAGTGATCTCATCAACTGAAGAACATGTCTGTAACCCAGGACTGTGAAAAGAGATGGGACAGGGATTTTCCTAAAAGACCCTGATTCTGACCTACTGTATAGGTCATGGAACTCTGCTCAACGTTGTGGTAGCCTGGATGGAAGGCTCCCTTGGGGCAGAATGGATACATGTATACAGGCAGCTGAGTCCCTTCACTGTTCACCTGAAACTATCAGAACGTTGTTAATCAGCTCTGTTCTGGTTATTCAGTCGCCAAGTCACGTCTGACTGTGCAGCCCCATGAACTGCAGCATGCCAGGCTTCCCTGTCCTCCACTATCTCCCTGAGTTTGTTCAAACTCATGTCCACTGAGTTGGTGATGCCATCCAACCATCTCATCCTATGCCACCCCCTTCTCCTCCTGCCCTCAGTCTTTCCCAGTATCAGGGTCTTTTCCAATAAGTTGGCTCTTCGCATCAGGTGTCTATATCCCAATACAAAATAAAAAGTTAAAAATAAAATAGCATCAATAGAAAAAAAGAAAATTTTTAAAATGCATTTAAAAAGGCCCTTGTTCTGTCCTCTCGAGTCTTTAGTGCCCTAATCAATCTGTTTGGGCCTTGAGTCATCATTGACAAATTGCCTTGCATGAGAGAATCCTCTTTGTCTTTGTTCTATTTTGTTCTTTCAAGAAAATTCAGTCTTGATTCCTTGTTGAAAAAAAAGTTCTTGCTTCTTTTTTGACCCCATTCTCCATCTTTGAGCAAATACAACCAGGAACCCATTTTTTACCATAATGAATGTTCATAGTTCTGCAGAGATAGTGGGGTTTTTTAAGCTCCATGATTATTCCCACACTTCCAATTAACTCTTTATCTTTTCGCTCTAAAGTTCAGATGATTTCCCTAAGGACTGATTCTTCTCACTCTGGAACATATACTTGCTGTCTTTAGTGCTTATTATTTATAATCCTCATCTGCTTCCCTAGTTGATGAGTAACAAAATCACTATGGAAGATCTTCTGGTCAAGAAACATCTTAAAATATACTCACGCGGCCCTGAGAATTATGATTTGGAGATGAGATCATGATAGCTACAGTGAGGAATTAATTGAGGAGGGCAGCTAAGGTTACTAAGTTAGGCAGATGTTACCCAACTCATCCCAGCTTGGAAAGAAATATATCATCATCCTCTGTCAAATGACTATTCACTGTATCATAGTGAATAGCGCATGTAAAAATACAGCCTGCGTTGTATTTTACACGCACTATCTCATTCTATCCTTAGAGAAACTTTATGATCTAATGATTACTACTAGAAGATGTTTACAGATAAGGAAACTAAAGCTTTAAAAGGCAAAATATTGGGACTTCCCTGGTGATCTAGTGGCTAACACTATGCGCTCTCAATGCAGGGGGGCCTGGATTCAATCCCTGATCAGGGAAGAGATTCCACACGTCATAACTACGATCTGGTACAGTCTCCACCCCCCCCCAAAAAAAGGCAAAATATCAATAACTTTCCCAGTATCACACAGCTAGCAGCAACAGACCCAGGATTTAAATCCAGATCTGACTCTAAAACTCAAGCCTTCAAGCCCAATGCTCTAACATATCTGAAAAAAATCCAGATCACTTCATAATGATATTCAGGAATCTCATGGAAATCCATCTGACATTGTATACCAATAACTGACCTATAGCGAAAAAGAGTAATTTCTCTTTAGTTTATTAGATGCAAGAGTCTATGATACAACTCTAGAAGCTCAGAAATGAATTATAGACTGCCCTCAGAAGAGAGAGATTGCATTATGAAAAGTGAGCACTCCACAAAAAACAAATGACCCAGTCAAAAAAATTGTCAGAAGACCTAAACAGACATTTCGCCAAAGAACATATACAGATGGCCAATAGGCACATGAAAAATCAAAACTACAATGAGTTGCTTTCTCACACTTCTCAGAATGGCCATCATCAAAAAGTCTACAAATAACAAACGCCAGAGGCTGTGAAGAAAAGGGAACCCTCCTACAATGCAAGTGGGTGTCCCCACTATGGAGAACAGTATGGAGGTTCCTCAGAAAACCAAAAATAGAATTAACATATGATCCAGCAGTCCCACCCCTGGGCATATATACAGAGAAAACCATAATTCAAAAAGATATATGCACCCCTATGTTCATAGTAGCACTACGTAAAACAGCCAAGACATGGAAACAACTTAAACATCCATCTATAGATGAGTAGATAAAGAAGATAGATAAAGATACATAAGTACAGTGGAATACTATTCAGCCGTACAAAGAACGAAGTTATGCCATTAGTAGCAACATGGATGGTTACTGTTGTTTACTCTCTAAGTCGTATTTGACTCTTCGTGACCCCGTGGACTGTAGCCGCCAGGTTCCTCTGTCCATAGGACGGACCCACAGACTACCATACTGAGTGAAGTAAGTCAGAAAGAGAAAGACAAATACCATATGACATCACTTAGATATGGAATCTAAAATATGACACAAACGAACCTACCTTCAAAACAGAAATGGACTCAGAACAGACTTGTGGTTGCCAAGGAGGAGAGGAGGGATGAACTGGGAGTTTGGGATTAGCAGAGGCAAACTAGTATGTTCAAATGGATGAACCGCAAAGCCCTACCGTATAGCGCAGTGAGCTACAGCCAACATCCTGTGGTAAACCATAATGAAAAAGCTACTATGAACATAGGGGTGCATATATCTTTTTGAATTATGGTTTTCTCTGTATATATGCCCATATGTGTATGTATGTAAATGAATCACTTTGTTGTATGGCAGAACTTAACATAGCATTGGGGGAAGGCAATGGCACCCCACTCCAGTACTCTTGCCTGGAAAATCCCATGGACAGAGGAGCCTGGTAGGCTGCAGTCCATGGGGTCACTAAGAGTCAGACACAATTGAGCAACTTCACTTTCACTTTTCACTTTCATGCATTGGAGAAGGAAATGGCAACCCACTCCAGTATTCTTGCCTGGAGAATCCCAGGGACAGAGCCTAGTGGGCTGCCATCTATGGGATCGCACAGAGTCGGACATGACTGAAGTGACTTAGCAGCAGCAGCAGCAACATAGCATTATAAATTGACTTTGATGAAATACACTTTCTTAAAGTAATACAAAGATCTGCCTGTAATCAAACAGGAACATATCAATGATTTCTACTGGTGATGTCACACAGGTGCTGTGAACACTATTATGGTGTGTTTCCAACATCTGAAATATAAGGAAATGCTAAATTTTAGAGATTAATGAAAATAAAAGTATATTCTGCCCAAAACTATAATAAAATAAAAAGTAATGCAAAGACCTGACAGAGGACATTCTGGCTGTAGAATCCAGAAAATTCTTTTCATTTCATTTTAAATACCCCTTCTCCCTCCCCATCTCAAAAAAAAAAAAAACCAGTTAGTTTGTAACCCAGACTAAATGAAATGCTAAATGACAAGTATTACGAATTTTTCTCCAGGCAATGTAAAGTCGTAAGGCAAAAGAACCCTACTTTTTTGCTGAATACACAATATTTTTTATCCGTCTGAGTTCGGGCTAGTGTGGGGTCAGAAGGCAATGCAAGATTAGCAGTCGGATCCGTTCTCCACCAGGAATTCCTGAGGACAAGAAAGAGGAGACTGAGGGAGCCACAGACAGAGGCTTCTTGATGGAGCTTCAAGATCAAAGGTAGGTCACTATCGGCCAGCCAGGAAATCCTTGCATCAGCTGTCATCGGGGACCTGGAAATAAAGGGGAATATCCACTTCCGACCTCTCCTTTTCTGTATCTCTCCAAACCCAAAGTTATATTGAAAACAGTCATAAATATCACAAATGTAGGACACATGTCTCATGGCCCATCTTGCAATAAAGTTTCTGCTTTGTAATAAAGTTCCTAAAGTGTTCTTTATGGAAACTGTCCTTTTTTCTGTTGCTTTTCTTTTGTCTTCATAATCTCAGTGGTGACATGTTATGAAAGGGCTGGGTGAGCGGCTAATAAAAGCCTCGCCGCTCGGGGTTTGAGTGACTGTGCTTGTCTCCAGGCTGCTGGCGGGTTAATGTGGTGAGGTGCCAACAGTGCCTCGAAAAATAACAATAATGTGATTTAGGTCTAGTGTCGTTAAACTTGATTAGCTGAGTGAGCTCATGAAAATCCATAATTAACTAGAAAAACAAGAAGACAGATGTTTCTGCCAGGAAATTGAGAGCCTGGTCTTCTATCTGATTGGTTTTCTTCCCACCTGAGGACCCTGGCTCTGTACCCCTCTCTTCCTATTCTTATGCAAGTGAGTATTGTCAGCGTGAACTCATCTCTTATCTAATCATCACTACCTCTCATGAGGAGGTGAAAGGAAAAGAAAGGCCATTCTTTCAAAGGTGCTGAAGCTCATCAAAGTGAAGTATCAATAGGGAACCGTGGACTGGGCTCCTCACTCACCCTTTCAAGTCCCCTGGGCGCAGTGCTTCTCAGCTGGGGCTCATCCTATCCCACTGGGGGACATCTGACAGCACCCAGAGATAGTTTGGGTTGTTACTACTGGAGAAGCTGCTGCTGGTATCCAGTTGGTAGAGACCAAGAATGCTGCTGAATGTTCCTATAATGCATAGGACAGCCCCCACCTCATTTGGGTCAGGTTGATGCAAAATGTCAGCAGCTCCGATGCTGATCCAAAGGCAAACTCCAAAAGGACCATCCTCTGACCCAGACCAGCAAAGGCCTTTCACTGAGGAGCCGGATCCTCAGATCCCCAGGTCAGCCCTGAGCCATGAATCTTGGTGATTCTGAGAAACAAGAAACACAAGTAACAGTCTGCAGGAGCCCAGCAGAGGTTGGAAAAGTCATCACTTTTGGAGAGCTGGCATCAGCTTCAGAACGCGTCCTTTACATGAGTATCACTCCTTATGACAGTTTTGTTATAAAGGTCATGACCTCTCATATTGCACTCTGCTCAACTCCTGGGGAAAATGGCTTTTTATCACATTCTTTCTCCAGTTTCTCATTTTTAGCTCAAGACCTTAAAGAGCAGGAGGAGGTCAAGAAACCACAGACTGCGTCATGGGAGGACAGGTTCCACACATGGACTTTTATTCAACTTGGTACAAGTAAGCTTTGAAACCCAGCTTTCCCCAGGCACTAAAATAAGACTGCTTATAATCTTTCTGTCTCATGGGGACAATTCAGAGAAGTGAGGAAAGACTTTGCAGAACCACTTATTAATGTAGAAGGTTGAACCGTATGACATGGCCATCCACATAGCACAAATCAGTTGACTATTAGCATTTTCTTTTGGTCAAACTTCATTAGGTTAATGAGGGTTCTCCAGAGAAACTGATCCAGTAGGATGCATCAAGATACAGAGAAAGAGAAGTATTATGAGGAACTGGCTTGTGCAGTTATGGAAGCCAAGAAGTCCCACAATCTGCCATCTGCAAGTTAAAGGCCCAAGAAAGCTGGGGGTGTAGTTCCAGTCCAAGTCCAAAGCCCTGAGAACCAGAGGGGCCAAGGGTGTAAGTCTCAGTCCTGGTCTGGAGATGCAAGGACCAGGAGCATTAGTGTTGAAGGACAGGAGAAGATGTATGTCCAAGTTCCAGCAGAAAGGATCTGTCCTTCCTCCACTATTCTGTTCTCCTCGAGCCTCTAACAGGTTGGCTGATGCCCACTCACACTGGAGAAGGTGATCTTCTCCACTCTGCTAATTCACATACTAATCTCTTCTAGAGATGCCCCACAGACATACCCAGAAATAATGTTTTACCAGCTATCTGGTCATCCCTTAGCTCAGTCTTCAGTTCAGTTCAGTGGCTCAGTGTGTCCGACTCTGCAACCCCATGAACCACAGCACTCCAGGCCTCCCTGTCCATCCCCAACTCCCAGAGTCCACCCAAACCCATGTCCATCGAGTCAGTGATGCCATCCAACCATCTTATCCTCTGTCGTCCCCTTCTCCTCCTGCCCTCAATCTTTCCCAGCATCGGGGTCTTTTCCAATGAGTCAGCTCTTCTCATCAGGTGGCCAAAGTATTAGAGTTTCAGCTTCAAAATCAGTCCTACCAATGAATACACAGGACTGATTTCCTTTAGGATGGACTGGTTGGATCTCCTGGCAGTCCAAGGGACTCTCAAGTGTCTTCTCCAACACCATAGTTCAAAGCATCAATTCTTCGGCACTCAACTTTCTTTATAGTACAACTCTTACATCCGTACATGACTACTGGAAAAACCATAGACTAGATGGACCTTTGTTGGCAAAGTAATGTCTCTGCTTTTTAAAATGCTGTCTAGGTTGGTCATAACTTTCCTTCCAAGGAGTAAGTGTCTTTTAATTTCATGGCTGCAGTCACCATCTGCAGTGATTTTGGAGCCCAAAAAATAAAGTCTGACACTGTTTCCACTGTTTCCACTTTTTCCCCTTCTACTTCCCATGAGTGATGGGACCATATGCCATGATCTTAGTTTTATGAATGCTGAGCTTGAAGCCAACTTTTTCACTGTCCTCTTTCACTTTCATCAAAAGGCTCTTTAGTTCCTCTTTACTTTCTGCCATAAGGGTGGTGTCATCTGAATATCTGAGGTTATTGATATGTCTCCTGGCAATCTTGATTACTGCTTGTGCTTCTTCCAGCCCAGCATTTCTCATGATGTACTCTGCATAGAAGTTAAATAAGCAGGGTGACAATATATAGCCTTGACTTACTCCTTTTCCAATTTGGAACCAGTCTGTTGTTCCATGTCCAGTTCTAACTGTTGCTTCTTGACCTGCATATAGGTTTCTCAAGAGGCAGGTCAGGTGGTCTGGTATTCCCATCTCTTGAAGAATTTTCCACAGTTTATTATGATCCACACAGTCAAAGACTTTGGCATAGTAAATAACTCAGAAATAGATGTTTTTCTGGAACTCTCTTGCTTTTTTGATGATCCAGCAGATGTTGGCAATATGATCTCTGGTTCCTCTGCCTTTTCTAAATCCAGCTTGAACATCTGGAAGTTCATGGTTCATGTATTGCTGAACCTGGCTTGGAGAACTTTAAGCATTACTTTGCTAGCGTGTGAGATGAATGCAATTGTGCGATAGTTTCAGCATTGTTTGGCATTGCCTTTCTTTGGAATTGGAATGAAAACTGACCTTTTCCAGTCCTATGGCCATTGCTGAGTTTGCCAAATTTGCTGGCATATTGAGTGCAGCACTTTAACAGCATCATCTTTCAGGATTTGAAATACCTCAACTGGAATTCCATCACCTCCACTAGCTTTGTTCCTAGTGATGCTTTCTAAGGCCCACTTGACTTCACACTCCAGGATGTCTGGCCCCAGGTGAATGATCACACCATCATGATTATCTGGGTCGTGAAGATCTTTTTTGTATAGTTCTTCTGTGTATTCTTGCCACCTGTTCTTAAGATCTTCTGCTCCATTAGGTCCATACTATTTCTGCCCTTTACTGAGCCCATCTTTGCATGAAATTTTCCCTTGGTATCTCTAATTTTCTTGACGAGATCTCTAGTCTTTCCCATTCTATTGTTTTCCTCTATTTCTTTGCACTGATTGGTGAGGAAGGCTTTCTTATCTCTCCTTGCTATTCTCTGGAACTTTGCATTCAAATGGGTGTATCTTTCCTTTTCTCCTTTGCTTTTTGCTTCTCTTCTTTTCACAGCTATTTGTAAGGCCTCCTCATACAGCTATTTTGCTTTTTTGCATTTCTTTTTCTTGGCAATGGTCTTGATTCCTGTCTCCTGTACAATGTCACAAACCTCCATCCATAGTTCATCCGGCACTCCATCTATCAGATCTAGTCCCTTAAATCTATTTCTCACTTCCACTGTAGCTCAGTCTAGCTGACACATAAAATTAACCATCACACCAATACTACAGGTATTTAATTAATAGGAAGTACTTGGCTATTTATAGTTCTCTAAACACTCAATTCTATCCCATCTGAATTTGCAACCACCTGTGAAAGAAGTGTTCATTTTAATTAACATTCTCATTTTATAAATAAGGAAACTGAGGCTGGAGAGGTTCAATAACTAGTTCAAGAGAGCACAGTTAAGATGCTGTAGAACTAAGACACAAACAGAGAACTCCTAAATTTTTCTCACCAGCTTCTCAGCCTGAAGCAAGGACAACACATGGCCATCTACTATTCAATGAGACCTGAAATTAAAAGACACTTACTCCTTGGAAGGAAAGTTATGACCAACCTAGATAGCATATTCAAAAGCAGAGACATTACTTTGCCAACAAAGGTTCGTCTAGTCAAGGCTATGGTCTTTCCTGTGGTCATGTATGGATGTAAGAGTTGGACTGTGAAGAAAGCTGAGCACCAAAGAATTGATGCTTTTGAACTGTGGTGTTGGAGAAGACTCTTGAGAGTCCCTTGGACTGCAAGGAGATCCAACCAGTCCACTCTGAAGGAGATCAGCCCTGGGATTTCTTTGGAAGGAATGGTGCTAAAGCTGAAACTCCAGTACTTTGGCCACCTCATGTGGAGAGTTGACTCATTGGAAAAGACTCTGATGCTGGGAGGTATTGGGGGCAGAAGGAGAAGGGGACAACAGAGGATGAGATGGCTTGATGGCATCACTGACTCGATGGTCATGAGTCTGAGTGACCTCCGGGAGTTGGTGATGGACAGGGAGGCCTGGCGTGCTGCGATTCATGGGGTCGCAAAGAGTCGGACACGACTGAGCAAATGAACTGAACTGAACTTGCACTCTACAGTAGAAAAACTTTACACCTTGCCCAGGATTAAAGTCAAGGTAAAAGTTGGCTTTCTTCTTAATCAAGAACCCTTGTCAAGAAGAAAGACAGGTCCTGTACAGACTCACGTAAGTGCTGCATTAATTCAGAAGAAAAGGGAACCCCAGGTTGGGAAGAAAAGACCTCAGCAAGAGCATCTTCACTTTCTTAGCCCCCCAGGCCTGACGCACTCCATGTGCTTGCCTCTCAAGCCCACAGATGCACAAACATTTTTAATGAGCTTGGTGTCAAACCACAGGCATCATGGGAGCAGGGCCCAGGCTCCTGATCAATGTGAGCAATATTTAGCCTTCCCGGGGCCCTGCTGGTCGCCCTCATCTGTTCAGCAGTTCTACAGTGCTATTTTTAGTGTGTGAAGTTAATAGAGATCCCTGGGGTGATGTGGAAAGGGGAAAGGCACTGGAGAAGTGCTGCTAAATTTGTAACCCAACAGAGCTCTCAGCTGGAGTTTCAGGAGGAAGATGATACAGGGACGAGGTGAACAGCCCATCATTGATCAGTGTAGGTCTTAGCCAAGGGATTCTGTTTCAGGCTGCCCCCCAGGAGGGGCCAGGGGAGCAGAGACCAGCAGAGACCTTCCGCCTCAGGGATAAAGTAAATAAAATAAATGATGTGGGGAAGAGGTAGATTGGGAGTTTGGGATTAGCAGATGCAAACTAGTATATGTGTGCTATATAAGTTGCTTCAGTCATGTCCAGCTGTTTACAACCCTAAGGACTGTAGCCTGCCAGGTTCCTCTGTCCATGCAACTCTCCAAGCAAGAATACTGGAGTGGGTTGCCATTTCCTTCTCCAAGGGATCTTCCCAAACCAGGAATCGAACCCATCTCTCAACATCTTCTACACTGACAGGCAGATTCTTTACCACTAGCGCCACTTGGGAAGCCCAAACTAGTATATATAAATAGAATGGATAAACAAAGTCTACTCTACAACACAAGGAATTAAATTCAGTATCCTGTGATAAAGCATAATGGAAAAGAATATAAAAAAGGACGTGTATATATGTATAAATTTTTAAAAAAATAAAATAAGGGAATTCCCTGGCAGTCCAGTGGTTAGGATTCAGCAATTGCACTGCCAGAGCCAAAGTTCCATGCCTGGTCAGGAACTAAGATCCCACATGCTGCATGGTGCAGGCAAATAAACAACAACAGAAATGACAGCCTGCTCCATGAGCTTAACCTTTAAAAATAAAATATGAAATAAAATAAAAATAATAGTATTCAGAGAGAAAAATCAGCCCATAAGCTTACGTTACCTTAAAACATATGTTAGGAAATAAAAACCATTCACTCTTAACTGATGTCAAATCTTTGGTTTCATGTTTAAATAACCTCTACCCTAAGATTCCCTCTAGAAAGCTGTCAGTGTAATTAGAGCTATAACAAAGGACATATAGACTTACCCAGGAAAGAAAATTATGACAGGCTTGATCAAAATTACCCTATAAATATCACTTTGCTGTTTTAACTACCACGGTTTAGTTCTGGGGCCATGAAAATGAGTCATATGCTACCAAAACCAGGCGTGAAGTGTGAGTCACTCCTTTTACGGCAGCCACACGTACTGATGCATCCGCTGAGAGACTTGCCCTGTGATTAATGTATATAAGGTCCCTGGTGGGCAAGTCCATAAATGTGAAAGTTATACTGAAACGAAGCCTGCGGGAATAAAAATAGAAATTGAGAACTTTTTCTCTACCTTCCCGCCACTAAGCCATGAACATCCCAAGTGAGGTTTCCCTGGACACAGGGATGGTAAAAGATGGAATAACTCTTGGCCAAGGAAAGTGCATTGGATGCCACCATTTAACTGTTCAATCTTGCACATCACTCTGGTTTGTTTTTTAATTTATTTATTTTAATTAGAGGCTAATCACAATATTGTATTGGTTTTGCCATACATCAACATGAATCGGCCACGGGTGTACATGTGTTCCCAGTCCTGAACCCCCCTCCCACCTCCCTCCCCGTACCATCCCTCTGGGTCATCCCAGTGCACCAGCCCCAAGCTTCCTGTATCCTGCATCGAACCTGGGCTGGCGATTCGTTTCTTATATGATATTATACATGTTTCAATGCCATTCTCCCAAATCATCTCCCCCCTCTTTAGAGGGTTGATGGTTTTTCACCAAATTTGGAAACTACACCAAGAAACACAAAGGCAATTGTGGGGAGGGTGGGTGGGGAAAAGGAAGAGGAAAAAAAAAAAAAAAAAAAACAGTTCCACGTGCCTTCTTGGAACAATAGATTGACTAGTGAACATTTTCAAATGAAGATTTTTTTTCCTATCATTTTTGATGTCGCTTATTGAACTTCGCTAGGAAGACTGAAGTTACAAAGGAAAACGTCTTACAAAGAGGAGAAAATGACTTATTCCCATCATAAAATCGAATGGAAGAAGCATCCCTAACACTTACTACATCATTTCACAAAAACAGGCTTTTTTACCTTGTTTCTAAGAACATGGTCAGAGACCACTTCCTCTAGAAGTAGGAATCGGAGGCTTTGAAACCTGCTCATTGTTGCAAGATTGGTTGCTGTCTGACTTACCAGAGGAAAACATGACATTTTTATTTCTCTTGGGTCTACAAGAAAAATACTAGGCTCTCTTTCCATAAAGACTTTTGTATAAAACATCAAGTACTGGGACTTCCCTAGTGATCCAGTGGCCAAGACTCCACCCTCCCAAGGCAGGGGGCCCAGGTCCATCCCTGCTCAGGGAACTAGATCTCACATGCTACAACTAAAGATCCTTCTTACCACAACTAAGACCCATCACAGCCAAAGAAAATAAAATGATTTTTTTTACTTTAAAAATCAAAAAACAGAAAACAAATAAAATAGTAAATATTAACAACCAAATTAAGAGGATTATTAAAATAAAGATTTAGAGTTTTCAGAACTGCTGGTTCAAGACGTGAAACATTGCAAAGGTCAATACAGGTAATTTATTAGTCTTCCAGATTTGTTTTGATTCTACAAGGATCCACTGGCCATCAACTCTGTTCTTCTTTGGGAAGCTAGAAGGAGGAGGTGAGAACATGTCCCAAGAGTCACATATGTTCAGCTCTATCATCCAGGGAGGTGGAGTGTTGCTCTTTCTAGCGGCTGCCCTGAGGAACCCCAACTATAGAGGGAGGGAAGGACAAGAGGTCATGAGGTGGGGATGGCAAAAGAATATTCCCAGGGACAGGAGGATCAGCCAGGCAGGATAAGGAGGTATAACCCCAAACTAGTCAGAAACTACAGAAGGAGTCCATCATTACAGAGTGAAGTAAATTGAAAGGAGAAAAACAGACATCATATATTAACGTGTATATATATATATATATGAAACCTAGAAAAACTGTACAGATGACACAGGGGGCAGGGAAGGGTAGGACAAACTGGGAATGCGGCACTGACATACACACAGTCACGTATAAAAGAGGCAGCTAGCGGGAGGCCACTGTACATCACAGGGAGCCCTGTGACAGCCTAGAGGAGTGGGAGGGAGCAGGGAGGCCCAAGAGGGAGGGGATATATGTGTATAGAGCTGATCCACTTCATTGTACAGCAGAAACTAACATTGTACAGCAAGTATACTCCAATTTGAAAAGAAAAAGAAAGAAACTCTATTCTTCCCTCTTCTACAGAGGGTAGGATTTTCGACCAACACGTCACCATCACTGAGATAACCTTCACATTTTGCCTTTATCATCACAGAGGATTTTCAAGCATCATCCAGGACACCTGTTGATCTGTCCTCCTGAGGAATTGCTAGTTTTGCCAACAGAGTGTCTACTCTGTTTCCATCGGACACTGGCATTTTGGTTATAGCAGTTAGTGAAAGCCAAGCATTGGTGGTCTAAGCCAGTTATTAATATTATCTCTGTCTCCTCAAAAGCCATATTGTAAGCCCTGTATCTGATGAGCACCCTTTTATCAGTGAAAAATTGGAGATTGCCACTGTCCCTAAGAACATAGCGGAGCCTCTGCCCCCACTGAAGCCACCCCCTAACCAGATTAAAAAGCTGGAGAAGAGCTGTCCCAGCTGCCTGTACCCTACCACACTCAGCGGATTAACCTGCTCTCCTAATCCACCAGTGGGGACTTCAACCTGGGTCCCACACACATAACAAGAGGGTCTGTTCTAACAGATGGATTCCCCCCCCTGCCCTCTCCCACTCTGGCCCTGAACTCCAAAACTGGGGAATACAACCTGACCTGGCCACCCTATCACGTGACCTTCGGCATTTCATGTTCACATTTCTGTCTGAATCACAACTCGGGGGGGGGGGGGGGGGGGAGGAGGGGCGGGCGGTGAGAAGCCAGCATTAGAGTAATAAGATTCACAGGGAAATAATGATTCCCTAATTTAGCAGCAAAGAGAGAATGGGAACAACCTTCAAATGTCATCATCCGAGGCACTGTTGAAATGCCTCCCTTTTCTGACACAATTCTGTCAATTAGCTGAGCAGAGCAATTACCATTCCTTTCTCTTTTTTATTTGCAAAGAACCAAAACTTTGTAAGGATGATAAATGACTCCCTGGAAAATTCAATGCTGGTTCTGCTAAATTTGCACTTTCCATATTGTAAGGGTTTTGGTGGATTTTTTTTCCCCAGTTATTTCTCATAATCAATAGGGTGAGCAGCTTAAAAAACAAAACAAAACCAAAAAAAACCATGCTGTGTGGAATTCAGACCTGGGGCCTTCCAAGAAATCAGACACACTCAGGTCTATCCAAGTGACCAGCAAATGAATACCGATCTCAGCGTAATTAGTACAGTCGAGGACGTTGTTAGCCAAATGATGAAGTCAATCTCATTTTAATTGTTTAGAATCCTATTCCCATTCCCCTCAAAAGAAGAAAAGGAAATGTATTCAGATTATGACCTTTGAGAATTCTGGGCTCATTAGCGTTTCACATAACACGGCACAGAACTGAAGCGGGAGCGACTCCGCAGTGCTCCGCTCACTGCGGCGTGTACCTCATTAATGGCACGAAATTAAGGAGGTGTCAGAGTTGGTCCCGGGTCTCGGTTGACTATGGCTTACAAACAGTATCTTCAGTCCAATATAATAGCCAGCTTACAGTGGTTAAACCTGTTCATTTAAAAAAAAAAAAAAAAAAGACAAAGGAGATCTAATTTTGCTCCAGTGCTGGGACAGGGGACAAAAAGAATAGGGAGGTGGGCACTGAGGCATACCCTGAACCAGGTGCCAGAATGTTCTGGAGCTTGGGGGCTCCCCACAGCTGTAGGAAAGGAGGAAGCTGGAAGGAAGTGAGGAAAACCAGGCACAGACCGGGACCAGGGAAGGGAAGGTAAAGAAGAAAGCCCAAGAGTAGAAAGACAGGGAGAGAGAGGTCATCCCGCACATCATTGCCCCGTGAGGCCACCAGCATCGAGACAGACCGCCCTCCATGGGTTACGAGCAAAGTGAAAGTCAAGGAAGAGGTAACGGGAGAAATCCAGCAGGCAGAGCTGCCCAGAGATGGCTGTTTCCAAGGCTCTCCACCTGGAAGAGCCCAGCCCAACTCCACAAATCATCTGGCTGAAGAGGTCTCTTCCATTATCCATGGTTGTATCACAAACCACCCCAAACCATCTATTCTTCATGGTTCTTTGGGTGTTGTGAGTTTAGCTCCAGGGGATGTAGCTGTGATCATTCCTCTGGCTGCATTCATGCGGGTGCTCGGCTGGGTTGGGACTTCCAAGATGGTCTCTCCTTTTTAAAATCTTTATTTTTTTATTTGGCTGTGCTAGGTCCTAATCACAGCACTTGGGATCGTTGATCTCCATTGAGGCATGCAGGGTCTTTAGCTGCAGCATGGAAGATCTTTAGTTTCAGCATGTGGGATCTAGTTCTCTAGCCAGGGATGGAACTCAGTCCCCCTGCGTTGGGAGCACATAGTCTTAGCCACTAGACCACCAGGGAAGTCCCTGCAAGATGGTCTCTGAGCACAAAGGCTGTTGGTACATGTGGCATCTCATCATTGGGTAATCAACTGGAGCCTGGTGCCGGACAGCCAAGAGAGGCTCCCAAGAGAACCAGCCCTCAGAATACTAGCGCTTATCTAGCCTCTGTCTGCTTTCTGTTGGGACACTGGCCAGAGTAACTCACACGATCAAGTTCTGTGTTGTCATGGGAGGGGCCACCCAAGAGTCTGGGTTCCAAGACCCACAGTTTACTGGAGAATACCAGTCTCCCACAAGGGCACAAGCCATCTCAGAATCCAAGCCCTTTCTGAGACTTCACCTCCATTCCACCGAGGCTGCTGGAAGGCAAGTGGCGCAGCAGGGTTGCAGGAACTGCCATGGGTTTGAGGTTTGCTCACACACACGCGTGGGCTCCTCTAGGGGCTCAGTGGTAAAGCACCCACCTGCAATGCAGGAGACTATCTACAATTCAGGAGATGCCAGTCCAACCCCTGGGTCAGGAAGATTCCCCTGGAGAAGGGAATGGCAACCCGCTCCAGTATTCTTGCCTGAGAAATCCCATGGCCAGAGGAGCCTGACGGGCTACAGTCCATGGGGTCACAGAGTTAGGCATGACTTAGGGACTAAACCACCACACACGCACATACACCCCCCAGTGTTTCTTGGCTCTGTCGGTAGCACCAGGATCCATCCATTCCTTTGTGCACATCAGATCCTTCCCCAACATCACCTCCGCCTCCTCACATCCTAACAGTCCATTACCAGGCGCCCTTCAGGAAAGGACATCACTTTGGGGAAGACACTGGTCAACCCAACAGTACAATGAGCGCTAAGCATGAGGCGGCAGCTAACGAAGAAATGAGCAAACGAGCAGACAGGCGTGAGCCTGGACGGTCAGCCAGGTGAAACCAGCCACCACCGTGTGCCAAAACCACCAGAGCGGCCTTTACAAGTCCCTGTGGACACCGCTCTGTGAAGGGAAAGGCTTTGCTGTTAATACCTTGAGCCCCTGGCCTCTCTTTGGGGATGAACGTTCAAAATACAGTGTTTTTCAAAAGTTTCCGGAAAACACGAAAATGCCTCTCAAAATGAAAAGGCAATGGTGCTCCCAGTAGGGAGCCTCCAGGCTCCATGGAGGGGATCTCAGGAGCCACAGCGTTTCTGACAGGTGGCCCACCCTCCTGGTCTGTCACACACCCCCAAACTCAGTTCTCCCAGATTATCATTTTTCTTAATGAGGCCTGAACTGGGGTTCTTTCAACACAATGACAGGTGCCCAGAGAGGGCCCATCTTATTTTCCTGCTCAGGCCTTATTACAAGTCTCAGCTGAGAAACTGCTGAGCCCTGACACTGCACATTTATTTAGAATTGCAAACACCTGTGCACTAGAAAACCAGGCCAGCGAAAGTCTAGCCTCTTCGGCACCACCCCCGGCCCCAGCAGCCTCTATTCTCAGGGGCGGCCTGTCCTCCCGCATCCCCCTTGGAGGCCAGCCAGAAGCCGGAAGGCTCAATGACTCGTGCACTTAATGAAGGCAGCGCCCCCCACACACCTGAGCACCTGGGCAGAAAGCCTCAGCAGTGTGGACCCTTCCCACACGACGGTGCTTCCCACCAAGAGTTAAAAAAAAAAATCATTATTTCGGGGCCGGGAGGCTTGGTAAATAGCATTAGCCTAAGGAGGAAGCAGATTTCCTGAGCCCAGCTGAGAAATACAATTAAGTTGTAATATTTTGTCAAGGCTTGTCCTCCTCCTGACTGTTTATCAGTGTTAAGAGACAATTTATACTTCACAGTTCTCTGGGATGGTGAGTATATCTCACAGCAGGCAGGTGAGATTAAACTGTCACGGGGTGCCGGCCTTCCCGTGTTGCTGCAGACAAACAGCCAGGGAGATGCCAGCCCCCGACCCCTGGTGGATCTGCTGACTTGGAGCCACAGTAGCCATGAGAAGGACCCACCATTTCCTCCTCAAAGCTAACAATGACTGGGAAACAGGAATCCGGACCAACAGGAAGATTCAGGACACAGTGAGAGGGGAGGTGGTCCCCTCTTCAGAACACAATATGAGATCTCTTAGCCTTACTCCCAAGGGTCTCTGATTCCCCAGTAAGTTGAAGGTGGGGTCCGCTGGAGGCCCCCATTGTTGCAGGGAACTCTGTCACTAAGCTGAAGGCACCCTGATTAGGCCATTTCCTCACACGAGCTGAAGGAACACAACAAGTAAGTGCAGGTATCTCTGAGATGACATATTTAGCCTGTCTTGAAATGCAATCAGCCTTGGATGTCTCTCTCTGTTATAAAGGGTTTCAGCACATTAAATAACTGAAAATCTGTTGACTCTCTTTATCATCCTATGTTTTATTCACTTGAAAATGAGTGCTCATGTCCCCAGAAAGACTTGCACAGGGATGCTCATTGCATCTTTTATTCAAAACAGCCCTAAACTAGAAACAACCCAAGCGTCCGTCAACAAGACGTGGGATATACAGGCGGTGGTGATTTCGTACAATGGAATACTGCTCTTCAACGAAACACGACAAGCTGCTGACATATGCGACAATGTGGATGATCCTCACAGACATCATGTGGAGAGAAAGAAGCCAGATCCAAAAAAGTACAGACTGTCTGATACCATCTCTATGAAGTACAAGATCAGTCAAAATTGATTTTGGTCACATGTCACAAGAGTGGTGATCTCCGGAGGCGGGTATTGACTGAAAGGGTATTCTCTGAGGTGACAGAAACGTTCTAGTGGTCACATACCTTGTAAAAAGTCATCAAGCTGGACACTTAAGATTTGTTTAATGCATGGAAATTAAACCTCAAATTTTAAAAACTTCTGAAATTCATTCATGGTGTCATTTAACTTGAATTAATATCTCCCAGCCTACCAAACTGTCCCAACCTTCTAGTAGTTTGCTGAAAATTAACTTCTCAACACTCGGGGACTGTTGGCTCCTCCACCAGACCATGAACTCCCAGATCTTTATGGGGCCCTCAGATGGTTGCTGGATGGATGGATGTATAAGTGGATGGAGGAATGGATGGATGGACAGATGGATGGATGAATGGGTAGGTGGTGGGAGATGACCAGTCAGCATGAGGCTATGTGATCAGATGATGGACTTAAGTTAATGGGTTCACACGTTAGTGAAACAATAACTTATCCCATTCCTTTGAGCTACTAGAAACCAAGTTTACAAACTGTGATGGAGGAGAAGCACTAACTTGGATAATCCAAACTTGGTCCAAAAATGACTTGTCTTGTATCTCAAAAAATTGTTATTGCTACCTAACTGTTTAGTTCAAAATTATCTGACTTGCTAAAAGGTTACAATAGGCAGGAAGTAAGCCAAACTAAGGAGATGGTAGGCTTGGGGGGAATCTTACATAGGCAGCTAATGTCTGAGAATCCAGTTCCAGTGCAAATGCAGTCCATCTTTGGGTTTCCATTATTGGGAGTATCCTTTTTCAGCAGGATCCATGTTTCTGCTTTGAACCAAATTTTGGAGTCTTTATCCCTTTAACTGTGAGCATGTACACAGGATTCTTTCCTTAGAGGGACAAGAAACAATCTTGGCTATCAAATGTATTCTCAATTGCTTTACACAGAGAAAGAGGGCAGAGTCCAAGGGAAGGGATGAAGAAGAGAAGAGGAAGCCTGTCGTGTTTGAAAGAGGGGCTCTTTTAATCCTTTGGGGTAAAGTTGACTCAAACACCTGAACAGGAGCAAAGGCTTCACATATGAAAATGTTACCAGATTGGTGTTAATTGCTTAAAGCGCTTAAGTCATAGGGCATTTTTTTAAATAAATTTGCCACCATTTCTCTCCGAGCACTGGGTCTGGGGGGCTTCCCTGATGGCAGTAAATAATCTGCAGGCAATACAGGAGACCCGGGTCCAATCCCTGGGTTGGGAAGATCCCCTGGAGGAAAGCATGGCAATCCACTCCAGTATTCTTGCCTAGAGTACCCTATGGGCAGAAGGAGCCTGGAAGGCTGCAGGCCATAGGGCTGCAAAGAGTTGGACACGACTAAAGTGCCTGAGCAGCAGCAGCAGCAGCACTGGGTCTGGGTTACGTGGGTGCAACTGGCTAGGCGTTCAAAACTGAAGATGATTTTGTTCTTTAAGCCAACAGAGCACACAAGCTGTGGACTAGACACCTGCCAGAAACCTGGCACTGGGGAGTCCCTGCCTGTATTTACACTGATGCAGGGCACTATCCTCTGATAGCCAGGGGTTCTCGACCTGCAGGTACTGAGGTCAGTCAGGTGACTAAGGTTAGCAACCCCCTTAGACAAGCACACGTGCACAGACACACACATACACTCACTCACACCCATAACCCATCCAGCCCTGCCAGCCTCCCATCCAAAGAACATCCCCTCTAGCAGGTCTTTTTGGAGACCTGGGTGGCTCCCTTAGCCACGCTCTCTGCTCACCCCACCTCCGCCACCACAAGCCCATCGACGGAGCCCGGGACACCTCTGTAGTCAGGACACCTGGTGCTTTCCAGACCCTCTGTTGGCACCTTCTGATGAACTCAGTTCTATTTTCAGTCAAGATGGCGCTGAAAGAGCCAAGAGATTTCCCCTCTTCCTCTTTTCCCTGTACAAGGCTGCTACCTAGAAAAAATCCTCTTGTTCTCAACCTGAAAACCAGAGGGTTGGAACCTGAAAGCTTACAAGTTGGATGAGATCTGAAGAAGACTGACAGCTGCACGCAGTGGGTTTGTGGTAGGCAGCTGAGTCCAGCATGGGAAGGGGAAGCCTGCAGAGTGAAGGGTCACAGGAAAGGAATTGGGAGACTTCCCTAGTGGCCCAGTAGTTCAGAATCTGAGTTTCTACTGCAGAGGCACAGGTTCAACCCCTGGTTGGGGAACTAAGACCCTGAATGCTGTGTGGTGCAGTAAAAAATGAAGGGGGGAAAGGAGTTGGAGAGGGGGTATTGAGGGAGAGTAAGAATTCTGGGGGCCCAGGATAGGTTAGGGAAGGAAGACAACAGATAAACCTTAAGATAGGAAATGCCCAGACCAAACTCCTGAATCTCTCCCTCACATTCTTCATCTGAGAAATGGGGCATCCACCTGCCACCCCGTCCCAATGTGACAGAAAGTATTTCATAAACCTGCACCCACAGAGGTGTCTGCTATGATACTTGCTCCACCTTTTGCCAGAACTTCCCCTCCACCGGCTCTGTTCCCTATGAATGGCAGATGATTACATAACCTAAGAAAGGTTTTGTCTCCCAGAAAAACCCATCTGAGCATCCTTCGGGTTCAACAGTTCATGGCATGCCTTCAGGTTCTCCTCCTGAAAGAAAAGTTTTTGCCAAATATTTGTGAAATACAGATAACAAAAAAAAAAGGGGGGGGGGGGGAATGCTGAAGGCAGAGATTGAGGAAACAAAGAAGAGAAGATGGATGAAGAAAGCAGCTTCTGCATTCTGTTTTTTTCCATTAAAGATGCTGGAAACATCCCCCCAAATGGCTGGAATGCTCACACCTTTGGATGCCCAGACTTGCTCTCCACACACTCCAGGGGGGTGACACCTGTGCAGAAGGTGCTGTAAGGTGGGATTAGCCCCTGTTGACTGCAAGGCATCAAGAGTTTCTGGAGGACCCTCAAGCTTTCTGCTTCCCATCTTCATGACCCAACTTTACTAAACTACCCACACCACACCCCAGCTGCTTAAACTCTGTCTACACCTTTGTCCTCAGAGCCTGTCTCTGGGACACACCTCTGAGCTCAGGAAAGTTCTCATGCACTTTTTTTTTTTTTTTTGCAAAGAGTGGTTTAGGGATTCAATTTCACATACAATGATAGACTGAAGCTGTGACGGCTGTGGCTATCTGGTCAACCTATCAATCTTCAGTTCCCCCTCTGTTATACAAGCAGAAGCACTGCAAAAAGTGGTGACAGTGAGCAACCACGTAATCTAAAAAGACAGCATCGTTTGCAGAAATGGACCTAGAGATGATGGACCTAGAGATGATCATACTAAGTGAAGTAAGTCAGAGAGAGAAGGACAAATATCACTTGATATCACTTATATGTGGAATCTAGAGAAATGGTACAAAGGAACTTATCTACCAAACAGTAATAGATTGTAGAAAACAATTTTATGGCTACCAGGGGGAGAGGGGAGAAGGACAAATTGGGAGCTCGGGACTGACATACACATACTACTTTATATAAGAAAATATAACTAATAAAGACCTACTATATAGCACAGGGAACTCTACTCAATACTTGATAATGGCTTATATGGGAAACAAATCTAAAAAGGAGTGGGTGCATGTATATATATATAACTGATTCACTGTGCTATATAGCAGAAACTAACATAACATTGTAAATCAACTATACTCCAATAAAATTGTTTAAAAATAAACAGAAGACTTCCATGGGGGTCCAGTGATTAACACTCTGTGCTCCGAATGCAAGGGTCACAGGTTTGATTCCTGGTCAGAGAACTAAGATCTCACATGCTGCACAGCACTTTCTAAACAAATAAATAATTTTTTGAAAGACAGCAAATAGAAAGCGAGGGGTGATAGAAAACACAACAGTTTGGAGGCATTTGGGGCAAAATTGAGAGCAATTCCTCAAAATGACTCCCAACAGAATCCACAAGAGATGGTGCTGGACCTCACAATAAGACAAGCTCCATCATATCCATGCAACAAATGGTCTATTGCATATACACTGAATTCCTCATTAGGTCTCAAAACCTTTCTCAAAAATAAATATTTCCCCATTTCTTTGCATCCTACTAATAATTACTTCATTTTCAAAGGGAAAAAATAAGAGCACTAAGAGAGCACAATGAACATCTTCTCTTTTTAAGAGACGAAAGGTCCAAAACCTCAATCTTCCAGTAACAGCCTGTGAACACCCGAGATAAACCCAGTACTGAAATCCAGGTAGGACAGACTCTCTCAAATCCTAGGTGCTCTTATAGAACTTTAACTCCCCTGGCTTTATTCCTTTCCAGGCCAGATTACAGGAGCCAAACTAGAGAGAGTCCTCCCGAAGGCAAGGACACAGACATAAGAAATACAGGGAAGGGGACGTGTACTGCATGGACCACAGTATTCTGTCCTAATGATTACCTGAGGTCACCACAAACAGGGTGAATTTAAATAACCCGGGGTAGAGAGAAGTAGAAAACACAGACAAAATAAGGATCATGAATTGACCATTGCTGAGGCTGGCTGTTGGGTACATATGGTTTATAGCATGATTCTTTCACTTCTGTATTAATACATGCTTGAATTCTCCCATAATAAAAAGAGATATTTTATGAGGAGTTCCCTGGTAGCCCAGTGGTTAGGACTCTAGGCTTTCACTGCCATGGCCCCAGTTCAATCCCTGGTCCAGAAGCTGAGATCCCACAAACCATGTGACATAGCAAAAAAAAAGGATAGTTTAAGACTGAACAGCTCTTAAGGTACTCTGCTTTAGAAAGGTTGAAATCACATCATACATTCTAAAACCACTCTTTTCAAAAAATAATCCAACCACATAAGGAGGTACTTTAAAAGAGATACTCTAGAAAATACACATTTATCTGAAAATACCTCATTTCCTGATAGTAATTTCTTCATTTAAGGGGAGGGAAGTTTATGTATGTCAAACTCTCTTGCTTCTCAGTTCAGTTCAGTTCAGTTCAGTTCAGTTCAGCTGCTCAGTCGTGTCCGACTCTTTGTGACCCCATGAACTGCAACATACCAGGGTTCCCTGTCCATCACCAACTCCTCCACCTTACTCAAACTAATGTCCGTTGAGTCAGTGATGCCATCCAACTACCTCACCCTCATCCCTTTTCCTCCTGCCTTCAACCTTTCCCAGCATCAGCGGTTTTTCCAATGAGTCAATTCTTTGCATCAGGTGGCCAAAGCACTGAAGTTTCAGCTTTAGCATTAGTCCTTCCGATGAATATTCAGGACTGATCTCCTTCAGGATGGACTGGTTGCATCTCCTTGCAGTCCAAGGGACTCTCAAGAGTCTTCTCCAACACCATAGTTCGAAAGTATCAATTCTTCAGTCCTCAGCTTTATTTATAGTCCAACTCTCACATCCACACATGACTACTGGAAAAACCATAGCTTTGACTAGACAGACCTTTGTTGGCAAAGTAATGTCTCTGCTTTTTAATATGCTGCCTAGGTAGGTCATAGCTTTTCTGCCAAGGAGCAAGTGTCTTTTAATTTCATAGCTGCTGTCACCATCTGCAGTGATTGTGGTACCCAAGAAAATAAAGTCTCTCACTGTTTCCATTGTTTCCCCATCTATTTGCCATGAAGTGATGGGACCAGATGCCATGATCTTAGTTTTCTGAATGTTGAGCTGTAAGCCAACTTTTTCACTCTCCTTTTTCACTTTCATCAAGAGGCTCTTTAGTTCTTCTTCACTTTCTGCCATAAGGGTGGTATCATCTGCATATCTGAGGCTATTGATATTTCTCCCAGCAATCTTGATTTGACCCTGTGCTTAATCCAGCCTGGCATTTCACATGATGTACACTGCATGTAAGTTAAATAAGCAGGGTGACAATATACAGCCTTGACATACTCCTTTCCCGATTTGGAATCAGTCTGCTGTTCCATGTCCAGTTCTAAATGTTGCTTCTTGACCTGCATACAGATTTCTCAGGATGCAGGTCAGGTGGTCTGGTATTCTCATCCCTTTAAGAATTTTCCACAGTTTGTTGTGATCTACACAGTCAAAGGTTTTGACGTAGTCAATAAAACAGAAGTAGATGCTTTTCTGGAACTCTCTTGCTTTTTTGGTGATCCAATGGATGTTGGCAATTTGATCTCTGGTTCCTCTGCCTTTTCTAAGTCCAGCTTGAACATCTGGAAGTTCATGGTCCACATTGTGTTGAAGCCTAGCTCTCTGCTAGGGCCCAAATCAATTCTTTCTGCACTGATAACTTCTCTCTCCACATAGACCAGCAAAGAGCCCTGAAATGTTCAGCCCAAGGTGCGGGTAGCCATGCCCATAGGAGGTGAAGATGGTGGGCCTTCTCCCACATCCTGCCCAAGGAGAGGTGTCCTCACAGGCTGCCCACAGGTGCCTGGAGGAACTCTATGTGCTTCTGGCTGCTGGGGCAGCATGGGGAGGGCTGAACTGGATTCAGGCTCTAAGATTTGGGCCCAGGCAAACATGTGTCACCCCTGTCCTCTTCCTGGAGCCAGAAGGGTTTCACCTCACCCCCCGGGCATCAGCCATTAGAGAAGATCAGTGCTGCAGAGCAAGGCACTCTCTCAGACCAAGATTAAATTGAATTTTCAGGAAACACAAGCACTCAAGTTTGAGGGGGATCCAATCGCTCATTCCAAAGCAAGTTAATTTATTCTTTGTTTGTTCACATCAATGATGTCTCCATGGCTTGAGCTCAAGAGCCCAGGGTAGGGGACAGCAGCCAGCCCTGGCATTCCAGGGGCCTTCCTTTGGAGGTTCTAAATTATTTCCTGTTTGTGAATACTTAGAGCTTCCAGCCTTCTCTGTATGTTCCTGTCAAGGACCATTTGATGTGATTATTCTTGAGGAAATAATGTATCCAGATAGTTAATGACTTAGGAACTCAAGTCACTCAAGGTAGTTGTGGCCATCCACTATTTTTAAGAAGCCCCCTCTCACAAAATGGTACCACCACCCCCCTTCTGACTCAAAACAAACCTGAGCACGAGCCCAGAAAGTTCACTCTCTGCCACATCCAATACAACAAAATCCATTTTCATTCTCTCAGATCCACCCAGCTCTCCATTCCCACTTCCAATGCCTTCATCCACTCTAATCTCCTTGAGCTTATTGATATCTATAAGAAAGTTCAAAACGAGACTAAGGAATGGAGGATACACTTCTGAACCCCAAGAAGAAAGCTGTGCCATCCCTGGAGGGGAAACGGTATTGTAGAATATCAAATTCTCCCTGCGTCTCAACATCTGTCTCAACCCACCACCAATTATGGAGCCAATCAGGCCAACATCCATGAGCAGCATTTGCTTGAGGGGCTGTCCCTGAAAACCACTCTCAGCAGGGAGCAGAAAAATCAAAAGCCCTATCCGAAGGAGAATGAGAAAGGAGTTCAGGGACCCACTGAAGAATTTCACACGAGGTTACTAAAATAAAAAGTTGATGATTGTGGCACTACCCTGGTGCTCCCATGGTTAAGATTCCAAGCTTCCAATGCAGGGTGTTTGGATTTCATCCCTGGTCGAGGACTCAAGATCCCACGTGCCACACACCACAGCCAAAAATACAAATAAAAAGAAGTTGATGATTGTCTCTTTCAGCCAGTCAGGCCGGTTTCATGCAAAACTCATTCTAATTCTTGAGGGACTCTAAGAGGCAGCCTGTTGACATGACCAAGAGCAGGTTTAGCCCAAGATGTTTAATAATGGACTTAAAGGCCTTTAGCTAGAATATGCCATCTCCATGTCAGCCCAGGCCCCACCACACCTGATAGTGTGACAGCTGTCCTAGTTCACATATTTCTATCACCTTCTGAACCCTCAAGGCATTTCATTGCTTCACTCTCAAAATATGAGCATAAATGATAACAGAAAGGCTCAGAAGAGCCCATTGTACAGAATGTGACACTTCTCTCCCCGACCCAGCATCTCTGGAGAAGAAGGGAGCTCAGAGCTGCCCCAGGACCTTTCACCAAATCCAGGGAGGGAGGTAAGCCCAGGACCATCAGGTGTTCACAGACCACTCAACTAGAAGGGGAAGCCAAGAGTCCTGGAAGCAGACAGGTGAGAGGCAGGCTGGGTCTCGAGCTCCCAAGGCCAGACAGAGGGAAGGCAGGAGTCAGAGCCATCGGCCAGCTGAGGGCCATGCTCTGGGGCCAGCTGGTGCTCAGCCTCCCTGGGTACCAGTGCATGGACAGGCGAGATGGAGGCAGCCCTCGGAGGCCATCATGTGGATGGCTGCAGTCTCCTCCATGGACCCTGTTCTGGCCTGTGCCTTCTCTCCAAGTGTAGAGCAGTCCTGGGTGAAAGGGCAGCTGGAGGGTTTGGGCTGCAGCTGAGCATCCTCCCAAGTCCATTCCAGAGGAGACGCTACTACCTGTGGGCCTCTCGGGCAGAAGGCCAAAGTCAAGTATTCCCCATCCTCAGTGGGGCTTCTCCTGGCCAACAAGACCCTGGCATTTCCATCTCCTGCTTTTCCAGAGAATGGAGCTCAATCTGATTTTTTATGTGGGAAGCTCTTTTTAGAAATCCAAATTACCCAGAAGTGCAGATGGAGCACACCTATTCTGGGGTGGCCCTGTAGGAGGTAATGACCCTCCCCAGGCAGATGTCAGGCTCCAGGAAGCCCAGAAGAGTCACCCTGGACTTGAGCACCAAGTCCAGGAGGAACAGAAGGAACAGAGCCCCAGCCCTGCTCACTGGCAACTGAGCCTGTTACAGAACAATTCCGGGTTTCCTCTTTGAGTTGCAAATCCTGGACCAGAGGTCCATAGCAATGCTGCTCATTGTACCTGTTAGGGACCCTGCACTTTCTTGTTCCCTGGTTGACTGTTCACTCCCACATTCTGTGTTTACTAAGTTGCTCATTCCTTGCTATTGAGACACTGGGATCTGGGATCCTTTGCTGCAATGCTTGCACTTGAACACACCTCTCCTTGAGCAACAAAATACAGAGAAACTGTATGGACTAAAGATAACTGTGTGCACAGTTAGGGAAAATTCTCAACAAAAGACACAAAGAGACTGAAAAATCCAACTGCCATTTTTGAGGAGCCTGGAGTAAAGGAGTGTTCTGAGCATGCCCCCTGCACTCAACACCACCAGAGGGGTGAGCAGACCACCTAAGTCACCCCTCCAGCCCACCCCCTGGACACACCCCTGTCCTCATTCCATATAAAGAACAAGCTCATCTACCACCTCCGTGAGCAAGAAAGCAAGGGAACCTGTATGTCTAGCTCCTCGCTACTGTAGCAGGGGCCCCAAAAGAGCCTTGCCTGAATTTCTTGTCTGGCCTCTAGTCAATTTCTACTGATTTAGGAGGCCAAGAACCCTGGTCAGTAACACTATCACACACTAAGAACAAAACTCAAAGTCCACATCACAGCTGGCAAGGCTCCAACCTCATTTCTTAACACTCTCCCCTCAGCCTGGCCTCCTGACGGCTCTCCATACATGTCAAACATCCTTGGTTCTCCTTGCCTTTGCACTTCCTGCATGACTCATCATTCTAGGGATCCCTCCCCTTCCAGTAGGCTGACCCAGAGCTTGCATACGTGGTAACTCAGCAAGTTTCTGGGGAAACAAAGGAACCACAGAAGGGGGGGGGGGGGGGGCTGGCACTGGGTCACATGGGCCACAGCAGGTTGCAGGGCAAGCCCGGGGTCAAGGTGTGGGGAAATACACTCCACCTCTTGCTGGGAGAAGCTTCAAGATCACAAACGAAAGAGGTGTGAATAGAGGGAGGGAGAGGGACTACAGCCATTTTTTAGTCCACCATATTACCATCACTTTGCTAAACGGATCAGGCCTGGGAGAAATCTCCTAGGGGTGAGGGATGGACTTTTCTTAATATGCATTCTTATGCCTTTTGGATTTTAAATCTATTCAAACAATTAATAAATAATTTCAACTAAGTCTTTTATAAGCTCTGTTTTAAATGTCCAGTAAGGAAGGAGATGGAAACATTTAGCTAAAGAAAATATTCGGCTTCATGGTCCCAGCACAAGTTAAGATAAATAACCACACGCTTGCTGAGTTTGCATTTCTAGCAGTCCAGCTTGCTAATTTCTTTGTATTTTGATTCTTTCTATAAGTTTGCCTGTGCTACTACATAATGATCAAGCTTTCAGTCCAAGAAGAAGATACAACAATTATAAATGTATATGCACCCAACATAGGAGCACCTCAATGGGTAAGGCAAATACCAGGAACCATAACGGGAGAAATCCCAACAGTAACACAATAATAGTGGGGGACTTTAACACCCCACTTTATCAATGCACAGATCATCCTGATAGAAAATTAATAAGGAAACACAGGTTTTAAATGATACTTTAGACCAGCTGGACTTAATTGCTATTGATGGAGCAGTCTATCCAAAAGCAACAGAGTATACATTCTTCTCAAGTATACACAGAAATTCTCCAGGATTGACCACATGTTGGGCCACAAGGCAAGCCTTAGTAAATTTAAGAAAACTGATATCATATCAAGCATCTTTTCTGATCACAGTGCTATGAGATTAGAAATTAATTCTGCCTGTCCTTAAAGAACGAAGTGGTTGGAGTGTCATTTTAGAGGGCTGGTGTCACGTGATGTTATGCAATGTGCTCTGAGGTCACCCCTTCATGGGTTCGAATCCTAGTTGTAACATTTCCTATCTGGAATTTCAGGCAACTCACTCATCTTATTTAAGTACCAATTTTCTCTGTAAAATGCAGAGAGTATCACCTATTCTGTAGGATTTGGGTAAGAAGTAGAGGAAATAAATACAGAATACCTAGAGAAATGTCTGGCACATTATAGATGAAGCAAATGGCACTATTTAGAAAGTTGAAACTTGATTTTTCTTTTCACAAACCATTTCCTATGTTACTTTAAAAATAAAACTTTTGGGGAATTTCCCTGGTGGTCCAATGGTTACTGTTGCTGCTGCTGCTGCTAAGTCGCTTCAGTCGTGTCTGACTCTGTGCGACCCCATAGATGGCAGCCCACCAGGCTCCCCCATCTCTGGGATTCTCCAGGCAAGAACACTGGAGTGGGTTGCCATTTCCTTCTCCAATGCATGAAAGTGAAAAGTCAAAGTGAAGTCACTCAGTTGTGTCTGACTCTTGGCGACCCCATGGACTACAGCCTACCAGGCTCCTCCGTCCATAGGATTTTCCAGGCAAGAGTACTAAAGTGGGTTGCCATTGCCTTCTCCAGGTCCAATGGTTAGGACTCAGCATTTTCATTGCTGTGGGCCCAGGCTCAATTTCTAGTTGAGGAACTAAGATCTCACATTCTGACAGAATATGGTCCACTGGAAAAGGGAATGGCAAACCACTTCAGTATTCTTGCCTTGAGAACCCCATGAAAAGTAGGAAAAAGCAAAAAGATAGGACACTGAAGGAGGAACTCCCCAAGTCAGTAGGTGCCCAATATACTACTGGAGATCAGTGGAGAAATAACTCCAGAAAGAATGAAAGAATGGAGTCAAAGCAAAAACAACACCCAGTTGTGGATGTGACTGGTGATGGAAGTAAAGTCCAATGCTGTAAAGAGCAATACTGCATAGGAACCTGGAATGTCGGGTCCATGAATCAAGGCAAACTGGAAGGGGTCCAAAAAGAGATGGCAAGAGTGAACATCAACATTCTAGGAACCAGCGAACTAAGATGGACTGGAATGGGTGAATTTAACTCAGATGACCATTATATCTACTAGTGTGAGCAGGAATCCCTTAGAATAAATGGAGTGGCCATCACAGTCAACAAAAGAGTCTGAAATTCAGTACTTGGATGTAATCTCAAAAACAACAGAATGATCTCTGTTCGTTTCCAAGGCAAACCATTCAATATCATGGTAATCCAAGTCTATGCCCCAACCAGTAATGCTGAAGAAGCTGAAGTTGAACAGTTCTATGAAGACCTACAAGACCTTCTATAACTAACACCAAAAAAGATGTCCTTTTCATTATAGGGGACTGGAATGCAAAAGTAGGAAGTCAAGAAACACCTGGAGTAACAGGCAAATTTGGCTTTGGAGTACAGAATGAACCAGGGCAAAGGCTAATAGAGTTCTGCCAAGAGAATGCACTGGTCATAGCAAACACCCTCTTCCAGCAACACAAGAGAAGACTCTACACATGGACATCACCAGATGGTCGACACTGAAATCAGATTGATTATATTCTTTGCAGCCAAAGATGGAGAAGCTCTATAAAGTCAGCAAAAACAAGACCAGGAGCTGACTGTCGCTCAGATCATGAACTCCTTATGGCAAAATTCAGACTAAAATTGAAGAAAGTAGGGAAAACCACTAGACCATTCAGGTATGACCTAAATCAAATCCCTTATGACCATACAGTGGAAGTGAGAAATAGATTTAAGGGCCTAGATCTGATAGAGTGCCTGATGAACTATGGAATGAGGTTTGTGACACTGTACAGGAGACAGGGATCAAGACCATCCCCATGGAAAGGAAATGTAAAAAAGCAAAATGGCTGTCTGGGGAGGCCTTACAAATAGCTGTGAAAAGAAGAGAAGCAAAAAGCAAAGGAGAAAAGGAAAGATACACCCATTTGAATGCAGAGTTCCAAAGAATAGCAAGGAGAGATAAGAAAGCCTTCCTCACCGATCAATGCAAAGAAATAGAGGAAAACAATAGAATGGAAAAGACTAGAGATCTCTTCAAGAAAATTAGAAATACTAAGGGAACATTTCATCCAAAGATGGGCTCAGTAAAGGACAGAAATGGTGTGGACCTAACAGAAGCAGAAGATCTTAAGAACAGATGGCAAGAACACACAGAAGAACTGTACAAAAAAGATCTCCACGACCCAGATAATCATGATGGTGTGATCACTCACCTGGAGTCAGACATCCTGGAATGTGACATCAAGTAGGCCTTAGGAAGCATCATTACGAACAAAGCTAGTGGAGCTGATGGAATTCCAGTTGAGCTATTTCAAATCCCCAAAGATGATGCTGTGAAAGTGCTGCACTCAATATGCCAGCAAATTTGGAAAACTCAGCAGTGGCCACAGGACTACAAAAGGTCAGTTTTCATTCCAATTCCAAAGAAAGGCAATGCCAAAGAGTGCTCAAACTACCTCACTACTGCACTCATCTCACACGCTAGTAAAGTAATGCTCAAAATTCTCCAAGTCAGGCTTCAGCGATACGTGAACCGTGAACTTCCAGATGTTCAAGCTGGTTTTAGAAAAGGCAGAGGAACCAGAGATCAAATTGCCAACATCTGCTGGATCATGGAAAAAGCAAGAGAGTTCCAGAAAAACATCTATTTCTGCTTTATTGACTATGCCAAAGCCTTTGACTGTGTGGATCACAAGAAACTGTGGAAAATTCTGAAAGAGATGGGAATACCAGACCACCTAACTTGCCTCTTGAGAAACCTATATGCAGGTCAAGAATCAACAGTTAGAACTGGACATGGAACAACAGACTGGTTCCAAATAGGAAAAGGAGTCCATCAAGGCTGTATATTGTCCCCTGCTTATTTAACTTATATGCAGAGTAGTACATCATGAGAAACTCTGGGCTGGAAGAAACACAAGCTGGAATCAAGATTGCCAGGAGAAATATCAATAACCTCAGATATGCAGATGACACTACCCCATGACAGAAAGTGAAGAGAACTAAAAAGCCTCTTGATGAAAGTGAAAGAGGAGAGTGAAAAAGTTGCCTTAAAGCTCAACATTCAGAAAACGAAGATCATGGCATCCAGTCCCATCACTTCATGGAAAATAGATGGGGAAACAGTGGAAATAGTGGCTGACTTTATTTTTCTGGCCTCCAAAATCACTGCAGATGGTGATTGCAGCCATGAAATTAGTAGACGCTTGCTCCTTGGAAGGAAAGTTATGACCAACCTAGATAGCATATTCAAAAGCAGAGACATTACTTTGTCAACAAAGGTCCGTTAGTCAAGGCTATGATTTTTCCTGTGGTCATGTACAGATGTGAAAGTTGGACTATAAAGAAAGCTGAGCACCAAAGAATTGATGCTTTTGAACCATGGTGTTGGAGAAGACTCTTGAGAGTCCCTTGGACTGCAAGGAGATCCAACGAGTCCCTCCTAAAGAAGATCAGTCTTGAATATTCATTGGAAGGACTGATGCTAAAACTGAAAAAGCTGAAACTCCAGTACTTTGGCCAATTCATGCGAAGAGTTGACTCATTGGAAAAGACCCTGATGCTGGGAAGGATTGAGGGCAGGAGGAGAAGGGGAAGACAGAGGATAAGATGGCTGGATAGCATCACTCACTCGATGGACATGGGTTTGGGTGAACTCCAGGAGTTGGTGATGGACAGGGAGGCCTGGCATGCTGCAGTTCATGGGGTCGAAAAGAGTCAGACACGACTGAGCGACTGAATTGAACTGAACTGAAAGATCTCACAAGCCACACAGCTCAGCCAAAAGAAAGATAAAAAAAAAAAATAAACATTTTCAGTACAATGAATAAACAACAAGTTCTTACTATATAGCACAGAGAACTATATTCAATATCCTGCAGTAAACCATAATGGAAAATAATATTTTTTAAAAATATATATAAAGATATATATGCTGTGTGCTAAGTTGCTTCAGTCGTTTCTAACTCTATGCAACCCTATGGACTGCAGCCTGCCAGGCTCCTCTGTCCATGGGATTCTCCAGACAAGAAAACTGGAGTGGGTGCCATTTCCTCTTCCAGGGGATCTTCCCAATCCAGGAATCAATCCCACATATCTTGCATCTAACCTGCGTTGGCAGGCAGGTTCTTTACCACTAGTGCCACCTGGGAAGGTTATACAAATATGTAATTGAATCACTTTGCTGTATACCAGAAAGTGACACAACATTATAAATCAACTATATTTAAGTTAATTTAATAAATAAACACTTTTAGATCAGATAAGGCTTCCTACAGGAAGCCCTGGTAGTCAACCCTTTAAAAAGACATGGCAATCCTCTTATTGGCTATGATTTTCAAAACCCAGGTTTATTTATGGTAAACAATGCCAGTGTTAATCACTGTCATCTCAAAAAGCAAATCTATCCTCCAATCCATAAATATACCATCATAAGACATGGGGCATTAAACCCAGAGCTAGATGAGTCAGGCCTCTAGGAAGCCAGACGTTGGAACTAGCCCAGAGAAAAGAAATCTCTTTTCGAATAAAGCATAGGGTTTGGAAAAATTAGACTCTAATTTAGAATTTAGATGGCTAATAAGAGAATGGTCCGATGCCATCTGCACCAGGAGATGCCCTTGTAAACCCCAGAGAAATGAGGCTCGGTTCAACAAGATGCCTTCTGGGATCTGGAAGGATAACTGAGACGGATCAAATGGATTATCAAGGCTTTAACTAGGCTGATTGCATCCTTGCCAGCTTAATCACAAAGGCACTTCTCTGGAAGGGAAGGGTTCCACCCTTGCTAGGAGTTTAGAAACAGACGTGGTGTGCTCAAGGCTTCTGGGAAGCTAAAATGTGGTGCAGTTGCATGGGGTGCCTGCTGGGTGGCTGAAAACTGAAGACAATTGCCTTCAAAGGCAAGTTCCAGCTCACACTTGCTCACACATACAGATTTATGACCCAAACACCTGTCTGAGAGGCAAAATTTAATGTCTTTGACAAAGGAGGAGCATTTCTGAACTAGGGATTTACAACAACCAAGAAACAGCAGAAAGATACAGTCCTTTGCATCCATCTGAACAGTGCAGCAGTCTGAGAAATGATTATCACTGTGTTCCTTGAGGGCATTCATCAGAATTACAATGAGGAACTGGAAACTTCCACTGTGGAAAGGCCGGAGCTGGAGAAGTACTATTCCAGACTTCCAGGCTGTTCTCTCCTCCCAGTTAAACTGCCTACCTGACTCGCCCCCACAGACCCTCTTTCCTGTATTCCACTCCCCTAAACATCAATGGCTAACTCCCAGAATGATCAAATCCAGGGACCAACTCACTTTTTCCAGAATATATCCAGACCTTCCAGACCATGAGTCTCTGTTGCAACAATCCAGCTCTGCCACGGCAGTACATCAAAAGTAGCTGAGGACAATACAGCATAACTGTGTTCCAACAACACTTTTATTTATGGACCCGAAATTTGCATTTCATATCATTTTCATGTGTCATGAAATATTCTTATTTTAATTTTTCACCAACCATTTAAAAATGTCAAAACCATTCTCAATTCACTTGCCACACAGAAACAGGTTGGCAGGCAGCATTTAGCTCTGGGGCGGTAGTAGTCCTGAACCAAGGGCGTCATACACACTGGGGAGTAAGTGCCTGCACAAGTTGAAAGTAACACCTCCCCAATGGGGACTTGCATAGAGAAGAATCAACAGAATCTATCCTTCTAATAACTAGGTATTGAACATCTTCTAAGTGCCAAGAGCCATGCTGGACCCTGGAGATACAGGGGTGTTCCAAACAAGTCCTGATCCCTGAATTCCTACAGCTGACAGGTCAGCAGGGAATTTCTCTAACTGTATTTTGTGAAGACATAACTGAGCAGGATGAGAGGATATCTTAAAATGACTAGAAGGCTCCCCCAGATGCCAAATCCTTGAAGCCAAAGTCAACTTGTTACCATGTCACAGCTCAATCTGCTTGCCACACGGCAGGCCAGTGAATCAGAGACAAGATGTTGAAGCAAGGAATATGACTTTATGCGGAAAGCTGGCTGATGGAGAAGATGGCAGACTAATGTCTCAGAGTAACCATCTTGTCGGGGTCTGGATGCCAGTTTCTTTTATAGAGTCAGAGAGGGAGAAGCAATGAAGAACTGAAGTCAAAAGGCAGAATAGAGAAGGCGAGGCGATGAGGAAGTAAATAGAAAAGGATGTTTTCAGTCTTGCAAAACATCTCCAAGAAGAGTCAGTCTCTAGAAGTGGTGTTTTAATCTCTATTTAAAGGTGGACAGGGTCAGATTCTCTCTCTACAAGCTGAACAAAGGCACTTCAGCTTACAGTCAGGCTGAGGGGCAGGGTCCTCTGAGGCAGGCTATTATGTATGATTAATTGATGCTTTTGAACTGTGGTGTTGGAGAAGACTCTTGAGAGTCCCTTGGACTGCCAGGAGATCCAACCAGTCCATTCTGAGGGAGATCAGCCCTGGGATTTCTTTGGAAGGAATGATACTAAAGCTGAAACTCCAGTACTTTGGCCACCTCATGCGAAGAGTTGACTCATTGGAAAAGACTCTGATGCTGGGAGGGATTGGGGGCAGGAGGAGAAGGGGATGACAGAGGACAAGATGACTGGATGGCATCACTGACTCGATGGACGTGAGTCTGGGTGGACTCTGGGAGTTGGTGATGGACAGGGAGGCCTGGCATGCTGCGATTCGTGTTCTCAAGGAGTCGGACACGACTGAGCGACTGAACTGTCAACTGTCACAATAACAAAAGCAAAGAAAAGCAAGTCAAAGGGAGAAGGAAATGGCAGCCCATTCCTGTATTCTTGCCTGGAAAAATCTATGGACAGAGGAGCCTGGCGGGCTATAGTCCAAAGGGTTACATGACTGAGCATGCATGCATGAGGAGGGTGGAAGGAGATGGGTTGGTAGAACTAAAAAAAAAAATGAAAAACAAGTCAAAGAAACAGTTTCCAACATGGAGTCAAAATTGACCAGGACACAGCCCTGCCATTCCAGTTAGATCTTCTGCCCCCAGAACTCCCTGAGGAAGCTGCAACTGTTTTGTCCCTGGGAGAGTTGGATGCTTTTTGTTGGGGAGTTGTGGTGCAGGACAGAGGTGAGGGGACCAAGCCAGGGAAATCACTAAATGGTATTACAACTCCAACCACAGACCTGCAATGGGATTAACATCTGTTCCCAGGCAAGTCTACCGACGGTAATTCACAACTTTACATTTTCTGGGCAATGAGACCCTTTCATGCCAAGCTTTTGAAAATTCTGTTGTTCTGTCTCCCCAGCCCGTGAGGGGCACAGAAACACAATCTGCACTTGCTTATTTTGTATCTAAGCAACTGTCAGATTCCATATCTACTAATAAGAAAGGGTATAATTATACCCTGATACTTTAATTAGTAGCAGATGCCTGAGTTTGTGAATCAAATGTAAGATTTTGAAGGACCTGGAAGCTCAATTATATGCAAACTTCAGGAGCCTGATGTTTAAGACTCTAAATCTTCCTTTTGGTCAGCTAGGACACAAGATGTTCAGACAGTGGCCTTTACCAGATTTGGCCACAGTGAGGAAGCCAAGGGGCCTATTTGCATGCAATTTTCATGTCACTGAATATCACTGTGTAATAGAACAGACTTTCCCTAGCTGTTTTTCCAGCTATGGTTGGTAACATCTTTATTTTTTAATTCACCACTTCTTTCTATCCACAATACCTATTCAACAAATAAACCCTAAAAAGGAAAGGTTCTCACCTTCTTTAGAATTCGAGAAGCCTACCATAAACTGCAATTGGATTATAGTTGGGACAGTATCACCAGACAATATTTTTGAGTTTATCTATTACAGAAGATGTATTTCCTCAGGCAAAAAAAAAAAGTCTTTAAGTTTACTAGCTTGGCTTATTTCTACACACTCCCCTCAGAATTCAAGACGAGTTCCTACAAATAAAAAAATAAAATAAAATTTTCTTCCTCAGGTCTGAAAGCACTACGTCTTGTATCCAGGCCTTTGGAAAGGACAGAAATGATCAAACATGTCCTTGGAATTGCTAATACTGCTGCCTGCACACTTCTGCCTGGTAAATACAAAGCCCCTGAGGGCTGAAAAAAATCATCACAATTCAAAAAAAAAAAGAGGAAGAGAGAAAGGGAAACTAATATAATGAAGGGGGAAAAAAAGAAGAGGAGGAGGGAGACAGGAAGCCATTCTTCCCTACCTGTATCCCCCGCTCACCATCACGGCACCTGGGCCATAAGTTGATCCATTAACTGGTAGAGACCGTGAGTCAGGTTCTTTGTTTGGCCTCAGTCTCCAGCACAGAGTGGGCCCTCATTTAAAGTTTGCCAAAAGAAACCAAATGGAACTCTCTGGGTCTCAGTTTTCCCATCTGAACACAACAGGACAGGGACAGGATTATCTCTAATATCCGTTCTGTAATTCTACAATCCTATTACCAGTAGGCTTGCAGACTTCTGCAGGGGTCAGTCTTCCAGCTAAGCCTACATTTTGGTTAGAGATAGAGGATAATTAGAAAAAGCCCAGACTCTGAACTTAAACTCTGAAATCTCTTAGAATAACGTGTTTCCACCCACCTGATAGAACTTCAAGATATTTTCAGATGGCATTCCCACCAAACAGTCAGGAAAACATGACTCTCTTGAATGGATTCCCAACAAAGTGCTCCAATCTTTGGGATCTACAGACCAGATAAATGAGAGTTCTTCTGGAACCAATAACTACAGGATGAAACAAAAGGTAGGGTCTATACAGTATTCTCACAATCTGGGGAATTTCAAGAAACTTTCTTTTGCCCTTGTTTTCTTAGACACCAAAGATGGACTCCTTAAACACGGGCGTCACAGGTCTCCACCCTAGACTTTAGTTCCAGAGGATCTATGGAGGATGAAGAACCTTAGAAGCCAAAATAACCCTGCATATTCTTTTCTCCAGTCTGGATTCAGCCAAACAGCTAGACAGAGGAAAGAAGCAGATCTCTGCTGCCTTCAGAGGGTGTTAGAACATCTGGGCAGCGGGAGGGCCTGTCCTGCGAGCCCAGTGCATGATGGGAAAGGATGCTCTCATTCCCCACCGGCGGGCTCTGACTAACCCGTGCTGCAGCCTGGCTACCACTGCCTCCCTGACCTCAGCGAGCAGAACGAAGCGGATTGGGAACTTTTTCCCACTCTTAATTCCCTTCGGCTTCACGGTACCCAGCTGCTGACATCCCTCCCCTGTGGGAAGATTGTGTGTTTAACATAGCTCGAGGCAAAAAAAGAAGCAATTACTCTTGCCCAAATCTCTCATTCCACAAAATAGCCTTTCCCAGACTGGCTGGTGAAGTTTCAGTTTCTTATATCATCCCAACAATCTCTTTTCACGACCCAACTGTGCTCAGCCACCCCCACCCACGCCTTTATCATTTCGTCTTGACCCTTGGCGGTGACAGCTAGGCGCCCGTTGACAGCCAAAATCTGTCCATCCACTGCCACCTAGCGTCCGCAGGCCGTCAGATCCGCCCGACTCTCTAGCAGTCGTTGAGTGCATTTCCTTGAGCAATTTTGCTCATTCCCTTAATAAGAAATATTAGGAGTGGGTTTGGCTTTGTCCACCACTCGCCGGGGAATTTCTATCAGTGGGGACACACAGCATGGGGCTTGTTGGTGTCACCTCTGTCTGAGGCTTCGTTCTGGAAGAAGCCCCCTGGACATCTCTGGAGCAGGACTTCTCAGATTTTCACATGCATTCCAATCACACAGGAGGGTCTTGTGAAAATGCAGATTCTGATATCACAGATCTGGAATGGGGCCTGAGACTCTGCACTGCTAACAAGCTTCTAGGTGATGCAGACAGTGGTCCAGAAACCAGGCTGAATATCAAGGAGCCTGAGGGGCTGGAGGGACTCATCGATATTAATCATTAGCAGCTAAGTTGGTCCTCAGCTCTGTTTCTGAATTGCCCAGACCTGCTGCACACACACCTCTATCCTCACCACAGTCCACGGAAACCCCTGCTCCAGGGCCATATGGGGGGTGGTCCTATACTTGACCTTGAAGTTCAAATCTGACTTTACTGCTTACAGTGTGGCCTTGGGGAAAGACGCTGACCCTCTCTCATCCTCAGTTTCCCCCTCTGTCAAATGAAGACAGTGCTATTCCTCAGAGAGAACACGCAGAAATCAATCACTCACCCCAAGGCAGGTGATGAGTGGCTCCGTATTATGCAAGTTCATTGTCAGGAAGGCTCAAGTTCCCTCTCTTGCTGTCCCTGGACTGTTATTTGTGCTCTAAGAGATGATAAGTATTCAAATAGGTGTGGGCTTTCAGAGACCAAACAAGCAGACCCTGATATTAAAAAAAGCTGGGAGGTGGGAGGAGAGGTGTGAGAGGCAGGCAAGGTAATAACCGCTGCCACCTTTTGATTTCTGCTAAAGCCTCTGGAAGCTGCTCTGTCAGCTGTGAATGGCCCTCGAGGGAAGGTGACAACTGACGGCCCAGCTCAGGGGCTGTCAGCGGGCCAGGCACGTGCACCCCCTCCCCATCTTGCTACTTGGTGCTGCTGGCTCTTATTTCTGCACAGCCGGCCTTGTTCCCACCCTGCAAGCATGAAGGGCGCAGAAAGGCAGGCCCCCAGCCCCCAGCCCCCAGCCCTGGGGGCTTTGTGCCATGGGGTGGAGGGGGGACAGCAGCAAGTGGGGAGTGGGTGTGCCAGGACAGAGGTGGGCGGCAGACACTCCTGCTCAGTGCCCAGGCTGAGGCCCGAAGGGACTGAGAGTGTGAAGAGTTAGGGACTGTGCTTATTCAAAATGGTCATTTAGAGACTTCCCTGGTAGGGTCCAGTGGATGAGACTTCTCCTTCCTGTACTAGGGGTGCGAGTTTAATCCTTGGTCAGGGAGCTAAGATATAACATGCCTGGTAACCCAAATAAAAAATGTAAGACAGAAGCAATACTGTAACAAATTCAATAAAGACTTTAAAAATGGTCCAAATCAGGGACGTCCCTGACGGTCCAGTGGTTAACACTTCGTGCTCCCAGTGCAGGAGGCATGGGTTCAATCCCTGTTCAGGGAAGATCCTGAATGCCAAGTGGCCAAAAGGAAAAAAAAAGATAAAAATGGTTCACATCAAAAAAAGCTTTTAAAAAAATGGTGGTTGTTTTTGACCAGACTAACCTGATCAGAATTCCCACATAAAGGAATATGAACCACAAGCTTTGTTAAACCAAGAGTATTCCTAATTCCAGCTTCCTCATTTGGAGGCTTGAAAGTGTTTTTTGCCTAGTACATCCCTTTGTTATTGGAAGCCATGATCGGCCACGAAAAAGAGCCACAAGTCAAAGCATTAGAAGCAGAGAGGTAACACATTTGCATTGCTTTGATTCTTCCCAAGGACTTTTCCATTCTATTTTTTTATATTTGAATGGCAATTCCAGATAAAATAATTTTTTTAAAAAAAGCTGACATGCTGTTTACAATAGCTAGGACATAGAGAAGGCAATGGCACCCCACTCCAGTACTCTTGCCTGGAAAATCCCATGGACGGAGGAGCCTGGTGGGCTGCAGTCCATAGGGTCTCTAGGAGTCGGACACAACTGAGCGACTTCACTTTCACTTTTCACTTTCATGCATTGGAGAAGGAAATGGCAACCCACTCCAGTGTTCTTGCCTGGAGAACCCCAGGGACAGGGGAGCCTGGTAGGCTGCCGTCTCTGGGGTCGCTGAGAGTCGGACACGACTGAAGCGGCTTAGCAGCAGCAGCAGAAGCAACCTAGATGTCCATTGGCAGACGAATGGATAAGAAAGTTGTGGTAAATATACAAAAAGGAATATTACTGATGGCAACCTCATAACGCGGCCCTCTTGTGAGGAACTCTTGGGGACTTCAGAGGACTGGAACTCACAAAGTTTGGGTGCGTGGCCAGCCCTGATCAGGCTCCCAGGAGGCGGGTGCCAGGCCAGGCGGGCCAGGTGCTAATAGAGTGGCTGTCCTGCTCTCATTTCTGAATTAAAGACAACATTCAAACCCTCCAGCCAAATGCAGCTTCTGAAGCTGTGCTCCCCACAGGCCATGGCCAGGCCCCACACTCCTGGTGCTGCTCACACCGCCCAACCCAGGTGATGGGGCTCCACAGGCCAGTGTCTCCACAGCGCTATCTTCTGTGGAAGGCACCTCTGACCTCCCCACCCTGCCCTTTCCCTTCTTTCTGCTGCTCTCATTAGCTCACAGGAGCTTTGCTTAAGGGGTCCTTGCCTTGGTCTGTCTCCCTGACATGCCCACTTTCCATGTAGATGTGGGGGTGAAGACCTCTCTGCTTCTGTGTCAGAGTTTGGGGGTGGTGGATCAGGAGGGGCACACGCCTGCTGGGTTGATGACTCTCAGAGCTTTGCCCACTGCCTCTCTCTGGGGCCATACACCGAGGCCCAATCCTGCCAGAATGGACCTTCCAGGATGGTCAGCAGGTCCAGCAAGAGCTCCCCGAGCTGTCAGCAGCAAAGCAGAGACTGGGAAGAATGGAAATGACTCCCTAGTTCACAATTCATTTTGGAATTAGACAATCTCCCTGAGATTCTGCTCCCAACAAGAAAACAAAGTGGACTCTCTTAGCCCTCAGACAGGCCAGCACCATATTAAAGCTGATGCCCATACAAAAAAAAAAAAAAAAAAAAATGCCCAGTACTTAGTTCAGTTCATTTCAGTCGCTCAGTCGTGTCTGACTCTTTGCGACCCCATGAATCGCAGCACGCCAGGCCTCCCTGTCCATCACCAACTCCCAGAGTCCACCCAAACTCACGTCCATCGAGTCAGTAATGCCATCCAGCCATCTCATCCTCTGTCATCCCCTTCTCCTCCTGCCCCCAATCCCTCCCAGCATCAGGGTCTTTTCCAATGAGTCAGCTCTTCACATCAGGTGGCCAAAGTACTGGAGTTTCAGCTTCAACATCATTCCTTCCAACAAACATCCAGGACTGATCTCCTTCAGGATGGACTGGTTAGATCTCCTTGCAGTCCAAGGGACCCTCAAGAGTCTTCTCCAACACCACAGTTCAGAAGCATCAATTTTTCGGCACTCAGCTTTCTTTATAGTCCAACTCTCATATCCATACATGACCACTGGAGAAACCATAGCCTTGACTAGATGGACCTTTGTTGACAAAGTAATGTCTTTGCTTTTTAATATGCTGTCTAGGTTGGACGTAACTTTCCTTCCAAGGAGTAAGCATCTTTGAATTTCATGGCTGCAATCACCATCTGCAGTGATTTTGGAGCCCCAAAAAATGGAGTCAGCCACTGTTTCCACTGTTTCCCCATCTATTTGCCATGAAGTACTTAGTAGATGCTGAATTAATTTGTGTGGAATGAATGAATTAGTGAGGTTGGTTCAGGATCAAGACTAAACCCTCAAATCCCATTGAGGAATCACAGAGTGCTCCCTGTGGGCAAAGTCTGGTACCTCTCCCCACAAGGAAGTCAGTGAGCAAGAATGCACGGTCCTTGCTTCAAAACTCACACAGCTTTCCCTGGAAGACAAGTCACAGATGTCGGGAAAGTTAGTAACAGAGGATTTCACCCTTTGTGACCTAGGGAGATTTTTCAGTCTCTAAGACAAAATCCCTGCATTATGGAATTAGTGATCCCTACTCACTGAAGAGTTCTCCATCCTCACCAAATGACACAATTCTCTTAATACATGACTGGGGCCAGCTTACAGATATGACAGGACTGGTGCATCAGTCCAGCTGCCAAAATAGCACCAGGAAGATACGCAAAAGTTCAGTGAATTGAGTTAAATGACTACTGTACAGCACAGAGAGCTGTACCCAATATCTTGTAGTAACCTATAATGGAAAAGAGTGTGAGAAAGAATAGATACGTATGTGTAACTAAATCACTTTGCTGTACACGCGACACTAACACAATATTCTAAATCAGTAAGAGAAAATAAACTAAACAAGAATTTTAAATCATTATAAAAGATATATGGATGTGAGAGTTGGACCATAAAGAAGGCTTAGCACCAAAGAATTGATGCTTTTGAATTGTGGTGCTGGAGAAGACTCTTGAGAGTCCCTTGGACAGCAAAGAGATCAAATCAGTCAATCCTAAAGGAAATCAACCCTGTATATTCATTGGAAGGAGTGATGCTGAAATTGAAGTTCCAATGCTTTGACCACCTGATGTGAAGAACTGACTCATTGGAAAAGACCCTGATGCTGGGAAAGATTGAGGGTAGGAGGAGAGGGGGACAACCGAGGATGGGATGGTTAGATGGTTAGACTCAATGGACATGAGTTTGTTTAACAAAGTCTGGGAGATAGTAAAAGACAAGGAAGCCTGGCGTGCTTCAGTCCATGAGATCACAAAGAGTTGGACACGATTGGGCAACGGAACAACAGCAACAACAAAAGATACACCCTGAGCAGCTATGTTTAAAGTCACCCTGTGGCCGCTTTGTTGTTCCTTAGTTGGCTCATAGAAAAAGCAAGGGAATTCCAGAAAAACATCTACTTCTGTGGCCTCTAGAGAAGGTTATTACAAGAGAGTTGGAGGCAGCAGGGGTCACTTGGTGTCACTTCAAGCAGGACAGGTCAGAAAGGAAACACATTTGAGCCAGAGCCTCGGGTCACCGAGCCAACTTGAACACAGCCTACCAAGAGACCTGGACTCCCTTGAAAGTGGAGGGATTTCCCAGAAAGGGAAGGAACTCTCTCTCCCACAAAGGACATCACCAAACTCCAGAACACCATGCTCTAGAAGTTTCCCTCAAAGGTCCCTTCTCTCTCGCAGGAGCACCGTGAGAATTTCCAACACTTGGAGCACCCAAGCCAAGCTTGGTTTCAGGAGAGCAGCCTTCATTCCCCAGACAGATCCCCTCTTGTCCTCGTGTCTAAGAGCTGAGCCTCGGGGTGATGTCCGGACTGACTGACAGGTCCTGGCTGGGGGAGCAGGCCTGTCTTGTCACCCACTGTGTCATTTCCCTCCTTCATTCATAATTACTCTCACCTTCATCACCAGGCTCCAGGAGCTGCCGCCTGGCACAGCGCTGCCATTCTGGAAGCCTCAAAATATGCACAGGTGTGGTGCTCAAGAGGAGGGGGAGGCAATTATCCCCTGAAATGCACAGCTACCAAAATAGCAAAGTGGTGAGTCACCGAGAGCTGCCAGCCATGGGGATCATGACAGTGATGTCATCATAAAGAGAGGAAAACAGGAGGAAATACTCCCAAATCCATCTTCTTAAAAGAGGTGGAATATGAAATGGGGGTGAGAGGACAAGAAATTGCTCAAACAATGAGCATGACGCTTCCTCCATTTCCTCCCTGCCCTTCTGCACCCCTCCCAACAAAGGGATCTTTGCTGCCCTGAGGGACAATCTTGAAATGATTCATTCAGCACATTCTGAACGCCTACTATGTGTGCAGATGAATCAAGTGAGTGTCTAAAAGTCTTTGCAAGGCACTCAAGTTTGACTTCAAAATGCTTACTCACAATCTCATCTCTTGACTGTTTTCATCTGCAACCCACCTGAGAAAGAGCTGCCACCTAAAAATCAATCCCATTCAACTCAGGTTTCCCAAGAGAACAGCCTCACCTGCCTCTCAGAAAAATCTGTTACATCTTGTATGTAACAACTGCACAGAGCTGTGAGGGTAAGCCAGGGCTCCTTTCAAATCTAAGGATGATAAAGCTGGGTGCCTGAAGCTCTCTGCACCCTGGGGCAGGGGGTGGGGGGATACTGCCTCCACCCAGCTGCCACCTCCTCAAGGGTCAAGACAGCAAAAGACAGAAGCTGTGACCACACTGCAGAGCCTTGTCACCAAGGAGGGTCCTTCCTCGGGAAGTTGTAGACCTTGATATCATCAGCCTCTCTTGGGAACATCCTTAACAGCCTTCAATTCCCTTATTAATTAATGAGTTCAATCAATCTTTGACACATATTCCTGTTATATTGGTATGACTGGCATTTTTAGCATTTTGAAGATTATATATTTGACAAATTCAATAGTATTAGACAGCATTTACTTTTCAGTCTGCATTTGAACCCATTCACATGAAGGTTTGAGAATATTGCTTTTGTTTTTTTTTCTTATTTTGGCCGCACCACATGGTATCTGGGGTCTTAGTTCCTCGAGTATGGATCAAACTTGCATTTGAAGTGTGGAGTTTTAACCACTGGCCTGCCAGGGAAGTCCAAGGATTCAGGAATATTTCTTGGTGGAGGAGGAGTTGGTGGGGATGCACCCAAAATGCATGACTGGGGGGTGGGGGGGACATTAATTAACCATAACAGCTATTCATGATGGTTTGAGATGCACTCATTAGGTGCTACCAAGCTCATTTTATTTACCACCATCCTTTAATTCCTTCCCTGGTGGCTCAGACAGTAAAGCATCTACCTACAATGCAGGAGACCAGGGTTCAATCCCTGGGTCAGGAAGACCCCCTGCAGAAGGAAATGACAACCCACTCCAGTACTCTTGCCTGGAAAATCCTGTGGGTGGAGGAGCCTGGTGGGCTACAGTGCATGGGGTTGCAAAGAGTTGGACACGACCGAGTGACATCACTTTTGAATTCCTTCCTACCCTCCAAACATCTGGTTTTATCCTCTTTCACAAAAAATATTTATTGTAAGGTCCTGCTCTCTTCTCACAGAGGAAAAAGGCGGGGTGGGGGGCGGGGGGAATGTATTATTTCCTACTCAGAGATTTATCGGAAGTTCTAGAAGACAAAATTAAACCTGAGATCAGTCAGAAACTCAAACAAAGAGAAGAACTAGATTGCATGGTTGAGGTCTGGAGGGAGCCCTGCTTCCCATCTGGGGATGGAGGGGACTCAACGGCCAGGAAGCCCCACTGAGGCCCTGGCCCTGGCCCTGAATTGATGCCCTGAGCTGTGTGTTAGGTTCAGGGCTGGCACTCTGAGATATTGCCAATTTTCTTCAACGTGCTGTGATTCATGGTTCCTGATGTGTTTTCATGGTCTTTTCTCACCACCTTTCCCTCAGCAGTGATGTCAGTGATATAAATGACTAGCTGAGAATGCTTATTTGAAATAAGCTAAGGATGGTCTCCATGGGTTGTCAAAGAACGGTAATTAGCAGCTAAGTATTGTGTCCTTCCTCTGTCATTTTCCTTAACTTGATAACAAATAAGTTAGGCTGCTTCGAGATTTTCTCTTTTCATTTTCAACTGCAAGTAGCTGAAGCCTAAAATGTCACAAATACAAAAATAACATCTCTTTACATTCTGCCACTTAAAGGCATTTCACAGGGAGAACTATATGTTCTGTTTCTCTACATATGTTTAGCTTACATCATCTTTTCCCACCCATGCCCTGCTGAAAAAAATCACTGATTTCTTTCCTGTTCCTCCAGTTTTGCTTGCTTTCCCATCATCTGCAGGATTTGTCTTCTCTCACCTTCTAGCTTCAGCTTCTAAACCTGCCCCTCAGTTTCCCAGCATCAAGCTGTTAGTCCAGGAGAATCCACCACCTTGTAAATGGGCTCCAGGCTCCTTAGATAGGAGGTCTTCTTGCTCTCAGACCTGCCCTGTCAACCTCTGGACTGATGCGTGGACTACAGTCGGAGCTAGGACTCACGTGGCTGGACCTGGGCACAGCTCCAACCCCATCATTTATCCATAAGAGGACAGAAGCAAATCAATGGCTTTGAGCCTGTCACCTGTCTATGCAAAGTGAGGGACACATCTCAGGGGTGCAGTGGGGACCAATGACATGACTTGTGGGCAAAGCACATCAAAGGGTTTGGAAAGCACCAAACAGATGCTGGGTCTGGTCTTCTTTTACCAAACTCCTGGCCATCATTTCTCTCACTCAGAGGTTTCCTGCAAGGTTTTCCTAAGACAGCCCAATAGGACACCTGCTTCTGGAATAAGAAAGACGGCTCCAGCTGATGCCTGGAGGACTTGACCCGGCCTCTCAACAGCTGAGTGGCCTTGAGCAAGCATTGAGCCTCCCAGGACCTCAGTTTCCTCATCGGAAAGTATGAATAATAAACACCTCCCAGTATTTCTCGCAAGTTATCATGAGGATCAAATGAACATTTTCTGAAATCATTAAATGAAAAGCTTTTTTATTTCTTAACTTGGAAAGGGGAAACAGTGCTTGACTTCTGCTCAGAATTTTTTCCCATGACCTCTTGCCTCTCCTTATGGAAAATCTGACTCAGAAGATTTCTCCTAAGAAATCTCATTCATTCATTCACTCATTCAATCAATCGATCAACAAAAATTTCCTGAACACCTGCAGTGTGCCAAGACCCTCTGCCAGGCACTGGGCATCAAAGCTGAAAGAGACACAATCCAATCAAAAAGTGAGCAGACGATCTTAATAGACATATCTCCAAAGAAGACATACAGATGACCAATAAGCAATGAAAAAATGTTCCATATCACTAATTATTAGAGAAATACAAATCAAAACTACAGTGAGGCACCATCTCACACCAATGAGAATGGCCATCACCAAAAAAATCTACAAACAATAAATGCTGGAGAGGGTATGAAGAAAAGGGAACCTGTTGGTGGAAATGCATTTCCTGTTGGTGGAAATGCAAATTGGTAACAGTCACTATGGAGAAGAGTATGAAGATTCCTTAAAAAAAAAAAAGAGTAAAAATAGAAGTGCCATATGACTTAGCAATCCCACTCCTGGGCATATACCCAGATCAAATCAGATCAGATCAGTTGCTCAGTGGTGTCCAACTCTTTGCGACCCCATGAATCGCAGCACGCCAGGCCTCCCTGTCCATCACCAACTCCCGGAGTCCACCCAAACTCACGTCCATTGAGTCAGTGATGCCATCCAGCCATCTCATCCTCTGTCATCCCCTTCTCCTCCTGCCCCTAATCCCTCCCAGCATCAGGGTCTTTTCCAACGAGTCAACTCTTTGCACGAGGTGGCCAAAGTACTGGAGTTTCAACTTTAGCATCATTCCTTCCAAAGAAATCCCAGGGCTGATCTCCTTCAGAATGGACTGGTTGGATCTCCTTGCAGTCCAAGGGACTCTCAAGAGTCTTCTCCAACACCACAGTTCAAAAGCATCAATTCTTCGGTGCTCAGCCTTCTTCACAGTCCAACTCTCACATCCATACATGACCACAGAAAAAACCATAGCCTTGACTAGACGAACCTTTGTTGGCAAAGTAATGTCTCTGCTTTTGAATATGCTATCTAGGTTGGTCATAACTTTCCTTCCAAGGAGTAAGCGTCTTTTAATTTCATGGCTGCAGTCACCATCTGCAGTGATTTTGGAGCCCAGAAAACCATAATTCAAAAACATGCATGTACCTCAGTGTTCATCGCAACACTATATACAATAGCCAGGACATGGGAGCAACCTAAATGTCCATAGACAGATGAATGGATGAAGATATATAGACAATGGAATATTACTCAGCTATAAAAAAGAACAAAATAATGCCATTTGCGGTACCATGGATGGATCTAGAGATTTTCACACCGAGTGAAGTAAAAGAAAAACAAATATCATATGGTATCACTTACATGTGTAATCTAAAAAATTCGTACAAATGAACCTATTTACAAAACAGAAATAGAGTCAGATGTAGAAAATAAATTTATGATTACCAAGGGGGAAGGGAGGAGAGGATAAATTGGGAGACTGGGATTGACATATACACATTACTATATATAAAACAGAACTAATATAAAATTATATAAAACTAATAAGAACCTACCATATAGCACAGGAAAACCTACTCAATATTCTGTAATGACCTATATGGGAACAGAATCTAAAAAATAATGAAGATACATATATATATATAGACATATAAAATTAAATATATAGATATATATAACTGAGTCACTTTGCTGTACAGCAGAAATTAACCCATTGGGCTTCCCTGGTGGCTCAGACAGTAAAGAATCTGCCTGTGATGCAGGAGACACAGGTTCAATCCCTGAGTCTGGAAGACTCCCTGGAGATGGGAATGGCTACCCACTCCAGTATTCTTGCCTGGAGAATTCCATGGACAGAGGAGCCTGGTAGGCTACAGTCCATGGGGTTGCAAAGAGTTGGACATGACTGAGAGACTAACAATTTCCCCTTTTTCCAAATCAACTATACTCCAATAAAAAATAACTTTAAAAAAAAATGTTGAATGAGAGGAGTCCCTGCTCTCAAGATCGTGGGAAAATAGACAAGTACCAGCTAAGATGGGGCTTTGTTGGAGCAGAACAGGGAGGGGCCAACTCTGTAAGCTCTCTCTGGTCCACAGAGGGCCTGGTGTGAAAAGTGAGGGACTTGAACAAGACAAACCCTAGGCTTATAAATGAGCCTGCTGCTGCTAAGCACTTCAGTCATGTCCAACTCTGTGTGACCCCATAGACAGCAGCCCACCAGGCTCCCCCATCCCTGGGATTCTCCAGGCAAGAACACTGGAGTGGGTTGCCATTTCCTTCTTCAAAGCATGAAAGTGAAAAATGAAAGTGAAGTCACTCAGTCAGCGACCCCATGGACTGCAGCCTTCCAGGCTCCTCCAACCATGGGATTTTCCAGGCAAGAGTACCGGAGTGGGGTGCCATTGTCTTCTCTGATAAATGGGCCTACTATGTTCTATTACTCCAAATCCCATTACAAAAGAAAAACGTTGTAAGACTCAGGATGCCTGTATGCTCCAGTCCAAGTGAGACGCCACACACATTGAAACATTCTCTCTCTCTCTCTCTCTCTCTCTCTCTCTCTCTCTCTCCACACACACACACACACACACACACACACACACACACACACACACACACCCCTCGCTGTGGGAGGGGATTTGGTGCATAATTCATAACCAGGCACCTTCCATTCAGTGCCTGCCCCCAACCTCCACTCTTGGTCATGGCTGAAGGCACTGCAGGGCTTTTCTAGATGTAAGCTGGAAGAAATCCAGGTTGGGCCAGCCTAGCACAAAGCAGCTGAAGTTAGCATGGAGACTGTCAGAGCTTCAGGAGGAGGCTCAGGAGTTGTTTATAGACTTTTCAATATTCAGAGCTGTTGCTTCACAATTTTCATTCATTTCTCTGAGGTTTTAGCTGTCAGATTAATTTTCAAGGTCCCCAAGGAATGCTGGACCTTTATCAACCCAGTTAGACTATTTTCTTTGAGTGTTCTTTTCTCCATATGTGGAAAACACTTGACATCTTCAAAGATCTGCTCAATTTACCTGCGCTTCTTCAGCCAGAAGGCTCAAAAAGAGCTTCCAGGGACCTACCTGGTGGTCCAGTGGCTAAGACTCAGAGCTCTCAGTGCAGGGGGCCTGGGTTCGGGGAACTAGATCCCACATGCCACAATTAAGAGTTCATATGCTGCAAATAAAGATCCAACATGCTGCAACTAAGACTCTGTGCAACCAAATAAAATAATTAAAAAAAAAAAAAAGAAAACCTACCAGATTTTAAGAATCCTAAGCACACCCTTCCCTGAACACCTTTCAGAGCAAACAAACTCACCATGGGGATGTGCAATTAGGAGAAACAGTGCACGTGTCAAGTATAAGCATGGCGACTACATACACAAATGAACAGTAATATGCATGACTTCATAAGTATTTCTGTAATCAAATCACAAAATAAGACCATCTGTGTGATCTGAGTTCCAATATTAGTTATGCTACCAACTATCTGCACTCCCTTGGGCTCAGCTTTCTACCTCTTTGAGTTTCTTTGTATCAAATAACAGAGTTGGGCTGAATTAGTGACTTTCAAAATTTCGAGCAGCAGAATTCCTTCTTCAGACCAATGATATCGGAGAGGGGCTCAGGGCACAGAAGAGATGCTCCAATATATGAGGGAGATGCTCCAGTGGGTCGTGCAGGTCCTGAGTCCCACCTGGTGGGCCTCTCTTTCTCCATTCTGGAGCCCTTTGGGATCACTGGAACACAGGCTGAAACCCCCTGAACTGAGAGTATTAAATCCTCACTGAATCCCAAGCTATGTTATTGTCATTGCCAAGTTCTTGCTTCCATCAGCTCAGCCACCATCTCAGGCTGTTTCACTGTTGTAAACAGGTCAGACTTACAACAGTGAGACCTTCCTGACAAAAATTCATAATGATCACTTCACTTTAGATGGCCCTGCACAACTCAGTGAGGGTCGTTAGCCCACGACGCTAGAGCAGAAGTGACCCACTTCACAGGAAGCTGCTGTAGAGTAGGGGGACTTGGCCAAGTGACTTGAGATCCACAGTGATAATTCAGACCTCCCCACAAACACAGAGCACCTCTCAAATACAGAGGTTCACCCCACTGCCGCCAGGCACTAGCAGAGAACACAGAGACTAAGTTGAGTTCCCAGAGGAAGTCCCTCCAGTGGGAAGCATTCAGCTCTGAGTATCAGGTACTGATGGGAGGACCCAGTGACTCGAGGTGAGCAGGGTGAATACCATCCTGAGGTCCGGAGCCTCAAAGCCAACTCTCCTGGAGGGGGCGGAGCCACTGTACCTTCCATCCCAGGGGTACGGTGCACCAGTGAGAGCCTCCAAAACTCTGGAGGTCTATTGATTCCTACAGAGTCTCTGAAGATTATGGAGCCCTTGATCAGGAAACCAATTGCAGTAAGTATCTGCAGGCTCCACTACTGTTCCACCAGGCAGACAAGTTTCCACGGATACGACAAGGAGAGACTCCTCCCCTCCTTCAGTAGAGGTTGAATGCCCACCACGTGCCCCGACATGTGCCAGGAATTAAGCCACAAACAAGACAAATATTCTTTGCAAAGCCACCAAGTCCAATAGACACTTATCAGTCCTATGTCACAGGGCTTCTCAGCATTTGATACAATTGACCAGCCCTTTCATGGATCACTGGTTTTCCATAGATTTTTACAGATAAAACTCATTATCCGTCCCTCCCAGGACTCCCTTCTAGGCCTTTTCAGCCTTTTCCTCCTTTGCTTATTAGCCCAAGACACTACCCTAACATCCTACGTACTCTCTTCCTCTAGCTCTAGACCAAGGGTCTTACCCTGGGGTCCCCAAGCCCCTTGCAGGGGGGTCAGTGAACCTGAATGTGAAAAAAACTGTATCTTCCTTTTTACTCTCCTCTTACTGAAAGTTAGCAATTCTTTCAATTCTGAATGCAAATTAACAGGACCTGTCACCTCATCCTCGAGAAAAATCCCAGGGATCTTCATCCCACACAACAGTTGTTGCGGTTGTCTCAAAATCTGTATCCATCACAACTCTGCAATTAGAGCAATTATTAGAACTGCCACTGGGTATCGTTATTTAATGAGTTAATAAAGAAGCATCTATACTTCTATATCACAAACTTATTTTTAGTTATTTTGATAGCTGTGTTTCAACATAATTGGTTTCCATTGTTACCTTCTACATGTTATGTCACACATTTAAAATCACAGGCATACCCAGAGTGCCAAAGGAATCCAAAGCACGCAGAAAATGAACCACTGCCACCCTTGGGGGACCAACATATGACCTTGGCTTTAGTTACCACCATCTCACACAGGTCTTTAGCTCAGACCCCTCCTCTGAATGCCAAACCTGAAAAAATATCTGCTCAAGAGAAACTGTGAATATCTCCAAGTTACCCTAAACTCATCATGTTCAATGCCAAGTTCCAGTGGCCCCCAGGACTTCCCTGGTGGCACAGTGGATAAGAACTGGCCTCCCAGTGCAGGGGACACGGGTTTGGTCCCTGATCCAGGAAGGTTCCCCATGCTGCAGAGCAGCTAGGCCCCTGTGCCACTGTGCTCTAGAGCTCAGGAGCCGCAACTACTACTGAACAAGTTCTCTAGAGACTGTGCTCCTCATCAAGAGAAGTCACCAAAATGAGAAGCCTTCAAACCACAATGAAGACCCAGAAAAGCCAAAACTAAATCCATTGATTTTTTCAAGGCAGCCTCCCACTCAGCAGAGAACCCCCAGTGTTAACTCCCCAGGCTTGCACTGTAACAGAGCCCAGCCACTCTCTCCCTGCCCTCCAGCCTTCCTTGTCAGTCATTCACACCCCACCTTCTCCCTGCCACCAGACGTCTGGTCACAGAGGGTCCATCCTGCACCCTCAGCCTCTGCCTAGTTGACACTGAGTGTTCACATCTCAGCCCTCAGCAAAGCCTTCCTTGCCCTCCCTACCTATCAAATCCCCCACGGCATCATATAACCCTCCTTTCAGAACTACCTCTACAGCAATTTTACTTTTGCTTTGTAATTACTTATTTTGTGTGCGTGTGTGTGCTGTACCATGCAGGATGCTGGCTCTTAGTTCCCTGTCCAGGGACCGAATTGGTACCCCCTGCAGTAGAAGCACAAGGTCCTAACCCCTGGACTGCCAGGGAAAAAACAGTAGTTACTTCTTACTGTTAGTGCTCCCAACAGATCATAAGCTCCCAGAGAAAGGAACTGGGTCTGTGTTTATCACTGCCCACATCCCCAGCACAATGCCTAGCACAGAACTGGCATTCGATAAACATTTGGTACGTAGATAAGTTAACCAAAGTCCATGGAGTCTACAGGCTACGAGAAAACAGATATGACACATTCAAAATAATAATTATTTAATTTCAGTTGTTATAAGTGGTACTGAGTAAGGAACAATGTGCATTGTGAACGTATAACTGAAGGGTCTCATCTAGTCAGTCCAAATTAGTCAGTGAAGATTTTCCCCAAAAAGCAACATTTGAGCTGAGACTTGAAAGATGAGGATCAACTGTTCAGCTGAATGAAGGGACAGCATTTTAGGCAAAAGGATCAGCATGTGGGTAGTCTCTGGAGCAGGAAGAGCTGGGCAGATTCAGGGATGGCAAGGAGGCATTTGGGGCTGGAATGCCGAGAAGGAGAGGACAGGACCAAATTACAAAGAGCTGCATAGGCCAGGGTGAGGGTTTGGGGCTGTGACTGGTTGCAAAAGTGGCTACAGAACTTCCATGGTGGTCCAGTAGCTAAGACTCTGTGCTCCCACTACAGGAGACCCAGGTTCGATCCCTGGTGGGAGAACTAGTAATAGATCCCACATGCCAAAACTAAAGAGTTCACATGCTAAACTAAAGATCCCTCATGCTGTAAGTAAGATCTGGCATGACCAACCAAACAAACAACAACAACAAAAAAAAAATTTAAGTGGTCTCAGTCATTCCCCTACATGGATCTAGCCCCGCCACAATGTGGCTTTGTGGTTCCTCCCATCAAGAAGTAGAATCCACTCCCCCAACCCCACCCCTTGGCTCTGACCTGGACTTTTCTCTTGCTTGAGTCTAAAGAATTCAGAGGAAGCCATATGCCAGATCTGAGCCCAGGCTTCTGGGTACCTTAAGCCTCTTCTCTCTCTCTCTCTCTCTCTCTCTCTCTCTCTCTCTCTCTCTCTCTCCCCCTCTCCACACCACTTTCTCTCTTGGAACCCTTCCCAGCTCCTGCAGCATGAGATCTTATGTAGAGCAAAGTACAGCCATCCAGGCTGACTCCCTCCTAGACTGGCCCCTTCCCAGCTGACCCACCAGCTGATCCCAGAATTATGAGTGAGCCCAGACAGGTCCACTAGAACCACTCAAGTGAGTTCAAACCAAGTTACCAATCATAAGCCATAAATGCCTGTTAGTTACAGCCACTATGTTTGGCATATTTGTTAGGCAGCAAAATCTAAGTGATATCACGGCTTTCTCCTGAGAACCAAGGGACACCTCTGAAGAGATTTAATAGCTGTATGCCAGGGTGGGAGGTGCCTTTGTAAGATTTCCTCTGGCTGCTGTGTGAACAATGGGTGGAGAAGGGGCAGGACCAGCTCAGAGACCAGTTAGTGGGTGCTGCTGCCACCCAGGGCGTGGGGATGACCCCCTGACCTAGGAGGTGGTGGTGATGTGATGAGAAGATGGGCACAAGAGTGCTTCAGGAAGTGATGTCCGAGGATTTGGTGGCTGATTCAGTAACGGGGGTAATGAGAGGGGATGACGCCTCCATTTCTACTTAAGCTGCTAGGAAGGCAACTGTATTAGTCAGGCTTCTCCAGAGAAACAGAATTAATAGAACGTGTATATATGTAGAGAGAGAAAGAAATTTACTATTAGGAACTGGAGCATGAAATTATGAGGACTGCAGTACAGATCTGCAGTGTGATTGGGCAGCCCTGAGAGCCAGGAGAGCTGACAATGTGATGAAGTCCAAAGCCAACTGCTGGAGAATTTTTTTACTCAGAGACACACCCATCCTTTTTATTCCCTGGACCTTCAACCAGTTGGATGGGGCCCACCCGCATTAGAGAGGGCAATCGGCTTTACCAATGAAAATGTTCATCTCATCCAAAAACACTCTTGCAGAAACATCCAGAAACATGACTGGCCAAATATCTGGGTGCCCTGTGGTCAGGTCAAGTTGGTACTTAAAATTAACCATAGCACTGGTACTGCCAGTTACTGAGACAGGAAGGCTGAGAGGGGCAGGCTTGTGGGTTAAGGTGCCAAACTCAAGAAGCATGAGGTTAATTGGACAGAGACTGTTCTGGATGGGACCAAGGCCACCCAGGGACGCCTGAGCCGTGAGACTGGTTCCTCCCACCCCTACCATCATTCTACCATTGGATCATAATGTGACCCTGAAGAGACCATGGAGAGGTGGATGGCACAGCACCCATCTAGAGACTTGGACAGTCCAGTTAGAGGAGGCAAGTGGAACTCAAGGAGAATGGATTCCAGCTGGCCTTGTGGAGGAGACCCTGGGGCCACCCTTCCAAAGCAGGCTCCACTGCAGCTCTTGCAGTGGGCAGCCGAGCTCTGTTACTGCCCCACCTCGTGGCTGTGGGCCTGGGTGCTCCAAGGTCTGGGGCCTCTCTGCCTGCTGCTCCACTCACCTTCCCTCACTCCACACTTCCAGGAAAAGAAATCAGAAAAGGACAATGATTATGAGGATGGGCTTTGCCTTAAGGCTGCCCAGGAGCAAACCTTCACCCACTGGTCAAGGGCATCTATCTCTTCCAGGACAAGTCACTTAACCATTTCCCAGTGTCCTCATCCATATTCAGTTCAGTTCAGTTCAGTCGCTCAGTCGTGTCCGACTCTTTGCGACCCCATGAATCGCAGCACACCAGGCCTCCCTGTCCATCACCAACTCCCGGAGTTCACTCAAACTCACATCCATCAAGTCAGTGATGCCATCCAGCTATCTTATCCTCTGTTGTCCCCTTCTCCTCCTTCCCCTAATCCCCCCCAGCATCAGAGTCTTTTCCAATGAGTCAACTCTTCACATGAGGTGTCCAAAGTACTGGAGTTTCAGCTTTAGCATCAGTCCTTCCAAAGAACACCCAGGACTGATCTCCTTTAGAATGCACTGGTTGGATCTCCTTGCAGTCCAAGGGACTCTCAAGAGTCTTCTCCAACACCACAGTTCAAAAGCATTAATTCTTTGGCACTCAGCTTTCCAGTTTTCCATACTGGAAAAACCATAGCCTTGACTAGACGGACCTTTGTTGGCAAAGTAATGTCTCTGCTTTTCAATATGCTATCTAGGTTGGTCATAACTTTCCTTCCAAGGAGTAAGCATCTTTTAATCTCATGGCTGCAATCACCATCCGCAGTGATTTTGGAGTCCAGAAAAATAAAGCCTGACACTGTTTCCACTGCTTCCCCATCTATTTCCCATAAAGTGTTGGGACCAGATACCATGATCTTAATTTTCTGAATGTTGAGCTTTAAGCCAACCTTTTCACTCTCTTCTTTCACTTTCATCAAGAGGCTTTTAGTTCCTCTTTACTTTCTGCCATAAGGGTGGTGTCATCTGCATATCTGAGGTTATTGATATTTCTCCCGGCAATCTTGACTCCAGCTTGTTCTTCTTCCAACGCACATGCAGCGACAAAGACCCCATGCAGCCATACAGAAAATTTTTAATGTTTTTAAAAGAGCTAAAAAAAAAAAAAAATGCTGGTGACACCGAACCAACTTGGCCAGAGAACACTCTGGATTGACAGGAGGTCTTCAGCTGCAGATCTGCAGCCCCTCGGACCTGAGGGTCTCTGAGAAAGGCAGGGAGTCACTGAGGCTTCAAGGAGGCAGGCAGCCTGGGTGCGCCTTCTCCCTGCCACCCACCCTCTTTCCTCCAGTAACCCCTGGCATCACCACCCCAATCCCCAGAGAACAAGAAGACATGGATAAGTGAGAATACCAGCAGGTGAGGACATGCCTCAGGACCTCTCTCCTGCTAAGTGCCCTGAGTTCGCAGGTTTCCTGCAGCTCCAGCCTGATCCTTAATGAGTTGGCAAGAAAAGATGTCCCAGCTCTGGTTGCTACTCTCAGCAGCATCAAAAAATGCTAAACAGCCTCTCTCTGCCCCACCAGGCAGGAGGGTCACGCCCGGCCTGCCATGTGAGGTAACACGCCAGCCACCTGGGACTTGTGTGAACTGGGGCTCACCCTCCCACCACCTGCACTGGCCATAACTGGCGAGAGCTCTCAAGCTGGCCCCGTCCCCAGTGCTAACAGCCCCCAGCCTAGCCCGCCGGCAGCTCTGTGGGCTCCCCCACCCAGAGCTGTCTGCAAAGCCCACCGTTAAAGCAAAGCTCCTCACGTCCACACAGACTCCAGGAGGTGGGCCGAGAAATTGCAGGCTTCACACCAGAAGCTGCCCACCCATCCTGTTAACTATCTCATCCAAGCTGCTGTGTATGGGAGGGAGCCAGGGGCTGGGTGGAAGAGGGCAGAGAAAGATTCGCTATTTTCTTGTAAAGCCTCAGACAAAACACAAACTGCTCGTTCACTCGAGTATTCTTTGGAAATTTACTGAATGCCCACTAGGTATCAGGTTCCGAGTTAGGTGCTAGACTCCCAGTGGTCGCCCTGGTGGGATCCACTGCTACTGGGGCCAGATTTGAATTAAGGAATCACAGAAACGAATGCTTGATTCTTCTGTGCAAAGCTGCTACAGACTTCAGGGTTACAGTCCATGTCCAATGGAGAAGGGGTTCAGACTGAGCTGGGGACTGGGAGTTAATCATCTCCAGAGATGCTTAAAAGGCATTTAATGAGGACTCGGCAGGTAAAGAATCTGCCTGCAATGCAGGAGGCATGGGAGACGCAAGTTCAAGCCCAAGGTTGCGAAGATCCCCTGGAGGAGGAAATGGCAACCAACCCCGATATTCTTGCCTGAAAAATTCCATGAATAGAGGGACACCGAAGCCTGGAGTCCAAAGGATCACAAAGAGCGGAACACTCCTGAGCGACTAAGCACACATACACACATACATTCTTAGGATGATTTCATTCGTAATAAAGAGAAGAACTTTTTCACAGACTGTCTTATAAACCTTTAGAAACAGTTAGTTGAGAGACTTCCCTGGCCATCCATTGGTTGGAATTCAGTGCTTTCACTGCAGGAATCCCAAGTTCCATCCCTGGTTGGGGAACTAAGAACACACAAGTTGTGCTCCACAGTCAAAAAATAAAAAAATAAACAAGGTCAGTGATAAAATACTCCATAAGAAATAGCTGTCCCCAAGTTTCATCCTTTCCTTCTGCAGTAATCAAATGCCTGAATACTAGCAGGAGGCTTGGCAAAATTACATTCTCCCAGGTGAGTGTGTAACTAAGTTGCACACAGTGGGATATAAAGCAGAAATGGTCTGAGCAACTTCCTGGACACACACTTACAGGGAAGGAGAATGTCCATGTGTATTCCCTTCCCTTCTTTCTGCTACTAGAACAGTGGTTATGGCTCCCGGTGCTGGAGCAGCCACCTGGGACACAAGTGGAAAAGGAGCTTAGGAGATGACAGAACAACAATTCATCCTAACTGAAACAAAACTTGTTTCCCGCAGGTGGGGAGCCGCAGGTAGCAGAGCATAAATGAGATGCTGTCCAGGCGGAGCTGGTGGGACAGCCCACGGCAAAGGTGCAGACCTGAGGGACTTCCCTGGTGGGCTAGTAGTTAAGAATCTGCTTTGCAGTGCGGGGGACACGGGTTCGACTCCTGGTCTGGGAAGATTCCATGTGCCACAGGGCAACTAAGCCTTCATGTCACAACTATTGAGCCCGCGCACAACTAGAGAGGGTGTGAACCAGCAAGGTCCGCACGATGCAACGAAGGTCCACGTGCTACAACTAATGCCTGACACAGCCAAATAAATAGATGGATTTTTTAATAAAGAATTTTTTTTAAAAAGGTACAGACGTGGTATCTTATCACATTCTAAGGTGCACATTTTTTGCCCATGTTAACATCTCTGAAGTTGATTTTCATCTTACAACGAGAGCACACTACAATCGCCATGTGTCATATTTTACATTTTAACACTGTTGAGTAAAAAGAGGTACCCAGCAATGATGAATACCTCGCATAAAATATGGCCTCACAAGCTGGTCATCTGATCCCTTGCTATTCCATGCAAAGCTCTTCATTAAACCATCACTGGTGGTTTCTTGGAAGACAACCTGCCAGTGAAGGTGAAGCACTGGGGAAAATTCCAATTATTTTCTTTTTGTATTTTGAGTATTTATTACCTTTGTATAAAATTTATATTTTATCTTTAATTTGTAATACTTTATAATATTGTGATGGTTTTTGCCATGTAGCAACATGAATCGGCCATAGGTATACATATGTTCCCTCCCTCTAGTACCCCTTCCCACCTGCCTCACCCTCCACCCCTCCAGGTTGTCAGAGAGCGCTGGTTTGGGGCTCCTTGCATCACACTGCAAACTCCCACTGGCCATCTATTTTACAGATGGTAATGTGTACGTTTCAATGCTATTCTCTCAAATCATCCCACCCTCTCCTTCCTTCACTGTGTCCAAAAGTCTGTTCTTTACGTCTGTGTTTCCTTTGCTGCCCTGCACATAGAATCATCAGAACTACCTTCGCAGATTCCATATATATGTGTTAATATACAAACTATGGGGAAAAAACATGCTGTCTTTTTCTTTCCTTCCACCCACCGTTTTGAGAGTGATGAACTCAGTAGAGAGCCAGCCAGTCACAAACACAAATGGGAGGGGATATAATTCTGCTAGGAGAGGGACTTTTTGTCTGTGGCCAGCAATCTAAGTTGGCTGGAAGTCAGTACTTTTATGACCTTGAAGAATAAAAGACAAGAAAGTTTCCCTAGGCAGAAGTGGGAATTTCAGAGGACAATGAATTTTTTCAGAGAGCAGAAAAAGGTGGTCCAAATGGACTCACCAACGAAATGCGTTCTACAGACAGAAAAGAGAACATTCGCCATGCTAAGTCATTCAGTCATGTCCAACTCTCTGTGATCCCATGGACTGTAGCCCACCAGGCTCCTCTGTCCATGGGGACTCTCCAGGCAAGAATACTCGGGTGCATAGCCATTCCCTTCTCCAGGGGATCTTCCCAACCCAGGGATGGAACTCAAGTCTCTTACATCGCCTGCACTGGCAAACAGGTCCTTTACCACTGAGCCACCTGAGAAGCCTGATGTCCAGTGTGATCTCTGCCATGGACCAGTGTCTATCTTATTCCGCATTTTCCCTTTCCAACATGGGGTTCACGTTGTGATTAACTTATGTCCACTGAGTTATGATATATTGGCCATGCTGTGATTAGATCACTTCCCTTTTAGTTCAAAGACCACCAGATCAAGGAAGACTATCTTTTTTCACTGGTGTGGGGGGAAACGCTCTGAAGAAACAGCCTGCTTTCTGTTGGTCCTCAGATATCTCCACCAAGTGAGTCTGCATGATTCATGTTGTGACATTCAGAGCCAATGCTCTTCAATAAAGAGCTGAATATTTTATTTGTAAAAAGTTTAAAGTTTTTCATTATTTTCACTTCTAGTATATATTGTTACCTCTCAGACACAACTAATCTCAATAATAATTTTATTTAAAAAAAAAACAGAAATTTGACAAAATAAATTATGATTCTAAACTTGATCTTATATTATGGATTGAAAAAACAATCATAAAATGAAGATCAAACCATCTGACAATTTCTGAAAAACAAATCAGGAGAAGATTATCTTCTCTTTTTTTTTTTTTTTTTTTTTTTTTGCCCTTGTGCTTTTTAATATTTCTTTATTTGGTTGCTCCAGGGCTTAGTTGTGGCACACAGGGTCTTTAGTCGCAGCATGCAGGATCTAGTTCCCTGACCAGGGGTTGGAACCCGGGACCCCTGCATCAGGAGTACAGAGTCTTAGCCATTGGACCATAAGGGAAGTCCCAAGGGAAGACTGTGTTGATCTGATGGGCAGGACCATGCCTCACCCAGATATCCTGGCCTTTCACAGAGAAGCAGAACCAAATGGGACTCTGCCCCCAGTTAAGGGGTGGGGAGGCTCTATATAGGGAAAAGGTACACACATACTTGACTAGCCGAAGGAATTGGCCACAGCAAAGGCTATTAATGACAGATGCTTCCTTAATGTATTATAAACTTTTAAACCAGCCTCACGTTTAATGGGAAGACACAAGAAGCACTCCATGAAAGCCAGGGACAAAACAAGAATGTCCACCACAGTACATGCATGTTAAGTCGATTAGTGGCTTCCGACTCTGTGTGACCCCTAGACTGTAACCCTCCAGGCTCCACTGTCTATGGGATTCTCCAGTCTAGAATACTGGAGTGGGTTGCCGTGCGCTCCCTCCAGGGGATCTTCCCAACCCAGGGATCGAACCTGAGTCTCTTACATCTCCTGCATTGGCAGCCAGGTTCTCTACTACTAATACTACCTGGGAAGTCCATTATTTACAATGGTTCTGAAAATACTAACCAATGCAATCAATAATAAACAGAAATATAAAGTACAAAGAATTTAAAAGTGGAAGCAAAGTTATTTGTCTTTGTAGTTGGTATGATTCTCCAGGCAAGAATACTGGAGTGGGTTGCCATTTCCTTCTCCAATGCACGACAGTGAAAAGTGAAAGTGAAGTCACTCAGTCATCTCCGACTCTTAGCGATCCCATGGACTGGAGCCTACCAGGGTCCTCCGTCCATGGGATTTTCCAGGCAAAAGTACTGGGGTGGAGTGCCATTGCCTTCCCCAGTTGGTATGATTACTAACTAATAAAAGCCCAAAACAATACAAATTTTTTGTAGGTTGGATGACTACAAAATTAATACAAAGAATTTAATAGCCAGTTAGATTATTAAGGAAGAAAATCTCATTTGTAATAACCAAAAAGGATAAACTATACAGAAATAACCTAAATGTGCAAAGTTAATGTGAAAAAAATTTAAATTGCCCCTGAGGGATGCACACCAAAAAAGGACTTGCACTGATAAGAAGACGTCACATATTCTCAAACAGGAAATCCCTCATATGCAAAAAAAAAAAAAAATCCAAGCAAACTTTTTAAGAAAAGTCTACTTTTAAAAATAGACTTTTGGGGCGGTCCTAAGATGGTGGAGGAATAGGACGGGGAGACCACTTTCTCCCCCACAAAGTCATCAAAAGAACATTTAAACGCTGAGTAAAATCCACAAAACAACTTCTGAATGCTGGCAGAGGACATCAGGCACCCAGAAAAGCAGCCCATTGTCTTCGAAAAGAGGTAGGAAAAATATAAAAGACAAAAAAAGAGACAAAAGAGGTAGGGACGGAGCTCCGTCCTGGGAAAGGAGTCTTAAAAAGAGATAAGTTTCCAAACACCAGGAAACACTCTCACTGCCGAGTCTGTGCCGAGCCTAGGAAGCACAAAGCGCAACATAATAGGGAGGAAAAATAATTAAATAATTAAAACCCACAGATTACGAGCCCAACAGTAACTCCCCCAGTGGAGAAGCAGTGCAGACGCCTGAGCCTGCCACTAGCAAGAAGGGGCTGGGCAGGGAGGCACGGGCTGCATTGCTTAGAGTAAGGATTGAGCCTGAATGCCCCGGAGGGTAATCAAAGTGAACTAACTTGGGCTAGCAAACCAGACTGTGGGATAGCTACCACATGAAAAGCCCTAAGACACCACCAGGCCCCCTCACAGAACAAAGGGCGCAACAGAACTAGCTGGCTGCAGACCATCCCCCTCTGATGACAGGCAGCCAGAGCCAGAAGCTGGCAATCGCAGCCCCAGAGAGACATTATCTACCTAACTGCAAGCAGGCTTCTTTGCTTACTAAGACTTCTTGGGGTTCTGGACAGTCATCATCTGCTTGAGAAGGTGCGCCAGTTGTACACCCAGAAAACCGAGCGGCAGGGACAGGAGAGGTGATAAGTCGCAGTGACCGCGTTTGCCAAACACCTCATCACCTGAGCTGCTCGGACCTGGGAAGGACACAAAACTCAGGCCCAACCTAGTCTGCCCCTCTGAGGACTACCCAAGTGCCTGAACCTAAGCGGCTTAGACCTGGGAGGTGCATGCAACCCAGGGCCAGCCTCGGAAGGTTCCTGGTGGAGCAACCTAGAGCCTGAGCTGTGTGGGCAGGGAGGGTGCACGTGCCGTGAGCTGGGGCAGGCCCAGTGTGGCTGAGACACTACAGAGCACATGCCAGTGTTACTTGTTTGCAGCATCCCTCCCTCCCCACAGCACGACTGAACAAGTGAGCCTAAAAAAGTGTCCACCACCGCCCCCTTGTGTCAGGGCTGAAATCAGACACTGAAAAGACCAGCAAACAGAAGCTAGAACCGCCTTGGAAGTGACGGGTGCAATAGATAAAAACCCTGTAGTTCGTACTGACTACATAGGAAGGGGCCTATAGATCTTGAGAAATATAAGCCAGACCAAGAAACTATCCGAAAATAAACTGACCCCACACTGCCCACAACAACACCAGAGAAAGTCCTAGATAAATTTTTACTATTTTTATGATCATTCTTTTCTTTTTTTGTTTTTCTTCTTCTTCTTTTCTTTTTCTTTTTCCTTAACTTTTTTTAATTTTTAAGTCCTCTATTACTCCTTTAATTTTCATTTTTATAACCTACTATTACTTTTCAAAAAAAAGACTATTTTTTAAAGCAAACTTCATATATATATATATTTAATAACTTTTGTGACTTTGATTTTTTCTTCTTTTCTTTAATATTGTGATTTTGAAAATCCAACCTCTACTCTAGAATTTTAATCTTTGCTTTTTGGTATTTGTTATCAATTTTGTACCTTTAAGAACACAATCTTCAGTACCTATTTTTACTTGGGAGGGAGATTACTGGCTTGACTGCTCTCTCCCCCTTTGGACTCTCCTTTCTCTCCACTAGGTCACCTCTAGGTCACCTCCCTCCCCCTTCTCTTCTCTACCCAACTCTCTGAATCTCTGTGTATTCCAGACGGTGGAGGACACTTAGGGAACTGATTACTGCTTGGATCTGTCTCTCTCTTTTTCATTCCCCCCTTTTATCCTCCTGGCCTCCTCTGTCTCCTTCCTCCCTCTTCTCTTCTCTGTATAATTCCATGAACATCTCTGAGCGGTCCAGACTGTGGAGTTTACATAAGGAAGTGATTACTGGCTAGCTTGCTCTCTCCTCTTTTGATTCCACCTCATCTCATTCAGGTCACCTCTAACTCCCTCCTCCCTCTTCTCTTCTCCATGTAACTCTGTGAACCTCTCTGGGTGTCCCTCACTGTGGAGAAATGTTTCATCTTTAACCTAGATGTTTTATCAACGTTGCTGTATAGAAGTAGAGGTCTTGAGACTACTGTAAAAATAAGACTGAAAACCAGAAGCAGGAGGCTTAAGTCCAAATCCTGAGAATATCAGAACACCTGACTCCAGGGAACATTAAGCGATAGAAGCTCATCAAACACCTCCATACCTACACTAAAACCAAGCACCAACCAAGGGCCAACAAGTTCCAGAGCAAGACATACCACAAAAATTCTCCAGCAACACAGGAACACAGCCCTGAGCTTCAATATACAGGCTGCCCAAAGTTACTCCAAATCCATTGACATCTCATAACTCATTACTAGACACTTCATTGCACTCCAGAGAGAAGAAATCCAGCTCCACCCACCAGAACACCGACACAAGCTTCCCTAACCAAGAAACCTTGACAAGTCACTAGTACAACCCCACCCACAGCCAGGAAACTCCATAATAAAGAGAACTCCACAAACTGCCAGAATACAGAAAGGCCACCCCAAACTCAGCAATATAAACAAGATGAAGACACAAGAATACCCAGCAGGTGAAGAAACAGGATAAATGCCAACCAAACCAAACAAAAGAGGAAGAGATAGGGAATCTACCTGATAAAGAATTCCGAATAATGATAGTGAAAATGATCCAAAATCTTGAAATAAAAATGGAATCACAGATAAATAGCCTGGAGGCAAGGACTGAGAAAATGCAAGAAAGGTTTAACAAGGACCTAGAAGAAATAAAAAAGAGTTAATATATAATGAATAACTCAATAAATGATATCAAAAACACTCTGGAGGCAACAAATAGTAGACTAACGGAGGCAGAAGATAGGATTAGTGAAATAGAAGATAGAATGGTAGAAATAAATGAATCAGAGAGGAAAAAAGAAAAACGAATTAAAAGAAATGAGGACAATTTCAGAGACCTCCAGGACAGTGTTATACACCCCAACATTCGAATCATAGGAGTCCCAGAAGAAGAAGACAAAAAGAAAGGCCATGAGAAAATACTTGAGGAGATAATAGTTGAAAACTTCCCTAAAATGGGGAAGGAAATAATCACTCAAGTCCAAGAAACCCAGAGTTCCAAACCCAGAGTTCCTTGGATAAACCCAAGGCAAAACACCCCAAGACACATATTAATCAAATTAACAAAGATCAAACACAAAGAACAAATATTAAAAGCAGCAAGGGAAAAACAATAGATAACACACAAGGGGATTCCCATAAGGATAACAGCTGATCTTTCAATAGAAACTCTTCAGGCCATGAGGGAATGGCAAGACATATTTAAAGTGATGAAAGAAAATAACCTACAGCCCAGATTACTATACCCAGCAAGGATCTCATTCAAATATGAAGGAGAAATCAAAAGCTTTACAGACAAGCAAAAGCTGAGAGAATTCAGCACCACCAAACCAGCTCTCCAACAAATGCTAAAGGATATTCTCTAGACGGCTGCTGCTGCTAAGTCGCTTCAGTCATGTCCGACTCTGTGCAACCCCATAGATGGAAGCTCACTAGGCTCCCCCATCCCTGGGATTCTCCAGGCAAGAACACCGGAGTAGGTTGCCATTTCCTTCTCCAACGCATGAAAGTGAAAAGTGAAAGTGAAGTCACTCAGTCGTTTCTGACTCTTAGCGACCCCATGGACTGCAGCCCACCAGGCTCCTCTGTCCATGGGGTTTTCCAGGCCAGAGTACTGGAGTGGGGTGCCATTGCCTTCTCCGATTCTCTAGACAGGAGACAGTGTATAAACTCGAACCCAAAACAATAAAGTAAATGACAATGGGATCATACTTATCAATAATTATCTTAAATGTAAATGGGTTGAATGCCCCAACCAAAAGACAGAGACTGGCTGAATGGGTACAAAAACAAGACCCCTATATATGTTGTCTACAAGAGACCCACCTCAAAACAGGGGACACATACAGACTGAAAGTGAAGGGCTGGAAAAAGATATTCCATGCAAATAGAGATCAAAAGAAAGCAGAAGTAGCAATACTCATATCAGATAAAATAGACTTTAAAACAAAGGCTGTAAAAAGAGACAAAGAAGGACACTACATAATGATCAAAGGATCAATCCAAGAAGAAGAGATAACAATTATAAATATATATGCACCCAACAAAGGAGCACCGCAATATGTAAGACAAATGTTAACAAGTATGAAAGGGGAAATTAACAATAACACAATAATAGTGGGAGACTTTAATACCCCACTCACACCTATGGATAGATAAACTAAACAGAAAATTAACAAGGAAACACAAACTTTAAACGATACAATAGACCAGTTAGACCTAATTGATATCTATAGGACATTTTACCCAAAAACAACGAATTTCACCCTTTTCTCAAGCACACGTGGAACCTTCTCCAGGATAGATCACATCCTGGGCCATAAATCTAGCCTTGGTAAATTCAAAAAAATTGAAATCATTCCAAGCATCTTTTCTGACCACAGTGCAGTAAGATTAGATCTCAATTACAGGAGAAAAAATATTTAAAATTCCAACATATGGAGGCTGAACAACACACTGCTGAATAACCAACAAATCACAAAAGAAATCAAAATATGCATAGAAACAAATGAAAATGAAAACACAACAACCCAAAACCTATGGAACACTGTAAAAGCAGTGCTAAGGGGAAAGTTCATAGCAATACAGGCATACCTCAAGAAACAAGAAAAAAGTCAAATAAATAACCTAACTCTACACCTAAAGCAACTAGAAAAGGAAGAAATGAAGAACCTCAGGGTTAGTAGAAGGAAAGAAATCTTAAAAATTAGGGCAGAAATAAATGCAAAAGAAACAAAGGAGACCATAGCAAGAATCAACAAAGCCAAAAGCTGGTTCTTTGAAAGGATAAATAAAATTGACAAACCATTAGCCAGACTCATCAAGAAACAAAGGGAGAAAATCAAATCAATAAAACTAGAAATGAAAATGGAGAGATCACAACAGACAACACAGAAATACAAAGGATCATAAGAGACTACTATCAGCAATTATATGGCAATAAAATGGACAATGTGGAAGAAATGGACAAATTCTTAGAAAAGTACAACTTTCCAAAACTGAACCAGGAAGAAACAGGAAATCTTAACAGATCCATCACAAGCACGGAAATTGAAAATGTAATCAGAAATCTTTCAGCAAACAAAAGCCCAGGTCCAGACGGCTTCACAGCTGAATTCTACCAAAAATTTAGAGAAGAGCTGACATCTATCCTACTCAAACCAGAAAAGTGCAGAGGAAGGCAAACTTACAAACTCATTCTATGAGGCCATCATCACCAAATACCAAAACCTGACAAAGATGCCACAAAAAAAGAAAACTACAGGCCAATATCACTGATGAACATAGATGCAAAAATCCTTAATAAAATTCTAGCAATCAGAATCCAATAACACATTAAAAAGATCATACACCATGACCAAGTGGGCTTTATCCCAGGGATGCAAGGATTCTTCAATATCAGCAAATCAATCAATGTAATACACCACATTAACAAATTGAAAAATAAAAGCCATATGATTATCTCAATAGATGCAGAGAAAGCCTTAGATAAAATTCAACATCCATTTATGATAAAACCTCTCCAGAAAGTAGGAATAGAAGGAACATCAGTTCAGTTCAGTCGCTCAGTCATGTCCGACTCTTTGCGACCCCATGAATCACAGCATGCCAGGCCTCCCTGTCCATCACCAACTCCTGGAGTTCACCCAGACTCACGTCCATCGAGTCAGTGATGCCATTCAGCCATCTCATCCTCTGTTGTCCCCTTCTCCTCCTGCCCCGAATCCCTCCCAGCATCAGAGTCTTCTCCAATGAGTCAACTCTTCACATGAGGTGGCCAAAGTACTGGAGTTTCAGCTTTAGCATCATTCCTTCCAAAGAAATCCCAGGGCTGATCTCCTTCAGAATGCACTGGTTGGATCTCCTTGCAGTTCAAGGGACTCTCAAGAGTCTTCTCCAACACCACAGTTCAAAAGCATCAATTCTTCCACGCTCAGCCTTCTTCACAGTCCAACTCTCACATCCATACATGACCACAGGAAAAACCATAGCCTTGACTAGATGAACCTTTGTTGGCAAAGTAATGTCTCTGCTTTTCAATATGCTGTCTAAGTTGGTCATAACTTTCCTTCCAAGGAGTAAGCATCTTTTAATTTCATGGCTGCAGTCACCATCTGCAGTGATTTTGGAGCCCCCCAAAATAAAGTCTGACACTGTTTCCACTGTTTCCCCATCTATTTCCCATGAAGTGATGGGACCAGATGCCATGATCTTCGTTTTCTGAATGTTGAGCTTTAAGCCAACTTTTTCACTCTCCTCTTTCACTTTCATCCAAAGGCTCTTTAGTTCCTCTTCACTTTCTGCCATAAGGGTGGTGTCATCTGCATATCTGAGGTTATTGATATTTCTCCCGGCTATCTTGATTCCAGCTTGTGTTTCTTCCAGTCCAGCGTTTCTCTCGATGTACTCTGCATATAAGTTAAATAAGCAAGGTGACAATATACAACCTTGACGTACTCCTTTTCCTATTTTTGACCAGTCTGTTCCATGTCCAGTTCTAACTGTTGCTTCCTGATTTCTCAAGAGGCAGATCAGGTGGTCTGGTATTCCCATCTCTTGAAGAATTTTCTACAGTATATTGTGATCCACACAGTCAAAGGCTTTGGCATATTCAATAAAGCAGAAATAGTTGTTTTTCTGGAACTCTCCTGCTTTTTCCATGATCCAGCGGATGTTGACAATTTGATCTCTGGTTCCTCTGCCTTTTCCAAAACCAGCTTGAACATCAGGAAGTTCACGGTTCACATATTGCTGAAGCCTGGCTTGGAGAATTTTGAGCATTACTTTACCAGCGTGTGAGATGAGTGCAATTGTGCGATAGTTTGGGCATTCTTTGGCATTGCCTTTCTTTGGGATTGGAATGAAAACTGACCTTTTCCAGTCCTGTGGCCACTGCTGAGTTTTCCAAATTTGCTGGCATATTGAGTGCAGCACTTCCACAGCATCAACATAATAAAAGCTATATATGACAAACCCACAGCAAACATTATCCTCAATGGTGAAAAATTGAAAGCATTTCCTCTAAAGTCAGGAATAAGACAAAGGTGCCCACTCTCACCACTACTATTCAACATAGTTTTGGAAGTTTTGGCCACAGCAATCAGAGCAGAAAAAGAAGTAAAAGGAATCCAAATTGGAAAAGAAGAAGTAAAACTCTCACTGTTTGCAGATAACATGATCCTCTACATAGAAAACCCTAAAGACTCCACCAGAAAATTACTAGAGCTAATCAATGAATATAGTAAAGTTGCAGGATATAAAATCAACACAGAGGAAAAAAAATCAACACACAGAAACCCCTTGCATTCCTATACACTAATAATGAGAAAATAGAAAGAGAAATTAAGGAAACAATTCCATTCACCATTGCAATGAAAAGAATAAAATACTTAGGAATATATCTACCTAAAGAAACTAAAGACCTATATATGCTATGCTATGCTATGCTAAGTCACTTCAGTTGTGTCCGACTCTGTGTGACCCCATAGACAGCAGCCCACCAGGCTTCCCCGTCCTTGGGATTCTCCAGGCAAGAACACTGGAGTGGGCTGCCATTTCCCTCTCCAATGCATGAAAGTGAAAAGAGAAAGTGAAGTTGCTCAGTCATGTCCGACTCTTAGCGACCTCATGGACTGCAGCCTACCAGGCTCCTACGTCCGTGGGATTTTCCAGGCAAGAGTACTGGAGTGGGGTGCCATTGCCTTCTCCAACACTGATGAAAGAAATCAAAGAGGACACTAATAGATGGAGAAATATACCAGGTTCATGGATTGGAAGAATCAATATAGTGAAAATGAGTATACTACCCAAAGCAATCTATAGATTCAATGCAATCTCTATCAAGCTACCAATGGTATTTTTCACAGAGCTAGAACAAATAATTTCACAATTTGTATGGAAATACAAAAAACCTCGAATAGCCAAAGCAATCTTGAGAAAGAAGAATGGAACTGGAGGAATCAACCTGCCTGACTTCAGGCTCTACTACAAAGCCACAGTCATCAAGAGAGTATGGCACTGGTACAAAGACAGAAATATAGATCAATGGAACAAAATAGAAAGCCCAGAGATAAATCCACGCACATATGGACACCTTATCTTTGACAAAGGAGGCAAGAATATACAATGGAAAAAGACAATCTCTTTAACAAGTGGTGCTGGGAAAACTGGTCAACCATAAAAGAATGAAACTAGAATACTTTCTAACACCATACACAAAAATAAACTCAAAATGGATTAAAGATCTAAACGTAAGACCAGAAACTAAAAAACTCCTAGAGGAAGACATTGGCAAAACACTCTCCAACATACATCACAGCAGGATCCTCTACGACCCACCTCCTAGAATATTGGAAATAAAAGCAAAAATAAACAAATGGGATCTAATTAAAATTTAAAGCTTCTGCACAACAAAAGAAACTATAAGCAAGGTAAAAAGACAGCCTTCAGAATGGGAGAAAATAAATAGCAAATAAAGCAACTGACAAACAACTAATCTCAAAAATATACAAGCAACTCCTACAGCTCAATTCCAGAAAAATAAATGACCCAATCAAAAAATGGGCCAAAGAACTAAACAGACATTTCTCCAAAGAAGACATATAGATGGCTAACAAACACATGAAAAGATGCTCAACATCACTCATTATCAGAGAAATGCAAATCAAAACCACTATGAGGTACCATTACATGCCAGTTAGAATGGCTGTGATCCAAAGTCTACAAGCAATAAATGCTGGGGAGGATGTGGAGAAAAGGGAACCCTCTTACACTGTTGGTGGGAATGCAAACTAGTACAGCCACTCTGGAGAACAGTGTGGAGATTCCTTAAAAAACTGGAAATAGAACTGCCATACAACCCATCAATCCCACTGCTGGGCATACACACCGAGGAAACCAGAATTGAAAGAGACATGTGTACCCCAATGTTCATCGCAGCACTGTTTATAATAGCCAGGACATGGAAGCAACCCAGATGTCCATCAGCAGATGAATGGATAAGAAAGCTGTGGTACATATACACAATGGAGTATTACTCAGCCATTAAAAAGAATACATTTGAATCAGTTCTAATGAGGTGGATGAAACTGGAGCCTATTATACAGAGTGAAGTAAGCCAGAAAGAAAAACACCAATACAGTATACTAACGCATATATATGGAATTTAGAAAGATGGTAACGACAACCCTGTATGCGAGACAGCAAAAGAGACACAGATATATAAAAGTCTTTTGGACTCTGTGGGAGAGGGAGAAGGAGGATGATTTGGGAGAATGGCATTAAAACATGTACAATATCATATAAGAAATGAATTGCCAGTCCAGGTTTGATTCAGGATACAGGAAGCTTGGGGCTAGTGCACTGGGATGACCCAGAGGGATGGTATGGGGAGGGAGGTGGGAGGGGGGTTCAGGATGGGTAACACGTGTACACCCGTGGTGGATGCATGTTGATGTAGGGCAAAATCAACACAATATTGCAAAGTAAAAAATAATAATAATAATAAATTTTTTAAATAAATAAGAAAAGAAACTAAAATAAATAAATAAAAGTAGACGTTTGAAAAGTAGACATTTGAAAAGACTTCCCTGGTGGTCCAGTGGTTAAGAGTCCACCTTGCAATGCAGGGGCCATGGGTTCGATCCCTGGTTCAGGAGAATCCCACATGCTTTGGAGTAACTAAGTTGGTGCACCACGACTACGGAGCCCACATGCTAGGGCCCATTCTCTGCAACAAGAGAAGCCACTGCAATGAGAAGCCCGTGCGCTCCAACAAAGTGTAGCCCTCGCTCACCACAACCAGAGAAAGCACATGTGCAGCAACGAAGATGCAGGGCAGCCAAAAATAATCTAAAAAAATTTTTAAAGCATGTGAAAAGAGAAATAGATGCACAGACACAGAGAATGAACTTACAGTCACCAAAGGGGAGAGAGGGGAGAGGGATAAATTAAGATTTGGGGATTAATATACCACACCATCTGACCTGCCTCTTGAGAAACCTATATGCAGGTCAGGAAGCAACAGTTAGAACTGGACATGGAACAACAGACTGGTTCCAAATAGGAAAAGGAGTACTTCAAGGCTATATATTGTCACCCTGCTTATTTAACTTATATGCAGAGTACATCAAGAGAAACGCTGGGCTGGGAGAAACACAAGCTGGAATCAAGACTGCTGGGAGAAATATCAATAACCTCAGATATGCAGATGACACCACCCTTATGGCAGAAAGTGAAGAGGAACTAAAGAGCCTTTGGATGAAAGTGAAAGAGGAGAGTGAAAAAGTTGGCTTAAAGCTCAACATTCAGAAAACGAAGATCATGGCATCTGGTCCCATCACTTCATGGGAAATAGATGGGGAAACAGTGGAAACAGTGTCAGACTTTATTTTGGGGGCTCCAAAATCACTGCAGATGGTGACTGCAGCCATGAAATTAAAAGATGCTTACTCCTTGGAAGGAAAGTTATGACCAACCTAGACAGCATATTCAAAAGCAGAGACATTACTTTGCCAACAAAGGTTCATCTAGTCAAGGCTATGGTTTTTCCAGTGGTCATGTATGGATATAAGAGTTGGACTGTGAAGAAGGCTGAGCGTGGAAGAATTGATGCTTTTGAACTGTGGTGTTGGAGAAGACTCTTGAGAGTCCCTTGGACTGCAAGGAGATCCAACCAGTGCATTCTGAAGGAGATCAGCCCTGGGATTTCTTTGGAAGGAATGATGCTAAAGCTGAAAGTCCAGTACTTTGGCCACGTCATGCAAAGAGTTGACTTATTGGAAGACTCTGATGCTGGGAAGGATTGGGGGCAGGAGGAGAAGGGGATGACAGAGGATGAGATGGCTGGATGGCATCACTGACTTGATGGACATGAGTTTGAGTGAACTCCGGGAGTTGGTGATGGACAGGGAGGCCTAGCGTGCTGTGATTCATGGGGTCACAAAGAGTCAGACACACTGAGCAACTGAACTGAACTGAACTGATATACTCACTTCTATATATAAAACAGATAACCAACAAGGACTTACTGTATAGCACAGGGAACCATATTCAATATTTTGTAGTAACCTATAAGAAACACACATACACTTATATGTATATATGTTTAGTTTAACTTAATCACTGCACTGTACACCTAAAATTAACACAACACTGTAAATCAACTCTACTTCAATAAAAAATAAAAGTAACATGAGAGGACTGCCAGATATCAAGATACATTATAATACTAGGGGGCTTCCCAGCTGGTGCTAGTGGTAAAAAATCCTCCCGTCAGTGTAGGAGCTGTAAGAAACCTGGGTTTGATCCCTGGTTAATCAGTCAGAAAGATCCCCTGGAGTAGGAAATGGTGATCCATTCCAACATTCTAACCTGAGAAATTCCAAATGGACAAAGGAGCATGGTGGGCTATAGTCCATGGAGCCACAAGGAGCTGGACATGACCGAGCACACACGTGCGTGCATGCGCACGCGCACACACACACACACACACACGACAGTGACTAAGTTAATATGGTTCTGGCACATGAAAGGATAGACAGATTAAAGGAACAGAATTTAAAGCCCCCTCCCCAAAAGATTCACAAATAAATAAGCATTTAACATAAAGATGATATTTTGAAACAGTAAGAAAAAAATTTTTTCAACAAAATAATGTTACATGTTAGTCACTCAGTCGTGTCTGACTCTTTGCGACCCCGTGGACTGTATATAGCACACCAGGCTCCTCTGTCCATGAGATTCTCCAGGCAAGAATACTGGAGCGGGTTGCCATTTTCTACTCCAGGGATCTTCGTGACCCAGGGAGGAAAAACTAAGTTACCAGATAGCAGGGCTGCCACATTGCAAATATTTTTTCCTAATCTGCTGGTATTTTTTTTTTTACTTTGCATATGGTGTTTTTTTGCAATACAGGTGTTTTTTATTTCTATTTTTGCTTTAGTTAGTTAAATACATCCATCTCTTTTCTTATGACTTCTGGGCAAGTCTTGTCCACTTTGAGATTAAAACCATTTTCATATTTTCTACTAATACTTTATGACCTTATTTTTTTAATACTTAAATCGCTGTTCCATCTAGATCTTATCTTGATGGAAGATGTGAGAGTGAGGCCACGTTTATTTCTCCTGGTGTGATTTCTCAGAGAATGAAGGTGTGTTCAGAGAAGAAAAGTGAGTCTAGGGAATTTCCTGGTGGTCTAGTGGTTAGAACTCCATGTTTCAACTGCAGAACAGCAGCAGACTTGGGTTCAATCCCTGGTGGGGTAACTAAGATCCTTCATGCCTCTAGGTGTGGCCACAAAAAAAGCAAAAGCAAAAAAAAAGTGATTCTTCCTTTGCTTCTAGGACAAGAGCTAACTCCCCACTGAAGGGAATTAAATAGCTTGCGCTGGTCAAAGTCACTTCAGCTCCAGTCCTGAGAACCCTCACAATAAAACGTGCAGTCACCAGCGGCCCTGCACTGCCTCCAAGACAAAGGTCAAAGGCAGGCTGAAGGCACTTTGGACCTGGCCTGGCTTTTCAGTGCCATCCCCCTCTGGCTCACGCCCTGCCCCAGAGTGCCCTCACTGATTATCTGGGTGAAAGAAACGCCTGTGCATACTGGAATTCACTCTTCACCACGTTCCTCATCTGGTTGACTCATTTTTCAAATCTAAAGCCAGTCATTACAGGGAACTCCCTGGTGGTTCTGAGGTGAGGACTCCGCACTGTCACTACAGGGGGCACAGGTTCGATCCCTGGTCAGGGAACTGAGATCCCGCAAGGCTCATGACTCGGCCAATTAATCAGTCACAATCAATCAGTCAGAAATAAAAAGAAATAAATAAAATAAAGTCAGTCATTACCTACCCCTGGGATGCCTTGCCTTACACAGACACACACACACAAATGCTCCACTCACATCCCTCCCCCTGGGCCAAGACCCCTCCACACATATCACTGCCAGAGCAGAAACCACAGTCCATGCTGGGCTGTCCTCCGCCGTGTATCTTCCCTGCTGGACTCCAGACAAATGTGCCCAAAGCTTCCGCCCCCCGCTCCGACCTTGTGCACAGAGATGCCAAATGAATGATTCAGAATGAGTGAAGGTCTTCCAACCCTGCTCCCCTTTATAAGCATTCTTCTAATGTCAAGAATGTTAAAATCATCAGGAAAAATATAATATATTCACAGCAGTAATATATGTAATGTCCAGAATAATACATACTATAAATGCTTCATTTCAAACACAGTGACACTTAGTCTGCCATTCTGCTACACAACAGCCTGTTGGTTTTTGCAAAAATGGCCCAAGTATGTTCCTCCCTGTATCCATACCTCTTTTCAGTGTGATGATTGTGCAGCATCTTCCTTCCAGAGGTGGAGAGTATTTCTTTGTCCTTGAGGCTGACCTTGGGAATTGCTTTGGCCAGTTAAGTGTGGCAGAATTGACATCATTCCGATTCCAAGCCTGGGCCTCAGGAGTCCTTGGGTGGTTTTTTTTTTTTTTTTTTTTGCTCCTTTTTTATGGAATGCTCACCCAGCCATGTGGAAAGTTCCATCTAGCCTTCTGGAAGATGAAATACATACGGTCAGGTTACCTCAATCACCCAAGGGGACCTGCAACACCCAGAGGCAGACAGTCTAACTGAGCAGCAGCAAACACAAGCACAGCTCAGTCCTGACTAGGACCTGACCCCAGCACAAATTGCAGAACCACAGAATCATGAGCTTAATATGTTGGGATGTATTTTTTTAAGTCACTATGCTTTGGAATGGCCTACTACACACTTAAAACTAATTTACAGGGGACTTCTCTGGTCCCCTGCATTGCAAGGCAGATTCTTAGCCACTATCCCTAGTCATGGAACAAAAATCCCACCTGCCATGGGGCAGCTAATCTCATGCACCACAACTAGAGAGACTGAAGCCACAGTCTGAGCCTGTGCACTCTAGGGCCCGAGCACGGCAACAAGAGAAGCCCTCTCACCACAAGAGAAGTAGACTGCAACGAAGACCTAGTGTAGCAAAAAAAAAAAAAAAAAAAAAAACAGCCTATTTACAACTGGTTATTGAATTGTTGGGCTTCCCTGGTGGCTCAGACAGTAAAGAATCTGCCTGCAATGCAGGAGACCTGGGCTCGACCCCTGGGTTGGGGGATCCCTCCAGAGGAGGGCATGGCAGCATGGCAACCTACTCCAGCATTCTTGCCTGGAGAATCCCCATAAACAGAGGAACCTGGCAGGCTACAGTCCATGCGATCGCCAAGAGTCAGACACGACTGAGTGACTAAGCACCGCATTGACTTGCTGCCATCCTTCTATATCAGTTACTAAATATTCACACCAAATCCCCCACCAGCAGCAAAGAGACCCCTGGCTACTCTACAAACAGCAACAAGGGTGAATGCCAGGCCCAGCAGGGGTCTTAAGTACATACGCTGTTTCTATAGCCTGGTCTCTCCTGACTAAACGATATTAATAAGGTATCAGTTGTTAAATATTAACATCTGATCAAAGGGGGATAGCTAAATGAGCTCTAGCATATCAGAATATTACACTGTCACTAAAAATAATCATATGAACTGTCACTCCATAAAGCCCTGTCAATAAGATAATGTTAACTGGAAAAGAACAGATCACTACCAACTGGTATGCACCCACTGTAGTAACATCCAATGCCTATGTGCACAATGACAAAACAGAGAATTGATATTATAGTACAAAGAGCTTGGTGTTTTTGTTCTCTGTATTTTATTTTAGTGCATAATAAGAGAAAAGCAACTCTAAGGAGAATACACTTGGCAACTTGTCTTCTTGGAACTGAATTATCTCAGAGCAAAGCCCTGATGTTGAGTAGAATGTATTAAGAAGAAATAGTTAATTTCTTTATAGGTAACATATCCTAAATGTCTATTTAGATTTCTAACTTATTTTTAAAGGGACTTCCCTAGCAGTTCAGTGGTTAAGACTTCCTGTTTCCAAAGCAGGGGCTGCAGGGTCAGTCAGTGGTGGGGGCATAAGGTCCCACATGCCACAGGGCATGGCTACAATCAATTAATTAATTAAATAGCCTATGCCCAAGCTCTCTTTAAAAATAAAAAATAAAAAAAATAAAGTGATTTTTAAAAGGTTCAGATCAGATCAGATCAGATCAGGCGCTCAGTCGTGTCCGACTCTTTGCGACCCCATGAACTGCAGCACGCCAGGCCTCCCTGTCCATCACCAGCTCCCGGAGGTCACTCAGACTCGCATCCATCGAGTCAGTGATGCCATCCAGCCATCTCATCCTCTGTCGTCCCCTTCTCCTCCTGCCCTCAATCCCTCCCAGCATCAGAGTCTTCTCCAATGAGTCAACTCTTCGCATGAGGTGGCCAAAAAACTGGAGTTTCAGCTTAAAGGTTAAGATGTTACAAAATAAGAACAAATCAATGTGTCCTAGAATGAATCATGCTTGTTTAAGTAAATACTAATTCACATGTGGGTTAACTTTGCTCCATCAGCTTCTCTTCCCCAACCCAACATGGACAAGAGCCCTGTTTCTGCCAAACTAGATGCCCAAATTCTTGTGATACGAAATCTAGAGGATGTGTACACCAGACATTGCCAAATTTTTATACAATATCTATTCTTTCTGTCTTTATTGACATGACCCTGATTATTTTTTCTCAGGGTTGGAAGGTGACAACCTACTTCCCCAGGATCCCTTGCTAACCGTCATGGCCATGTGACCATTTCTGGCTAATGAGATGCAAGTGGCAATCTAATGCGTAGGGCTTCTGGGAAAGTAATTGTTTTCCTGATATAAAGAAATACAGAAGTTCTGTGTGAAGTTTTGTGTCATACCTTTGTAACTGTAGTGAGCTTTTTGAGGATAAGGGCTTCATCGCTATTTTAAAGTCCTCCTCTACATTGTTTTAGCTGAGTGCACAGGAGCTTGATTGAACAAACAAGAATTAAAATGACATCAAATAATTTTGCAGACGCAAAGTTTGAATTTTAGAATGTCGATCAATGATTCTTTGAGTTCCTATATACTTTAAGAAATAAAGAAGATATAGTACATATATACAATGGAATATTACTCAGCCATCAAAAAGAACAAAATAATGCCATCTGCATCGACACGGATGGACCTAGACATGATCATACTAAGTGAAGAAGCCAGACGAGGAAGACAAATTTCATATAATAACACTTACAGGTAGAATCTAAAATACAATGCTACGAGCTAACACCGAAACCAGATTGATTATATTCTTTGCAGCCAAAGATGGAGAAGCTCTATACAGTTAACAAAAACAAGACCAGGAGCTGACTGTGGCTCAGATCATGAATTCCTTATTGCCAGATTCAGACTGAAATTAAAGAAATTAGGGAAAACCACTAGCCCATTCAGGTATGACCCAAATCAAATCCCTTATGATTATACAGTGGAAGTGAGAAATAGATTTAAGGGCCTAGATCTGATAGAGTGCCTGATGAACTATGGAATGAGATTCGTGACACTGTACAGGAGACAGGGATCAAGACCATCTTCATGGAAAAGAAATGCAAAAAAGCAAAATGGCTGTCTGGGGAGGCCTTACAAATAGATGTGAAAACAAGAGAAGCAAAAAGCAAAGGAGAAAAGGATAGATATAAACATCTGAATGCAGAGTTCCAAAGAATAGCAAGGAGAGATAAGAAAGCCTTCTTCAACAATCAATGCAAAGAAATAGAGGAAAACAACAGAATGGGAAAGACTAGAGATCTCCTCAAGAAAATTAGAGATACCAAGGGAACATTTCATCCAAAGATGGGCTCAGTAAAGGACAGAAATGGTATGGATCTAACAGAAGAAGAATATATTAAGAAGAGATGGCAAGAATACACAGAAGAACTGTACAAAAAAGATCTTCATGACCCAGATAATCACGATGGTGTGATCACTGACCTAGAGCCAGACATCCTGGAATGTGAAGTCAAGTGGGCCTTAGAAAGCATCACTACAAACAAAGCTGGTGGAGGTGATGGAATTCCAATGGAGCTATTCCAAATCCTGAAAGACGATGCTGTGAAAGTGCTGCACTCAATATGCCAGCAAATTTGGAAAACTCAGCAGTGGCCACAGGACTGGAAAAGGTCAGTTTTCATTCCAATCCCAAAGAAAGGCAATGCCAAAGAATGCTCCAACTACCGCACAATTGCACTCATCTCACACGTTAGTAAAGTAATGCTCAAAATTCTCCAAGCCAGGCTTCAGCAATATGTGAACCATGAACTTCCAGATGTTCAAGCTGGTTTTAGAAAAGGCAGTGGAACCAGAGATCAAATTGCCAACATCCGCTGGATCATGGAAAAAGCAAGAGAGTTCCAGAAAAACATCTATTTCTGCTTTATTGACTATGCCAAAGCCTTTGACTGTGTGGATCACAATAAACTGTGGAAAATTCTTCAAGAGATGGGAATACCAGACCACCTGATCTGCCTCTTGAGAAATCAGGAAGCAACAGTTAGAACTGGACATGGAACAGACTGGTTAAAAATAGGAAAAGGAGTACGTCAAGGTTGTATATTGTCACCTGCTTATTTAACTTATATGCAGAGTACATCATGAGAAATGCTGGGCTGGAAGAAACACAAGCTGGAATCAAGATTGCCGGGAGAAATATCAATAACCTCAGATATGCAGATGACACCACCCTTATGGCAGAAAGGGAAGAGGAACTAAAAAGCCTCTTGATGAAAGTGAAAGTGGAAAGTGAAAAGGTTGGCTTCAAGCTCAACATTCAGAAAACTAAGATCATGGCATCCGGTCCCATCACTTCATGGGAAATAGATGGGGAAACAGTGGAAACAGTGTCAGACTTTATTTTTCTGGGCTCCAAAATCACTGCAGATGGTGACTGCAGCCATGAAATTAAAAGACGCTTACTCCTTGGAAGGAAAGTTATGACCAACCTAGATAGCATATTCAAAAGCAGGGACATTACTTTGCCAACAAAGGTCCGTCTAGTCAAGGGTATGGTTTTTCCTGTGGTCATGTATGGATGTGAGTTTGGACTGTGAAGAAGGCTGAGCGCAGAAGAATTGATGCTTTTGAACTGTGGTGTTGGAGAAGACTCTTGAGAGTCCCTTGGACTGCAAGGAGATCCAACCAGTGCATTCTGAAGATCAGCCCTGAGATTTCTTTGGAAGGAATGATGCTAAAGCTGAAACTCCAGTACTTCGGCCACCTCATGCAAAGAGCTGACTCATCTGAAAAGACTCTGATGCTGGGAGGGATTGGGGGCAGAAGGAGAAGGGGACGACAGAGAATGAGATGCCTGGATGGCATCACTGACTCAAAGGACGTGAGTCTGAGTGACCTCCGGGAGTTGGTGATGGACAGGGAGGCCTGGCATGCTGTGATTCATGGGGTTGCAAAGAGTCGGACATGACTGAGCGACTGAACTGAACTGAAGTCACTTCAGTTGAGTCTGACTCTTTGCAACACTTTGCAACTCTTTGCAATACTATGGACTCTTTGTAACAGTTGAGTCTGACTTTTTGCAACACTATGTAGCCTACCAGGCTCCTCTGTCCATGGGATTCTCCAGGCAAGAATACTGGAGTGAGTTGCTGTGTCCTCCTCCAGAGGGATCTTTCCAACCCAGGGATCGAACCCACGTCTCTTATGTCTCCTGCACTGGCAGTGGGTTCTTTACCACTAGCACCACCTAGGAACAAAGCAGAAACAGATTCACTGAGATAGAAAAACACGGTTACCAAAGAAAGAAGGAGGATGGACAGGAATAAATTAGGAGGAATTTGGAATTAGCAGGTACAAACTGCTGCTACTGTTGCTGCTGCTGCTAAGTCACTTCAGTCGTGTCCGACTCTGTGTGACCCCATAGATGGCAGCCCACCAGGCTCCCCCGTCCCTGGGATTCTCCAGGCAAGAACACTGGAGTGGGTTGCCATTTCCTTCTCCAATGCATGAAAGTGAAAAGTGAAAGTCAAGTTGCTCAGTCATGTCCAACTCAGTGACCCCATGGACTACAGCCTACCAGGCTCCTCTGTCCATGGGATTTTTCAGGCAAGAGTACTAGAATGGGGTGCCATTGCCTTTTCCCACAAACTACTATATATAAAATACATAGACAACAAGGTTCTATTGTATAGCACAGAAACTTTATTCAATAGCCTGTAATAAACCATAGTGGAAGAGTATGTGTGTGTATATATATATATACTTATTCTTACATATATATATACTTATATGTTTATGTATTTGCATTTATATATAAGCATGTTTAGTTGCTCAGTCGTGTCCAACTCTGTGACCCTATGGACTGTAGCCCCCCAGGCTCCTCCGTCCATGTGATTCTCCAGGCAAGAATATTGGAGTGGGTTGCCATTTCCTCCTCCAGGACATCCTCCCAACCCAGGGACTGAACCCAGGTCTCCTACATCTCCTATGTTGGCAGGCGGATTCTTTACCACTGAGCCACCTGGGAAGCTCTCTCTCTCTATGTGTGTGTGTGTGTGTGTGTGTATCTGAATCACTTTGCTGTACGACAGAAACTAATACAACACTGTAACCAACTATACTTCAATAAAAAATAATAATAATAAAGAAATCATTCATCAGGCATATGTCTTCTGCCTTCGTCCATTTCCCTCTTCTGGCCTAGAGTACACATTCGATGCCTGAAGGCGCAGCATCCATCTGTGAGGATGAAGAATGCCATACAGCCTCAATGGCAGAGCAGAAAAGCAGAAGGAGCTGCTGCTCCAGCTGCGGAACACCTTGCGATGGACTTTTCTGGAGGGAGGAGAAGAAACCTGGCACTTGTTTTAGCCACTGTATGAGGTTCTGCAACACGTAACCAGACACAATCATGGCTGATATAAAGGTGGGACAGGAGCTGAAAAAAAGGAGGATGGGACGGGGGCTTTGGACAGAAAGGCCAGGCCAGTCCATTTCAGAAAGAAGTAGATGGGAGCAAGGAAAGAGCAGGAGAAGACCTAGCCCCAGACTGCAATAAGGGAGCCAGGTAGGTGTTGGCACAGAGATCACATGAGAAGAAAAGGCCTTTGAAAATGTTATCAGAGCTTAGGAATCACAGCCCCTGAAAGGTCGCCAGCAGGGTCCTGTCACAATGGAATTCCTTCTCAATTACCTCTAGCTGCTGCATTTCATATTTGTGTATAGTCGGGGGAAGAGTGTCTCTGCAGTGACCCAGCCAGGTGGAGCCCCAGTATTTACTCTGGTGAATAAGCATGAACTCAGGCACATTCTGAAAAAGCAGAGACAAGGCAGTAGGAGATGTGAGGTCAGTCATCCTTTCAGGATTCGCTGTGGAGTCTCAAGCCAGTATGGTGCTGTATGTGGCCTCAGGCTCCCCTTGGGGAAGCAGGGGAGCAGACCAAATGTGCAGGGAGAAGCCTTTCAGCTCAGTGCGTATAGTAGCCCAAGAGTTACTGCAAGAGAGCATACCTGGACTTCTCGAAGGATATCCCTGCTTTGGGTAGCGTTCCTTTTGGGTTTTGATGGCTGTACAGGGTGTGAAGGAAAGAACCATGTGCAGAAAGAATGAAGGTCATCCTAAGTCATGAACACCTGTCCACCAGCCACTCTGACTTGAGCACTCTGATGAAGATGGCCAAAAGAGAAGTCGAAGCTCCGTAGCTGGGCTACAGCTGAGCTCTGTAGCTGTAGCTGTAGCTCCGTAGCTTCCCCAAAGCCCTTCCCACCTGGCCGGCTTAGACTCGGGGCCTTTCTTCCCCTGTTTCCCACACACATCCTCCTCTCTGGTTCCCCAGCCACCCACAGAGCCCTCAGCCTCTTGTGATATTCCACACTGCCCTCTCTCTCATCCAGTCCCACCCTCTCCCTGTAGGAGATGGCTTCCTTTTTTGACCTGGAACACTCCTACCCATTCTTCAGGGCCCAGATCCAGTATTTTGAGAAAAATAAAAGCAGCCCTGGGAGCTTTCAGCTAGTCACTGGCCCAGCTGCTACCAGCTGGGTTGTGACGTCCCCTTGATACACAATTTCATAGGATATCAACACCAGTTGAGAACTCTGACAATGATACCACATGGATATCATAACTGAATAGAGAAACAGAGACTGTGCAACCAGGAAAAGGACCACATCTCCCCTCCTGGGGTTGAAGAAAGCTGCCCTGGCTTCTTTTTCAAGAACGTCTCTATTCCCCACTCCATTCCTCCCATCTCCTAGACAAAAGGTATTAAGACGCCCAGTCATCAAACTGCCCCTCTTTCTAACAACAGTATCCCAGAATAGACCCCACTTCCTCGTACTCAAATTGCCAAACACAAGTCCAAAAAGCCACTGTGAAGCCCCTCCGAGCCATTCTTACCCAGCACTGCATGGTTCCCTGGGGTGTGTGTTCTCTTTCCACGTAGCAGCTTATGAACCCAAGTTCAACTCCACGTGCATTCCTGGGGCCCTTTGCCAAGTAGTTGGTGACAATCTCTTCCTCTTTGATCTGTTCCAATCCAGCAGAGCTAATCTCCCCTCCCATGGACATCTACTATCTGGAACATTCTGCTGTAACATTTCTCCTTGGTTCCACCGTCTTGCTACCTCTCTCCTAAAAGGCCTGCTCATTCCCTCATGATGGGGTCCATGTCTTCCTCTGTACTGAACAGGTCCCTTGGGTGTCTTTAGAACAAATGCCCCAAGACCAACCACCACTGGGAGTTCCCTGGCAACCCAGAGGTTAAGACTTGGCACTTTCAATGCAGTGACCCAGGTTCAATCCCTGGTGGGGGAAGCAACACCCCCACAAGTGCCACACATGGCCAAAAGAAATGTTTTAATAAATATTCTTTTAAAAGACCCAACATCACAAAGCAGCATGGCTAGTCTTCTAAGAATCACAACCCTAAGCACCAAAATGTTCCTAACTCTTCCCTCTTCCTGGTGCACACACATAAGACAGGAATATTAGAAAGTCTTTCTTCATCAGCACTTGCCCTGCTGCTTCTCATTTTTGCCGTGTGCGCTCTTCTTAAATTTGCAAGGTTGCCATCACTGCCGATGGCCCGTCGAGGCCACCTCTGTGGCTGGAACCTCCCCTGACAATGAGACGCCACGTTATTGCAAGAAGAGGACTGCAATGGCAGGCAAATAACAGGAGCACAAGTTAATGAGTTGAGAGCACCGAGCTCCTTCAGCAGAGGAAAGAAAGGAAGAGTCCTGAGGATTAAATCACATCCATAAAGTGTCTGCAAAGAGGCATCGGAGGGGCTGCTGGCAGCCTAGAGCTGAGGTTTAACATGCACCAGTAGCAGTGCCACGGAGCAGCTTGTGGAGAGCAGCGTTTGCTCAAGTGCCCCTTTCTATTTCTTTTCCAGTTTAAACACATGGGCGTGCAGGCCAGCTTCACTTCTCCTGGCCCTGGCTCGACAGGACACCGCCAGGAAAGGCGGCCACAGTCCATCTTCCAAGGTTCTCTGCACAAAACTGCAACTGCTTTCACAAGGAAAATGTGATTTTGCTCAGCCTTATGGAATGTGGAGCAAATATTTTTTTCAAAGACAGCTTAGGTGGGGTTTTTTTTTTCCCTCTCTGAAATGGTTCCCTAGATGACAAGGGTAGTACAAACACCACTCACTCAACAAAATTTAAAAAGGAAAACTTCTTAAGTCAGACAGAAAGACAAATATTATATGACACCACATATATGTGGGATCTTAAAAGTGTGATACAAACGAGCTTATATACAAAACAGAAAGAGACTCACAGACATAGAGAATGGACTGTGATTACCAAGAGTGAAAGAGAGATAAATTAGGAGGTTAGGATTAACAGATACACACTAATATATATAAAACAGATAATCAACAAAGACCTACTGTATAGCACAGAGAACTCTCCTCAAGATCTCATAATAACCTACAATGGAAACAAGCATGAAAAAGAATATGACTATATACGTATAACTGAATCACCTTGCCGTATGCCTAAAATTAACACAACCTTGTAAATTGACTACACCTCAATAAAATTTTTTTTAAAAAAAAAGAAAATGTCTTCTCTGCTCCCATTTCCCCACTCCCTCGTACAATATCAGACCCCACAGCGCAGTACCTCGCTCTCATCAGAAAGGAAACAAGGTCACAGACACACACAGGAGAGAAGGGGCCCAGCAGGACTCTCTGGAAGAGAAGAGACTTTTTCTTGTCGTCTCTTTTGCCATAGTTGAGCGGAGGTTGAAATAGAACAAAATGGCCCCTTTCTCTTTTTTTTTCCAACAAAAATTAATTCTGCAGCCACAGGAAGGGTTGTAAACCAGACGCCGCCTCTCAATAGTTTAAGAACCATGTGACCTGCAGAATCACCTCAATTTTGTCACCTGGAAAGTAGGGTTCTCTTACCTGACCTTAACATCAAAGGGATGTTATAAGAAATATTCATACAATATCTTTAAAGTCCCTGTGATTTCTCAGAGGAAAAAAAAACTGAATATGAGGTGAGACTGTCAATGCAGGCATATCCAAAAGTGAGTGAAACAAGTCTTAGCCCTCAAACCACACTCGCCATGCTGCTCAGAATGCCAGTCCGGCCAGGACTGATGGTGGCGGGGGAAACACCCGGGCTCCTGAGTGGAAACTGCCCTGCGTCATGTGGTTTCTCTGCACCTGAGCTGCACTGGAATCGGGGACACACCTGGTTCCTGAACTTGGTCCTGTTTTATCTCACAGCGTGGAAGGCCTCCAGGGAGTCAGAGGGAAGGGTCAGCCCTCCTACCCCACCACACAGTCCTCCTGGAGCCTGGGCACCATCGCTGCCAACCCATCGCCCCACCATCATCACCAGCTATTCATCACCATTCCCTGCCTAGACCTCCATCACTCAACTCACAGCCATCACCACCCGCCGGACCAGCATCACCCTCCCATCCCCACGAGCACGTGCTAGTGTTACCAACCAGGGTTCCTGGCCTTCCTCAATCAATAGAAACTGATCGGAGGCCAGATAAGAAATTCAGGCGAGGTTCTACTGGGGCCCCGGCTGCAGAAGAGGTGGGGCAAGAACAAAGAGCAGTTCCTTGCTCTCTCACTCCCTTGGTGGGGCGGCGGGGTGGCGGGGGGAGGCAAGCTCATTCCTTACATGGCGTGAGGGTAGGGGTCAGACCAGAGGGGTGCTTAGATGGTTTGCCCACCCTTTAGGGGGTGTGTGGAGGGGGCATGCACAGTACCTGCTTTTGCTCCAGGCTCTTCAAAAGTGGCAGTTGGGTTTTTCAGTCTCTTTGTATCTTTTATCCAGAATTTGCCCTAACTGCATGTGCAACACAGATATTTTTAGCCCCATATAGTTTCTTTGTATTTTGATGCTGGAGGAGAGGTGTGGCCAGGTACAAATGCGCACGTGCGCTCAGCTGTGTCAGACTCTTTCCAACCCCGTGCACTGTAGCCCTCCAGGCTGCTCTGTCCATGGGCTACCCCAGGCAAGAATACTGCAGTGAGCTGCCATTTCCTCCTCGAGGTGATCTTCCTGACCCAGGGACCAAACCCACGTCTCCTGCATTTGTAGGCAGATCGGTACCACTGGCGCCACCTGGGAAGCCCGACCAGGTGCAAACACTGCAGCAAAGGGTCCCAGGCCTGTCTCCCTGCTTCGAAAACTAACCCTATACACAGAGGGCAGAGAAAGACCAAGGAAAGAGGCAGCCACTCCAGGTGGGGAGGAGGCAGGTGTGACAAGCCAGGGAACTTACACATGAGGCTGGTCTGGGGCACCACAGTCATGGGCATCTCCCCACCCACCTGCCAGAATCTTCCAAGTTTAAACAGAGGCCTTAACTGGCTTTGGTCACATACACCGTCCAGATGACCCCCATACCTTACTCTCTCTCTCAAGGCTGTGTCCTTGAAACTGGCTCCCCTGTGGGGCCGTGGGCAGAAGGTACATCCCAAGGACAGGGGAAGTTGGGAGGGGGTGGCAGCTCTCAGGTCAACCTGCGAGGAGACAGGGTCCACGGAGCTGACTACTGGTCTAGACCGCCCAATGGATCCACGCAAACCTTTGTATTTGTCATCAGAGAATATTTAGCAAGTCGCCTAGGATAATAACAGTAATAATCATAATAGCTCAAAATTCTGAGTACTCACTGCATACCAGAGACCATTCTAAGAGCTTTTCATGTGTCAGCTCATAATCACTTCATGCAGGAAGTGTTACTGGACCTATTTTCCATCTGGGGGAGCTGAATCACAGAGGCCAAGTGATTTGCCTCAAGTCCTACCGCTAGTAAGTGTCATACCCACCCAGAGCCCATGACCACCGTGTTACACTGTTATCCCACAAAATAAATACAGGGCACATTAGTGAGGGGCACTGGTTAAGTTCCCTGGGTTACTGGGGTACCTGGGCCAGAAAGCCCAGCTGAAGCTGCAGCCATTCATACTCTGGGCCATTTGCTCACCCCAAGTACACCACACACTCGAGGACAAAGCTATGGTCCTCAGTGATAACAGCCAGGCATGATGCTAGCCATGTACACCCTTGGTTTTCTTCATTCTCACAAGAATCTCCTGAGGTAGGTGTAATATCTTTCTCATTTTATACAGGAGGAAACTGAGGCTCGGAGCAAATCTACAACCTGTCTGACTGGCATGCAGCAATACATCTGAAAGAACCATGTTCAGAGTGGTCACCTGGACCCAGTGTGCAGAGTTCTGTAAGAAACTAGAAGCCACAGCCCTTGGGTCTCTACTGTGGCTTCAGCAACCAGGATGGAGCCTGAAAGGTCAGCTACAGTAGATAAAGACACCCCATGCATGCCTGAAGGAAGGAATGACTGAAAGAAACAGCGATGCTTGTAATCAAAATAACAGCCAAATGGATCCAGGACATGGAACAACAGACTGGTTCCAAACAGGAAAAGGAGTACGTCAAGGCTGTATACTGTCACCCTGCTTATTTAACTTCTATGCAGAGTACATCATGAGAAACGCTGGGCTGGAAGAAGCACAAGCTGGAATCAAGATTGCTGGGAGAAATATCAATAACCTCAGATATGCAGATGACATCAACCTTATGGCAGAAAGTGAAGAGGAACTAAAGAGCCTCTTGATGAAAGTGAAAGAGGAGAATGAAAAAATTGGCTTAAAGCTCAGCATTCAGAAAACTAAGATCATGGAATCCAGTCCCATCACTTCATGGCAAATAGATGGGGAAACAGTGGTTGACTTTACTTTTCTGGGCCCCAAAATCACTGCAGATGGTGATTGCGGCCATGAAATTAAAAGATGCTTACTCCTTGGAAGGAAAGTTATGTCCAACCTAGACAGCATATTAAAAAGCAGAGACATTACTTTGACAATAAAGGTCCATCTAGTCAAGGCTATGGTTTTTCCTGTGGTCATGTATGGATGTGAAAGTTGGACTGTAAAGAAAGCTGAGTGCCGAAGTATTGATGCTTTTGAACTATAGTGTTGGAGAAGACTCTTGAGAGTCCCTTGGACCGCAAGGAGATCCAACCAGTCCATCCTAAAGGAGATCAGTCCTGGGTGTTCACTGGAACGACTGATGTTGAAACTGAAACTCCAAAACTTTGGCCACCTGATGCGAAGAGCTCACTCATTGGAAAAGACCCTGATGCTGGGAGGGATTGTGGGCAGGAGGAGAAGGGGATGACAGAGGATGAGATGGCTGGATGGCATCACCGACTCGATGGATGTGAGTCTGAGTGACCTCCGGGACTTGGTGATGGACAGGGAGGCCTGGCATGCTGCGGTTCATGGGGTTGCAAAGAGTCGGACACGACTGAGCGACTGCACTGAACTTATACCCAGAGAAAACCATAATTCGAAAAGATACATGCACCCCAGTGTTCACTGCAGCATTATTTACAATAACCAGGACATGGAAGCAACCTAAATGTCCACAGACAGAGGAAAGGATAAAGAAGGTGTGGTATGTATAGACAATAGAATATTTCTCAGCTACAAAAAAATAATAATAATGCCATTTTCAATGACATGGATGAATCTAGAGATTGTCACACTGAGTGAAGTCAGAGAAAGCCAAATATATGGTATCACATATGCAGAACCAAAAAAAAATGGTACAAATGAACTTATTTATGAAACAGAAACAGTTACAGAAAACAGTCTTACGGTTACCAGGGAGGAAAAGAGGGTGAGGGATAAATTGAGAGATTGGGATTGACATATACACACTGCTATAAATAAAATAGGTAACTAATAAGGACCTACTGTATAGCATTCCACTTAATACTCTGTAATGACATTTATGGAAAAAGAATCTTAAGAGTGGTTATGTATATATGTATAACTAATTCACTTTGCTGTATACCTGAAACTAACACAACATTGTAAATCAACTATGCTCCAAAAAAAATTTTTTTAATATTGAACCAAAAGGGATGGAGTACCCAATATTCCTAGAGATTATTCAACATTGTGATATTAAATAAAGCTAATATTTTATAGAGCTTCCCTGGTGGCTCAGACAGTAAAGAATCTGCCTGCAATGTGGGAGACCTGGGTTCGATCCTTGGGTTGGGAAGATCCCCTGGAGAAGGGAAAGGCCACCCACTCCAGTATTCTTGCCTGAAGAAGTTCATGGACAGAGCAGCCTGGTGGGCTACAGTCCATGCGGGGTTGCAAGGAGTCGGACACGACTGAAGCGACTTCGCACAGAACAGCAATATTTTATAATTTAAAAATGTAATAACAGCCAACAGCCCTTAAAGGTCAGAAGAGCAGGGAGAGAGAGCAAACACATTAATTTTTGAGTCCCTGTGGCAGCTGGCTGAACCAGCCTCTGCGGTGGGGACCCCGCCCACCACCTCATTTTCCTCAGGACCCATCCCACTTCTGTGTGGGGGCGAGTGAGGGTTCACCTAGCTGTTCCTCTGACCCAGGCTCATTTATAAAAGTGGCTGCTGCCCTTTGCAATGAGACACTCTCAGACCTCCATTCTGAGCCCTTAAATACAGCCAGTGACCTATGTGCTGGTGTGTGTGGTCAAAGGACGTAGTGTAAGATTGTTCCCATTAAAATCAGCCCTGGGGCAACCACCATGTCACCAAGTTGCAGGCCTAGCTGGGTCCTGGGATTTGTTATAGGATCCCAGTCTCTCTATGCCTATAAAGTTCCGGTTGTATAAAGACCCTCCTAGGGTCTGGGGGAAAATGGATACGTGTTTATGTGTGGCTGAGTTGCTCTGCTGTGCACCTGAAGCTATCACAACATTGTTAATCAGCTCTACACCAGTATAAAATAAAAAAAGTTTAAAAGAAATCAATAATAAAGTCCCTCCCTCCTACTCCACCTCCCGCCTCTGCCCTCCCCCGCACCCCCCAACACACACACACACACACACACAAGTGCAGCCACTTCCGACAGATGCTGACTTAATGAAAAACCTTCAGCTTTGTTTCTGTCCTAATGGAGGGTCTGTTCCTACCAGAACAACAAGACAAGTATACTCTCTGCTTCATAAATTTGGTTGTGTGTTTTGTTTTGTTTTGTTTGCAGGGTTGGGAACAGGGAGAGACAGCAGACGAGCTGTGGGCACTACACAAATTCTCATCTGTATGAAACTCGGTTTTTCTTATCACACCTTCCTAGACTCTCAACGCCTAGATGCCTCAGCTCATGGCGGGATATCAGCTTCAGAGCCTCATCCCGGGGCCTCAATTACATTGTTGCTATGCTATGCTAAGTCACTTCAGTCGTGTCCGACTCTGTGCGACCCCATAGACGGCAGGCCACCAGGCTTCCTCGTCCCTGGGATTCTCCAGGCAAGAACACTGGAGTGGGTTGCCATTTCCTTCTCCAATGCATGAAAGTGAAAAGAGAAAGTGAAGTCGCTCAGTCATGTCTGACTCCCAGCGACCCCACGGACTGCAGCCTACCAGGCTCCTTCATTTGTGGGATTTTCCAAGCAAGAGTACTGGAGTGGGGTGCCATTGCCTTCTCCGCAATTACATTGTTAACAGTAACGAAAAAAACCTGGAACCAATTTTAGAACAAGCGTTAAAAGAGGAATAAGAAAAATCCCTGCTGTGATCTTTTAAAGCATTAGTTGGGAAATAGTTCCCTCCTGTGGTCTAAGTGGAAATTGCCGCTCTTACCCGGAAAGCTTTCCAGTCTCTAGAGGTTAATACATTTTCTTGTGCTGCTGTGAACCAAATGGGCAGTCAGGTAAAACCTATGGACCTCTTCCTAAATTCATAAAGCAAAATATATAGGATTACAAGGGGAACCAATTATATTTAGATTTATTTTCCGATTATTATAAACAAGTGGTGTGTATACTAATATTATATGGGCTTTTTTGACAGTAAATAACAAGACCTCATGGCAGGTCTATTTATCAGAAGTGCAAAGTAGTGATGAGTATAAATGACATTTTGAAAAACCAGTGGCAACTGTAATATGATACACAAATACCTAGGATTTCGAGAGAAGATATATCACAGGTACCAGTACCACCACACTGGTCAGGATTTGACCTTTTGTTGGCATTTATAATTGAAGCAAATTCTGTCTTTCGGTTGTGTGCATGCTCAGTCGCTCAGGCGTGTCCAACTCTTTGCTATCTTATGGACTGTAGCCGCCAGGCTCCGCTGTCCACAGGGTTCTCCAAGCAAGAAAACTGGAGTGGGTTGCCATTCCCTTCTCCAGGGGATCTTGCCGACCCTGGGATTGAACCCCATCTCTTGCATCTTCTGCATGGGCGGGTGGGTTCTTTACTATAGAGCCACCTGGGAAGCCATATTTCAGTGAGAGCTTAGTAAATACAAAGCTCCAAATTTTTCTCATTCTAGTAGAGGATTCGACTTCCTGAATTCCATCCCCTTGAGGACCCTTTGGGGTTATGGGGCCCAACTAGTTTATCTACCTTAATTTATTCATGGAGTAGTTTACCCTCAGGAGGCATGGAGTTTACCAATTTTGTAGTATTTCAGGGGGAAATGCTAGTGTTAGCTCCAGGGTGTGAGAACTGAGGAATCTGGATGAAATGGCCAGTGAAAGAACACTACTCTGAAAAGCAGGACAGCAGCTTCCTATTGCATCCTGGCTAAACATGCCAGAAATGGAAGTGAATTACAGCCAAATAAGAAATAAGCCTGAAGCCATAGAAGTGCCAACACTTTCACCAAATTCTCCCCAAGTGATGGAGAGTTTGTGCTCGAAACCATTACAACAGCCAGCAGCACCTACCCGAGCAGGTGTTGGGGATGCTGCTCCTTTCTTGCCATCAGGGAGGCAGAGGATTACAGCCCAGGGTCCCGCCCAGAATCACACAGGACCCGGCCCAGGTCAGGCTGCTTCTACCAACCAGTCTTCAACCTTCGCTCAGGGCTGCCGGTGGTTTGTAAACTGGGGACTTTCGGGGTGAAATCAACAGCCACTGTGAGAAGGCCCCTGACCTCAGGAGACCCCAGTGAATGAATCCAGGGGTTAGCCAAGGACCTCAACTTGGAATGAAAAGTTGAAGGGGAAGCCTGTCCTCTGGGACGGGCAGCTGTGAGCAGGACCCAGGGGTTAGCCAAGGACTCCTCCCACCAATCATGGAGAAAGACCCAAGAGCATGACAACAAAGGACCCCCAGTCCAGAGTGTCCAACCCACTTTCCACAAGCCTCTCATCTACCAAGCAGTCCACAGCACGTCCAGATGCATCCCTTCTCCCTGCTGGGCTCCCCAAACCTCACGTGGCTGCACCTCTCCTACCCAAACCCTCTTGGAACCTCTGTTGCCAGCGGGGCTCTCTCGCTGCCACCCTTTCACACCTCTGGACTCCCCACACATGACCTTTGTCTAAACACTTGACTGCTGGGACTTCTCTGGTGGTCTAGCGGTTAAGAATCCAGGCTTTCTGTGAGCCACAACTGCTGAGTCCCTGCTCTAGAGCCTGCAAGCCAAACCGAGTGGTCCAGAGTGCCTGGAGCCAGTGCTCTGCAATAAGAGAAGCCACCACCATGAGAAGCCTGCTCACATGACAGGTGTGTCCCCTCTCGCTGCAACTAGAGAAAGCTTGAGTGCAGCAACGAAGACTCAGAGCAGCCAAAATCAAAAAGAAAAGAACTGTGAGGAATAATATAATTCAGAAGGAAATAAAGAACATCTGAAAAAAAAAAAAGAATCCGGGCTTTCATTGCAGAGGTCATGGGTTCAACCCTCGGTGGGAGAACTAAGATCCTGCATGCCACCAAGAAATGAATAAATAAACACTTCACTGCCCAACCAACTCCACCACTGCCTCCCTGCTACACACACACACACACACACACACACACACACACACACACACGTGAAGAGGGGTCTCCCTTGGCAAGACTTGAGCTCATCTTCTGTCAGGAAAACCCCCAAGTGACAACTAACTGCTCAACAACCACAGAAAAAAAAGACTGGAACCTACCAAAAAAGATCCCTAACTCCAAAGGCAAAGCCACAATGAGACAGTAGAAGGGGAGCTTCCACAACACAATCAAATCCCACACCCACTGGATGGGTGACCTGAAAACTGGAAGAGAATTCTGTCGCTGAGCTTCTCCCACAAGACTGAGAGTTCTGAGCCCCGTGTCATGCTCCAGGGACCCGGGGGTCTGGCATCGGGAGGAGGAACCCTGAGAGCACCTGACTTTGAAGGCCCGCGCGGCTTGAGTGCCACACAGGGCTAGGGGAAGCAGGTTGAGAGACTTCATTGGATTTTTTTGTGGGGTTTTTTGGTTTTGCTTTTTATGGAGGTTGTTTGTTTGTTTGTGGCCACACTGCCTGGCTTGTGAGATTTTAGTTCCCCGACGACCAGGGCAACCAAGGGATTGAACCCACAACCCCTACAGTGGGAGCAAGAAGCCCTAATCACTGGACGGCCAGGGAAGTCGCCAGAGACTCCACACTTGGAGGGCATAGGAGGCGTTTTAGGCGCTGGGACTCAGGGCAAAAGCAGTGACTCCACAGGAGCCTGCGCCGCACCTACCTCAGGTCTTTGAGGGTGTCCTGGGAAGGCACGGGGAAGGCTCCTCAGCATGAGCTCTCCACAGACCACCGTTTGGGCGCTGAGACCTGGCGGGCACCCACAGCCCTTACTTAGGCTCCGGTACGGGACCCTTCAGGCCCAACAACCAACAGGACGGGAACGCAGCTCCATCCATCAGCAGACAGCCTGCCTAAAGTCGTCCTGACCCCGCAGCCCTCTCTAAACAAACTTATCTGACGTCCCAGCCCAGCCCACCAGAGGGATGAAACCAGCCCCGCCCACCAGGAAGTCTGCAGGAGCCCCAGACCACGCCCATCCACTCCGGAGTAGTCACCAGAGCCAGAGGAGCTACCGTCCAGCGTCCTGCAGAACAGAGACCACAAACACAAGAAGTGACGCAAAACACCACAGAAAAGTATGTTCCTGACAAAGGCACGGGATAAAACCCCAGAAGAACTAAGTGAGGTGGAGACAGGCAATCTACCTGACAAAGAGTTAAGAGCAATGATCGTAAAGTTCAGAGCCGAGATCTCGGATGAACACAGTGGGAAGAACCAGCAGTGGTGTCCCATTGCCTCCACTCTGCCGTCTCCTCCTGGATTCTTGACCATTCCAAGCCCTCCTCGGCCATCTCACCAACTGCAGGCTCTGTCTATGGCTGAAAACCTGTTTAATGTCCCAGGTCTCCCCCACAGCATGCAGTGGACTGGTCAGGACACTCTGAAGCAGGGTGTCCCTTTCCTGCCTCACCTCGCTGTCCTTCCTAAGCAGGTCTCTCCCCAGGGTGCCCAGGCCACCCCATGAGGATGGACCAAGGGTCACCCTTACACTTGGGATACAGGCTCCATCCCATTTCCCGAGGTTCTGAGACACATCCCCGTGTGTTGGCCTCTGGCAGAGCCTGGTTCCTCTCACTCACTAGTACCAGCTTTTACAGCATCGGTGCTTGGAGAAGGGGTGAGGGCGAGCATGGGTCACACAGACTCACGTCTGTCAGCACCTGTCCTTAGTGTCCAGGTTTGTCTGTGAAGTCCAGAATGCTCTGCGGAGGCCCTTCTGACCTCTCCTGACCGGTGGGTGCGGGCACTTTCCAGCAGCCTGCTGTGTGTTTGCTAGGGTACAGCCCCTGGAAGCTGATGGGGAATCTGCCTCACCCACTGAGTCTCCTTTGAGAACACGGCCCTGGGGGCCCTGGATTTCATTCAAGCCTATGGTTTCTCAGCCACCAACCTGCTGCCTCACAGGAATGAGCCACAAGGAGATGCAGACTCTTCTCCTGGGACCAAGTTGGAGCTTCATCCTTCAACATACACAGCTTCCAGTGGGCTCATTTCTACCATAGCATGACAGGCTTCCCCACAACTGAGGCAACCCCCTGGCCTGGGCCTTACATGACATGACTAGGCTGGGGCCACTTTAGGAATCAAGCAGAGAAACATGAATCTCCTCAGCACTGTCTCATTGGTGCTTTACCTTCTCTCCATCCTGCCAACCGTATCTGACCAGCAGGTGAAAGCATTCAGATCACTCTTTGGAACACCAATAGAGGCTTTAAACCCAGTGACTCAGAGGTAAAGAATCTGCCTGCCAATGCAGGAGATGTGGGTTCGATCCCTGGGTCAGGAAGATCCCCTGGAGGAGGAAATGGCAAACCCACTCTAGTATTCTTGCCTGGAGAACCCCATGGACAGAGGAACCTGGTGGGCTACAGTCCAGCAGGTCTCAAAGAGCCAGACACGATTGAACAAGAAGCCTCCAGGAGCCCTGCTATTTCTGCTCACCAGTTCTCCTGTGGGGCCTCAGCCAATCCAACCAAATGAATGCAGTGTTGTTATCAGAAGGGCCTTTCCTAGAGTTCTAGACTTCACAGACAAACCTGGACACTCAGACCATCGGTGCAAGTATGAGTGGCACCAACATCCTTTGCTCTCCCAGAGATGGCTCAAATGCAGTAGGCAGCTATGAACTGAAGCTGAGCAGGACAGGTACAGAAGAAATGCCTACTGATTGAAGTCATTCATTTCCGACTCTGAGGCCCATCCCACAGGGTGATGAGAAATTCAGTCTCAGTCATTACTGACGTCCCACACTAACACCTAAGGCAGTGGCAGGTCCTGGGTTACCATTCCATGCTGTCCAGCCTCATGGTCCCTTCAAATACGGAAGCTTCGCCTCATCTAGAGCATGATACCCTCTGGGCATGATACCCTCTGGGCCCTCTGTGCTGTCCTAAAACCCATCCCCTTGGGGATGTTGCTGCTTCCTTTAACTCCTTGCCCCAGAGACTCCAGCTTCTGCTCCCCACCCAGCAAACAACCCCTGGCTCAGAAACATGCAAAGCATTTAAGCTACCTTGTGGCACAGAGAGGGGGAAGAAGGAAATGGGGAAATTCCCACAAATTCACACTTAAACCTATAATTGTTCCCAGTTCAATTTCACTCTTTCCTGGAATATAAATTCCTTGAGGGCACAGTTGTATTCCCAGCACATAGTCAATAGCCTTTTGATATTTAATTTTTAATTATTGGGGAGAAAAAAATGAATAGGTGAATGGATAGATGGATGTAAGAAATGAGAGCAAATGCCCTATAAAACAAAGATGCCAGACTTCCCTGATGGTCCTGTGGCTGAGACTCTGAGCCCCTCCAATGCAGGGGACCAGGGTTCCATCTCTGATCAAGGAACTAGATCCCGCAACAAAGACTGAAGACCCTGAGTGCCGCAACTAAGACCCAGTGCAGTCAAATAAAGAAATTTAAAACTAAAAAGACTCTAAGGGACAGGAGAAACTCTAGAAAGCATTCTAACTTTTCGGGATTTTTTAAATTAATTCTTATTGAAGTATATAGTTGCTTTACAATGTCGTGCTGGTTTCTACTGTACGACCCAGTAAACCCACTCCTGGGCATGTACTTATAGGAAACCACAATTCAAAAAGATGCATGCACCCCAAAGTTCACAGCAACACTATTTACGATAACCAGGACAGGGTAGCAATCTAAACATCCATCAACAGAGCAACGGGTAAAGACGTGGCACATATATACAATGGAATATGATCCTTTCCGTTTTTGTGGATTGTTTTGGTGGGGGGTTTTTTTTGTTGGGTTTTTTTTTTTTTTTGCCTTTAATGTTTCATCTCAGTGAGATCCCAGCTCCATCACCAGCCAGCCCCAGGAATTCAATCCTTCTGTGCCATTTCCTCCTGCCCTGCAAAATATAATGAAATTAGTGGCCACCTCAATATTGACTGCTCAACTAGAATAATTTGGTGGATCTGAAATGCTGAGAAGAGGGCCTGGATCGTGGCGAGCACTCAGCAGAGTGCACTCAGAGAGCACTCACTGAGCTCTTTTTAGCAACAGTGACAGCACAGGAAGAGGCCGTCATTAGTTGCTCAGATCACAGGGGGCTGCTCAAAGAGCCCCAGCTCAGCTACTCGGCAGCCATGTCACCACAGGCACATTGCCGAACTTTTCCAAGTTGACTGACTTCTCTGTGTAGAGTATGAATAAAAATACTAATTTAATGGGGTTCTCCTGCAACAAATGAATTCTTAAAGATTCAGTACAGTCCTTAGAACCAATAAGCACATAGCCTGATGCTGAGCAAGTTGATACATGAAATAAGAGGCGACCGTGACATTGATGGAACACAGCAGCAGTGGATTACAGACAGAAAGGTGAGTTACTAAAGAGTGCATCAGAAAGAAAAGATGAGATTTGAAATCATGGGACAAAGCTCCCCAAACTAGAGACACAGGTAAAGACACAGCATCACAGGTTACTAGGAGCAGAAGCCACTGGAGCCAAAATCTGGGAGGAAAACAAACTTAAGCACGAAACAGCTGTATTTGTCATCATCAAAAACCAGAAGCAACCAAGCTAACAATCCAGAGGTCATAATGTAAGAGTACTACTACGTTAACACTAAGTCCAAAAACTGTTTACAAATGTGTATTAAAAAAAAAAATCTGGCTGGGGATGGGAGGGAAGAAAATAATAGTAGTAGTGTTCCAAATTACTAGAAAAAAGAAAACATAATCCAAGCAATGAAAGATTGGAAAAGGAAACAGAAAAAAATACTTATTCCAAACACACAAAATGTGAGAAGGTCACATAACTGTCATATAACTATATTAATAACCAAGTTGTAAATTAAACTCTCCTCTTGGATTACCAAAAAAAAAAAAAAAACAAAAAACACCACCATAACTAATACATCCAGAAAGAAAAAACCAGTGGTATTAATAGTAAAATATCTCAAAAAGTGAAAATGGAAGATGGTCATTACATATGAATCACATGGCTTAAAAATGTGTAGAGACTAAAACAGTTATAAATACAGGTAAACTGATGTACAGAACAGTCTTTTGGACTCTGTGGGAGAGGGAGAGGGTGGGATGATTTGGGAGAATGGCATCGAAACATGAATATCATATATGAAACAAGTCGCCAGTCCAGGTTTGATGCACGATACTGGATGCTTGGGGCTGGTGCACTGGGACGACCCAGGGAGATGGTATGGGGAGGGAAGAGGGAGGAGGGTTCAGGATGGGGAACATGTGTATACCTGTGGCAGATTCCTGTTGATGTATGGCAAAACCAATACAATATTGTAAAGTTATAAAATAAAAAGAAAAAAAAAGTAGGAACATTAAAACTTAATGACTACCTGTTTTTATTATGCACATATAAATGTGACTCTTTCAACATAATAGTAATCATAATAAACATGTTTTAAGATTTAAAAAAATGTGTAGAGACTAAAACAGTTATAAATAAAGGAAAACTTAAAAAGAAACACAAAGGTAATAGACTTGACCTATTTACCTGCTTCACTTGGTGTCATTGATTAAAAAGGACATAAGCAACTTTTAAGCGAAAAGCAAGGCTTTCGGGAGCCACAGAGCTGACACAGGCCAAGGTCGCTTGTGGGCAGAGTGCTGAGGCAGACGACTCGGATGTGACCCAGATGGATGATTAACTACAAAGGCAAGGTCAGCCAGTGGATGGGGACCCTCATTAGCAGGGGCCAGGAGCTCTTTGGGGCGCTGGCTCCAGCCAAGTTCACGTCTGCTCACAGGCAGTGCTCAGGCCAAGCCCACCCGCCCTGCAGCCCCAGCGCAGAGCTGCTTGTCGTTCAGCTGCAGGTGAACCCCAGTTCCAGGGAGGGTCCGTTAGATCCCCATTTGTCCTCCCACTCCATGCATCTAGGTTCCCAAGCTCCTCAGTGAGAACTCGGTGGTCTCCAACCTAGAAGCCAGGTAAGTGAAAACCAACCAACAAACATTTTAAACGTATTAGGGATTCAGATTCTCAACTCCTTCCTGGAGCTAGTTTGTTCAACTCCAACATACTTGAGAGACATACAAAATCAACACATCCTCTGATAAACTGCGTATTCTGAGCTACACAGTAAAACAGCTGCATCTGATCTCAAACAGGGAAAGCAGCAGGAAGAAAATAATACAAATGTTTTCAAAGATGAACACATTTCACCATCTCCTTTTCCCTGACCAATTGACCGTGGTAATCTTGCCCAACAATTCCCAAAAGTAACCCCGAAAATGACACCTGAGGAAGAGACTGTGCTAGCTGTGCTTAGTCGCTCAGTAGTGTCTGACTCTTTGCGATCCCGTGGACTGCAGCACGCCAGGTTCCTGTCCATGGGGATCCTCCAGGCAAGAAAACTGGAGTGGGCTGCCATGCCCTCCTCCAGGGGATCTTCCCCACCCCAGGACCAAACCCAGGTCTCCCGCACTGCAGGAGGATTCTTTATCAGCTAAACTACCAGGGAAGCCTGAAGAAGAGATTACTCCTCTAAAAGATCTGGGTTCAGTCATAAGGGACGTTTGAAAACCATGATCACCTACAAGGTTGACAGCTGTAAGAAAACACTTAAACACTGTCATCTTTTTTATAAGTCTCATGCGGTTACTTCAAGTGGGTTATTTTTTAATTTCCCAACCCACTGTTCAATGAAGAAATTAAGAGAAATATAAAAGCTGAAGGATAAATATTTTAAATAAGAATTCATACTACAAGGAAGTAAAAATCTTTCAACTTTTATTTCTAGGATACATTTCATCTGGACCCTTTTCTTTACAATTTTCCCCCTAAGAGAAATGAATACAATAAAAAATATAATCCAACTACCAGCAATGTTTGTAACCAGAAAAGAATTTAAAATCTCTGGCGTGATAATATAGGATTTTTTTAAAAAATATAAACTTCATACCAGAAATAAAGCCTGAATATTCTCTTTTTCTTTAAAAATATAATTTTTCCTTCTTTGCCTTTCCATGTAAATCTTATAACCAACCATTTAGTTCTAAAGTCTATTTTTAAACTTGTAACTAAAATGCAGTTTTTCTCCTACTTTGTATCCTGTTCTGTACTGTGAAGCAACTAATAACTGTAGAAGTGTCACAAAAAAAAGAGACGGCACTAGGTTGTAGCCAGATTCTTCTAAGACATACTGATCATTAAAAAAAAGCTCCCCACTAACAAACTGAAACCTACTTAACGACGTGCATTTTGCCATGTTTATGAAACTAGAAATTGCGTACAATGCACTTTTGCAAACTGTAAAGCTCTAAGGGAAAACATTTCTTAAACCTGACTAGAAAGGTTGCTGACTGGCACAGAAAATCAGTGACTCTTTCTCTAACTACTTATATTTGGGGAGAGGGAGACTAGAAATTGCAAAGAAGTTGGGTACACAGATGCCACAAAGATTGAGTGGCTTGCAATGGCATATGACTATTATTCTTAAATGAGAATAAAGACGGAGGGCCACAGGAGTACACAATTATTTGACACCAGACTCAGAAGTCAAGCCATCTGTCTCAGAATAAGAGTATGAAATAATAAGTTAGTTTTTTTCCCCACTTGAGACCAGCTTTTCAGATCATTACTTACAGTCCATTTTAAAATAGCATTCCAAAGCCCAATATAAAGAAATTAAACAGGAAATAGTGTGCTTCAGGAAATCAAACAGCCTAACTATAAACATAGGTACAACATACCTGAACCAGAGTGACACTCTCCTTCCTTTAAATAAAAAGCATTATCCATAATTTTGTAGGGTATTTTCTGGAACACAGAAAGCAAAGGACAAAAAAGTTTGGCAACAAAAATAATTTCAGTGAGGGCTTCCTTTTTGTTAGGATGCAAAACAGATGAAAGAAAAACTTTCCATGTGTCACCTTAGTGGAACTAGACAGCTCCATGAAGACACATCGAGCAATGAAGGACTGTGAAAACTTGGTCATCTGTGGGCACAAGTGACCTAAACAAAGCATCTGCATCCTGTGAAGGATGAGGGAACAGACAACAGGGAATAGCCTTGGGTTTGCTAACAGAGCTGAGGGAGTCGGGTAGGCTGGGGCGGCTGCCACGAGGGTGTACGGAGGCTCCTTTCCTAAAGTGTCTGAACTATCTTCCGGTGGCTCTGAGAATAAGCCCAGTCTAGCGCAGGAAATGAGCTAAACAGCTTTGTAACTTGTCTTTTGGCCCTCTGACGCACTTACTCTTTTCTAATAGTGCCTTCTTTCCCCAAGAGAATATTCAGGCCAATTTTGGTTTTTGTTTTTTTCTGTATTAGTGAGAATTATAAACTAGCAATTTGGGATTCCCCTAATCTCACTGAGTATCTTCTGTTGGTGATGGTACCTTGAATGATGAGGAGGAGGAACTTAAGTGCCATTTACACAAGAGTCAAACAAGTCCATGTCATATTCTGATGATTCCGTATTAATAGAAGTCAGCTATGATATGTAAAAAACTATTTTGCCAAGGTTTCAACTACTGAACTTTAAAGCAATTTCAGTATTGCATGTAAAAGTCATTTATACTGAAGTAACATGCCTTCATGTTTTCTACATACAACAACAAAGTAAGATTTTTTTTAAATATACATATATTTTAAACCAATTAGCTCCCTTTACAATCACACCTTCAGCCCCACATTTAAAAATATAAACCCAAACTGTCAAATGAAAACAACAATGGACCAACTGACAGCATCATTTAAATGAAACAACAATTCAAGAAAAGGTGAGCATTAAAACTGTGAAAATAAGCATAAACAGATTCATTGGAACTCTGCTCAGATGTCTGGTATGTTCAGATATGAGCCTCACATAGAACAGACCCCACTGGGATGTCAGACAATTCATTCCTTTCTCACTTTCTCATTCCACGATGCACGTCTGTGCATTCCACCAGGCAAGTCTCACTGAGGTTTATACAGCACTTAGTCATCCGAACAGCACAGACTAGTATTAAATACACAGCCTATTCCAGAATTGGCATATGCTACCAATTGTTTTGTGTACTCCCTGAATTATGAAACAGTCCAATCTTAGGAGCATAAAAATGAAAGGGCTTATCATATCTACTCATATACATTGTGCATTAAATGTTACTAGGTTAAGACAGTAAGGTGAAAAAAAGGACAGAAGGGTACAGTAAATTTTCTTTAAACAATTCCATTACATTAGACATTACTGTTAATGACATGTATTTATTTTAACCAGATTATGAAAAAAAGAAAAAACTTTTTACCAGAATTTGTATTGATTTCTTGGAGAAGTTAGTAATAAAACATTAAATATACATATTCACTTGAATACTTGAAGAATCTTTGGTAGCAACTGTGTCTCCTCCACATTATAAGATTTTTCAAAATAAGTGTCAAAATTAATTTACTAATCAGCATATGAAAGATAAATTATGGTTATTATTCTTTTGGTTTTCCTATAAGATATATTGAATCTGACTATTAACTTGCATTAATCATGCACTTAACACAGGACCTGTTTAACTTATGTACACATAAAATGAGAGACTAGTACCAGGAAGAAATTAGACAGCAATGAGAATCAATGACAAAGCATAACAATGACAACTGTTCTTAAGGAATTTATTTTTAAATTAAAAGATTTACAATGTTTTGATTATGCAAAATAGTGTAAGGAAAATCAAACCAAATCAATAAACCAAAAGAGAAAGATAACCTAGTTTTCTCATATATCCGTACTTAAACCATCGTTGTAAGCATCTGATGTTCCAATCACGTACTTAAGTGTAATAATTTCAAACGTTTCACCGGTGGGTTTAATTTCTCATTTTCAACTTTTATGAACTGTAATATAATTTACTTCAAATTCTATTATACTTAGTGTTTACACTGCAACAGCAGCAAATCACCCAAGTACAATCAAGTGTAGAACTGGGGCACAGCTTCTAGCCGCAGACAGAAATTATACACTGCATTCAGTACAGTAGAGGACGTTATAGTAACCAGAGCGTAGAGTTTAGTACACTTATTGCAGGGTTGGTATTTCTCTCCCTTTGAACTGAACCAGCTGAGCTTCTGAGCTGACATATTACTGCTGTGGATAGTAAGACTGCTGTGGGGGCTGAGGGAAGGGGTACGAAGGCTGCTGGGGTCCCGGGTATGGAGCCTGCCCAGGGCTCTGGTGATACACTGGTGGATACGGCATATTATACTGGCCGTACGCATAAGGGTTGTAGCCCATGGGCATGGGCATTTGGCAATACCTGATGGGAAGAAGAACAAAAAAAAAGCTAGATTGGTAAATCAAATACTAGAAAATGAACCATACAGTAATTATTCTAAAATGAAGTCTTTTTTTCAAGAAAACCATATTTTCCTCTATTTCTCACTCTATTAGAGAACAGTGGAGAGGAAAAAAAACCAGCTGTTCCAAGGTACTTCCTAGAAAAAAGAGTTCTTTCCTGTTATTAATTGAAATGAAAGAAAAAAGTATTTAATACTACCCAAGTAAAGATTCTTGAAGGAAATAAGATTAAATATTCAACCATAACCAAGAATAAAAACAGAGACTCTTCATTTTACTGTGGCAATCTACATACATTTCTGTTTTATAAGATTCAATGCTCATAGATTTATACTGTTTTCACAGTTTTAACATTTGGAAGATACAATTTACTTACTAAGTCTGGAAGACATCTTAAAAGGAAGTTAAATGTCTGGATTTTTAAAATTACAAAAATAACAAAGACAGCTGATCTTTAAGTAGATAGATTCCTGGTTCAAGAGTTGATCGGAATGTCAAGATGTCAGAGTACAGGTATGTGAGGAAGGCTTTATCAGTCTTGCTAAGTCCAGAAAAGGCACCTATCTGTTTATCACCTAAATAAAGATGACCAAGGAAGCACATTCTGAATTCCAGCCAGAAGGCATGTTTACTATAAACCCAACATATAAAAACTAAAAACAAATTAAATAAACCAGGGAAATGGCTATTTAACTGCTCAAAGTGACTATAACTTACTATATTTCTATGTGAGCTGACAATGTAGCCTATATGACACCTCCATTTAGAGAATGGGTGTCCTTTTTCTTAAAAGACTAACCAGAGTTAGAAACATTAGCCAGTTCACTGGGACATACAGAGTTTCAGTCTTACCCGGGATACCCTGGATAGGTGGGGTACGGGGGTCCCTGGGCCTGAGGCAGGGGAGCTGAACCGGGAGTCTGTGATGGAGCTGGTACAGTGGTCCCAGTGCCTGCCGGAGCCGGGGCTGGAGCTAGAGCCGCAGCCGGAGCTGAAGCAGGAGTTCGATTTGCTGGCAGCACAGGAGGTGGAGGCCGGGCTGGGGGCTGGGGCTTAGTAGGCTGTAAGAAAAAGTCGGCACTGACTACAACACATGTCAGCTTTCTGTCAAACTGCTATCAATTAAAATGAATGAGAGCATATAAGAAACTCCAGAATCCAACTGAATGTATTTCTAATTTCCATTCTTAAATGTGAGCTCACCATTCCAGGAATGCACCGTAGTTGAAAAATAATTCTCCAATCTGTGGATATTCCACAAATATCCACACTAGCACTGCCCAATGTTTAATCATTTACTGCTCCCATCCGTGGTCACACATTTGAGGGAGGAGGAAGAAATGGGTCAGATAGTGTTTTTCACTCTTATCTCTTCCTGGCCCTGTGATTTTTCATATTAAAATTTCAAACACCAGAAAACCTAAAAGAGTACTATCATAAATAATCATATAATTACCAATTAAATTCATTAATTATTAACATTTGGCCACTTTTGCTTTACCTATAATTATATTCTTATATTTATCTCTACATATTTACAGAACCATTTGAAAGTTAAGCTGTAAACTTAAGGACACTGGCCTTAAAGATTTCAGTATACAAGTCCTAATATTTTCCTATGTAATCATGCTACCATTTCACCCTGAGAAAATTAGAAATTACTCCAAAGTTAATAATTATTCCCTAGTATTACCCCACTCCAGTACTCTTGCCTGGAAAATCCCATGGACCGAGGAGCCTGATGGGCTGCAGTCCATGGGGTCACGAAGAGTCGGACACAACTGAGCGACTTCACTTTCGCTTTTCACTTTCATGCACTGGAGGAGGAAATGGCAACCCACTCCAGTGTTCTTGCCTGGAGAATTCCAGTGACAGGGGGGCCTGGTGGGCTGCCGTCTATGGGGTCGCACAGAGTCGGACACAACTGAAGTGACTTAGTAGTAGTAGTATTACTGAGTATCCACCCTACATTCAAGTGTCCTTATTTTTCATAAAAACACCTATAAGAGTTTTTAACCAAGATCCAATCGAGGTTCATGTACTGCACTTGATTATTATGAGTCTTTCCTCTCTTTTAATCTACAAGCCCTCTCTATCTTTTCTCTTTCTATAACATTCACCTTTAGAAAACCAAGCCAAGTGTCTCAAAGAATGTTCCTGGTCTAGGTTGTCCAAGTGCTTCCTAACAGCACGATTTAATTTATGGTTTTATCACTGTCTTTGCTATAAACTGGAAGTTGGTTCCAAAGACTTCATTAGACTCAAAGTAAACACTTTTTAGCAAAAATTCAGAAGTGATCCATGAATAAAGAATGTGTATTCTTTATACTGCAAAACATCAGAAGGCTGGTCACCTGATCAAAGTGGTGACCACCAGAGCTCTACAATGTAAAGTCTGTGTTACCCTTTACAGCTAGCAAAGTGTCACAAACATGTGTAAAACTTCAATCTTAAAAGGGAGGGTTGCTTACTGACCGGCATGGTTCTTGGTGCTGGAGTTGGTGGCGTTGGCGAGTGCCCCCCAGCTGGAGAGGACTGGTATGTGGGTGTCGGGATTGAAGGAGCACTAGGTTCTCTGGCAATGCTCTGTTGCAAGTCCCTTATTAAAGACAGAAGCATTAGAAATTAACACAATTTTGAAAACCAACACCTGCAAAATATCAGATATTTTTCTTTCTTTTCTTCATGTATGAAACACAGAAAATAGAATCAAAACAATGATAGTATTTTAAAATATACTATATATTTCTATTCTCGGCAAGAACTAATTGAAATCATCTTTCTTCCTACTACTGAATAAAATAAAGTTGTTTTTGTACTATTTCTGAAGACAAGGGGAAAAGGTAAACTTTTCCAGAGCCCATAATTATAGCCAGAGTAAGGGACATGTTAAACTGAGCAAGTGGCCCTTACTGCCCTCCCTCTAGTAAGAGGTCAGCCCCTAGATCAGAAACTCCTAATAAAAATCTAAAAATGATCAGAAAACTACAACTGTTCACAGTCACCTACCTAATATTTTAATCACTGTATATCAGTGTTTACAGAAAAGAATGGAAATTTCTTGATGTAAGTTTTCTGAAGATATCCAAAACATGGCACTGAGATGTTTTATGTTAAAAGATACCTCACATATGGTAATCTCATTAAAGACAGATGTTGAAAGCACCATTAAAATACAGTATCAAAATTTTTTTTTAAATTTAAAGACTCCTCTGACAGTAAATTGGAATCTATCCCCAAATCCCGATAACCAAAACCCTAAAGTAAAATACACTCTTATGAAATACCTGGTACTGATCAACTTCTCACTGCGCCGATTCACAAGCACAGAACAACACACACACATGCCCTCATGTGTCTGCAGCACGTCCTGCTGTCCTGATGGAACAACTCCAGCAAGTGTCCCCAGACCACACTTTCACTCGCAAAAACAATCCCAGGTTAAAGATAAACTAGACACACAAAACTGACAGACCATATCTACAAATTCTCACTCCACCATCATGCCCACAAACACATAGACACTATACTATTCTTTCCTATCAACCTGTCCAGAGCTTCCTGATCAGAAATAACCCAATCCGAATGCTCATTTTTATTTTCTCCCTTTTTACACAAAAAGTATACTTTACACTAGTCTGTAATCTTATTTTTTTTAACATAAATTATTCATCTTAGAAATTTTTGTATATTGGTAAATAGAAAACATCCTTTTAAAAAAAAAAAAAGCTGGATTAAATAATGTAAGGGTCTGCAATTTGGACCCTACTGGGTCCCACAAAAGGGCTGCCCCACTGTGCACTCCCGCAGTAGAATGAGACTTGCTCCCCAAAGTGTGCCGATAAAGCATGCTATCAAACTTCCAAATTTTTGACAGTCTGAAAAATGCCATTTCAGAGTAATTTTAACTCATGTTTATATTGAATGCTGCTGCTGCTGCTGCTAAGTCGCTTCAGTCGTGTCCGACTCTGTGCGACCCCATAGACGGAAGCCCACCAGGCTCCCCCGTCCCTGGGATTCTCCAGGCAAGAACACTGGAGTGGGTTGCCATTTCCTTCTCCAATGCATGAAAGTGAAAAGTGAAAGCGAAGTCGCTCAGTCATGTCGGACTCCTAGCGACCCCATGGACGGGAGCCTACCAGGATCCTCCATCCATGGGATTTTCCAGGCAAAAGTACTGGGGCGGAGTGCCATTGCCTTCCCCGTATATTGAATGAGGGGAGGTATTTTTTCATATGCTTAACAGTCACTTTTATTTCATCTGCAGAATTTCTGTTCATATCTTTTGCCAATTTTTCTATTGGGTTTTTTTTCCTCTTCATTAGTATCTCAGAGTTCTTGATAAATTTGGTAAATTTGCCTTTTGTCCCGGGAATAAGTTTCAAACAGTTTCCACCAGCTTACTACATTTTGACTCTGCTGATCATGTTATGATGAACTTACTCTTTTTTTCTTTAATGGCTTCTGGATTTTACGTCAGAATTACAAAGACCTTTCCTATTCAGCTTTACTAAAAATTTCTCTCATTTTTTTTTCATTTTATACATTTCAAGTATGATCTGTTTGGAACTTACTCTGGTGTGAAAATAACTTTTGTTTCCTAAATGACTAGGCACTTGTCTCTTAACTTCTATGATTTAGGGTTGTTTTTTTTTTTTTTCTTAAAACACTAAATTCACATAAGGATTTAAATCTATTCCTATCTTCTGTCTGTAGTCTAATCATGTGCCAGTACCACTGTATTTTAATTAGAGACAATATTACATATATTAAAATCTGGTAAATTAGTTTCCAGTACTGTTATTTTTATGCAGTTTTTCCTGGCTATTCTTGCTTGACTTTTTTCACCTTGAGCTTTAGAACAACTTGTCTACTTTTAAACAAAAATGTGTTTTTTTAAATCAAAATTATGTTGAATGGATAAATTTATTTAGAACTGACATCTTCATGAAGCTGTCTCATCCTATCTAAGGACATGATATGCCTTATAACTTGCTCAAATCCTCTCTTGTGTCCTTGAATAGTGTTTCAAAGCTTTCTTCATACAGGTCTCATATATGACAAATCTATTCTTATGTATTTTACTTTCTCGTGACTATTTAACAGGCCTTTCCCTCCATTGTATCTTCTATGTCTTTACTTGTATGAAAGCTATTGATTGCTACAAATTATTTTTATAATCACCAATTCTTTTATTATTTGCAGAGTCTGGCTGCTGATTCTTTTAGGTTTCCCTGATGTACAATCATAAAGTCTGTAAGTAGTGACAGTTTACAATTTTTGTATCTCTACTTCCCTTTTGTCTAATGGTGCTGGCTGATACTGCCAATACAATACTGAATAACAGCACTGATGGCTGGCACTTGTCTGTAGGGGGAATGTTTAAAGTTTCTCCATTAACTTTCTCACACCTTTTCGTCATCTATGAAGATCATCTTTTTCTCCTTAGATGTAAAAATACTAAACCAATCATTGTATTCATGGAATAACCATCCACTCCTCCTTGGTCATGGTCATGTTCCTTCATTAATTAATATACTGGAGAATATGAACGGCAAGCATTTTATTTAGAACTTTCACATCCATATTCATAAATAAAACTGGTCCAAAGACTGCTCTGTTTTACTCTTTTCAGATTTACCTACTAGTAAAACTAATTTGGGTTTGTTTTTAGCCTCTAAAACGGTTTTTAAAAGATTTTAATTATTTGCTTTTTAAAGGTTTAGTAGAAAAACTGTAACAAATGGACCTGCTCTATGTTGGGGCTGGAAGGAAGCAGCTCTTAAGTTCTCCCCATTCTTCCACAGGAAACTGTTTAAGCACGGACAGATGAGAATAATGGTCAGGTCATCTGAGGGGCTCAAGAAAGGCTCCTGAGTATAACAGTCTCTGGGTTCTTCATATTCATCACTAATGATCACCTGACTTTGAATATAGCTGAAGGACAGGCTGGCCCGATATAAAATCTTTGTCTTACATTTGCTTTCCTTGAGTTTCAACAGCAATCATTCCATTCTCTTCTAGCAAGCAGTGCTGCCAGCCTAAGTCTTTTTCACCTTTTTATAAACGGAGCTGATCTGTCTGCCTGACTGCCTTAATAGGATTCTGCCATTTTCTTTGTTAAGGAATATTTATTTGGCCAGACCATGTGCATGTGAGATCTTAGATCCCCAGCCAGGGATCAAACCCATTCCCCCTGTGTTGGGAGCACAGAGTCTTGACCACTGGGCCACCAGGGAAGTTTTGTCATTATCTTTGAAGGCCAATAATGTATATGCCTTAATACAAATAAGTGTTAACAGTTCTTACTCGTTTTCGTGACCAAATGATGCATACCCTTTCAACAGGACTTATTCTAAGAATATTCTTGAGTAATATCATTAAGTATTTGTTCTGTTCACTGTCTGGGCTTTTCTTCTTTGAAGGGCATTCAGTTTTACATATGTTAGATCTTCTCTGCCCACCTTCTCTATTTTTTTTTTAATCCTGTTCCTTGCTTTTGGTTTCATTTTCTTTGATTTCTTCGCTACTCTTTGCTCCTGTGTTTTCTTCACTGTCTTTTCTTGCTTTGGCTCCTTCTCATTTCATCTCACATCCGTGATGGTTTTGTTCTCTTCCAATTGTGTCCTAAATTCTGACACTTTATATTTTATGACCTCTTGTTTTCCTACCATCTTCCGTGAGTACTGGCTTTGTTTGTGGTAATCCTTATTGAGTCTTTCCTAACCTTTGTTTTAAATTCACAGTAAAATTTTCACCTGTTCTGTGACAATGTTATTCTGGTAAATGTTCTTCATCTATCAGTTTTGTTAAATTTTGCTCTCTTTCTTATCTTAATGGGTATCAATGCTGAGTCAGCGCTCCATTACTCCACACAGAGTGAGTCCTAGGTTGCTTGCCCAGTAGGCCCCTATAGAAAGTGATTTTTCTGAGATTTTCTGAGCTATAAATCCTCTCTCCCTCGTGCTGTGCCTGCAGTTTCATTTAAGGCACCCACCTGCCACTTCACGGTGCACTGCTCGTGCTCACTGGCTTCCCTGAGCTCTGTCTCCACGAGCTGTGCTGCCTTCACTCCTGCGACATCACTACTCTCCCTTCAGCTGGAGTTTGTGCTCCTTTACATCCTGTTGTTCCTGAATCACGCAGCTGGTTGCTTGCTGCTTTGTAAACCACCACAGAGGAAATGAAGGAAATTGCTAACTCACACTGCCAACCCACCACAAGAGTATCCACATGTGATTTTTCTAAAAGAGGTAGCAAGAATATGATTTTTTTTTTTTTTTTAAGAAAAATACTTCAAAAGTACAATTTGATACAGAAAATAAACTTACTTTAAGAGTTCATCCCTTTCTGTCTTCCGTGCAAATACTATATCACTGCATTTGTTCTGGAACCTGACCAGTATTTCAGTCAGCTCATTGTAAAACTACAAGCAAAGAACAAACATAAGTGATAAACCAGAACAATTTTTAATCTAAGAGGAACACAATTTAAAGCTCATTTGTCAATAACAGTTGAATAACTAAAACCCTCTGCATGAGAAACAGTCATATCACTTAAGTCCAGTACCTTATTGTTAAATATGACCTAAAACATTTTTTTTAATTTTATTTTATTTTATTTAACTTTACAATATTGTATTGGTTTTGCCATATATCAAAATGAATCTGCCACAGGATTTGGAAAAAAATAAATAAATAAAATAATCGTTAGAAAGTGCTGTCACCAAAAATTCAGTGACAAGTAAGTTTCATGATTATGAACAAGTTCCCAATTCCTAGAGAAAAATCAACTACTTAATAAAAACAACCTATTTAAGTGGAAGCATTAGATCTGCACATTCACTTCAGAAACGCAAGCATCATTTCAGAAACTTTTCAAAGAATTTCCAAAAGCACTCTGGAGAGTTTTCTCAGCTTATCTATTTCAACAAAGCATTTTAAATCAAACTAAAATGGCATTTTACTATCCCCTCTCTTTGGAAGGTTTTGGCAGTATTTCTATGTTCTCTTTAGAGGGTTTTCCATCATACCTACTGTATTAAAATCAAGATAACTTTATTCAGTCATCATTGTGGAGTTAAAGTACCAAAAGGAATTACGTATTTGAAAAACTTAAAAAATCGCTTGCTCCCCAAAACTGGTCAAACCAAATATAAGCATTTCCCCAAAAATATTTAAAGGAAAGGCTAGAAAATACTGAAACATATTCAGTAAGCACTCTAAGACACAAGCATATCACAAATCTATCATCATCTAAACCATCAGCAGAGGCTATGAAGGTCATACCAACCCCCTCCCCATCACGTATCAGCTCTGACTACTACTCCTATTCGCTCATAATTCACTCAGATTGGCCGACTTTCTATCATGTAACAAAGTATTGCTGATTTTTGCTAATTCCTGCTACCTGAAATGAATGTCTACGCATACTCATTCTGCAAAGTTCCCATGAAATCCACCACCTTCATTAAGCTTTCTCCCACTTATAACAAAGCTCTTGGGGGCCAAAGTCATGAAAGCTAAGGAATTCAAGATAAAGTATGATTTGGTCCAAGTGGAAATACCAATTAACTTCTCAAACTATATCCTCACATCCACACTGGTCAGTTAGCTCTTATTTTTTCTGTGCTTCATACCTTTGTGCCCTCCTTCAAATTAGCCACAAGTTCAACAAAGTTGTCATAGGCAGCAGCTAAATTCTTCAAGACTTCCTCTCTTAAATTGGCTTCATTGTTAGATTGTTTCATTTTCGAAAATTCCTGGTGTGAGACCTTATGAAAAGAAAGATTTATCCAGTTATATATATTTATGAAATTAATATAGCTCATGACATTTTTATTGATACTTTTCCAACTATGAAAATCATCTATGATTACACTGAGTTATTATTAGATATTTACCTAATATATTCCCTTTGGAGTAGCACAGTACTTTATAGCTTTCCATTAGTAATATTACCCCAAATTCAGTGGGCATGAAAATATAACCAACAGTTTACAGGTTTCTATTAATATGGAATACTTGTCAAAAACACAATCCTAAATGGATAGATTTAGTCCAGACTATTCCTCCTGTATACAGATTATCCCTTCTGTAATTTTTTAAATAAAAATCTTACTCAAGTATATAAACTTTACCTGAATATTTTTAAGAAGTCCTTCCTGTTTCTTTAGAGATTCCTGGACTTTAGTTGTGAGACTCCCATAGATTCGATCCAGTTCCGTAACAGAAATAGCTTCTTCGTTTATCACACCATCTTGAGCCAGAGCAGTCAGAAACTTGCTCGTCATGTCAAAATTCACTGATTTCAGGTCGTTCTCCAGCCCCTCTCTTTCCTTCTTTACTTCATCAAGATTTGTCAATAAGGATTTTAAGACATTCACCACCTATACAATTTTAAAAAACTTTTAGCTGAATTGCCCAAAAAACCAGAAGCCAGTTACCAGAAGGGAATGCTACAAAGGTTCACCAGGGTCAGCGAGAGATGATTTCTCAAAGAGCCAAGTATAATTCAGACAGCAGGTTTACTTACAGACAGACACTGCTGTACCTTTAGTGGATTCAGCCTGCAATGGCAGCAGCAATAATGAAAACAGATTTACTGAACATTTATCATGCCCCAGGCACAGTCCTAAACACTTCACAGATTTAACTTAATGTACTCCTTACAATATCCCAGAGTATGTATTTATTACCTCTATTCCACAGATGGAGAAACTGAGTCTCAGAAAAATTAAGTCACCTGGCTGAGGTTACACAGCTACTAAAGGAGCAGAGGTGAAACTTGAGACCTAAGTCTGCCTGACTCCAAACCACTCTCTAACCACGTTTATACGTTACTGCATCCTCACGATGATGTAGAGGAAAGTGTGTTTTGTCAAGAGATACCCTATTTTGCCAACATAATGAGACTGAGAGAGGGAGACATGGAGATAAAAATAGAGATAACAATACATGGAGACAGCACTCGAGAGAGAGAGAGAGAGAGAGAAAGCTCTAAGTCATATGCTGATTTTAAATCCTGGGAGAGAAAGAAGGGACAGATCCTAGCTCTCTTCACATCATGAGTTCTGCCTCTCATTCAGTCCAGGCAGTCTCTGCCTAACAGCCACATGATTCATAAATGCCTAACACCCCTATGCAGTAATAGTGTTTCAGGGTTCAAGTGCCGTCTAAGACCCTTGTAAGCTGCTCCCTTTCACTCACAGCTCTTCACACTTCACTTGGGCGAACCTAAGCCCCAGTTCTGCTTGACCAAGAATGGTCAGAGCAAGAAAGTGGGCAAGGAAGGGACAGTCCAAGAACCCCATCTCCACCCCTGAATCGCTTCTTACCAGCAGCAATTTCAGCTCCAAAGATCTCCTCACCTACTGCCCGTGCCTAAGAAGCTCTGTCCTGCTCTGCAGTCCCTGGCCTTAGTCATCAGCTCCATGGCGAGAGGGTCCAGAGCGACCTTCCCATGTGAAAACCAAAACCTGAGGAAAAGCCTCAAGTTTCCTCTACATTTCAGCCTCTGGTAACCACCATATCTTCTAGGTGTCCTATCTTAAATGCAGAGTCTCTTAACATGTTCTAACATGACTCCCAGAGGTCCAAGAAGCATCAAAACACAGACACTCTAAAAGAAGGAAGAGGACAAAGAATCACGGCTGGATGGGCACAGCAAAGTCTATTAAAGGGGCCTAACAGAATCTGACATTAGACAAAGCAGGTCAAAGTCTCGTTTGCAAATGACTTCCAGGACATACTGTTAAATGAAAAAAGGTACAAAAGCATATACACTGTATGTCGCATTTTCAGTGAGAAGGGAAATCAGAATATAAAGCTATACATACACATAAAGTATTACGTATATCTCTGTGCATATGTATTTTTCACAAAAATAAAAGCACTAAACACAGAGCAGACACTAATGAATACTGTTATGTATACAGAGTAGATGGGAATAAGGTGGAAAGAACAGGGCTGAGAGTTCTGTGCAGGAACTTCTGAACCATGAGCATTCTTCTACCATCCAAAACACAAAGTCAAATCAAAGTTTCAATCAGAAATGAAGGGATCTAGTCCAGCAAGTCAAACCTGACAACACAGAAAGAATACTTCAGCTCTGACTATACTCCCTTAGTGAAAACCATGAGCTTAGTTACTGTATAACCAAGGGCAGTCTACTGGAAAATTCATCTGCAAAACAAGAATAATAATAGTGCCTGTATGTCAGGACAGTTGTGAAGACTGAAGTAAGTCCATATAAGTGCTGAGTGTAATTTCTAACACAGGCTAAGTGCTCCATAAGTTGGAGCTATTATTATTAACTGTTGGTCATGTCTCACGGTTTAACTCTACTTTGCATGCACTGTGGACTAAAGAGTCTTAAGCATATAAGCACTCAGACAAGAACAGAGGAAAAATGAGGAACAGACCAAGAATTAAAGTATCCTTTATTCTGCTGAATTATAAGGATTTCTATAATCATGTAACACAGTTTGTGTTAGGGATACAGTAGCATATAAATTCGAAAAGGTTTTGATAGCTTTACCTGTTGGTAAATTTAAATTGATAATGCAATCTCAACCTTGACTTTAAACCTATGTGAAGGTTGCTTGGCCATTGGCAAAGTAAGAAATGTCATTTTCTTCTATACCTGTTAGGTATGTTATGCCTAACAGAAGTTCGAAAAATTTATAGATGTCAAGTGAAATAAAGCTAGGGGAGAAATAGGAATATGCAGAATTAATTTTTAAAAAAATAGTCTAGTAAACAAAGCTGAAAGTCAGGACTATCTTGAAACAGACTGTCTTATATAGTATAGAAATTAACATCCTCTCAGTATCTAAAAACAGCTGCCCAAACAGAACAAAGATAAATAACTAGAGAGTTAGCCTCTTCAGAACGAAAGAAAATACAGCCCTACCCATTATGCTTGGACCTCTTAGTAAAACATGTACTTTGTATCACATTAATAATCAGCAATTCAAATGGCTGGGTGTTTCTCATAAAAACTCTGGCTAATGTGTCATCAACTATGGTGACAACTATCTGAAGGAGCTTTAATAAACAAATGATGCATGCCTTTTCTGATAAAGACACATGATGAATATATAGAGCACTGAAAATTGTTGGTTATCTCCATGCAAAAAATCTGATTTCAATAAAATAACTTCTTACTGATTGTCAAACTTTTCTTCCCCTATGTAATACCATTCTGGATTAACAGATCAGCTATTACAAATTTAAAAAAAAAAAAAAAAATTTTGCTTTTCTATAGAAAGCAGAATCAAAGAACAAAAGCCATATAAGTTCTGAGTCATGTATGTGACACTAAAAAGAAAAAAGGGGGACATTAAACAGAGTTCTCCTAAAATCAAAAGAAGCCAGAACATGCTGCTGTTCTATGGGTGTGCAGTCTCCTCTTTACAAATTTAATCTTTCAACCACCTTCCTTTTCTCCTTGACGTCCTCAAAGCATCTGACTTCACAGTGGTCGTTCTCTCTGGCCCCCAACCAGAGATGCAGGTTCTGTGCATATCCTCTGACACCGTTTTCCCTTCACTTCAGGGCCCAGTTTCCGCTCAACCTCTGGTAACTGCTCTGCACACACTCAATATTCTCGGATCCTACTCCTGTTCACCTTTCTGCCTGTCCACTGTTCTCATAATGTGCCAATCTCCTAAGAAGCCTCCTAGGCAAGGGGCTCCAAATGCTGGAACGTTCAGAATTCCGTCACCTAAAGCCCTCACACTTCTCAGTTTCTACCATGTATCCCAGTTATCTCTGTGTATGTCTCCTCTTCTACACCTGCTTGTGAACAGGGAGTGAGGGCTGGCCATCGTGTGTACCGAGCGTAGTGCCTTACACAGCAGATGCCTGTCCATTATGAATACATGAAATGCTTCTGAGCAAAGACAGATAAGAAATGACAATGATAACTTCTGAGAATTACTGTCACAGGAAATTCACCTTTTTCAAGAAGCTTTCGGCAGTATCTCTTGCCCTTTGGCTTACTTTCCTGTGTGCTTCAGGGCCCCTATCTCACCTCACAGTGATCAGTCACACCCATCCCCTTAGGGTCTCAGCCAATCACACTCCCATGAGCCTGTAGCCAGTAGAAATATCATGCCAATGTGATCCACTTATTAACATGCACACCTTGACAACCCTCCGTTCGGAGGTAGTCCCAGGGGAATATTGTAGAAGGTGGTATATAGAAAGATGCAAGAAACAAAGAATCTGTGGTCAGAGGAGTATCTGGCCAATCCAGTCCTTCCACCTCAAGGAAGTGCCTTTACTTCCAAGTTGCTCCCTTTTACCAAATGTGAATTAAACACTGTGAATATATACAGTACTGAGTTCACAGAGGAAGCATTCAGTGAATGGATAGTAACAGAACGTTCACACGGTGTATATATATCATGTTGCTCTAAACACAACCACCTCAATGTACATCATCATTTTTTTAAAAAAAGGTCAGTAAGAAAAACTGGGCAATTCACTGTATGTAATGGCTTGAACATAGTTGTCAGAAGCAGCTGGCCATCCACACCAACACACACGTCCTCACCTCACTGCCCTGCATTGTCTTCGCCGGGTTAGCAGAAGGGATGGAGGCGTTCAGCTCCGGTTCCGGCTTGCACAGAAGCACAATGGTGTCTCGGTGAGCCTGGTAACGCTCTTTCACCTGTCCATCTGCATGCACGGCTTTATCCAAAGTGATTCTGAAGTTGTTTCCCTCTGTGGAAGAAGAAAAAAATGTTACCAGAGCACAGTACCGATTTTAACAGTGAAGTACATAAGCTGGTTGTACTTTCAATTTTGTTCTCCAATTTTACTTGTCTCCCTGTCAGCCCCAAAGCACTAGATGACAGAAACTGAGCTCTGGTCAGTCTTTGCATCTTTAGTGTTTTATAACCTTAAAACACTCTTGTGGTTACAGTCCACTAAATAAAAGCCAATTGACATTAATCTTTTTCTACAACTCATGAATATAGAAAGATAACATTCACTCCAAAAACTGTTACAACTTACTTCAAAAAAGTTCCTGTCTCAAAGGATCACTCTTTAAATCTGACTTATGAGAAAAGCAGATACATTTTTAGAAAAATCACAATAGTATTATGTACTTTTTACAGAGAATGGCACCCTACTCCAGTACTCTTGCCTGGAAAGTCCCATGGATGGAGGAGCCTGATAGGCTCCAGTCTATGGGGTCGCTGAGAGTCAGACATGACTGAGTGACTTCACTTTCACTTTTCACTTTCATCCATTGGAGAAGGAAATGGCAACCCACTCCAGTGTTCTTGCCTGGAGAATTCCAGGGATGGGGGAGCCTGGTGGGCTGCCATCTATGGGGTCGCACAGAGTCGGAAACGACTGAAGCGACTTAGCAGCAGCAGCAAAGCAAGTCTAGATATTGTTTCGGAGAAGGTGATGGCACCCCACTGCAGCACTCTTGCCTGGAGAATCCCATGGACCGAGGAGCCTGGTGGGCTGCAGTCCATGGGGTCACTATGAGTCAGATGCGACTGAGAGACCCCACTTCACTTTTCATTTTCATGCATTGAAGAAGGAAATGGCAACCCACTTCAGTGTTCTTGCCTGGAGAATCCCAGGGACGGGGGAGCCTAGTGGGCTGCCATCTATGGGGTCACACAGAGTCGGACACGACTGAAGCGACTTAGCAGCAGTAGCAGCAGATATTGTTTATCTGAACAAGCACAAAATCTTTATAATCAAAGTCTTAAAAATAATTGGCTTCAGGTTAATTTTAAAACTCTTCCTTTACTACCTGGTAGTATTACTACTAAATGAAATGAAATCACAACTCCATATATTTATATATATCTCATTTATCTTTTTTTACAATATGCAGAAAGCTTGGGACAGGAAGTCAGAGTCATAGGATCATTTTAATCTTCACTTCCTTAAGAATCTGAATTTATCATGATGAACATCCTTGTTATTTTTTATTTTACATGGAACCGAAGAAAAACACCTGGATTTTCAATCAAGCAAAATGAGAACTTACTCAAGTGAAAGTCATTTAGGGACATTTTTACCTGTTCTTAAAGGCTTATAAAGTTCATTGGATGGCGTCCTTTGCCAACGTTCCTTGAATTTTGCCCTTAAATCATTGTCAGTCGCTTCTTCTTCATCCAACAACCTTAATGACTTTTAAAAAGGAGGCAAAGCAACAGTCAACTATCATTTCTGGTGTAAAAAACTTTAAATAAAACGTTTTTAAAATGATCATACTCAATATAGGTGAGAATTAGTGAGCTAGGACTATTCCTACAGTACTGATTAGAATATAAATTAGTACAATAATTTCCATTGCAGAAATCCAAGTCATAATATACTTAACAAAACATCTTGTAAAATTTAAGGCTAAGTTAGCCATTACTGTACTCAGTAAAATTAAGATGACTAACAGATTATGGAGTTGGTGATAGACAGGGAGGCCTGGCGTGCTGTGATTCATGGGGTCACAAAGAGTCGGACACAACTGAGCAACTGAACTGAACTGAAGAGATTATGTACATCCATATACCAAAACTACTTTTAAACAAAGATTTTTTTTAAGATTAAATAAACAGAAAGCCTTTAGAACTTTGAAGCCATAAACAAAACAAAGAGAAAACTGATTAACTCATACAAATAAAAGATTTAGATGTCAACCCAATACAACAAACTGAAAATTAACATTAAAAAAAAAAGCCTTTTGAATGCAGAGCTGAGAAAACAAGACAGTAGAGGCAGAAAAGTAAGAAAGTTTCTGCCTTTCTTTTTTTTTTTTAATTGAAAGATAATTGCTTTACAGAATTTTGTTGTTTTCTGTTTTTTGGTTTTTTTTTTTAATTTTATTTTGCTTAACTTTACAATATTGTATTGCCTTTGCCATACATCAAGATGAATCCGCCACAAGTATACATGTGCTCCTCATCCTGAACCCTCCTCCCTCCTCCCTCCCCACACCATCCCTCTGGGTCATCCCAGTGCACCAGCCCCAGGCATCCGTCATCAGGCATCGTACCTGGACTGGCGACTCGCCTCAGACATGATATTATACATATTTCAATGCCATTCTCCCAAATCATCCCACCCTCTCCGACTCCCAGAGTCCAAAAGTCTGTTTTATACATCAGCGTCTCCCCTGCTATCTTGTAAACAGGGTTATTGTTACCATCTTTCTAAATTCCATATATATGCGTTAGTATACTGTATTTGTGTTTTTCTTTCTGGCTTACTTCACTCTGTATAATAGGCTCCAGTTCCATCCACCTCATTAGAACTGATTCAAATGTATTCTTTTTAATGGCTGAGTAATAGTCCATTGTGTATATGTACCACAGCTTTCTTATCCATTCCTCTGCGGATGGACATCTAAGTTGCTTCCAAGTCCTGGCTATTGTGAACAGTGCTGCCATGAACATTGGGGGTACACGTGTCTCTTTCAATTCTGGTTTTCTCAGTGTGTACGCCCAGCAGTGGGATTGCTGGATCATAAGGCAGTTCTATTCCCAGTTTTTTGAGAATCCATATAGTGAAAATGAGTATACTACCCAAAGCAATTTATAGATTCAATGTAATCCCCCATCAAGTTTCTGCCTTTCTTATCCACCTTTGGATGGATCTCCTCCATCTTATCTGCCTTTCTAATCCACCAATGGACTCAAGTGCTAGAATCACTGGCACCTGTTAATGCCTGACAGTTTAGAGCAGAGATCGGAGAACTTTGCGTCAAATGTTAGAGTAAATATTTTAGGATTGGGGACTACAGTCTCACATATTCTTTAAAAAAAAAAAACAATTTCCTAAAAGTGGTAAAAATCATCCTTCACTAGTAATCCATATAAAACAGGCCACAAGGTGGAGCTGGCCTACTGTCCATAGTTCACCAACTACACATTCTCTAGTGGCTCAGAATGTGCATTTAACAGGAGACAAGAAACACAGGTAGGGCTAAAGAGTAGGAGATCAGACCAAAGGCACTATCTTCCCTCAAATGGGGACTTCCAAATGGATGACACTCAGTGGAAGAGTATTTAAAGGAAAATTGACCAACTGAAGGGAATTTGACCATCTGAACCATGGCTCTATACAGAAAAGAAAAGAAGTGTATCACCTTAAGATTCCTAACCAAAAGCCTGAACTTAGGACTGGAAATGATTACCTGTATGACACAAACTCCTAAAATGGATTTCAAAATAAAAGATTAACCACACACAAACAAAACCCTCCAAAAAAGTTTTAAAATACAGGAAACACACAAACAAAAACAGTGAAATAAGAGGAAACAAACAGGTATGAGAAAAAAATCAGGAAAAAACAACAAATCACAGAACCAAACCACAAAGACTACTGACCCCAAGAGAAGATAAAGAATATAAACTAAACATATTTAATATGTTTTAGAGTAAAAATATGACAGGAGAAAGAAAATGAGAAGAACTGAAAAAGAGCCAAATAAAATTTCTGGAAATTAAAGAAATTATAAAATTAGGAAGCTATCAGATCGTGGATAGTTAAAAAACTGCTGGGATATAACTGAAGAGAACTAGTGAACTGGAAGACCAGCCAGAAAAAATCAGGCAGAAGGAAGAACAGAGCAACAGAAAACACAAGTGTTAAAAGACCCAGAAAAATAAACTGAGAAGATTCAACATCAGAGATGGAGAAAGACATAATAGTGAGAATTGGGGAAAATATTCAAAGAAGTGAAAACTAAGAACTTTCCAGGATGGATGAAAGACACAATTTCTCAAATTCACTGAATCCAGTGGAATATCAAGCAACTTAAATAAAAGAAAACCCATACCCAGACACATTGTAATAAACTATAAACAAGAAAAGTAAGTATACAACTTTCATGCTGTTAAAAAGGGGGAAAAAAGAAAAATGGAGGGAACTCAATAAAACCATAAAAAGTGAGGGTAAGGAGGAACCAAAGAAAGAAAACAGAGAAATCAAAAGAGTAAGACAACTGTTGTACAAAAATATGGTTCCAAACACATGAATAACTTAACCCTCCAGGAAGAGATGAAGATTAACAAGCTAAAAGTAAAGGAAAAATCTTATTACCATATGCTATTTACAAAAGACACAATCACAAAAACACAAGTTGAAAGTCACACACACAACAAGAAAATTACAGACCAGTATCCCTTATGAATATAACTGCAAAATGAGCAACAAAGTGCTACCAAACCAAACCTAGCAGCTCATTCAAAGGACTCTACACCATGACAGGAGAAGGCAATGGTACCCCACTCCAGTACTCTTGCCTGGAGAATCCCATGGACCGAGGAGCCTGGTGGGCTGCAGTCCATGGGGTCACTAAGAGTCAGACACGATTGAGTGACTTCACTTTCACTTTTCACTTTCACGCAATGGAGAAGGCAATGGCAACCCACTCCAGTGTTCTTGCCTGGAGAATCCCAGGGACAGCGGAGCCTGGTGGGCTGCCGTCTATGGGGTCGCACAGACTTGGACACGACTGAAGCGACTTAGCAGCAGCAGCACACCATGACAAAGTGGGATAACCTAGGCATGCAAGGCTGGCTCACACTGAAGAATCAGTTAATCTAATACTCTGTATTTGTAGAATGAAGGGAGAAAATCCATGTGATTATCTTGAGATACAGAAAAAAATTTGACTAAATCCAACACCCTTTTATGATAAAAGCACTCAACAAATTAAGAACGGAAAGGAACTTCCTCAATCTGAGAACAGCCATCTATGAAAAACTTAATAGCTTAATAGTGAAAAACTGGAAGGTTTTCCCCTAAGCTAACAATCAAGACAAGTCTGTGGACTCTCACTGCTTAAACCAGGATTGAAATGGCTGGCGCGATTAGAGTAAGAAATACAGGGCATCCAAAAGTGGAAAGGAAGAACTACCTATAGTTGCAAATGATATGACTTTTTATATGAAAAATCCTAAGCAATCCAAAAAATAACTATTAGAGAGAATAAAAAAATTTAGTAGAGCTGCAGAAAATAAAATCAACACACAAAATCAGCTATATTTCTACACTCTAGCAATGAAAAATCCAAATAGGAAATTAAGATAATTCCATTATAACAGCATCAAAAAGAATGAAATAACTAAGAATCAGTTTAATCAAGGAAGTAAAATACTTGTACAGTGAAAAGTATAAAACACTGATGAAAGAAATTAAATGGAAAGCCAGCCTCCATCCATGGACTGGAAGCCATAATACTGTTAAAGATCAGTAATATTCCTCAAATTGATCTAAACATTCAATACAATTCTCATTAAACTCCTACTAATTTTAGGATTTTCTACATATAAGGTCAAATCAAATCATAGTAAGATACCATTTCATAGCCACAAGGATGGCTTTTTTATTTTTTAAGACAATTGTAAGGGTTAGCAAGGATGTGGAGAAATTTGGAACCTTCATACACTGTTGGTAAAATGTAGAAGGGCACAGGTACTTTTGCAAACCAGTTTCACAGCTCCTCAAAAAATTAAACACAATATTACTGTACAACCCAGTAATTACACTCCTATGTATATAACCCAAGAGAACTGAAAACAGGTGTTCAAACATAACCTGTTCACAAATAACAGCATCATTCTGAATAACCAAAAAGTGGGAACATCCCAAGTATCTATTCCTGATGAATAGATAAACAAAATACTTAATGATACATCCACACAATGGAATATTTAACCACAAAAAGAAATGAAGTACTGACACATGCTGTGTCCTGAATGAACCTTGAAAAGATCCTAAGTGAAAAAGGCAAACTTCAAAGGCACGATTCCATTTATCTGCAGTGTCCAGAGTGAATAAATCTACACAAACAGAAATCAGATTTGTAGTTGCCAAGAGCAAGGGGAATGGGAGAAAGAGGACTGACTGTTAACTAGTACAGGCTTTCTTTTGGAGGTGATGAAATGTTCCAGAATTAGACTGTGTTGGTGCTCATACAATACTGTGAATGTACTAAAAACAACTGGATCATACACTTAAAAGAGATCAAAATGGTGAAATTTTATGTTATGTGAATTTTACCTCAAAAAGAAAAAAAAGACACATGTAAGATAAATGTAGGTTATTTATTAAAAGAACCAATTAAATATCCTTATTCTGGAAATGAAAAATATGGGGGGAAAATGCAATAGAGCAGCTGAAGAACACAAAAGGCAGAGCTAAACAGGCGATCAATGAGCTGGGAGGCCAGTCTCAGATCATCGCCCACATAGAGAAAAAGTAATAGAAATGTTAAGAGATGTGAAGAACGGACTCAGAAGCACTGCCATCAATCTAACAGGAATTCATTAGGAGAGAATGGAGAAAAAAGAATAACTGAAGAAATAGAACCCATGGATCTAAGATGGGAAGGATCCAACAGATCCCAAGCAAGATAAATTTATCATTTAAAAAATAAACTAGTGGACATTTCAAATTATCTGAAAACCAAGACTCAAATTAAATTTGCTACCAGAGACATAAACACTCAAAAACAGTATCAGCTTCACAACTTAATAACTTACTTAAAATGAAACTACAAGTACAACCAAGAGAATGAGTCTAACTCATCAGGCTGTTAGGAAGATAAAATAAATAAAAATACCTCATAAGAGAGGCAGGCAACAGACATACCATACACACTAATAAAGCCAGTTATTCCTTAATTGTGAGATGAGATTTTTCCGCATTAATATTTGTTTAATTTTAGTTAAGCCCTTAAGTAACCCTGGAAGGTATTTATTTTCACTCCAAAGGTTCACACTGTCATAGTATATAAGTACTCTGTCTTTGCCCCAAAGTATTTGGAAACAGTGTAAATCCAACTTCCTCTGATAGTTAACTGAAAGATTGAAACAGGATGGATTAAAGCAATGATAACATAAGTCACCTAAAAGAGACATGACTTCTAAACTGTCAAAAACCAAAAGAACCAGTATGAACACATTTATAGCTAAAGAAACAAATGTATCAGTTAGTAGAAAGAGGCAAAAGCACCTTAAAACCAGAATAACACTGGCAAATAGTTGACTTTAGCCAACAAACGTTAGTGCTACATTCCTAATGATGAAATGCTCTTGCCATCTGAAGATGAGCATGGTGGGCTTGGAAAACATATGATGGCCTAACTTCCTTAGCCTGATTCCTTGTTCGCCACAGACTGAATCTTTCACAAGAAAAAAAAGTCCTTAATAATGAAAAAGTCTGAACAGTTTGTGTGATAGTAATTTCCCACAGTATACTAGTTTCACACAATGGTCATAATGCACACTTATATACCCTTAAGACATATGAAACCATTCTCACTCAGAATTCCTCTTAAACTGAAGGGCTGACCAGGGGCCACAATAAATTAACCTGAACGATGAGTGCTACCCTGTGAAACCACAGGAAGAAGCAGGAAGAAGGCTCCTGTCCCAATCCCTGCTGGACACCAAAGGGCCAAAGAGTATTTTTTTTACCTGAAATAAAGCCTCTTAAAACATACCTCGTCGAGGATTTCTCTATTTCTTTGAAGAAGTTCAGGTAGCTCTTTGAACAACTGATCAACGGTCTGGATGCCTCCCTGTTCAATCACAGATGTGGACTTGGTCAATATAGACTGAGGTACAGTATCTCCAGATATATCTTCAATTGCTGCTGGAAGATTAAGGGAAGCTAAGACCCTGAAAAAATGAGATACTATGTCATCTAAAGGTCTAATCCTTCTTTCAAACACTAGCAGTGGAGTTATCACTCCAAAAAAGCGGATAAGTCCTGTAAATGGAAACATAAAGCAAAGACAAAGGAAAAACAGAAAATCAGGAATTCAGAAAATTAAATAAAACATTAGAGAAAATTAAGTTAGATTCACAGTTCAGAATTGAGAGCCAAAATGTTTAAAAGTTACATTAAAATATACTAGATACCTTTGGCTCACTGGTTAAACTTTACTTCTTTCACTCTAAGTAATTAAAAGTTAAAAACTCTATTTTAAAAATGTGATCTTTTATCACACTCCTGATTCTTATACTGTCAGTGATAAGTTAGTGTTAGTGTCAGTGACACTAAATAGTTATAATTTCACATCAGTTCAGTCGCTCAGTTGTGTCCAACTCTTTGTGACACCATGGATTGCAGCACGTCAGGCCTCCCTGTCCATCACCAATTGCATAGCTTACTCAAACTCACGTACATCGAGTCAGTGGTGCCAACCAGCCATCTCATCCTCTGTTGTCTCCTCCGCCTGCCTTCAATCTTTGCCAGCATCAGGGTCTTTTCCATTGAGTTAGTTCTTCACATCAGGTGGCCAAAGTTTTGGAGTTTCAACTTCAACATCAGTCCTTCCAATGAATATTCAGGACTAATTTCCTTTAGGATGGACTGGCTGGATCTCCTAGCAGTACAGGGGATTCTCTTAAAAGTCTTCTCCAACACCACAGTTCAAAAGCATCAATTCTCTGGCTCTCAGCTTTCTTAACAGTCCAACTCTCACATCCATACATGACTACTGGAAAAACTATAGATTTGACTAGACAGATCTTTGTTGGCAAAGTAATGTCTCTGCTTTTTAATAAGCTGTCTAGGTTGGTCACAGCTTTCCTTCCAAGGAGCAAGTGTCTTTTAATATCATGGCTACAGTCACCATCTGCAGTGATTTTGGAGCCCCCAAAATAAAGTCTGACACTGTTTCCACTGTTTACCCACCTATTTGCAATGAAGTGATGGGACTGGATGCCATGATCTTAGTTTTCTGAATGCTGAGCTTTAAGCTAGTTTTTTCACTCTTGTCTTTCATGTGCATCCAGAGGATCTTTAGTTCCTCTTCACTTTCTACCATAAGGGTGGTGTCATCTGCATATCTGAGGTTATTGATATTTCTCCCGGCAATGTTGATTCCAGTTTGTGCTTCTTCCAGTCCAGTGTTTTTCATGATGTACTCTGCATATAAGTTAAATAAGCAGGGTGACAATATACAGCCTTGACGTACTCCTTTTCCTATTTGGAACCAGTCTGTTGTTCCATGTCCAGTTCTAACTGTTGCTTCCTGACCTGCATACAGGTTTCTCGAGAGGCAGGCCAGGTGGTCTGGTATGTATTCCCATCTCTTCCAGAATTTTCCACAGTTTGTTGTGATCCACACAGTCAAAGGCTTTGGCATAGTCAAGAAAGCAGAAATAGATGTTTTTCTGGAACTCTCTTGCTTTTTCCATCATCCAGTGGGTGTTGGCAATTTGATCTCTGGTTCCTCTGCCTTTTCTAAAACCAACTTGAACAGTTGCAAGTTGACAGTTCACATACTGTTGAAGTCTGGCTTGGAGAATTCTGAGCATTACTTTGCTAGTATGTGAGATAAGTACAATTGTGTGGTAGTTTGAGCATTCTTTGGCATTGCCTTTTGAGACTGGAATGGAAACTGACGTTTTCCAGTCCTGTGGCCACTGCTGAGCTTTTCAAATTTGCTGGCATATTGAGTGCAGTACTTTCACAGCATCATCTTTTAGGATTTGAAATAGCTCCACTGGAACTCCATCACCTCCACTAGCTTTGTTCGTAGTGATGTTTCCTAAGGTCCACTTGACTTCGCATTCCAGGATGTCTGGTTCTAGGTGAGTGATCACACCACTGGGGTTATCTGGGTCATGAAGATCTTTTTTGTATAGTTCTTCTGTGTATTCTTGCCACCTCTTCTTAATATCTTCTGCTTCTGTTAAGTCCATACCACTTCTGTGCTTATTGTACCCATCTTTGCATGAAGTGTTCCCTTGGTATTTCTAATTTTCTTGAAGAGCTCTCTAGTCTTTCCCATTCTATTATTTTCCTCTATTTCTTTGCACTGATCACTGAGGAAGGCTTTCTTATCTCTCCTTGCTGTTCTCTGGAACTCTGCATTCAAATGGGTATATGTTTCCTTTTCTCCTTTGCCTTTTGCTTCTCTTCTTTTCTCAGCTATTTGTAAGGCCTCCTAGGACAACCATTTTGTCTTTTTGCATTTCTGTTTCATGGGGATGGTCTTGATCATTGCTTCTTGTACAGTGTCATGAACCTCCATCCATAGTTCTTCAGGCACTCTATCAGATCTAATCCCTTGAATCTATTTCTCACTTCCACTGTAAAGTCATAAGGGATTTGATTTAGGTCATATCTGAATGGTCTGGTGGCTTTTCCTACTTTCTTCAATTTAAGTCTGAATTTGGCAACAAGGAGCTCAAGATCTGAGCTACAGTCAACTTCCAGTCTTGTTTTTACTGACTGTATAGAGGTTCTCCATCTTTGGCTATAAAGAATATAATCAATTTGATTTTGGTATTGACCATCTGGTGATATCCATGTGTAGAGTCTTCCCTTGTGTTGTTGGAAGAGGGTGTTTGCCATAACCAGTGCGTTCTCTTGGTAAAACTCTGTTAGCCTTTGACCTGCTTCATTTTGCACTCCAAAGCCAAATTTTCTTGTTACTCCTGGTATCTCTTGACTTCCTATTTTTATATTCCAGTCCCCCAAGAACTCCACAATTACAGTTTGCTGCTAAAAAACCGTCAACAGGAGAACGTTGGATCCCACCAAAAAAGACACTCCACGTTCAAGGGCAAAGGAGAAGCCCTAGCAAGACAGTAGGAGGGGCAAAAATCATGTTTAGAATCAAACCCCATACCCACCAGACACACTCAGAGGGCTCAAACAAACCTGTGCACACCAGGACCCAGAGACTTACACCAGAACTTAAACAGAAATGGGGAAACAGACTCTTGGAGGGTACAAACAAAACCTTGTACACACCAGGACCCAGGAGAAAGGACCAGTTACCCCATAAGAAACTGACCCAGACTTGCCCGTGAGTGTCCAGGAGTCTCCACCAGAGGCATGGGTCAGCAGTGGCCTGCTTCAGGGTCAGAGGCACCTTTTGAAGGAAGTAGCCATTATCTTCATTACCTCCACCATAATTTGGCCTCAGGTCAAACAACAGGGAGGAAACACAGCCCCCACCCATCAACAGAAAATTGGATTAAAGATTGACTGAGCATGGCCCTGCCCATCAGAACAAGACCCAGTTTCCCCCTCAGTCAGTCTCTCCCATCAGGAAGCTTTCATAAGCCTCTTATCCTTCTCCATCAGAGGACAGATAAGAGTACAAACCACAATCACAGAAAACTAACAAAACTGATCACATGGACCACATCGTTGTCTAACTCAATGAAACTATGAGCCATGCCACTGTAGGGCCACCCAAGATGGACGGGTCATGGTGGAGAGTTCTGACAAAATGTGGTCACTGGAGAAGGGAATGGCAAACCACTTCAGTAGTCTTGCCTTGAGAACCCCATAAACAGTATGAAAATGCAAAAAGACAGGACACTGAAAGATGTACTCCCCAGGTCGGTATGTGCCCAACATGCTACTGGAGATCAGTGGAGAAATAACTCCAGAAACAATGAAGAGAGGGCACCAAAGCAAAAACACCACCCAGTTGTGGGTGTGATTAGTGATAGAAGTAAAGTCCGATGCTGTAAAGAGCAATATTGCATAGGAACCTGGAATATTGCATAGGAACCTGGTCCATGAACCAAGGCAAATTGGAAGTGGTCAACAGGAGATGACACAAGTGAACATCGACATTCTAGGAATCAGTGAACTGAAATGGACTGGAATGGGTGAATTTCACTCAGATGACCATTATATCTACTACTGTGTACAGGAGACAGGGATCAAGACCATCCCCATGGAAAAGAAATGCAAAAAAGCAAAATGGCTGTCTGGGGAGGCCTTACAAATAGCTGTGAAAAGAAGAGAAGCGAAAAGCAAAGGAGAAAAGGAAAGATATAAACATCTAAATGCAGAGTTCCAAAGAATAGCAAGAAGAGATAAGAAAGCCTTCTTCAGTGATCAATGCAAAGAAATAGAGGAAAACAAGAGAATGGGAAAGACTAGGGATCTCTTCAAGAAAATCAGAGATACCAAAGGAACATTTCATGCAAAGATGGGCACGATAAAGGACAGAGATGGTGTGGACCTAACAGAAGCAGAAGATATTAAGAAGAGGTGGCAGGAATACACAGAAGAACTGTACAAAAAAGAGTTTCAAGACCCAGATAATCATGATGATGTGATCACTGACCTAGAGCCAGACATCTTGGAATGTGAAGTCAAATAGGCCTTAGAAAGCATCACTACGAACAAAGCTAGTGGAGGTGATGGAATTCCAGTGGAGCTATTTCAAATCCTGAAAGATGATGCTGTGAAAGTGCTGCACTCAATATGCCAGCAAATTTGGAAAACACAGCAGTGGCCACAAGATTGGAAAAGGTCAGTTTTCATCCCAATCCCAAAGAAAGGCAATGCCAAAGAATGCTCAAACTACCGAACAATTGCACTCATCTCACACGCAAGTAAAGTAATGCTCAAAATTCTCCAAGCCAGGCTTCAGCAATATGTGAACCGTGAACTTCCTGATGTTCAAGCTGGTTTTAGAAAAGGCAGAGGAACCAGAGATCAAATTGCCAACATCCGCTGGATCATCGAAAAAGCAAGAGAGTTCCAGAAAAACATCTATTTCTGCTTTCTTGACTATGCCAAAGCCTTTGACTGTGTAGATCACAATAAACTGTGGAAAATTCTGAAAGAGATGGGAATACCAGACCACCTGATTTGCCTCTTGAGAAATCTGTATGCAGGTCAGGAAGCAACAGTTAGAACTGGTCATGGAACAACAGACTGGTTCCAAATAGGAAAAGGAGTACGTCAAGGCTGCATATTGTCACCATGTTTATTTAACTTATATGCAGAGTACATCATGAGAAATGCTGGACTGGAAGAAACACAAGTTGGAATCAAGATTGCTGGGAGAAATATCAATCACCTCAGATATGCAGATGACACGACTCTTATGGCAGAAAGTGAAGAGGGGCTAAAAAGCCTCTTGATGAAAGTGAAAGTGGAGAGTGAAAAGGTTGGCTTAAAGCTCAACATTCAGAAAACGAAGATCATGGCATCTGGTCCCATCACTACATGGAAAATAGATGGGGAAACAGTGGAAACAGTGTCAGACTTTGTTTTTCTGGGCTCCAGAATCACTGCAGATGGTGACTGCAGCCATGAAATTAAAAGACGCTTACTCCTTGGAAGGAAAGTTATGACCAACCTAGATAGCATATTCAAAAGCAGAGACATTACTTTACCAACAAAGGTTCGCCTAGTCAAGGCTATGGTCTTTCCTGTGGTCGTGTATGGATGTGAGAGCTGGACTGTGAAGAAGGCTGAGCGCCGAAGAATTGATGCGTTTGAACTGCGGTGTTGGAGAAGACTCTTGAGAGTCCCTTGGACTGCAAGAAGATCCAACCAGTCCATTCTGAAGGAAATCAATCCTGGAATTTCTTTGGAAGGAATGATGCTAAAGCTGAAACTCCAGTATTTTGGCCACCTCATGCGAAGAGTTGACTCATTGGAAAAGACTCTGATGCTGGGAGGGATTGAGGGCAGGAGGAGAAGGGGACAACAGCGGATGAGATGGCTGGATGGCATCACTGACTCGATGGGTATGAGTCTGGGTGATCTCCGGGAGCTGGTGATGGACAGGAAGGCCTGGCGTGCTGCGGTTCATGGGGTCGCAAAGAGTCGGACACGACTGAGCGACTGATCTGATCTGTGGGCAAGAATCCTTTAGAAAAAATGGAGTAGCCCTCATAGTAAACGGAAGTCTGAAATGCAGTACTTAGATGCAAGTGCAAAAATGAGAGAATGATCTCTGTTCATTTCCAAGGCAACCATTCAATATCACAGTAATCCAATCCAATCTATGCCTTGGTAACTAATACTGAAGAAGCTGAAGTTGAATGGTTCTGTGAAGACCTACAAGACCTTCTAGAACTAACACCCAATTTCACATCATCTAGGCATAATGTCAAGAGGACACAGTTGATATACATATTAATACAGAATTTCCATTTGTTTTGTTTTGTGGCACAATAACTATTATTCTATTATTTCATTTACATAATGGGAAGAATATTAGGGTAAACTTATGCTGCCTTCCTGCTGGAAAAAGAATAATGAGGTCAAAACATACTCATTCATCAAAATTAAGAACATGAAAAAGCAAACAAGACTAGGGAAAAAAAAACTCAGTAACATATCTGACAAAAGACTTACCTCTAGAATATCTAAAGAACTCTTTAAAGATATTAAGAAGAAAAATGAGCAATAGATTTCAACACTTGATGAAAGACATGAAGGGCTAATAAGCACATGAAGAGTTGCTCAATATCATTAGTCATCAGGGGGAATGCAAACTGAACCACAATGAGACACTGCTACACACACACACTACCATAGCTAAAATCAGAGAAACTGACAATGCTAAGTTCTGACGAGGTACCAAGAAAGTGCACTTCTCAAACGGCGCAGGAACAATGACTCTGGAAAACCATCTGGCCATTTCCTGTGAAGTAAACATACACTAACCATACAACTCAACAATTCTGTAATCTTAGGTTATTTGCTCATGAGAAATAAAACATGTCCACAGAAAGATGTGTACACCAACGTTCGTAACAACCACAATGTCCATCAACAGGTAAAAGTAACAAACTACTTGACCGTCAAAAGGAATACTACTAAGTAATAAAAAGGATCAAACTGATACATATACCATGATTATGCCAAGTGAAAGAAGCCCAAGTATTTTTAATACATACTGTTACATGCTGTACATACTATATTATATATTATACATTACTATAACAATACCATACACTGTATATATCATACTATATATGCAATGTACTATTTGCTGTATATAATACACTATAAAATCTACATATTGCACACACTATAATGATTACATTTATATTAAAATTATATAAAAGGTAAAACTAACCTATGGTGACAGGGAGCAGATCAGAAGTGGCTAGAGGGTGGAGGAGAAGACATTGAATGGAAAGGCATGAAGGAATTTTTCTCAGGTGATAGAAATGTTCTCTACTTGATCATGGTGGGTAGTTACATGGCCACACACATTTTTCAAAAACAACTATACACTTAAAATGGATTTATTTTGTTGTGTAAAATTATACTCAATATACTTTTTTAAATAAGTTATTTTGTCTTCAATCCACCAAAAACAAGAACTTGTTCAGAATATTGAATGTACATGTATCTGAACTTTAAAAGTTCATTTCTACTTCTCATTTCCCTCAAATAAATACCCCCAAAATACAAATCAGTGGCCACATATTTTCACTTTGTTTCAGTAATTAAATTTCTTCCAGTTATATCTGCTTTGTTGTTGGGGCTCAGTAAATATAGTGTCCCCAAGAAATGTGTGTGTGTCTATATTTGCTATTTCAAATATCCTTAACATTCAGTTCTAAGCTCAGAAAAGTACAATGTTCATAAATAATCCATCAGGAAACATCAGAAATTTAGAAACATTTATGAAAGTTAAGCCCTACTTACCCATTTGCCAAAGTGGTGGCTTCTCTCATCTGAGCAATTGATCTGTTAACTAAATCAGCTTTCCTCTGATTATAGGCAGCCAAAGACTGCTGGACTGACACAGGAACCATCTTCTCGAACAGATCTAAAAAGAGGAATCAATTTCAATAAAGTTTTAAGACAAAAACTCAAACTGTAAAAGTCTTCAAACATTTAAAGAACAAAACTAAATCTATTGAAAGGACAATGATAAAGAGAATTTTTAGAACACTGTATTCACAGGCAATGATAATGAAGGCTTTTCCCCGATCTTAATTTTCTTAAAGATGTGTTTATCATTAAGTTTAAGGGATTTTTGGTGAAGAAGATCTACACAAGAGAAAACAATACTCATTCACTGATAAAACTGACCATAGTACCATGGTTTCCAGCCCTACCACTTCCTGGCTCTGCAGCCTTGAGCAAATGACTTCACCACTCTCCATCAGTATACTCAGCAGTCAAATGGGGACAAGAACCACACCTGCCTCATGGAGCTGCTATGAGAAGTAAATGAACTCATATTTTAAAGTGCTTAAAAGAGCTTTTGGCACATGGTAAACACTTTGAGCTTGTTAAACAGAAGTAAGTACAGTAGTCCCATGGTGTCCTCAGGGGACTGGTTCCAGGACCCTCAGTAGGTACCAAACTCCGAGGATGCTCAAGTCTCCTACATGAAATGGCACAGTGTTTGCATATAGCTTACACATATTCTCTCATAAGCTTTAAATCATTTCTAGCTTATTTATAATACTTAATACAATGTAAACGCTATGTGAACAGTTGCAGAGTATTGCAAATTCAAGTTTTGCTCTTTTTGGAACTTTCTGGAAATTTTTTCTGGGACTATTTTCAGTCAGCAGTTGCTTTGAATTCATGGCTGTGGAACCACAGATACAGATGGCCAACTCTAAAACAACCATCCAATAACTTAGAAATATTAGATCCCTGGGGTCTCAGCTAGAGGCTACCATATATTGATTGCATAGACCTACAATAGTCAAGGATATTATGACATTTACTTATCTGATACAACCATGACTCCAGAAGCTTATATGCTTAGAGTCATATACGTTTATTCTAAACACCAGAATCTTAAATAACAAATGTTAACAAAAAGACAAGCGCTCATTTAAGTCTTTATAATTACTCAGTTTCAAGTTTTCTGACTGTTGTATACTTTATGCTTTACTACCATTTACTGTCCATCTTAAAATTACACTGTTAACATGAATAAAATTATATTCAAAGAATACAATTGCAACTATGTGATTTTAGCTACAAAAAACAGATTAAACTGGAGAAAAAAATACATAACACTAAAGTGCCTCTGAATAGCTGACATACCAGTGAATTTCTGGCTGATGGGCACATTGACTGGAGTAGATTTCACAAATGTGGCTTTGCCAATAGAGTCCAGATCTTTAAGGTCTGGAACTCGATCATGATAGATGAAGTCATTATCCTTCTTTGCTGCAGTAAGGGCACGGTTGATTTTGTCAGAAAATTCCTTCACGTTGACATATTCATCATAGCGAGATGCCACTGTTTTTATCAATTCTGCTGCATGCTAGCAAGAAAATGTTAAAAAAGAAAAAAGTTTTCTTTTTTTCCAACAAATATCCAAGCTTTGGTTTTTTAAAAAAATCTTTAAAGACTAGCATTACTAGCATTGTGATCAATAGAACAACCTAGCAATTCTCTTATCAAAAAATACCAAAATATCAAAAATGAAGAATACACAGCAGACACCCCTCTAAGACATGAATGAATTACCAAGAGAATAAAATAAATCAAAACTATAAACTGACATTGAAGAAAGCTGTCTCTGGCTATTGAGTATTTCTGTATCCAAAGGACTAGCAATTAAAATGCATTAAAAGCCTTCAGGGAGACTTAAGACAGGAGTCTTGAAACTACCTAAGACAGCAAACTAGAAAGAAGAAACATCCCCTTCACCGCCCCACTCCTACATGAAGGCAGAAACCTCAAAGGGCTACATGTGGGACGAAAATGGTGGGTCAGAAAAAAACTCTGCAACACAGGAAAACAACAAAGCAGCATGTCATGTCAGCAACAATCGGAATTTTTTCTTTAAAAGTTGCCCTTGTGATACAAAAGATGAACACAGCCTTACATAAATGTAGGGCTCAAATTACTTAGGTGATATTGGGTACAGTAACACCAAATAAAATTGATAATCAAGTCAAAAGCTATTGAGGATAAATGTAGTAATATAATGTTTAACATTTGACAATTTGCCAGAAAGATATAAACTTCACAAATGCTGTATTTGAAAGCCTTTATGTTAGGTAGTTAGAATAGGAAACAGGAGTCCAGAATGGCAGTGGCTAAAAGACAAGGAAGGGAAAAGCCCGAAAAACTAGAACAAAGGAAGGTCCGAGGCCAGAGTGAGGACCTCAGGTAGAGCAAACAGCACATCTGGCTAGCCCAATTTGCATAGGGCAGGCCCGGGGGAGGGAAAAACATAATAAGAGGAGCCAAAGAGCTCTCTCTCTCTCTCTTCTCAGGAGGTCTCGACATGACCTCATGCCTCAAGGATGGATTTTCCTGCTATTATCTAAATAAAATAGAGCTGTAACACGGAGCTGTAACACTAATTTGTCTAAGAGCTATAACAGGTCCGTTTGAGACCTGAGAGCTATAACACGGTCTGACCAAGACCCAAGAGCTGTGACACGCGGAGGGCTTTAATGTCCGTCACTCCAAATCTTTGTTGTGACGAGACAGAACCGAGGAGCATACACTCGCTTGACATCTATATAAACAATTATAATAAAAAACTGATAAATCTATCCATTTTATTATCATTAGAGTGGATGATTTTAACACTCTTTGTTTCAGCAATAAATGGACCAAGTAAACCAAAAATGTTTAAGATTACAGAAGTTCTGAACAACACAATTAATGAGTTTGATTTATCAGACATGGAGAACCGTGGACTCAACAATTAGAGAATACATAATAGTCTCAGGCTTATAAAGAACATCTGTAGTGACCACATGAAGACATAAAAGCAAAAACACCAAAAGATAAAGTAAAAACATCAAAATTACAAGATTATAAGAATGGTTTAATGTTAGAAAACCTATTTATATAATTCTCTAAATAATAAATTTAAGTTTAAAAAAATCAAATTATCTCATAGATGTTGCAAAATCATTTAATATCCACTCTTGACTTTTCTTAAATCTTAGTAAAATAAAAATAAATACCCAGTTCCTTAATACATTAAAATCTTAACCCTCAATGCTGATATCATGTTTAGCAGAAAAATAAAATATTCCTAGAGTTGAAAAAAAAAACAAAGATCACCAGTATCATCATGAACATTGACCATGTAAAAATAACCAGACAAAAAAATGAAATTAGAGGTGCAAAATTTAGAAAAGAAAAGGAATAATTTATTATTTACAGGTGATATATTTATTTGCATGCCAGAAAAATCTAAAAGAATCAACTATTCTAAGTAAGAGGTAGTTTAGATACAAAATCAACATAGAAAATACAGATAAACCACCACCAATCTGAAAAGATAACCAAAGACTAATAATCCAGTTACTAGCAATGGAAAGAAATCTTAAAATATTTGTGCAAGATTAATTAATATGAAATAGAAATAAGGATAACCAAAACAAACAAAAGCTACATCTTTAGTGTAAACTAGGAGATGGGAAAACACACAAATTTAAACCACTTTTTAAATCTGTACATCAAATTTGACTTATAAATGTGATCAAACACTCTCCTAAACAGCAAAATTGGTATTAGGAGCAGTAGAGCAGGAGAAACAAGGGAAGGCTAAGGGCCCACCCTGAGGGGAAAGTGCTTAGTTAAGCAAATCTGAAAACAATGAAATGCAATGAGGTGACAGCTGCCAGCTGATGATAAAGGAAAAGCCAAATGGCCTCCTGGAGCCACACAAGGGTTGAAGGAAGAACGGAATACTGAGGGGCCTCATCCCAACAAGGCAGATAACGACAAGAACAGGGTTACTGGGTAAGCAGAAAAGAGGGCAGAAAAGTGGGCAGGAGGAAAAGGGATGAGCACTCAGAAAATGTCCACAGAATACAAACTGTTACAGCAGACAAACCATCTGGAAAAGCAAAGGCACAAAAGTGGAATCCTTCCTACACCAGGCTCTGAGAACCAGAGGGGAAGGGCCCTACACAAGAAGGCTTGGAAAGATACCTGGTGTTCCCCCACCCAGGAACCTCTGTGACTAAAATCAAGCTCATTCAAACACAAGTAACCAAAAAGGCATTCCATCTGTCTCAACACAAAGAAACCACAAGGAAAAGGGTGAAAATGAGCAGTGTAACTTTTCAGCAGATAACGAAAATTCACCAAAGAAAATGTTGCCACAGGGAATACTGGTGATCCACTGGTTAGGACTCTGCACTTTCACTGCTGTGGCCCCAGGTTCAATCCCTGGTCAGGGAACTAAGATCACGCAAGCCGTGCGGCACAGCCAAAAGAAAAAGAAATGGTGCCACAAACCAAAGAACACAGCGTACTAAAAAAGGTAAAATAAGCTAAAAGACATAAGGATGCAATCACAGTACCAAAAGAACACAAAATATGAACAGAGATGCTGTTCAGATAGCAAGATAACAGTGGGTAACACTCAGGTAACAGTGGGTGATATTCTGATAGCAACAGAATGTGAAACGAGACCCGAAGAACTCAGAGAAGAAAAATATGAAATCATTTAAGAAAAGAAAGACTGAAATATTTATGCAAAGAACATGAAAGGGATAATAGGTATCACAGAAACCACTGTAAGAAACATACAAAACAAGAAAAAGTACAGACAATTCTACATGGCAGTTGGGGAGCAGAATCAACCAAATGCAATGTGAGGACTGTACATGAATCCTTATTTGAACAAACTATAAAAGCACATTTTAGAAAAAAATCAAAGAAAGCTAAACCAGGTCTGGGTAATATTAGGTTACTAGCTTACAAACTAGTACTAACTGTACTAGATAAGATGACATTGCGGTTTTAATTTTTTTAAGTCCTATCTATTAGAGGCCTATACTTAAGCATATGCCTCTAATAATTTTTTAAGTCCTATCTATTAGAGGCATATACTTAAGGATGAAATGATACATGAGATAGCTGTAAATACATCAAAAAAAAAAGAGGAAGGGGGAACAGATGAGACACAGAGAAAATATTGATAATCACTGAAACTGGGTAATAGATATTTGATGATTCTTATTTTTATATATAAGTTTGAAGCTTTCCATAATAAATACTTAAATAAAATTCATACAGATGCATAAGCAGGAACAGTCAAGAAAATTCAGGGAATGAGAGATGATCACTACCAATTAGGTATTAAAACATTCTGAAGAGTCAATGATTCAAATGGTATAGCTGGAACATGAACAGATAAAATAGGCCAATGTAGCAGAATAAAAATAGACCCAAATACATATGAAGGATTTAGTAAGTGATAAAGTCAAAATCTCAATGCAATAGGGTAAAGAAAGTCATTGCAGTAACCGATTTGAAGACAACTGGGTAGCCGTTTGAAAAAATAAAGATTGCATCCATCCTTCACATCACCTATCAGGATAAACTCCAAGTGGATCAAAGATCCAAGAATTGAATATAATATACAATGAATTACAGATGTACTTATACTCTGATATCAGCAATCCCATTTCCAGGAATTTAAAATATATCTGCTAATGTGGACTGAACTGTGTCCCCACCCCCACCCCCTCAAAATGTGTATGTTGATGCTCTAACTTCCCAAGAGACGGTACTTGGACATGGGGCCTTCGGGAGATCATGGAGAAGTCACAAGGGTGAGGCCCTGGTGAAAGGATTAGTGCCCTTGTAAGAAGAGACACCAGAAAGCATGCTATCTCTCCCTACCATAAAAGTACACAGCAAGAAGTCAGGCTAGCAGTATGTAAGCCCACCATCCTGACACCCTCAGAATTCTAGCCCCCTGAACTATGAGAAAATAAATTTCTGTTGTTTAAACCACTCAGTCTATGGTATTTTGTTATGGAAATCTGAGCTAAGACAACTACCGAAATACAAAATGCCACATTCACATAATTAATCACTGCAGTGTGGTCTGTAATAACAAATCTTGGAAACACGCAAGTATCCAGCAATAATGTGTGGTTTATATAATGAAGTACAATGCAGCTCTGAAGAGAAATGAGAAGTCTCTTTGCTGCTGTATGAAATGGAGAGGGCTTCAATATGCTGTATGAGAAAAATAAGATGCACAACACTACACAGAGCATGTGTGTGCTCAGATGCCCAGTCACATCTGACTCTTTATGATCCCAAGGACTGCAGCCTGCCAGGCTCCTCGGTCAATGGGATTTCCCAGGCAAGAATACTGGAATGGGTTGGCATTTCCTACTCCAAGGGATCTTCCCAACCCAGGGATCAAACCCGCAATTCCTGTCTCCTGCACTGGCAGGTGGATTCTTTACCAATGTGCTGCCCATGGCATATGATCTCTTATATAAAGAACAGGAGAGTTAAGAATATGCATTAAGTGTGCATGCACGTGTATACATATCTGCTTATATTTTCAGAGAATTTAAAAAAAAACACTAAAGGGATTAAATAAGAAATAAATGAAAATTACTTATGAAGCAGTGGGGGGAAAGGCTGTAGGGAATAAAACAGAAAGGAAAGGGTAGAGATCGGCTAAGTGTATGCCTGTTTTCCCCAATTGTTATATTGAAAATGTTCAAGTTCAGAGAAAAATTAAAAGAACAGAACAATTGAGAAAAAACGCCTCCTCTGGCAAGTTTAACAACTGTTACCAATTTTGTCATATTTGCTCTCTTTCCCACATATACACAGACCTTTTCTTTTTACATAACTGTTTGAAACTGAAGTTCAGACATCACAACCCTTCATCCCTAAATACCTCAGCACGTATCTAATGAGGACACTCTCCTTAATACCTACAAACTAGTATCTAACAAAGAAAAAGCAATACTTTCATAAAGTCAGTCTTATCTTCTTATTAGGCTCCTCACTAATCAATTAAATAAACATCTGATATGTATCCGTTTTATCTGAGTCACAATTTTACATCTATACAGGGGCATCCCTCAGTATCTGTGGGGGCTGGCTCCAGGACTCTTCACAGGCACTAAGATCTGAACGCTGGCCCTCCATACCTACAGATTCTGTGTCTGCAGATTAAACACAGTACACGACCAGTAGTTGGTTGACTCCACAAATTCAGAAGCTGCCAGTATGGAGAGCCGAGTATTTATTCATTGAAATACACCTGCATGTAAGTTGACTTGGACAATTCAAATCTGTGTTGTTCAAGGGTAAACTGTATTTTTATGTCTTTTTTTAAATTGAGCTTTGGTAGCTTTAAAGACTGACCAGGACGATGAAGTAGACCCACCTCCTGGAGCCTAATGAACTATACTGTCCAAGAAACACACTTCCTGAGCTGTGTAAGCCCAGGTACAATTTTTCTTGGCCCAAGAAATGAATCACCCACAGCAATTTTCCCTTTGCTATCTTACCTATTGCTGTGATATTCCTGAGTCCTGTGATTCTGTTTTTTATCTCTGGCTTGCTCATGACTAATAAGCTTTCCCCCATTACTGTTAACAATGACTGCAAAACTGACTGAACGGTGCGACCATCAGGTACATGGGGCATTCTGAGCAAAAGACTGTAGACAGCATGACTTACTGTTCATCTTTTCTGTCTGTTTTGTTCTCTTTGCCTATGTCTCAGCTCAAATCAAGTAAAAAAAAATATATTTCATGCCTAATGGAAAGAGGAACAGCCCCAGGAGACATGAATCAGTAAGTATTTATGTTGTTAACTTCTGACCTATGACTAAAGCTGTGTAATTGAAGCTATACACTCTTCAGGTGTATAGCTGAAAAAAGTGTCTAAAAGTGAAAGAAGTCCTTATCTCCTGTGTGAATTTGAAATAGCTTCCTTTTTCCAAAGAGGTTTTAAAAATTAGATTAAAATTTCAAAAGATCTTATATAACTGGTTTATAGAGAATACTCATTTGAATATAAAAGTTCCAGAATTCCCCCAAAATAAAGAAGCTACACTTCTGTAAAACGAAGACCAGTTTACCAACAGTGGACCCTGAGAGAGGAATTCAGGATAAAAAACAAAATGACGCACTCCTCACGCTCTGGAAAAACAGGCCCCTTAGACAGATGTATATCTCAGGAAGAATTTTAATGAATCCAGATTCCTGTATCTTCCCATACACAGAAAAGCACTAAAATCATTAACCTGAGATATCTGTTCTTTGTGACTAGCAGTAATTTTTAATGAAAGGTATGCGTGACTGGAGGTATTCTCTCATCAAAATCAAATATGAACGGGTTTCTCCCCTACCTCTTCAGAAAGGTTCCTCGGAGCTACTGAAAGGCCATCTCTCAGGCCACTGCTGCTGCTGCTAAGTCGCTTCAGTCGTGTCCAACTCTGTGCAACCCCATAGACGGCAGCCCACCAGGCTCCCCCATCCCTGGGATTCTCCAGGCAAGAACACTGGAGTGGGTTGCCATTTCCTTCTCCAATGCATGAAAGCAAAAAGTGAAAGTGAAGCCACTCAGTCGCGTCTGACTCAGCGACCCCATGGACTGCAGCCTACCAGGCTCCTCCACCCAAGGGATTTTCCAGGCAAGAGTACTGGAGCTCCCAGGCCACAGTCCTCAGTAAAGTCCCTGAATAAAACTTACACTCCAACTCGTGTGCTGTGTGCTTTGCTTTCAGTCGGTACTCCTGATACTTTAAATACACTACCCTGAAAAAACTTTCCCCTAGAAACCCCTTTCTCAGAAGCATATGTTTTCATCTGCTTTCATATGATGCTAAGTTACTACAATCAAAGTGAATCCCTGGACAAATAAATGTTTGATAATCTGAGTGTGCCTTTCTCTGATTTTGTCAGTGTGGAGTATAATACAAGCACATATTTTATTTTTTATAAAACTTGGGTTTCTCTTCTCATGAAAAGACTAATTACACTGAACTTCCTAAGTAAGATTTGCATTGTATCTTCTAATACTAGTCCATACTTAAATTTCCTTAACAGTCCTCTTCCTACCATCTGCAGACCAACTCTCAAAATACAATCTGTATAACAGCACTCGCCCCTGCTGCACAGCTGCCCCGGATATCATAGCAAGTTACTCATACCTAGGGCAGATACAACAGCATCGAAGGTAGTCTGCTGATTACACGATCTATTTATACAGATCACCACCGTCCTTCTCAAACTATGGAAGTGTATGACCCAATTATACACCACGGCTATGCCACAAGTTAAGCACTCCACATCCTTTCTGGAGCATGACAATTAATTTAGAGTATTTTATACTAAAATAAACATTAAGTAAATAAAAGAGAACTGAATGCAAAGTTAACATGAAATTTTTAGATGAAATAGGAAACCTCAAAAAGCACACAGTAGGTATGCTGTGCTGTGCTCAGCTGCTCTGTCACATAGGACTCTTTGTGACGCAATGTACTGCAGCCCACCAGGCTCCTCTGTCCATGGGATTTCCCAGGCAACAACACTGGAGTGGGTTGCCATTTCCTTCATAGCCTAAAAAATAAAAACAATCACCCATCTTCATGGACAGGTGAAGTGAGTGGGAAAGCTTTTTATGAGCAAACTTTGGAATCTCACTAAAAAAAAGAAGAAAAAGGAAATCCAAGTATTCAAGTGGCTTAAATATGTATTTCTAAGAAACTCACCTGTAGCCGTGCAATCTCTTCTCCAAATTTCTTCTGCTGTTTTGCCAGGATAGACTGGTGGTACTCAGCATAGGCCTGCATGATACAGGGCTTTGCAGCCAAGACAGGGAACACCTCCTGGAAATAAAAATACTGACCAGGGAGAGTCCAACCACACAAACCACCACAGACAACATGGGATGCAGGAAGAAAAAGGAAAAGGAGACAGAAATTAGAATCACCCCATTAATAGTTTAGAGATAGGTTAGTCATTAGGTGTAAACAGAGAAGACCACATGATTTTGCATGGACTGGATTCAATGAATTCAGGGGTTTTTTCTTCCAATTAGAATTAACAATTGGGTTTTTTAACTGTTAAATGTAGCCAATTTAGGTTTTTACAATTCTCTTTAAGCCATGAAGTCAACATTTTGTTTACAAAGAAAAAAGTAAAGCATGCATTAGACAGAGAAGTAGAATGGACATTCACAGAGAAACATCAAGCACAGGGCTTTAGCAGCTTTCTCGTGAGCCCTTACCCAGCTCTCAGTTAACTAAGACACCATTACTCACATATACTAATGAAACTGCTCTATAGCTGACTGTTTCATCATGTTTAAAAGACAAAAGACAGTGAAGTAAGTTCCCACTTAAATTCACAATCTAAGAGACTTTTAATAACAATGATTTTTAGCCATATAAAAAGTACTCAGCATCACATAAAGACTAACATTTCAATACCATACACTCAAAAACACACAGCAGACAGACAAATGCACTGAGCTAATAACTGAAATGATAAAGTGTTACTTTGCCCTAATTTGTTTTGAAAAAAGTTCCAGACAAAACTGATTTTAGAAGATACAAAAACATGAACCAAAGCAGCAGTAGAGGGTCTTCCAAAATACCAAATCCTACCCTATAAGCTCAATGTTTTTAGAAGTACATGCCATTTAATATCCAAGAAATATACTAGACAATCACTGTCTAGACAAAAAAAATAATAATAAGAGAAATGAAAACTGAATTACTACCTTGTTTGCTTTCCTGTCTCCCAGTGAATAATTTCCTAGCTTCCTGGGTCACTACTTGCAGATATTCCAGTTTTATAACTAGAATATGAAAATACCTGATGAGCTTTATTAGTCAAAAAGCAAAAATAAAAGACATCTAAAATCTCAAACTGCACTCACGCCAGTTCTCAAGGTCAAGTCTGGAGCAACTGGGTATTTAAACAGATTTTTCAAGGAATACCAGGAGTGGTGCAGAGGTAGTTTCCAAGTCTTTGTAGGTGACACTGTCTTCTCGCCAGGACAGGACTGAACTAACAGCCTCACAGGATTTAACAATACACTGTGCAGCTGATCACGAGGTCTTTCAGATGAAGAAAAGGTGAGAGGAGATCCCAAGTCTCTTAACAGCAACACTATTACTATTCAAGAGTCCTAGGCAAATTCTTCTACTGATCTCCTGGTGAATGTTAAATCTCCAGCACACTTCAAATTCCTTGATGCTCATATTCTGCTCATTCTCAACACTCATGTACTGATATACTTTCATGCTTTTTTATTTTGCCACAAAATTGTCTGCAATTTCATAATTTATAAAGATTCCTGAATGACTTATAAATCATTTTCCCTAAAAAAAGTACGTAACAAATATCATTTGCTAGCATACAGACAAAATGAATTCCTTGAACATTTCTGAAAGAAAGCAGTTGACTCTTACGACATTTCAATCTGTAAGCTTCTGTTTTTAAGCATACTGAATTTACTTCTCAGTCTAATTGCCTGCTTTATCATTTACAAATGCTCGTCACTGACTAGTCTCTTCACATGCTGCTTCAGAAAGGTTAACATTAAAACAATTAATACTTCCTGTGACACGAGGTTTTAGACGACGGTTTTCCTGAGCTGTACAACGGCAGCCCAATTCTCTGTCCCTGTTGGCAAAACTCATTCTAATCAAAGTACGGGGTGAATTTGTTAAGTTTCCTTTTCCTTTTGTCTTTATGTCTGTTTGTGTGCTTTAAGATTCATCTTGAAGAAAACAGGACAATAATTAAAAGCATGAATAATCAACATGCTCAAGTATCATGCTGTACCAAAGGACCAATGATTCAAAACAATGCCCTGATCTGATAAAATTACTGGAGACAGGTATTCACAATTTTCCAGAAAGAGTTTTAGCTTCAAAAAATAAATTTAGTAAAGAACAGAAGCAAAGGCGTTCGCTAAATATGAAAGAGAAAGTGTCATGCATCTTAAATTAAAAACTATTTCTACAAACATATTCTTCAAATGCTTCCCCTTAAATTTCAAATTTCTTTAGAAATTGTAATTTTCAACTTGCTTAAGACACAAAAATGTCTGAATAGTTCCACATGCAAAACAACCAAGTATTTACAAAAAACAATAACTTACCTTGGGGAGAGTATCTTTGTATTGACATTGTTTAAAAGCATCACCAAAATAATCTGCAGCCTGATTAGCCAATTTAGCTATGATGGCATCTTTCATTTTATCTGGAATAAAATATTAAATTGATCATTTCAATGAAAATAAATATAAAATAATCTGATATGTCATGGTAACTCAATGAAGACATTGAGTTCACAAGTTTATACATTTGTCTTACAAAATCCTTGCTGATGAAACTGATTCTCCTGTGTACAAGTTAACTATTCCATATGCAGATCCAGAGAGTTGGAATAAATGAGCAGCTGTCAGAAGCCAAGGTACACGAGGAGCGGAGAGTGACTGCAGTACCTGTGGCATTTCTTTTGGGGGTGGGATGTTCTAAAGTAAGACAGTTAGGGATGGCTGCAAAACTCTGAATACACTAAAAACCAATGAATTGTATATGTTAAAAGGGTAAATGTTATTATATATGAATTGTATCTCAGTAAAAGCTGTTATTTTAAAAGAAAACCTTTTCCAGTTCATTTCGTTTCCACTTGCTGGACTGCTCTCCTGTTCCGTTCCTCTATACTTGTACGTTCGGTTCTTGTTCTTATTTCTCACACTAACTTACATGCCCTAGAACAAGTGTCCTTATTCCCTCATTCACAGGGCCAGGGACTCTGCTGGGATGGCTCCTCCTTGTTAGTTGAAGTCTAGTTTAAACAAGACCTCCTCAAGGAAATTCTTCTTGACTGAAGAATATAAAAACAGCATGACTCGCCCTACATCCTTTCCCACAGCCAGACCACCAGTCATCATCCCATCTTATTTTGTTTATAGCAATTCTCTCTCTCTAAAATTACTTTGGCTACTTAATTTCTTGTTTATCATCTCCCCCATGATAAACTGCAAGATTCCTAAAAAGAGAAACCTTCTCTGTCTGCTGACTCCATCTAGAGCCTATCACAGGGACCGGCATACAGCTGTACCCAGTAATTACAATATCTGATGAATGAGTGAATTTTAGATGTTACAAACCTACATAACTACTTTTCCATGGTTCAGTGTTTTAAGATGATAACTACACATTTCATAAAAGACTTCAAAAACAGCCTACATTCTGAATTGTGTGCTTGTAACACCTTCAGGTCAGAAAAGGAAAGTTGCAATTTTTCAATGAACCACAGGTCAAAGATGCAAAGATGAAAGTTCTACATTGAGCATACTATAATCACCTTATTTTAAAGGCCTGTCACTTCTTTTCCCATGCAAAAGAATGGAGAACAAAGTGGAATTACCTCTTTTGGCTTTTAAAAAAAACACTTCTTGGGCCTGGGCCAGCATGATAAGGCTGAGGGTCCCAGCAGTGTCTGGAGATATGTCCACAGTGGGCTCTCTATTCAAGGCAGATAAAACGGTCTCTTTAATGTGTAAAAAGGCACCACTAGCAAACTAGAGGAAGGAAAAGGAGAATTTCATTAAAATCTGTAAGAACTCAGCAAGACAATTTTCTACTGTTACACACAAAACCACTTCAAATGTTAACTCAGTTCAACAGTTACTGTACTTAAATTCTTATATTATGAAAAACAGACCTAAGACGTCTCATCTATCAACAATAAGAATATTTTTCTAAAAACACTACAGAATAAGATTTAACATGCATTAGACATTCAACAGCAACAAAGTAAACTGATGCGACAAATTGATTCAACTTTTGCAAATACTTCCTCAAAATCCAACATGTGAACAGAGGCAGGGATATTATTAAAATGTTTTTAGCCCTAAAATGTTCTTGCTTTGGTCCCAAATTCATCTCTCAGATAATTAAAGAGTACTGATACTTAGTCCTCTGGTGAACAGCAGGATGATCCCTGGCTAAGGATCTTTTATTTGGCTTTCAGAGCTCCCTGGTAAAACGTTTCCCATCAGATTTTTCTTCTCAATTATATTTTGCTTAACTTCCCAGGTGGCACATTGGTAAAGAATCCACCTGCCAATGCAGGAGGCACAAGAGACATGGGTCCATCCCTGGGTCAGAAGATCCCCTGGAGAAGGAAATGGCTACACTCCAGTAAATCTTGCCTGGGGATCTGACAGAGAGAGAAGCCTGGTGGATTGCAGGCCATGAGGTCACAAAAGAGTCAGACATAACTAAGCACTGCACTGAGGTTAACACTAAAATAACTGCGTTTATCAAACAACTGACCCTGGGAAAAAGAAAGACATTAATCTGGGATTAAAAGGAGCTGTGGGTTATGTAGTTAAGCTACACAGAGCTAACTCAAGGTTAAGCTGTATCGAAGTGAACATCACATTTGCTGCAGTCAGAAAGCACCATAAAACTAGATGAATGTCTGCAAGGAGCGATCAGCTGACATGCTGAGTACACTAACAGAATCACACACTACAAATGCAAGGAATCTGGTCTCGCATTCACAAATAAGGACTGGAGAGCTACAGAGATGAAAGCACTTACCCAAGGGCACAGAGTGTCTTGGCAGCAAATGGCTTGGAAAGAGACTTAGAATCTCTTTCCCTCACACTAGGGACCTTGCTGTGAGTAAGAGTGGAATGTATCCTCAGTAATTCAGGATGCCCTCTAAGATCTCACATGCCAACAACTAGAGTTTACAATGCATAGACACCTAAATAAAATTTTAATTCATTTTCATATTTTAAACAACTTGCCACTTATAGCCTCACAAAGGCAAGGTATTTGGACCAGGATTGTCATCTGTGCCCATCCAAAACTGGGAGCATGTTGTGTGGTTAAAGTACATTTTCCTCTCACTTTCTTAGAACAGCATTCTTCAACTCCCCTAAACTTGAACAATGGAAAAGACCGAACTCCACCTCTGAAACAAACCATGAGAGACAGTACAAGGACCATTTGAGATTCCCTAAAACTTAGAACGCCTGAAACCCCAGGGGACCACTGCATTAACACTTCTGCCCTCTAGTCCCCTCGTCTGGAAAACAAGAATGACATTATGCAGCATGCATCACCAAGTGTGCAAGAGAACATGAACATACTCTGTAAATGATAAAGCAACATAAAACATGAAAACATAATTATAGATTACCACTTCACAATAATCACTTATTTTTCCTTAAATTGAAGCAAAAAAAGCTGAGTCAACAATACAATGTCGCCAAATAAGATGCCATATTAGTAACTGACTGTATGTAAAACCTACGTTTAGTTAAGAACATTACGTATCTGACCACATTTAACTATGACCTCTTAACAAGTCTTAGAGGTAAAATTTTCTTGCCAAGAGGTCTTAATTTTTGTGACACTGGTGAAATTTTAACTATATCTCGCTAAGAAAAATTATGCAAAAATAATGTACAAATATTTTAAATGAGGTCATGCATTTAAAAGGAACTCGCCAAAGATTTTATCTCAAACAATTAATCATTTTTTCTCCCAACATTTATTGAGCCTTTATTATGTGCCAGGCACTGTGCTAGGTGCTGGGTGTACAATGTTGAGGAAAAACAGAGCTGGGTTTACAAGTACGTTCTTTTATCTAAGGACTTCAAAAAAATGTATCAATTCATTAAAAAGTACATTATTTTTCAAGGAAGCATCTGTATGTAAAGAAACATTTACAAACCCTAAATGCAAATGATTTTCAATTCAATCCAACTCAGCATTGACAGTTAGGTAGTAACTACTGTTCTGCGTACCTGATAATGTTTAGCAGCGATTTTCAATCCTTCATCATTATCCAGGTTCTGTTCTGCTGCAATCTGGCTAGCTAAGGCTGCACAATTGAACAATACACAGCTCTTTTCATATCCTAAGCTTGCAAGAGCTGTAAAAGATTGAGAAGGAAAAATTCATCAGATTATTTTTTTTTCTAAAGAAAATGAATGTTTCAAAGAGAAATACTATGACCTCTATCCCATTGGCTCTCACAAAAACATGTTTCCAGACCTGTTTTCTCACCCATAATCTGCTCCCATATTTGTAGCTGCCCTAGCAGGCATCTATTTCCACAATAGTCTCATCACCTAAAACTCAAGGATCAATAAGTTAATCTTTCCTTCTCTTTACATCGACACTATTAGATTCAAAATGAAAAGTCATTCTCACATCATTTCAAATTCAATTCAAATAAATTCTTTCCATTTTCCATCAGCTCTCTCAAAATGATACCTTCCCATGACATTCAAACAGTTTCTCACTTGCTACAAACCTATGCCAATTTGAAGTACCTCCCAGCTGGCCTTCTGTGTCTCACTTCCTTATGTTAATAACATATCTCTCAGAGGACTAGGAGACTATCTGGTTAAAATGCAATTCTGACTAAGAATCTACATGTCTCACATCAATTGGGATCAGATCAGATCAGATCAGATCAGTCACTCAGTCGTGTTCAACTCCTTGCAACCCCATGAATCGCAGCACGCCAGGCCTCCCTGTCCATCACCAACTCCCGGAGGTCACTCAGACTCACATCTATCGAGTCAGTGATGCCATCCAGCCATCTCATCCTCTGTCGTCCCCTTCTCCTCTTGCCCTCAATCCCTCCCAGCATCAGAGTCTTCTCCAATGAGTCAACTCTTTACATGAGGTGGCCAAAGTACTGGAGTTTCAGCTTTAGCATCATTCCTTCCAAAGAAATCCCAGGGCTGATCTCCTTCAGAATGCACTGGTTGGATCTCCTTGCAGTCCAAGGGACTCTCAAGAGTCTTCTCCAACACCACAGTTCAAAAGCATCAATTCTTTGGTGCTCAGCCTTCTTCACAGTCCAGCTCTCACATCCATACATGACCACAGGAAAAACCATAGCCTTGACTAGACGAACCTTTGTTGGCAAAGTAATGTCTCTACTTTTGAATATGTGATCTAGGTTGGTCATAACTTTCCTTCCAAGGAGTAAGCGTCTTTTAATTTCATGGCTGCAGTCACCATCTGTAGTGATTTTGGAGCCCAGAAAAATAAAGTCTGACACTGTTTCCACTGTTTCCCCATCTATTTCCCATGAAGTGATGGGACCGGATGCCATGATCTTCGTTTTCTGAATGTCGAGCTTGAAGCCAACTTTTTCACTCTCCACTTTCACCTTCATCAAGAGGATTTTTAGTTCCTCTTCACTTTCTGCCATAAAGGTGGTGTTATCTGCATATCGGAGGTTATTGATATTTCTCCCAGCAATCTTGATTCCAACTTGTGTTTCTTCCAGTCCAGCATTTCTCATGATGTACTCTGCATATAAGTTAAATAAACAGGGTGACAATATACAGCCTTGATGTACTCCTTTTCCTATTTGGAACCAGTCTGTTGTTCCATGTTCAATTCTAATTGTTGCTTCCTGACCTGCATACAAATTTCTCAAGAGGCAGATCAGGTGGTATCTGCCTGGGATCAGGGATCTGGTATTCCCATCTCTTTCAGAATTTTCCACAGTTTATTGTGATCCACACAGTCAAAGGCTTTGGCATAGTTAACAAAGCAGAAATAGATGTTTTTCTGGAACTCTCTTGCTTTTTCCATGATCCAGCGGATGTTGGCAATTTGATCTCTTGTTCCTCTGCCTTTTTCTAAAACCAGCTTGAACATCAGGAAGTTCACAGTTCACATATTGCTGAAGCTACTATCAAACAAAATAGAGGACTTCCCTAGCAGTACAGTGGAAGAATCCGCCTGCCAATGCAGAGAACACACAGATTCAATTCCTAGTCCGCAAAGATTCCACATGCCATGCGCGGAGCAACTAAGCCCACGAGTCACAACCACTGAGCCTGAGGGCTGCAGCTCCTGAAGCCTACGCCCCTGGAGCCTGTGTCCCACAAGAGAGGCCCCCGCGATGAGAAGCCGACTCACCCAGTGGAGAGTAGCCCCCGCGCGCCCCAACTACTGAAAGCCCCCTCGCAGCAACAAAGACCCAGCACAACCAAACCGTAAAGAGAAACAAAACTGAATGGGACAGTTGTCGGCAGGCATGTGAAGAGACTAGAACCGTTGTGTGCTGGTGGTGGAGATGTAAAATGCTGCAGGCATGTGGAAAACAATACGAAGATCCCTCAAAGTTAGAAATAAAATTACTGCATAATCCAACAATTTCACTTGAGTATAAAACCAGAAGAAATGAAAGCAGGGTTTAGTCTCCAGGATATCTGTACATCCATGTTCATATCAGAATTATTCACAGTAGCCAAAAGGAGGAAGCAATTCACTGGTTCATGAACAGAAGCAAAACATGGTATAAACCTACAACAGAGTATCATCTGGCTTAAAAAGTAAGGAAATCCGATCACATACCATAAGATGGATGAACCTTGACGACATTACACTAAGCAGAACATGCTAGTCACAAAAAGACAAACGCTCTATGATCCCACCCATGTGAGGTGTCTAAAGCAGTCAAACTTCTAGAAACAGAAGGTAGAATGGTGCTCACCAAGTACTGGGGAAAGGGTGAAAGGGGAAGCTGTTATTTAAAGGGCACAGCATTTCAGACTGGCAAGATCAGAACGTTTCAGAGATGTTTCACAATGTGAATACACCTAACGCCTCTGAACTATACACTTAACACTGGTTAAGACAGGGACTTCCCTGGCAATCCAGTGGTTAGGACTCGGTGCTTTCACTGCTGGAACCCAGGTTCAGCCCTTAGCTAGCGAACTAAGAACCCAAAAGCCATGCAATAAGGGGGAAGTGGAAATTTTTTTTTAATTGGTTAAGATAGTATATTTTATGTTATGGGTTTTTTTAAACACATACACACACACACAGAAGAACAAATTCAATCATAGTCACATTCAAAATCTCACATAATGTGCCAGATATTGAAAACCAAGCAAAATAATCATAAGGCTTCTGACAAAACCACTGAACAAACCACCCAGGAAAACCAGAATAACATTACAACTGTGTGTTTGTGCCATACAGAAGTGTCATAAAGTAAAACACTCATTGTTATGAGCACTTTAGTAGTCTCCCCTGTAATTATAGCCAGCTTTTAGCTTGCAGGTCAGGAAGCAACAGTTAGAACTGGACATGGAACAACAGATTGGCTCCAAATAGGAAAAGGAGTTCGTCAAGGCTGTATATTGTCACCCTGCTTATTTAACTTATATGCAGAGTACATCATGAGAAACACTGGGCTGGAAGAAGCACAAGCTGGAATCAAGATTGCTGGGAGAAATACCAATAACCTCAGATATGCAGATGACACCACCCTTATGGCAGAAAGTGAAGAGGAACTAAAAAGCCTCTTGATGAAGGTGAAAATGGAGAGTGAAAAAGTTGGCTTCAAGCTCGACATTCAGAAAACGAAGATCATGGCATCCGGTCCCATCACTTCATGGGAAATAGATGGGGAAACAGTATCAGACTTTATCTTTCTGGGCTCCAAAATCACTATAGATAGCGACTGCAGCCATGAAATTAAAAGACGCTTACTCCTTGGAAGGAAAGTTATGACCAACCTAGATAGCATATTCAAAAGCAGAGACATTACTTTGCCAACAAAGGTTCGTCTAGTCAAGGCTATGGTTTTTCCTGTGGTCATGTATGAATGTGAGAGTTGGACTGTGAAGAAGGCTGAGCGCCGAAGAATTGATGCTTTTTAATTGTGGTGTTGGAGAAGAGTCCCTTGGACTGCAAGGAGATCCAACCAGTCCATTCTGAAGGAGATCAGCCCTGGGATTTCTTTGGGAGGAATGATGCTAAAGCTGAAACTCCAGTACTTTGGCCACCTCATGCAAAGAGTTGACTCACTAGAGAAGACTCTAATGCTGGGAGGGATTGGGGACAAGAGGAGAAGGGGACGACAGAGGATGAATGGCTGGATGGCATCACTGACTCGATGGATGTGAGTCTCAGTGACCTCCGGGAGTTGGTGATGGACAGGGAGGCCTGGCATGCTGCGATTCATGAGGTCGCAAGGAGTCGGACACGACTAAGCGACTGATCTGATCTGAACCTAATTCTAGCCGCTGCAGCATAAAGCAGACATACACACCAGCTACTCTAGCCTCAGTTCAGTTCGGTCATCCAGCCATGGCTGACTCTTTAGGACCCCATGGACTGCAGCATGCCAGACTTTCCTGTCCATCACCAACTCCCGGAGCTTGCTCAAAGTCATGTCCATTGAGTCAGTGATGCCATCCAGCCATCTCATCCTCTGTTGTCCCCTTCTCCTCCAGCCTTCAATCTTTTCCAGCATCAGGGTCTTTTCCAATGAGTCAGTTCTTTGCATCAGGTGGCCAAAGCATTGGAGTTTCAGCTTCAGCATCTGTCCTTTCAATGAATATTCAGGACTGATTTCCTTTAGGATAGGCTGGTTGGAACCTTGCAGTCCAAGGGAATCTCAAGAGTCTTCTCCAACACCACAGTTCAAAAGCATCAATTCTTCAACACTCAGCTTTCTTTATGGTTCAAATTTCACATCCATACATGACTATTGGAAAAACCATAGCTTTGAATAGACAGACTTTTGTCAGCAAGGTAATATCTCTGCTTTCTAATATACTGTCTAGGTTGGTCATAGTTTTTCTTCCAAGGAGCAAGCGTCTTGACCTGCATACAGATTTCTTAGGAGGTACGTAAGGTGGTCTGGTATTCCCATCCTCTTTAAGAATATTCCACAGTTTGTTGTGATTCACACATTCAAAGACTTTGGCATAGTCAATAAAGAAGAAGTAGATGTTTTTCTGGAACTCTCTCTTTTTTGATGATTTAACAGATGTTGGCAATTTGATCTCTGATTCCTCTGCCTTTTCTAAAACCAGCTTGAACATCTGCAAGTTCACAGTTCAACATTCTGTTGAATCCTGGCTTGGAGAATTCTGAGCATTTCTCTACTAAGTGTGTGAGATGAGTGCAACTGTGCAGTAGTTTGAACATTCCTTGGCAATGCCTTTCTTTGGAACTGGAATGAAAACTGACCTTTTCCAGTCCTGTGGCCACTGCTGAGCTTTCCAAATTTGCTGGCATATTGAGTGCAGCACTTTCACAGCATCAACTTTTAGGATTCGAAATAGCTCAACTGGAATTCCATCACCTCCACTAGCTTTGTTCGTAGTGATGCTTTCTAAGGCCCACTTGACTTCGCATTCCAGGATGTCTGGTTCTAGGTGAGGGATAACACCGTCGTGATTATCTGGGTCATGAAGATCTTTTTGTATATAGTTTTTCTGTGTATTCTTGCCACCTCTTCTTAATGTCTTCTGCTTCTCTTAGGTCCATACCACTTCTGTCCTTATTATGCCCATCTTTGCCTGAAATGTTCCCTTGGTATCTCTAATTTTCTTCAAGAGATCTCTAGTCTTTCCCATTCTATTACTTTCCTTTATTTCTCTGCACTATTCACTTAAGATGGCTTTCTTATCTCTCCTTGCTGTTCTCTGGAACTCTGCATTCAGATTAAGTATACCTTTCCTTTTCTCCTTTGCCTTTCACGTCTCTTTTCTCAGCTATTTGTAAGGCCTCCTCAGACTACCATTTTGCCTTTTTGCATTTCTTTTTCATGGGGATGGTCTTGATCACTGCCTCCTGTACAGTGTTACAAACCTCTATCCATAGTTCTTCAGGCACTCTATCAGATCTAATCCCTCGAATCTATTTCTTACTTTCACTGTATAGTCATAAGGGATTTGATTTAGGTTATATCTGAATGGTCTAGTGGTTTTCCCTACTTTCTTCAATTTAAGTCTGAATTTGGCAATAAGGAGTTCATGATCTGAGCCACAGTCAGCTCCCAGTCTTGTTTTTGCTGACCATATAGAACTTCTCCATCTTTGGCTGCAAAGAATATAATCAATCTGATTCAGTATTGACCATCTGGTGATGTCCATGTGTACAGTCTTCTCTCATGTTGTTGGAAGAGGGTGTTTGCTATGACCAGTGGCATTCTCTTGGCAAAACTGTTAGCCTTTCCCTGCTGCATTTTGCACTCCCAGGTCAAACCTGCCTGTTATTCCAGGTATCTCTCGACTTCCCACTTTTGCATGATGAAAAGGACATCTTTCCCCTATGATGAAAAGGACATCTTTCCCCTATGATGAAAAGGACATCTTTTGGGGGTGTTAATACTAGAAGGTCTTGTAGGTCTTCACAGTAACAGTCAACTTCAGTTTCTTTGGCATTAGCAGTTGGGGCATAGACTTGGATTACTGTGATACTGAATGGCTTGTCTTGGAAACGAACATAGACCATTCTGTGATTTTTGAGATTGCACCCAAGTACTGCATTTCAGACTCTTGTTGACTATGAGGGCTACTTCATTTCTTCTAAGGGATTCTTGCCCACAGTAGTAGATATAATGGTCATTTGAATTAAATTCACCCATTCCAGTCCATTTTAGTTCACTGATTCCTAAAATATCAACTCTTGCCATTTCCTATTTGATCACTGCCAATTTGCCTTGATTCATGGACCTAACATTCCAGGTTCCTATGCAATATTGTTCTTTACAGCATTGGACTTTACTTCCATCACCAGTCACAGCCACAACTGGGCAATGTTTTCGCTTTGGCTCTGTCTCTTCATTCTTTCTGGAGTTACTTCTCCACTCTTCTCCAGTAGCATACTGGGCACCTGCAGACCTGAGGAGTTCATCTTTCAGTGTCATATTTTTTTGCCTTCTCATACTGTTCATGGGGTTCTCAAGGCAAGAATACTCAAGAATACTCTAAGCCACTTTCTTAAATATATGTATTAACAATCTACAATAACCAGGAGCAGAACACACACAAAAAAAATTAAGATCAAGGTGAACTGAAAATCTGAACCCAGAATAAACAAAAACAATTCCAGTAATAGAAAGCAACATTTCCAAGATCCTCATGACCATCCTTAAAAGAGATTCAAAGACAGTACATCCATAAAACAAGTACAGGATGTTATTAAAAAAGAATAATCCTCAAGTATGAAAAAGCCCCAATGAAAATTTGACCACTAAAAGTTTTTAGTGATCAGAAGGGATTATCCCACATGCCACGGGGCAACTAAGCCCAGGGGCCACAGCTACTACAGCCTGCACACCTTAGAGCTGGTGCTCCACAGTGACAGAAGCCAAGGCAAAAAGCCCATGCACGCAACCAGAGAGTAGCCCCCACTCACCAAGCTATAAAAAGCCCACACACAGCAGGACCCAGCACAGTCAAAACTAAAAATAAAACAAAAGCCAAAGAATATATTCCAGTGAAGGAGGAACATACAATATTCAGAAAACAATGATTCTAAAGGATAATCATTATAGAGAAGCTTTAGACAGCAAACGGCTCACACTCAATAAAGAAAAGACGCCAAAGGAACAGAAGAGCCACTCAGGAAGAGGAGAGTCGAGAGAGACAAATAATGAGACTAAGAGTTTGGGAAATCTTGAGACTATGATAAAAGCATAGAATGTACGTGTTGGTGGAGCACTTAAAACTTGTAAACGTACACACAGAGCCGTACAAGAAAGTGACAGTGTAAATATGACAACAGCTCATCCAATATATGAATCGGCAGACTTCAAGAACAATGAAGTATACTCCAAGCAACAGATAAAAGTAAACTTTTTATATACAAAATATATATCCCAGCCTATTATATTTCCCATAAACATTATCATCCCAGGTCATAGTCTGACATTTTATTTTGACAATTTCTCATCCAGGAAGTAGCAATCACCTTGGGTTTTATACAAAATGTGTCCCAGGAGACCAACTCTGGGGCCCCGAGTTATATAGCAGCTCTCATCTGTAACATGTCTTTTATTGGATATTCAGTGGACACAGGTCTGCATGTCAACAAATATATATCATTCTTAATACTTTAAATTACACAATATTCTAAGAAATGGGCAGCCCATGCTTCATTTACCCTAAACATTACTGATGGACATTTAATCCCCCATAACTGCTACTAGAAATGCCTTGATGATCTCTACCTTCTGTTTTATATGTGTGCTCAATTCTTTTCCATCCCAATTCCTCTAGGATCTCGGTTCATCAACTTTACCTATCCCACTTAAGTGTCTCCTAGTTCTATCAATACCTGCTCCTTATTCCCAAATAATCTACTTGTCACAGCAGCACTGGAAGTCCTTTGCTTGATCTTGCCTCTCTCTTAGCATAATGACCCCTTTGTCCCCAAATCGTCACTGCATGTTTTCTGAACTGTTCAGCACCCACATGGGTTGTTCGCATTTCCTAACTTCCAGTCCACTCTCAACCCAACACAACCTGACTTCAGCCTGCCCTAGGGAAACTTCTTTCTCCTCCTGTGTTGTGCTGTGCTTAGTTGCTCAGTCGTGTCCAACTCTTTGTGACCCCATGGACTGTAGCCTGCCAGCCTCCTCTGTCCACGGGGATTCTCCAGGCAAGAATCCTGGAGTGGGTTGCCATGCCCTCCTCCAAGGGATCTTCCCAACCCAGGGATTGAACTCAGGTCTCCAGCATTGCAGGTGGATTCTTTATCGTCTGAGCTAGCGAATTTTACAACCTTCTTTGACCTCTACCACGACTCTGTCAACGATGTTTCAACATCAAAGTCACATGTAGGTATTTTCAAAGAGATGAATTCCAGTGGCCCACCCTACAATGTCCTCCTTTCATATCTGGCATACTGTATCTTTGTCTGTAAATACAATCAGTATTTCTAACGTTTTCCCCAGGTAACTGCAACATGCAGCCAGGTTTGGGAACCACTGGACCGCACGACCTCTGAAACTCTTCTGCACGACCTCTGAAACTCTTCTGGAATTCAATCCCATCTCTATTTTCCCCTGGTTCTTCTGAGATCTGAAAGCGTTTTCTCAACCTCATTCCCAGGAAACTCTTCTTATTTCCCCTGAAAGTTATACACCTTAGTTTGGCTTTCATACTTTTCCCAACCTACAGTCTACAGAGAAGATAAATTTATTATCTTTTAAGGAAACTGTTCCTAAATCTACGTCTCCACCTCTTTTGAGTTTTAAATACATTACATCTAAATACCAAAGAGAAATTTCTACCCAGATATAACACAGAAAAGTCAAACTTGACCTGTCTATTCAAAAGAATAATTATCCACAGGTCAAACCAAGTTACAAATCTTAAAGTCAATCATCAACTCCTTCTGACAAAGAGCCAGCAGATCCATCGGTTTTCACCTCTGAACTCTCTTTCAAAACCATCCTTTCCCCAACCCACAGACACAATACTTGGTCTAATCTCTTCATCTCTCACCAGTTTAATTGATCTGTTTCTCTCTAGTCTCTAGATTTAGGCTTTTTGAGTCATATCCAGTTTCATTAAATTTTAGAAAGTCACTCATCTTTCTAAACCAGTTTTAGTAAGAATAGTGCCTTTTCTCACTGTGCTGAGAGGGAGTTTAGTTTGACAACATGTATAAAGCCCTTTTATAGCGCCCAGGTGGAATAAGCTATGAGGGAAGAACACAAATTGATAGCACACTTGCAATTCTTCACAATCTACTCTCCAATGGCTTCACCCTCCAAAATCCCCAGAGTTTCAACTCTTACCAATAATTATATTAATATGTGTTAATACGGTAACTTATACTATATGACACTGTTATACAATGTTATATAGTATATATCCTACAATGCATACACATTATATATATTATAGTTATACATAGTATTAATATTATTCATTGTAGCTAATATTTATTGAGTCTTGTTCTAAGGACTTTACATGTATACCACTCATTTAATAATCCCACTTCGGAGATGAGAAAATTAACACATAGAAAGGTTAACATGATGAGCTGATAGATAAAAAAAAGCCTTCACTCTTCTGACTTTTGGTTATTCTACCTGTAACATTATTTTCTACCTGGAAAAAACAAATTCATCCTTCAAGGATTCATTTAAACATCACGTGCATTCAAGAGCAGAATTAACTACTTCCTTGTCTAGGCGCCCGTAAGTTTCTTCAGAGGTTAATGTACGTCTCACTATACTATAAAATGATCAGCTATCTTCCAACCAGACTGAATACAACTATCTTGTTCAGTTTTAAAACTAGGACAGTGCCTGGCAAGACATAGGCTCTCTACAAGTATTTGGAAATTTCATTAAAAGTTGAAGTTAAAAAGAAAACGAAACATAAAAATTTTCATTATTTACAAAGAGTCATTAGGTGAGCAATTTTGGAGACTAAAACAATCCAAAATAGTTAGAACAAATTTCCTGTCATTTTTATTTTAAAATTACATACCCAATTTTACCGATCCTCCAAAAAGTGAACCTTTATCAAAAGCATCCTTCCAGGTAAATGTCAAGCAGATCTTGATAGAAAGAGGGGGGAAAAAGAAAATTATGTTACCTTCCTGAATCCTATTAAGTCTCTTTCCAAAAAAAATCCACAGTGAAGAAAAGGACAAAAGTTTCAATCTGTCTAAAACACTATCTTCTCTAACCAAGCTACTCCTTTTCCTTTTTGTGAACCATGAAATGTTCTTTTCTGAAAGTAAAATCCGGACAGTAGGATATCTGCAACGTCGCTCTCCCGCAGTAATCACACACACGCTATCTTCTCCAGAAAACACGGTCTTGCGCATCTTTACAAATTCACAGTGACTTGAACAGAACAGGCACTTAAGTAGAATTTCCAGGATGAGATAAACTTTTATTGACCTTAGCAGCAGCAGCAGATGTGTATATTCACTTCATGAAGACTCAGGCTATACACCGTTTGTTAACTGTTCTGTGTGTGTTTTATACACGAATAAAAAGTTTACTTACTGCATCTCACTCTAAACTATTCCATAGTGTGAAGGTTAAAAAGAATTTAGCCTCTTTTAAATTACGTATTGCAATCCAATACAAAATTTTTCAACTATGGCTGAGAGAAATTTTCAATACATCTGAAAGTAGAGACAATAACACAAGGAACTCCCATACACACATCAGTCTTCTACCCTTCTCCACTCATCTACCCACACTTTCCAATCCAAACACCAACACACACATACTTTTTCTCCTGGGGTATTTTAAAACAAGTCTCACCACATCACTTAACTTGTAAAAACTTTATGCTTAAAGTATTTTGTATAAACTATTTTAAATTTTAGAAATGTCACAAAAATTAAAAACTTTTAACAAGTCTCCCAAATATAACTGCACGAAATCATCAGCACTTTCAATATCTATCTTTTAAGAGAAAGACTGACATGCCTACAGTGTAACACCTAATCATAACAGTATTTGCAAGTTTATATGCAAAGGCAACTTGGGCAAATAATTTTTAAAGCACATAAACTGAAATTATATACGTCCTGAATCATATAGTTTCCTACTTTATTCTGTAAAAACCAAAGGAAAGGACATCCCAGATTATCTTGGTCCATACTTCCTACAAATAAAAAACGCAGGAAGAAAAATGCAATGCAATGCACTACATGATCACAGAAGTGATTGAGGAACGGCATGAACAGAATTCCAAGAGACACTTCAAAGCAGCAGATTCATAACAGATGGGCTTAAAAGGTTTTCATTTTAAAAGTGTTATAAAAACCTAGAGATACTGAAGAGGCAACATTTATTTTAATAAAATACCACGGGTAAGAGGAAATAGGTGATTTACCATTATCACATGTAACTTTAAAACAAATTAAAATTAATGACTTACCTGGTTTTCAGAAAATGGAAATTTGGGTTCAATGGAACAGATCTGATCATAGTATCTGAAAAAGAGAGCCAATTTGTTTATTTTTGCTTTTGTTTCTCTTGACTGAGGAGACATAAAAAGATATTACTAAGACTCATACCAAACAGTGTATTTTGTTTTCTTCTAGAAGTTTTATGGCTTCAGATCTTACATCTAAAAGTCTTTAATCCATTTTGAATTCATTTTTGTTCATGGTGTGAGAAGTAGTCCAGTTTTCCCAACACCATTTACTTTAGAAGCTGTCTTTTCCCTATTGTATAGGAAATTAGGCATACAAATGTCTAATAGAAAATAAATGAGCCAGAGATATGGAATGTACAGTGCGGGGAATGTGGTCAGTAGTTATATAATATCTTTGTATGGTGACGAATGGCATCTGAACACATTGGGATTACTTTGAAATATACAGAAACACTAAAATCCTTATGCTGTGTGACAGAAACGAACACAGTTTCGTGGGTCAGTTCTACTTCAAAACCAAACACACACGGAAAAAGAGATCCGATTTTCGGTTGCCAGAGGTGGGGACTTGAGGGGAGAAGATCTGGATGAAGGCAGTCAAAGGCACAAACTTCTAGTCATAAGATAACTAAGTACTGATACTAGAGCTGTCAAACACAATATGATACATATAATTAACATTGCTTTATACTATATATGAAAGTTGTTAAGAGAGTAAATCCTAAGTATTCTCACCACAAAGAAAAAGATTTCTATTTCTTTAATTTTGTACCTATATAAGATGACGGATATTCACTAAACTTAAAGTACTCACCAGTTCAAGACTTAACGTCAAATCCTTACACTGTACTACACCTTAAACTTACACAGAGCTAAGTGTCAATTACATCTCCATAAATCAGGAAGAAAAAGGAACGATAAAAAATAATTGATCAATATAAAAACCAGCCAAAACTTAAAATTACCAAAGCTAAATATTCATGCTTTTGAACTATGGTGTTGGAGAAGACTCTTGAGAGTCCCTTGGACTGCAAGGAGATCAGCCCTGGGATTTCTTTGGAAGGAATTATGCTAAAGCTGAAACTCCAGTACTTTGGCCACCTCATGCGAAGAGTTGACTCAATGGAGAAGACTGATGCTGGGAGGGATTGGGGGCAGGAGGAGAAGGGGACGACAGAGGATGAGATGGCTGGATGGCATCACTGACTCGATGGACATGAGTCTGGGTGAACTCTGGGAGTTAGTGATGGACAGGGAGGCCTGGAGTGCTGCGATTCATGGGGTTGCAGAGTCGGACATGACTGAGCGACTGAACTGAACTATTACACACATTTATATAACTACAACTGGCTTAAGAGTATACTTAAAATTATGCATGCTTACTTCCAGTGGCCCACAAATTAATTTCAATCAGTCATTTTTAAATTAATTAAAATAGTCTTTTAATGTGTAAACCTATAGCTAAAATGCATCCAATGAAAAAACTGTTAACAAAAAACTCTTAGCACCAAAGAAAAATATTTATCTACTATTATTGGCTAAAAGCAAACTAACCTCTGCCTAGGGTAACCAATGCATTTCTTAAAATACTATTTATTAAGGTAATTGTTTACATCCACTGGACAAATTAACACCTCCGGTAAACTAATGATTAAAAGCAGGTTTGCTGCTGCTGCTAAGTCGCTTCAGTCGTGTCCAACTCTGTGCGACCCCACAGACCAATCCACCAGGCTCCTCCATCCATGGGATTCTCCAGGCAAGAGTGCTGGAGTGGGTTGCCATTTCTTTCTCCAATGCAAGAAAGTATAAAGTGAGAGTGAAGCCACTCAGTCGTGTCCAACTCTTCTCGACCCCATGGACTGCAGCGCACCAGGCTCCTCCGCCGTGGGATTCTCCAGGCTAGAGTACTGGAGTGGGGTGCCACTGCCCAGGTTTACCAGCTTTCAAATGTGATTTCAGTATGTCCGCCCCATCCATTTCCACCAATGCTACACAGTGTGTCAACATTTCCTCTCTCCCCTGAAAGCAGACTAATCCACAAGTTCCCCAGCCAGTCACCCTGTCTCTTCTTTCTCATTCTCTTCCATCTGTTCTCTGTATAGCAGCCAGAATGACCATGAAATGTGACCTCTGAGCTAGCAAGGTGGGGGTTAGGGGGTGTCCAAGGCCAAGCTTCTAACTGGCCTCTAATCTTTCTTCTTCCCCTTAGCACCTCCCTGCCCATCCCCTCCCATGAGTCATCAGTGCTGACTGCAATTGTTATTTCTGAAGCTTAGTTTTCAGGAGGGGTGGGAGTAGATAGGACAAATCAGAGATCAAGTTTATGGCTGCCATGGCTACAAATTTGGTTACAAACAGGAAGAACAGAACAATTAAATAAATACACTGAAGATAATGGGAGTCAGTTTTCTAACTGCCTTGGAAAAAAAAGAGTTACAAATATGGGATAGTGGACAGCTAGAAGAAACTGGCTTTGGACTGGAACTGGAGGTATCAGTGTGAACTCATTTTTAACACAGTGTAATACAGATACAAAAAGTGGTATAAACGTGTGTATTTCCTAAATTTATATGCTGAGAGGTTCTAGCAATAATAATACTAAGTAGCAAAAAGCACACCTAGAGTCCAGATAAATTATGCTCTGCATTAAGTGGAGCCAGCATTGGGACTCCCCTGGTGGGCCAGTGGTTAGGACTCTGCACTGAACTGCAGGGGGCACTGGTCCCATCCCTGGTCTGGGAACTAAGATCCCATAAGCTGTGTGGTACAGGCAATAAATAAATGCATTAATTAATAATTAATAAACAAACAGAGCCAGTGCTCCTAAGAGAAATGACGGACCCCACAGCTGAGAATGAGAAAATTCAAGTCAAGCCTAAACATCCAGCTATGCCAGAAAGTTAAGGAAGTACTTAAAACATGAGGAGGAAATGTCAAAAGTACATAGGAACTAGCTGAAAGCAGCTCCCACTAGCCAAGTCCAGAATAATTCAAATTAATAGTAAATCATAATCCACTGAGGAAAATAAGATCATTCTAAAGTAAACAAAACAAACAACTTAACAGGGAAAACTCTACCCTAATATACAATGCCAACTAATGAATATAGAAGAAACAATGAAGTGAGCAAAGTCACGATGTGGCCCCTTTCATAATATAATAATATCTGATTCAGGTAAAATCATTAACAGAAGCTAAAACATAAGTTTGATGGAAACAGGGTATTACAGAATCTCAAAGTATCTCCCCACAAGATCAGATCAGATCAGATCAGTCGTTCAGTCGTGTCCGACTCTTCGCGACCCCATGAACTTACTACTTAACATAACTTATTAACTGTAAGGTCAAAAAAATTGGCAGACACCATCTTAACAAAGTGATAAACATCAAACATTACCAGCAATGGGACAAATCAACCTCATGCTTTTCTTAATATGCATTAAAAAAAACACAGCATCACCTGGGTTTGTACAACAGCCCCACCATGCATAAAATCCAAGAAAATAAGAGGCAAGCCCTTTTACTAAGGGACATTCTACAAAGTAAGCAGCCTGTACCTACTCTTCAAAAATGCCAACGTCTTGAAACACAACGAAAAACTGATGAACTATTAAAGACTGAAGGAGACTAAAAAGGCAATTAATTGCAACGCAAGATCTGGTATTAGATACTGGACCTGTAAACATTAATAGGAAAGTCAGCAAAATTTGAATGAGTACAACAGATTAAATGGTAATATTTAATCAATGTCAATTTCCTGACTTTGAAAGCTGTACTGTGGTTATGTTGGAGAGTATTCTTGGATTCCCACTATACTTATAATTACATCCAAAAATTGTGATATCATTCATTACCCAATTTTCCAGCCTCAACTAAAAATATTCACTACACACTGTAGGCATTAAGATTCTGTGCTCTCTCCTGGCTCAGGGGATTCACCCATTTTCTTCCCCTTCACCCAGAAACTTTCCCATCACAATTTCCCATTTTTCTCGTCCTCATTCATTCACTCTTTCAATAAAGATATACTAACGGTTTGCATGCGTGCTGTCACTTGAGTCATGTCCGACTTTGCAACCCTATGGACTCCAACCTGCCAGACTCCTCTGTCCGTCAGATTTCCCAAGCAAGAATACTCGAGTGGATTGCCATCCCCTCCTCCAGGGGATCTTCCCAACCCAGGAATCGAACCCAAGTCTCTTATGACACCTGCATTGGCAGGCGGATTCTTTACCACTACCTGGGAAGCCCATGCTAACAGTCTGCCATGCACCAAACACAGTTCTACAACAGGAATTCAGCAGTATATAAATATTAAAAAATCTGCACCCTTGTAAAGCTTACTTTTAGAGCTGGAGGCAAAACAAAATTAAGTAAAAATGCAGGATAGTAGATAGTGCTAAATGCAATGGGAGAAATAAAGAGGTGAGAGAATAAGGTCATGTGTATGAGGTGACGTGAGAAGGCTATAGTTTTTTAATAACATGGTCACTGGACTACAATAAAAGTAAAAAAATTTTAATGTCATGTATAATAGGGCATGAAGTAAGTGAGGGGATGTGGGGAAAAGCATCACCAGTGAAGGGGAGAACAAGTGCCAGGAATCCGAGAAAAACGTATGCCAGAAAATACCTCTGCACAATGAGAAGGATATGGCTGGAGAGCAAACACAGGAGAATACAGCAGGAGATGAAATCAAGGAAGTAATGATGCCTCAAGTGCAATCTCTAAGACTTTTGGCTTCTACTACTGCTTAAGAGGAGGAACCACCAAAGGGTGTGGACAAGAGTAACATGAGCTAATCTATTTTCAGATTCACCCCAGACCCTCTGTAGAAAACTGACTCACAGGTGTGCAAATGGCAGGAGTCCAGAGAAGTCAGGAAGCTACTACACTGATGCAGTCAGGAGGTGACGCAGGTTGGTGGCAGAAGCAACAGCAGCAGTCAATGTCATGCCTTTTCTAAAGGCCTCTCCACTGACAATCACTTAGGGCCCGGAATTTTCCCTTCACAACTTACCACTGTCAGTTATGTATTAATCGGTTCTAAACTCCCTGAGAGCAGGAACTGGATCTTATTTGCTAAGCTTCATTGCTAAGCTAAGCTACGTCGCTTCAGTCGTGTCCAACTCTGTGCGACCCCATGGACTGCAGCCTACCAGGCTCCTCTGTCCATGGGATTTTCCAGGCAAGAGTACTGGAGTAGGGTGCCAGCTCCAAACAAAAGAATCAGCAAAATGCAAAGTTTTCAAAACGCAACTTTTTATCTCTGAAACATAAAACCTGAGATTCTGTTTTGAGAACAAATAGGAACTACTAAAGAATGTGTCCGGAGAAGGCAATGGCACCCCACTCCAGTACTCTTGCCTGGAAAATCCCATGGATGGAGGAGCCTGGTGGGCTGCAGTCCATGGGGTCGCTAAGAGTCGGACACGACTGAGCGACTTCACTTTCACTTTTTCACTTTCATGCATTGGAGAAGGAAATGGCAACCCACTCCAGTTTTCTTGCCTGGAGAATCCCAGGGGCAGGAGAGCCTGGTGGGCTGACGTCTATGGGGTCACGCGGAGTCGGACACGACTGAAGTGACTTAGCAGCAGCAGCAAAGAATGTGTCCGTAAAGAGACAAGCAAGTACAGAGACCCTGAGGCCAAAGCCCCTAAGAGCGAGCCAGTATAGCAAAGGGGCCAACAGGGCTACAGAGCAGGGATCCCCACACTTGGTCTTTGGGCTTCCCAGGTGGCTCAGTGGTAAAGAATCTACCTGCCAGTGCAGGAGACGTGGGTTCGATCCCTGGGTCGGGAAGACCCCATGGAGGAGGAAATGGCAACCCCCTCAGGTATTCTTGCCTGGAGAATTCCACAGACAGAGGAGCGTGATGGGCTACAGTCCACAGGGTTGCAAAGAGTTGGACATGATTGAGCAAGCACATTTGCCTTGCCAGAACAAAGGCAAAAATCAAGGATAATATGCAGGTACCTGTTACAACATAACAAAAGAGAAAACATCTGCCCTGCCCTGCACCCTTTCTACCTGGGTGGGCCACCTCGGATGATGGGATCGCTAGGGACAGGCATCTGACTACCATCAGCTGAAATGCTCTGAAGGAAGAGGATTCAGTCAGGCAGTGAGAAGCCCAGGAGGCAAGAGGTGGGTAGTGGTCAATGCGGCCAGTTTTGATCTCTGCCCTGGTGACACTCAAATTCCGGCACGCCTTCCTCCCTGGCCTCAGAGTCCAGCCATCTCAACCTGGACAGCTGGCAAGAGATAAGGCGACTTGCTAAGTCACCAATTCCTGGTTCGAGATTACATCATTCACTGCCAAGCAGAACACCCAATGCGTAGTGACACCTAAGCAAGTCCTGGGCAGCAATGAGGCCTGGCTACCAGCCAGGGAGGCAGACACTGAAAATAAAAGGGAGGACGGGGCAGAGGGGAGCACCCTACCCAGCTCTCCAAGGCTCCCAGCGCCAACCCGCTAGAGAGTGCCCCAGACCACACAAAAGCAGGCAGCTGGGCAGGCCTTCATTTGCTGCCCTCTGCTCTAAACCGGAAGGAAGTAGGAGGAAATGAAAATACTCGCTCTGCAAATGGATCAAGGAAAAAAGAAAAGCTACATAGAACATACCAAATTTCTTTATATCTGTTTACTCCAAAGCTTTTGGGGTTAACTCTCAAAATTTGACTTGTGTGGGCTAACAGTACATTTATATCCTACATTTAAATGCCTAAAAGCTATGTGATGGAATTCTCAAAGTAAAATAAGTATCTTAGGATAGGCTGGCTTCCTTTGTGGTTGAGATGGTAAATAATCTGCGTGCAATACAGGAGACCCACGTTCGATCCTTGGGTCGGGAAGATGCCCTGGAGAAGGAAATGGCAATCCACTCCAGTTTTCTTGTTTAGAGAACTCCATGGACAGAGGAGCCTGGCAAGATATAGTCCATGGTGTCGCAAAGAGTGACATGACTCTGACATGAAACAGGAATTAGTGACTCAGAAAGTTGCCTTATCTCCTGCCAGCTGTCCAGGTTGAGATGGCTGGACTCTCTGGTAAGGGAGGAAGGGCTTCCCTGGTGGCTCAGCAGATAAAGAATTCGCCTGTAATGCAGCAGACCTGGGCTCGATCCTGGGTTGGGGAGATCCCCTGGAGATCTACGCACTTCAGTATTTGGGCGTGGAGAATTCCAGGGCCTGTATAGTGCATGGGGTCACAAAGAGTCAGACATGACTTAGCAACTTTCATTTTAGGATAGGTTATATAACATGAAATGGAAGTATGAAAAAATGAAACGTAAGTACAGTAGTCACTGGAAATCATTAATACCTGATTTCATAGTATGAAGTAAACTCCACAAAGAAACTCTTTTCAAAAGAAAGGAGACATTGCTAACCACAGGTTCAGTTCAGTTGCTCAGTTGTGTCCAACTCTTTGGGACCTCATGGGCTGCAGCACACCAGGCTTCCCTGTCCATCACCAAAGCCCAGAGCTTACTTAAACTCACATCCGTTGACTCGGTGATGCATTCCAACCATCTCATCCTCTGTCGTCCCCTTCTCCTCCAGCCTTCAATCTTCTCCAACACCAGGGTATATTCAAATGAGTCAGTTCTTCACATTAGGTGGCCAAACTATTGGAGTTTCAGCTTCAGCATAAGTCCTTCAAACGAATATTCAAGACTGATTTCCTTTACAATGGACTGGTTGGATCTCCTTGCTGTCCAAGGGACTCTCAAGAGTCTTCTCCAACACCACAGTTCAAAAGCATCAATTCTTTGGTGCTCAGCTTTCTTTATAGTCCAACTCTCACATTCATGCATGACTACTGGAAAAACCATAGCTTTGACTAGATGGACCTTTGTTGGCAAAGTAATGTCTCTGCATTTTAGTATGCTATCTAGATTGGTCATAATTTTTCTTCCAAGGTGCAAGTGTCTTTTAATTTCATGGCTACAGTCACCATCTGCAGTGATTTGGGAGCCCAAAAATATAAAATCTGTTTCCATTGTTTATCCATCTATTTGCCATGAAGTGATGGGACCGGATGCCATGATCTTAGTTTTCTGAATGTTAAAGTTTCAAACCAACTTTTTCACTCTCCCCTTTTACTTTCATCAAGAGGCTCTTAAATTTTTCTTCACTTTCTGCCATAAGGGTGGTGTCATCTGCATATCTGAGGTTATTGACTTCTCCCAGCAATCTTGATTCCAGCTTGTGCTTCATTCAGTCCAGCATTTCTCATAATGTATTCTACATATAAGTTATATAAGCCGAGTGAAAGTATACAGCCTTGATGTACTCCTTTCCCGATTTGGAACCAGTCTGTTTTTTCATGTCCGGTTCTAACTATTGCTTCTTGACCTGCATACAGATTTCTCAGAAGGCTGGTAATGTGGTCTGGTATTCCCATCTCTTGAAGAATTTTCCACAGTTTGTTGTGATCCACACAAAGGTTTTGGTGTAGTAAATAACGCAGAAGTACGTGTTTTTTTGGAATTCCTTTGCTTCTTCTACAATCCAATGGATGTTGGCAATTTGAGCTCTGGTTCCTCTGCCTTTTCTAAATCCAACTTGAACATCTGGAAGTTCTCAGTTTACATACTGATGGAGCCTCGCTTGGAGAATTTTGAGTGTTACTTTGCTAGTGTGTGAGATGAGTGCAAATGTGTGTTAGTTTGAGCATTCTTTGGCATTGCCTTTCTTTGGGACTGGAATGAAAACTGACCTTTTCCAGTCCTGTGGCCACTGCTGAGTTTTCCAAATTTGCTGGTATGTTGAGTGCAGCACTTTCACAGCATCATCTTTTAGGATATGAAATTACCCAGACTATAAAAACTAACCACGCCACATTTTGCAGCACTTGCTCTCTTCAATGGCCCACACTCTGTCTGTGGAGTGTGTTTCTCTCTGAATCCCAGTAAATTCATTTCTTACCTATCATTTTGTCTCTCACTGTATTCTTTCTGCAATGAGACATCAAGAACCTCAACTTCATTCGAAACTGCAACCAGGTAGTGTGGGTTCTGGCTGGGTTCAAGGCCCAGCACATGGGTTCTAGTCCCAACCTGAGATGAACAGTTTCAGACACACAGCACATGTTGGAAAAACAGGAGCTACAGATTCTCATTTTGCAAATATTCAGGAGTGTTTTTTATATGCTTTAGTACCCATGGATGGAGGAGCCTGGTAGGCTGCAGTCCATGGGGTCGCGAAGAGTCGGACACGACTGAGTGGCTTCACTTTCACTTTTCACTTTCATGCACTGGAGAAGGAAATGGCAACCCACTCCAGTGTTCTTGCCTGGAGAATCCCAGGGACGGGGGAACCTGGTGGGCTGCCGTCTATGGGGTCGCACAGAGTCGGACACGACTGAAGCCACTTAGCAGCAGCAGCAGTACTAACTCAATGGCTCTAGAGCAAATAACTAAGAACTCAACTTTTTAAATCTCATGGGGAAAAAAAAGCAAATGAATATATTTAATATACCAAAGATAAAACAAATTTCCATTCAGTTCAGTTGCTCAGTCGTGTCCAACTCTTTGCAACCCCATGAACTGTAGCACACCAGGCCTCCCTGTCCATCACCAACTCCCGGAGTTTACTCAAACTCATGTCCATTGAGTCAAAGATGCCATCCAACCATCTCATTTGTCATCCTCTTCTCCTCCTGCCCTCAATCTTTCCCAGCATCAGGGTCTTTTCAAATGAGTTAGCTCTTCACATCAGGTGGCCAAAGTATTGGAGTTTCACCTTCAACATCAGTCGTTCCAATAAACAGCCAGGACTGATCTCCTTTAGGATGGACTGGTTTGATCTCCTTGCAGTCCAAGGGATTCTCAAGAGTCTTCTCCAAAAATTCTAATTTAAAAAAAAACTTTTTAGGGGGATAGTATGGAGACCAAGAACACCAATCCATATTAGGAAAGTGATACTGCAACACAATTCACGTAAGCCACCCAGTCCCAGTCAGTACTGAGGGCTGGGCAACTCCAAGCCCACCAACCCGATACAGAAGACCAGAGCGCTGGGCCAGATATTGATTAGAGTCAGTGGATGCCTCCTGCACCTTATCTTCACACTTCCTTCTTTGCTCAATCTATCTCATGAAGAATCACTCACAGAAGCACTGCTACAGTAGAGTATGGCAGCAAATTCCATCCAGGATTACAAATAATGAAGACAGTCCTGACAAGCCATTTTATTTACCAAACAAAGATTTTAACTTTTCCTGTTAAATTTGTGTTTATTCATTTTTGTAGCATAAATAAAATTAACTCAGCCAAACTCAGGTCTGGCAACTACAGGTACTCCTTGAGATCAAAGGTCAAGTATTATTTATCTTTATATCCATCATACTCTATTTGATTAACAAACTGTAGCAATGTCGTTAGGGCTAATATTATCTCAATATCTTCACCACCAATCAGAATGTAAGCAACAGCTCAAAAGTAAAATGGAACAGCAATATTTTCTTTCTTGATTTATAAAACATTAGTGCTTGGGAAAATTTCCAGAAATTATGAAACTAGTTTCATCAACTTTATTTTACCAAGAAAAAGACAGTACCAAAATGCAGCAAACTACATATTAACCCACAAAAAAAGTGACCCACAAATTTAGAAGTTTTACAAAATCTATATAAAAGACTCACACTAAAGAAAACTAAAATTACAAATTATTTTTAAAATGTCAACAAGAATACTACATACCAAAACCAGTTGGATGCAACTGAAAGCAGATTCAGAAAAAACATACAGTCCTAAATGAGATGTATTCGAAAAACAAAAAAAGATGAGAAGCTAATCATTCTATACAAAAAGAGGAAAAAGAAACAAGTGAATGACAGCAGAAACCCAAAGATTAAGCAGACCTGGTTTAGAAAAAAAGATGGCTCTGAACTTTCAAGAGATCTGATTGGGGGGTGGGGGGTAATCATATGCAACATCAGAAATAAGAAAAAAATTGTAAGAAAAAAATTGTAACAACAGATTTTGAGGAGAATAAAACACTTTTCAGGATTTCATTACTCAAACTCTGAGCTTCCACTGCAGTGGATGAGGGTTGATCCCCGTTTGGGGAACTAAGATCCCACATGACAGGAGGCAAGACCAAAAAAAAAAAAAAAAACTGCAAAGACTTTTGTGTGACAAAAGATACCATAAACATAAGAGACAAAAAACAGACTTAAAGATAATATTTGTACTATAAATAATAGAAAAAGGATAAATTTCCAGAAAATGTACAGAACTCTTAAAAATCAATAAGGAAAACACAATGTAGAAAATGGGCAAAAAAAAGGACATGCAATTTACAGAAAAAGAAAGTGGCCAGCCAGCAAACAGAAAATGCTGGATCTCAGAGATATCAAGGCAATGCAACCTAAAACTGGGTACCATCTCGTACCCATCTATTCAGCAAAAAGCAACTTATTTAAATTATTAATCAGTGAGTATTCCTGAGGATATGAGGGGAAAAAATTTACTTGCCAAGGAGAATGCAAATTGATATAAACATAGAAGAAAGCTGAAAATGCAAATACCCTATTTGCTAAACAAAGAGATCTGAATAAACAACCTTCTCTGCTCCCTCTCAAACTTCCACTGGAAAGGCAATAAAAAGATCTAACTGCACTAGGACAAAAAGAATGGGAAAGGGCACAACAGCATACAAGAAGTTCCAATGAAATTTTCTAAAAGGTGAAAGAAAAGTGAATAAATGAAGCAGACAAAGCTGAAAAATCTAACTGCCTAGACAGAAAGCAGGCAAATTGTGCAAAGAAGCCAGACAGGAAACTTGAGGGGACTTCCCTGGTGGCCCAGTGGTTAAGACTTTGCCTCCACTGCAGAGGATGTGGGTTCCATCCCTGGTCATTTGAAGATCTTTGCAAGAAATCTTGAGGACAGGCTCACTCTTGGGGAAATGTTTAGGACAGCAAGCGCAGCTCAGATGGGCACTGATCGCAGCTAAGTGGGGACAAAGGGAACTGAGAGCCTATTGAAAGTAAAGACAAAGCGTGAGTTTCTCAGATGTGTTCTCTTAGGTTCTCTCTCCATGGGATTCTCCAGGCTAGAATACCGGAATGGGTTGCCATTCCCTTCTCCAGGGGATCTTCCTGACCCACAGATTGAACCCAGGTCTCCCATGTTGCAGGCAGATTCTCTACCGGCTAAGCCACCAGAGAGCCTATTGATAGTGCTAATCGCCTATATCATTACCTCTCCTTCCTTCCTAAGAAAATCACATATTTTAGCTAGGTATATGCATGCCCTTAATAAAAATTCCTTTACCTCTCCTACCCTTCCAAGATGTGGACATACATAATGGCTAATAACATACGAGAAGGGTGTTGTGGGGCAGTTTTCAGGTAACAACCTAAAGGCTGACCCTTCTGTCTCCCCCTCCCTCCCTCCATTCTCTTGTCTAAAAGTTGAGTGTAACTGCTATCTGGACCCTGGGAACGAGGACTCTAGCTTTTACAGAGCGGATAGCTGAAAGGAGCCTGAGCCTGCTGAATTTCACAGCGCCATCCCTTTGCTGTGCTGTACTTAGTCATTCAGTCATGTCCAACTCTTTGTGACCCCATGGACTGTACCCTGCCAGGCTCTTCTGTTCTTGGGGATTCTCCAGGCAAGAATACTGGAGTAGGTTGCCGTGCCCTCCTCCATGGGATCTTCCCAACCCAGGGATCAAAACCAAGTCTCCTGCATTGCAGGCGGATTCTCTACAGTCTGAGCCACCAGGGAAGCCCAAGAATACTAGAGTGGATAGCTGATCCCTTCCCCAGGGGATCTTCCTGCCCCAGGAATCAAACCGGGGTCTCCTGCATTGCTGAGCTACCCGGGAAGCCCATACCATCCCTAAGCTATATAAACTACCCCTCTACCAACTTTTTACACAAGACTAAAATCATAATTTAACTCAATGATAATCTGAGATCTCCCACATACAGCTGAATTCAACCCTCGTACAGCAACATAGATGATATAAAACTAAAATAGGCTGACACAAAAAACTCCATACATGAATGCTGCTCACCCTCCATTTTTTCGATCAAATTTCAGAAAGCTGACAACCAGGCTTTTTCATGGAAGGAGACTATAACCTTTCTCTACAAAGAAATTAATCACCACAAAAGACCAATATAAGCTGGTTATCTGGAGCCTCCTTGCCCAAAAAACCATCCCATCTGATCACCTAGTGATCAGATTCAATATTTACTGAGGCACTCCTAACCAATTTGTACTTAAAGTCACTTTACAAAGGATAATATTCATTTTTAATATTACAACACATAAATGTGTATTTTAGGAAATTTTAAGAGTTTGTCTAAAAACAAAAAGGTAAGTCCATCTCTGGACCTATATATGTAGAGCTGTGTGCCAGTACTTACAAAGGTAGATTCTATTCTTTAGGAATTAACTTATATCTTCTTTTTCAAAAAGTTCATTAGGTTAAAATATGTAAATTAATGCTCAGTTTATACAATTATCAAAATATAATTATTAAAAGTAAAATATTCTGCATAATTGGATGAACCCCCCCATAACAGGATGCATACTAAAGATACTTTTGTACATACCTCCATTATAAAATGTAATACATTGTACTAATATCTATAAGCTTACCATAACTCCACTGGAAAAGCAAGAATGTGCTAATGTGAGGATAATGCAGAGATGACTAAAGAAACAGTTTCAAACAAACTGTTTCTGCAAGAGCCCTAAAACCTAGGAACAGTTCTCACATTTACGCCTGGGAAAATACTAAAAGAATGCACAAATGAAAAAAGTTTTAAACCTCACATTACCAATATTCACTATTCTTTCTTGTCTATCAAGTCTCTGAAGACCCCACTACTCCTTAAGTGTTGAGACCAAACCTAATGCATTCTTGTTTTCATTACACCATGACCCATACTTTGTAAATACTACTAGTGAAAAATCCTCACTGAACGCTATTCAGGTCTAGGTAAGAGCACATTAATATAAAGAATGTCTAAGTATTCATAGGTTAACTTCTTAAAAAGCTTATACTAAGTATCAAGCTAATGATCTTCGAAACTCAAGTCTTATCTTTTAAAATTTACCACCAAGGGGTCGTAATCTATTCAGTACCCTCCTGGAAAACTGACTCCATACTAATGCTACTTTAATCCATGCTGCACAGAGAAGTTAAACCAGCAGAGTGACTCAGAGGAGGGCAATTAGGCCATTTCCCACCACTGCACATGGGCACAAGCCAATCCAATCAGAGGCTTCCATGGACTTTTGCCAGGGCGCAGGAGAAAAGCACTCTTGTGTAAGATCCTGACTGTTAAGACCACTGTAATTACAGGAGAGCCAGTGGCCATCTCTCCGGATTACAGGAACAAAGTTCTCCTAAGAGGAAAACATCCTGGAGACAGAATCATCTCCAGGAATGCCTAAGGAAGCAACATTCGTTGCCTTTTCAGTTAGTGAGTTTAACATGAGCGGCTCCTACTTGAGTCCTAATATAGCTGTGTTTTTCCTGTGAAATGAGACTACATTAGACACAGAAAATGTGATCATTAAAAAGGTGAGCAAAAGAATTTTTTTTTAACTATCAGAGATCAGATCAGATCAGTCGCTCAGTCGTGTTCAACTCTTTGCGACCCCATGAACTGCAGCACGCCAGGCCTCCCTGTCCATCACCAACTCCCGGAGGTCACTCAAACTCATATTCATCGAGTCAGTGATGTCATCCAGCCATCTCATCCTCTGTCGTCCCCTTCTCCTCCTGCCCCCAATCCCTCCCAGCATCAGAGTCTTCTCCAATGAGTCAACTCTTCGCATGAGGTGGCCAAAATACTGGAGTTTCAACTTGAGCATCATTCCTTCCAAAGAAATCCCAGGGCTGATCTCCTTCAGAATGGACTGGTTGGATCTCCTTGCAGTCCAAGGGACTCTCAAGAGTCTTCTCCAACACCACAGTTCAAAAGCATCAATTCTTTGGCGCTCAGCCTTCTTCACAGTCCAGCTCTCACATCCATACATGACCACAGGAAAGACCATAGCCTTGACTAGACGAACCTTTGTTGGCAAAGTGATGTCTCTGCTTTTGAATATGCTATCTAGGTTGGTCATAACTTTCCTTCCAAAGAGTAAGCGTCTTTTAATTTCATGGCTGCAATCACCATCTGCAGTGATTTTGGAGCCCAGAAAAATAAAGTCTGACACTGTTTCCACTGTTACCCCATCTATTTCCCATGAAGTGACGGGACCAGATGCCATGATCTTTGTTTTCTGAATGTTGAGCTTTAAGCCAACCTTTTCACTTTCACTTTCATCAAGAGGCTTTTTAGTTCCTCTTCACTTTCTGCCGTAAGGGTGGTGTCATCCGCATATCTGAGGTTATTGATATTTCTCCCAGCAATCTTGATTCCAACTTGTGCTTCTTAACTATAAAGTACTATAAAAATGTCCTGCCATCCTAACTGGAAAGATCTACAGAAAAAACTCTCATTAAATACATCCTGAGTTCAATAAACTTTTACTAAGATAACAAATTTACTCCATTATGTGCATACCTGTTTGTGAACAAACTGATTAAAAGGAACCTATCTGGAACGTTCTGTCATTCAAGTTTAAATTTTAAATAATGGCAGCTCCTAACCAATGGACGGAGAAGGCGATGGCACCCCACTCCAGTACTCTTGCCTGGAGAATCCCAGGGACGGGGGAGCCTGGTGGGCTGCCGTCTCTGGGGTCGCACAGAGTCGGACACGACTGAAGTGACTTAGCAACCAATGGAATCCTCCATCGGTCGTTCGGTTGCGATGAACTTAGAAAGAGGGTTCATTTCAAAGTGGACAGTATGGAGTAAGTAACAAACATGAGTTCCAGAGCCCCAATTCTGCCACTTCCCTCAAGCAAATTACTATTTTGAAATTCCAACCTGGCCAACAAAGTTTTGCGGCGATGCAAAAATGGAGGAAGGGAGGAGTCTCACAGACACACACATACACACACCCGCAAAAAAAAGCAAAAAGTGAAGAAAACTAGTTCTGGGTAAATGTGGCAAGAGAGACTGAATACGTGGTGGACCGTTCCTCCCAGGTGGCCGGTCGACCGGGCCCCGGAGGACCGAGGACCGCGGACCGCGGCGGGCAGCCAGGGGAAGCGGGCAGGGTCACCCGGGCCTGCAGCAGGAAGGAATGCAGACCACACCTACGCGCCGGGCTAAGCCGGGGTGGGGCGGCCGGCCCGGCCGTGGGTGTGAAGGAGTCAGGAAGGGCGGAGGAAGCAGGGCAAGCGGCAGGCCGCCGACAGCCTCCCCCTACCCGGCCCCAGGCCCACCTCAGCAGCGTCTCGAGCGCGCCCTCGTGCTTGTCCAGCGGGCGGCCGAGCGCGGCGCGCCGCAGCTTGCTGAGCTCCTCCGCCGCGCGGCAGTACTGGGCCTGCTCCTCCCCGCCGCTCGGGTACGTCTGCTGGATGAACTTCACCAGCGGCTTGGCCAGGTCCACCTCCGAGGTCTTTTTCAGCTGTACTGAGATGAACGCCGCCATGGCGAGCGCCTCGGCCGCCCTTCGGGCCAAAGACACCACGGGACGGCGACGAGGGCCGAGGGCCGAGGGCCGCGGAGTACCGGGCCGGCGGACGGTCGGACTGAGGGGCTGACGGACGTGCGCTCCGCTTGCGCTTCGGGTCCGGCCACTTCCGGGAGCTCCGGCGCAGGCGCACTCGGCGCGCCGCCCGCGGTCACGTGAGGGAGTCGTGGGGCCGGCTGCTCACCTGGGCCCCACTCGTCCTGGGCTGAATCTTGAGGTGCCAGCCTGCCCCACCTGTGGAATTTTTCTCTTTCCTTCTACTGCTTCGGCAGTTGGGCCGAGCGCTTGCGTAAAAATAACTTCCTGCACTCGAACAATTTCCCAGGGAAGTACTATTACTGGCACTGGCGCGAGCTTGCGGCCACCTGCCCAAAACGTGGCTGCTTCACGGTTATTGTGACGTGTGGTGATTGATTCGGCGGGGTGCTGTGCACAGATGCTGTGTTCACAGTGAGTCGAACAGGCAAGGCCCTTGCTCTTCTGCAGCGTAGCGTCAGGTATGGACACAGATACTAAGGTGGACCAAAAAAGTATCTTGGGGTTCTTCCCAGGTGGCGCTAGTGGTAAAGAATCACCTGCCAATGCGAAAAAGTATCTTGGTACAAAAAGCAGGGTGCTTGGGATGTAGGGTATGAGGGTCCCTCCAACGAAGCTAGTTTAAATAATTACAATTATTAAATAATTAGAGACAGCTTTTCTGAGGAAGTGAACTTTAAAAGATCTGCAGTTTGAGGGATTTCCCTGGTGGTCCAGTGGTTAAGACTGCATGCTTCCATTGCAGGAGGCTCAGGTTGGATGGAAGATGCCAAGTTAAGTGGCAAAAAAAGTAAATAATAGTTATATGAAGTATATTTTTAAAAAGGGGGGAGGGCTACAGTTTGATAAGATGCTTGACATTAGGAGAAAGGAAGAGAAGCTGAGAAAGTAGTGGCTGGGGAGGCTCTCCCAGACCAAGGGACAAAGGCCCTAGAAGGCAAGCACTTCAGCTTCCCATGTTCAGGGAGTGGAAACAGTGTGGCAACAATTTTAAAAAGCAAGTGGAGACTGGATGAAATTAGATTGGAAGAGTACATCATGAGAAACACTGGGCTGGAAGAAGCACAAGCTGGAATCAAGATTGCTGGGAGAAATACCAATAACCTCAGATATGCAGATGACACCACCCTTATGGCAGAAAGTGAAGAGGAACTAAAAAGCCTCTTGATGAAAGTGAAAGAGGAGAGTGAAAAAGTTGGCTTAAAGCTCAACATTCAGAAAACAAAGATCATGGCATCCGGTCCCATCACTTCATGGGAAATAGATGGGGAAACAGTGGAAACAGTGTCAGACTTTATTTTTCTGGGCTTCAAAATCACTGCAGATGGTGATTGCAGCCATGAAATTAAAAGACGCTTACTCCTTGGAAGGAAAGTTATGACCAACCTAGATAGCATATTCAAAAGCAGAGACATTACTTTGCCAACAAAGGTCTGTCTAGTCAAGGCTATGGTTTTTCCAGTGGTCATGTATGGATGTGAGAGTTGGACTGTGAAGAAGGCTGAGTGCTGAAGAATTGATGCTTTTGAACTGTGGTGTTGGGGCAGAGTCTTGAGAGTCCCTTGGACTGCAAGGAGATCCAACCAGTCCATTCTGAAGGAGATCAACCCTGAGATTTCTTTGGAAGGAATGATGCTAAAGCTGAAACTCCAGTACTTTGGCCACCTTATGCGAAGAGCTGACTCATTGGAAAAGACTCTGATGCTGGGAGGGATTGGGGGCAGGAGGAGAAGGGGACGACAGAGGATGAGATGGCTGGATGGCATCACTGACTCAATGGACGTGAGTCTGAGTGAACTCCGGGAGTTGGTGATGGACAGGGAGGCCTGGCGTGCTGATTCATGGGGTCACAAAGAGTTGGACATGACTGAGCGACTGAACTGAACTGAAGGCATCAAATCTTTCAGACCATTGTAAGCCAAGTTGAAGAGTTGTAATGTAGAATAAGTAGGAAGCTATAAATGGCATTTAAGCAATGGTGACATGATACCATTCATGTTTAAAAGACCATCCTGTGTATCAACCTCGTGGGGTGTCATGAAGTATACAATATCATCATCTGTGATATAGTCCAGTCAAAGGTGTTTAACCTGACTCTGTCAGTTCTTTGCATCTAACACAATTTATGAGAAAGGCAGGGATAAAAGAGCAAACTAAATGATAGCATACAAGGTAAGCAAGCAAATCCAGAAGGTGGAACATTGTGCAGAAAAACTGGTCCCATCTCTTTAAAAATTTAGAGTTGAGGGAAAAAAGCCCCTGCCTCTATAAGAAGAAGGACATAGAGTCTGGATTGAATCCTGATTTGTACAGACTACCTATGAAATTTCTTTTCAGAACAACTGAAGAAATGTGAATGTAGATGGACTGAATATGATCTGGAAACACAGGGCCATGGAAAGGTGGAGTTTGTTAACTGAAAAGGGCAAGTCAGAAAACAATACGTATGTTACAATATCTCATTTTGATTACAAAATGCACATATGTATATTTATGTAGTATGAAAAAAAATCTAGAAAGATTTTACCTAAGTTGTTAGTGTTGCCAAAACTTGACCATCTCTTCACAGAGACAGGGAGACAGAGTTTTGGGTGAAGCAGAAAAGAGTAGCTTTTATTGCTTTGCCAGGCAAAGGGAGCCACAGTGGGTTTCTGCCATCAAGACCATGTGACCCACTGTGGAGGGGGTAGTGAGGAGTTTTATAGTGGCCAGGGAGCAAGGTGTGATGAGTTCATGGACAGTTCTTGGACTAGTTGACATCAAGGTGAAATTTCAAGCATCATCAGTTCAGTCTAGAGCCAATGTTCTCGTGGTCAGCAGTTTTCATCTGGAGGAGGTATGCTTTCTGTTACAAAATTTAGGAATATGTGTCAGGCCTTTATATCTTTCAGGAAACTGTGAGTTGAGTGATTCTGCCATGTGGCTGAATTATAGTCTAAATTGTTACCAGTTCCCCAGCCGAATAGCTATTTTTTGTTTCTACATCATCACATTTCCCAATCATTAACTCTTGAGTCAGCCTTTTACTTCAAAAGAAAACGATGCAGGGGCTTGTACAGGATTTCATTAGCAGCTGTACTCTTTGGAAGTGAAAATGTTTATATATTTTTGTTTATTTTTTTTCTTTATTTCTATCTTTTTGTGTAATATTTTGAAATTCATTGATTTATCTGACTGTGCTGGGTCTTAGTTTGGGGATCTTTAGCTGTGGCATGCATAGTTTTAGTTGTGACATGTGGGATCTAGTTCCCTGACCAGGGTCGAACCCAGGCATCATGCACTGGAAGCACAGAGTTCCAGTCACTGTTCAGTCCAGTCCAGTCACTCAGTTGTATCCGACTGTTTGCAACCCCATGAACCGCAGCACGCCAGGCATCCGTGTCCATCACCAGCTCCCAGAGTTTACCCAAACTCATGTCCATTGAGTCAGTCATGCCATCCCACCATCTCATCCTCTGTCGTCCCCTTCTCCTCTTTCCCTCAGTCTTTCCCAGCATCAGGATCTTTTCAAATGAGTCAGCTCTTCGCATCAAGTGGCCAAAGTATTGAATGAGTTTCAGCTTCAGCATCAGTCCTTCCAATGAACACCCAGGGCTGATCTCCTTTAGGATGGACTGGTTGGATCTCCTTGCCGTCCAAGGGACTCTCAAGAGTCTTCTCCAACACCACAGTTCAAAAGCATCAGTTCTTTTGTGCTCAGCTTTCTTTATAGTCCACCTCTCACATCCATACATGACTACTGGAAAAACCATAGCCTTGACTAGATGGACCTTTGTTGACAAAGTAATGTCTCTGCTCTTTAATATGCTGTCTTGGTTGGTCATAACTTTGCTTCTAAGGAAATTTTCCTTCCAGTCACTGTACCACCAGGGAAGTCCCCTTTTTGTGTAAGTTTTACAGCATATATACTGCCTTTGTTATAGAAGTTTGGCCACAGTTTATTTAATTTTTTAAAATTTACTTCAGTTAAAATGTTCCAGGTTAAATAAAATAGCCATGTAGAGAATGCATTAGAGGAAGGCACAATAGAAGCAAGGAACCAAATCATAAGATCATTTCAGAAATTCAGGCACGAGATCATGAAAACTAGCATTAGCAGTAGTGAGCCAGTCTCCCAGATTTGGGGCCTGAAACTCTGAGCTGTCAGTGGGATCATTGCCTGATATATTAAAAAACAAAAATGAGAAATTTCTTGGCAGTCCCGTGGTTAGGACTCCGCTCTCATTGCCTAGGTCCCGGGTTCTTTCCCTGATCAGGGAAGGAAGATCCCAGAAGCCCCATGACGTGACCAAAAAGAAAAACAAAAAACTGGTGGATAATCCACTGATGGGCTCAGAAGATGGTAAGTGTTTATACCAAGCCTTCAAATGGAGTCCCTAAACTGCCAATTGGGTATGTGAGATTCGAGCTCCAAGAAGACGTCTTATTTAGGAATCAACAGTGAGCATACAAATTAATTGTAAACCTCTGGGACTAGAAAGGAATACAAAGAAATTGAAATAGATCGGAAGCTGTGCTGGGCTGTGCTTAGTCGCTCAGTCATGTCCAACTCTTTGAGACCCCATGGACTATAGCTCAATACACTCCTCTGTCCATGGGAATTCTCCAGCTGAGAATACTGGAGTGGGTTGCTATGCCCTCCTCCAGGGGATCTCCCCAACCCAGGGACTGAACCCAGGTCTCCTGCATTGCAGGCAGATTCTTTACTGTCTGAGCCACCAGGCAAGCCCAGGAAGGAACATGAAAGAAATCGAAGTAGATCAGAAGCTGTCAGGAAATATAATACTGGATTATGTTTTTCTTGCTGCTGCTGCTGCTAAATCGCTTCAGTCGTGTCCGACTCTGTGCGACCCCATAGACAGCAGCCCACCAGGCTCTGCCATCCCTGGGATTCTCCAGGCAAGAACACTGGAGTGGGTTGCCATTTCTAAGACAGAAATAGAGCATTTTGTACACTGGCTGACAAGACTGATGCACTGGGGAGAGGACGGAGATTCAGAAGAGCAGAGGATGACCAAAGGAGCCAAGTGCATGAAAAGAGGAGAAGAGCGTCTCCCTGTGACCAGAGCAGGGAGGGTCTAAGAAGAGGGATTAAATGTCAGAAAGATGAGGGATGTGTCCTTTGTTGAGGTGCGGTTGTCTGGCATTGATCCCAGGAAGATTAAGGTGATCTTATCTGATAGAACCTGATCTATCTCCGTGTATCTCTCTTTATGTTTGCTGCTTGTTCCTCATTTATTCCTGTCTAGTCACATTGGTCTTAGTTCCTCAAACTCTAAGATCTTTCTTTCCTCATGTGACCTGGAATACTTGACCCCTTTCTTCGTATGCTGGAAGAAATGCCTCCTCTCCAGCTCACCATCTAAATTAGAACCCCCACGCCTTGTTAAGGTCCAACTCAGTCATTGTTTATTCGCTTCATAACACTTATCTCATAGCAAGTATTTTGTTACTTGATTTAATTTTTTCTGACTATTATATAAGCTCTTTAAGGGCAAAAAATATTTGTGTTGTGTACTATTAATCTCCAGCTCTTAGCACTTGGTAGGCAACTCACTAAATATTTTTGAATGAGTCAACGAATTTCACTGCTTGCAAAAAAAGAAAGAAAAAGTCAACTATCAAAATAACACACTTTCCATGGACTTCTGTTTAGTGGTTGGGACTTCATCTTCCAATTCAGGGGGTGCAAGTTTGATCCCTAATCTGGGAACTGAGATTCTCACATGCCTCTTGGCCAAAGAACTAGAACATAAAACAGAAACAATATTTTAACAAATTGAATAAAGACTTAGAAAATGGCCCATATTAAACATACACACACACACACACACACACTTTCCCCTCAATAGCTTGTACCCTCATTTATTAGGCATTAGGCCAATGGCCAAAGAAGGAGGGTATATAATCATAGGCCATGATAATAAACAATTTCAAAAATCTCAGCATCTTAACATAATAAACATTTGTTCCTTGCTCATGCAGAGTCTTCTGTGGGACCAGCAACTCTCCAGGGTAGGCAGCTGTCCTCTAAGCAGTATCTATTTAGTTCAGACTAGTTTGATCCTGCAGTTCATCCGTCTCATCATGAAACTCGTTTCAAAGGGGCAGAAGGGACTTGTCGCATCAGCAGCTGTTCACTGCCTCAGCCCTTTCACTTCCATTACCTTTCATTGGCTAGAACGCCTCACATGACTCCATCACACCAGGAGCAGTGGTCTTTTGTATGCCCATGAGGGCCCAGAAAACTGGATGTTAGGGAGCCCTAATGATGCTTTCCGAAGATGTTTCACTGCTTCCAAACTCACTTATGATAACAGTGATTTTCCATCTGTGTAATGCTAGGTCACTTCAGTCATGTCCAACTCTTGGCAACCCACTGGACTGTAGCCCACCAGGCTTCTCTGTCCGTGGGATTCTCCAGGCAAGAATACTGGAGTGGGTTGCTGTGCCCTCCTCCTGGGGATCTTCCCAACCCAGGGATCAAACTGGTTGTCTTTAATGTTCCTGCATTGGCAGGTAGGTTCTTTACCACTGGTGCCACCTGGGAAGCCCTCTGTGTAATGAAACTCCATACAATTTCTTACAGTGTGTCCACAGTGTAACATTTTGGGAATATTAAATCAAATTTTTCCTCCCTGATAATCTCTGGTCCTGGTCTGGCCCATCATTACCCCCACTGCTGAACTAATGGAAATCATCCTCGTTTAGATACACAGAATCCTGCTGAAAAAAACTTTGAGTTTCAAAATAGTCTTTCAAGTCCATGTTGAAACAATAGCCTGAAAGTAAGTGCTTGTGGTTTTTGGAAGAAGTGGAAGCCTTGTGGAGGAGAAAAGAAGCTTATAAAAGCCAAGCCCAGAAGACTGTAAGAAAAGAGTTTTTATAGTAAATGAGAGAGTAAATAGGACAAGGATTTGATGTAACGGAAGTCCATGCACTGCAAGAAAGAGAATGCCCTTTTTGTTGCTGAGAGGAAGAGTCTAAGAAAGTAAAGGACAGAAGGTAAAGGAGGTGTCCTCACTTCCTTATTCAACACTCTCAGGGTAGACTTTAAAGTGTTGCAGGGGGTTACAGGAGGTGACTTAGAGGGAAGGAGGCATGGAGTAGAAATGTTCTAATGTTCAAATAGACTTGCTAAAATCAATAACACTAAGGATGGAGGGAACTTCCCTGGCAGTCCGGAGATAAAGACTCATCACTTCCACCTCAGGGGACATGAGTTCGATCCCTAGTCAGAGAACTAAGATCCCACAAGCCCCATGGCATGACCAAAAAATATGTAATTTTTTTCCTAAAGCCAAAAAAATTAACAAAAGAGCAAATCAACTGCACAGGCAAAAACATAATAAAAATCAGATCAGATCAGTTGCTCAGTCGTGTCCAACTCTCTGTGACCCCATGAATCACAGCACACCAGGTCTCCCTGTCCATCACCAACTCCTGGAGTTCACTCAAACTCATGTCCATCAAGTCAGTGATGCCATCCAGCCATCTTATCCTCTGTCGTCCCCTTCTCCTCCTGCCCCCAATCCCTCCCAGCATCAGTCTTTTCCAATGAGTCAGCACTTCGCATGAGGTGGCCAAAGTACTGGAGTTTCAGCCTCAGCATCATTCCTTCCAAAGAAATCCCAGGGCTTATCTCCTTCAGAATAGACTTGTTGGATCTCCTTGCAGTCCAAGGGACTCTCAAGAGTCTTCTCCAACACCACAGTTCAAAAGCATCAATTCTTCGGCACTCAGCCTTCTTCACAGTCCAACTCTCACATCCATACATGACTAATGGAAAAATCATACCCTTGACTAGACGGACCTTTGTTGGCAAAGTAATATCTCTGCTTTTCAATATGCTATCTAGGTTGGTCATAACTTTCCTTCCAAGGAGTAAGCATCTTTTAATTTCATGGCTACATTCACCATCTGCAGTGATTTTGGAGCCCCCCCAAAATAAAGTCTGACACTGTTTCCCCATCTATTTCCCATGAAGTGATGGGACCAGATGCCATGATCTTCGTTTTCTGAATGTTGAGCTTTAAGACAACTTTCTCACTCTCCACTTTCACCTTCATCAAGAGGCTTTTGAGTTCCTCTTCACTTTCTGCCATAAGGGTGGTGTCATCTGCATATCTGAGGTTATTGATATTTCTCCCGGCAATCTTGATTCCAGCTTGTGTTTCTTCCAGTCCAGCGTTTCTCATGATGTACTCTGCATGTAAGTTAAATAAACAGGGTGACATTATACAGCCTTGACATACTCCTTTTCCTATTTGGAACCAGTCTGTTCTTCCATGTCCAGTTCTAACTGTTGCTTCCTGACCTGCATACAGATGTCTCAAGAGTAAGGTCAGGTGGTCTGGTATTCCCATCTCTTTCAGAATTTTCCACAGTTTATTATGATCCACACAAAGGCTTTGGCGTAGTCAAGGAGGCAGAAATAGATGTTTTTCTGGAACTCTCTTGCTTTTTCCATGATCCAGCAGATGTTGGCAATTTGATCTCTGGTTCCTCTGCCTTTTCTAAAACCAGCTTGAACATCAGGAAGTTCACGGTTCACATATTGCTGAAGCCTGGCTTGGAGAATTTTGAGCATTACTTTACTAGCGTGTGAGATGAGTGCAATTGTGCGGTAGTTTGAGCATTCTTTGGCATTGCCTTTCTTTGGGATTGGAATGAAAACTGACCTTTTCCAGTCTATAACAACAGAATAAATATAGCACAGAATGATATGGCAAATTGAGATCAAACCTAACAGTCATGTAATAAATGTAATTGGGTTTAAAGCAACACTGAAAGAAAAAAAATTTAGATTGAATCAAAAGGAAAACCCAAATGTGACAGACTGTAAGAACTGGCTACAACTCCCATCGACTATGACTTTGCAGCGTGATGTTATAGATCATTTCATCAAGAACTGGAGTCCGTTTCTCCATCCTTCTGGAGAAGGCAAAGGCTACCCACTCCAGTATTCTGGCCTGGAGAATTCCATGGACTGTATAGTCCATAGAGTCACAAAGAGTCGGACACGACTGAGCAACTTTCACTTCACTTCACTTCTCTATCCCTAAGTCTGGGTTTTTGATGTAAATTGCTTCAGCCAATAGAGCATTAGTAATTGTGACGCAAACAGACACTTCAGCCCTCAGAGCTTGTCCTTTCTGACTGCACTAGAAACGTGTCCTCGCTGTATGTAGGCTAACCTGCTGGGTTATGAAAGACTGGCCCAGTCATCCCCCTAGCCCTCACCAATGGTGTGCTAATCATCACGTGTGGTATGCTAAGTCACTTCAGTTGTGCCTGACTCTGCTATCCCATGGACTGTAACCTGCCAAACTCCTCTGTCCATGGGATTCTCCAGGCAAGAATACTGAAGTGAGTTACCATTTTCTCCTCCAGGGGATCTTCCCGACCCAGAGATCAAACCATAGGATTCTCCAGGCAATAGTACTGAAGTAGGTTGCCCTTTCCTCCTCCTGAGATCCCCTCCAGGGGATCTTCCTGATCCAGGGATCTTACTCGAGTCTCTTACATCTCCTGCATTGGCAGTCAGGTCCTTTACAATTAGCACCACCTGGTGAATTAGGGCATTTTTAGATCATTTGGCTACCAGCCAACCCCCAGTTGATGTTAGTTACATGACCAAGCCCATCAGTTTTGCTGAGCCGGCCTAGATGGCAAATGCCCAACCCACAGAAACCATGAGCTAAACAAATGACTCTTGTTTTAACCCATCAAGTTTCGTTACAGTTTGTTGTGCAGCAAAAGCTAACTGATACACCAACATGCCACATACAAGCAGTACATCTAAAATAAAGTGGTTCAGAAAGGATAAATAGAAATAGACAAAGATAAACCAGCCACATGAAAACAATAAGAATGCAGAAGTTCTTGTCTTGATAACAGACAACTGAAGCCAAAAAAAAAAAAAAACATTTAAATATGACTAAGGACACTTCATAATGCTAAAGGATAAAATTGTCCAGAAAAAAACATGTACCTAAAACTACAATATAGCTTTTTAATACCTATGTATCAGGTAGCCCAAAATATCTATGTATCAAACTAATAAATTTCAATCTTTTGGTCAAATGCTTGAGTAGTTAAGAGAATTAAAAGGAATATCACTCAGGGATGATGCAAAAAAGACACATTTGGAAGCAAGGTAGGTGGGTTAAATCCACTCTGAATAATAGGTAATACTATGTAATGTAACCTCATTATAAGAGATGTGGCCTTGAAAATTATAGTGCCGATGAAAAAGTATATATTTTCCACTTTGTGGTTAGGCTGTATTCACTATAAAAAGTAATATTTCCCTTTGGGAGATGGTGATTCAACAGTCCCCTGTAGCACCTTTCATGGAAACAAAAAGAATCTCATCTACAACTCGGAGTAACCTGGAGTTAATTCCCCTACCTTGTAGTTTGTAGGATCTGAATAGTCCAAGTTCCCCACCCTGCCCTCACCCACCACACTCCCTCCCTGGGTCTTCCTCTAGCCCTGTGGTTCTCAACTTTGGGTAATTTGGCCCCCAGGAGACATTTAGCAATATCTGGACACATTTTTGGTTGTCACAACTTTCGGGGTAGGGGAGTGCTACTGTCGGATAGCGGGTAGAGACCAGGGATGTTACCTCCAACACACAAGACAGCCCCACACAACAAAGAGGCGTCCTGCCCACAACGTCAATTGTACCCAGGGCAAGAGTCACTCTTGAAAAGCATGTGGTCATGCAGTCAACCCTCTGTATCTGTGCGTTCCTCATCTATGGATTCAACCAATAGTAGATCAAAAATATTTGGAAAAAAATTTTCCAGAAAGTTCCAAAAAGCAAAACTGGGATTTACCACAATGGCCACTGTTTACACAGTGTTTATGTTGTATTAGGTATTATAAATAATCCAGAGATGATTTAAAGTATATAGTAGGGGACTTCCCTAGTGGCCCAGTAGCTAAGACTCTGTGCTCCAGTGCAGAGCATCCAGGTTTGATTCCTGGCAGGGAATTAGAGTCCACACGCCAGTAACTAAGAGTTTGCATGCCAAAACTGAAAAGATCCCGCGTGCCCCAAAGAAGATCCCACATCCCACAGCTAAGACCTGATGCCAAACAAATACATTTTAAATTTTTTAAATAATTGATAATTATTAAATATTTTTAAAAATATATGGTAGGCAGATTCATTTTGATATATGGCAAAACCAATACAATATTGTAAAGTTAAATTAAAATAAAAATATATAGTAGGATGTACATAGGATATATGTAAGTCCACATCATTTTAGATGAGGTACTTGATCATCTCTGGATTTTGATATACATGGGGGTCCTGGAACCAATTCTCCATGGCCGAGAGACCACTGTAATCTGGTGGACTTTGAGGTTATCCTGCTTCTCACGTATCGTCACCCATTCCCCTCCTCTAAGTATCCTCCTCCTCACCTGGGTATCCTCGCTTCTATGTCCCTTTTTTCTTTTGTCCTTTGTCTTAGTCCTTAATGGATAAGGATGTGGCTCAGGCCTTAGCTCATTACTGCAATCCCAGCCTCAAGCCCCAGTAACTCAGGAAAAAAAAAAAAAAAAAAAATGACCCAATTCTGGCTGCTGAGATAAAAAGAGGTTTGTCAGAGGTCTCAGAGAAGGAAATTTTGCTATTTTGATAGAATTTCTAAAAGTGACCTTTCCTTCCCTAGATGTGGATGAGGGAGCATGTTTCTGTACGTCAGGGTTTTTTCTTGTGTGCGACAGAAATGAACTGTGTATAGTTTAAGCAGAAGAGAACGTATTAAAGGATATGTCGTTGTTGTTCCATTGCCCAGTCATGTCCGACTCTTTGTGACCCCATGGACTGCAGCACGCCAGGCCTCTCTATCCCTCCTCATCTCCTGAAGTTTGCCCAAGTTCATGTCCATTGCATTGGTGATGCCTTCCAGCATCTCATCTTCTGACGCCCTCTTCTCCTTCTGCCCTTAGTCTTTCCCAGCATCAGAGACTTTTCCAATGAGTCAACTGTTAGCATCAAATGACCAAAATACTGGAGTTTCAGCTTCAGCATCAGTCCTTTCAGCGAGTATTCAGGGTTGATTTCCTTTAAGATTGACTGGTTTGATCTCCTTGCTATCCCAGGGACTCTCAGGAATCTTCTCCAGCACTAAAGCTTGAAGGCATCAATTCTTTGGCGCTCCATCTTCTATACAGTCCAGCTCTCACAACCGTACATGACCACTGGGAGGACCATACCTTGACTATATGGACCTTTGTCAGTAGAGTAATATCTCTGCTTTTCAACACCCTGACTAGGTTTGTCATAGCCTTCCTGCCAAGAAGCAAATGTCTTCTGATTTCATGGCTGAAGTCACCATCCAAAGTGATTTTAGAGCCCAAGAAGAGGAAGTCTATCACTACTTCCACCTTTTCCCCCTCTATTTGCCATGAAGTAGTGGAGTTGGATGCCATGATCTTAATTTTTTTAATATTTACTTTTAAATTGGATATCACTTCAGTTCAGTTCACTCACTCATTCACATCCAACTCTTTGTGATCCCATGAACTGCAGCACACTAGACCTCCCTGTCCATCACCAACTCCCAGAGTTTACCCAAACTCATGTCCATTGAGTCGGTGATGTCATCCAGCTGTCTCATCCTCTGTCGTCCCCTTCTCCTCCTGCCCTCAATCTTTCCCAGCATCAGGGTCTTTTCAAATAAGTCAGCTCTTGCATCAGGTGCCCAAAGTATTGGACTTTCAGCTTCAATATCAGTCCTTCCTGTGAATATTCAGGACTGATTTCCTTTAGGATGGACTGGCTGGATCTCCTTGCAGTCCAAGGGATTCTCAAGAGTCTTCTCCAACACCATAGTTCAAAAGCATTAATTCCTTGACTCTCAGCTTTCTTTATACTTCAACTCTCACATCCATACATGACCACTGGAAAAACCATAGCCTTGACTAAATGGGCCTTTGTTGACAAAGTAATGTCTCTGCTTTTCAATATGCTATCTAGGTTGGTCATAACTTTCCTTCCAAGGAGTAAGCGTCTTTTAATTTCATGGCTGCAGTCACCATCTGCAGTGATTTTGGAGCCCCCCAAAATAAAGAGAACAGTCTTTTGGACTCTGTGGGAGAGGGAGAGGGTGGGATGATTTGGAAGGATGGCATTGAAACATGTATAATATCATATATGAAACGAGTCGCCAGTCCAGGTTCGATGCACAATACTGGATGCTTGGGGCTGGTGCACTAGGACAACCCAGAGGGATGGTATGGGGAGGGAGGAGGGAGGAGGATTTAGGATGGGGAACATGTGTATATCTGTGGCGGATTCATGTTGATATATGGCAAACCAATACAATACTGTAAAGTTAAAAAATAAAATAAAGTGAGCCACTGTTTCCCCATCTATTTCCCATGAAGTGATGGGACCAGATGCCATGATCTTCATTTTCTGAATGTTGAGCTTTAAGCCAACTTTTTCACTCTCCTCTTTCACTTTCATCAAGAGGCTTTTTAGTTCCTCTTCACTTTCTGCCATAAGGGTGGTGTCATCTGCATATCTGAGGTTATTGATATTTCTCCCGGTAATCTTGATGCCAGCCTGTGCTTCTTCCGGTCCAGCGTTTCTCATGATATACTCTGCATATAAGTTAAAGAAGCAGGATGACAATATACAGCCTCGATGTACTCCTTTTCCTATTTAGAACCAGTCTGTTGTTCCATGACCAGTTGTAACTGTTGCTTCCTGATTTCTCAAGAGGCAGGTCAGGTGGTCTGGTATTCCCATCTCTTGAAGAATTTTCCACAGTTTATTGTGATTCACACAATCAAAGGCTTTGGCATAGTCAAGAAAGCAGAAATAGATGTTTTTCTGGAACTCTCTTGCTTTTTCCATGATACAGCAATTTGATCTCTGGTTCCTCTGCCTTTTCTAAAACCAGCTTGAACATCAGGAAGTTCACGGTTCACGTATTGCTAAAGCCTTACTTGGAGAATTTTGAGCATTACTTTACTGACGTGTGCTGCTGCTGCTGCTAAGTCGCTTCAGTCGTGTCCAGCTCTGTGTGATCCCATAGACGGCAGCCCACCAGGCTCCTCTGTCCCTGGGATTCTCCAGGCAAGAATACTGGAGTGGGTTGCCATTTCCTTCTCCAATGCATGAAAGTGAAAACTGAAAGTGAAGTCGCTCAGTCATGTCTGACTCCCAGCGACCCCATGAACTGGAGCTGTCCATGGGATTTTCCAGGCAAGAGTACTGGGGTGGGGTGCCACTGCCTTCCCCGACTGACGTGTGAGATGAGTGCAGTGACGTGTGAGATGAGTGCAATTATGCGGTAGTTTGAGCATTTTTTGGCATTGCCTTTCTTTGAGATTGAAATGAAAACTGACCTTTTCCAGTCCTGTGGTCCCTGCTGAGTTTTCCAAATTTGCTGGCATATTGAGTGCAGCACTTTAACAGCATCATCTTTCAGGTTTTGGAATAGCTCCACTGGAATTCCATCACCTCCACTAGCTCTTAGTAGTGATGCTTCCTAAGGCCCACTTGACTTCACATTGCAGGATGTCTGGATCTAAGTGAGTGATCACACCATCATGATTATCTGGGTCATGGAGATCATTTTTGTACAGTTCTTCTGTGTATTCTTGCCACCTCTTCTTAGTATCTCCTACTTCTATTAGGTCCATACCACTTTTGTCCTTTATTGTGCCCATCTTTGCATGAAATGTTCCCTTGGTATCTCTAATTTTCTTGAAGAGATCTCTAGTCTTTCCCATTCTATTGTTTTCTACCAGATATATTGAAGGATATATCCAGTGGCTAACACTCCGAGCTCCCAATGCAGTGGGCCTAGGTTCAGCCCCGACCAAGGGACTGAGTGCTGGGACACGAGGCAGAGTATGTCCTACTGCTCCAGAGAAAACACTACTGCTTCCCCACTGTGCGCAACCCTGCTGATAGAGAATGTGGGACCGTTAGGGATCCCACCTGAATGCCGCCCCCTTAGTGCTGCTCTGGAGGTAGTACTGTCACCTCTGCCAGAAGCGTCTCTGTGTGGTTTTGCATCTTCATGTCACCAAGAACCATTTGAATATATTGGCAGAGCTACAAGAAAGGCTGGGAAACAGAATTTCTGAATTCTGCATTGGTGAAGCAGGAATCAAGAGATGGAGAAATTCCTGCCAACCCCAGGAAAAGTTTCAAAGGTGCCTTGCAGCCAATAAGAAAGCATATGTCCTCTATAGCTTGGAAGCTGTTGGCAACTGTCTTGTAGCCTTGATGGAGAATCAACCTTCAGATGAAACCCATATGCCAGAGGTCAGAAAGGAGAGCCAGAGGGAAACTGAGTCCACAGTGACAGCACTGTGATGCTGAGTCAAACCAGAGCTAAGCCCAGCCTGTGTCTTGAGATCTAGGTCCATGGTCTAGTAAACCCCCAGGATTCTTTAACCTGAATTTCATGTTACTTACAAAGAAATGCATCCAAAATGATGTACAAACAAAAATAATTGGAAAATATTCCTAAATACTTAACAATGGAATTACTAGATTACAGGGTATGTGCTTTTTACATTTGGATGTATGTTAATAAATTACCTTCCAAAATGTTACATTAATGTTTATTTCCACTAACAGTTTATGAGAATTTATTCACACCATCACTAACACTAAGCTTTATCCTACTTTTAAATATTTATTAACCTGTTAAATGAAAAGTAGCATTCATTTCATTATGCTTTTAGTCTTTATGTTTAATAAGTAAAATTAAAACTAAGATACTGATTTTTATCTTTTGACCATTTTTCTTTTGAATTATTCATCTTTTTCTTTTTTGACTTATAATGATTCTTTGTTTATTAAGAAAATCATTGTTTTGTTGTATGTTTTGCATTATCATTTTGTCTTTTGGTATGTTTCTCTGTTTTTAATATTCAAATTAAACTGGTGTGTCTTTGGCCACACCACCCTGAATGCACCTGATCTCAGAAGCTAAGCAGGGTTGGGCCTGGTCACTTCATGCGTGGGAATGTCTGGTACTACAGATCTTTTTTTTAATACTTGTATTTTTTTATTGGCTGTGCTGGGTCTTCGTTGCTTCATGGGCTTCTCTCAAGTTGCAGTGGGCAAGGGCTACTCTCTAGTTGCCATGGGTGGGCTTCTCATTGTGGTGGCTTCTCTTGTTGCAGAGCGTGGGCTCTAGAGCATGTGGGCTTCAGTTGCAGCCCGTGCACTCAGGAGTTTTGACTCCCACGCTCTAAAGCACAGGCTCAGTAGATGTGGCACACGGGCTTAGTTGCTCCTCAGGATCTTCCCAGACCAGGGATTGAACCTGTGTCTCCCGCATTGACAGGCGGATTCTTTACCTATCAGCCACCAGGGAAACCTGGTACTGTGGTCTTTAATAATACACATATAAACCAGATGTACATGGTAATTATGTATACTGGTGTCACAGACAGTAAAGAATCCTCCTGCAATGCAGGAGACCTGGGTTCAGTCTCCTTGGGAAGATCTCCTGCAGAAGGAAATGACAACCCACTCCAGTATTCTTGCCTGGAAAATTCCATGGACAGAGGAGCCTGGCAGTCTACAATCCATGGGGTCGCAAAGTCAGACACCACTGGGCATCTTTCACTTTCACTTTCATGGTAGGCTCAGGAAGAGAGTCCAAAGGTTTAATCTTGCTTATCACTGGCTTTAATAATGAAAATGGATAAATTCAGTAAAGTTGCAATATACAAAATCAGTATATAAAAATCAGTTGCATTACACTAACAATGAACTATGGGTTTAGAATCTAATTTTATGATTATCATAAAGACAAACACTTAGGAAATAAATTTAATGAAGGAGATGAACAATCTCTACACTAAAAAACTACTAAACATTGATAAAAGAAGCTTGCTGCTGCTGCTGCTGCTGCTAAGTCGCTTCAGTCGTGTCCGACTCTATGCGACCCCATAGACGGAAGCTCACCAGGCTCCCCTGTCCCTGGGATTCTCCAGGCAAGAATACTGGAGTGGGTTGCCATTTCCTTCTCCAATGCATGAAAGTGAAAAGTGAAAGTGAAGTCGCTCAGTCGTGTCCGACTCTTAGTGACCCCATGGACTGGAGCCTACCAGGCTCCTCCGTCCACAGGATTTTCCAGGCAAAAGTACTGGGGTGGGGTGCCATTGCCTTCCTCTAAAAGAAGCTTAGGAAGACACAAATAAATGGAAAGCTATTTGGTGTTCATGGGTTGGAAAATGGATATTGCTAAATGCCCATACTGCCCAAAATAAGATATAGATTCAGTGCAATTCCTATCAAAATTCCAGTGGCATTTTTCACAGAAATAGAAAATCCTAAAATTTGGAACCACAAAAGACCCTGAATAGCCAAGCAGGGTGAAATAAGCCAGACAAACACAAATACTGCATGGTAGCACTCCTGTGTGAAATGGAAACTTAAAAAATTGAACAGGAGTTGGGCTTGTAAAATAGAATGGTGGTTGCTAAGAGAGAAGGGGACAGTAGAAACAGGTTGGTAAAGGATGCAAATTTCAGTTACAAAGTAAGGCCTGAGGGTCTCATGTGCAGCATGGTGACTATAGTTAATTGTGTGGTATTGTATGATTGAAATCTGTCAAGAGAGTAAAAATTAAGGTGTTCACGCCACCCCCCACGCCCTGCAAAAAAGGATGACCATTAACTAGGCGGTGAAAACCTCACAGTGTATGTACATGTATATCAAACTGTACACTTTAAAAATACTACAATTTTGTCATTTTTCAATAAGGCTGGAAACACTGAAAAATAAGAGATTAAAAAAGGACAGAATTGGGCTTCCCTGGTGGCTCAGTGGTAAAGTATCTGCCTGCCAATGCAGGAGACACAGGTTTCATCCCTGGTCCTTGAAGATCCCACATGCCATAGATCAGCTAAGCCCTGTGCACCACACTGTTGAGCCTGTCCTCTGGAGCCCAGGGGCCACCCCAAGCCCACGTGCTGAAACCACTGAAGCCCGGACACCCGAGAGCCCAGGCTCAGCAACAGGAGAAGCCCACACCCTGCAACTGGAGAAAAGCCTGTGCAGCAGCAAAGAGTTAGCACGGCCAAAAATAAATAATTCTTTTGTTTGTTTGTAAAAGGACAGAATAAAACTGCTGCAGTGCCCACAGACCCCAGTCTCCTACCTCTGGACCACAAGGTGTCACTAATCAAACACAGACGATCTGCTATATCACGACTGGTCACAAGATGGAGTTACTAAAACCTAACTTGCTCTAACAGTTTGAGGTGGCAAAGGGCTCTTTTTCCTAGGACACACCTCTGATGCTCCAGGGAAATGTAGGGCTGAGCTAGAGTCTGTCCTCCTCGCCAGCAACGTTAAGCATGGGTGAGTGTCCCAGGTTCCCCATCCTCCACGGTGAATTTCTTCTGGGTAGGCCCTGGTGTCTTTTGCTGCCATCCCAGGTCAGGGATGCTTCGGAGCATCGGAGGTGAAACAGTAAAACTGATCCTCCCAAAGAATCAATGTCAGGATCTCAATAACTTCCTCTCCAGAAGACTCCTTAGTCTTTGGGGAAATGTGCTGACCCTTTCTCTTCAACCTTCAAAGTCCTTGTACAACAGGACATGGTGAGCAGAGCAGCATTAGGTTCTACATACAAGTGTTTCCATGAAGTATTTGTCCTTCTCAATCTGAGTTGCCTCACTTAGGATAATGTCCTCGAGGTCCATCCATGTTGTCACAAATGGCAAGATTCCCTTCTTTTATATGTCTGAGTAACATTCCATTTATATATAATAAGAATGTGGTCATCTGTGGGGAGGAGCATTATTCTGCCTACTATGCCAATCACCTTGTTTCCACTAAAATGAGGGAGTGATCTGGGAAAGAGGGAGATGTGGAATACAGGAAATAAGAGATTCAACAGAGGAGGGCAAAGGAAAGGAGTCTCCATGATGATGATGAAGCCACAGTGTCCAGATAAGTGCACAAGAGACCTATTGACACAACGACAGGAGAGACAGTTGGATCAGTGGTGGTCCTCACCATGGTTCTGCCAATGTAACTTGCTTCTAAATAGATGAAACTTCACTACACAGAGAATAAATCCAAATATAGAAATACAGATCAAGGGCCGAGGGAATCTAACCCAAAAGAAAAACAGAGAATTCCAAGACTGACATCAGAAGAAAGTCCTAGGATAATGGTTGTACAGAACATCCAGAGAGCAACCAACAGAGACAAGAAAAGGAAGTTTTGAGGAAACATTTCCCAAAAGACTGAAACTAATACATTTCCAAGCAAATAACATATCCAAGAAAAAAACCTAGAGGGAATTCCCTGGCAGTCCAGTGGTTAGTATTCTGGGATTTCACTGCGGGAGGCCCAGGATTGGAGAACTAAATTCCTGAAAGTCATGTGGCACAGCCAAAACAAACAAAAAAGCCAAGAAGGGAAATCAGATGAGGACTTCACTGTCTGATAGTAGTGGGACTGGATTATTCAGACCAACCCTACCGCCAAAGACAAATAAAACAGCTGCACAGAATATTGAACAACCCTTCTTAAGGCACTAAAGAGCTAACAAGATACCAAGGTAGACGCAGGAGAGAATGGAACCTGGAAGGTGAGCATGGTATTCATGTCACTTACATTGTGGGCATTTGCTCATCTAAAGGAGTGGCTAAGTTTTTGCATTTTTGAAAGCTTCCGAGAACTAGAGGCCACCCATTGAGGGTGAGGTTCCCCGGTAAACAATCTCCTGCTTTGGATTAAGACCTCAAAGGATTGCACCCTAGAGGTCAGAGTAAATTGACAGTAAACCAACCTTCAAACAGCTTGTCATGAGCTTCTAATTATGGGTGGCCCCCAATCAAAGGAAATGGCAACCCACTCGAGTACTCTTGCCTGGAGAACTCCACGGGCAGAGGAGCCACGGGCATGAGCACACACACACCAAATCGAAAGCTTTGAAGTCAGATTAAAGTGATCCTAGGTTACCAGGGGGTACCAGAAGCCTGAAGAAGCAAGTGAAAATCCTCTTAGAGAGATAACATAATCCTGATGTTATTTCTGTAACTAATTTTTGAAATACATTGTTCAGCACACAATCAAATATAACTAGACACAAAAGGAGCCAAGATAAAATGAACAAGAACAAACAGAAATAACTGACATCAGACACAACCCTCAGTTCAGTTCAGTTCAGTTCAGTTGCTCAGTCGTGTCCCACTCTTTGCGACCCCATAAATCACAGCATGCCAGGCCTCCCTGTCCGTCACCAGCTCCCGGAGTTCACTCAGACTCACGTCCATTGAGTCAATGATGCCATCCAGCCATCTCATCCTCTGTCGTCCCCTTCTCCTCCTGCCCCCAATCCCTCCCAGCATCAGAGTCTTCTCCAATGAGTCAGCTCTTCGCATGAGGTGGCCAAAGTACTGGAGTTTCAGCTTTAGCATCATCCCTTCCAAAGAAATCCTAGGGCTGATCTCCTTCAGAATGGACTGGTTGGATCTCCTTGCAGTCCAAGGGACTCTCAAGAACCTTCCCCAACACCACAGTTCAAAAGCATCAATTCTTCGGCACTCAGCCTTCTTCACAGTCCAACTCTCACATCCATATATGACCACAGGAAAAACCATAGCCTTGACTAGACAGACCTTTGTTGGCAAAGTAATGTCTCTGCTTTTGAATATGCTATCTAGGTTGGTCGTAACTTTCCTCCAAGGAGTAAGCGTCTTTTCATTTCATGGCTGCACTCACCATCTGCAGTGATTTTGGAGCCCAGAAAAATAAAGTCTGACACTGTTTCCACTGTTTCCCCATCTATTTGCCATGAAGTGATGGGACCAGATACCATGATCTTCGTTTTCTGAATGTTGAGCTTTAAGCCAACTTTTTCACTCTCCACTTTCACCTTCATCAAGAGGCTTTTGAGTTCCTCTTCACTTTCTGCCATAAGGGTGGTGTCATCTGCATATCTGAGGTTATTGATATTTCTCCCAGCAATCTTGATTCCAGCTTGTGCTTCTTCCAGCCCACCATTTCTCATGATGTACTCTGCATATAAGTTAAATAAGCAGGGTGACAATATACAGCCTTGACATACTCCTTTTCCTATTTGGAACCAGTCTGTTGCTCCATGTCCAGTTCTAACTGTTGCTTCCTGACCTGCATACAGATTTCTCAAGAGGCAGGTCAGGTGGTCTGGTATTCCCATCTCTTTCAGAATTTTCCACAGTTTCTTGTGATGCACACAGTCAAAGGCTTTGGCATAGTCAATAAAGCAGAAATAGATGTTTTTCTGGAACTCTCTTGCTTTTCCATGATCCAGCGGATGTTGGCAATTTGATCTCTGGTTCCTCTGCCTTTTCTAAAACCAGCTTGAACATCAGGAAGTTCACGGTTCACGTATTGCTGAGGCTTCCAAATATTGGAATTATCAAAACAAATGGGACATCCCTGGTGGTCCAGTGGCTAAGACTCCTCGCTCCAAATGCAGAGGACGTGGGTTTGATTCCTGGTTAGGGAACTAGATCCCAAGTGCCATAACTAAGACCTGGCACAGCCAAATAAATAAATACACAGAAATAAATATTAAAATGAAGACAAAAATAAAAATGACAAAAAACACAAATAGTGTTTGCTAAAGAGTGCAAAACCCACACTGGAAATTTTCAACAGGAAACTCTAAAAAGTTAGAAACCACATTTATAAAAGAACCAAATAAAATTTGACAAGAGAAAAATATTGTATAAACCAAAGTTAAGATAAATGAATGAGTTTACAAGCAGATAAACTGGAAGACACGTTAAAAACCTAATCATAAAACATGACAACACTCTGCTGGGAGTTACATTTGCATATATCTAATAATATAAACACTGAATATTGATTTGACCAAATATTATAACTGTATTCAGAAGATGGAGGATAGTAAGAAAGGGAATAACACTATCAGAGAATAAATTTGCATGTACCATAATAGATGGAAGTTGGTAGATAATATCCAAAGTAGCAGTCAGGGACTTCCCTGGCCGTCCAGTGGTTACGACTCTGCTTCCAATGCAGATGGTAGGGGTTTGACCCCTGGTTGGGGAGCTGAGATCCCACAGGCCTCTCGGCCAAAAAAACAAAACATAAAAGTAATATTGTAATGAATTCAATAAAGACTTTAAAAACGTCTTTTTTGAAGTCAAACAAATTTTTTTAAATCTTAACAAAAATCTTAAAAAATACTGTTGTTGAGGATTAAATAAGATAATTTATATTAACTGTTCAGCATGGCACTTAAATATAGTAAATGTTTAGCAAGGCCATTAAATGTAGCTACTGTGATTAATGATTAATTAATGATTTTATTCCTTTAATGGTTTTTTCAATTTCTTCTGTTAGTTATTGACCTGTTAATGTTTTTTCACATCTTCTTAGGTTAATTTTTGAAGAGGGCTTTGGTTTTGATATCAGGCTGGGAATTTTGAGCTCAGCTACAAGCAGCAGGCCAAGTTAGCAGAGACAGAAAGAAGGAGGCCAAAGGAATGAAAAGAGTAATTGATGAACCAAAGTCTGCAGGGAGAAGGGAGGTCAAACACAAAGATCTGTGTGTTGAGCAAACACACACCTCTAGTGAAGCTAGCAGAAAGGGATGGATTAGTGTAGAAGGTATCAAGTATGCAGGAAGGAAGAAAAAAAGAGTTTCATGTTAAATGAACATTCTAATTATTCAACACAAAACCATTAAATTACATTTTACAGTCTCAAACTGTGAAAATGCATTATTTCTCGAAACTATAGTAACATTATATTATAATATTGTACTTCAAAATACTTACTTGTGACTGATGTAAACAAAACAAAAATACATGCTCTTCCTAGAGAAGGTAGTGTGGGGAAAATATACAGAAGACTGTGCCACACACTGAGAGAAAGTAAAGGCTAATTCGTGAGCACAAACCAAAACATTTCAGCAAAGCACATCATCTTCCGGGTGTTTTCATCATATCGAAAGAGGACAAGATCTCTGTAGAAATAGAATCACAAAATATATACTATGGTCTCGCTATATTTATTAAATAGACAATTTTACTGACGAAAATACTTACAGAATAGACATTGTTTTATTATATTCGGAGTAGGAAAACTAAAAAAGCAAGAGAAAGTTTGTTACTTTATATGAATATGTCATGGTTAAGGTGGCCACTTCTGAGGTTTCCTTGTGCGTGGATTACCAAGCATCGAAGATCACATCTGCTACCAAAAAAAGCAGATAGCATGACTGTAACAACAAAATGTTAGCTGGGAAATAATTTCTTGTTATGTGCAAGTTATAGGTCATTTGTTATATATGTTATATAAGAGAATCTTTATCAACTAAATGTTAATTAGGGGGTAATTCCTCTCTATGTAACAAGTTCTTATCAATTTTGCGGTTGTCCATAGTGAACAAGAAAATAAGCAATTAACCAGTGGAAGGAATGGATAAAAAATGGAGACATTTTGAATAATTGAGAAGACCAACCTCTTTCTTTTCATTTAAGAGTAAAGAAAGAAAGTGAAGTTGCTCAGTCATGTCCAACTCTTTGCGACCCCGTGGACTGTAACCTACCAGACTCCTCTGTCCATGGGATTCTCCAGGCAAGAATACTGGAGTGGGTTGCCATTTCCTTCTTTCCAATCCCAGGGACAATTCCTGGGATCTTCCGGACCCAGGGATTGAACCCAGGTCTCCCCCCTTGCAGGCAGACGCTTTAACCTCTGAGCCACCAGGGAAGCCCTTAAGGGAAGTCTTTAAGAGTAAAGACTTTCTTCAAAACTCAAATTATAAGAAATTAAGTCTAGTCATTTTCCATATGTAGTGGTAGCCTGGATGATATTCAACACATATTCAACCTTAAATCTAATCATAGAAAAATGTCCATTATAATGGAAAAAGTATAGGATTAGGAGACAGGCAAAATTGGGTTCAAATACTAACTCAGTTGCCTACTATCTGGGTGACTTTAAACAGGTTTTATTTAAGTTGTCCAAGCCTCAGTTTCCTCAACTAAAATTTGAGCATAGAAATACTTTCCTCACAAGACTATTTTAAGGCCTTAATTAAAATGACAGCTATTATTAAGAGAAGAAAATAGATTCTTAAATCTTGAAAAATTGAAAATCACTTTTCTTAAATTCTCTTTTTTGATGGGCTTTCATATTTACTATTAACTGCTTTAAAAATCTTTTTAAAATCTATTAAAGCAGGATCCATTAATTACAATTTCTAAAATCTTCAGGTAATTTTTCCTATAAAATTGGCATATATAATTTCATTATGTACTTCCTGTATGTTGATTATTATGAGAAAAAATTCATTTTTTCATGATATCTTTAGCATTGAGGTAAATTACCTTTTCAAAGCTATAGTTTGCTAAACTACTTTTATGATAAGCAATTATCAACTTGTTAGTCTATTATGACAAATCATGTCAGTCCACTAAACCCTGTTTTAAAGCTTCAGATGGATCAGTCCTGGCCTCATATACCATATTGATGTAACTATTGCTGCATAACAAATTACCCCCAAATTTAGTGGCTTGAAACAATTAAATTGATTATCTTATAGTTCCTATGAGTGACCAGGCAGAGTCACCATGTTTTTTTTTAAGACTGAGCCTTGGGAGTCACACACCATCTTGACTTCGGCCATATTCAGACCAACCCTGATATACTATGGGAGGGAGCAAAACAAAGGTGGGAATACCTGGAGGTGAACATTACTGGAAGGCCATCTTCGATGCTTGCTACCCTCACACACATACAGGAGTAAATGTTCTGAAAAGATGCTTGTAACAGTGAAACTGCTTCTAAAAGCAGAGCATTTTGCCTTATACATAAGAGTGCTCAATAATTAATTGAACAGACGTTCACTTTTATAACCTAAAAAGAAAACAATTAAGTGAATAAATCCTTTTTTGCTTTTTGGTCTGAGCTTGGATGCCGATTGGTTACCATGAACAGTTTGGCCATCTGTGTCTTTCGGATGGTGGTCAGCAGGAGTGAGGAAGATGGTTGTCAAAGATTTGTACACTAAGGAGAGACAGAAGGAAGATGTGGCAGAAAGTCTCCATAGCACCTGGTAGCTTTGGTCTTGGGGTGTGGTAATCAAGGAAAATGGTCTTTGGAGGACACCAGGGACATTACAGTCAAGAGGTAATACCTGAGGGACTTCCCTGGTGGTCCAGTGGCCAAGACTCCATGCTCCCAATGGAGGGGGACCTAGATTTGATCCTTGGTCAGGGACCTAGGTCCTGACCTTCCCTTGTGACTCAGCTAGTAAAGAATCCACCTGCAGTGCGGGAGACCTGGGTTTGATCCCTGGGTTGGGAAGATCCCCTGGAGAAGGGAAAGGCTACCGACTTCAATATTCTGGCCTGGAGAATTCCATGGACTGTATGGTCCTTGGGGTTGCAAAGAGTCAGACACGATGAAGAGACTTTCACTTTCACTTTCTTTCAAGCTCAGAGTCTTTCCTCTGCCCTGTCCAGTCCACTAATGAGCCCATCAAAGGCACACTTCATTTCTGTTACAGCGTTTCAGAGAACTAGATCCCACATGCTGCAATGAAGACTGAAGATCCCAACTGACACAGCTAAGACCCAGTGCAGCCAAATGAATAAATATTTTTAAAAAGGGACAATACCTGAAAATACACAACAGCCAGCATATCATTTCTTCCTCATGAATGTCTTTCTAGTTGTAATAGATATATTGTCCTCCTATTTTCAAGATTTCATCAGATACATCCCGTTTTCCTCTCTACAACCATAATCCTCATTTGCAGGAAGCTGAGGGGACCCATCCCAAATCTCAGGCCTGCAGAGATGACATTTATTGCAAACAGCCTGTCAAGCTAAAGCCAGTCAGCCTGTGGAGGAACCAGAAATGGAATGATCAGTTTCCCAAAAGCTTGGGAAATCCTTGGAACAATCCTGATAGTTCTCATCCATCTGCAAATGATGCTTAATAGATATTTTTAGATGAATAAATAAAATAGTAAATGAAAGTACCCACATATGAACTGAAGTTTTAACATTATTTGGTGGGACACTGAGTCAAGCAAGGATATGTATACGGATTTCTTCAGGATATCAGCCTGATGCCTTTCCATTCAGACCCAAGCTTCCTGATGCCGTGCCCCATCTGTATGATGGTGAATACCTTGGGAAAACGTATCACATTCTCCTGGAAAGCTGAAGAGCTGGCATGATGTTTCTTCTTTTGAATTCTAGCCCCCAAATGATGAATCTTATTCATGGATGGATACTGACTACGAAATGGTGTCACCTAAATGATTTAGTATCTATAAATTCCCAGGTGTGCTAAATAGCTCAGTCAAGTCTGACTCTTTGCGACCCTATAGACTATAGCCTGCCAGGCTCCTCTTCCATGGGATTCTCCAGGAAAGAATACTGGAGTGGGTTGCCATGGCCAACTCCAAGGGATCTTCCCCACCCAGGGATCAAACCCACGTCTCTTACATCCCCTGCATTGTCAGGCAGGTTCCTTACCACTAGCACCACCTGGGGAGCCTGTAGTGATAAAGAATAATCACTAACTTTAAGGAAAAGGCTGTCTTCTTCATCTCATTCCCTGCTGACACACAGCAGGCACTCAGCAAGCATTTCTTGAATGAATAAATGTAAGGCCAGCTATTTCTTCTGCTCTGCCAGTACAGTCTCCACAACAGTTCTGTGCTGTGCCATTCTTAGTCACTCAGTAGTGTCCGACTGTTTGAGATCCTATAGACTATAGCCCGCCAGTCTCCTCTGTCCACATGGATTCTCCAGGTAAGAGTACTGGAGTAGGTGGCCATGCCCTTCTCCAAGGGATCTTCCCAACCCAGGAATCAAACACAGGTCTCCTGCACTGCAGGGGGATTCTTTAGTGTCTGAGCCACCAAGGAAGTCTCCATAACTAGTTTACCAGAATTGGAACTGGACTGGAAAGCTCTTATATCTTTTGAAAAAATAGTGTTGTTTATGTGAAAAGAAGACAAAAACATGAACCAAACTAGGAAGATGGAGGTGGTAAGAAACTTTAAAGAAGTTTAAAAATTGAATTAGTTAATGACAAGCCACGTGGTAATTATGAATGAAGTTTATAGCCAAAGAAACTATGGAGTTAAGACAGAGACGAGGTAGTTTAACCAGTTTCAGGAGCTTTAAAGTAAACCATTTCGACCTGGCCCCAGGAAAGATTGTGAAACTAGATTGGTCTGTCTGTGTGATCCCTAGAACTCAGCTCTTTCCTTCAGCCCTTTTCCAGGCTGACAATCCCTCAAGTTTTCTCCACTCCCTTCCCCCCGACTATTTTTTTACGTTTCAAGGAAAATACAGTTGTGGTAGGTTGAAATTAGCTCCCCAAATACCCCTAATTCCTTTATTGCAGTGGCCTCAGGACAGATTTCCCAGGCTATAAACAGTGAATGCATCACCAATGATTTGAAATAAAATCCAGTATTTTTCCTAGAAGAGATGGGGTTTCTTGCCTTTATTTCCTACTCTGTTTTCCAGAAGTTTGCTTGTTGACAGCCCAGCTTCCTCCTTAAGTAGTGTAGTTAGAACTTGACGTGGACCGGTTAAGGGAGGCAGCACAGAGAAGTATAGCTCTTTAAAATGTTCAGGCATACAAGAAGTCTTTGAGTTCAGGGATTTTTCAATATGTAATCAACAGCTCCAAAAAAACATTTACTTAGTCAAGAAGGTAATCCGACGCAAACAGAATTGGGTATTTCTTTGGGCGATTTATTTAGAATCTTTGGTCCTTTCATGATTCAACCTGCCCTTTTTAAAACTATGAGTCACCATGATTCTCATTCTGACCCGTACTTTTGTGCTTCATTGCTTGGAGGTAAATGAGTATTGCATTGTGAATCCAGCACATTTTATCTAGTATACTACTAAAACAAGTTATTGAAGGCTTGATAAATTGCAATGCTGCAGCATGACTAAGACAGTCTTTTAATACTGTATGCCTGGATCTGACCTCTGGAACTACTGCAGCCATTTGTGACCATGAGGAAAGGGATTAATTTAAAAAAATTAATTAAATTAATTAATTAAATTAATTTAAAAAAATTAATTAAAAAAATTTTTTTTTTGCTGAATCTTAAATATATGTATTCAGACTTGCTCACTGCATAACCCTGAGCCTGTAATATTAGCAGGTATCAGAGCAACGGCTTCCCCAGAAGAAGGAACCAGAGCAACTGTTTTTCAGAAAACTAGTCAATCAGTAGAAAAGCTACCTTGTGAGGAATTTGTGACTGTACCATCTAGACTCAACAAACTTACTCGGGGCATAACAATCAGCTGTGCCAAGCCCTACTGTAACTAATCAACTTAGGACTTGCAATCAAAGGAGTTGTTGAAACCAAGAAATCATTATTCTCTGTGAAAACTTGTGACTTCTGCCTTTATAGGTCCTGCCCTTGCCCTTGAGAGACAAGGGACCCTGTCGTCAGAAGGCTGTTTTCTCTCTTTTATACCTGATAGATCAGTAAGTCCTGATGACTTTATGCTAAATTTGTCTCCAAAGTAATTTTGGAGTATGAACACTTCACTCTGCCTCAGGATCTTTGTTTCATTTTTTAAAAACAATTTTTTAAAAGTCTTTATTGAATTTGTTACAGTTTTCTTTTTTTTTTTTTATTTTAATGTTTGTTTTGGCCACTAGGCATGTGGCATCTTGGCTCCCCAACTAGGGGTTGAACCCCTACCCTCTGCACTGGAAGGCTAAGTCTTAACCACTGGACCACCATGGAAGTCCCTGTTTGTTTCTTTGGGGGACAGGTCAAAAGTGATACGCTAAGAACAGCATAGCAAGAAGACAGCAGGAACCTGGTTCCTTGGTGATGTCTTTATTTTACTAATTTTGGAGCCCTCATGCCTCTAGAATTTTTTTTGTGTGGTATAATAAATTTCCTTTTTTGCTTCAACCTCACTGACTTGGGTTTTCTGTTTACTTGTCCCAAAAGTAAGATAACTGATACAACTTCTCTCATTGTTCTTTTAAAAATAGTGCTCCTACCTTATCACAGGCACCCTGATTCTCCTTGTTATATATTTATATCTTTGTTTACTTGTTCACTGACAGTGTCTCCCACTAAAATATAAGCTCCACGAGACAGGGAACTTGGTCTATTCAGATGCCTGTCTAGAAATTCTAGCACATTACAAATGCCCGTTAATATTGGTTTAGTAAATATTTGTTTAATCCATAGAATTATCTATGGTCTTCAATAAAGTTTTCTGGAAGAAAAGCCTGAGACAGGGATGCACAGGCATGTTATTTATTGAACGCGTGCTCTTTGGAGAAGAGTCAGTGGGCAGCAGAGTAAGGCAGGGAGAGGAAGTCAGGAGGGATGCGGTCACAGCTGCAGTCGAGACTCGGCCTGCCCTGGAGAGCTCTGGAGCATGAGTGGCACCACAGAGTTGCTACCGTTTTGAAACAAGGGAGTAAGCTTACATTTTTCACCCAAATTAAAGTCATTAGTTATTGACTACAACCTGCTTGGTTGAGGTGGAGGAGAATGTTATCTCCCAGGAAACTCAATTCCCATCCATCCAAAGGCAATTCTCCAGCAAGCATGCGAAGTCGCTTCAGTTGTGTCCAACCCTTTGTGACCCTATGCACTGTAGCTTGTCAGGCTGTGGAATTTTCCAAGCTAGAGTACTGGAGTGGGTTGCCAAGCCCTCCTCTAGGGGATCATCCTGACTCGAGGATCAAACCTGTGTTTCCTGCATCTGCAGACAGGTTATTTACCCTTTAAGCCACCTGGGAACCCCCAGATCTCCACAGAAGGGGGTACCTGTCAGTAGTTAGTAATCAACGTTCACAGCCCCTGGGGGATGGGTGTGCTGGGCTTGTAAAGGGAATCTGAGTGGGACACCAGTAATGTTGACGGAGACTTCCCTGATGGTCCAGTGGTTAAGACTTAATGCTCCCTGTGCAGGGGCGTTGGGAGGGGAAGGGGGCAGATTCAACCCCTGGTCAGGGAACTACATCCTGAATCCCACAACTAAGGCCCAGTGCAGCAAAATAAATATTTTTAAAAACACTTTACAATATATATCTAGAAGGAAAAAAAAAAAAAAAACCTAGAAAATTACTAAAAACTATTAGAAGCAAGTGTAGAATTCATGAAAATGGAAGGTTATACACTTTGTATATAAAAATGAGCAACATATCCCTAATCAATAACTCTGAGAAAATTTAGTGGAAAAAGCCATTTTATTTAAAAAACTATAAACTGATCAACTGTCTTAGCATTCACAAATAAAAAATGTATAAACTTGAATGAAGAAAACTTCAAAATTCTATTACTTGGGGACATGAAAGAAGATAAGTAAATTGGAAGACATAACGTTTTTGGATCAAGGGACTAAATATGTTAAATATAGAAATTCTTCCTAAGTTGTCATCCCAATTCAATCCAATCCCAATTAAAATACAATGGATTTTTTTAATCTTGAAAAACAATTCTATAATTCATGGTAACCAGGAACATTCAAAACAAAGTATGGATGCAAAATGGAAAGTAAAAGTGAAAGTGTAGTTGCTCAGTCGTGTCCGACTCTTTGCGACCCCATGGACTATAGCCTATCAGGCTCCTCTGTCCATGGGATTTTCCAGGCAAGAGTGCTGGAGTGGAGTGGATTGCCATTTCCTTCTCCAGGGGATCGTCCCGACCCAGGAATCAAACCCCCGTCTCCCACATTACAGGCAGACGCTTTACCGTCTGAGCCACCAGGGAAGCCCTTGGATGGGAACTGGTCCGACCACAAACTGAAACTATAATAAAGAAAGGGAAGCCCTTGGATGGGAACTGGTCCAACCACAAACTGAAACTATAATAATGAAAGTACTTAAAAACTTGCAAAGAAATAGGCAGATCCATGGAACAGAATAAAGGGTGCAGTTAGATCCAAATACACATGGAGAGTTAGTTTGTCATAAAGGTATCATGTAAAATTGATGAGGAATGAGAAATTATATATAATGCATCAAAACAACTAGATTACTATATATATTTGGTGGAGAAATACTGAATCCTTATTTCATTCTTTAACCCAAGATAAGTTCCAAAGGGAGCAAAAATGTTATGCAACCAGTGAAAAACAGAAACTTCTAAAAGAAAGCATGGGAACATAAATTTGCCATTGTAGAATAAAGAAAGCCTTACTAAGTAGTACCTAAAGTCCAAACCATAAGTCATAAACAAAGTCAAAGGTCAAATGACCGGCAAAAATATTAGCAACATATTTGACAAGCTAACGTCCAAACTGCAAAGAGCTCTTATACGGCAGATAGTTCAGAGAAAAAGAAATACTAATGATCAATAAACTCATAAAAAAAGGCTTAACTTCAGCCACAGTTAAAGAAATGCAAATCTAAACAATGGAAGCTATTTAATACCTTTTGGATTGGCAAAATTGATAAGTTTAATGGTATCTAGTTCTAACAAAAGTGTGTGAAGGTGTGGATATTAACATAGGATTGGTAGTATTATAACTAGTTGGACTTTTGTGTACGTGATTTAGGGTTGCTGTCAGTGGAGAATGCACATATGCTTGGTCAGTCAAGCTCACTGCTAGAAATATTCCATAAGATCATATCCGCCAAAGTTCATCAAGATAGGATGTATACAGGTGTTTAATGAAGCATCATTTATAGTTGCAAAAAAAAAAAAAAAAACGACAACCTGGAAATAGTCAAATTGCAATTCATAGGATATGAAATTGGAATTGAAGAAGAATGAATTGGAGAAGGAAATGGCAACCCACTCCAGTGTTCTTGCCTGGAGAATCCCAGGGATGGGGGAGCCTGGTGGGCTGCCATCTATGGGGTCACACAGAGTCGGACACGACTGAAGTGACTTAGCATAGCATAGCATAGCATAGGATAGGAATAGGGTATTGGTGTAATAACTAACAGAAAATACTCTGTAGTCTTTTTTATTTTTTTGCCACACAGCTTGCAAGACCTCAGTTTCCTGAGTCTGGGCCCCTTGCAGTGGAAGCATGGAGCCCTAACCACTGGACCGTCAGGGGATTTCCTTTGTAGTCATTTTTTTAAAAAGTAAGAAGTAAATTGAAAATGATATGAATGGTGGGATTGTTGTTGTTCAGTCGCTAAGTCATGTCCGGCTTTTTGTCACCCCCTGGACTGCAGCATGCCAGGCCTCCCTGTACCTCACCATCTCTGAGAGTCTGCCCAAGTTCACATTCATTGAATTGGTGATGCCATCCAACCATCTCATCCTCTATCACCCTCCTCTCCTTCTGCCTTTCAATCTTTCCCAGCATCAGAGTCTTTTCTAATGAGCTGGCTGTTTGCATCCAGGGCCAAAGTATCGGAACCTTAGCTTCAACATCCATCATTCCAGTGAGTACTCAAGGTTGATTTCCTTTAGGATTGATTGGTTTGATATCCTTGCTGCCCAAGGGCCTCTCCAGAGTCTTATCCAACACCACAATTCAAAAGGCATTCTGCCTTCCTTATGGCCCAACTCTCACATCTGTACATGACTACTGGAAAGACCATAGCCTTGACTATGTGGACTTTTGTCAGCAAAGTGATGTCTTTGCTTTTTAATACACTGTCTAGGATTGTCAATGGCACCTCACTCCAGTACTCTTGCCTGGAAAATCCCATGGATGGAGGAGCCTGGTGGGCTGCAGTCCATGGGGTCCCTAGGAGTCAGACACGACTGAGCGACTTCCCTTTCACTTTTCACTTTCATGCATTGGAGAAGGAAATGGCAACCCACTCCAGTGTTCTTGCCTGGAGAATCCCAGGGACGGGGGAGCCTGGTGGGCTGCCATCTATGGGATCGCACAGAGTCGGACACGACTGACGCGACTTAGCAGCAGCAGCAGTAGACGCAAACTCACAACAAGATCTTACTATATAGCACAGGAAACTATAGTCAGTATCCTAGGATAAGCCATAATGAAAAAGAATATTTTAAAAAACAATGTATATCAACATGAATCCACCACGGGTGTACATGTGTTTCCCAGATTCATGTTGATGTATGGCAAAACCAATACAATATTGTAAAGTAATTAGCCTCCAATTAAAATAAATAAATTTATATTTAAAAATATATATATATATACTTTGAAGGAGGAAAATCTTAAAAAAAATAAAGTAAAAAAGAATGTATATATAATTGAGTCCCTTTGCCTTACAGCAAAGATTAACACAGCATTGTAACTCAACTATACTCCAATTAGAAAAAGAACAATAAAAAATGGTGTGCAAGGCATACATAGAGGTTTTTTCATGCTTTTTATTTCTTAAGCTTAAAATTTCCCATAATAAAAGGTTACATAATTCTCTACATAAAATGTTTATAGCAGTAGCCGACACTTAATAAACACTCAGTGCAGAGTCACTTCGGTCGTGTCTGACTCTTTGTGGCTCTATGGACTGCAACCCACCAGGCTCCTCTGTCTATGGGATTTCCCAGGCAAAAAAACTGGATTGGGTTGCTATGCTCTCCTCCAGGGAATCTTTCTGACCCAGAGATCGAGCCCACGTCTCCTGCAGCTCCTGGACTGAAGGCGGATTCTTGACCACAGAGCCACTGGGAAGCCTAAGCACTCAAAAAATGCTGTTTATTATTTTGGGGAGAATAAATAAGTTAGCTTTGTCTGTATTCAATTGGTAGAATTCTATACATACTGGGTATTTTATTTATTTATGGCTGTGCTGGGTCTGCATTACTGTTCGGGCTTTCTCTCAGTTGCCACAAGCGTGGGCTGCTCTCTGTTGCTCGGGCTTCTCTCACAGTGGCTTCTCGTGTTGCATGGGATCTCTGTGTGCTGGCTTCAGTGGCTGAAGCACGTGGGCTCAGCAGTCCGGCTGCACGGGCTGAGTTTCCTGTGAAATCTTCCCAGACCAGTGATGGAACCTGTGTCTCCCTACTGGCAAGTGGATTCTTTCCCGCTGAGCCACCAGGGAAGCCTCACCCTGGGTCTTTTACACATGTATCATTCTGGATGAAATAAGTTAACTTAGGTCTTTGCAATGCTTCCTTAAAAATCAGTGATCCATTCAGCTATAATTGTTTTTTCTACCAGGGCCCAAGTAATCTTGCAGCCGCAAAAATGAAAATAAAATTTCTTAGATCTTGTACAGCATAGACCTACCCTGTGAACCACAAGAGGAAGCCCATGTCCAGAAACAAACTGAAAGTAACAAAAACTTCAAATGCACTTAATCACTAAGTTGAAAGGAGTCTGCTTTGCAATATTCTGGAGCTGTATACCAGGTTAACCAGGAGAGGCAATAGGAAAGGAGTGTATGATCGGTCACATGGCAGGTACAGTCCTGGGAAGATACCTGGGTGGGCCGTCCTGGGAAGATACCTGGGTGGGCCAACCAGAGGAGCTGAAGTGAGACACTGCTCATTTCAGCCTGTCTCAGAGTGAGTGTGAAAAATCACACTCACACACTGCTTATAAATAGATCATTTGAGATTTGCCTCATTTTTATAATCTAGGACTCAGTTGCATTAATTTTCAGCTTTGTAACCCAAATTCCGCTTTGTAACAAAGCTTTGTGAAATATGCGCCGGCTTGGCTATTTTGAGACAAAAAAACTTTACACTTTTCTCATGTCTTCTGATCACTCAACATTTCTTTCCCTTTTATAAATACTAACTTCCATTACAGAATTGTGGAATTTGGTGTTCCCTGTAGGATGCAATTTTCCTCTTAATATTAATACATAGGAATTTGGCCAATCTGTTTACAGATTAGGATCTGACTTGGTTACAGTAGAGCCCTTTTTGCAAACATTCAGTATGTCAAGATCTAACTGTAGTGCACAACCAAGTATGGGAAACATCTTAAGTCCCTGTCAATGTTACCCCCATTTATTTTTATTTTTTGACTGCACGATGTGAAATGCCAGATCTTAGTTCCCTGACCAGGGATGGAACCTGTGCTCCCTACATTGAGAGCAAGGAGTCTTAACCCCTGGATCAACAGGAAAGTCCCACCTCCATTTACATTTAATAGACATGTATGGAAAATGAGCAGCAGGGGTACCACAATGGGTAAGAACAGTGATAAGATGACTTGCACACAATTCTTGGACAAATGGCATTTCTGAATCTGATCTGCTCCCTACTATCCTCTTTTTTTTTCTTTTCCGTTTCCTCACGCCCCACCCCGCCCAGGAGAAGGGACAGTTATGACTAACACAGCTAAGTCAAGCTCAGCCATGTCCTATCCTCTTACCCTTTACCTCTATCATCCTGAAGTTTCCAGAACACCACCATAAGGATGGGACTTTCTCCTCTTGAGAATAGGCAGGTGAAAAGAACTTTTCATCCAGGTGACCAAATGCGTTTAATACATGGTTCTGGTATCCCTGATACGTACCGTGATGGAAACAGTCGTGTGCTCTCCTCCCCGATCCCCTGCCTCCGCATTCTGTTACTAAAGCCTCCTTGAAGGAAGCCTATGCAGGATTCTATTACTAAAGGCCAACACTGGTGCTAAAGCCTCCTTGAAGGAAGCTTATGCAGGATTCTCCTGGAGGGAGAACAGGAGGGGTGGGATGGGCTGGTTTAGTACAGAGTGATGTTGGGGGATGAAGAGAGTCCCCAAGGCTGAAGGGGGCATAGGGCTCGGTGAGGTCAGTGGGGTGACCTGTGTTTAGCTCCTGAGAGGGTGTCAGCCAAACTTAATTCTGAAACATGGTAGCAATCCTCTACCTGCTGCTGCTGCTGCTGCTGCTAAGTCGCTTCAGTCGTGTCCGACTCTGTGCGACCCCATAGACGGAAGCTCACCAGGCTCCCCTGTCCCTGGGATTCTCCAGGCAAGAATACTGGAGTGGGTTGCCATTTCCTTCTCCAATGCATGAAAGTGAAAAGTGAAAGTGAAGTCGCTCAGTCGTGTACGACTCTCAGTGACCCCATGGACTGGAGCCTACCAGGATCCTCCGTCCATGGGATTTTCCCGGCAAAAGTACTGGGGTGGGGTGCCATTGCCTTCCCCGATCCTCTACCTAAGAACCCTGAATGGGCTAATTAAGAGTTAATTAATAAGAACTAGTAAGAATTAATCAATTAGCAACAGGCTAACTGACCCTGGAATTGACCATCATGGCACCCCACTCCAGTACTCTTGCTTGGAAAATCCCATGGATGGAGGAGCCTGTTGGGCTGCGGTTCATGGAGTCGCTAAGAGTCAGACGCGACTGAGCAACTTCACTTTCACTTTTCACTTCCATGCACTGGGGAAGGAAATGGCAACTCACTCCAATGTTCTTGCCTGGAGAATCCCAGGGATGGCGGAGCCTGGTGGGCTGCCGTCTATGGGGTTGCACAGAGTCAGACATGACTAAAGTGATTTAGCAGCAGTAGCAGCAGCCCTTCTCTGGTGTGACCTTGGGCCTGACTCTTTTTTTTTTTTTTTTTGGCCACCTCGCTTGGCATGCAGGACCTTAGTTCTCCTACCAGGAACCGAACCGGTGGAAGCACAGACTCATAACCATTGGACCACCAGGGAAGTCCGACCTTGGCATCTCTAAAGCTGCCACGGAGGAAGGAGATACTACTTCAGCTTCCTTGCAGGAAAGTATAGTGGGCAAGCTCAGAGGAGTCCCAGAATATGAATGCCATCTACTAGTTCAAGAGCATAAGACAAAGAAAGGCATCTTTTTTTCAGATAGAAAGTAGTTTACTACTCATTGCAAAAATTCAGAAAATATTGGAAAGTATAAACTCTGTAGAATTTTAATGGGATTAATTGACGAATACTGACCGATGACCTGCTTTTTTCACTGGGTTTCCCTTGTGGCTCCGCTGGTAAAGAATCCACTCGCAATGCAGGATTTGTGGGTTTGAGCCCTGGGTTTGGAAGACCCCCTGGAGAAGGGAACAGCTACCCACTCCAGTATTCTGCCCTGGAGAATTCCATCAACTGTACACTCCATGGGGTCACAGAGAGTTGAACACAACTGAGTGACTTTCACTCACTCTCACTTTTTTCATCCGTAATATATTTTGGACATCTGTTCATGATAATGAACATAAATCTATGGCCAGAGTATATCCTTGTATAAATAAGTCAAACATAATACCTATTGATAGAAATGTAGATTACATACAGTGACTTTATACATAAAAAAGTGATATAGTGGGCATTATCATTTTTTTAAATTAGCAAATTCATTTCTTACTCAAAATGTTAAGAATCTCCCCAGCCCCAGATACCAGTGATACTTTTTTTTTTTTAGTGTATAGAGGACTTCCCTGGTGGTTCAGTGGGAAAGAATCCACCTGCCAATGCAGGGGACACGGGTTCAATCCCGGGTCTGAGAAGATCCTACATGCCTCAGGGCAACAAAGTTTGAGCACCTAGAGCCTGTGCTCCAGAAGAGGGACACTGCAAGGGAGAGTAGCCCCCACCTGCTATAACTAGAGAAAGTCCACACACGGCAACGAAGACCAAACACAGCCAAAAAACAAATATATAAATTATTTTTTTTAACGTAAATGAAAGGGAACTTCCCTGGGTCCAATGGTTCAGACTCTGGCTCTACCACTGCCATGGGCCCAGACTTGGTCTTGGTTGGGGACTAAAGTCCTGAAAGCCACACAGCGCAGCCAGAAAAACATATGTTTATGGATGTAGCTATTAGGTTGGTCAAAAAGTTGGTTCAAATTTTTCCATACCCTCCTGTGGATAAATACAGGTATGAATTACTTTACTGAACACCTGAAGTAACACAACTTTGTAAATCAACTATGTTTCATTTTTAGAAAAAGACCTAAAAATGTATAAAATAGTAATAGTTGATCAAACATTTGGTAATGTAAGCTTCAATAGACATACTTCTGAGGCAATAAGCTTTAGTTAAAGAAAAAGTAACAAATTAAAAAGTTATTTGCATGACACCTCATACAAAACCAGGGTATGCTGTTACTCTATAATGTTAGCTATAATGTAACTATGACAATACTTGTAATTCAAGATCAATTTGGTATTGAATCACTCCGTATTGATCTTCTTTGGACTAAATAAAGAGCTTTGACTTTATGCAAACCCAGGGAGAACTGCAAAAACAGAAGTGACTCTAATTTGTTCTTTTTTATAAGTATATATATGTAGAAAAATAACTAGATATCTAGACCAAATATTAAATCTGAAAACTATAGCTAAATAAGTGGGCTAAAATTAAAGTCCACTTTAATTTTCAGTAAATGCTTTTTTTCAAAATTAGTCACTTAGTCATGTCCAGCTCTTTGCGACCCCATGGACTATAGCCCACCTGCCTCCTCTGTCTTTGGTATTCTCCAGGCGAGAGTACTGGAGTGGGTTGCCATTCCCTTCTCCAGGGATCTTCCCCACCCAGGGATCGAACCCAGGTCTCCTGCACTGCAGGTGTATTTTTTTTTTACCTTCTGAGATGCCAGTAAATTCCTCAAAACTGTCTCAGATTCTTGTAAGTACAGTAATTAAAACCATGAACTTAGAATAGTTTTTGGGTTTCTTATTCTTCCCATAAGTAAGCACAGGAACACATGTATACCTGTGGCAGATTCATTTTGATATATGGCAAAACCAATACAATATTGTAAAGTTAAATAAAATAAAATTTAAAAAAAAGAACTCATAGTAATGCAAATTATAGTCAGTGTAAGTCAGAGCTGTGGAAAGTTAGAAAACTAGAGTGATTTACTTAGTTTCTGAGATATTTCAATTTAGTGAACGGATCAATTACTCAATGAGCTTATCTTAACTAGTGTGTGTGCTAAGTCACTTCAGTCATGTCAGACTCTATGTGACCCTATGGACTGTAGCCCATCAGCAGAATACTGGAGTGGGTTGCCATGTCCTCCTCCAGGGGATCTGTGTCTCTTGTGTCTCCTCCATTGCCAGGCAGGTTCTTTACCACTAGCGCTTTAAATAGAAGTGCATGCAATCACTACTCTTTCTGTGTCTAAAATAGACAGACCAAAGAAACTACAACTTTTTAATTGAGATAAAATTCCTGTGACATAAAATTCACTATTTTAAAGTTTAGGGACTTCCCTGGTGGTCCAGTGGTTAAGACTTTGCCTTCCAATGCAGAGGATAAGGGTTCAATCCCTGGTCCAGGAGCTAAGATCCTGCATGACTTGCAGCCAAAAAATCAAAACATAAAGCAGAAACTTCTTTATTGTAAAGAATTCAATAAACACTTTAAAAATGGTCCACATCAAAAAAAATCTTAAAAAAAATACAACTCAGTCATCTTGAACATATTCACAATTTGTGTAACCATCCCCACTCTTTAATTCCAAAATACTTAAATCACCTCAAAATGAAATTCCATATTTTTTAACAATTATTCCTGGTTCCCTCTTCCCTTGATGTCTGGCAAACATTAATCTACTTTCCATCTCTATAGATTTACCTATCTTGACATTTCATATACATGGAGTCACATAACATATGACCTTTTAAAATAATAGCTTTATGAATACATAATTGAAATACCATAACATTTGCATATTTAAAATGTATATAATTCAATGGTTTTAGTATATTTACAGATATTTGTAACCATCATAAAGGTTAATCTCAGAACATTTTCATCACCCCTAAAAGAACCTCTGTACCTTTTAGCTATGATCTCCCATCCAGCCTTCCTTCCTAGACCAAACAATCAATAATCTATCTCTGTCTCTGGAGAGTTGTCAAATTCTGGACATTTCATATAAGTGGCATCATAAGTATGTGATATTTTGTGACTAGTTTCTGTCACCAACATATTATTTCTGACTTTTTTATTATATCCATCCTAGTGGGTATGACGTGGTATTTCGTGGTTTTGATTTGGATTTCATTGATGACTAATTATATTGTCATCAATATATGTGCTTATTGGCCATTTATATATATATTCTTTGGAGAAATGTCTATTTAGATTCGTTGCTCTTTTAAAAATTGGGTTATATGGCTTTATTATTGAGTTTTAAGAGTTCTTTATATATTCCAGATATAAATTCCTAATTAGACATCAGATCAGATCAGATCAGATCAGTCGCTCAGTCGTGTCTGACTCTTTGCAACTCCATGAACTGCAGCACGCCAGGCCTCCCTGTCCTTCACCAGCTCCCAGAGTTCACTCAGACTCACATCCATTGAGTCAGTGATGCCATCCAGCCATCTCATCCTCTGTCGTCCCCTTCTCCTCCTGCCCCCAATCCCTCCCAGCATCAGAGTCTTTTCCAATGAGTCAGCTCTTCGCATGAGGTGGCCAAAATACTGGAGTTTCAGCTTTAGCATCATCCCTTCCAAAGAAATCCCAGGGCTGATCTCCTTCAGAATGCACTGGTTGGATCTCCTTGCAGTCCAAGGGACTCTCAAGAGTCTTCTCCAACACCACAGTTCAAAAGCATCAATTCTTCAGCGCTCAGCCTTCTTCACAGTCCAGCTCTCACATCCATACATGACCATAGGAAAGACCATAGCCTTGACTAGGTGAACCTTTGTTGGCAAAGTAATGTCTCTGCTTTTGAATATGCTATCTAGGTTGGTCATAACTTTCCTTCCAAGGAGTAAGCGTCTTTTAATTTCATGGCTGCAGTCACCATCTGCAGTGATTTTGGAGCCCAGAAAAGTAAAGTCTGACACTGTTTCCACTGTTTCTCCATCTATTTCCCATGTAGTGATGGGACCAGATGCCATGATCTTCGTTTTCTGAATGTTGAGCTTTAAGCCAACCTTTTCACTCTCCACTTTCACTTTCATCAAGAGGCTTTTTAGTTCCTCTTCCCTTTCTGCCATAAGGGTGGTATCATCTGCATATCTGAGGTTATTGATATTTCTCCCGGCAATCTTGATTCCAACTTGTGTTTCTTCCAGTCCAGCATTTCTCATGATGTACTCTGCATATAGGTTAAATAAACATGGTGACAATATACAGCCTTGACGTACTCCTTTTCCTATTTGGAACCAGTCTGTTGTTCCATGACCAGTTCTAACTGTTGCTTCCTGACCTGCATACAGATTTCTCAAGAGGCAGGTCAGGTGGTCTGGTATTCCCATCTCTCTCAGAATTTTCCACAGTTTATTGTGATCCACGCAGTCAAAGGCTTTGGCATAGTCAATAAAGCAGAAATAGATGTTTTTCTGGAACTCTCTTGCTTTTCCATGATCCAGCGGATGTTGGCAATTTGATCTCTGGTTCCTCTGCTTTTTCTAAAACCAGCTTGAACATAGGATCTGCAAATACATTCTCCCATCCTGTGGGCTGTCTTTTCACTTTCTTGGTAATGTCATTTGAAACATAACACTAGAATTTTTTAATTTCAATGAAATCTATTTTTTCCTTTGTTGTTCATGCTTTTTGTGTCATATCTAAGAATCTATTGCTAAATCTGAGGTCATGAAAATTTGCTACTGTTTTCTTCTAAGAGTATTATTGCTATAGCTCTTACATTAGGTCTTTGGTCCATTTTGAATTAATTTTGTGTGTGACATGAGATAGGGATCCAGCTTTAATCTTTCGCATGTGGATGTCCAGATGTCTCAGCATCAATTGTTGAAAATGCTATTGTTTCTTCCCTTGAATGGTTTTGGCATTCTTGTCAAATTTCAATCGACCAGTGATTTATATATTTATTTCTGAAATCTCGTTTTTATTCTCTTGTTCTCTATGTCTGCCCTTATGCCAATGCCATACTGTCTTGGCTGCTATTGTTTTGCAGTAAGTTTTTAAATTGGAAAGTGTGAATCCTCCAACTTTATTCTTCTTTTCTAAGATTCTTTTGTCTGTTCTCAGTTCCTTGAAGTTTTGTATGGATTTTAGAATCAGCTTGTCCACTTCTGAAAAAAAGAGAGAAAAGCAGTTATAATTTTGATAGAGATTGCATTGACTCTGTAGATCATTTGAGGAATACAAAACACAATTTTAAAGTACTATTTTTTCCTTTTTTTGGCCACATTGCACACAGAATCTGTTTCCCGAACAAATTGGAACTTGCTGTGGAGTCTTGACCACTGGGGAAGTCCCTCAAGTTGTTATTTTAATACCCTTAATTATAGAGTGATTTTTTTATGTAGCAATGAATTGCTGTTGAATATAGCAATGATTTATTGTTTTATGTAGCAATGAATACTGTTTACAGGAAAATTGAAAAAAATGAATGTCCACATGTATATGTCCTCTTTATGGATAAACAAAATGTGATCTGTATGTATAAATACAATGGAATGTCATTCAGCCTTAAAAAGAGATGAAATTCTAATATATGCTACAAGACGGATAAAACTTGAAAACATTATGCTTAGTGAGATGACCCAGACACAAAAGAACAAATGCTGTACTCTTCCTCTCATATGAGATACCTGCTGCTGCTGCTAAGTCACTTCAGTCGTGTCTGCCTCTGTGCGACCCCATAGACGGCAGCTCAACAGGCTCCCCCGTCCCTGGGATTCTCCAGGCAAGAACACTGGAGTGGGTTGCCATTTCCTTCTCCAATGCATGAAAGTAAAAAGTGAAAGTGAAGTCGCTCAGTCGTGTCCGACTCTAGCGACCCCATGGACTGCAGCCTACCAGGCTCCTCCATCCATGGGATTTTCCAGGCAAGAGTACTGGAGTAGGGTGCCATTGCCTTCTCCTTATGAGATACCTAGAATAAGCAAATTCATAGAGGCAGAAAGTGTAAGAGAATTACCAGGGACTGGGGAATTTTGGTTTATTGAGAGAGAGTTTCTATTTGGGAAGGTTGGAAAGTTCTGGAAATAGATACTCGTGGTGGTTGTACAACACTGTGAATGTACTTATTGCTACTGAGTTGTATGGTTAAAAATGGTTGACGTCATATAAATTTTATGTTATATACATTATACCACAATTTTTAAAATACGGGAGTTCTCTGGTGGTCCAGTAGTTAGGAATCCGCCTTGTAATGCAGGGGACATGGGTTCTATCCCTGGTTGGAGCACTAAGATACCACGTGCCACAGGGTAACTGAGCCTGCGTGCCATAACCGCTGAGTTCGAGAGCCACGACTAGAGAGTTTGTGTGCCGCGATGAAAGATCCCACATGATGCAACCAAGATCCTGCCTGCGGCAACTAAGGAACCAATGCAATCAAATAAATAAATGTTTAAAAAAATATATGGGGACTTTCCTGGGGGTCTAATGTGTAAGGTTCTGAGCTCCCAATGCAGGAAGCCCAGGTTTGACTTCCCTGGTGGCTCAGACGGTAAAGCATCTGTCTACAATGCAGGAGACCCGGGTTCAATCCCTGGGTTGGGAAGACCCCCTGGAGAAGGAAATGGCAATCCACCCCAGTACTATTGCCTGGAAAATCCCATGGACAGAGGAGCCTGGTAGGCTACAGTCCACGGGGTTGCAAAGAGTCGGACACGACTGAGCAACTTCACTTTCACTTTCAGGGAACTAGATTCCACACATCACAGCTAAGAGAGTTCACAAGTTGCAACCAAAGATCCCTGATGACGCAACTAAGACTCGGCACCACCAAATAAATAATTTTTAAAAAAATGTTCTCTTTGAGTCTGAATTTTAAAATATGGCTAATCAACTCACTCATCTGGATCACTCTGGAGAGTCCTTGGGTGATAAAACTCGCCTGTAACACATTACTCTTCCGAGCAGCTTTGTCAGTTCTGATTGGCCCCATTCCTGACTCTAGCCCCTTGCCCTACTACTGGGCCATCAAGCTCCTCACCCAAGGATTCAACTTTCACGCCTTTGAATTGACAACAGGATTCTACTTGCTGGACTTGGCCTTTGGGAGGCCCCAGCATAGGACTCAAACGTTACCCATGATCCTTTGCATTCCTGGCTCTATTGGCACACACTTGCTTCCCCCCTGTGCTTCTTCTTTTTCCAATTAATTAATATATTTTGACTAAAGGACAGTTACAATGTTGTGATGATTTTTGCCATACACCAACATGAATTGGCCACAAGTATACATGTGAACTGTGAACTTCCTGATGTTCAAGCTGGTTTTAGAAAAGGCAGAGGAACCAGAGATCAAATTGCCAACATCCGCTGGATCATCGAAAAGCAAGAGAGTTCCAGAAAAACCTCTATTTCTGCTTTATTGACTATGCCAAAGCCTTTGACTGTGTGGATCACAATAAACTGTGGAAAATTCTGAAAGACGTGGGAATACCGGACCACCTGACCTGCCTCTTGAAAAACCTGTATACATGTCAGGAAGCAACAGTTAGAACTGAACATGGAGCAACAGACTGGTTCCAAATAGGAAAAGGAGTACGTCAAGGCTGTATATTGTCACCCTGTTTATTTAACTTATATGCAGAGTACATCATGAGAAACACTGGACTGGAAGAAACACAAGTTGGAATCAAGATTGCCGGGAGAAATATCAATAACCTCAGATATGCAGATGACACCACCCTTATGGCAGAAAGTGAAGAACTAAAGAGCCTCTTGATGAAGGTGAAAGTGGAGAGTGAAAAAGTTGGCTTAAAGCTCAACATTCAGAAAATGAAGATCATGGCATGTTTTCCCATCACTTCATGGGAAATAGATGGGGAAACAGTGGAAACAGGGTCAGACTTTATTTTTCTGGGCTCGAAAATCACTGCAGATGGTGACTGCAGCCATGAAATTAAAAGATGCTTACTCCTTGGAAGGAAAGTTACAACCAACCTAGATAGCATATTCAAAAGCAGAGACATTACTTTGCCAACAAAGGTCCATCTAGTCAAGGCTATGGTCTTTTCTGTGGTCATGTATGGATGTGAGAGTTGGACTGTGAACAAGGCTGAGCACTGAAGAATTGATGCTTTTGAACTGTGGTGTTGGAGAAGACTCTTGAGAGTCCCTTGGACTGCAAGGAGATCCAACCAGTGCATTCTGAAGGAGATCAGCCCTGGGATTTCTTTGGAAGGAATGATGCTAAAGCTGAAACTCCAGTACTTTGGCCACCTCATGCGAAGAGTTGACTCATTGGAGAAGACTCTGATGCTGGGAGGGATTGGGGACAGGAGGAGAAGGGGATGACAGAGGATGAGATGGCTGGATGGCATCACTGACTCGATGGGCATGAGTCTGAGTGAACTCTGGGAGTTGGTGAAGGACAGGGAGGCCTGGTGTGCTGTGATTCATGGGGTCGCAAAGAGTCGGACATGACTGAGCAACTGATCTGATCTGATACACTTGTCCCCCCTATCCTGGACCCTCCTCCCTCCTCCCTCCCCACCCTATCCCTCTGGATTGTCCCAGAGCACCAGCTTTGGGTGCCCTGCTTCATGCGTTGAACTTGTACTGATCATCTATTTTACATATGGTAATGTGCATGTTTCGATGCTATTCTCTCAAATCATCCCACCCTCGTCTTCTCCCAGTGAGTCCAAAGTCTGTTCTTTACATCTGTGTCTCCTTGCTGCCCTGCATGTAGGATCGTCGTGACTGTCCTTCTAAATTCCATATATATGCATTAATATACTGTATTTGTGTTTCTCTTTCTGACTGACTTCACTCTGTATAATAGGCTCCAGTTTCAAACAACTCATTAGAACTGACTCAGCCTTTTTATAGCTGAATAACATTCCATTGTGTATATGTACCACAATTTCCTTATCCATTCATCTGCCAATGGACAGTAAAGAGTTGGACATGACTGAGCGACTGAAATGAACTGAACTGAACCAGTTTTTGCAAGTTAACATCTAACTTTATAGTGTTGTGAGATATCTAGTCCCTAATGAGTTGCTAGCCAAACAAAGTTACACTTTCTGAGAGACATGATCTCAGGAGAGTTTATGAGAAAATGCTCTAATATGGGGACTTCCTTGGTGGTCCAGTGGCTGAGACTCTCACTGCAGGATGGGCAGGTTTCGTCCCTGGCCAGGGAACTAAGATCCCATACACCCTGCAGCCAGGAAAAAAAGATCCCCTAATCATGCTTTTGCCCTCTGTCCAATTTCTGGAAATTTTTTTCTGTACACCACCATACACAATGTTTATAACTATATTTGGTATGGAAAAATAAAGGATAGAGACAAATGATATGCTTGGTCCCCTTACCCTTCGTCCTGGGATGAGCCTGGGAAAGGAGATAAAAATCTACTCTTCCCTCACTTCCTCTTTGTGTCCTGGGCTCTCTGGTCAATGAACGAGTCCAATGTTTAAAGTTGTGGATTTTTCAAACAGGAGGTCACCTAAATGCAAGCCAACTATTTCACGTGGTGCTTGTCCAAAAAAACCCAATCTGTTCCAATACTGGAGGAAAAATTGACTAAAGTTATCCGAAACTGGAGTCTTGCTAAGTATTTTGAAGGCTAATTTTTACTGTTTAAATTTTGGCATCCGTGATGGATTTAGAATCTAGACAAACAACAAAAAGAGACCATTCTGTAATATTGATTTTTTAAATTGCTTATTTTTTTAATTCTAACATACAGATTTCAGGCAGTACAGTGAGTTTGTAGTAGACAGCTATAGGGTCTATATCCCTTTTTCTAATCTAGTTCCTTGGCTGCTCAAAAAATCGATTGCTAATTCCTCAGAGTGGCCTCTTTCCTGGAGAATTGTTGTTGTTGTTCAGTTGCTAAGTTGTATCTGACTTTGCCACCCCATGGACTGCAACACACCAGGCTTCCCTGTCCTTCACCACCTCCTGAAGTTTGATCAAACTCATGTCCATTGAGTCGGTGATGCCATCCAACCATTTCATCCTCTGTCATCCCCTTCTCCTCCTGCCCTCAATATCTCCAAGCATCAGGGTCATTCCCAATGAGGCGACTCTTCACATCATGTGGCCAAAATATTAGAGCTGGAGCTTCAGCATCAGTTCTTCCAATGAGTATTCAGGGCTGATTTACCTTTAGCCAATAGAAGCCCCTTCTCCTGAGAGGATACTCCCTCCTCCTGAAGGCAGGTCACAGCCAGAGACTGATGGATAAGGATACAAAAGCCTGGACCTTCTGTCTCCAGGTACAGTTCACACTGCAGAGCTCCTCAAGGTGTCAGGCAGAAGCTAGACTCCAGGTAAGACACATTCTCACTTCATTTTTTTTTTCTTTTACCTTTTCAACAAATGTTTACTTAATTATTTTATGTTTGGCTGTGTTGGATCCTTGTTACTATGAATGGGCTTTCTCTAATTGTGGCAACCCGGGGCTACTCTCTCGTTGTGTTACACAGGCTTCTCATTGTAGTGGCTTCTCTTGTGGAGTACCGGCTCTAGACTGCATGGGCTTCAGAAGTTGCAGCTTGCAGACTCTGGGGCATGGGCTCAGTAGTTGTGGTACAGGGGCTTAGTTGCCCCATGGTATGTGGGATCTTTCTGTGTCCCTTCTGGGCATTGCAAGGCAGATTCTTTTTTTTTTTAATATTTATTTTTATTTATTTATTTGGCTGTGTCAGGTCTTAGCTGCTGTGTGTAGAATCTTTAGTTGCGGCATATGGGACTTAGTTCCTGGACCAAGGATCAAACCCAGGCCCTCTGCATTGGGAGCGTGGAGTCTTAGCCACTGGACCACTGAGGAAGACCCGCAAGGCAGATTCTTAACCACTGGACCACCAGGGAGAGCCCTCTTGCTTAGCTTTTGATCCCTGCCCTTTCGTTGAAAGCACATACTCAAGAATCCCTATTTCCACATCTAGGCAACATGACATAAGTCAAGAGGATAAAGTGAAAAGTAAGCTTCCTTCCTGCGTCTCTCCTGCCGGCATCCAGTTCACTCATAAGAGGTAACCAGGGTTGCCAGTGTTTTGGATAAACTAACAGAAATATAAAGTAAAAATATACCTGAGTCTCCTACCTTGAGATGAATTCTTTACCTTCTGAGTCACCAGGGAAGCCCATATATATCATATGTATGTATAAATTACATGTATGAAATATGCATGTTTGTGGGTTTATTTTTGTTTAACATAAACAAACGGTATCACTGACACTATTTTGCATATTTATTGAAAATACATGTTGGAGATGGTGCCTAACCAGTAAACAATGCTGTTTCACTTGTGGAAGCTGTTCAGTATTGTTGTAACTAGGAAATTGGTCCTCTAATTATGAACACGTAGGTTGTTGCCATGAAGGGCTTCCCTAGTGGCTCAGTGGGTAAAGAATCCATCTGCAATGCAGGAGACACAGGAGATGCAGGTTCAACCCCTGGGTGGGGAAGATCCCCTGAAGAAGGGAATGGCAACCCACTCGAGTAGTGTTGTCTGGAAAATCCCATCACCAGAGGAGCCTGGCGGGTTGTAGTCCGTGGGGTCACAGAGTCGGGCACGATGGAGCACAAAGCAGATGCTGAGGTTGTCTCCAAAGTCTAGGTACTAAATAAGTACATGTGAGAATGTGATAGTGAATCCTGTTTTGTGTGAAACATCATAAATTATGAATATTGTTATAGGGAATATTCTCATTCGAGGAATTTCTGGGTCAAAAGGTACATGTATTTTGCCAGATATTGCTGACGTGCTTTCCACAGAAGTTAAATCAGTTTTCACTGCCACGGAAAGTATGTGGAAATGGCTGTTTGTCTAACCCTCCCCAACATGATGTGTGGCTATTTGTTTTATATTTGCCAATCTGACATGTAAAAAATGGTATCTTTTACAGTAAATGACATTACGCATGTATTTATATATTTAAGAGCTATTGGTATTTCCTTTTGGGCACGATTTATATTCTTTTCCACTTTTATATTGGATTTTGCTATTTATTATTAATTTGTAGACACTCTATATATTAGGGAAATTAACTCTCTGTGATGTAAATATTATTTCCAAGTTTATTGTTACCCTTTTCCTTTCTTTATGAGGTTTCAGTGCTATGCAAAATTCTGTCTTGTTTTTTTAGGTAGTTCAATATATAAATCTGTTGCTTTATTGTTCTTGATTTTTATGAGTTACTGGGCAAGTTCTTCCCTGGTTCTAATTGTTTTGAAAATTGTCCCACATTTTCTTCTGATACTTTTATAAGTTTTCCTTTTTTTTTAAACATTCAATCTAATGCATTTGAAATTTGGGTACAAATTGAAAAGAAATAATGCAGTTCTTTTTTTTTTTCAGATGAATAGCCAGTTATCTCAATATAATTTATTAAAAAACCTACCTTATTATTTCTGTCTAGATACTATAAAAAAATTTTGGACTTCATTAATGTTTTTCAGGACTTGTAGAGATAATATGATTTTGCTTTTCCTCTAGTAAGTGGTGAATTATTGAACAGTCCTTGCATTCCTGGAATAAATACCACTTAATGAAGCTGTATCATTTTTTTATATTTTTATTTATTATTATTTTTAATTAAATAATAATAGGCTGTGCTGTGCAGCATGCAGGATCTTAATTCCCCAACCAGGAATTGGACCCATGCCCCCTGCATTGGGTGTGCAGAGTCTTAACCACTGGGCCCCCGGGGAAGTTCCTGTATTATTTTTTTAATGTACTCCTTAATTCTGTTTGATTTAGGTCATACCTGAATGGTCTAGTGGTTTTCCCTACTTTCTTCAATTTAAGTCTGAATTTGGCAATAAGGAGTTCATGATCTGAGCCACAGTCAGCTCCTGGTCTTGTTTTGGTTGACTGTATAGAGCTTCTCCATCTTTGGCTGCAAAGAATATAATCAATCTGATTTCGTTGTTGACCATTTGGTGATGTCCACGTGTAGAGTCTTCTCTTGTGTTGTTGGAAGAGGGTGTTTGCTATGACCAGTGCGTTTTCTTGGCAAAACCCTATTAGTCTTTGCCCTGCTTCATTCCGTATTTCAGGGCCAAATTTGCCTGTTATTCCAAGTGTTTCTTGACTTCCTACTTTTGCATTCCAGTCCCCTATAATGAAAAGGACATCTTTTGGGGGTGTTAGTTCTAAAAGGTCTTGTAGGTCTTCATAGAACCATTCAACTTCAGCTTCTTCAGCATTACTGGTTGGGGCATAGACTTGGATTACTGTGATAGTGAATGGTTTACCTTGGAAACGAACAGAGATCATTCTGCCATTTTTAAGATTGCAGGCAAGTAATGCATTTCGGACTCTTTTGTTGACCATGATGGCCACTCCATTTCTTCTAAGGGATTCCTGCCTGCAGTAGTAGATATAATGGTCATCTGAGTTAAATTCACCCATTCCAGTCCATTTTAGTTCGCTGATTCCTAGAATGTCAATGTTCACTCTTGGCATCTCCTGTTTGATCACTTCCAATTTGCCTTGATTCATGGACCTGACATTCCAGGTTCCTATGCAGTATTGCTCTTTACAGCATCGGACCTTGCTTCTATCAGGTCACATCCACAACTGGGTATTGTTTTTGGTTTGGCTCCATCCCTTCATTCTTTCTGGAGTTATTTCTCCACTGATATCCAGTAGCATATTGGGCACCTACCGACCTAGGGAGTTCATCTTTCAGTGTCCTATCATTTTGCCTTTTCATACTGTTCATAGGGTTCTCAAGGCAAGAATACTGAAGTGGTTTGCCATTCCCTTCTCCAGTGGACCACGTTCTGTCAGACCTTTCCACCATGACCCGCCCATCTTGGGTGGCCCCACAGGACATGGCTTAGTTTCATTGAGTTAGACAAGGCTGTGGTCCTAATGTGATTAGATTGACTAGTTTTCTGTGAGCATGGTTTCAGTGTGTCTGACCTCTGATGACCTCTCACAACACCTACCGTCTTATTTGGGTTTCTCTTGCCTTGGATGTGGGGTATCTCTTCACGGCTGCTCCAGCAAAGTGCAGCCGCTGCTCCTTACCTTGTACAAAGGGTATCTACTCACCACCACCCCTCCTGACCTTGAACGTAGAGTAGCTTCTCTAGGCCCTCCTGTGCCCATGCAGCAACCGCTCCTTGGACATGGGGTTGTTCCTCCCGGCCGCTGCCCCTGACCTCGGACATGGGACAGCTCTTCCGGGCCGCACTACGTGTGCCGTCGCAGCCACCCACGCATATCTGAGGAAATATCAATAACCTCAGATATGCAGATGACACCACCCTTATGGCAGAAAGTGAAGAGGAACTAAAAAGCCTCTTGATGAAAGTGAAAGTAGAGAGTGAAAAAGTTGGCTTAAAGCTCAACATTCAGAAAACGAAGATCACGGCATCTGGTCCCATCACTTCATGGAAAATAGATGAGGAAACAGTGGAAACAGTGTCAGACTTTATTTTTGGGGGCTCCAAAATCACTGCAGATGGTGACTGCAGCCATGAAATTAAAAGACGCTTACTCCTTGGAAGGAAAGTTATGACCAACCTAGATAGCATATTCAAAAGCAGAGATATTACTTTGCCAACAAAGGTCCGGCTAGTCAAGGCTATGGTTTTTCCAGTAGTCATGTATGGATATGAGAGCTGGACTGTGAAGAAGGCTGAGCACTGAAGAATTGATGTTTTTGAACTGTGGTGTTGGAGAATACTCTTGAGAGTCCCTTGGACTGCAAGGAGATCCAACCAGTCCATTCTGAACTGGGATTTCTTTGGAAGCTGAAACTCCAGTACTTTGGCCACCTCATGCGAAGAGTTGACTCATCCAAAAGACTCTGATGCTGGGAGGGATTGGGGGCAGGAGGAGAAGGGGACGACAGAGGATGAGATGGCTGGATGGCATCACTGACTCGATGGACATGAGTCTGGGTGAACTCTGGGGGTTAGTGATGGACAAGGAGGCCTGATGTGCTGTGATTCATGGGGTCGCAAAGAGTCGGACATGACTGAGTGACTGAACTGAACCGAACTGAATTCTGTTTGGAGAAGGAAATTGCAGCCCACTGCAGTATTCTTGCCTGGAGAATCCATGGACAGAGGAGCCTGACGGGCTACAGTCCGTGGGGTCGCAGAGTCGGACATGACTGAAGTGACTTAGCATGCATGCATGCATTAATTCTAGTTTGTTATTTCTTCATCACTAAGTTGTGTCCGACTCTTTGCAACCCCATGAACTGCATCATGCCAGACTTCCCTGTCCTTCACTATCTCCCTGAGTTTACTCAAACTCATGTCCAGTGAGTCAGTAATGTCATCCCACCATTTCATCCTCTGTTATCGCTTTCTCCTCCTGCCTTCAATCTGTCCCAGCATCGGGGTCTTTTCCAATGAGTCAGTTCTTTACATCTGGTGACCAAAGTACTGGAGCTTCACCTTCAGCATTAGTCCTTCCAATGAATATTCAGGGTTGATTTCCTTTAGGATTGACTTCCTTGCTGTCCAGGGGATTCTCAAGAGTCTTCTCCAGCACCACAATTTGAAAGCATGAATTCATCAGCTCTCAGACTTCTTTCCAACTCTCACATCCGTACATGACTACTAGAAAAACCATAGCTTTGACTATATGGACCTTTATTGGCATAGTGAAGTCTATGCATTTTATATAAATATTTGTAAGTTATATTAAGCTATAGTTTTAGTTTTGGATAATATCTTTGTGGTTATATTCACTTCATTAAACATTACGAAGTCTTTTCATTACACGCTTTAGAACACAGGAGCACAGAGTCATTAATTCTTAAGGTTTGGTAGAAGTTTTCAGTGAAAATGTTTGTGCCAGGGTGGTTTGGGGGGAGTAGCACTTTAATATTTCCCCCCATTTTTCTGTGGTACTCAGTCTATTTATATTTTCTATCTATTCTAAGGTCAGTTTTGGCAATCCCTCATTTGAACCAGGTTCTCAAATTTCTTTTCTAATGATATACAAGATAGTCTCACCTTAATCTATTAACTTCTCCTGTATCCATATTTAACTTTCATATAAATTCTTATTTTATATATTTATGATTTTACTCTTTTAACTTCAATGAAGTTTAAAAACCAATTAATCTTGCTTTATTTTTTTGGAAAAATTCTGTTTGGGGTTTATTTCTCAGATCTGCCACTTTAAAAAAATTGTTAATTTTGCTTTTATATTTAATTCATTAATTTTTATAATGCTAAGATTATTTTCTTGTGTTTTTCTAATTTCTCGATTTGAACATTAATTCTTTTACTGTTAATCTTGCTTTTTAAAAAATTAATGTATTAGAACTTAGTATTTTTGTATGTATCTCAGATGTTTTCCTATATGAAATTCAGTTACAATTTCACTTTCAATTTCCTCTTTAATCCAAAAGATGTTTAAAATGTTTATGATTTACTGGTATAGTCATATTATTAATTTCTAATTTAATTATATTAGGTAAAAATAATATTTTCAAAAATTAATGTTGCCTATATAATTTCTATTTTGAAATTTATTAACTTTTAAAAATCATATTTTGTGAATATTCTTGGTCACATAAAAAGATGTATTTTAATATGGAGAGTATGGAGTTATATGGGGCTTCCGAGGTGGCTCAGTAGTAAAGAATCCTCTTGCCAGTACAGGAGATGAGAGTTCAATCCCTAGATCCCCTGGAGGGGAAAATGGCAACCCACTCCAATATTCTTGCCTGGGACATGCTATGGACAGAGGAGCCTGGCAAGCTACAGTCATGTAGTTGCAAAGAGTCAGACACAATTGAATGACTGAGCATGAATGCACACATAGGGTTATTTATATAAATTAGAGCCTTAATATGTTTGAATCCTTGGTGGAAAGGCACAGGAAAAGAATATCATTTTAAAAGATGGTTTTACTACTCCTTTGTTGTAGAGAGTATTGTGGGAACACTGTTCCTAGTGTTTTAGGGAAAGAGAAAATATTGTTTTAAAATTTATAGCTGTAATTTTTGTCTTTTGCTTTGTAAGTTGTAAAAGCTGTAGAGTCTTTTAAGAGCTGTTAGTTGATACAAAAAACAAGATTTTGCAGCATGGCTGATTTAGGAGTAGTAACGATTTATGTACAGGTTTTTTTCTTTTTTTGGCTGTGCTGGGTCTTCATTGCAACACCTGGTCTTTCTCTAGTTATAGCACCCAGGCTTAGCGGCTCCACAGAATGCGGAATCTTAGTTCCCTGACAAGGGATCGAACCCATGTAGCCTGCATTGGAAGGCAGAATCTGAACCACTGGACCACCAGGGAAGTCCCTTGATACACAGTTTCAAAGTTCCACTTTCTCTGTACTAACATTCACTTATGTTAAAACTTTCGGTAAACCTGCTATACAGAGTGTTTGGGGGTAAAAAAGGAGACCTTTGTGAACACCCGAGGTAGTGGAGAGCTGCAACTACCAGGAACAATCACAATACAAGCAGTGGTGACCAGCAGAAAGAGACCTTTCTTTGGTACTGAGGATTGAGACCTTAAGGCGCCATTCAATAGAGAAATTGGGATCAAGTGTAGGTTAATTCAGGAATAGACATGACATACCTTCTCCTGGAATATACTGGATAACACAAAACATTGAATAGAGAAGCTACAGCCTGCTAACCCACGGGTTAGGACAATCTATTCAGCAGATATTTATTTCATGTCATTGTAAATAATAAAAGCTCATTGTTTTATTGAGTACTTGCTATTTGCCATCCACTGGCACTGGGCTGATGAATATACACATTAAATGAATTGTGGTTCAGTTGCTAAGTTGTGTCTGATTCTTTGTAACCCTATGGACTGAAGCACACCAGGCTTTCCTGTCCTTCACCATCTCCCAGAGCTTGTTCAAACTCATGTCCATTGAGGTGAGATAAGATGAGATGCCATCCAATCATCTCATCCTCTGCTGCCTCCTTCTCCTCCTGCCCTCAATCTTTGCCAGCAGCTGGGTCTTTTCCAGTGTTGGCTCTTTGCATCAGGTGGCCAAAGTATTGGAACTTCAACTTCTGCCTCAGCCCTTCCAATGAATATTCAGGGTTGATTTCCTTTAGGATTGACTGACTTGATCTCCTTAAAAACTTTGGGTATTATATTTAAAACAAATAAAGACAGCTTTGAAAGATGAAGCAAAGAAAACAGAATAGTTAGGGACCTCAGGACTCAAGGATTGCTGTGTATTGAATTCCATAGGTTTTCTTTTTCTCTCATATTCTCAACTGGGTCCTGGAGAAGCTACCAACCCAGAAATGCCATGTCAACCAAAAAAAAAAAGTATAAGAAAAGTTCATTCTTTCTAGCCAAAGGACAGGAAAGGACCAGTCTACTAAGACTGAAAACTTGTGGACAATAATGGCCCTACTGCAGTCAAATGCCTCAGAAATAACAGGCCCCATCCCTACCCTTGTCAACAGAGGTTGAGTGGAGAGCCTAGACTTCCATCCTCATCTTGCTGGAATGAGGCACCCTCCTCCCTGCGTCTGATTGATGTCAGAGAAGGTCAAGTGAGGAGCCAGGACTTTCATCCTAACCATCCTGTTCAAAAGCCCTCCATCCTCCACAGCTTCATGCAGAAAACTTGGCTCCCACTCCACCTGGCAGTGAAAGACAGCATCCCACTCCCGCCACCGGTGTGGTGTCAGAGGAAACCTGCTGAAACTGAAGCTTTCAATAAGACGCACGATTTCATAACAGAATAACCAAGATGTCTGGAACTAATTTAGAAAAAGAAACTCTACTCCCACAAATCAGGAAAGTCTCCACTAGAATGAGAAAAGAGGGTCAAACAGATGGCAAGACCAAGATAACACAGATGTTGGAACTAGCCGATGGGGGTTTTAAAGAATCCATCATAAAAAGTGCTGCAATGAAAAATTTTGAACATGCTTTAGACAAGTGAAAAAATGGGAAATTTCAGCAAAGAAATGGAAACTATAAAGAAGAACCAAAAGAAAATTTTAGAACTGAGAAATATAATAAAATATAAGAATTCTCTGGAAGGGCTCAATAGCAGACAGGAGAATAAATCAGTGAGTTTGAACTGAGATTAATAAGACTTATCCAATTAGAACTACAGAAAGAAAATAAACTGAAAGAAAAAAAAAAAATGAAGAGAACCTCAGGGATATGTGAGATCATAACAAGTCTTTCCAGAGAAGGGAAGGAGTATGAGGCTGAAAAAGAACTCACCAAAGTAGTGGCTGAAAGTGTTCTGAACTTGGCAGAAGATATTAACCCATAGATTCAAGAAGCTGTTGAATCCCAAACAGGACAAGCCCAAAGAAATACATGCCAAGATTGATCCTAACCAACTTCTGAAAGCTAAAGACAGAAAAAAAAAAAAGAGAGAGAGAGAAAGAGAGGAGAGAGAAGAGATGTCTACAAGTAAGTAGAGTAAAAACAATTTGAATGATGTCAGATTTCTCATCAGAAATCATGGAGGCCAAAAGGAAGTGACTCAACATTTTTGAAGCATTAAAAGAAAAGAACTGTGAATCCAGAATTCTACATTCAGTGAAAGTGTGCTTCAGGTAGAAGAGGATATCAAGACATTCTCATGGAGAAAAACTAAAAGAATTTGTCAACATCAGACTAAACCCGGAAAGATAGTTAATGGAAATTCTTTAAACAGAAGGAAACTTACAAAAGGAGATAGGCGGTGTTTGTTTGTTTGTTTGTTTTTGGCTGCACTGAATGGCATGTGGGATCTTAGTTCCCAGACCAGGGATCGAACCTATGCCCCTGTGTTAGAAGCTGAGTCTTAACCACTGGGCCTTCAGGGAAGTCCATGAAACTTATAAAAGGAGGAATCTTGTAACCTGAGGAAGAAGGAAGGATAATGAACAGAGTAAAAATACTGATAAAATACAATTGACTTTTCTTCTTGAGTTTTTAAAATTATGTTTGTTTGTTGAAGCAAAAATGATAACATTGCCTGACATAGCTCAATATGTGGAAAGGAAACACTTAACACAATTACAAATGGGGATGCTGCTGCTACTGCTAAGTCGCTTCAGTCGTGTCCGACTCTGTGCGACCCCATAGACGGAAGCTCACCAGGCTCCCCTGTCCCTGGGATTCTCCAGGCAAGAACACTGGAGTGGGTTGCCATTTCCTTCTCCAATGCATGAAAGTGAAAAGTCAAAGTGAAGTCGCTCAGTCGTGTCCGACTCTTAGCAACCCCACAGACTGGAGCCTATCAGGCTCCTCCGTCCATGGGATTTTCCAGGCAAAAGTACTGGGGTGGGGTGCCATTGCCTTCCCCCGACAAATGGGGATAGATAATTTCAAATCCTGAAAGATGATGCTGGGAAAGTGCTGCATTCAATATGCCAGCAAATGTGGAAAACTCAGCAGTGGCCACAGGACTGGAAAAGGTCAGTTTTCATTTCAATCCCAAAGAAAGGCAATGCCAAAGAATGCTCAAACTACCGCACAATTGCACTCATCTCACACACTAGTAAAGTAATGCTCAAAATTCTCCAAGCCAGGCCTCAGCAATATGTGAACCGTGAACTTCCTGATGTTCAAGCTGGTTTTAGAAAAGGCAGAGGAACCAGAGATCAAATTGCCAACATCCGCTGGATCATGGAAAAAGCAAGAGAGTTCCAGAAAAACATCTATTTCTGCTTTCTTGACTATGCCAAAGCCTTTGACTGTGTAGATCACAATAAACTGTGGAAAATTCTGAAAGAGATGGGAATACCAGACCACCTGATCTGCCTCTTGAGAAATTTGTATGCAGGTCAGGAAGCAACAGTTAGAATTGGACATGGAACAATAGACTGGTTCCAAATAGGAAAAAGAGTATGTCAAGGCTGTATATTGTCACCTTGCTTATTTAACTTATATGCAGAGTACATCATGAGAAACACTGGACTGGAAGAAGCACAAGCTGGAATCAAGATTGCCGGAAGAAATATCAATAACCTCAGATATGCAGATGACACCACCCTTATGGCAGAAAGTGAAGAGGAACTAAAAAGCCTCTTGATGAAAGTCAAAGTGGAGAGTGAAAAGGCTGGCTTAAAGCTCAAAATTCAGAAAACAAAGATCATGGCATCTGGTCCCATCACTTCATGGGAAATAGACGGGGAAACAGTGGAAACAGTGTCAGACTTTATTTTTCTGGGCTCCAAAATCACTGCAGATGGTGACTGCAGCCATGAAATTAAAAGACGCTTACTCCTTGGAAGGAAAGTTATGACCAACCTAGATAGCATATTCAAAAGCAGAGACATTACTTTGCCAACAAAGGTCTGTCTAGTCAAGGCTATGGTTTTTCCTGTGGTCATGTATGGATGTGAGAGCTGGACTGTGAAGAAGGCTGAGCACCGAAGAATTGATGCTTTTGAACTGTGGTGTTGGAGAAGACTCTTGAGAGTCCCTTGGACTGCAAGGAGATCCAACCAGTGCATTCTGAAGGAGATCAGCCCTGGGATTTCTTTGGAAGGAATGATGCTAAAGCTGAAACTCCAGTATTTTGGCCACCTCATGTGAAGAGTTGACTCATTGGGAAAGACTCTGATGCTGGGAGGGATTTGGGGCGGGAGGAGAAGGGGACGACAGAGGATGAGATGGCTGGATGGCATCACTTACTCAATGGACGTGAGTCTGGGTGACCTCCGGGAGTTGGTGATGGACAGGGAGGCCTGGAGTGCTGCGATTCATGGGGTCGCAAAGAGTTGGACACGACTGAGCGACTGAGCTGAACTGAAGGGGAAAAGACAGTAAGGTTTCCATGCTTCACTCAAACTGGTAAAATGTCAACACCAAAAACTCCCTTAAAATTAAAATAATGTAGAAAATTAAAAATAAGTGATCAATTTCACCACCAGTTTTATACCATCATTTTTAAAAAAATGTAAACCAAAGAGCTCCTTTTGAAAAGGAGATGTGAAAGCCTCTGCTTTTGCTAGAGTGCTCAGTATGACGAAGGTAAAATTTGTCCGTTCTGCTGTAGGTGGAGAGACTATATATTTGCTTTATAAAAATGGCTGTGTTCTGTATCTAAAGAGCAACGTGCATATGTATAAGTATGTGTGTGGGGTATCTATGTGTGTCCATGTTCAAATTTATGGCTCAACCTCTGTTTGTTTTTTTTTTTAAGTCTTTATTGAATTTGTTACAATATTGCTTCAGCTTTGTGTGTCCTTGTTTTGGTGACCAGGCATGTGTGATCTTAGCTTTCCCACCAGGAATCAAACCCACACCCCTGCATTAGCAGGCAAAGTTTTAACCACTGGACCGCCAGGGAAGTCCCTCAACCGGTTTTCATGACCGACTTTATGAGACTTTAGTGCTACTTCAGGACCTCCTGGTTGACAATAAGAAGCAAGTACTTGCAGAGAAGTCATTCTTCCCACTTTGACACAACAGCCACAAGCCTCTGGAAGTTCAGGGGTGCAGTAGGGGTCCAGGAGATCAGCACTGCTCCTTGGCTCTGGATTCTTCTTGAAGACTCCAGACAGCCAGGGAAGCTGATCAGATAGGAGCAAAAGGAGGGTCATTTTGTCACCAGCAGTGAGACAATACCTGGGGAACTCTGAGAAAGGACAGGGCATATATGAACAGAGACAGTATCCTAGTGGGAGGGAGGGGCTCAATATCTTTGTAATTGGCTCAGCAGCAAAGAATCCGCCTGCCAATGCAAGAGAGTTCGATCTCCAGATCCCCTGGAGAAGGAAATGGCAACCACTCCAGTATTCTTGACTGGAAAATCCCATGGACAGAGGAGCTTGGCAGGCTGCAGTCCATGGGGTTGCAAAAGAGTCGGACATGACTTGCAACTAAACAACAGCTAAAGATCCTTAAGAATATATGGCTTCATTTCATACTTAATTTCAGTGTAACTTTGACAGATAAGCTATAGTTGCATTCTCAGAGATCTTAAGCTGTCGCTTATTCTCCAGGTCTACATAGCTAAACCACTTTCGAGGAGAGATCATTTCTGAACATTCTAAAATGTTACTTATTTACTTTCATTTTCTACTATTTATTTTGGCTGCAATGGGTCTTCGTTGTAGTGTGTGGGCTTCTCTAGTTGGGGCACACAGGCTTAGTTGTGGGTCTGGATCTTAGTCCCCCAACCAGGGATCCAACCCAGGCCCTCTGCACTGGGAGTATAGAGTCTTATTCACTGGACCACCAGAGAAGTCCCTCAAAAGAAATATTTAGACTTCCTCACTACTTCTATTTATTGTCTGAAAGATTTTACTATTTGAAAATTGATCCTAGTTGCAAACCATTCTCTCCCTAATGCTAATGCTAAGTCGCTTCAGTCGTGTCCGACTCTGTGCGACCCCATAGACGGCAGCCCACCAGGCTCCCCCATCCCTGGGATTCTCCAGGCAAGAACACTGGAGTGGGTTGCCATTTCCTTCTCCAATGCATGAAAGTGAAAAGTGAAAGTGAAGTCGCTCAGTCGTGTCAGACTGTTAGCGACCCCATGGACTGCAGCCCACCAGGCTCCTCTGTCCATGGATTTTCCAGGCAAGATTACTGGAGTGGGGTGCCATTGCCTTCTCCGCATGGGGTTAAATTTTAGTTTCCTGTATTTTGTTTTCATTTGAGTTGGGAGACTGTTGACCTTCATATTTATTTTTAAAAGTAATATTTTAGAGGGTGCCATTAAATCATGATTGCATTAGTTGGAATTCTTTTGGTTGTAACAGAAATTCAACTCAAATTAGCTCAAAACAGTAAAGGATTGTGTCTACTTTCAGCTGTAGCTGGATTAGGGGCTCAAACACTGTCTACGGGGGCTCATGTTTTTCTCCTACAATCAAAGGTTATGTCTGTATCTCACAAGACTTCCCTGGTGGTCCAGTGGTTAAGAAGCCACCTTCCAATGCAGCGGATGCCGGTTTGATCCCTGATTGGGGAACTAGATCTCACGTGTCATGGAGCTAGTAAGCCTGCATGCCACAACTAATGAGCCCAAGTGTTCTGGAGTTAGAGTAGCAGTTAGAGAAGCCCAAGAGCTGCTGTAGGGTAAGGGAGTTAGAGAAGGTGAGGTTTGGAAAAAGTCCGAGCGGGCACCTTACAGGAACAGATCACCTTTAATGAGGCGAGAAGGGGCAGCAGTCAGTGAGCGGCTGCACGGACTCGAGAAAAGAGTAAGTATATATAGGCATGTATGTGGAAAGCTACTGTCTTAAGGGGCCTGTTCTTCTCCAAGGTTGTTCGGAGTAGTTATCTCTTAAATGGCTCGGGCGAGGAATTCTGGAGACCGGCCAGAGGCTGGACCGGCTGGGAGCTGGGCATAATCAACCTTAATGTCCATTTTTTTTTCTTTGGGTGAGAGAGTTCTTTGTTTTGCATAGAATGGTGGGGAGGACCCAGAGGGGAGTTTTAACTCCAGGTTATTTTGGGCCGTTTAACTTTCTTTCAGCTGCAATGAAAGATCTCGCATGCTGCAACTAAGACCCGACACAGCCAAATAAATAAATAAACAAATAAAAAGCTAATTCAAAAAAAATTTTATATAAAAAAGCAGTATCTATATCTCGGAGAAATCTCTCCAATGAGCAGGCAAAAGAAGTCTTAATTGAAAACTGCATTTGGCTTAGGTTAGTTCAGGTAACTGTTCATCTAAATCAGTTAACGTTCCCAGGGAAATGAATGGCCAGACCTGGTCACCTGTGGGGGAGTGAACACTGACAGTCTCACCAGACCCACTTGATAAGACTTCCCCACAGGAAAGAAGCCGTCTGGTATCAGAGTATGAGGCTGCTGCTGCTGCTAAGTCACTTCAGTCGTGGCCAACTCTGTGTGACCCCATAGACAGCAGCCCACCAGGCTCCCCCATCCCTGGGATTCTCCAAGCAAGAACACTGAAGTGGGTTGCCATGTCCTTCTCCAATGAGTGAAAGTGAAAAGTGAAAGTGAAATTGCTCAGTCATGTCCGACCCTTAGCGACCCCATGGACTGCAGTCTTCCAGGGTCCTCCATCCATGGGATTTTCCAGGCAAGAGTATTGGAGTGGGGTGCCATTCTCCTAGAGTATGAGGAGAGGAATGCAAATTACACCCTAAATGATAGATGCCCAACCGATGTCTAGCTATTGCGCTTGGCAATATGAGTACAGAAGTAATAAGACAGACACTACCCTCAATGGGCTGATTGCCCCCAATTTTCTTCCTTTTCTTTCCTTTAACAATTTAGTAAATGGCTTTACCTCATTTGTAAGGTGCTATTCCAGACTGGAGCCTTCTGATTTCTATCTGAAAGGTCTTTGAGATCTGGGAGTTTCTGTTTCAGATTTATACTCAAGAAAAATCCCTGATCATCCTGGCACTTTCCAATTCACACTGTGAGAACAAAAACATTTAAAATGAAAACCATTATTTATCTAATGTGTTGTAAGGAAAATATAACTGGTAAAACTAGAGACTCCTCTTATTAAAAAGAAGTAATGCATGATTAAAGCAGTGCTGAGGAAAAGAATTCCCATCTAGATTCACCAATCATGACATGGGTGTTCCTCTGACATGTCCACACATGTGATGGGCATACCTTACATGTGTACATCATTCATGCTCACTCCACCCATCCCAGGAGCCTGTAGAGTCAAGGTCTTTTTCAGATATTATTAAGACTTGAATTACGCTTGGATGAAGGGGTGAGGAGGGAGAGGGCATATACGAAAGTGCAAATGCCAAGCCATGCTATCAAATTTGTCATCTCCTTCATTTTTAAGAGTCACCATTTATAACATGAGCAATCAATGCTTGTAGTGAAAAGAAAAGAACCTGAAACATTGGTTGGTCTATTCTCTTGCTTCAGGGACAGATCTGTACCTGATTTAACTATGCAGTTAATCCTCAGGCAATAACATTCCAGGTACCTTCCGTAGTTCACTGCATTGAAGCCCATCCCTAAGACTCAACCCAGAACTTTGTTGGGCTGGGAACAAAATGAGGCATAAATGAATGGGAGTATTCATGAGTGATAGAGAGAAATAGACCAAGAAAATTACAAAAAAAGTTTTTGAAATGAAAACAGGATTCTTTAAAAAGTTATGTGATTGGATTTTCAGGTAAACATGATGGATGAATCATATCTATTTCTCTGCTCCATCCGGAAACCACACCAAAATGACAAGAGTCCAACTTTTTTATTGTACCATTTGAAAAAAAGTGAAGTATAGTTAATGTACAGCATTGTCTTAGTTTCAAGTGTACAGCAAAGTGACTCAGTTGTATGTGTGTATATGTGTGTGTGTATGTGTGTATATATTTGCGTAAGGGCTTATAAAACCCACACGAACTTTTTGGCCAACCTAAAATATATATATCTGTTCAGTTCAGTTCAGTTGCTCAGTCGTATCTGACTCTTTGTGACCCCATGGACTTCAGCATGCCAGGCCTCCCTGTCCATTACCAACTCCCGGAGTTTACTCAAACTCATGTCCATTGAGTCGGTGATGCCATCCAACCATCTCATGCTCTGTCGTCCCCTTCTCCTCCCGCCTTCAATCTTTTCCCAGTATCAGGGTCTATTCAAATGAGTCAGTTCTTCGCATCAGGTGGCCAAAGTTTCTGCTTCAGCATCAGTCCTTCCAATGAATATTCACGACTGATTTCCTTTAGGATGGAATGGTTGGATCTCCTTGCTGTCCAAGGGACTCTCAAGAGTCTTCTCCAACACCACAGTTCAAAAGCATCAATTCTTTGGCACTCAGCTTTCTTTATGGTCCAACTCTAACATACATACATGACTACTGGAAAAACTATAGCTTTGACTAGATGGACCTTTGTCAGCAAGATAATGTCTCTGCTTTTTAATATGCTGTCTAGGTTGGTTGTAACTTTCCTTCCAAGGAGCAAGCGTCTTTTATTTTCATGGCTGCAGTCACCATCTGCAGTGATTTTGGAACCCAAAAAGATCAAGTCTGTCACTGTTTCCCCATTTATTTGCCATGAAGTGATGAGACCGAATGCCATGAACTTAGTTTTCTAAATGTTGAGTTTTAAGCCAACTTTGTCACTCTCCTCTTTCACTTTCATCAAGAGGCTCTTTAGTTCTTCTTCGCTTTCTGCCATAAGGGTGGTGTCTATTCTTTTTTCAGGTCCTTCTCCATTAGAGGTTGGCACTGACACTGAGTACAGCTCCTTGTACAGTACGTCTTTGTTCTTTGACTATGTTACACACAGTAGTTTGTGTCTGCTAATCCCAACTCCTCATTTATCCCTCCCTCACCATGCTTTCCTCTTTGGTAACCATAAGTTTGTTTTCTATGTCTTTGGATCTCTTTCTGTTTTGTAAATAAGTTCATGTATATCATTTTTTTTATTCCACATATATGACATTTGTCTTTCTCTGAGTTGAATTTTTAACAGCTTCATTGAGGTACATTTGACATACAGTTAATTACAGTTGACCCTCTGTATCCACAAGTTCTGTGTATTCATGGGTTCCACATCCACAGAGTCAACTAATATGAAAGTATTCGGAAAAAAATTTTCTTCTCCAGAAAGTTCCAAAAAGCAAAACTTACCTTATTGCACTGGCTAGCATCTCCAGTGGTATGCTGAGTAAAAGGGACAGTAAACATACTTGTTTTGCTCCTGGTCTTAGGGGAGAAAGCATTCAATAATTTTGCCATTAAACATTATGCATAATTAAATATTTTATTAGCTGTAGGTTTTATCAAGTTGAACAAGTTCTCTTTTCTTTCTACTTAACTCACAACTAGATCCTCTAAAAAGTTATGTGGTTGGATTTCTAGCTGACCATGCTTGATTGAGTACATAGATTCATTGGCTCCTTCCCAAATCCTCACCAAAATTATCATATGTGATCTTTTAAAAAAAGATATAGACTCATAAGAATAAAAAACAAAAGCCAAAATATTGACAACCAAAAAACCAGACTTAACAGCACTGAAAAAGCTGAAAGCCTACTTTTCAGTTGTGGGGGAACAATTTAGAACAAACTTAATGGAAGGGCAAAACCCTCCGAAAAGACTTGAACTCAGAATAAGTAAGGAATAAGTACTGGGACTTCCCTGGTGGTTGAGTGGTTAAGACTTCACCTTCCAAGGCAGGGGATGCAGATTCACTCCTTGGTGGGGGAGCTCAGATCCCACATACCTCACAACCAAAAACCTAAACAGAAAACAGAAACAGTCATGTAACAAATTCAATAAAGACTTTAAAAATGGTCCACTTCAAAAAGTCTTTCAAAAAATAAATAAAAAGAAGACTTTAAAAAAGAAGAACCAAGGGTTTCCCTAGTGGCTCAGTGGTAAGCAATCTGCCCGCCAAGGCAGGAGACACGGGTTCAACCCCTGATCCAGGAAGATCCCATATGCCATGGAGTAACAAAGCCCTTGCACCACAATTACTGCGCCTGTCTCTAGAGCCTGTGACCCACACTGCTGAGCCTAGAGCCCCTGGACTGCAACAAGAGAAGCCACCATAATGAGAAGCCCACACACTGCAACTGGAGAATATCCCCCTGAGCATCACTGCATCTAGAGAAAAGCTCACGCACCAACAAAGACCCAGCACAACCAAAAATGAATAAATATATATATATAAAAGAAGGACCAAGTACTTCCAAAGGTAGGATGAGAGTGTGGGAGGATTGGCTGATTCTATGAATAAGAAGCAGTTAAAACAACAGTTGAGAAATAGAAAGTCACTCTCCCCACCTGTGCCACCAGAAGGCTATCCTTCCCCAACAATAGCATAATACCGGAAGCTCAGATACTGAAAAAACTGAACCAAAGAGCATATGAGGCAGAGCTGAGGGCAGGGGTAAAGTGCCACAGTGAGAAGAGGGGAATAAATTATAGTCTAGATACTGAATGGGATCAGCAGCATCCTTTCCCTGCTGTTTCATGAAAACCAGGCTTATGCATCTATATTAATTCCTTGGGCTACTGTAGCAAAGCACTGCAAATTAGCCGGTTTAAAACAACATCTCTGGTGGCTCAGATGGTAAAGAATCTGCCTGCAATGTAGGAGACTTGGGTTTGACCCATAGGTCAGGAAGATTCCCTGGAGAAAGGAATGGCTACCACTCCAGTATTCTTGTCTGGGAAATCCCAAAAACATAGAAGCCTGGTGAACTACAGTCCAAGAAGTCTCAAAGAAATGGACATGACTGAGTGACTAACACTTTCACTTTCACTTTATTGTCTAACAGTTAAAGAACTAGAAATTGGAAACCAAGGTGTTGGCAGGGTCATGCTTTCTCCAAAGCTCCTAGGATTCTTCCTTGTCTCTTCAAGTTTCTGACAACCCGAGGTATTCCTTGGTGCATAGATGTGTCTCTGCAGTCTCTACCTCCACCCTCACATGGTGGTTCTTTCCCTGTGTGTGTGTATGTCTCTATCTCCTCTTATAAGGACACATCATATTGGATTAAGGGCTCACCCTACACCAATATGACCTCATCTTAATGAATTACAACCCTATTTCCAAATAAGGTCACATTCTGAGGTACTGGAGGTGAGGACTGCAACAGATCTTTCCAGGGAACACAATTCAACCCATAACTGCATTGTAGGCGGGAGGTTGAAGGATTACTCTCTGAGAAGACTGCCCTAGTCAAGAGGAACAAACCTAAAGATCCTGACATTTGGTGAAGTACAAATCAAACATCCTTGTTCTTGCCTGATCACCCCCTAGTGATCTGATCCATACATACAAAGCTTCCAATATATTTTTGTTATCCTTCTACTAAATAAACATTTAAGGACACATTCTATCGTGAAAGACAGAGATGAAAAAAAGGAAGTTCAGGTAAGTAGAATATGCAGGAAGCAGTAAAAAAATCTGTAAAAAACCTTTAGAGAAATAACAGAAGTTACATCTACGACACAAGAACAGATTTCTTAAAAGTACAGTAAGAGATTTAGAGAAAGTTCTTGGGAATAAAAATATAACAACCAGTATTTTAAAATTCAATAGATAGTTTGGAAAATAAAATAGAGGAATTATCCTAGAAAGTAGAATCAAAATAAAAGATATTTGAAATAAAAGGAAAAAAGGATATGAAAATCAGTGAGTGCAACTAATCCAGAGAGTCTAATGTCTGACAAATAGTTCTGGAAAGAAAGAACAGAGCAATAGAGGCGAGAAATTTTTCAAAGAAATAAGTTGCCTTTTATCTTTGATGCTCTCTGGTGTGTTGTTCCATATCCCCAAGTCATTACATCAGTTATTGAGAGATGGTTATTGGAAGCTTACAATTAGCAATAAAAATAAAACAGAGGCAATATTGTAACAAATTTAATGAAGACTTTAAACTTAGTAACCTAAATACAACCACTAAGAATAACTTATCTGTTCTAGGCACTTACCAACATCACTTGTCTGACCTAGGCATAAATGTAAGCTTTTAAAAATGAGCAATAACTGGAAATTTCAGAGCACCAGGGGACTAAGAAACCAGTCAGATATTCTGCTGCACCTTTTTCTCCATGGCAGTGTGTCTCAACCTTGTCTACACATTAGAATCACTAGCAAAGCTTTTAAAATTCCAAACCCCAGCCACACCTCAGACCACGTAAATCAGAGTCTCTTCAAGTGTGACCTAGTCGTTGTATTGTCATAACTCCTCGGGTGATTCCAATGTACTGCCAAGGTTGGGAACCATTGCCTTATAAAAATCATAGTGTCCAACATTCAGATAATACCACATTGGTTCCAGTCTTTTAAAAATAATCTCAGCTTTCTACTTGTAAGATGTACAAGCAAATTTTGATCCTCTACTTTTTTTAGAGATGGTGTTAGGGAAAGGGAGATTTTCCCTCTCCGCAAGTCACCTGCTTCAAAGAAATGGCTGCTCCAACCCCATATAAAACCTCTCTTTAAGGCAATAAAGATGAGCAGGGATAATATCTAATCATAATTCTTTTACCTATGTGAGCTATGTTCTATAAACAAGTCTCTTTCTGTTCTTTAACTGCAATATTAAACAAAAAGTTAGTTTCACGTGCACAGCAAAGTAATTCAGTTATACATGTGTCTGTTCTTTTTTCAAATTCTTTTCCCATTTAGATTGTTACACAATATTGAGCAGACTTCCCTGTGCTATACAGTAGCTCCTTCTTTCTCCATTTTGTCCTATTTCTTTTTAAGATTTTTTTGATGTGAACCATTTTTTAAGTCTGTATTGAATTTGTTCCAATATTGCCTCCGTTTGATGTTTTGGTTTTGGGCTTTGGAGCATGTGAGATCTTAGCTCCTTGACCAGACCAGGGATCAAACCTGCACCCTCTGCATTGACAGTGTAGAGTCTTAACCACTGGATTACCAGGGAAGTCCTGGTTATTTATTTTAAATATAGAGGTGTGTACATGTCTTTCCCAAACTCCCTAACTGCCCCTCCCCCACCCCTGCCCTGGGAACCATAAATTCATTCCTCTCAGTCTGTGAGTTTATTTTGTAAATTAGTTCTTTTGTATCATTTTTTTAGATTCCCCATATAAGTGATGTCATGTGATATTTGTCTTTATCTGACTTACCTCACTCAGTATGATAATCTCTAGGTCCATGCATGTTGCTGTAAAGGCATTATTTTATCTTTTTTAATGGCTGAGTAATATTCCATTGTGTATATGTACTATATCTTCATTATCCACTTCTGTCAATGAAAATTTAGGTTTCTTCCATATCTTGGCTATTGTAAACAGTGTTGCAATGAACACTGGGAGTTAGCACTTAAAAAAAAAACAGTTTTAATGAGATATAATTTACATTCTGTGAAAGTCACCCATTTAAAGTGTACAGTTCAGTGGTTTGGGGTATATTTGTAGAGTTGTCATCACTACCAACTAATTTCAGAGCAATGTAGCTAATGGGTCTTGTTACAAACATAGGGGAAGAGACCAAGCCTAGAAAAACATCATTCAAAGTTTCAGTTTGAGTAACAAAATAGGAGTGAATCAAGTTGTCAACATGAAGCAAGCATATCCTTGCAGCAAAGTTCATGTCAAACATTAAGCTTGGAGAGCTAGCAGAATGAACTGTTGGTAGCATTTATTTTATTAAATGACACTTTCGGACATTGAAAATAAATTGCCATTGTGTATGCATTCTCACAACTACTTAGCTCTTGAGTTGGTCAAAACTATGTAAGAGCAGGAGGGAAAAGTGCTCTTGGCATATATGAGGGGAAAGTGCTCAAAGACGTCTTGTTCTGTTTATTATTGCAAACCCATGTTCCAAGAGAACATTCTGTGTTTTAAGTTTGAGACATCTCACCTTCATCTCTGACCTCCTCTGGGGCAGAGAGGAGTGACCGGCTCCTTTCACGTGCATATCAAAACCAGTCCTCTGCTATATAGTAAGTCCTTGTTGGTTTTCCATTTTAAATATAGCAGTGTGTACCTGTCCATCCCAAACTCCTTAACTATCCCTTCCTCCAGGGACCTCTGCTCAATGTTGTGTGGCAGCCTGGATGGGAGGGGAATTTGTGGGAAAATGGATACATGTATATGTATGGCTGAGTCCCTTTACTATCCCTCTCAAACTATCACCGCATTGTTAATCAGCTATAATTCTGTACAAAATTAAAAGTTTAATTTAAAAAAACCCAATCCTGAAAAACTATGAGAAAAGAGGGACCTCCCTGGTGGTCCAGTGGTTAAGACTCTGTGCTTCCAATGCAAGGGGCGTGGGTTTGATCCCTGGTCAGAGAAATAAGATCCCACATGCCACATGGCATGGCCGAGGGAGACAATTTTTTTAAATCTATGAGAAGAGAAAGTTTGGTGTCTCCATTTCCAAGTGTTCTCCACGCAGTAGCCCTGGGAAGCAAGATAGGCAGGACCGTGTCGACTCGTAGATCCTTGGTCCTTGTTGATTTTCACAAGTTGTTGCTTTACCAGTGGGAGAAATTATAGGTGTGTGCAGTGTCCATGATACCGCGGAACTCACAGGTACAGTGTATTCCTTTTATTTAACGTCTGTGCTCACCAAGGAGCCTTTTTTCTCCCTGTATACGAGGGCTTTCTGATTCTCCAGGAAGTCAAGTGTCTCTAAAAGTTTCTGCAATCTGTTGTTGTTGTTCAGTCACTAGGTCGTGTCCTACTCTTTGCCACCCCGTGGACTACAGCACGTCAGGCTTTTCTGGAGGCTTCACCATCTCCTGGAGTTTGTTCAAACCCATGTCCACTGAGTCCCTGATGCCATCCAACTGTCTCATCCTCTGTCATCCCCTTCTCCTCCTGCTTTCAATCTTTCCCAGCATCAGGGTCTTTTTCAATGAGTCAGCTCTTCGCATCAGGTGGCCAAAGGATTGGAGCTTCACCTTCAGCATCAGTCTGTCCAATGAATATTCAAGGTTGATTTTCTTTGGTATTGACTGGTTTCATCTCCTGGCAGTCAAAGGGATTCTAAAGAGTCTTTGTCAGCACCACAGTTCAAAAGTATCAATTCTTCCGTACTCAGCTTTCTTCATGGTCCAACTCTCACATCCATACATGATTACTGGAAAAGCCATAGCTTTGACTATATGGACCTTTGTTGGCAAAGTGATGTCTCTGCTTTTCAATATGCTGTCTAAGTTTGTCATAGCTTCCCTTCCAAGGAGCAAGGGTTTTTTAATTTCATGGTTGCAATCACCATCTGCAGTGATTTTGGAGGCTCCCCTCCCCCAAAAAAGAAAAATCTGTCACTGTTTCCACTTTTTTCCCTCTATTTGCCATGAAGTGACGGGGCTGGATGCCATTATCTTTTTTTAAAATATTGAGTTTCAAACCAGCTTTTTCACTCTCCTCTTCCACCCTCATCAAGAGGTTCCTTAGTTCCTTTACACTTTCTGCCATTAGAGTGGTATCATCTGCATATCTGAGGTTGTTGACATTTTTCCCAGCAATCTTGATTCCTGCTTGTTATTCATTCAGCCTGATGTACTCTGCTTGTGAGTTAAATAAGCAGGATGACAATATTGTCACCCTGCAATCTATACTTGAGTGCTAAGGAATACTCAGGAGACATTAATGGTATGCCATTCCCTTCCCCTTTGTTGGTTTCCCTACTTCTTGCCCCATTCTCCAGTTTCCTATCTGATCCATGACCCAGAGCTTCGGAACCAGCTCTGAGCTTTTGAGTGTCCTAGGATAGGCTGCAATAAATTGGGGCATTAGAATTCCTCATCTTGGACTTCGTTCATGGCACAGTGGGTAAGCATCCACCTGCCAATGCAGAAGACACGGGTTAGATCCCTGGTCCAGGAAGACTACATGTGCCATGGAGCAAGTAAGCCTGTGTGCCGCAACTACTGAAGCCCACTCACTTTAGAGCCTTTGCTCATCAACAAGAGAAGCCACTGCAATAAGAAGCCCCCACAACACATCTAGAGAGTAACCTCCACTTGCCACACCTAGAAAAAGCCCACTTGTAGCAACAAAGACCCAGCACAACCAAAAATAAAAAGAATTCCTCACCAAGAAGTCTCCATGTTCTCATTTGAGGATGAAGTGAAAGGGATGAAATTGCTCCAAAGACACTGCCAGTTTTTTTTTTAATTAAATATTATCTTGCTTAACTTTACAATATTGTATTGCTTTTGCCATACAGCTGCCTTATGATCCAGCAATCCCACTGCTGGGCATACACACTGACACTGCCAATTTTTAACTTTATCTGAGCTCCTGGACAGCAGAGAGAGCTGGGAAAGTCAACCACACCCGTACCTCCTCCTCACCCACCCTTTTGCATTCTGGGAAACAGGCTCCCTGGAAAGAACCTTTTTTCTCCATATGACTTAGATAAGGCTGATGAAATACAGTAAGTAAATTAATTAATTAAATAAAATCTATGCCCTTCCCACATGATATAATTTTTTATCTTTTCCTGACACTCCTTCTAAATGTTATGCCCAACAGACCTTCCAAGTGTCCAACTGGCTGTTGACTACAACTTATGCTATTAATGCCTCCACGGGGTTTTGCTCATTATAATGAAATTAGCATAGAGGGCAGCCCTTAGCATGCACTCATAAGGTTATGCAGTCTGTTCTCAGTCAAGCTCTCTGTTCCCCTTGGGACAATCTCAGCTCTGTCTCACTTTACTTTTTTAACTAAAAAAGTGTAGAAACTGAACTACCTCTTCCTTATTATCAGTGTCTGTGCCCTTGCTGATTAAAATGTGTTTATCTTATTCTACTGATTCAATGCACTCTTTTTTCCCCCCACTAAGTTATTCACAAAAAAATTTTCACCAAGCATATATCACCATATGAATATATGCCTTCCTTTCAAATCCTCTGTTAACTACAATTTACATCCTTCATAGCTATCCCATTTGTGATATACTAAATATCCTAAATCCAATGCAGTAAATTCCCCTTTAATGAACGTTACCTAATATTTACAATAATATTGAGAGCCTGGAAAATGTACTTTCATACCGGGAAAATGTGCTTTCCTATCAGCTGATGACACACCAGCTCTATAGGAAGCAAGAAAGGATATGCAAATAAAAAGGTTAGACTGAATGTCACTCCACACACTGCTTTAATCACTGTCTTTGGGGGAAGAATATGCTCCCTGACCTTGGTTTTATACTGAAGGAAATCACAGAAATAAAAACTGTAATCACAGAGATCGGGGTCGGGGAGGAAGGGGACATAGAGCCTCATGCCAGCCAGGCTGCAGACATCCGAGGCGAGGACCGGTGCTCCCAGCTGCTCAGAATCTAGCAGCAAACGGAGAACTTCACACTGGTCTCCTGTTGCTGAAGCAAACTTGATTTTGTTTCATTTTTAGAGCTTCAGCTAAACAGCGTATATTTTGCAATGGGCCCATTGGGCTTCCCAGGTGGCTCAGTGGCAAAGAATCCGCCTGACAACGCAGGAGACGTGGGTTTGATCCCTGGGTCGGGAAGATCTCCTGAAGAAGGAAATGGCAACCCATTCCAGTATTCTCACCTGGAGAATTTCATGGGCAGAGGAGCCTGGCAGGCTGCAAAGAGTAGGATCGCAAAGAGTCAGGCATGACTTAATGACTGAGTATGTGCTGTTGGTGCTACTTGCCTGCCTAACTGTATACACGGTCAGAGGACCCTAACCAGTTGGACCAGTCTTGGCCAAGTTGCTCAGGGTAGTGACGTTCTAGCCTGAGTCAGGCTCACTGGCAATTAGTCCCAGGGCTTGAGTCGCAGGCAACATAAAGATAGAAGGCCAACTGGGGTGGATCCAGACATGTGTCCGTGCTGACAGCCACCTCAGAAAGCAGATCGTGCAACATGGAACAGACCAGAAGGGCTATAAGAAGGACTATCTGACAACTCATAATATGTGTTTGGGATTTTTTTTTCCTGTAATCTTTTATATCAAAATTATTTCAAACTTACAGAAAAGTTTCAGTCAAAAAGGAAAAGCAAGAGAGAAAAAAAAGGGTACTAAGGACTCCCATACATGCTTCATCTCAGTCCCACTTTTGTTAACCTTAAGCCACTTTTACTTTTTTTAGCTTCTCTTATCATTATTATTATTTGTTTTTTGGACACGTGGGATCTAGTTCCCTGATCAGGGATTAAATCTGCACCCCCTGCTTTGAAAGTTCAGAGGCTTAAACACTGGATCACCAGGGAAGTCCCATCTCATATTATTATTTTCCAAACCATTTGAGAGTAATTTGTTTATGTAATGCCCCTGTAACCTCTAAACACTTCCCACTTCTCATGAAGGCAAAGAAATATATCTTCTCTTAGGCCTCTTTGACTAAAGAAAAAAAAATCTACTTATACTATTATCTTTTCATGAGTGTTAACTTCACAAATAGTGAAACAAAAGATTATAAGAATCTAAGATTAAGTGTTCTCTTCAATTTTATATTTTCTGTCTAGCAGTCATCTATTAATAGAATGTTATGTAGTAGTTTAAGCTGTTTTTCGCTTATGTTTAAATCTTTAGGCCAAATACTGCATTGTATTGGCTTTTAAAAAAGTGAAATATTAGAGTGAAGTCAGGAAAATATGTCAAATACATGATTTTTAAACTTTTTAGACTTAATTTTAGAGCATTTTTATTGGCTTGGTGACTTTTTATTTTGTTATGATTTCTAACTTACAGGGAAGTTCCAAGATGAGTACAGAGATTGTTTATGTACTCTTTACCCAGTATGTTTTCATTTTCCTGCATTAGATTTCTCATTATCTCCCTCTGTATAAAAAAAAAGTACACTTTTTCACATATACATGTACAACATGCGCTACAGTTTAAAAAAAAAAAAGGAAAGAAACCTGAAAATATCAGGCCTTTCATTTCTAAATATTTCAGTGTATATTTCCAAAGCACAAGGACATCTTAATGATCAAAATCAAGAAGTGAAACATTGATGCAATGCTATTAACTAATCCATATTAAAATTCATGCATAGTCCCAGTATTGACCTTTATAGCTGTTTTCCCCCTAGTCCAAGGTCCAATCCAGGATTATGCATTGCCTTTAACTGTAGTGTCTCTTCAGTCTCCTTTAATTTGGAACAGATCAATGACCCTTCTTAAAAGGCTTTAAAAAACTATTTTATCTAATGTGCTAGCTTCATAAAAGAGATTCAAAATTGTGACCAGCTTTACGTGTCGATGTGGGTATAATTTCTGCTGATCATTGTGCTATATTCTTATTAGGGATGGAACTGTATCCAAAGAACTTTTTCTTCCATGTTGGTATTGATCAAAAGTTGTTATAATTTGTAGCTATTTTTCGCCACTTAATTGAGGTTGATTGGAAATGTTCTGAAATAAGCTTGGATTTTTTTTTCCCCATAATATAAATGTAGTAATAAAAATAATATAATAGTTGGAAGAAACTTAAATATGATAAAACTGCAAGAGGCAAAGTGGTTGTCTGAGGAGGCTTTACAGATAGCTGAGGAGAGACAAAGCAAAGGGCAAGGGAGAAAGGGGAAGATACACAAAACTGAGTGCAGAGTTCCAGAGAAGAGCAGGGAGGGCTCAGAAGGCTTTCCTAAATGAACAGTGCAAAGAAATCGGGGAAACAACAGAATGGGAAAGACTAGAGACTGCGTCAAGAAAATTGGAGAGATCAAGAGAACTTTTCATGCAAAGATGGGCTCAGTAAAGGACAGAAACGGTCTGAACCTAACAGAACCATAAGAAGTTAAGAAGTAATGGCAAGAATACACAGAACTATACCAAAAATGTCTTCATGACCCGGATAACCACGATGGCATGGTCACTCACCTAGAGCAAGACATCCTAGAGTGTGAAGTCAAGTGGAACTTAGGAAGCATTATTAAAAACAAAACTAGTGGAGGTGATAGAATTCCAGCTGAGCTATTTCAAATCCTAAAAGTTGGTGCTGTTAAAGTGCTGCACTATAGCAAATTTGGAAATCTCAGCAGAGTCCACAGGACTGGAAAAGGTCAGTTTTTGCTCCAATACCAAAGAAGGACAATGCCAAGGAATGAGAATGTTCAAACTACCACCTGATTGTGCCCAATCCACATACTAACAAGGTAATGCTCAAAATCCTTCAAGCTCGGTTTCAGCAGAACATGAATGGAGAACTTCCAGATGTACAAGTTGGATTTAGAGGAGGTAGAGGAACCAGAGAGCAAATTGCTAACATTCACTGGATCATGGAAAAAGCAAAGGGATTCCAGAAAAGCATCTACTTCTGGTTCATTGACTGTGATAAAACCTTTGACTGTTTGGATCACAACAAACTGGAAAATTCTTAAAGAAATGGGAATACCAGACCACCTTTCCTGTCTCCTGAGAAATCTGTATGTAGGTCAAGAAACAACAGATAGAACTGGACATGGAACAACTCACTGGCTCAAAATTGAGAAAGGAGTACATCCAGGCTATATATGGTTACCCTGCTTATTTAACTTATATATAGAGTACATCATGTGAAATGCCAGGCTGGATGAATCACAAGCTGAAATCAAGATTGCCAGAAGAAATATCAATAACCTCAGATGTGCAGATAATACCATTCTAATGGCAGAAACTGAAGGGAACTAAAGAACCTCTTGATGAGGGTTAAAGAGGAGAGTGAAAAAACCAATTCAACATTCAAAAAAACTAAGATCATGGCATCTGGTCCCCTCACTTCATGGCAAATAGAAGAGGGGGAAAAGGACAGATTTTATTTTCCTGGGTTCTAAATTTTCATGCAGACCATGACTGCCTCCACGAAATTCCAAAACCCTTGCCCCTTGGAAGGTAAGTTATGACAAACCTAGACAGCATATTGAAAAGCAGAAACATTTTACCTTGTTGACAAAGGTCCATTTAGTCAAGCTATGGTTTTTCCAGTAGTCATGTACAAATGTGAGAGTTGGACCATAAGAAGGCTGAGTGCCAAAGAATTGATGATTTTGAATTGTGCTGGAGAAGACTCTTGAGAGTCCCTTGGACTGCAAGATCAAACCAGTCAATCCTGAAATTAGTTCTGAATATTCATTGGAAGGACTGATGCTGAAACTGAAACTCTAGTACTTGGGCCACCTGATGTGAAAAACTGACTCACTGGAAAAGACCCTGATGCTGGGAAAAATTGAAGGCAGGAGGAGAAGGGGACAACAGAGGATGAGATGGCTGGATACCATCACCGACTCAATGGACATCAATTTGATGGAGCAAACTCCAGGAGATAGTGGAGGACAGGGAAGCCTGGCATACTGCAGTCCATGGGGTCACAAAGAGTCAGATATAACTTAGTGACTGAACAATAACAACAAAACTTCAAATAGTATGTGTGTCTTCAAAGACATACTTTTAAAAGATCAGCTGCTGCTGCTGCTGCTAAGTCGCTTCAGTTGTGTCCGACTCTGTGCGACCCCATGGACGGCAGCCCACCAGGCTCCCCCATCCCTGAGATTCTCCAGGCAAGAACACTGGAGTGGGTTGCCATTTCCTTCTCCAATGCAGGAAAGTGAAAAGTGAAAGTGAAGTCTCTCAGTCCTGTCTGACTCTTAGCGACCCCATGGACTGCAGCCTACCAGGCTCCTCCATCTATGGGATTTTCCAGGCAAGAGTACTGGAGTGGGTTGCCACTCCAGTGGCAACAAGATGTATATGAGAAAAATTATAAATCTCTGATAAAAGAAATCAAAAAAGAACTAAATAAATGTAGAGATATTTCACGTTCATCAATAGGAAGATTCAAATTGTCAAGATATTTATTTTTGTTCAGTCACCTAGTTATGTCCAACTCTTTGTGACCCTATCGACTGCAGCATGCCAGATGTTAGATCAGCCCAGTTTGATCTGTGGGTTCAACACAGTCTCAATCAAAATCTCAGCAAATTATTTTGTGGATATCAACTATGTGATTCTGAAGTTTATAAAAAGAAGCAAAATGACCAACACAATATTAAAGGAAAAGCACAGAGTCAGAGGACTGCATTGTGAAAGAACAGATGAACAGATCAATGGAATAGAATTGAGAGTCCAAAAATAGATCCATATAAATTGAGTCAGCTAATCTTTGACAAAAGAACAAAGACAATGCAGTGGGAAAAGATCATCCTTTCCAACAAATGGTGCCAACCAGTGAGGTATCCATATGCAAAAAAAGAAAAATTTCCAGACACAGAACTTAGAACTGTGACAAAAATAATAAATCAAAATGAATCATAGAACTAAATGTAAAATGTAAAACTATTGATGTAAAACTCCTAGAAGGTAACATAGGAGAAAATCTGGATGACCTCAAGCATGGTGATGACTTTTTTAGAAGCAATACCAAAGACACAATCCATGAAAGAAATAATTGATAAATTTGACTTCATTAAAATTAAAAACTCTGCTCTGCTCTGTAGAAGAAACTGCCAAGAGAATGAGAAGACAAGCCACAGACTGGGAGAAAATACTTGGAAAATACATATCTGATAGAGGACTGTTATGCAAAATAGACAAAGATTTCTTAAAATGCAACAATAAGGAAACAACCTGACTTTAAAATAAGCCAAAGACTGGAATAGAAAGCTCACCAGATACCTCACAGATGGCAAATAAACATACAAGAAGATGTTCCACATTGTATGTCATTAAGGAAATGCAAATTAAAATAAGTGTGAGCTAACACTGTACACCTAAAACCCAAAACACTGACAGCACTAAATGCTTGTGAGGCTGTGGGGCAACAGGAACTATTGCTATGAACTATAGCCATATTTGAACGATCAACAATGAACTATCATTCATTGCTAGTGGGGTTGCAAAATGGTACAATCTCTTTTGAAGACAGCCTGGAGACTTCTTATGAAACTAAATACACTGTTACAAAATGATCCAGCTTGGTATTTACCCAAATGAGTTGAAAACTTATCTCTACCCCAAAACCTACACACAGATCTTTAAAGCAACTTTATTCATAATTGCCAAAACTTGCAAGCCATCAAGATGTCCTTCTGTAGGTGAATGGATAATAAACTATGGTATATCCAGACAGTGGCTAGTACTCAGCACGAAGAAGAAATGAGCTATCAAGCTATGAAAGGACATGGAGGACCCTTAAATGCATGTTACCAAGGGAAAGAAGGCAATTTGGAAAGGCTGTATGATTCCAACATTCTGGAAAAGCAAGAACAATGGAGACAGAAAAATATCAGTGGTTGCCAAGGGTTGGGGCAAGGGAGAGATGATAGAGCACACAGGTTTTTAGGGCAGTGAGTCTTCTGTACTATATTATAATGGTAGATACATGTCTTATACACGTGTGCTTACTAAGTCATTTCAGTTGTGTCCGACTCTTGGCGACCCCATGGATTGTAGCCCACCAGTCTTCTCTGTCCATGGGATTTTCCAGGCAAGAATACTGGAGTGGGTTGCCATGCCCTCCTCCAGGGGGTCTTACCAACCCAGGGATCGAACCCATGTCTCTTATGTCTCCTTCATTAGCAAGCAGATTCTTTAGCATTAGGGCCACCTGGGAAGCCCACGTCACTATACATTCGTCCAAACCCATAGAATACTCAACACCAAGAGTAAATCCCAGCATAAACTATGGTTATAAGAGGTGTTGCTGTAGGTTCATAGAAGGTAACAAATGTACAACTCTGGTGGGTGGGGAATGTTGATAGTATGGAGGGTTGTGTGTATGTGGAGGCCAGGGATACATGGAAAATCTCTGTACCTTCAACTCAGTTTTGCTGTGAACCTAACACTGCTCTAAAACTTGTCTATCTAAAAGGGAAAACAAAGGACTACTCTAACGGTCCAATGGTTAGGACCCCGTGCTCTCACTGCCAGGCCCCAAGTTCAATTCCTGGTTGGGGAACTGAGATTCCTCAAGCTGCACCTCAGGCAAAAAAAAAAAAGGCAACAACTATAACTGAGCTTCCCTACAGAAACATCTTTCCTGTTGAGGGGAGAAGCACCTTTCCTGTTCTCATTGGTCTTTTTAAGGAAGGATCATGTGAATACATTTCTGTATGTCATTTTTACACCAGGGCTTCCCTGGTGGCTCAGAGGTTAAAGCGTCTGCCTGCAATGCAGGAGACCTGGGTTCAATCCCTGGGTCGGGAAGATCCCCTGGAGAAGGAAATGGCAACCCACTCCAGTATTCTTGCCTGGAGAATCCCATGGATGGAGGAGCCTGGTGGGCTGCAGTCCACAGGGTCGAAGAGTCAGACACTCATTCACTCACCCACTCATGTCATTTTTAAAGCCAGTTTTCAAGAGGCTTGCTTGAGTAGCACACATCAGGGATATATTCACTCTCTTCACTAGCTCTCACACAGCTGACATGTTATCGTCTTTAATATTGAGGATGCAATTTCTCAAGGTGATCAAACTGAAGAGATCAATCCCTGATCATTTCAGCCTTTCTCAGCAATGGATGACTTTCAACGCACATCACGGACATAAACAGATGGCATAGTGTGGTTATAAACAACATCTCAACATTGTACCTGAACATGAAGAAATCCAAGACAGAAACCAGGAAGTAGATTAGGAATCCTTTCTTTCTTTCTTTCTTTTTGGCTACACTGTGTGGTTTGGCTTGTGGGATCTTAGTTCCCCACAGTGTTAGCTGCTCAGTTGTGTCTGACTCTTTGCAACTGCATGGACTGTAGCTCACCAAGCTCCTCTGTCCATGAAATCCTCCATGCAAGAATACTGGAGGGGGTTGCCATGCCCTTCTCAAGGGGATCTTCCCAACCCAGGGATCAAACTCGGGCCTCCCAGAGATTGAACCCGGGTCCCTTGCATTGCAAGCGGATTCTTTACCATCTGAGCCACCAGGGAGGGATCAAACCCAGGCCCCAGCAGTGAAAGCGCTGAGTCCTAAACCACTAGATCGCCAGGAAATTCCCAAGAATCCTTTTTTTTTTTTTTTTCTGTCTCCCAAGTTGAAATACTTTCCTTTCTAGTTTTGGGTATGTGTTCATTGACTTTACATAATGCTGGGAATGGTATCAGTAAAAAAAAAAAAAACCTGCTCTAATTTCAAGATTCACCTTCAATCATAATGTTTAGCAGCAGCTGACAGTGATACCCAACACACAGTGCCAGTCCCAGAGACCTGGAGCAAAGCTTAGGTCATTTCCTTTAGCAGAGATAACGTTAGAAAATAAACCGAAACACAAAAGAAAAGCCTGACTGTACATAAAACTTGATCTGCAGCTCAAGCTGCATAGAAATTACTTTATTTGTCATCTGCTTCATGAATACCCACCTTTATAATATTCATTATGAACATTATAAAATTCACAGTTATAAGCATGAATGAAATTGAAAATCTGTTAAGGAAAAAAACATTACATTGCTTAGAAAAAAGGCAACGAATGCAAATAAGTTATTATCTTTCCAAAGAGTAAGAGAGAATAGCTATAATTCACTTAACAACTTAGTTTAATGAATGTAGTAGATTTAACATGGTAATTGTATTATTAAATTGGCTCCTGAGAATTTTCTAAGCATTTCACATACATTTCTTTTGTCATTTAACTCTTATCAAAACCCTGTAAGTTTCAATTATTATCAACATGCTTCTGTAGGTGAGTATATTGAAGCACAGAGAAGAAAAGTCACATAACTAATAAACCAGGGAAAGGACATTCAAAACTCTCACTGTCCTACCTGCAGACAACTGGTCACACATTTCTCTCCCAGATCGTTTCCCTGGCAATGAGGGAATGCTGGGGAATTAAGACCCTAAGAGGGGAACTTCTCTGGTGGTCCGGCGGCTAAGATGCCATACTCCTAATGCAGGGGCTCGGGTTTGATCTCTGGTTAGCGAACTAGATTCCACATGCTACAACTAAAGATCCCGCATGCTGCAACGAAGATCAAAGATCCTGCGTTCCCCAACTAAGATCTGGTGCGGCCAAATTAAGAAAAACAAACAAATAAACAACCCCAAAGCAACCTTCAACCAAAAAGGTTCAGGAATTGGTCAATAAATATCCCATCTTCCTTGCCTCTCTGTGAGACGATTCTAAGTATTCTGCACATGTATAGAGCCCTGATTGCCCACTGTAGTAACTCACTCATTAACTAGTCTCCTTTCCTGGCTCTCTTTCCTTCCCAGTCTCACTTTTCAACTCTCCCATCATCCTTTCAGGGATCACTTCCTGAATCAACCACCTCCCTCCCCACGGGTCCCAACCTCTGCATATCTATGCACTCTTGAGCTGGTTGACACCATAAGCCCCCCTTGGGAGGGTACATATTCATTTTACTGATTTGGCAAAACTTGAAATCTGTCACGGTGACTATATATTTATTTTATTCCCCAAGTCTGCAACTTTTCAGGCAGTTATGACGCAGAGGGGATTTAAATGAACCCATTTTTGAGATTCCCTGTGTCACTGGGAAGCTTTTCAGAGAAGCACCAGATGCAGTCAGCAGCTTTGGCCCAGTCATTGCAAGCTGCTGCTGGGGAACAAAAATATTTAACAGAAGCCTGGACTGGGAACTTCTTGGGTTCTGATTCTGCCTTATTCCGTATTTTCACACAACTTATATAACTTCTCCCATATATTATTTTATAAAAGCACTTTGCAAAGATACTTTGAAGGGCTTTTAGCTTCCTCGGTGCAGTTCAGTTATCAGAAGGATCTAGAGAAGATTGGCTTGGTCATATTCCATGCCTCCAGGAAAAGGAAAGCTAGTACCTCGGTCAAGACTGCTGCAATTCCCTGTGGAGTTCTGGTCTCTTGGCCTGGCTGTTGTGAGCTGCCGACACTGAACCCTTGTTCTCCATCGTGCAGTTCCAGATTGTTCTTTCATCTCTCCTCTTCCATCCATCTCTTAGTTTCTATACCAGAAGCAGCTCCTATTTACCCAAGGTTTTGAACTGTCTACAACAACCGCTTAGCAGAATAGAGCCACACAGCATCTTAAAATCAAACATTGGGCACTCTGGTTCCCAGCAGTCTTTTGGCTACATCTGCTGTTTTTGCCTTACTCCTCTCTCCTCTGTGCTTGCCCTCTCAGAAGAAAAAAAAAAAAAACAAATTCTTTCCATTTCCTCTGTAGAGTAATTTGACCTTCTCAAGTCCCTACTTTCCACCCAAAGTGGCTGGGAGACTTCCTCCAGGACTTTTATGGTTTCCTTTTTTAGATATAAATCTTTGGACTATCTGGTATTTGCTTGTATTTAAGAATAATTAAAATTCTTTTCATTGTTTTATATAAACAAATACAAGGAGGTACGATATAGATTAGCAAACAGACCAGGAAAAAAAAAATCAATGAACCAGAAAAAAAAAAAAAAAGATGAACAGGAACATAATGTTCAAAATGAATCAAAGATGCCCTCTATGACCTGTTTGTTCCCACGTGCAATGAACACAGAGATACACTGCTCAGAACCCCTCAGAAACTCCTCGGGTTATACCAGCAAGCTTCTTCAAAGAACTGCCCCTGGGCTATTGGAGCCACCTTCATTTGGAAGGTTCGAAATGCCTGAGTGCCCATTCCCCAACGTGGCTGGTAGGCAGCTCCTGACTAGTGAGAGTGGACGAAGCCCAGCTCCCTAACCTCAAGACTGCAGGAACTCAAGGTGCAATTTATGCTCCAGAGCTCCCTACATGCTCAGACCATGTCCAAGAATCCATCAAAAATTGCACCCTTTCCTTGTCTGTCTCCCCTTCACTGTCCTGCTTCCCTTACTCACTTACTAACCTGTGCCAGGAGAACTTCAACTTGAATCTGTGGTTCAGTTGGCTTCTGGAAGAACTCTATCTAAGACGCTAGGTGTTCTGTTTTATTGCACAGACACCCTGGGAATTCATTCTTTGATACATATACAGTGAATACCTTTTATATATTTGATGCTGTTATGAAATAAATGCTGAAAGTGAGATGTCAAAAAGAGACAAATACTGCATGATATCACCTATATCTTAAATCTAAAAAAATACTACAAACTGGTAAATATGGCAAAAAAGCAGACTCATAGCGAACAAGCTAGTAATGGGGAGAGGTGGGTATATAGGGGTGAAGTATTAAGAGGTACAAACTATTAGGTATAAAGTAAGATGAAAGGATATATTGTACAACACAGGGAATATAGCCAATATTTTACAATTACTGTAAATGGAATATAACCTTTACAATTATGAATCACTATATACCTATACACCTGTAACATATAATATTATACATCAACTATACTTCAATAAGAGAATAAATAAAATAAAGAGAATAATTTTTTAAAAAAAAGAAACAATTATGATGATGTATATAATACAGTCCTGCTGCTGCTGCTGCTACTAAGTCGCTTCAGTTGTGTCTGACTCTGTGTGACCCCATAGATGGCAGCCCACCAGGCTCCCCCATCCCTGGGATTCTCCAGGCAAGAACACTGGAGTGGGTTGCCATTTCCTTCTCCAATGCATGAAAGTGAAAAGTGAAAGTGAAGTAGCTCAGTCGTGTCCAACCCTCAGTGACCCCATGGACTGCAGTCTTCCAGGCTCCTCCATCCATGGGATTTTCCAGGCAAGAGTACTGGAGTGGGGTGCCATTGCCTTCTCCGATAATACAGTCCAGACCCTCACAAAAAGTAAAAACTAGTTCGTGAGGTGAGACATGGAGAGACAGAAGTATAAGATAAGGTTAAGTGCTTTTTTATTCATGCAGAAAATATCGAATATCCTCCATATATGGGCTTCCCACGTGACTCAAATGGTAAAGAACCTATCTGCCAATGCAGGAGATATAAGAGACATGAATTTAATCCCTGGACTGGGAAGATCCCCTAGAGGAGGGCATGGCAACCACTGCAGTATTCTTGCCTGGAGAATCCCATGGACAAAGGAGCCTGGTGGGCTGCAGTCCAAGGGGTCACAAAGAGTCAAACACGACTGAGGTGGCTTAGGACACACACACACACACACACACACACACACACACACATCCTCTATGAATACATGATGGAATCTCAGAGAGATCGAAAAGGAGTGCTCACAGCTTCATGGTTTCATATGCTGGGATTTGGAGGACATATAAGATTTCCAAACAAAAAGTTGGAAGTGGAGAGCATATTAACTGGGGAGAAACAATATGGGAAGTTGAGCATGTGAGGTTGACAAGGTACAGCAAGCCACAGTGTTAAGAGAACCCCTGAGAGGATCCTTTGTCCTCTCAAAGGCTGAATCCCTGCCATTGTAACTCCCTTCATTCTGCCACTCTATTCTGTGGGCATATTGTGGCTGCAGGTCAGTAACCTCTGTGCTTCTGTGCTTTGTGGATACAAATTTTAGGCAACATGTTCAGATATGCAAAGATATTACATTCATTCTTTTAATATTTATTTATTTACTTTTTGGCCACACCACATGGCCTGTGGGTTCTCATTTCCCGGACAGGGATCGAACCTGGGCCCCTCTGCAGTGAAAACGCAGAGTCTCCATCACTGGACTGCCAAGGAAATCCCTACATTCTTTTTTTTCTTTCCTGTATAATTTCCCTTATAATTGTTCTTGTAAGCCTCTGTTCCACTTGGAGTGGTGGAAATTTAATCTTGGTCAAATTGTGTGGTCCCTGCTACCCTTTTCTCCTTAAGTTTTCATCCGAATTCCTGCCTTCTGGAGAATTTGGTAGGATCCCTAATCTTCTCCATCACCTAGGCATCTGATACTTGGCTTATCAGATGTGACCAGTTCACTGCCAAGTTGTCCTTCATTCCTATCCTCAAGACACCTCTATAGCTCACTGCTCTTTGTGTTCCTCCCATGCAACATTGGAACACGTAGACTGGCGGGTCCCTGGGATCTGCCCAGGGGTGAGCAAGGTGCAAGGTCTCATTTCTACTTGTTTATTTATTTTTTGGCTGCATCACGCGCCATGTGGGATCTTGGTTTCCACATCCGGGATTGAACACGGACTCTCTGCATTGGAAGCGCAAAGTCTTAGCCACTGGAGCATCAGGGAAGTCCCACTACCTCAAAAAGTTATCAGATCAGATCAGATCAGTCGCTCAGTCGTGTCCGACTCTTTGCGACCCTATGAACCACAGCACGCCAGGCCTCCCTGTCCATCACCAACTCCCGGAGGTCACTCAGACTCACATCCATTGAGTCAGTGATGCCATCCAGCCATCTCATCCTCTGTCGTCCCCTTCTCCTCTTGCCCCCCATCCCTCCCAGCATCCGAGTCTTCTCCAATGAGTCAACTCTTCACATCAGGTGGCCAAAGTACTGGAGTTTCAGCTTTAGCATCATTCCTTCCAAAGAAATCCCAGGGCTGATCTCCTTCAGAATGCACTGGTTGGATCTCCTTGCAGTCCAAGGGACTCTCAAGAGTCTTCTCCAACACCACAGTTCAAAAGCATCAATTCTTAGGCGCTCAGCCTTCTTCACAGTCCAGCTCTCACATCCATACATGACCACAGGAAAAACCATAGCCTTGACTAGACGAACCTTTGTTGGCAAAGTGATGTCTCTGCTTTTGAATATGCTATCTAGGTTGGTCATAACTTTCCTTCCAAGGAGTAAGCGTCTTTTAATTTCATGGCTGCAGTCACCATCTGCAGTGATGTTGGAGCCCAGAAAAATTAAGTCTGACACTGTTTCCACTGTTTCCCCATCTATTTCCCATGAATTGATGGGACCAGATGCCATGATCTTTGTTTTCTGAATGTTGAGCTTTAAGCCAACCTTTTCACTCTCCACTTTGACTTTCATCAAGAGGCTTTTTAGTTCCTCTTCACTTTCTGCCATAAGGGTGGTGTCATCTGCATATCTGAGGTTATCGATATTTCTCCCAGCAATCTTGATGCCAGCTTGTGTTTCTTCCAGTCCAGCGTTTCTCATGATGTTACTCTGCATATAAGTTAAATAAACAGGGTGACAATATACAGCCTTGACGTACTCCTTTTCCTATTTGGAACCAGTCTGTTGTTCCATGTCCAGTTCTAACTGTTGCTTTCTGACCTGCATACAAATTTCTCAAGAGGCAGATCAGGTGGTCTGGTATTCCCATCTCTTTCAGAATTTTCCACAGTTTATTGTGATCCACACAGTCAAAGGCTTTGGCATAGTCAATAAAGCAGAAATTGATGTTTTTCTGGAACTCTTGCTTTTTCCATGATCCAGCAGATGTTGGCAATTTGATCTCTGGTTCCTCTGCCTTTTCTAAAACCAGCTCGAACATCAGGAAGTTCACGGTTCACATATAGCTGAAGCCTGGCTTGGAGAATTTTGAGCATGACTTTACTAGCGTGTGAGATGAGTGCAATTGTGCGGTAGTTTGAGCATTCTTTGGCATTGCCTTTCTTTGGGGTTGGAATGAAAACTGACCTTTTCCAGTCCTGTGGTCACTGCTGAGTTTAATGAGAGTTAGATGAACTACTATTTGTAAAGTGCTTAGAACAGTGTCTGGCTCTTGATAAACGCTGTCTGGGTGTTTGCTATGTGAAGCACTGTATATGTGTTGACTGTTTAATGTTCATACGTCCTTTTCCTTTTATGGTTGGCGCTTGCATGGGTCAGGTAGAAACCAGAACAGAAAATCATTTATCTTTACTGAGACTGTCACTATTACTTGTCTTGACAATTGTACTGAACTCCAAAGGGGTCTCATCTGAAATCTTCTCTTTTTCCAGACCATCTTACCTTTAGCTGTTAGTAGCTCTGGTCAAGTCTCTGCTTGTTTTCAAAGTTTTTAATAGGTCTCTATTTCCACTGTGAGACTTTGCTAAGTTTTGTACAGAAACACCTTTCCTACGAACTCAAAAAAAAAAACAAACAAAAAAACATGTTCCCTGGGATATATATATATAAACTGAAACAATGAAGCTCAATTAAGAAATGTCTTTGAATTCTAGGCTCTTAAAATTTTATGTCAACTTTACATTCTAATCCATAACCTGGTCATGCTTATTTTAACGTCAGAAACATTTCACACTTCTTGCTAATCAGGAAAGTTTTCAAGGGACTTTTCCTACTTGTTTCCTTGGTTAACTGATGAAAGCTATCGCATCAATTTTGGATAATTACACTGAATAACAGAGACCTGACAGCTCAGACTAGGCAATTTCTTTTTGCTGTTGGTGTCACAATAGTTTTAGACTCCAAACAGTTAAATGTATGGAGATATATATATATATATATATATATATATATATATATATATATATATTATCTGCTTTAAGTGCTATGTGGGATAATGATTAAGTAGAGATGCACTGAATGCTGACAAAGAGGAGGAAAAGTACATTTTCAGACTCCTGTTGATTAAAATTTTAATAAATATGCCTTCGTGCTGACAGGTTGTTGGACTCTTAGGATTGTAAGCGAGAGAAAATCAACTTAAACAAGCTAGAGCAGAGAGGGGAATTTATAACTTAGCAAGTTTAAAGTCCAGGGTGGCAGCTGGCTTCATCAGTGGCTGTTTCCAGGGGTCAAATGATCCCTGGAAACAGAGGTCCCTGGCTCTCTGCTTCTAGGAAGGATCTTTCCACAAGGCAATCAAGATGGCAATCATGGGAAATGGTACAAGTCGAAAAGAGCTCATTTTCCCTATTCCCTCTGGTAGAGACAGACCAGCTTTGCTCAACTCCATTTCTCATTCAACCACTGTGACCACGTGTGTAGGATGCAGTAAGTGATCAGACCTTGATCAAGTGCCACACCTACATCTGGGAAGAAACGAGCCTGTTACCACTCCACACCTCACACTCCTAGATGACGGATGCTTCCTGTTTACCCAGGACTATATAGTTTCCTATGTATAGAACTTTAAGTGCTAAAATTGAGTCAGGGCAAACCAAGGCGGTCTGCCTGTTTCTCCCATTACCAAAGGAAAATTGGTTGCAACTCAAGGGTGGATGGGAAAGGGTGCTAAGCAGAAAAAATATTTAGCTGCCTCCCACCGTGCATCACAGGATCGAATTGCTTTGGTTTATTGGCAGACAGAACTCATTTCTGGCCATTCCTGCTCCCCAGGCTTCCCAGGAGGTCCAGTGGTTAAGACTCTTTCCTTCCACAGAAGGGGATGTGGGTTCAATCCCTGGTTGGGGACTGCATGCCCTGAGCCTCAGCCAAAAAAAAAGCAAGGCGAGGCGGGGATTGGTCATTCCCGTTCCCTTATTCTCTCAGGATACTTGTCAAAAGACTTTTTCAGTGACTGGAAAAGCTTACTGATGATTTTTAGTCAACTGCCAATATTTGAAATCTAATATAAATGAACCAAAATTCTCAAACAACCCATAGTTCCACCATGAACTCTCCTCTGATGTTGTTTAGTTGCTCAGTCCTGTCCAACTCTTTTGCGGCTCCACGGACTGCAGCCTGCCAGGCTCCTCTGGCCATGGATTTCCCAGGCAAGAATACTGGAGTGAGTTGCCATTTCATTCTCCAGGGGATCTTCCTGGATCAGGGATAGAACCCATGTCTCCTGCATTGACATGCAGATTTTTTACCGCTGAGCCACCAAGGAAGCCTGAACTCTCCTCTAACTCAGACTTTATTTTCACTCCAATAGTCTTTTCACATACAGTGAAAATATTAGCTTTACTTTGTAATTGTCATCTGAGAGTTTAGCTTTTAAAATGCAAATGATTCAACTTTGTGATTGGTAAGATGGTCTTATAAAGAATTCATTCATTTAATCCAAATTTTACTATTTGTCATAGCATTTACTTTCTTTTTTTATAAATATAGAAAAATAACAATTCAATATTAAGTTAGAAACCTGTGACCAGCTGCTCTTTCTAACTAACTCAGTATGTATCTGCATAGTAAAGCAAATTCTCAAAATCAACATATTAAACTTATACTCAAAAGAAGAAATGATCAAACCACTAATTTCTTTTAAGAGCAATATTTACTCCTTTACTAGCCCTCTAAAAAAACTACAAAAACAGATTATTTGCAAAATGTGTTCTTGAAGCAGGGCCTTGATGTGAATTACCACTTCTGGAGTTCTGTCCATAATATGTTTCATCTCTGCCTGGTCCCATATTTTTAATTCCAGAAAATGCTGTGTGCTAAAATCCTTTACTATTTGGTTGAAAATATTTCCATGAGTTTACCAACATACATCTTCACAGACATCACCATTACAAATATAATAAAAATTTCCTAGTCAACCGTGTATTCATCCAATTATATGAAAAAGAACTGGATTACATATGACTTTTTAAAAAATCACTCAAGTGTGTTTATTAACTGTGCTATTTTTATAAGAACATATTTTTCAGATTGGCAACCTCTTTCTGACCTAAACAGATTTGGAAATATCTATTCCGGGAGATAGTGAAGGACAGGGAAGCCTGGTGTGCTGCAGTCCACGGGGTCGCAAAGATTTGGACATAACTTAGTGACTAAACAACAACAACAACAAATCACATAGCTTGTTGCCAATTTTCCTTTTTCTTTTTTGGCCAGGAAGCATATGGGATCTTCATTCCCTGAGCAGACACTGACCCTGCACACACTGCACTGGGAGCAGAGTCTTAGCCCCTGGATCCCCAGGAGGTTCCCATATTTTAAAAATAAATGTCAGTTTCCAAGGTAATTAAAAAAAAATAGTCTTGAAGCTTTACAAAACTTTTAATTGATCTGTGAATTTTATCCCAATGCTATAGTCAGGACTTCTCTGTTTATAATTTTAAAATGTGGTTCCAGTTTAAGTTGGCAAATTTGATTTTTTTTTCAAAATTTTTTTTCTTTAACCTCACCTCACAGCCTATGGAAATTCCATAATCAGGGACAGAACCTGTGCCTCCTGCAGTGGATGTGCAGAGTCTTAACCGCTGAGCCACCAGGGAAGCCCCACAAATTTGATTTTAAGTCACTTTGAATATAAGGGTTTCAGGGAATTATTACTCAGTTTTCTCAAAAACCAATCTTTAGACTCATTCACACTTGTACAATAATAGGAATTTGTACTAAACATCTGATTATATCCTGTATATGTTTTAAATGGATTTCAGCTTGTTAAAATGATGGCTGGAATATAGCACTGTCAAAATAATTACAGGAAAATTCGGGTAGTTCTCACTGTCAGTAGCCTCAATACTTTCAGGTTTTTCTGAATTTCTTTTGTTCTCACTGTTTCAAACTAACTAGTAAAAACTTAATCCTTTTAACTTTTGATTCCTGTTCCCATTCGAAGATGCAATTATCAGCATATTTCAAGCATCACATGAAAGATAGTGTGTTATCAGCTTTCATAACAAATCCCCATTCTTGCCTCCAGTTTTCACACAATAGTATTGTTCCCTCCCACCCTGATCCCCGTAAACAATGACTATTGGAGCAACGATGGTGTGTGACTTCTGAGATGAGGCTGTAAAAGACATTGTCAACTTCGTTTGGTCGTGGATCACTTACATGGGGAAAAGTCTGCTGCCATGTCACAAAGATCAAGCAGACTTCTGGAAGAACGAAAGAGGTGAGGAGCTGAGGCCTCCTGCCCACAGCCATTGGAGTGAGCCACCTGGAAGGAGATTCTCCAACCCAGTCAAGCCTTCAGCTGACAGAGCACGTGCATGCTAAGTCGCTTCAGTCGTGTCCAACTCTGCAACCCCATGGACTGGGGCTGGTGAGGCTCCTCTGTCCATGCAATTCTCCAGGCAAGAAAACTGGCATAGGTTGCTGTGCCCTGCTCCAGGGGATCTTCCCAATCCAGCAATCAAACCCAGGTCTCCCGAATTGCAGGCCCTGGCTGATGTCTTAAACACAGCTTCCTGAAAGAGTGTGTGAGGAAACATCCAGCTATGTTGCTTTCAAATTCCTGGTCACCCAAATCCGTGGGATTATGAATATATACCGATTTGTTTGTTTGTTTTAGGCAGTGCCATGCAGTATGTGGGATCTTGGTTCCTTGACCAGGGATGGAACCCAGGCGCCTGCATTAGGAGTGAGGAGTCTTAGCCACTGGACCACCAAGGAAGTCCCCTGTATGTATGTACACACATATATATTTGTTGGCTGTGCTGGGTCTTCGTTGCTTTGCATGGCTTTCTCTAATTGCAATGAGCGGGGGCTGCTCTTTGTTCCAGTGTGCAGACTTCTCATCGTGGTAGGTTCTCCTGTTGCAGCCAACAGGCTCCAGGGGCTCAGGCTGCAGCAAGTGCAGCACTTGGGTTCAGCAGTTGTGGGCACATGGACTTAGTTGCTCTGTGGCATGTGGATTCTTCCCCAACCAGGGTTCGAACCCGCCCCCTGCACTGGCAGATGGATTCTTATCTACTGTGCCACCAGGGAAGTCCTATACTGTTTTTTAAAACCATTAAATTGAAGTAATTTGTAAGTCAGTAATAAATAATGAATAAAGACAATCGAAGAATTGGTGCTTTTGAACTGTGGTGTTCGAGAAGACTCCTGAGAGTCCCTTGGACTGCAAAGATTTTCAATCAGTCCATCCTAAAGGAAATCAGTCCTGAATATTCATTGGAAGGACTGATGCTGAAGCTGAAACTCCAACACTTTGGTCACCTGATGGGAAGAACTGACTCATTTGAAAAGACCCTGATGCTGGGAAAGATTGAAGGTGGGAGAAGGGGATGACAGAGGATGAGATGGCTGGATGGGATCATCGACTCAATGGACATGAATTTGAGTAAACTCTAGGAGTTGGCAATGGACAGCGAGGCCTGGCATGAGGCAGTTCATGGTGTTGCAAAGAGTCAAACACGACTGAGTGACTGTACTGTACTGAACTGAACTGAAGGACAATCAGACAGAAACCAAAATTTCAAAACACAAACTTTTGTGTGTTTTTTTCTTATCAGACAATGCACTGCTAAATGAAATTTAAAAAGTGACACTTGGAATAAAATATCCAGTCATAAGCAACTGAGCAGGAATTGATATAATGAGAGTTAGTAGATCATTTACTTTGTCACGGAAAAATTTAAACCAGGGCACATCCCTGGTGGTCCAGTGGTTACAAGTCAGCCTTCCAATGCAGGGGGTGTGGATTTGACCCCTGGTTGGGGAACTAAGATCCCACATGCCCAGCTCAGTGTGGCCAAAAAAAAATTTTTAATTAAAAATCTTTTATAAGGTGGAAAAATTTATTTTTGAAGATATTGGCTGAGTACATCCTTGTGGACTGAGCAAGAAATCTCACATTAAAGCAATGTCTCCCAGGGATATTTTCATGGCTTTCTTACCACATTCTAACTCACCTTTGATATGTTTGATGGGAAACCATCACTGGACACCCTGGATAACATCAATCCACCAAAATTTCCTATCATTCATTGCACATAAAATTTCCTATTTTTCCAGACTCTTATGGAAAAGAAGATTGGCTGCCATGAAAAAGTGGGATATTGTTTATTTTCCTTATTGAATGCATGTGACAAAACCTTTTTAGGGCTTAAAAATTCTGGTAAGAACTCCTCCATATAGGTCCAAGGAACCAACTGAAATGGCCAGGCCATGGTTGCTGAGCTCAGCCTGGTATTTCCTGCTTCTGCATCCAGATTCTTTCCCTGTCCCTGGGAGCCCTTCTCTGCTTCTCCTGGCTGAGGTCACATTCATACTCCCACTTGCCTCATTTGCTCCTATCTATAGAAGTATCTCTTAAATCTGCCATGTGAGAATCATTTTTCTCACCTTGGACCCCACTCATTTATGACTACTTCTACATCTAGCATGATAATATAAACGTTTTTGAAGTTGAAAGTTTTGAGTTAAATTCTTCTCCCCAAGAAGCATTAAGTTCCCTCTGGCTTTGAATGATCCCTCATAGCAGCAGTCTCCAGCCTTTCTGACACCAGAGACTGGTTTCCTTAAAGACTGTTTTTCCACAGACTGGGATGTGTGGTTTTGGGGATGATTTAAGTGCATTACGTTTACGATGCGATTTATTACATCAGCTTCACTTCAGATCATTAGACATTAGATCCCAGAGATTGGGTACCGTGGGAACGTAACTCAAATTCTTAAAAATGGTAGGAAACCCAAAGGTATTTCCTAGTTAAAGAAATACATAAATAAGTCCTGTACCCCAGTGTCACAGTGGGAAATTAGGAGGCTTGAAGCCATTGGTAGCGTATCTAATAGGCAGGGTGATTAAACACTATAATTCTCAATGCATCTGGACTTGATCACCCTTTTAACTCTTAGCCCCATTCTTCAACAAAGCATTCTAGTCTTTGGGAACCTACCTTTGACTCTTTTTTTGGGTCTGCAGCAGGTCTTAGTCATGGCGTGCGGAATCTAGTTCGCTGACTGATTGAAACCATGCCCTCTGTGTTGGGAGGGCAAACCCTTAGCTACTGGACCATCAGAGAAGTCCCTGGTTTTCTTATATTGAAAGTTTATGAGAAAATATTTACTCACAGAAGCAATTTTATAACATTGTTGCAACCAGTATGTCTATTTCATCATTAATTTCTAGAGTGATCTGTGAAGTTTTGTCAGATTATTTTAGCCAGACTTCCTTAACACTTCTGTTTTTCTAGGGGTTCATTATATGCCACCTAGTATTGTTTTTCAAATATATCTACTACACTGATGAAATCTTTTTGTAAAATTTTATTGAAGTATAGTTGATTTACAGTGTTGTATAAATTTCCTCTGTACAGTTGTTGTACCTATATATATTTATATATTCCGTTATACATATATATATATATGTTCTTTTTCATATTCTTTGATGGAATATTTTCACTTCCTAATGGATTTCATTTTATTTTTACCAAAAAAGAAAAAAAAAACAAACGCCTTTGATAGTGGGAAATGGGATTTGATTTTACCCTACTTACAAGCTAATTACTCAGCGTTTTGCTATTTCATAGATGCTAACGGAAGACCCAAGACTCCTAGGTCAGAAACAAAAGCCTTTTCCACTCAAGGCAAATAACCAGCATCAGTTCAATTCAGTTCAGTTCAGTCGCTCAGTCGTGTCCGACCCTTTGCGACCCTATGAATCGCAGCACACCAGGCCTCCCTGTCCATCACCAACTCCTGGAGTTCACTCAAACTCACGTCCATCGAGTCTGTGATGCCATCCAGCCATCTCCTCCTCTGTCATCCCCTTCTCCTCCTGCCCCCAATCCCTCCCAGCATCAGAGTCTTCTCCAATGAGTCAACTCTTCGCATGAGGTGGCCAAAGTACTGGAGTTTCCGCTTTAGCATCAGTCCTTCCAAAGAAATCCCAGGGCTGATCTCCTTCAGAATGGACTGGTTGGATCTCCTTGCAGTCCAAGGGACTCTCAACAGTCTTCTCCAACACCACAGTTCAAAAGCATCAATTCTCCAGTGCTTAAGCTTCATGTTTGCACCCTTCCCCTTTGTCTCCACCCAAATTTCAGAGGGTTCTGTTACAGGAGAGAAACAGACGCTGGGAAATCCTCTGCTCTATAGCAAGCCCTAAGTAACCTGTTCTTTGTGCTGGAGGAGGACATCATTTCACCCCTCCAGGCTGCTCACTGCAAACATATCAGGCGAAGAGTGGCCACAAGGCAAGCTGGAAGCCGGGATCTGGGAACCCTCACCTCAGTGGTCCTACCCAGACTGGAGCTGCAAAGTGCAAAGGCACTAGGGGGGACTAAAAATAACTATGTGTGTGCAGTGGTTGGGGCAAATTATGGACAAGATACAAAAAGACCAAAAACCCCAACTGCCATTTCCGAACAGCCAGGAGCAAGAGCAGGGTACTGTGCGTGTAGGCAGTACATTAGGAAGTGAAAGATGCACACACCACCACCAAAGAGGGGGGCAAACCACCCACACCAGCCCTCTGGCCCCACCCCTGGACCTGCCCCTATCCTCACCTCATATAAGAAACCAGCTCACCCCGCCGCAGCCCAGGAAGTGAGCAAGCAAGCAAAGCTCCTGGCCCTGCTGCAACAGAGGCCCCCAGTAAAGCCTTGCCTGAATTTCTGGTATCAATGTCTATTTTGTATTTAATTTTTTAAGTTAATTTTTAAATCTTTGGCTCTGCCGGGTCTTCCATGAGGCTCTTTCCAGTCGTGGCGCGTGGACTTCTCAATGCACTGGCTTCTCTTGTTGCAGAGCGTGGGCTCTAGGGCACTCCGGCTTCAGAAGTTGCGGCACATGGGCTTAGCTGCACCATGGCATGAAGACTCTTCCCAGAACAGTGATCGAACCCATGTCCATTGCATTGGCAGGCAGATTCTTAACCATTGGACCATCAGAGAAGTCACATCAATTTCTATTGATCAAGGAAACCAAAACCCGTTGTCAGTAACAGTCAGGGTCTCCTTTGTTGGCATACAGAGCAAGACGTCTGTGAGACTCATGTAGGAGAGTCTCTCTCCCCACAAGCATTATTAATTTCCTTTATTTAGACTGACTGAAACACTGATGCTCAGACAAATTGATAGTTTACATAACTAAGAACTCAGAACTTGAGTTTTCTTCAGTTTTTTTAGGAATATGACATAATTTTATTTTTTGCTTTTTTTAAATACCTTAAATTTTTTGTTGGAGTATAATTAATTTACAGTGTTATGTTATTTCAGGTATACAGTGAAGCATTCAGTTATACATGTAATAACCTGAGTTTTCTAATTCTAAATTGGTGTTAATTTAGAATTGTACTAAATTCTAAATTGTACTAATTTAGAATTGTACTGTCTAATATATGAAATACTTTATTAATAATTTTAATTTTGATCACAGGTCTAAATAACATCTGAATATTGATAAAATATTAAATATAAATGTGAAAATATTGCCTATAATTTTATTGTTATTTAAAAAATATCATTAAAATATTATGAAATATAATCTATATGTTACTAAGTATAATCTCTTTTTTTTTTTTACTTTTCAAAATGTGGCTACTAGAAAAAATTTAATTGCATATATCTTGTATTTCTACTGGATAGCACTGCAATAGACCATAGATCTTTTATCTCCCATTTTCCTTTAATTGAATCTTAACTTTTAAACTATTTTTTATTAGTTTTAACATAAATGTAGTAAATGTACCACGTACTAGTCTTACATGCATAACTTTATGAATTGATACCTATGCATACACTTCAATAATCACTATTCAGGTCAAGATACAGAACATGTCCATTACTGAAGAAAGTTCTCTCGGGCCCTTTCCTAGTTAATACCCACCGATGACCATTCTTTGTGATAACCACTCTTCTAACTTTTATCACCACCAGTAAGTTTTCCTTGTATTAGAACTTCCTGTAATCAGAATTGAAACAGAGCAGATCCTTGTCCCCCATGCCTTTTGTGTGTAGAAAACCTTTAGCCAAGGAATAAATTTAATAAGAGAAGTGAAAACATGCAGAAACAAAGGAAAACAGGCAAAGGAGACCAAATAACAACGGTTTAGTCATTAAGCCTAGTCAAGGACCTTCAGTTCCTCCTTAAGGACTATAGATAACATTTTTAATATCCTGTGGGTTACCTTATGGACCCTGAAACCCCAGTCAGGCGGAGAAGTTACCTACACGATGACCAGACTGTATCGGAGACATGCGTGTGTGCATGCTCAGTTTTGCTCAGCGGTGTCCCATTCTTTGCAACCCCCTGGACTGTGGTCTGCCAGGCCCCTCTCTCCATGGGATTTCCCAGGCAAGAATACTGGAGTGGGTTGCCATTGCCTTCTCCAGGGGACCTTCCCAATCCAGGGATCAAACCTGAGTCTCCTGGGTCTCCTGCGTTGGCAGGTGGGTTCTTTACCACTGCGTCACCTGGGGAGTAGCCCTGGCGTAAGCTGCACAGTTCTGAGAACTGGCTTCGGAGAAATGGAAACAAACCTGTCCTGGGACTGAAGATTAGCTCTGCCTAAAACGATCAAGATGACACTGACCAGACCACTGATGACCAATTTCAAGATGTCTGTCACTGCTGACTGTACTTTTTTGCATGCAGCCCTCTCCCTCAGCCTATAAAAGCTCTTGCCGACTGGTTGTCAGTTGAGGGGAGTCGGCCTTTGGACAGGCATCTGCAATGCCCCCTACACCCCCACCCCCAAATTACCAGCATCCAAAATAAAGCAAACTTTCCTTTCCAACAACCTTGCCTCTTTAATGGCTTTTGAGCGGTGGGCAGCCAGATCCCACTTTAGATTATAGAATCACAGAGTATATATTCTTTTGTATATGATTTCTTGTGCTCAGCATGGTGTTTTTGAGATTCATCCTCATTGGCAAGTTATCAGTAGTTTATTTTATTTTATTTTTTTATTGCTTTGTAGAATTCCATTGTACGGCTATGTACCACAGTCATCAATTTTCCAGTTGGTGGGTGTTTGGGGTGTTTCCAGTTTGGACTCATGAATAAAGCTGCTCTGAACACTCATTTTAACACTCTGAACACTTTTTAACCTTTGAGGAGAGATTGTGATCTGTCTTTGGTAAGCCACCCAACCCCCACACTCTAGTATCACTAACGCAATGCCCCCCTTGATGGATATTTGTTGGAAGTATAGTTTTAAACTAGCAGTGTGGTGATTTGTCTGTCAGTCTCCATGTGGAAAATAAAGTCCAGTGTCAGAACAAAGTTGACTCAAAGTTTCCACTATTATCACAAATAAAGAACAAATAGGTCAGGAAGTCAGTCTCCTGTATTTATATGATCTATTTCAGTCTTGTTGCCAGTTAAAAATAAACTTGTACTCCCAGATACATTTAGTGACTGATGATGAAAAAATGTAGTTGCTTCTTATGCTGTTTTTTCCCTTAATTTTTCTATCCATTTCCTTCGTCTCCTTGTCCTTTTCTTTTTAACAGCAATTCAGAGGAAAGCAGATTCTCAGTGGAATTATTGCCTAGATATTCAAAGAAAGACTGTTATACATAAGGAGTGTTATTATTTTGGTAGTAAATTACAAACTTTTTTTGCTTGTTTGTTTTCTTTAAAATTATCTGCTGGGGAGAAGCCAGATATCCTGTGTTTAAATCATGAATCTGAACTCATGAGTGAGGCTGGAGACTTAACATTTGAGCCTTAGCTTTCTCGTCTTTAAAATGGCAATATAATATCTTCATGGCACCCCACTCCAGTACTCTTGCCTGGAAAATCCCACGGACGGAGGAGCCTGGTAGCCTGCAGTCCATGGGGTCACTAAGAGTCGGACACGACTGAGCGACTTCACCTTCTCTTTTCACTTTCATGCATTGGATGTTCTTGCCTGGAGAATCCCAGGGACGGGGAAGCTGGTGGGCTGCCGTCTATGGGGTCACACAGAGTTGGACACGACTGAAGTGACTTAGCATAGCATAGCACAGCATAATATCTTCCACATTGGGCTGCTTGGAGGATTAAAAGACCTAACATGTCAGGCTTCCCTGGTAGCTCAGTGGCAAAGAATCCACCTGGCAACACAGAGACACAGGATTTGATCCTTGATCAGGGAAGATCCCACATGCCACTGAGCAGCTAAGCCCATGCTCCACAACTTCTGAGCCTGTGCGCTAGAGCCACAACTACTGAAGACCGTGCGGCCTAGAGCCTTGCTCCTTAAAGCCACTGTAATGGGAAGCCCCCACACCACAACTGGGGAAGCATTTTGGGGCTTAAGGAAAGTAAAATTTGCTTTATTTTGGATTCTGGCACCTGCTCACCGCAACTAGAGAAAAGCCTGCGCAGCAAGAAGAACCAGCACAGCCAAGAATAAATATTTTTTTAAAAAAAGACCTAACAAGTGTCAAGCTGAGCAATGGCCTTCGTGAAATCCATTTCTCACTAGACCTACGCCTTCTTCCTGTATGAGCTGCTATTTTTGTTTCTTATCCTCTTTGTCTCTCTGATAACTCGAGCATCATCAGATATGTCTGCCAAGATTCCTAAACTGTGTGCTCAAGTACAGCAGTGTGCTGCCAGAAACTCACCAAGAGCATTCCAGGGGACTTTCCTGGTGGTCCAGTGGTTAAGACTCCCATGCTTCCAATGCAGGGGACATGGCTTCGATCCCAGGTCAGGAAACTAGGTTTCCACCTGCTGGTTCAGAGTGGCTGAAAAAAAAAAAAAGGAAAGAAAGAGTATTCCAAAATAGTTTAACTTTAAAGGGAAACAGTGATATTTGGCATATGTCAGTCATAGAGTGAATTACCAGCTCCAAGGAGTTCAAAGTTGCAACATTAGACTGGGGTACATTTCTTTCACTGGTGTCTTATTTTTACAAGGCTTTGTTTTCTGTGGTTGCTGTGATAAAAAGCAAGTGCTACACGAAAATCAGTGTACCACAGGATGAAGATGGCCATGTCCAGTCTGATTCCAAGGTTTTAGAAGTTGTGCAGTGTATCCACAGGTATAGGCACTTTATTAGTGTGTTATTTAAGAACGAAATGAAAACGCACTGCCTTCAGTTTATGTGTATTATTTTTCACATGTCTACCAAGATGTTAGGACGTGAATACTCATTAAGTTGTTTGGATCTTAGTATTCAGTAGATGGTAATTGTTAGGTGTTTCTTTTGGTCTACGGGTGTGTGAAAAATGACTGAGATAAAGTGCTGAACTGGGAGGTTTGAGAACTTTCTGTTCTAAGGATGTTTAACAGAGGACAGACAACAGTGATATAGAGAAATAAGTAGATTTTGTAGGAGGTATGTAATGATAATAACAAATGTTAAATTTAAATAGTAAAGTCTACATCTTATAGATAAACAGGTTATTCCTCAAAAAAAAAACAAAAACACTTCTTTAAGAAAAAGTTTTATGGGAGTATACTTTACAGTGCTGTTTAATTTCTGCTGTATTACAAGGTGTCTTAGCTATCTATATATATCCTGCTGACAATGCGGGAGACCTAAGAGATGCAGGTTCAATCCCTGGGTCGGGAAGATCTCCTACAGGAGGGCATGGCAACCCAGTCCAGTATTCTTGCTTGGAAAATCCCATGGACAGAGGAGCCTGGAGGGCTACAGTCCATAGGGTCAAAAAGAGTAACACGACAGAAAAAAATTAGTTCAGTTCAGTTGCTCACTCACGTCCGACTCTTTGCAACTCCATGGACTGCAGCACAACAGGCCAACGTGTCCATCCCCAACTCCTGGAGTTTACTCAAACTCATGCCCATTGAGTTGGTGATGCCATCCACCCATCTTATCCTCTGTTGTCCTCTTTTCCTCCCACCTTCAATCTTTCCCAGCATCAGGGTGTTTTCACATGTATCACTTCTTCCCATCAGGTGGCCAAAGTACTGGAGTTTCAGCTTCAGCATCAGTCCTTCCAATGAATATTCAGGACTGATTTCCTTTATGATGGACTGGTTGAATCTCCTTGCAGTCCAAGGGACCCTCAAGAGTCTTCTCCAACACCACAGTTCAAAAGCATCAATTCTTCGGCACTCAACTTTCTTCATAGTCCAACTGTCACATCCATACGTGACTACTTGAAAAACCATAGCATTGACTAGATAGACCTTTGTTGGCAAAGAAATGTCTCTGGTTTTTAATATGCTGTCTAGGTTGGTCATAACTTTCCTTCCAAGGAGTAAGCGTCTTTAACTTTCATGGCTACAATCACCATCTGCAGTGATTTTGGAGCCCCCCAAAATAAAGTTTGCCACTGTTTCCCCATCTATTTGCCATGAAGTGATGGGATCAGATGCCATGATCTTAGTTTTCTGAATGTTGAGCTTTAAGCCAACTTTTTTACTCTTTACTCTCTCACTTTCCTCAAGAGGCTCTTTAGTTCTTCTTCGCTTTGTGCCATAAGGGTGGTGTCATCTGGATAGCTGAGGTTATTGATATTTCTCCTAGCAATCTTGATTCCAGCTTCTGCTTCCACCAGCCCAGTGTTTCTCATGATGTACTCTGTATATAAGTTAAATAAACAGGGTGACAATATACAACCTTGATGTACTCCTTTTCTGATTTGTAACCAGTCTGTTGTTTCATGTCCAGTTGTAACTGTTGCTTCCTGACCTGCATACAGATTTCTCAACCGGCAGGTCAGGTGATCCGGTATTCCCATCTCTTGAAGAATTTTCCAAAGTTTGTTGTGATTCACACAGTCAAAGGCTTTGGCATAATCAATAAAGCAGAAATAGATGTTTTTCTGGAACTCTCTTGCTTTTTTGATGATCCAACGGATGTTGGCAATTTGATCTCTGGTTCCTCTGCCTTTTCTAAAACCAGCTTGAACATCTGGAAGTTCACAGTTCACATATTGCTGAAGCCTAGCTTGGAGAATTTTGAGCATTACTTTACTAGTGTGTGAGATGAATGCAATTGCGTGGTAGTTTGAACATCCTTTAGCATTGCCTTTCTTTGGGATTGGAATGAAAACTGACCTTTTCCAGTCCTGTGTCCACTGCTGAGTTTTCCAAATTTGCTGGCATATTGAGTGCAGCACTTTCACAGCATTATCTTTTAGAATTTGGAATAGCTCAACTGGAATTCCATCAATTTCACTAGCTTTGTTCATAGTGATGCTTCCTAAGGCCCACTTGACTTCACATTCCAGGATGTCTGGCTCTAGGTGAGTGATCACACCATCGTGATTATCTGGGTCATGAAGATCTTTTTGTATAGTTCTTCTGTGTATTCTTGTCACCTCTTCTTAATATCTTCTGCTTCTGTTAGGTCCATACCATTTCTGTCCTTTATGGAGTCCATCTTTGCATGAAATGTTCTCTTGGTATCTCTAATTTTCTTGAAGAAATCTCTTGTCTTTCCCATTCTATTGTTTTCCTCTATTTCTTTGCACTGATCACTGAGGAAGGCTTTCTTCTCTCTCCTTGCTATCCTTTGGCACTCTGCATTCAAATGGGTATATCTCTCCTTTTCTCCTTTGCTTTTCTCTTCTCTTCTTTTCACGGCTATTTGTAAGGCCTCCTCAGACAGCCATTTTGCTTTTTTGCATATCTTTTTCTTGGGGATGGTCATGATCCCTGTCTCCTGTACAATGTCACAATCTCCATCCATAATTCATCAGGCAATCTGTCTATCAGATCTAGTCCCTTAAATCTATGTTAGGAGCTTGATTTAGGTCATACCTGAATGGTCTAGTGGTTTTCCCTACTTTCTTCAATTTGTCTCAATTTGGCAATAAGGAGTTCAAGATCTGAGCCACAGTCAGCTCCTGGTCTTATTTTTCCTGACTGTATAGAGCTTCTCCATCTTTGGCTGCAAAGAATATAATCAATCTGATTTTGGTGTTGACTATCTGGTGATGTCCATGTGTAGACTCTTCTCTTGTGTTGTTCGAAGAGGGTGTTTGCTATGACCAGTGTGTTCTCTTGGCAAAACTCAATTAGTCTTTGCCCTGCTTCATTCTGTACTCCAAGGCCAAATTTGCCTGTTACTCAAGGTGTTTCTTGACTTCCTACTTTTGCATTCCAGTCCGGTATAATGAAAAGGACATCTGTTTTGGGTGTTAAGAACTGTTCAACTTCAGCTTCTTCAGCATTACTGGTTGGGGCATAGACTTGGATTACTGTGATATTGAATGGTTTGCCTTGGAAACAAACAGAGATCATTCTGTCGTTTTTGAGATTACATTCAAGTACTGCATTTTGGACTCTTTTGTTGACTATAATGGCTACTCCATTTCTCCTAAGGGATTCTTGCCCACAGTAGTAGATATAATGGTCATCTGAGTTAAATTCACCCATTCCAGTCCATTCTAGTTCGCTGATCCCTAAAATGTTGACCCTAAAATGTTCACTCTTGCCATCTCCTGTTTGACCACTTCCAATTTGCCTTGATTCATGGAACTGACATTCCAGGTTCCTATGTGGTATTGCTCTTTACTTAGCACGCACACATATTCTTTTTCATATTATTTTCCCACTATGGTTTACCACAGGGTGTTAAATATAGTTCTCTGTGCTATACAATAGGACTTTGTTGTTCATCCATCCTATATGTAACAGTTTGCATTTGCTAATCCCAAACTCTCAGTCCTTCTTCCCTCCACCCTTTACTGTCCCAGAGCAAACACAAGTCTGTCCTCTGTAAGCCTGGTTTGTTTTGTAGGTATATTCATCTGTGTCGTATTTTAGGTTCCAGATATAAGTAATCGTATGGTGTTTGTCTTTCTCTTTCTGACTTAAGTCACTTGATCATGTTTAGGTCCATCCATACTGCTGCAACGGAGAAGGCAATGGCACCCCACTCCAGTACTCTTGCCTGGAAAATCCCATGGATGGAGGAGCCTGGTGGGCTGCAGTCCATGGGGTCGCTAAGAGTCGGACACGACTGAGCGACTTCACTTTCACTTTTTCGCTTTCATGCATTGGAGAAGGAAATGGCAACCCACTCCAGTGTTCTTGCCTGGAGAACCCCAGAGACGGGGTAGCCTGGTGGGCTGCCGTCTATGGGGTCACACAGAGTCGGCCACGACTGAAGTGACTTAGCAGTAGCAGTATATTGCTGCAAATGGCATTATTTCATCCTTTTTATAGTTGAGAAATATTCCATTGTATATATGTACCACATCTTCTTTATCTGTTCATTTGTTGATGGAAATTTAGGTTATTTCCATGCCTTAGTTATTGTAAATAGTGCCCCTATGAACACAGCAGATGCATGTATCTGGTCTAATTATGGTTTATTTTAAACTAATTTTTATCAGAGTATAGTTGCTTTACAATGTGGTGTTAGTTTCTACTACACAGAAAAATGAATCCGTTATACATATACATATATCCCCTCTTTTTTTAACTTCTTGAATTATGGTATTGTTTAGTAAATATGCCCAGGAATGGGGCTGCTGGATTTTATGAAAGAACTGCTTATTTAATTAGTTAAATCCTATATATTCTCAAACCTCTGCCAAATCCTATATAGTCTCAAACCTCTATATATAAACCTCCTTAAGGACACCTTCCCAATTTACAACTCTCCCACCCCTGTTCTCTGTGCCAGCTAGACAAGGAGAGACTCTCACCCAGGCTTCCAAAAACCCTCTGCTTACCCGATCCTTGCATCCTAGAAATGTTGACTTTCTTGTCTCTACATAGGCATGTTGTGGGCAGAGATCATATCAAAATGAACTTTGCATCTGTGGCCTGTGGTACAGTGTGTAGCATATAACAAGTGCTCAGAAGATATCTGTTGATGAATTAATGAAACATACCGAGGATATACACAGGTAATGGTAGCCAGTGTTAACTAGACATTGCACGGGTAGTTGCAGAGTTACTCAAATACTTCCTGTTGTTGCTTTAGTCGCTTAGTCGTGTCCAAATCTTCTGCGACCCCATGGACTATAGCCTACCAGGCTCCTCTGTCCAAGGGATTTCCCAGGCAAGAACACTAGAACGGCTTTGCCATTGCCTTCTCCAGGGGTTCTTCTTTACCCAGGGATTGAACCAGGGTCTCCTGCATCTCCTGCACTGGCTGGCAGATTCATTATCAATGAGCCATGTGGGAAGCCCTACTCAGACACTATACGCATGTTGTCTTATAACATGAAGACTATTTAGTTACGTTATAACCCAAAGACCTTGAGCTATACAAATTCAGTCACTTTTAGTCACAGGGACAAATAGGGCTAAAACTGGAATCCATGGCTCCTACATATTTTTTTGTTTTCTATACAACATACTGCACCTGGTCACTGGTAATTATTAACAGAACATAAACTTCTGTGGATTGGACCCTCTTTTTATATTCTTCTGTAACCCTTATGACTGTACAAATAGCTGAGGAAAGAAGAGAAGCAAAAGGCAAGGAAGAAAGGGAAAGATAAACCGAACTGAATGCAGAGTTCTAGAGAATAGCAAGGAGACATAAGAAGGCCTTCTTAAATGAACAACGAAAAGAGAAGAGAAAAACAACAGAATGGGAAAGACTAGATACCTCTTCAAGAAAATTAGAGATACCAAGGGAACATTTCATGCAAAGATGGGCTCAATAAAGGACAGAAATGGTATGGGCCTAACAGAAGCAGAAGATATTAAGAAGAGGTGGCAAGAATACACAGAAGAACTGTACAAAAAAGATCTTCATGACCCAGATAATCACGATGGTGTGATCACTCACCTAGAGCCAGACATCCTGGAATGTGAAGTCAAGTGGGCCTTAGGAAGCATCACTATGAACAAAGCTAGTGGAGTTGATGGAATTTCAGTTGAGCTATTTCAAATCCTAAAAGATAATGCTGTGAAAGTGCTGCACTCAATACGCCAGCAAATTTGGAAAACTCAGCACTGGCCTCAGGACTGGAAAAGGTCAGTTTTCATTTCAATCTCAAAGAAAGGCAATGCCAAAGAATGTTCAAACTATCACACAATTGCACTCATCTCACAAGCTAGTAAAGTAATGCTCAAAATTCTCCAAGCCAGGCTTCAGCAATGCATGAACCGTGAACTCCCAGATGTTCAAGCTGGTTTTAGAAAAGGCAGAGGAACCAGAAATCAAATTGCCAACATCTGCTAGATCACTGAAAAAGCCAGAGAGTTCCAGAAAAACATCTACTTCTGCTTTATTGACTATATGCCAAAGCCTTTGACTGTGTGAATCACAACAAACTTTGGAAAATTCTTCAGGAGACGGGAATACTAGACCACCCTATCTGCTTCCTGAGAAATGTGTACGCAGGTCAAGAAGCAACAGTTACAACTGGACATGGAAAAACAGACTGGTTCCAAACTGGGAAAGGAGTACGTCAAGGCTGTATATTGTCACCCTGTTTATTTAACTTATATGCAGAATATATCATGCGTACAAATGACAAGCTGGATGAAGCACAAGCTGGAATCAAGATTGTGGGGAGAAATACCAATATCCTCAGATATGCAAATGACACCACCCTTACAGCAGAAAGTGAAGAAGAACTAAAGAGCCTAGATGAAAGTGAAAGAGGAGAGTGAAAAAGTTGGCTTAAACTCAGTACTCCAAAAAGGAAGATCATGACATTGGCCACATCACCTCATGGCAAATAGATGGTGAAACAATGAAAACAGTGAGAGATTTTATTTTCTTGGGCTTCAAAATCACTGCAGATGGTGACTGCAGCCATGAAATTAAAAGACACTTGCTCTTTGGAAGAAAAGCTATGACAAACCTAGACAGCATATTAAAAGCATAGACATTACTTTACTGACAAAGGTCCGTCTAGTCAAAGCTATGGTTTTTCCAGTAGTCAGGGATCGATGTGAGAGTTGGACCATAAAGAAAGCTGAGCACTGAAGAATTACTCCTTTTGAACTGTGGTGCTGGAGAAGACTCTTGAGAGTCCCTTGGACGGCAAGGAGTCAGTCCTAAAGGAAATCAGTCCTGAATATTCACTGGAAGGACTAATGCTGAAGCTGCAGCTCCAATACTTTGGTCACCAGATGCGAAGAACTGACTCATTGGAAAAGACCCTGATGCTGGGAAAGATTGAAGGCAGAAGAAGGGGACAACAGAGGATGAGATGGTTGGATGGCATCACTGACTCAATGGACACGAGTTTGAGTAAGCTCTGGGAGTTGGTGATAGACAGGGAAGCCTGGTATGCTGTAATCCAAAAAGTCAGACATGACTCAGCAACTGAACTGAAATGAACTGAAAGAAAGTGAGGGAATTCCAGAAAAACACTGATTTCTGTTTTATTGACTATGTTAAAGCCTTTGACTGTGTAGTCACAATAAATATGGAAAATTCTTAAAGATATGGGAATCCCAGACCACTTTACCTGTCTCCTGAGAAACCTGTATGTGGGTCAAGAAGAAACAGTTTGAACCTTACATAGAACTGACTGGTTCAAAATTGGGAAAGGAGTACGATAAGGCTATACATATTGTCACCCTGTTTATTTAACTAATATGCAGTGTACATCATGTGAAATGCTGGGCTGGCTGAGTCACAAGCTGGAATCAAGACTGCTTGGAGAAATATCAACCCCTCAGATATGCAGATGATACCACTCTAATGGAAGAAAGTGAAGAGGAACTAAAAAGCCTTTTGATAAGGATGAAAGAAGAGAGTGAAAAAAACTGGCTTAAAACTCAACATTCCAAAAACTAAGGTCATGACATCTGGTCCAATCACTTCTCGGCAAATAGAAGGGGAAAAAGTGGAAGCAGTGACAGATTATATTTTCCTGGGCTCCAAAATTTCCTGCAGACAGTGATTGCATCCATGAAATTAAAAGATGCTTGCTCCTTAGAAGGAAAGCTATGACAAACCTAGACAGTATATTAAAAAGCAGAGATATCACTTTGCTGACAAAGGTCGGTATAGTCAAAGCTATGGTTTTTCCGGTAGTCATGTATGGATGTGAGAAATGAACCATAAAAAAGGCTGAGTGCCAAACAAGTGATGCTTTCCAACTGTGGTACTAGAGAAGACTCCTGAAAGTCCTTAGAACTGCAAGGAGATCAAACAAGGCAATCTCGAAAGAAATCAACCCTGAATACTCATTGGAAGGCCTGACGCTGCAGCTGAAGGTATAATCCTTTGGTCACCTGACGTGAAGAGCTGATTCACTTGAAAAGACCCCTGATACTGGGAAAGGTTGAGAGCAGGAGGAGAAGAGGGTGGCAGAGGATGAGATGGTTATATAGCATTAGCGAATGTACATGAATTTGAGCAAACTCTGGGAAACAGTGAAGGACAGGGAAGTCTGGCATGGTGCAGTTTATGCGGTCACAAAGAGTTGGACACAACTTAGCGACTGAACACCACCACAACAACCCTTAGGAAAGGAACCTCTAGACAGAAAGGAGCAGTTATTATAGTAGTTGATTTAGGCCCAACTGCACGGAAATTACAGCTAATTAACGATGGAAGAAACTTTACATCACGATACAAAGAGAAACAGAGTAATATAGAGGAAAAAACCTCAGAGTAAACCCACAATTGCACTCATCTCACACGCTAGTAAAGTAATGCTCAAAATTCTCCAAGCCAGGCTTCAGCAATATGTGAACCGTGAACTTCCTGATGTTCAAGCTGGTTTTAGAAAAGGCAGAGGAAACAGAGATCAAATTGCCAACATCCGCTGGATCATGGAAAAAGCACGGGAGTTCCAGAAAAACATCTAGCTCTGCTTCATGGACTATGCCAAAGCCTTTGACTGTGTGGATCACAATAAACTGTGGAAAATTCTGAAAGAGAGGGGAATACCAGACCACCCAACCTGCCCCTTGAGAAATTTGTATCCAGGTCAGGAAGCAACAGTTACAACTGGACATGGAACAACAGACTGGTTCCAAATAGGAAAAGGAGTACGTCAAGGCTGTATATTGTCACCCTGTTTATTTAACTTACATGCAGAGTACATCATGAGAAACGCTGGGCTGGAAGAAGCACAAGCTGGAATCAAGATTGCTGGGAGAAATATCAATAACCTCAGATATGCAGATGACACCACCCTTATGGCAGAAAGTGAAGAGGAACTAAAGAGCCTCTTGATGAAAGTGAAAGAGGAGAGGGAAAAAGTTGGCTTAAAGCTCAACATACAGAAAACGAAGATCATGGCATCTGGTCCCATCACTTCATGGGAAATAGATGGAGAAACAGTGGAAACAGTGTCAGACTTTATTTTTCTGGGCTCCAAAATCACTGCAGATGGTGACTGCAGCCATCACATTAAAAGACGCTTACTCCTTGGAAGGAAAGTTATGACCAACCTAGATAGCATATTCAAAAGCAGAGACATTACTTTGCCAACAAAGATTCGTCTAGTCAAGGCTATGGTTTTTCCTGTGGTCATGTATGGATGTGAGAGTTGGACTGTGAAGAAGGCTGAGCACCGAAGAGTTGATGCTTTTGAACTGTGGTGTTGGAGAAGACTCTTGAGAGTCCCTTGGACTGCAAGGAGATCCAACCAGTCCATTCTGAAGGAGATCAGCCCTGGGATTTCTTTGAAAGGAATGATGCTAAAGCTGAAACTCCAGTATTTTGGCCACCTCATGTGAAGAGTTGACTCATTGGAGAAGGCTCTGATGCTGGGAGGGATTGGGGGCAAGAGGAGAAGGGGACAACAGAGGATGAGATGGCTGGATGGCATCACTGACTCGATGGATGTTGAGTCTGATTGAACTCCGGGTGTTGGTGATGGACAGGGAGGCCTGGCGTGCTACGATTCGTGGGGTCGCAAAGAGTCAGACACGACTGAGCAACTGATCTGATCTGAAACCCAGAAAAGGTTTCTTTGGACTTGTAGAGTGTATTATTATTTTGTTATTTTGTTAATGTGAACATTTCAAGCATTTCATTAAATTCATTCACTTATTCATCTTAAATTGATTGAGCACCCATTATTTGTCCAGCACCATCCTAGGAAAAACACAAATGATCTTGGAGTGTCTGTGTAATAGAAGAAACAGATATTTAAAATTATTAAACTGTGGCTGGAAATAATTAGCAGGAAGCTAAATAACCTGTCCACTTAGAATGTATTTTAGACCAGTTTACACCCACTAACATGACTTCCATACGTTGGTCACCTGATTCAAAGGGCTGACTGATTCGAAAAGACCCTGATCCTGGGAAAGATTCAGGGCAGGAGGAGAAAGAGGGGCAATAGAGGATGAAATGCTTGAATTGCATCCCCAATTCAATGGACATGAGTTTGAGCAAACTCTGGGAGCTAGTGAAGGACAGGGAAACCTGGCATGCTGTAGTCTATGTGGTCAGAAATAGTTGGATCCAACTGAGTGACTGAATAACAACATTATGGATAAAATTAATCACCCCAACCATACTAAATATTGTGGAGAATGTGGAACAACTGTACTTCTGAGCACTGCTGATGGGAGTTTAGTATGGTACAGACATTCTGGAAAACAGTTCAGCAGTTTCTTCTACAGTTAAACGTACACTTATCACACAGACCTAGTAATTCCAGTACTTGGTATTTACCAAAGAGAAATGAAACCGTGTCTCTGCACAATGACTTGTACACTAGCGGTTATAGCTGGTTACAGCCGGAAATCTGAAACAGTGCAAATGTCTATAAACAGGTGACCGGGTGACAAACTGTGGTGCTTCCATATAAGGACTCCTACTCAGCAATAAAAAGGGACTACTGACACACCAAGAGCACTGGATCAACCTCAAAACATAGTAAAGGAAAACGCCCAACTCAGTAAAAGCGCAGACTCTATGAAGTCATGTGAAATTAAGTAATACGGAAACCTATGCTACGGTGACAGAAATCTGATTAGTATTTCCTGGCAAGGCAATGATTATTCCTGGAACTTCCAAATGACGGAAATACGCTCTATCGTTCCTAGGATGGTGGTTATTCACACTGGTGAATACCTTTGCCAAAACGCATGGACCACATAAAATCTGTGCATTTTAGTCTGTGTAAATTAAACCTTTTTTTTTTTTTTAAATTTGTGAAGCATAATCAAATGGCAACCCAACAAGTGGTGGCTGGAAGCAGGGGTCATTATTAACTTTTTTTTTTTGTATAAGAAAGTGTATGCTACCAAAAAAAACACAAAAAACAAAAACCAACAAAAAAACAGTAAGACCACCGCCACCAAATCCAAACGCCCAAAGCTTAAAAAAACCCCACAAATCTGGCAGTGGAGTTAGGGAAGGGGAATTCCAAGTCAAAGAAACTTTCCCAAGTACTGATTTAAAGTGGAGGAAAACGTGAAAGGGTCTAAGATTTTACAAGGCGACGGCTGAGTGCTGAGGTGGCGGCTGGCAGAGAACTGTCGGCTTCCTGGGGGTGCCAACCCAGACCGACCGCAACCTCCCCAGACGCTCCACGACCCCTAGCAGCTCCCGCTGCGGCCGCCGCCTCCGCGAACCTAGTGTGCGGACCAGCGGGCAGGCGGGCGGGCGCTCGCTCGCCGGCGTCGCGCTGACGTCACGCGCGCGCTGACGTCGCCGGCGGCCGCGGCCTCTGAAGCGGGTTGGGGCGCGGGGGGCGCCGAGTTTGACTAGTTTGGGGGGCCGCTGGGTGCCTGGCGCTGCTCCCGCCGCCCGCCGCGCCCCGCGAGCGGCGCCTCGGCCGGACCGAGCGCGTCCCGCCCGTTCCCGCGGGGCCCCGCTCTGGCGGCTGGGCGGCGCTCGGCGAAAGTTGGCCCCTCACGAGCGGGCGGGCGGGCGGGCGTGCGGCCGCGGCCATGGAGCCCCGCAGCATGGAGTACTTCAGCGCCCAGGTGCAGCAGAAGGACGTCGGCGGCCGCCTGCAGGTCGGACAGGAGCTGCTGCTCTACCTCGGCGCGCCCGGCGCCATCCCGGATCTGGAGGAGGACCTGGCCCGTCTGAGCAAGACGGTCGACGCTCTCACCGGCTGGGTGGGCTCGAGCAACTACCGGGTAAGCGGCGGCTGCGCGGCCTGGCGGGGCACGCCCTCTCCCGCCGGCCCTTTAATCCCGGACGTGCTCGGACGGCCGGGTTGGCCCCCGGGCGTCCCCGGGCACCTCTGGACTTGCCCCCCAGCGGCGAGCCTGCCTCTCCGAAAGCTAGCGGCAGCCCACCTTCCCACCAAGACCAACTTTTTCCACGATTGTGAGCAGTGGCAAATTCAGTGATTCCGTGACACCGTGTGGAGTTCCTTGGCACTAGGGCATTATGTTTCAACACCTATTTTAAAAAATTAGTGATCATTTACATGCGTGAAAGTGTAGTAGACTCTTTATTATACATTCGTACGTACCTGTGTAACACTACCCAGGGCAAGACGTAGGACAGGAAGATTCAGATTTTAAGTTCAAAAGAGATGTCAAGTTAATCCTTTTGAATGAGCATTTTTATCCTACTTAATCGCCTGGTTTCTTTTTTCTTGTATAATTTTTTTTGTTTCTGAGAGGTTGTGCTTTTCGTGTCTAAAGCATCTTTAGAGCGTAATAAGTTGCCTGATTAAGTTTACCGTTAAATCCAGTGAAAAGAGTCTGACTTCATGGCATTATTTATTTGCTTTTCGTTTATAGTCGACGGAAAGCAATTGAACGCTCTGTGTCATTTTGTTTTGCCGTAGTTCAGGACTGTGGAGAAGGCAATGGCACCCCACTCCAGTCCTCTTGCCTGGAAAATCCCATGGACGGAGGAGCCTGGTAGGCTGCAGTCCATGGGGTCGCTAAGAGTCGGACATGACTGAGCGACTTCACTTTCTCTTTTCACTTTCATGCATTGGAGAAGGAAATGGCAACCCACTCCAGTGTTCTTGCCTGGAGAATCCCAGGGACGGGGGAGCCTGGTGGGCTGCCGTCTATGGGGTCACACAGAGTCGGACACGACTAAGTGACTTAGCGTAGCATAGCATAGTTAAGGACTGACTCGGATTTGAAACCATGCCATGGCAGGTTAGCTGATACCGGCAAAAAATACAAAGATGAGGTACAAGAAGGAATGAGTGTTTCAGAAGAGCCGGTAGTAGGCAGGTTGTAATGTAGCCACGTTGGGAGAGCAGGTCAATTTTCTGTATTCAGCCTGTACTGTGGTTTTTAGCAGTAACTTTGCTTTCTAGTCTTCTGGTGGCAGTGTTGCTTTAAAATGCTGGTCCAAGCATCGTGTGGTTAAAGTGATTCTTCTTAGTAACAGATACTTACAACAGCGAGTAGGCTGTGCTTTGAAATCATTATCATCATAGAGAAGAAAGGGAAACTCTAAAATTATTATGCAGATTTAATGATGAAACTTAAGAGTTTTGGAAGGGTTTGACTTTTTACGAGGATAATAAGCAGTTTGAGAATTAACCACCTCAGTGTTCCATTATATACTGCTTCTGTATTATTTTTGAAAACTTTGGGAAAAGTTAATGTTTAAGGATACACCATTACTGTTTAGAGGATTAGTCTTATTTCTTTGGAAGACACGACCTAAATTTACTTGCACTGTAGGAAGGGCATACGCACTTAAGATAGTTGCTTTTGTGTGGTAGCCGAGGCTGTTGTAGAAGGTTGGCTCTTTGGTAACGCTTATGTCAGCCCTATGCTGCCTGTGGTTGAATCGGCACTCCTCAGAGGTGCCATAGTGAGTGACAGTTGAGCGGTCCCATCTCCTGAAACATACTCTTGGCTTCTGTGATTCCTGCTTTTTCTTTGACGTCTCTGCCCAGAACTTCTACTCATTGCTTTGTTTTTCCTTTAACTGGTCCTTCAGAGTTAGATCCATCAGGGACCTGACTCAAGTTCTTATCTCTACTCTACGTTCTCCCCATGCTCCTTGGTAGACAGCCTGAGACAGTTTCAGAAATCGGGAGAGAATTCCCATAACCTCACCTACAGACTTCCTTTTGTGCCCCTGTCACTCTACCTTTTCTGTTACGGAAGTGAGCCTTTCTCACTTCTACCACTTCCTCCACATGGGTATTGAAGGCATGTGTATCCATGCCCTCTTGTCTTCTCAAGGACATGAATTCATCAACTTGGATCTCTCCTGCCTGAATCATTATTCCTCTCCTTTCTACTGAATTCTATAATATAAGACCTTTTCTGACATTGTTTGGGAGAAGGCATTCTAATTAGTTTATTTGAAATTTATATACTGAGTTACCAAGCTAAGTCATCATTTTTTACTGAAGGTACAATGACTATTGAAACCTTTTGAATATACACACAAATAGAAGTATACTTAAATTTCAAATTATGCTGAACAAAATAAAGTTTTTCTTCCGATTTGTTAGTACTTCACAATTTGAGTGTCTTTAATAACAATCATTGCTTCAGTGAATTTGAGTGTGTATACTTAATGCTAAGTATTATTGCAGGTATTGAGAACCCACCTATGAACAAGACTAGAAAGGCTTATTCACTCAGCTTCAGTTTGGCGTTAATTAAGGACCTACAATGTGCAGACACTCTTCTGGGCACTTGAGATACAGACTGCTACTGCTGCTGCTAAGTCGCTTCAGTCGTGTCCGACTCTGTGCGACCCCATAGATGGAAGCTCACCAGGCTCCCCTGTCACTGGGATTCTCCAGGCAAGAATACTGGAGTGGGTTGCCATTTCCTTCTCCAATGCAAGAAAGTGAAAAGTGAAAGTGAAGTCGCTCAGTCGTGTCCGACTCTTAGCGACCCCATGGACTGGAGCCTCCCAGGATCCTCCGTCCATGGGATTTTCCAGGCAAAAGTACTGGGGTGGGGTGCCATTGCCTTCCCCGAGATACAGAAGGGGATGGCAACCCAGTCCATTATTCTTGCCTGAAGACCCAGGAGCATGGTGGGCTATATATATAGTTCATGGGGTCACAAATAGTCAGACACGACTGAGCTACTAACATTATTACATGAGGACCTACGATGTACAGATATTCTTCTTGGCACTGGGATACAAGAGTGAAAAAACGACAGAAATCCTTGCCTTTGTGTGCTTGGATTCTCGTGGGGGCAGAGGAATAAACAAGATAAATAACTGGAGTCTCTTCTGTGTTAGATGATGATAAATGCTTTGGAGAAAAGCAGTGAAAGGAATAGAAGCATTGGGTAGGATGCAGATGTATGAATTTTAAATTGTCGCTGAAGCAAAATAAAATTTAAAAAATAAATGAATAAATAAATTGTCGCTGAAGACCTCACTGAGGGGAGTGAGATTGCTGCTGTCATGGAGATCCTATTAGAAAGAGGAAGGCAGATAGGTATACAGATTCGTTCCACGTAATAAGTGCTTATGAATCAAGTGATGTGAAAGAATGAGGCGAAGATGAGACTGGGATGTAAAGGAAGTGAGATGAAATTTGAGTACATTTAGGAAAGAAATACAGGCGTGAAGAATGCTTTGGGCAGAGGAAACCACAAATGCAGAGAACTTAGTTCTGCTGAGGAACGTAAAGTAGGCCAATGTGGCTAGAGTTTCCAAGTGATTTGAGGTGTTCATAGAGGTGAGACTGGGGAGGCAGGGAGAAAGAGCTGTATAGGATTTTATTCTAAATCACTGGAAGGTTTTTACTTAGAGGGTTGGCTGCTTTGTGAGGTGAGTTAAGTGAGGGAAGTCGCTCAGTCGTGTCCGACTCTTTGTGACCCCATGGACTGTAGCCTACCAGGCTCCTCAGTCCATGAGATTTTCTAGGCAAGAGTACTGGAGTGGTTGCCATCTTTGTGAGGAATGGACAGTTAAAGCAGCAAAAGAATCGGAGAGTTGGTGGCTCAGACTGGTTAGGTAACAGTGGCAGTACTTAAGAAGTGAGAGATTGGGGTATGATTTAGTGGTAGAGCCAACAGCATTGAGTATGAGGGTTGAGAGAGAGGAATTGGGGGTCACTGCATTGCTGAAGCACTAACAGAGGGTAGTGTTTACTGAAATGGGGAAGACTGAGAAAACAAGTCAGGTGAAGGAAGTAAAAAGTTAGGTTTGAGAAGGTGGTTTGACATCCAAGTTGAGATGTTAAACGGGCAATTGGGATCTTCAGCTGAGTGGAGAAATCATTAATTGAAGGTTTAAAAATGTGTGGATAGGTATGTACATTATATAAAATACATATGCTCTGGCATTTGATTTTGGTAAGTCCTGTGATTTTAGGAGTCCCCAAATTTAAAAATGGTGTTATAGCAATAAAAATGTTCCTTGTAAAATGCAGTTAAATATGATAACCACCATTTAAAGAGCCCTTGGTGAGTATCAGGCCTTGTCTCAGGTGCTTTATTTCCATTATCTCATTTAATCTTTAAGGTGGCCTTAGAAAGCCAGTACTGTTTCCTCATTGTGTAGAAAAGATGTAAGTATTTTGGCTTAGGTCCTAGACCTGGTAAATTGGTAGAGTACTTGAACCAAGGGACATTAGAATTTTCCTTTCCTTTTCTGTACTTTGGCAAACCTCTTCAACATACTATCACTTGTCATCTCTACTCTTTTTTATTTTGTCTATCTGTAAATGTAATAATAAGGCGACTCTCAAAATGGGAAAAACACTAAATAGCATTTATATTATAACTGTGTAGTGCTGGGCTAGTAACATGCTAGGATTTCAAGTCTTTTCTTGTAATACAAATCACAGCTCTTTTACCATTTGAAGGATGATGCCACCTTCCAGTGTTAGCAAAACCTTGATTGTATATCTTATAAACCATCAATTTCTTACAGTATACTATTTTTTTTTTTTTGAAGTCTGTCTGTATATATGGATCTTGTCTTTTTCACTTCCCTGCCACATAGGAAGAACATCCAGGTTTTTAACTTTTTACTATTCACATTGTTCTTTTGCACTGTCCCCTTGTGTGAGTTCTGTAGGGTAGTGATTATGAACCCTGTCCAATTTAGTGCCCCCCTCTTTTTTTTTTTTTTTATTTTTTGGCTGTGGCATGTGGGATCTTAGTTCCTTGATCAAGGATCAAACGCATACCTCCTGCACTGAAAGTATGGTGTCTTAACCACTAGACTGCCAGGGAAGCTGCCAGTGCTCGCTTTTAATGCTCCTCCTTACAATCCTGAAGTAAAGTTTATAGATAATACTCAATACACATCATTTTTAAAAATCCCCAATATGTTCTCACTGTACTATAAAGGAAAATTACATATAGTTACAATGAGATAAAATGTTTCAGTGTATAAATGTGCCACCCTGATTACCCAGGAAGACATAATGCTAGTCAGATGGTTGCCCCAGTCCATATTGCTGTAAATGTTACCACTGCTAATTCAGACCTCTACCGGTGTGTGGTTGCTCATGGTCCAGACTTTACAAGTGGCATTGCTGTTAGTGATTGTGATATTCTGGAACTCTAAATTCTGAACCTTGTTTCATTCCTTTCGTGTAGTTTGTATAATTTCTTTATTTACTAATTGTCAAAATAATGAGGTAAAAATAATTAGCATGCTCCAGTGTTGGCCAGATAGTTTTTGTTATCATACGAAGTCTTACATTTAAATATGTCTAATACATTTCAAGTTCCTTAACCAGGGATTGAACCCATGTCCCCTACAGTGGAAGGGTGGAGTCTTAACCACTGAATCTTCAGGGAAGTTCCCAGTTATTATTCTTATTAATATCCAAACTGTTATATCAGATGACACTAAGAATCTTTGGTAGTCTTTGCTCTCCATTATCATGAGATCATATTCCTGCTCCTGCCCTGAAATCAGCTACTTGGTTCCTTTTTGTGGGAAATGGTATGTGGAAACTACAACGTAGGTGCTAATGGAACTTATTGTTATTCATTTGATCTTTGTTTCTAGAGTTTTTTAATTTTAAAGAATAATATTTCTTCAGTTCATACTGATATTCAGATTCAAGACTGCAGTTTTTGCTATTTTTATATATCTTCCATCTGTATCTCCTTTTGTCAACAGAAATTCTAAATAACATTGACAGTTTCTCTTTTGCAGAGTTTTGTTTTTTTCTTCAGGGCATATCCCACTAGAGAGGGACAGTCAAATTGGTTTATTTTAGTCACTTGGAATAGTCTTCTCTGTGGTTATGCTGTTAATTGAGTATACATTTCAGTTTACTTGGGCTTTCCTGGTGGCTCAGATGGTTAAGAATCTGCTTGCAGTGTGGGAGACCTAGGGTAGATCCCTGGGTCAGGAAGATCCCTAGAGAAAGCAATGGCAACCCACTCCAGTATTCTTGGCTGGAGAATTCTGTGGACAGAGGAGCCTGGGTGGGCTACAGAGTTCCTGGGGTCTCAAAGAGTTGGACATGACTGAGTGACTTAACACCCCATTATGTTTACTTATTTTATTTCATTTTCAATGAAATTAGTTATTGCTGCAAAGAAGGTATATTCAAAGTAGTCTGTTTTCTTTGTCTGTGACTTATACCCTATTCCCAGCCATAAAATTTTTTTTTCTGATTGTCTTTCCATTGTTGTTATTTTTTAAACATTCATAACTATATCCCTTAATATTTGTAGCCCTCCTTTAAAAATTTCTTTTAATTAAAATTTTTTAATAGGAGGAAAATTGCTTTACAACATTGTGTTACTTTCTACTACATGAATCAGCTATGCTGCTACTGCTCCTAAGTCGCTTCAGTTGTGTCCGACTCTGTGCGACCCCATAGACAGCAGCCCACCAGGCTCTGCCATCCCTGCGACTCTCCAGGCAAGAACACTGGAGTGGGTTGCCATTTCCTTCTCCGTTGCGTGAAAGTGAAGTCACTCAATCGCCGCCGACTTGTAGCGACCCCATGGACTGCAGCCTACCAGGCTCCTCCGTCCATGGGATTTTCCAGGCAAGAGTGCTGGAGTCGGGTGCCACTGCCTTCTCCGAATCAGCTCTAAGTATTCCTATATTCCCTTGCTGTTGAGCCTCTGTTGCACCCTTGACCAGTAGTGCCCTTTTTAAATATATATTAAATATATGTCTCTGCAACTTGCTTTTTTCACTTAATGTATCTTGGAGTTCATTGCAAAGCAAAAGTTGGGTAGCCCCCAATTTTATTTTTAAAGTGTCACAGTAGTCAGTAGTGTGGATGTACCATAATTTTTTGAATCTGTCTCATACTGATGAATGTTTGGGTAGTTTGTAGTCTCTTGCATTAATCTTCTTGTGTCTTCTCATAATTTTGCTGGTGTATCTTCAGGATAGATTCCTAAGTGAGATCTTACTAAGAGTGTGTGTTTTTCCTGCTAATTTCAGATACTGCTTTCATCATCTATTAAATTTTGTGTATGAGTGTAACTGTGCACTTCCAGTTAAGTTTTTAATAGCTTTATTGATGTAATTCACATGTTATACGGTTCCCTCATTTCAGGTCCACACCTCATTGTTTTTTAGTGTATTTGCAGGTATGCATGACCATCAGCACAGTCGATTTTGGAGCATTTTCATTACCTCAAAAAAAAAACCCTGTACCATTTAGCTGTTACCTCCCTACCTCCTACATCCACTAGCCCTAAGCACTACTGATATACTTTCTCTCTGTTTGATTTGTTTGTTCTGGACATTACTGAGGAGTTGAATCACACAACATGTAACCATTTGTGTCTGGCTTTTTCACTCACCAGAATGTTTTCAGGGTTTGTCCGTGTTGTAGCTTGTGTTGGTCATTACCCTGTTGTGTGCTTAGTCGCTCAGTCAGGTCCAACCCTTTGCAGCTCCATGGACTGTAGCTCACCAGGCTCCCCTGTCCCTAGGGATTCTGCAGGCAGGCGTGCTGAAGTGGGTTGCCATGCCCTCCAGGGGATCTTCCCAACCCTTGTCCCCCACATTGCTGGCAGATTCTTTACTGTCTGAATCACCATGAAGCCCATCAGTCATTACTGTTTATGGCCAAATTGTATTTGACTGCATGCATATACCACATTTTGTTTATTTATCAATCTGATGGCCATTTGGGCTTTTCTACCTTTGGGCTATAATGAATGATGTATAATGACTTTGGCATGCAAGCATCCATGTTCTGCTTCAGTTCCTTTGGAATTAAACTGGAATTGTTGACTCCTCATTGTTTCTGCACCCACCCCCCAACTTTGTTGTTGTTGTTCAGTCGCTAAGTCGTGTTTGACTCTTTGTGACCCCATAGACTGCAGTGTGCCAGGCTCCTCTGTCCTCCACTGTCTCCTGGAGTTCGTTCACATTCATGTACATTCAGTCAATGATGCTATCTAACCATCTCATCCTCTGCTGTCCCCTTCTTTTGCCTTCAGTCTTTCCCAGCATCAGGGTATTTTTCCAATGAGTTGACTCTTCACATCAGGTGGCCAAAGTACTAGAGCTTCAGCTTCAGCATCTGTTGTTCCAGTGGCTATTCAGGGTTGATCTCCTTTAGGATTGCCTGGTTGGATCTCCTTGCAGTCCAAGGGACTCTCCAGAGTCTCCTCCCGCACCACAATTCAAAAGCATCGATTGTTCAGCGCTCAGCCTTCTTTATGGTCCAACTCTCACATCCATATATGACTACTGGACAAACCATAGCTTTGACTAGATGGACCTTTGTCAGCAAAGTGGTGTCTCTGCTTTTTAAGATACTGTCTAGGTTTGTCATAGCTTTTCTTCCAAGGAGCAAGCATCTTTTAATTTCATGGCTGTAGTCACTATCCACAGTGATTTTTGGAGCCCAAGAAAATAAAATCTGTCACTGCTTCCACTTTTTCCTCTTCTATTTGCCATGAAATGATGGGACTAGATGCCATAATCTTAGTTTTTTGAATGTTGAGTTTGAAGACAGACTTTTCACTCTTGTCTATCACCCTCATCAAGAGGCTCTTTTAGTTCTTCATTTTTTGCCATTAGAGTAGTATCATCTATATATCTGTGGCTGTTGATACTTCTTGCAGTCTTGATTCCAGCTTGTAAATCATCTACCCATACACTTTAGGCTGTCTCTTTTTTCTTGTACTTCAGAGAGGGGTTTTCTCCTTTCCCCAGTGGTAAACTGTGGTTGCTTCTTCTTACCTTGCTGCCTCGTTTATGAGTAGTGGGGCTATTCTGTTTTCCTGGCCCAGCTTCAGTCTTAGGAACCCTCTGTCCCTGACCCTTAAGGTAAAGCTCTGTCAGAAATCCTGTCCCTCCTCATCTGGAGAGCTCTAACCATGAGAGCCCAGCGTGGTTTTCTGCTCCTGCCCTTGAAGTAGAAGGCTTTTTTTTTTCTTCCCTTTTCTCTTAGTAGTTGTTAGTTTTTACCTCTGGAGGATAACAGTGCTTCTCTTTCCATCTGTAGCTTCAAACTTTTGTTTCTTATAGGACAAGGAGCTGGAAAAGGTTTGTGATTTGCTTGCAGAGGTAGCTACTCCTTTCTACCAAGACCTGTAAACTACCAAGAGACTTTCTCTGATCTCCCGCCCTGTTCTCAAGTCTTAATTGTGAGTGTCTAGTGGAGGTTTGTGGAGAAAGCCTGCAAGTAGACGTGAACTCTCCTTGTGTCTGCAGCTAATAGGTTTCTGTATTTTCACGCTAACCCACACTCAAGTATTAACAAGGAGTTGGATATATCTGAATTCTTTTTACCCACTTGTACTGTGGCTTCATCTTATGTCCTCTTCCATGTGTGACCTACTGCTTTGTCTCATCTCTCCTTGGCATCTGTCTTTCCTTAAGATTTCAAGCTAGATGATGATTCTACAACCATAGCTTTCTAAATGGATTCAAGAATAGTTATGGTTTTGTAGATTATTTGGCTTTTTCTTGTTTACAGTGGGAGTGATCATTTTTTCCAGTTTCTTCATCCTAGACAGAAGCTGGAATTCCTCTGTAATGAAATGTGCTGTTTTTGCTCAAATGTTTCATTTAAGAAACATTTCAACATTACAGGAAAGTTGCAGATAAAGTCCGTGAACTCCTGTGTACCCTTTACCTAATTCAGCAGTTATTAATATTTTGCCAAATATCTTCCTGCATTTGCATATTATTATTGTTACTGGCGATTTAAGAATAGCGTGCCCTAAGCTCATGACTGTTCACCCTGAATATTTCAGTGTCTTTTTTTTTAACTTGGTAATAGATGAAGAATTTTATGTCACAGTTACATACTGTTATAATATACATCTGTAATTTGTATTCATTAAAATTTCTTTCTATCTGTAGGTGTCATTAATGGGATTGGAAATTTTAAGTGCCTTTGTGGACAGATTATCAACACGATTTAAGTCCTTTGTAGCAATGGGTAAGTTCATTTTATTTACAAATTATTTCAGTGTTTCACATGCTGACTTTTTCATTGTTTTTGTTTAACAGAATTAGTTCTCTGTAAATGCACAAATGTAATTGTATACAATTCAGAGAGCTACTACTTAGTATTTTAATTTGCTGAGACATGAAAGACTTTTAGTTCAGTTCAGTTCAGTCATTCAGTTGTGTCCGACTTTTTGCAACCCCATGAATCACAGCACGCCTCCAGGCCTCCCTGTCCATCACCAGCTCCCGGAGTTCATTCAAACTCATGTCCATCAAGTCGGTGATGCCATCCAGCCATCTCATCCTCTGTCGTCCCCTTCTCCTCCTGCCCCCAATCCCTCCCAGCATCAGAGTCTTCTCCAATGAGTCAACTCTTCACATGAGGTGGCCAAAATACTGGAGTTTCAGCTTCAGCATCAGTCCTTCCAGTGAACACCCAGGACTGATGGACTGGTTGGATCTCCTTGCAGTCCAAGGGACTCTCAAGAGTCCTCTCCAACACCACAGTTCAGAAGCATCAATTCTTTGGCCCTCAGCTTTCTTCACAGTCCAACTCTCACATCCATACATGACCACTGGAAAAACCATAGCTTTGACTAGATGGACCTTTGGTGGCAAAGTAGTATCTTTGCTTTTCAATATACTGTCTAGGTTGGTCATAACTTTCCTCCAAGGAGTAAGCGTCTTTTAATTTCATGGCTGTAGTCACCATTTGCCATGATTTGGGAGCACAAAAAAATAAAATTTGACACTGTTTCCACTGTTTCCCCATCTATTTCCCATGAAGTGATGGGACCAAATGCCATGATCTTCGTTTTCTGAATGTTGAGGTTTAAGCCAACCTTTTCACTCTCCTCTTTCACTTTCATCAAGAGGCTTTTTAGTTCCTCTTCACTTTCTGCCATAAGGGTAGTGTCATCTGCATATCTGAGGTTATTGATATTTCTCCTGGCAATCTTGATTCTAGCTTGTGCTTCTTCCAGCCCAGCATTTCTTATGATGTACTCTGCATGTAAGTTAAATAAGCAGGGTGACAATATACAGCCTTGACGTACTCCTTTTCCTATTTGGAACCAGTCTGTTGTTCCATGTCCAGTTCTAACTGTTGTTTCCTGACCTGCATATAGATTTCTCAAGAGGCAGGTCAGGTGATCTGGAAGCCTATTTAAATAAATATGTTTCTTTTGAGACAAACACAAAAGCAAAAAAATTATCGAATATACATGTAATAGATTTTTACTTCATATTTCAAATTTTTTTACTATATCTTTTACTTTTTTGTAACATATTAATAATTTACAACATAATTTGCAGCACCACTTTTCCGCCTTATCTGTGGTGAAGGACCAGTTTTTTCATTGCTAGTCTATTGCAGACCAGTATTTTATAAAATACAGTACAAATAAATTATAGTAAAATGAAATGAAAAAAAATTCAAGGCTCAATTTTTATTGTGAGAGTCAACAAATGTAAAATTTACTTTGGTCATATTGTTTCCAAACCTCGTTTTAGAAGCACTCACTGTCTTGACCACAGGATGTTTGTAGCCTGGCCCTGGGCTGCCGGCGTGCTCTGACCCGCACCGGTGGTGTGTCTGCAGTCCAGAGTGCCGCGCCGCTGTCACGCTTGTGTGTAGAAGTCAGATGGCAGAGTGGGCTTGACTTGCCTTTTCAACTGAAGTGGCCTTTGTGTGCCTCTTGGAGTGCTTCAGTGAGTGGATTTGGTCCTATTATATAGAAATGTATTTATTTAAGGGTGGCCTCAGATGTTTGTGATTTCTTTTATGGATTCAGTTAATGCCTCACAGTGTATCATCACCCTTATTTTCAAATTATTTTTTGTCAGCTTCATGTTCAGTATACCACTCAATTCTGCCAATTTATGACTTTATTTTTACTGCCTCTCCTTTCAATGGAAGTATCTTAGTAACTGTCCCTATCTGTATTATTTCCTTTTTAATCAATACCTGGTTCCAATTCAATCTTTATATGAATAGCTTCTGAAAAGATGATTTTTGAAACTGTCAGTCTCCTGGTTAAAATCCTATAATAGATGTTAACATGTGTTACTTGCTTATGTCTTAGCTTAAAGTAATTTGAATTAACATTTAGGAAATTTTACATAAAAATTCATATTTGCAGCTTGTCTTGAAAAATTGGCCAGTGCGGCAGCCCTGATCTTCTTTGCATTCCCGCATATGAATACGGGCAGAAGCTCTGCTGTAGCTTCCTCTTTGTCTGGGTCACGAGCTTTCCAGCCCTTAAGTTCCTCACGTCTCCTCTTGTCTCCTTATAACTGGAGTCCTGGTTATAGTACACAGGTTGGAATACTGCACTTCTCAGATCTGGTTCGTCTTTGGTGTTTCTGGTACCTCCTTGACTGAAGGCATCTGAATTTGTGACCCCTGCCCTGTCAGTTGTTGCAGACAATATTTCAGACTTCAGAGTAATTCTGGGTATTCCATGTCTCACTTGTTTCTCACACATAACCAGACGGAGTTTGATATATGTACTGACTGCTGGAATTTAGGTACTGTGGAAGTATTAGGACCAGAATCCTCGTTTGCTGCCTCCCAGGACTGTCCTGTTTTCAAAACTTACTTCTGATTTTGCTGTCCTTGGAGTTTCAGTCTTCTCAGCCCATATGACTCTTCTCCACCTCAGCAGCCTTATTTATCTGTGATCGCCAGTAAATACCCTCCACTTTTGTTAATCAAAAACTTGCTCGCTCAAAAACTTGCTTGCTCTTGTTAGTTCTGGCTTAACTTGTTTATGCCTCTGCTGTGCTGTTATTTCTTTTTCAAATCTTCTCTTCTCCATGGTCCTTTCTTTCTCTTTTAATGATTTACTTCTGATTTCAGTATGTGGGAGTTTTTCAGATTAATCTCACCCAGTTCTGAATTTTTCTTTACTTCATGATTCTATACCCTTGAAAATTAATTAATTACATTAAGTTGTTTTTGTTGGCTAATGTTTTTTGTATGTATTTCCCACATATCTACGTAGTCTTATGTGTGTAGCTTTTTATCTGTTAATCTCTTACTTTTTGTTTACCCATATGCATTTACTGTTAGTGTTGTTTACACTTTAAACCCTGAGTGTTCATTATTGTTCTTAGTGAAACTTGAGCTTGTTATTACTTGAGAGTCAGTGTGATATAATAGGAATATTTCATCACAGTTTTGCTACCATTTATTGAATGCCCACTCTTTATCCATTTACTGGGCTTCTCTGCTTTACCTAAATGAAAGATTATCCTCAAATAATTATTTCTAATTTGTGTGACAAATTACCTCTACAAGATAGGCTGTAGTGTATCTTTGTGCTCTTAAAGAGATGTAGTACTAGACTAAGAATCCCAGAGTTGACTTAAAGAATATGCCTGCAATGCAGGAGACCCAGGTTCGATCCCTGGGTTGGGAAGAGCCTCTTGAGAAGAGAGTGACTACCCAGTCCACTATTCTTGCGTGGAGAATTCCACATCGAACATGACTAAGCAACTAACACTTTCTTGTTTTACCCTGTCTTAAATCTCAGCCAAACCATTTTAGAAGCCTTTCTTTGAAAGGAAATTGAATTAAGTTATGTTTTGGAGGGTTTTTTTTTTTTGGATAACGTAACCTTGGGTATATGTAACTTGATATGAGTGATACTGTTTTTCTTTTGATACACTTAGGTTATTAACTATTGTTACAGATATTTTTAATCTTTTTATATTAATAGTGAAGTTTTAAGAAAATTGGGATCCATGGTCAGTTTTAGTACCAAAAAGAGTATGGACTCTATTAATGTAATTCATTAGTATATTTGCATTTTCTTTTGTGACTAGATGTTTTATGGAAAAATTAAATGTTCAAACCTCCCCAAAACACAATTTAACAATGATCCCCAACCTTGGTTATTTTTTGTCTGTCCCCTACCCTCCACTCCCACCCTTGGCCATGCAGGTTGCAGGATCTTAGTTCCCCAACCGGGGATTGAACCTGGCCCCTTGTCAGTGAAAGCAAGGAGTCCTAACTACTGGACTGCCAGGGAACTTTATGAAAACAAAATCCAGTAAAGATATTTAAAGATATTTACAAATCTTAAACAGATAAGTTTTAATCCAAAATGATATTGTAGAAAGGATTAGAGCAGTCAGGGTACATGGTCCTCAGCCTTGCATCTTGTAAATGGTTTGCATGTTGTACAGTGCTAGGAGAGCAAAATAATATTAACAGCTGTGCTTCCATGTTTGTACTGACTAATACAATAAACTAACTCCTTCCAAGTTTCACTGTCCAAATTCCAGTCTATGATAAATGTATTTATTTGTTTAACAAGTTTTTTTTGAGAGTTTACAGAGTGAAAAGCTCTGTTTTGGATTCCCAGTGATTATTGATTGCATATGTTGAATAGTAAATAATTTGGTGGTCATTATATACAGATCTGTTGGGAAGAGTGCTGGCACTTCTGAATGCTTGTTATGGTCTTGGTATGGGTGCTTTTTACCAGTTTTACTTATTCTCTCACTTGCTGTGAGACCTGGATCCCTCCTTATTTTACAGACGAGAAAATCTTTGAACTAAGAGAAGTTTACTATCTTATGTAATTAAATAACCAGTAGAGCTACAAATAAATCTCGTTCTCTTTGACTCCAAGAGTATATATATTAAAAGGGATTCTAGTGCAAAAAATTCATGAAATTCTGTTAATAGCTGTAAGTCTGAAGTTTATGTAGTGTGAAGTTTTTTGATTTTGTTGTTTATGTTTTATAAATTTTAGTTTTTAAATTGAAGTGAGCTCCTGTTTGGGTCAAATTATTTTTTTTGACTGCAGTTTAGGAGATCTCAGATCTCCCACCAAGGATAGAACCCTACAGGGGAGGCAAGTAGTCTTAACCACTGGACCACCAGGAAAGTCCCTTTATTTTCTCTTTGGAGTTAAACTCAACCACTCAGGAATGAAGTGTCTATTTTTATCTTCCCATTATTGTTATGTGGTTGTTAATAGACACACACACACACCACCTCAGGTACAAATAAAGGGAATTAATTATGACCGTGGCCTAGAAGATTACTTAAATCCTGGTTTTCACTACTTGCTACTTGTGTGACCTTGATCCAGGTATTTAAAATGCCTCTGGACCCTCTTCATCCAATGGACCTACTCTATTTCATAGGGTTGTTATGAGGATTAAATGAGATAATTCAGTGCTTCAGTTCAGTTCAATCGCTCAGTTGTGTCAGACTCTTTGCGACCCGATGAACCGTAGCACTCCAGGCCTCCCTGTCCATCACTAATTCCCAGAGTCTACCCAAACTCGTGTTTATTGAGTCGGTGATGACATCCAACCATCTCATCCTCTGTCATCTCCTTCTCCTCCTGCTCTCAATCTTTCCCAGCATCAGGGTCTTTTCCAATGAGTCAGCTCTTCGCATTAGGTGGCCGAAGTATTGGAGTTTCAGCTTCAATATCACTCCTTCCAAAGAACACCCAAGACTGATGTCTTTTAGGATGGACTGGTTGGATCTCCTTGTAGTCCAAGGGACTCTCAAGAGTCTTCTCCAACACCACAGTTCAAAAGCATCAATTCTCTGGCGCTCAGCTTTCTTTATAGTCCAACTCTAACATCCATCCATGACTACTGGAAAAACCATAGCCTTGAATAGACAGACTTTGTTGGCAAAGTAATGTCTCTGCTTTTTAATGTGTTGTCTAGGTTGGTCATAACTTTCCTTCCAAGGAGTAAGTGTCTTTTACTTTCATGGCTGCAATCACCATCTGCAGTGATTTTGGAGCCCCCAAAAATAAAGTCTGACACTGTTTCCACTGTTTCCCCATCTATTTCCCATGAAGTGATGGGACCGGATGCCATGATCTTCGTTTTCTGAATGTTGAGGTTTAAGCCAACTTTTTCACTCTCCTCTTTGACCTTCATCAAGAGGCTTTTGAGTTCCTCCTCACTTTCTGCCATGAGGGTGGTGTCATCTGCATATCTGAGGTTATTGATATTTCTCCCCACAATCTTGATTCCAGCTTTTGTTTCTTCCAGCCCAGCGTTTCTCATGATGTTGGGGAAGGCAATGGCACCCCACCCCAGTACTCTTGCCTGGAAAATCCCATGGACAGAGGAGCGTGGTAAGCTCCAGTCCATGGGGTTGCTAAAAGTCGGACACGATTGAGCGACTTCACTTTCACTTTTCACTTTCATGCATTGGAGAAGGAAATGGCAACCCACTCCAGTATTCTTGCCTGGAGAATCCCAGGGACAGCCGTCTATGGGATCGCACAGAGTCGGACATGACTGAAGCGACTTAGCAGCAGCAGCAGTAGCACTCTGCATGTAAGTTAAATAAGCAGGGTGACAATATTCAGCCTTGACGTACTTCTTTTCCTATTTGGAACCAGTCTGTTGTTCCATGACCAGTTCTAACTGTTGTTTCCTGAGCTGCATATAGGTTCCTCAAGAGGCAGGTCAGGTGGTCTGGTATTCCCATCTCTTTCAGAATTTTCCACAGTTTATTGTGATCCACACAGTCAAAGGCTTTGGCATAGTCAGTAAATCAGAAATAGATGTTTTTCTGGAACTCTCTTGCTTTTTCGATGACCCAACGGATATTGGCAATTTGATCTCTGGTTCCTCTGCCTTTTCTAAAACCAGCTTGAACATCTGGGAGTTCACAGTTCACATATTGCTGAAGCCTGGCTTGGAGAATTTTGAGCATTACTTTACTAGCATGTGAGATGAGTACAATTGTGCAGTAGTTTGAGCATTCTTTGGCATTGCCTTTCTTTGGGATTGGAATGAAAACTGACCTTTTCCAGTCCTATGGCCACTGCTGAGTTTTCCAAATGTGCTGGCATATTGAGTGCAGCACTTTCACAGCATCATCTTTTAGGATTTGAAATAGCTCAACTGGAATTCCATCACCTCCACTAGCTTTGTTCGTAGTGATGGTTCCTAAGGCCTTCTTGACTCCACATTCCAGGATGTCTAGCTCTAGGTCAATGATCATACCATCGTGATTATCTGGGTCATGAAGATCTCTTTTGTACAGTTCTTCTGTGTATTCTTGTCACCTCTTCTTAATATCTTCTGCTTCTGTTAGGTCCATACTATTTCTGTCCTTTATTGAGCCCATCTTTGCATGAAATGGTCCCTTGGTATATCCAGTTTTCTTGAAAAGATCTCTAGTTTTTCCCATTCTTTTGTTCTCCTCTATTTCTTTGCATTGATCACTGAGGAAGGCTATCTTATCTCTCCTTGCTATAGTACATAATAATATTTAACATTTATTAAATGTTTTCTTTTGTTTCTGTCTGTCCGAAGCTGTCAAAACCAGAGTCCCACAGTAGCCAATTCTGTAGATACGGGAGAACTTCTCTAGTATTAACAATTTATGTCTAAGCAAGATGAGAAGGATTCAGACTTTGCTGGTTGCCCATTCTCTAGGACTCTGCCCTCCAAATACAGGGGACCCAAGATCAATCCCTGGTCAGGGAACTAGATGCTACATGCAGCAACTAAAGATCCTGCATGCCACAGCTAAGACCCAGCACAGCCAAGTAAGTAAATAAGTTAAAAAGAAAATTAAAAAAATGAGAAGGATTTATATTGTTTCAGCTGACAGATACTTCAGTTGCCTCATGATTAGGCTTATGGTTTTTTTTATGGCAAAGATTTTGTTTTCTTAAATAATCATTTCCTTGATTAAGCTTAGATATTTGGATGATGATTCCATTTTGCATGGTTGGCTTTTCATTTTCTTCCAAAAAGGATGTTTGTTCCTCCCTTAAATGTTGTTAATCATCGTTATATCAATTCTGATTGTTACACTGTAGACAGTATTACATTGTAGACTACGCTGGCATCACATTAGCTACACATTTAATTGTATGTCTGTAAATAACTAGAGTAATTAGGCTTCAGCCTCTGTGGCCTCTGAGAAAGGAAGGCTGTAGCTGTAAGATCAAAGTAAAAACAAAAGAAGTTAATATCTATGCTTTTGAACCTGTAGGTTGATGGGAGTAGGGGACTCATTTGATGTTTACCCAGTGTCCCTCACTTTCTGAGTTGTTTACATGTATCTCAGTAATCTGAGATGGATACTGCTCCAGACATTATGGGTTGAGGAGATAAAGACAAAAAGATTAAGTAATTTGGTCACACACCTGGTATCACCACACTAAGTGATAGTGGTAACTTGTTGCTGCTGCTGCTAAATTGCTTCAGTTATGTCCGACTCTGTGCGACCCCATAGATGGCAGCCCACCAGGCTCCCCCGTCCCTGGGATTCTCCAGGCAAGAACACTGGAGTGGGTTGCCATTTCCTTCTCCAATGCGTGAAAGTGAAGTCTCTCAGTCATGCCCGACTCTTAGCAACCCCATGGACTGCAGCCTACCAGGCTCCTCCATCCATGGGATTTTCCAGGCAAGAGTACTGGAGTGGGATGCCATTGCCTTCTCCAAGTGCTAACTTCAGATCAGATCAGTTGCTCAGTCGTGTCCGACTCTTTACGACCCCATGAATCGCAGCACGCCAGGCCTCCCTGTCCATCACCAACTCCCGGAATTCAATCAGACTCACATCCATCAAGTCAGTGATGCCATCCAGCCATCTCATCCTCTGTCGTCCCCTTCTCCTCCTGCCCTCAATCCCTCCCAGCATCAGAGTCTTCTCCAATGAGTCAACTCTTCGCATGAGGTGGCCAAAATACTGGAGTTTCAGCTTTAGCATCATTCCTTCCAAAGAAATCCCAGGGCTGATCTCCTTCAGAATGGACTGGTTGGATCTCCTTGCAGTCCAAGGGACTCTCAAGAGTCTTCTCCAACACCACAGTTCAAAAGCATCAATTCTTAGGCGCTCAGCCTTTTTCACAGTCCAGCTCTCACATCCATACATGACCACAGGAAAGACCATAGCCTTGACTAGGCGAACCTTTGTTGGCAAAGTGATGTCTCTGCTTTTGAATATGCTATCTAGGTTGGTCATAACTTTCCTTCCAAGGAGTAAGCGTCTTTTAATTTCATGGCTGCAGTCACCATCTGCAGTGATTTTGGAGCCCAGAAAAATAAAATCTGACCCTGTTTCCACTGTTTCCCCATCTATTTCCCATGTAGTGATGGGACCGGATGCCATGATCTTTGTTTTCTGACTGTTGAGCTTTAAGCCAGCCTTTTCACTCTCCACTTTCACTTTCATCAAGAGGCTTTTTAGTTCCTCTTCACTTTCTGCCATAAGGGTGGTGTCATCTGCATATCTGAATTTAAGGGATTACAAAAAGATAATTTTGACTATGAGGTGTTTTTACCCTATGGGCTGACTACAGCCCATAACTTCAGTTCTAGCCACCCTCCCTTTTGCTCCTTCCCCACCCGCAATAGGTATGATTTCTTCACGGTGCTTTGTTGAGTTATAGTTATGGAAGCCTGTTCCATGAAAACTCTCCAGGAATGCACTCTAACCTGCCTTTCCAGCCGTCTTTCATGGAATAGTGCCAGAGGCTTGGATATAGCAGAGAAGGACCTCAGTCTCATGGACCAGGCTTTGTTTTTGTCATTTGAGTAATACATTGTACATATAGAAGAATACATATCAAGCATGTACAATTTAAGGAATAATTGTAAAACCAACACCTGCCTTTGCCCAGATCAAAAAAGTAGAACTCTACCAGTTCCTTATAAGTGCTTTCCTGTTGACACCTCCCACTATTTACCAGAGGTGACTATTGTCATGACCTTGGGATAATTATTCCCTTGGTGCTCTGTAGCACTTAACCATCTATATGAATCTCTAGACAGAATAATAGTAAGTTTTGCCTGTTTTTTGAACATTATTAAGTGGATATCATACTGTATGTATTCTTATGAAACTTTGCATCTCAGTTATTTTTGATTGGAGTCATGGATAGAGAACTTGAAACAGTTTGGTTCATAACTTTTCATTATGGAAATAATTGATGTCTGTAATTTTGTAAAGTACAGTTCATAAATGGAGATGAATTATAAATATTTATTCTTTTCTCTCTTCATTTCTCTAGTTATTGTAGCTTTAGTAGACAGGATGGGAGATGCCAAAGACAAGGTTCGAGATGAAGCTCAGACTCTGATACTGAAGTTAATGGATCAAGTAGCACCACCTATGGTAAGCCTGCATTTTAAAGTTCAGATTCTGCTCATTGATGATTAACTAACAGTAAAGATAGGTGGTAATTACAGCAAGTCAGTAAAGCCCCAGGGGTGTGAAACTTAGGATTTTAAACAGTGAATTATTGCTAATGCTTTAAAGAAATTGAAATTTTTAAAAAGTTGTCAGTATTTAACTGCTTGATTTTTTTGGTTTTCTTTTTCTTATTTTCTACTCTTTAATGCTTTTTCAAAAAGCTAACTTACAGATTTCAGTGATTTGACAGTGTACTGATTATATATTATTTGTTAGAATTTTCTGGTTTTCACTACCTGCAAATTATATTGGTGTTCAGTGAAGGTTATATGAGTTTCTGAAACCCTTACTGAGACAGGGAGAAAATTTTTATTGTAACAAGTGGTTGCTAGTTATATAAGGCATATATTAGATGATAGTACTTGTGTTTTATGAATGTGGTAGAAAAAAATTGATCTTATGGATGTATTTTGAAAGAGGAGTAAACTGACATGTAAACAAATATTTAAAGAGTAGCTCACTTTTAGTGGGAAAAAAATCAGTTTACAAAATATACAATGATATTGTGTTATTTAAAATACAATATAAGAATTGTATTATGTATATTTTATTTAAAAAATCTGGAGAATTGAGTTGTAAAAGTAGACTTCCTCTGTTTTTTTATACCCTAGAATATAAAGATATAAATATGTATATAAGTCCTTATTTATAACTTGGTGAGTATACTTTGACGCTTGCTTAGCAATTCGAATTTCAACTTGTTTTTGACATGCTCTTGTTACAATGAGTGCTATAAAGGGCATCCTTATGTCTTTGGACGTAAACGTAAGTATAGAGAAGTGTTCTGACATGGTGTTAATCGGTCAGGTTATTCACATTTAAGATTTTTTTTTTCGTAAACTTGTAAGTTGCTCTCTATAAAATTTGGCAGAGAGAAATAATATTAGTAGAAATTGAATACAGAGTCCAGAGAGAATAGAGTCCAGGAAGAGGCATTTGTATGTATGTATGTGTGGAAGTTTGTGTATATGTGGGTATGTACACATTAGTCAGTGGTAAGGGTGGTGTTTCTTAAATGTGGAGAAAAGACTGATTGGGACAGTTGGCTGTATGTTTGGGAAAACAAAGCTCAATTCCTTCTTATAACAAACCCATGTAATTGTTTTTGATTGTTTGTATAGGTTTATCTATGCTTTTTCAAAAAAAAAAAAATTACTGGGTGGGTAGCAATAGAATGATTTGCCCAAATGTGTTTCTGTATTTGGATCCAGTGTTAAAAGGAAAACAGCCTGAATTATAAAATGTTGAAAAAGCCTGTTCCTTGTGACAGTCTGTACTAGTTGCTAGGCAACATTGGACCTTTTAAATGCTGACAGTACTCTGAGGCTTATAATGGTAGCATTGTTACTGAAGGTTTCTAAAGCTTAGAGGAATTTCTGTGTCCTTGGAAGTTCTAAGGTTTTTAGGTATTAGACACAGTTTTTCCAAGAATAATTGAAATCTAAAGTGAAAGATAGAAAAATCAAAATTAAAAATGTGATTAAGATATTAGAAATGGGTGAGAGCGGCATCAGTGCAAATTTGGCTTAGAAAAGCTTGCAGAGAAGTGAACAGTCCATGGGAAGGTTTAGCTGTTAGTGAGGCTGGTAGTACAGTCGAGAATAGATAAAATATTATAACATGAGTAATTTAATTTTTTGTTATACATGTTTACTTTTCTTTCAAATAGTACATTTGGGAACAGTTGGCCTCTGGTTTTAAGCACAAGAATTTTCGATCTCGAGAAGGCGTGTGTCTGTGTCTTACTGAAACATTAAACATGTAAGTTTTATGGTTATTGGAATATGTTTTTCATTTTTCTAGAAAAAACAATGTATCGATTTCACAAAGCACAAGGAAAGCTATAGAAACAACAGATTTTAAATAGTTGATAGTTGTTAATTGATCTCTGGCACCAGCATTTTTATCTTATTTGATAGCTTTATCTGCTGATTTTTTTGTGTGTAAGTTCTCTCTCATGTTGTTAATTAAAAATTATTAGTCACTGATAAATTTCTTTTTCTCTTTCTTATGTTAATGGTTCCCACCCGAAATAGATCGTCATATTAACAAATATGCTGGTAGAACTTAGAATCTACTTCTGTCCTGGACCCAGTTTAGAGTTTTCTTTAACTCTGTGGTATTTTAGCTGTTGTAGCCAATTTCCCCAGCCCCCTTTTGCCAGTTGGCCCTAGGCTTTCTAGAGCAGTGCAAGTGGTTACCCAAATTATGGACTGAGTAAGACTCCCCCAGGTAATCAGACAGTGCAGTGGCCACAGTGTGCAGAGATCCGACAGCATAGATGCCACAGAGCTCCAGTCTGAAGGAATTGTAAACTAAAGCATTTGTTCTCTTTCTGGATTAGTTTTTTCAAGTTCTGTGCAGCAAGATGGGTAGTATGTAGAGCTTTCAATTTTTCCTGTAGTGTTACTTCCTATTCTCTAACTATACCTTTGTTTTATTTCTTTTACTCCTCTATGGTCCTTTCTGCCATCTAGAGCTTGTAAGTGCATTCAGTCCGCACAGCTTTTGTGGTTTTTGGCTCCCTTGTCGTTTGCTTTCAACCCATGACCTCATCAAAATATTAGTAAGCATAAATAAATATCTTTTAATTTACTTATTTTAGTGAAATGCCAATTTGTGTAAGACCCAGAGTCTTCCTTGGTGGCTCTGTCAGACGTAAAGCGTCTGTCTACAATGCGGGAGACCTGGGTTTGATCCCTGGGTTGGGAAGATCCCTTGGAGAAGGAAATGGCAATCCACTCCAGTACTATTGCCTGGAAAATCCCATGGACAGAGGAGCCTGGTAAGCTACAGTCCATAGGGTCGCAAAGAGTCAGACACGACTGAGCGACTTCACATTCACATTCAGAGTCTAAAAAAAAAATCAGTATTTTAACACAAAAGTTCAAATTTTCTGAGGGATTGATAGGTTGCTAGGTTTAAGAGTGCCATTGGTTGAACATTTTGCTCTGTTGGATCATGTGTTGACAGTTTTCATTGTCAGTCATGATTATTCAAGTTTACATATCTCACATTGTTTAGGATTAGTTTTTGCTTGTGTCATACTTTTCATGTTTGAATGATGTATGCTCATGCTCTCCACCATATTTGTCTTATTGAGACAGACAAGAATACAGTATAACAGTATTTTGTTTACCATTTAATTAAAACCAAATTCTCTTTACTTTTTTTTTTTTTTCAAATGATATTTAGTTTTGGGGCTCAGCCACTAGTCCTCAGCAAGTTGGTACCACATTTGTGTATCCTGTTTGGAGATTCCAACAGTCAGGTAAAATTTTATTTATATTCAAGCACTAACTTTACCTTCAGTTTTTTTTGCCACCTCTTGTTTCCTAGTGCTCTTATTCCATGTTTAAAAAAGAAGAGAGAGGGTGAAGGGGGGTGGTAAAATCAAGATTCCACTTCATTTTTTTTTTTTCAAACTCCACCACTTAGTTTTTAAGAACACATTTTATTCACAATGTTACTTAAGTTTGTTAGCTGTTTGGCTAGTATTAAGGATAGATGGGACTTAAAGGATGATTCTTAAGTTGGAAAGATTGAGTAACAAAGAACCTGGACACCCTTCTGTAGTCCTCCTGTGAGCTAATTGTGAGGACAGATTGTCAGCTTCCTTTTCATTCCTGCATAACAGTAATTTTTGCAGCAGTCATAACCCTGCTTGTGCCAGTGGTCTATCACTTGCTGGAAATCTCATGCCCTGAGCCACAAATACTATAGACATAGTACAGGAATGTGCTCTGGAACTTGTCCCTTGTGGTGGGGTTGAATCTTGACTGTAACTCTTTTAGCACAGCTTGGGTATTTGGAATGACCCTGAGCTAGATTTCCCTGCTTTTAGGCCCTTGCTCTTCCTATAGAGGTTTGTAGAGAGTTCTACTGTCTCTTTATTTCCCCTTCTGCAGTGAGCTGTGCAGAGGAACTAAGAGCTGTCTTCCACATTCCTGTGTTTAGGCCGCATTTATTTTTTCTTTTCGTTGTGGTAAAATATTCAAAACATAAAATTTACCATTTCAGCCATTCTTAAGTGTAGAGTTAGTTCACTGGCAGTAAATACACTGACATTGTTATGCAGCCATCACCACCAGCCATCTTCAGAGATTTTCCATCCTCCCAGCTGTCAGACAGTGACTCCGCATTCCCCTAGGCCTTCAGCTCCTGGCAGCCATGTTTTACTTTCTCTCCCTATGAATTTCACCAGTCATCATGTGGAACCATATGATATTTATCCTTTTGTGTCTGGCATATTTCACTTAGCGTAATGTCTTCAAGGTTCATCCATTGTAGCATGTGTCAGAATTTCCTTCTTTTGCTTTTTAAGGCTGACTAATATACACCACATCTTGTTTATCTATTCATCCATGGATAGATATTTGGGTTGTTTCCCCTTTTTGGCTATTGTGAATAATAATGCTGTGAACATTGATGTATAATTATCTGTTTGACTTCAGGCCACATTTCTAAAAGGCAATTTTATTCCAGGAAAATACGTTAACTATGATAATGATTTGTATTATCAGTTCTTTACACAATCTTATTACAAATAGAAGCTTTTTTAAAAGTCACATTTATTTAGATGCTTCTTAGATTTCTGTAAAACTTTTATAAGGTTTCTCTAGACATTTCTAGATAGGTCGTCTTGGTTTTTATTAATGACCTAACGTAATCTCCCAGGGGTTTAAAGGCATTAAAACCAACTTGGAGCTTCAAGTTGGTCTGTGAATGTAATGTTATCTTGAGGTAAAGTATTTTACTGTATCTTGTATTTTTTTTTAAGTTCTGACTTATTTGGCAGGTTAGAGAGGCTGCAGTATTGGCTATGGTGGAGATTTATAGACATGTGGGAGAGAAAGTGAGAGCGGACCTTTGTAAGAGAGGAATTCCCCCTGCTAGGTAAGTGTTACTGAATATATTGTTTTGTCACTGGTTTTAAAGGTTTTAATTTCATGTGCTTATTTAAAATAGGTTTAATTTTCTGGACTGTCATCATATTCAAAACATATAAAAGGATACACAGGTCAGTTCAGTTGCTCAGTCATGTCCAAATCTCTGCGACCCCCCACTGCAGCATGCCAGGCCTCCCTGTGCATCACCAACTCCCGGAGCTTGCTCAAACTCATGTCCATAGAGTTGGTGATGCCATCCAACCATCTCATCCTCTGTTGTCCCCTTCTCCCCCTGCCTTCAATCTTTCCCAGCATAAGGGTCTTTTCAAATGAGTCAGCTCTTCACTGGCCAAAACTTGGAGTTTCAGCTTCAGCATCAGTCCTTCCAATGAATATACAGGACTGATTTCCTTTAGGATGGACTGGTTGGATCTCCTTACAGCCCAAGGGACTCTCAAGAGTCTTCTCCAACACCACAGTTCAAAAGCATCAATTTTCGGCGCTCAGCTTTCTTTATAGTCCAACTCTCACATCCATACATGACCACTGGAAAAACCATAGCCTTGACTAGACAGACTTTGTTGGCAAAGTAATGTCTCTAATGTGCTTTCTAGGTTGGCCATAACTTTCCTTCCAAGAAGTAAGCATCTTTTAATTTTGTGGCTACAGTCACCATCTGCTGGAGAAGGCACTGGCAACCCACCCACTCCATTACTCTTGCCTGGAAACTCCCATGGACGGAGGAGCCTGGTAGGCTGTAGTCCATGGGGTTGCTAAGAGTTGGACACGACTGAGCGACTTCTCTTTCACTTTCCACTTTCATGCATTGGAGAAGGAAATGGCAACCCACTCCAGTGTTCTTGCCTGGAGAATCCCAGGGACGGAGGAGCCTGATGGGCTGCTGTCTATGGGGTCGCACAGAGTCGGACATGACTGAAGTGACTTAACAGCAGCAGCAGTCACCATCTGCAGTGATTTTGGAGCCTCCAAAATAAAGTAAGCCACTGTTTCCACTCTTTCCCCCTGTCCCCATCTATTTGCCATGAAGTGATGGGACTGGATGCCATGATCTTAGTTTTCTGAATGTTGAGCTTTAAGCCAACTTTTTCACTCTCCTCTTTCACTTTCATCAAGAGGCTCTTTAGTTCTTCTTTACTTGCGGCCATAAGGGTGGTTTCATCTGCATATCTGAGGTTATTGCTATTTCTTCCAGCAATCTTGATTCCAGCTTGTGCTTCATTCAGTCCAGCATTTCTCATGATGTGATGTTGGGAGCCGGTTTGAATTAGCGCTCCGCCCGTGGCAAAGGTCATGAGGAAGGAGGCTTGACATACACAAAGGTGGGGTCGAGCCTCAGGAGCCCCTTGGAGGTTCTCGAGCATCTACCCCCAAAACCAGAGCCTGCCTGCTTTACTACTTGTGCTCTCACCTACACCTCTGACTTTACGGGGGGCTGTCCCCCACTATCTCTCTCTGAAAGAAGAGTTAACTTAAAGCTTCAGTTAATAAAAATTCCTGGGTGTGACAGGAGTGTTTTAACCTACAAACTCCTCTGAAGGTTCTTTAGCCCACCTGACAGGCTTGTCCAGCCACATGTGATTACTCACAGCCTCCGAACAGTGGGAGGCACAAGATGCTCTTAACCTTCTAAAAACAGGTTCTTTAGAGAAGTTAGAAAACTATTAGCATAAGTATAGTGGGCTGATTAGAAATTGTATTGGTGAAGGGTTTTTCATTTGTTGAGCCAATGATTGCTGCTAAGTCTCCACTTCCCCTGCCCTTATACACATTAATGAATATATAGAAGAGATAAGTATTAACCTTTGATATTAATCACATTAGACTTTAGGCTAAGTAAATTCTTTCCCTGACTAAAACCCACTATACCCTCACCCTATAGGAATGTAAATTTATCTAGTGGAGTCTGTTTTAAGAATAATCACCCTGGCCAGAAGATGATGTAACACCCCTAAGACCTCTGTATACATTTGATAAAAGTCAGGGCTGCTGACCCCACGTGACTTTTGTATAACATCTCAGTGTATAAAAGTAAACCAGGGAAAATAAAGAATTGGGATCAGTTCCTGGAAAGACTGGTCTCCCCATGTCGCTCTCTCTCTCAAATTCTGGCTGAGTCTCCATCTGGGGCGCGGAACCCACCATGCTTACTAATTATGCCTGGGCTTCTAAGATCGGACCGGGGAGGCCTCAGTGTCTCCTCTCCTTCGGGAGAACGGAAAGACGCCTGCGGCCTACGGCCTACGTAAATGGTGCAAACTTCTTGTCTTGAAGTTTTATTGGTCCCCCGAGTAAACCAAGCTACTCAGCCTCTTTTCTCCACTGAATTTTCCTACTGAGCTATCCTCGTTCTATTATTCTTCATATCTCTAATTATAACTATTGTATCCTGATCCTCACCGACGCCGTCTACACCTTGAACTCCCTGGATCAGCTGGGGCTGGTCCCCAGCAATGTACTTTGCATAGAAGTTAAATAAGCAGGGTGACAGTATACATCCTTGATATACTCCTTTTACTATTTGGAACCAGTCTGTTGTTCCATGTCCAGGTCTAAATGTTGCTTCCTGACCTGCATACAGGTTTCTCAAGAGGCAGGTCAGGTGGTCTGTTATTCCCATCTCTTTCAGAATTTTCCAGTTTATTGTGATCCACACAAAGGCTTTGGCATAGTCAATAAAGCAGAAATAGATGTTTTTCTGGAATGCTCTTACTTTTTTGATGGCCCAGCAGATGTTGGCAATTTGATCTCTGGTTCCTCTGCCTTTTCTAAAAACCAGCTTGAACATCTGGAAGTTCACTGTTCACGTATTGCTGAAGCCTAGCTTGGAGAATTTTGAGCATTACTTTGCTAGTGTGTGAGATGAGTGCAATTGTGCAGTAGTTTGAGCATTCTTTGGCATTACCTTTTTTTGGGACTGGAATGAAAACTGACCTTTTCCAGTTCTGTGGCCACTGCTGAGTTTTCCAAATTTGCTGGTATGTTGAGTGCGTGTCACTTTTGCAGTATCATCCTTTAAGATTTGAAATAGCTGTCTTCAATAAATATTGATATGAAAGTGGGATTTCCACATGTAGTAAAATAAAGTTTAACTTCTTCCTCATAGCACATCCCAAAATTAACTCAAAATGTATCACAGAACTAAGTATAAAATGATAAAACTTACAGAGAATGCTAGGCAATAGTTTCTTACATGTCACACCAAAAGGATAAGCAACCAAAGGAAAAAAATAAGCTGCACTTCATCAGAATTAAAAACTTGTGCTTCAAGGAACATCATCAAGAAATCAAAAAAAAGATCCACATAATGGGAAAAATATTTACAAATAATACATCTCATTAAAAACATGTGTCCCAAGTATATAAAGAATATATAATAAAGAACTCTTAGAGTTCCACAGTAAAAGGACAGATGACCCAATTTTAAAAACAGGCAAAGGATTTGAATAGACATTTTGTCAGAGAAGATACACAAGTGGCCAGTGAGCCTGTGAAAAGATACTCAGCATCATTAGCCTTCAGAGAAATACAAGATGATACTACTAGCTTGGCTAAAATTAGAAGATAGACAATAACAAGTGTTGTTGAGGATGTAGGGCAACTAGAAGGCATTGTTGGTGGGAATGTAAAGTGGTATAGCCACTTCGGAGAACAGTGTGTAGTTCCTCAAAATGTTTAACAGAATTACCATATTATCCAGCAGTTCTACCCCCAGCTATGTGCACAGATGATCATAACAACATTGTGAACATTCATAATAGCTAAAAAGTCAAAATGTCCCACATCCCCACATGTCGGTAAGCTGATGGATAAACAAAATAGAATATATCTGTACAATGAACACTACTTGGCCATGAACAGGGATGACTGATACATATTATAACATAGATGAACCTTGAAAACATTGTCAGTGAAAAAAAGCCAGCCATATTAGATGATTCATTTACATGAAATGGCTAGACATGGCAAATCTATAGAAAGGAAGCTAGATTAATGGTTGCATAGTTCTGAGAAAATTGGGGAGAGTGACTGCTAATGAGTATTGGGTGGTTTTTTTGGGATAATAATGACATTCTAAAATTGATTGTGTACATCTCCTAGCCATATATTAAAAGCCATTGAATTGTAGTGTACACTTTAAAGGGGTGAATTGTATGGCATGAATATTTTATCAGTAATTGGCTGATAGAGAGATTATGTTCTGAGATACCTGATTCTTTCATGTTGTATTTGTGATTTTTTATTATGACTCCAAACTTATATATGGACTTCAGATAGAGTTTCTTTCCCAGTTCCATCCTAATGCTTTATTGGTCTCTATCCTTACCCTGAATCAGAACCTTCCAGAGCTTTACACACCCATATCCTTTGGCCTTCTAAGTTGCTTTTGGATATTCCAGCCTCTATTGTATTTGCCTTCGGTTAAATTGCCTAACTTTTTTTCTTCCTGAATTACTTAAAAGATCCCAGTTTCTTCTTTCTACTCTTACGTTGTTTCCTCCTTTTCCATCAGATTATGTAGCCTCCATTTTGAATAAGCTTGTTTTTCTAAATAGCTATATTATTTTATAATAGCCTTTTATTATTTATTCCTATCTTTCTCCCTATTACTGTTATATTTGCTAGTATTTCCTCTTGCCATTAAAGCTGCCTGTATCTTCACCCTTTGCTGTTTTATCTGTCCCATGTCACTTCTTACCATCCTTTCTCTCAGAGCTTGCAGCCCTTCGTTTCCTCCTCCCATTTTGCTACTGAATAGTTGCTGCTACTGCTAAGTCACTTCAGTCGTGTCCGACTCTGTGTGACCCCATGGACAGCAGCCCACCAGACTCCCCTGTCCCTGGGATTCTCCAGGCAAGAATTCTGGAGTGGGTTGCCATTTCCTTCTCCAATGCATGAAAGTGAAGAGTGAAAGTGAAGTCGCTCAGTCCTGTCCGACTTGTAGCGACCCCATGGACTGCAGCCCACCAGGCTCCTCCGTCCATGGGATTTTCCAGGCAAGAGCACTGGAGTGGGGTGCCATTGCCTTCTCCGACTGAATAGTTGAGTGCTAATTTAATGCTCCTTAACATCTTGTTCTGACTTTTTCCCGACGAGCTTTGTGGCCTGTGTGGTCTTCATTCTGAGCTCCTATCTTCCAGTTCCAATTTTCCCTCCCTTGGCTCATCTTGTTCACATGTTGTCTGGGCAGCCTATTTAATGTCTGTTCAAGTTTCTGGAAGATAACTGTTCTGTAGGCTGAAGGGACTTGGTGTCTTTTGACTGAAGTACTTTCAGATGTATGAATATTTGTTGAATTTAATGGTTTCAGGTGTGTGACTCTGAGATGAGTTTAAGGTTTAGAAATCCTGTTATAATAAATTTCTAGAAGGTTTTCAATTGGAAAAAAAATTTCTAGACCAAACAGTATCTTCATCCTCAGTTTACAAGTAAAAGATGACAGAATGTGGGCTAAGGCTTAACTAAAGTTTTAGAAGTGAAATTATGACAGAAACATTCATGTGAGAAAAACATTTGGCAGTTAAAGACCTACCTAGATCTCTAAGTCATAAATTGAAGAATAAATCATAGCATGGTATAATATTGAAAAATTTAAAAATAGTGCTGTCAGTGTGATCCCATTTTGACCCAAAGAAAATTTATATATAAGTATAAAGAATTGGAAAGCAGGCAGTTGAATAAATTCTCTAGGTGGTGGGATTGTGGGTTTTTTCTTTGTTTCTATTTATGTTTCCTGATTTTCTTTTGTAATGAGTATATATTACTTTTCTAATAAAAACCACATTTTTAATTAAAAGTGATAACAGAAATGTAGAAAGTAATTATTCTGAATGTAAAAGAGTTAATAGTGTTGGTATTGAATTAAAATTCAACATGAGATTATCAGTGACATCAGCATTACTTTAATTTCTGACACTTTGTATTTCATTGTTTTTATGTTTGCTTTAAGTTTCCTTAGTATGATTTTTATGTACTTTAAAAAAATGTCTTGGTGACTGAGTGGATTCATTGTAAAGTTGGAACTAAAGTATTTTTGATGGGTTTGGAGAAATAATTTTATGATGAAACTATGAAACTGCCTTGTGTAAAATTTATCTTTTTTTAAAAAGTGGAATTATAGTAGATGTACAGTATTATATAAGTTCTGGGTGTACAACATAACAGCAATTTTTATATTCCATTTATGGTTATTTTGTTCCCTGTGTTGTAGGATATATCCCTGTAACTTATTTATTTTGTACATTGTAATCCCCTTCCTTTGAAAGTTACCTTTTTACAGATACACCTGTGAATGTGTATCTGTATCTGTATTTGACTCCTTGTCTCTATGGAATAGATGGGTTTTGTGTCTGCTTTCAGTAAGTGAGTTAATTATAAAAAGAGAGTTGTATACAACTAACTGAATCCCTGGGATTGTTTTTTCTCAGGGAAGTGATGAAGGAAATTGTTTCTAATTAAAAGTGTATGTAAAATAAACAGAATTTATTCTTTATTCCCAGATTAGAAATGATACTTGCCAAATTTGATGAAGTGCAAAATTCAGGCGGTATGATTTTGAGTGCCTGCAAAGGTAAGAATAATTAAGTTAATCCAGATCTCAAACATTTCTGAGATTAGGTAGCAGAGTTTTAGATACTAAAATATGCCTTCAGGTCAACTATTATATCACTGATTCAGCAGATTTGACTTTGTGGGTTAAAACTTGGTTAGGATATACTAACAAAGTCTTTATATCCTGCTGATCATTACCTATCCTCTGACTCTTTGGGGATAAGTGAAAATTTAATAATGGGTTAATTATATAAAGTGGTATTATTCTTTAACCTTATTTTTGGTATCCTCTGTGTTGAAGATATGATGACCCCCTTGTCCTATGTGTCCTTCTATGCATAAAATGTGTTTTTTACTCAACTTATTTTGTAATTGAAGTATAGTTGATTTGCAGTGTTGTGTTGATTTCTGCAGTTACTCAGTTATACACATACATATGTTCTTCTTTATGTTCTTTTCCGTTATGGTTTGTCTCAGGAGATTGAATATAGTTCCCTCTGCTATACAGCAGGCCCTTGTTGTTGATCCATTCTGTATATAGTAGTTCTCAGCTGCTCACCCCAATTCCCAGTTCATCCTCCCCTAGTCTCCCTTCCCCTTGGCAGCCACAAGTCTCTTCTCTATCTGTGGGCCCGTTTCTGTTTGTTGGATTGGTTCATTTGTTTTATATTTTAGATCCCACATATAAGTGATATCATATGGCATTTGTCTTTCTCTTTCTAACTTCACTTCCCTAGTATGATCATCTCTAGTTTATCTATATTACCTCAAATGGCATTATTGCATTCTTTCTATAGCTGAGTCATGCATGCTCCATTGGATATCTGAGCCACGTCTTCTTTATCCATTTATCTGTCAGTGGACATTTAGTGATTGCCATTCTGACTGGTGTGAAGTGGTACCTCATTGTAGTTATGATTTGCATTTCTCTGATAATTAGTGATGTTAAACACCTTTTCTTGTGCCTGTTGGCCATCTGTGTGTCTTCTTTGGAGTATTATATAATTAGGTCTCTGCCCACTTTTCAATTAGCTTGTTGGGGGTTTTTTTGTTGTTGTTGAGTTGTATGAGCTGTTTGTATATTTTGGAAATTGAGCCCTTGTGAATTGCATCGTTTACAAATATCTTCTCCCATTCCATAGGTTGTCTTCGGGGTTGTTTTTGTTGTTGTTATTTTAATGGTTTCCTTTCCTCTGCAAAAGCTTATAAGTTTGAATAGGTCCCATTTGTTTATTTTTGTTTTTATTTCTATTGCCTTGAGAGACTGACCTAAGAAAACATTGGTATGATTTATGTTAGAGAATGTTATGCCTATGATAGCAAAGTAATTGTTTTATGTAACTGATTTTTAGTAGAAATTGTAGGGTTGATTACTCTGTTACACCTGTGTTTAGACTATCAGTGATGATACCAGTGAAGAAACACAGACATAGGAACTTCACCAGTATAATCATTTTTGGCTTCTTAATTAGAATGAGACCTCCTTGGAATTCAGGGAGGCTTGGTGTTGGTATCTAGCATTTATTTGATTTTGTAGTTGCTCTTCTTTTTTGTAAGGTTTGCTAAATTGTGTTTCATCTTGCTGGGTAGCATTTACCTTCAGTCCTTAAGTGTTAATTAACTGTATATGTGAATAATATATTCTATTTCCAAAGATAGTATAGGTCGTTTTTGCACCTAGGAAAATAGGTTTATTTTATAAAGATAGTGTACTTAGCTTAATAATGTATATGATACTGGAGAAAAAATTTGTTGTATGAATTGTTATAGTCAGGTGACAGGAAGACTAGTTACTAATATAATTTAGTTATTTTTCTCCAGATTAAACCAAGACTTAAGTATTCTTGCCTGGAGAATTCCATGGACAGAGGAGCCTGGTGGACTGTAGTCCATGGGGTCTCAATGAGTCAGACACGAGTGAAGTGACTTAGCATGCAAGCCTTGTTGTATTGCTTTAAGGCAGATGTAGTAAGAATTTAGTGTTAAAAAGATTGTGTCTACCCTAATCTAAACTTAGTTGCAGGAGCATAAGTTGATTTCAGCACTACCAGTCCTCACCCTGATTGCCAGCTGTTTCTCACTCTTCCTCTCTGAATAGAAGGTGTTTTAAGTACTTTGTTCTTCTTTTTCAAGCAGTTATCTCTGTCCATTTCCATACAAACCAGAAAGAGCAAAAAGATGGCGAATTGTTAAAATTCCTTGAATTAAGGATTTGTGTTTTTGTACCATTTACAGTGCATTCTCATTTGTGTATTCCAGACTGTATAGTCACCACTCTTAAGAAAAATACAATGCATACTATAAATTTAAGATATTTATTATTTGATTGTGATTTATTTTGAAAGTATTGCCCATCTTGTATTTTGTGAGGTTATTTTTGTTACCCTCAAAAGATAGAAGATTTTTTTGTTTCTTGTTCTTTTAGCTCTCATTTCTTTTTCTTTTGATGATCTCTTCATAAACAGGGAGATTTAGGGTTAGTACCTGGCATTTATGTCTCTTGGAGAGAAATCTTCAGGAATCCTTTTGTTTTGGAGATTATAATCTGAATATTGAAAGTATAGTCAAATGTGAACGTTAAAAATCTATAATATATATAGGTGTGTAAAAATTGGTCAGGATGATTTTGATGATGGTATTGTACTATCATTGAAAAATACTGTAACAGCTTTGTTATTAAGAGGCTAAAAGAGGAAAGCCCATTTGTCATGTTGGCAGGTCCCAGGGCCCAAGCTTCTGTCTCCCCTTGTCTTTATTCTCTCTCAGTGATCTAATCCAGCCCCAAGGCTTTACATGGTAACTATTTGCTGATGACTCGAAGTGTGTAGTTCTAGCCCTCATTTATCTCTCTGTGTTCTACATCTCAGAGCCTGTCACCTTGTTGTGGCCTTTCCCTTTGGATGCCTGATAGGTATCTCGGGCTTAACTGGTCCAAAAGTTAAAGCCTGTTCTCTTCCTTTCCCTCAAATCTGTTCTTTCCTCAGTTTACCCATTTCAGTCAATGGCACCACCATCAACTCAAGCTAGAAACTTCCTGATTAGAATTATTAATAATTAGCATTGATCTCCGGAGAAGGCAATGGCACCCCACTCCAGTACTCTTGCCTGGAAAATCCCACGGATGGAGGAGCCTGGTAGGCCGCAGTCCATGGGGTCGCTAAGAGTTGGACACGACTGAGAGACTTCACTTTCTCTTTTCCCTTTCATGCATTGGAGAAGGAAATGGCAACCCACTCCAGTGTTCTTGCCTGGAGAATCCCAAGGACGGGAAAGCCTGGTGGGCTGCCGTCTATGGGGTTGCACAGAGTCGGACATGACTGAAGTGACTTAGAAGAAGCAGCAGCAGTAGCATTGAGCTCTCATTGTATCTAGTCATTTCTCCCTCTGAAATCCTAATATGTGTCAAGTTTGCTAATTTTGTTTCACATCTCCACTGCTAAAACCCTTCTGTAAATCTTCTTTAGCTTTTACCTGCAACCTACTGCAGTAGGTTTCAGTTCTGTGTTTGACCCCTGAAATGTGCTTTCTCTCAGAATTGAGAATGGTCTTCTTAAAATGTAAATAGATTTTGTCACGAGAGTGAAGACAGTTAAAGTTTCAGCCTAGACAAACCTACATACTAGGGAGAGAGAGATCATAAGTAAGTAAACACATGGATGTCCAGAGTGATTGCAGTTGGTAATGAAAGAAAATACAACTACTCCTTGTCTAATGAATTTACTGAAATTAATTTAAATTATTCCTTAAAATTCTCGCTGCTAAGTAAAAAAGCTATTAAATGAATAATTTCCTAATTTTTCCTAACATTATATTTCATCTCAACCCAAGATGCCTGAATAATTTTCACAGGTAGAAAAATATGTCAATTGAGCACTGAAAACCAGTTTTATCAACTGGCAAGTTGAAGAAGGAAATGGCAACCCATTCCAGTATTGCCTACAGAGAATCCCATGGACAGAGGAACCTGGCAGGCTACAGTCCATGGGGTGGCAAAGGAGTCACACATGAGTTAGTGACTAATCAACAACAGCAAATAAGATTATACCTAAAATAATGTAATGAAGGTTTATTTGACTCCATTTTTTATTTCTGCACAATTTTTCCCCATGTAATTTTCAGTCCTTTGTTGGCTCATTGTTATTGTTCACTCAAACTAAAACTTGAAAATAAAGTTACAGACAGGAAAACATTTAAGTCAGAATAAAGGCTCAACATGGAAACTTGTAGAAGTAGTTCATGCACACAACAGAATGAAACTGTTAAAGATATCACCTCTTCTCTCTCTCACTTGGTGTACATATGCAAAACAAATTATTGTGAGTTCAGCCAAACCTGGTATTTAATTTGGATTTGTTTCATCTGATGTTCTGTGACTAGAAAACTGTTACAAGTAAAAACTTTTAGTGTGTCTTTGCCTAAAACTATAATAATGAAATACCATACTTCTTATATTGATTTAGGTTGTTTAGGGATGAAAAAGTGATCTTACTAAATACAAACAAACAAAAAAACAACCCAGAGGATTTGTTGTAAAAGTGATATAAGTGTTTAAGAGCCATTGTAGTTTAAAATCTGTCATCTGCATAGTCATTTAAGTGAAGTAAATAGGGTATGAAGTTATTAACTCAATGATGCCACATTAGACAGAAGGGTGGGCAAGCCTCTCTGAGCATTGACATATTTGAATTGAGACCTGATAAAGGAGAATGAGCTGGTCATTGGATACAAGGTGGTAAAAAAATGCTTTGGGCAGAGAAAATGTGGCTGTAAAGGCCGAGAGGTGGAAAAGATCTTCATATATATGAAGAAAGGATTGGAGGAGGCCAGGGCTGACTAGAACCTAGTGCCGAAAGGGCTGGGTTGGAAGCGAGAGCATCTATGAGAGCTAATTGGAAATGTAAGCAGGAACCATGATATGAGGGTCCTGTAGGCCTTAGGAGGAGTCTTGATAGGCTTCTGGGAATAAGAAAGATTTTAGGCTGGAGAAGCTTGTGGTAAGTGGTAGTGATATGACCTCAAACTACCTTATATACATTTATTTTTTGGGAAAATTGTCTATATTTCCTCTTCCATCTACCTCTTCTCTCCTTATGCACGTCCTAATGCATAACCTTACATCTCATGCTTTTGACTCTGATTTCTTTCATGCTTGCCATATCTGTACCCTTTTAAGTTTTGTTTGAACTCTTTGACTTAATTTTCTAGAGCAGTAGTTCAGCACACTTAAGAACACAAAGTAAATTCTATTATCAGAGATTTGAGTGTGTCATATAATTTGGAAATAGTGAGAAATGCATGGTATTTTTTTTTTTTTTTGTCTTGAGGGTATTTCAAGTCTGACTTTAATTCTCATTTTAGAGTAAGTTAGGCAGAATCCTTAAGTGCAGTGGAATTAACTACTATTAGAAGGAAACTGGATTTAAAATTAATCAAATCATGGTTGAAAGAAGGCAACAGCAGCACTGTAGGAAGGAAAAGACTGAAACTTGCAGGCACCCTGTGATTATGGCTGGGTCTGGTGTCATCATGGAGCTTTCTAGACAGGCTCCTACCCTCACCAAGATGTAAACACTGACGTGTTGGTAGCTGTGACTGCAAGTCTTTTTCTTTTTTTTTTCACTGAAAAAACTCCGCATAATTCTGATTTGTCAAGTGTGTGTGTAGGACCAAATGCATTCTTGGCGTGTAATCATTATAATTCTGATTTGTCAAGTGTGTGTGTAGGACCAAATGCATTCTTGGCGTGTAATCATTGTAAGATATCTCCCAGCTTCTCTGTTTGAAAACAGTTGCTAGGAAAATAATTGTTTTAGAAGGTTGGCAATAAAATAAAGCATAGAAACTAGGCTTTGAAATTACCTTGATATTTGGCTAAACGAGGCAATAAGGTAACTGGCAGTCTAGTTGATAACATACCCTCTGGTGAAAAGCAAAGCAGCCCTTTCCTTAGGTTGAGTGAAAAACGTGTCTGTCTGTGACCAGGAGCCCCAGGGCCTTCTCGGAGCTTGACAGTGTGCTGATGGCTGTGCAGCGTGGATGGAGGGTGCTCCAGGTCCCCGCAGCTGCGCACTGGCTGGGTCCTGTCTCCACCAGAAGCAAGCTTTGTTCCGTGTGGCCCTGCTGTCCGCACACAGAGCAGCCTTTGATGGGCTGCCTTTGACGTGATTTGTTTACGGCAGCCAGAAATGCTTCCTGCATAATGAGAGCAGTTAATCATGGAAACTGGGCTATTCCTGTTTGTGTGCTTCTAGCAGTCTCCGTTGTAAATATTAAAAGGTAACGACAAAAGGATGAAAACCTCTAAAAAAGGCACAAATCAGTTAATCCATCAGATCATGTGATTGCTACTGATTACATGGATATCTTTAGGGAAGCAGAAAATGATTGTTGAACACATGCCTTGTGTTTTGATGACTGCATTAAAAGTCCCTCAGTGGGGTGGCATTTATTGGCTCCCAGAGCTTTTCTTACATTAAATTTCAGGCAGCAGCACAAGGAGAAATACCACAACCTGTATCTAACTTCTTACATGCTGTTAAAGAATAATCTTGATCAAGCTGTGCAAGGCTCTGCTAAAGAGACGAGGGTTTTCAGCAAGACCCCAGACTTTTATTTTGAAGTGGAGTAGCAGCTGTTGGCTATTGCGGTGCAGAGCTGCAGCGCGGCCTGGGTCACACCGTGCTCCGGGTGTCTGCAGGGTGTCTGCAGGCTGCAGGCCGAGCCCAGTGGCGCAGGCACCGAGCTGCATTTGTTTGTTGTGCTGTTTGACCTCTTGGTTTGAGAGAGCTCCCTGGACCGTCTGAATGGCTATGGGAGATGGTGAGTAAGATTTATTTTTCTTCTTTTGCTTGTGCTGTACACTTCCTTTTAAAGTGACGATCATTTGCTGTATAAGAAATGTATTTCTCCCTAAAGAATGAAGGGCACTTTGTGTATGTGTGTGTACACACCACTTGTATGTTCATATATACACGTGTATGTGTACTTGTCATTGGTATCTTTTTCTACTTGATATGTCTGTATGGAATCTGGCAAATATGACAGTTTACCTTGCATCTTACCAAGCAAACCCTCAGTCTTCGGTGGTGGATATAAAGGGATATTGAAAGAAACATGGAAAATATGCAGAAGCTTTGAAGAGAGAACATGGCCTTTGAAAGAATGACAGATTTGACAGAGTTACCTAGCTTGACAAAATTGCTGTTGTCTTTGACAACAAGTAGAATTCTGTAGTGATTAAGTAGATAAAGAGGCAAAATGGCTTGCCATAGACACTGTTTTAATTGATGTGCTTGTTATTTGTCAATATCTCTAGTAAGTAGTTCTCTAGAAAATATTTAGTCCTTTACAAATTCTATACAGATATAGTTTGATTTAAAAAAATCGATTTTACCAGTGTTTTATTGTGATAAGAATAATTTTTAAAATGTATTTTTATAGTGCTGTCTAGTTTTCCAAAGCACATGAGTATACTTATTGTCCATTAACTCCTAAGGTACAAATAAATGAAGTGTAAAGAGGATTTTGGTTTTTCCATTTCACAGCTTAGGAAACTAAGGCTTGTTGAGATTATAAATCCCAGATTCAAAGCAAACCAGAATCAAATCTAGAGCCTCAAGTGTGCCTTTGGTATTGGCCTTCATAACATTTAATACTTTAGTTTTTTTTTCTTCATTATTAAACCTTTTGTTAAGATGCTTAGAGGTATATATACTTTATAATCGCATCACCACCAGAGATGTGTACAAAGGGGAATTGAGGTTACTTCAGAAGTGTTTCATGTATTTTTTTACTATGTTCTTAAGGAAGGTTGGTCTGTATTTGGAAGTTTTTTTAACAGTTTCAGCCTTCTTTTATGACTGTTTAATGACTTCTGTCTAAGGAGTTTGTCCCCTTGGGGTGCTGAGGAATAGGGTGCAAACTTATGTTAAAAAAATCACATTGCTAAACAGTCATTTAAATAATTATATATATGTTAATGGAGTATGATAATAAATGTGATTTTGCACATTGTTATAGTTTATTTCAAGAATTTATCTAACTTTTATATGTCATTATAGAAATAAACAACAATGTAATTTTAACTTCCAGTTTTTAAGGCAAAAGCCATTAAAATTAATGAATTAAGTTCTCATATACTTAAAGGCATTGCCAAATTTATTTGATTGTTATTTTTAAACCTTATTTTCTAAGCAGCTCTAAATGTTGCATTTTATTTGGACTGTATCCAGATTTTATTTCGTTCTTAAACATTGTAGGTTCAGTAGCTATCAGTGTATATTTACTTACTTTTTCTTTTTTTCAATACTACTAAATCCATTCAAACTGTTTAAGAATGTGTTGATTTTTTTAAAAAAAAAATGAAAGTAACAACCTCTTGTAAAGCTCAGAAAAAAACCTTCCCACATAGTCTCTTCCTCTTTAAAATGAAAATACTTTTATTGGATTTTAGTGATAAAGTAGTACATCTTTATTAAAAAATTAAAAATCTAAGCAGTACCAGGTCATCTTGGGGTTTATAGTTCTTAAGAGTTTCATATGTACTCCTGTCTATATTCATCTCTCTCACAGGTAATATACATGCCTCATACTAGTATCTTGAGAATACATATAGCATTGGTTTATGCTATTCCTTATGTATTTTGTTTTTTATTCTTTAATAAGCTAGTATCTTCTCTCTTTCAGAAATCAAATAATGTAAATAAAGAACCACCTTTCAGCCACCTCCAAACCCTCTAAGCCTAGAGATAAGCAGAGAGGAACACTTTTATTAGTATGGAGTTTGTTTTTTCATACCTTTTACTCTGCCTTAACATTTATATTAAGTATCAAATAGTTTTGTTTTGACTTTGTTTACATGAATGGTATCATTCTCAACATATTTTTGCCATTTATTGTGTCTGCTCAATAGTGCATAGTGGTGGATTTTTCTAAAAATGTCATCCTCTGTAACTGTTCTCATTTGTTTGCACTGTTGCGTAGTACTCCATAGTATGGATGTGTGTCATAAATATCTCTTTGTCTATGAAATTTCAGATTGCGTAATCACATATAACTTTTCTAAATGATTCTGAAATGAACACCTTTGTACAAATCATGTGTGTGTGTGTGCGCACATATATTTTTGCACACATATTTTTAAAAACAATCTAGAAGTAGAATTTCTGGATCAAAGTTTTTATTCAAGTTGTTTTAGTTCTCGCAAGTTTCTTCCCCAGAAGGCTTTACCACTTCTTACCAACAGTGCCTTCTATCTTACATTCATTTCAGTTCTCATGATTATTAATCTTCTAAAAATTTGCATATCAGATAGGTTAAAAAATATCTCACCCTTTTAAAAAAATGTCCTGTCTTCTTTCTGATAACGTTGATCATCTTCATATGTTTGAATGTTTATATATATATATATATATATTTTTACTGTGAATTGCTTTGTGGCATCTTTAGGTGACTCTTTTTTCCCCTGTGCATCTTTTGGATTTCCCTGGTAGCTCAGCTGGTGAAGAATCCGCTTGTAACGCAGGAGACCCTGGTTTGATTCCTGGGTTGGGAGGATCCCCTGGGGAAGGGATAAGGTACCCACTCCAGTATTCTTGGGCTTCCCTGGTGGCTCAGCTGGTAAAGACTGCCTGCAATGTGGAAGACCTGGGTTTGATCCCTGGGTTGGGTGCATCTTTTAGAGATATTTGAGAATAATTTTTTAAATTTTATTTTTTAATTAATTTTTATTGGAGTAGAGTTGATTTACAATGTTGTGTTAGTTTCTGTTGTACAGCAGAGTGAATCAGTTATACATATACTTATATCCACTCTCTTTTAAGATTCTTTTCCTATATAGCTCATTACAGAGTATTGAGTAGAGGTCCCTGTGCTCTAGCTTTTTGCTTTTGGCTTTTTCATTTATAGTTTCTCTTTCTGTGTCCTCGTTATTAGTCTGTTATCTGTTAGAAATGTTATGTAGGCTTAACTTCATGGATATATGAAAGATTTTATTAACAGCTTCATTTCTAGGCAAACTGAGATTTGAGAAGCACTGTAATGACTATCAATTGAAGAGTTGTTGGGGTGGCTTTCATGGACCTTTTTGTTTAGTTGTTGTTGTTATCCTCACCCAAGGGTACAAAACAAAGCAGTCAGATGATTATGAAGTAGCTCTGGGCAGTTAAACCAGACAGAGTTAAAAACCTGTAGGATTATTATGTGGCGCTGAGCCCTGAAATCTGCTTCAAAAGCTCACAAGAGGAATTTGGCCTTTTGTTGTTGTGCTACAGAGTGACTGGAAAGAAATAAGGTTTTGTTGCAAATAGATTGTTTCTAAACTTTAAACAATTCAAAACAGTCTATTCTTCCAAACATGAATCTTTTAAAAAAGACAAACAAGTGATGATATAACCTTGGCTTTCCCTTGGCCTTTTGGGACCATTCTAATCTGACATGTAACTACTGGTTTGGGGGATCGAGAACAATAGCAAGAAATTAATGCTGAATAGATTTCTCTCCTTCCAAACCCTTGACTGTTCTACGTGATACACTCGGAGTCAATAATTTAAGGCACTGAAAGAAGCAGCCCTTTAACTTACTGGCCAAAAGGGCAAACTTTTCTTCTAGGAGCAATAAGGGGGGAAAATAGCCTATGAGGAGAAGAAGTAAATTAGAAGTGAGAAAAAAATTTGGGCATTCAACAGCAATAAAGGCAGGAAAGTAGTAGTTACTAAGATTGAAAATCTTCTTGAAACAGACCCCATTTACCCATCTGGGTGCAAAGTGTTGGACATCAGTAGCAACATATCTGCAAACATGATGTTGCCCATGAGCCTGATTTTTCATGAAAAGGTTTACATCTTTTCTTTGTACATGTAGAATATGTAGTTGATATTCTTGACAGCTGTTGTAACCAACCTGTAGCTGTGGTGAAATTTTAACTACCTAAAATGATGACATTTTAAAGGTTTTAAACAATCCTTACTATGAGCCTCATTTATTGTTTAGTTTGATATTATGGTTATTATGAAATATGTTGTTATTTAATTTTATTAATACCAAATAGTGATTTAAATTGTGTTTGTCCTTTTACTTCACAGAATTACTGAAAGTCTTGAATTTTTTAAATTATTTTTAATTGAAGGATAATTGTTTTATAGTATTGCATTGATTTCTACCAGATATCAACATTAATCAACCATAGGTTTACCCATGTTCCCTCCCATTTGAACGTCGCACCTGTCTCCCTCCCTGTTTCCTCTAGGTTCTTATCGAGCCCCAGTTTGAGTTCCCTGAGTCATACAGCAAATTCCTATTGGCTGTCTGTTTTACGTATGGTAATGTATGTTTCCATGTTCCTCTCTCCGTACCGCCCACCCTTTCCTTCCCCCCACTGAACTGTGTCCATAAGTCTGTTCGCAATGTCTGTGTCTCCATTGCCGTTTGTAAATAGGCTCTTCAGTACTATCTTTCTAGATTCCATATATATGTGTTAGGATGTGATGATTGTTTTTCTCTTTCTGATATACTTCATTCTGTGTAACAGGCTCTAGGTTCATCCAGCTTATCAGGACTGTCTCAAATGCGTTCCTTTTTATGGCTGAGTAATGGTCCATTGTATATGTAATACCGCTTCTTTATCCATTCATCTGTCAGTGGACATCTAGGTTGCTTCCATGTCCTAGCTATTGCAAATAGAACTGCAATGAACATTGGGTTACATGTGTTTTGGTTTCCTCAGAATTAGTGGAATTGCTGGGTCATATTCCTGGCTTTATTCCTAGTTTTCTAAGGACTCACTACACTCTTCTCCACAGTGACAGTATCAACTTGCATTCCCACCAGCAGTGCAAGAGGGTTTGCTTTTCTCTACAACCTCTCCAGCATTTATTGTTTGTAGATTTTTTGATGATTAGCCATTCTGACCGGTGTGCGGTGATATCTCATTGTAGTTTTGATTTGCATTTCTCTAATAATGAGTGATGTTAAGCGTCTTTTCCTGTGTTGGCCATCTGTATGTCGTCTTTGGAGAAATGTCAGTTTAGGTCTTTTACCTATTTTTTGATTGGGTTGTTTTTTTGGTGTTGACTTGTATGGGCTGCTCATATATTTTTGAAATTAATTCTTTGTGAGTTGTTTCATTCACTTTTATTTTTTCCCATTCTGAAGGTTGGTTGTCTTTTCACCTTTATATGTGAATGGTTTATTGTTTCATTTGCTGTGCAAAAGCTTTTAAGTTTAGTTAGGTCCTACTTGTTTGTTTTCGTTTTTATTCATTTTTAAATGAAGGATAATTGTTTTATATTATTGCATTGGTTTCTACCAAATATCAACATGAATCAGCCATAGGTTTACCCATGTTCCCTCCCATTTACTCTAGGGGTGGGTCATAGGCGATTTTGCTGTGATTTATGTCATAGAGTGTTCTGCCTATGTTTTCCTCTAGGAGTTTTATAGTTTCTGGTCTTATATTTAGGTCTTTAATCCATTTTGAGTTTATCTTTGTATACGGTGTTAGGAAGTGTTCTAATTTCATTCTTTTACATATAGCTGTCCAGTTTTCCTAACACCACTTATTGAAGAGACTGTCCTTGTCCCATTGTATATTCTTGCCTCCTTTGTCAAAAATAAGGTGTCTATAGGTGTGTGGGTTTATCTCTGGGCTTTCTGTCTTGTTCCTTTGGTCTATATTTCTGTTTTTGTGCCAGTAGAAGGTCTTGAATTTTTAAAGATCCCTTTGACAAGGAGGGTAAGAGTCTTCAAATATCTTTTAACTAGTTATTTAATAGAGCTTCCCTGGTGGTTTAGATGATAAATCTGCCTGCAGTGCAGGAGACCTGGGTTCAATTCCTGGTTGGGAAGATCCCCTGGAGAAAGGAATGGCAACCCAATCCAGTATTCTTGCCTGGAGAATTCCATGGACAGAGGAGCCTGGTGGGCTATAGTCCATGCAGTCGCAAAGAATCGGACACAACTGAGCGACTAACTCTAGTGAGTTAATATCTACCTAGAAATTTTAAGAGACTACCAGGTTTTTTGGCTTCATTTAAACTTTGTATGGAATAGACTTTATTTTTAATAACTAAGAAGTAACTAAGATTAACTGTGCTGTTGAACATGGTATTTTCCTGTGAATATTGAAATCTGGTGGTTATTTTATTTTGAAGCACTTTGATTTTCAATTTCTAATCACTTTACTAAATTTTTTTCTTTTAGTTTAAATTGAAGGCATTCTTTATTGTTACTGTTGGATTATTTTACTTATTTTTAAAAAATTTTATTGGAGTATGATTGCTTGATTATTTTACTTCTGTAAGCTTGTGGGTTTTTTAGCCCTAGGAAGTCATCTTATTTTGTTTTGTTTTTCTTTTAATAATAACAAGTTTCTCCCCTTCATTCGTTTTAGCCTCACTTTATGGAATTGCTTATAGTCAGATATTGAACCTCCTAGGCTGATTCACTGTATCTTTTATGTTTTGTCTTAAGTTTTGTGTTTTTTCCTTTTATTCTCTGTTCTGGGAGATTTCCTTGATTTTCTCGTCTAGTTCAATTAAATTTTAATTTTGGCAAACAGAAGTTTAAATGGTTCAAAAAACTGACTTTTCGTTTTCTGGTGGTTCTGTTTTTACAGAATGCACTTGCTTACCTGTATGCAAAATGTTGAACTCCCTGAGTTGAGGGTGGGATGAGCTTAATGATGAAATCATTCCATGGGTCTCCAGTTGTTCTTGCTAATCAGCCCTGTACTTACAGGCTTAGAAATTGTTGCTTCTCTGTCATTCTGCAAGGTAGATGAGTTCTCTCTGCTGTTTCAGAGAATTCTGAGTTGCAGCTTTTCTGTGATACTGTTCTTCAAAAGCTTTCCATCCTTTTTATTTGCATCTTATGGGAAATCGTTACTATCTATAGGTGCTGATTTCACATACTTTCTGCTCTGCTTCATTTTCTTTGCTCTTATGATGTTGCTTATGATTTTATTGGGGTTTCATTGTAGGGTCTTGAGCAAGAGAGTAGAGTGATTCAAATTACCACAGTTATCTTAAGGAAAAATTTCAAACATACCCAGAAATGGAGAATATATTGTAACAAACCTCCCTTACCACCCATTATCCAGCTTCAAGAAATTGTCAGTACATAGGTGACACGACTGAGCGACTGATCTGATCTGATCTGATCTGAGGTGATCTTTATTCATCTGTTTCCCTTCCTATCTGCTCCAGCCTTATTCTCCTGCTGGACTGGGATGTGTTTCTTTGCACATATGCACACACACTCCTTCACATATGTAAAATAAAGTAAAACATCTTTTTATAAAACAATTATATGACCATTTCACATCTAAAAAATTAACCCACAGTATCAAATACTCAGTGTTCACATTTCTGTGATTATTCCATACATGCCTTTTAGTGGTTTGAGTTCATTTCAGTTCAGTCCAGTCACTAAGTCGTGTCCGATTCTTTGCAACCCCATGGACTGCAGCACGCCAGGCTTCCCTGTCAATCACCAACTCCTGGAGCTTACTCAAACTCATGTCCGTCCAGTTGGTGATGACATCCAACCATCTCAACTGTTATCCCCTTCTCCCACCTTCAGTCTTTCCCAGCATCAGGGTCTTTTCCAATGAGTCAGTTCTTCACATCAGGTGGCCAGGGTATTGGAGCTTCAGCTTCATCATCAGCCCTTCCAATGAATATTCAGGACTCATTTCCTTTAGAATTGACTGGTTTGATCTCCTTCCAGTTCAGGGATCTCTCAAGAGTCTTCTCCAACACCACAGTTCAAAAGCATCAATTCTTCAGCTCTCAGCTTTCCTTATGATCTAACTCTCACATCCATACATGACTACTGGAAAAATTATAGCTTTGACTAGACAGATTTTGGCAAAGTAATGTCTCTGCTTTTTAACATGCTGTCTAGGTTGATCATAGCTTTTCTTCCAAGGAGCAGGCATCTTTTAATTTCATGGCTGCAGTTGCCATCTGCAGTGATTTTGGTGCCCCCCAAAATCAAGTCTCTCACTGTTTCCATTGTTTCCCTGTCTGTTTGCCATGAAGTGATGGGACTGGATGCCATGATCTTAGTTTTCTGAATGTTGAGTTTTAAGCCAACTTTTTCACTCTTCTCTTCCACTTTCATCAGGAGGCTCTTTAGTTCTTCTTCACTTTCTGCCATAAGGATGGTCTGTATATCTGAGGTTATTGGTATGTCTCCTGGCAATTTTGATTCCAGCTTGTGCTTTATCCAACCTGGCATTTCACACGATGTACTGTGCATATAAGTTAAATAAGCTGAGTGACCGTATATAGCCTTGATGTACTTCTTTCCCAATTTGGAACCAGTCTGTTGTTCCATGTCCAGTTCTAACTGTTGCTTCTTGACCTGCATACAGATTTCTCAGGAGGCAGGTAAGGTGGTCTGGTATTCCCATCTCTTGAAAAATTTTCCACAATTTGTTGTGATTCACACAGTTGAAGGCTTTGGCATAGTCAATAAAGCAGAAGTAGATGTTTTTCTGGAACTTTCTTGCTTTTTCGATGATCCAGCGGATGTTGGCAATTTGATCTCTGGTTTCTCTGCCTTTTCCATATCCAGCTTGAATATCTGGAAGTTAATGGTTCACATACTGTTGAAGCCTGGCTTGGAGAATTTTGAGCATTACTTTACTAGCATGTGAGATGAGTGCAATTGTGTAGTAGTTTGAGCATTCTTTGGGATTGGAATGAAAACTGACCTTTTCCAGTCCTGTGGCCACTGCTGAGTTTTTTAAATTTGCTGGCATATTGAGTGCAGTACTTTTGCAGCATCATCATTTAGGATTCTAAATAGTTCAATTGGGATTCCATCACCTCCACTAGCTTTGTTTGTAGTGATGCTTCCTAAGGCCCACTTGACTTCTCATTCCAGGCTGTCTGTTTCTTGGTGAGTGATCACACCATCGTGGTTATCTAGGTCATGAAGATCCTTTTGTATAGTTCTTCTGTGTATTCTTAACCACCTCTTCTTGATATTCTCTGCTTCTCTTAGGTCCATAGCATTTCTGACCTTTATTGTGCCCATCTTTGCATGAAATGTTCCCTTGGTATCTCTGATTTTCTTGAAGAGATCTCTAGTCTTTCCCATTCTATTATTTTCCTCTATTTCTTTGCATTGATCACTGAGGAAGGCTTTCATATCTCTCTTTGTTGTTCTTGAAACTCTGCATTCAAATGGATATATCTTTCCTTTTCTCCTTTACCTTTCACTTCTCCTCTTTTCTCAGGTATTTGTAAGGCCTCCTCAGACAACCATTTTGCCTTTTTGTATTTCTTTTTCTTGGGGAGGGTCTTGATTGCTGCCTCCTGTACAATGTCACAAACTTCCACCCATAATTCTTCAGATAATCTGAAAGTTTGAATTAAGATTCAAACAAGGTTCACCATTGCAGTTATTAATAGATCTCTTAATCCTCTGTTCATATATTTTTCTTTTTCTCCACTTGCCATTTATTTGTTGAAGAAAAAGCATTTGAGAGTTGCTAGCATATACAGAAGATGTTTAAAACTATTGAGAATGGATGAAACTACTCATAAAGTGTATTGTCTGGAGAAGAGAATATTCACCATTTAGTGGCTGAGTGGAGGAGAAAGATACTGAGCTACAGGGACTTGAGAGGTCAGAGGAAAGCCAAGGAGAGTATCTTGTTGTAACAACTGAGTGGAGAGTGGACAACCAAAATATTTTGGATTATTGTTTCCTAATCTCAGTTGCTAATTTAGCTATGACCATGGTCATAACTGGTATGTAATAGTGTAAAACAGTTTAGCAATCCAAAGTCCCTTTACTTATTGTTTTAATTAGAATAAGGAAGGATATAGCTTCAAGTGAAAAGAGGAACTTTGCTGTAAGACACTACTTAATTTGAAACAGTGTATTGTGTGCATGAAAATCCGTGATGTGGGTTCTTAACTGAACTAGTTGGTTTACTGAAGAAAATTCACACCCAATTAATTCCTTTTTTTGAGAAATGGTATAAAGTTTTGGCTCACTCTTTTGTTTGCTATGTAAAATGGAGAAGTCTTTAATCTTTTATATGGATTCAGAAGCAGAAATTGCAGATTTTGGAATATATGTACCCATAAAAGTGAAGTAGAATGTTTAAATAGCCATATAAAAGATATGACTTTCATTGGAAGGAAAAAGGGAAGGGACTTATGGTAATATGAATTTACTATTTCTTATCGGAAACCTTGTAGACCAGTTGTGTTTTGGAATTCAGAATATGTCAGAGTATAGAAAAATAATATGGTCATACACCATGCATCCTTATATAACAACTCTACCTGAGTCCGAGACAGTCCCTTGTAATCAAGTACATTAATATTTTTTGCAGTCAAATGTATGCAAATTCACAATGAGTAAAATAAGACAGTAAATAGTCTTGTCAAATTGCATCATATTTTGCTATAAACTGAGTTCAAATCAGTTCACATTTTGCCACCAAATGAATTTAAAAAGACAAAGCAAGCTGAAACTGGACTTCAGAGCTTTTTGGCTTTCAGGAATGCATATACAGGACTATGGGCCTGTGATACCTCAGTGTTGCTGAGGACTGCTTGCAAGTGTGGAATGTAGGAAACAAAAGGTAAAGCCTTACCGAATGTGGGCTTCTTTTTTCCCTCCCCTCAATTTCTACCTGTCCCTCCCCCTGTCCCTTTTCTTATCCCTTTCCTCCTCTTTTTCTCCACCTTCATTTCCTTATCCTCTATTTCCCTCTTTTCCTTCTCCTCCCCTTTGATTTCTCCCCCTCCTCCCTTCTGTTACCATGTCTTCTTCCCCGTCTCCTCCTCTTCTGTCATCTCCTCTTCCATCTTCATCTCATTTTCCTACTCTTACCACCTTCTCTCCTTTCTCATCATGTGTATTACCACTGCAGCCTACTCACTTTATTAGTTTCTATCTCCTAGTTCTTTTTAATATATTCATCCTTTTCAGTTTCTGCACCAAACCATAGTATTGTCCTTTTGAAACATTGAAGCGAGAACAGAAGTGTCAACATAATCATGATTTATAGGTTGCTTTTTGTATTTCATCCTTTTTTTTGTTTATTCAGTAAATATTAAAGTACCTACTGTATGTATCCTAGGTCATTTTTTTTTCTGATTTTTCTTTTAGTTCACTAATGATCCTTTGAGCTGTGTCTAGTCTACTATTATGCCTGCCTACTGAATTTAAATTTCAGTTATTGTATTTTATTTTTAGAAGTTCTATTTATTTTTTTTAAATCTGTGTCCACTTTAAAAATATTTTTCTGAACCCTGAAGTTATTTTCAAGCTTGCCTAGTAAAAACTTCCAAATGTAGATACTTTATAGTCTATGCTTAAGAATTCTCAGATTTGAATTTGGAATGCTAGGTAGGATCTTGATAATTCCGGGATCTATTCCTGCTGTCTATTTCCTTCTGTTTATTTTTTCTCATAGTGTCTTATTTCCTATCACGCCAAGTGACGTTTGGAAATTTATTTGTGCAAAAAATATGAGGCCAGAGACTTAAAAAAATTTTTTTATTTATTTTAAATTGGAGAATAATTGCTTTACAATGTTCTGTTGGTTTTTGCCATACATCAGCATAAATCAGCCGTTGGTATAAATTTGTGGGGCAGAGACTTTCTTCCAGGAAAATTCTGCATTTGCTTTGGCTGTTGCTTGGGAGTACTACTAGTGTGAGCCTACTGAGTTTAAGGGCCTTGGGTGTCTCAGCTGTCCAAGTAGTTGACCTTGATGAAGTCCTCCTGATTTTTTCTCTATTGCTCTCTTTTGAGAAAAGTTTGAAAAGAGTAAAAGACTATGAGAGGGTAAGGGTTTATTTTTGGTTCACTTTAACCTTGCAAGTAGTCATTTGGTATACCAGTTTTTGGTGGAAAAAGTCTTTGAATATTTTATATCTTATGTGAGTCTTAAATTCTGCTTCCTTTGCCCTATAGACCTTCAAAAGTACAAGTTTTGTCTTTGTATTTCTTACTGTTTGTCAGGTTATTAAGAAGACTTTGTAATTTAATTTTTTAATACGTGTTTATTTTTATTTGCTTTTTTTTGGTTGTGTTGGTGCTTAGTTGTGGCACACGGATCTCTCCTAGCAGCTCAAGGACTCTCTAATTGTGGTGCCAGGGCTCAGTAGTTGTGACCCAAGGGTTTAGTTGCCCTAAGGCATGTGGGAACTAACGTCCCTTGCATTGGAAAGCGGTTCTTAACCACGGGACCATCAGAGAAGTCCCAAGAAAACTTAATTTTAAGTGTACATTATCTCCAGTTTTTATAGTTGTTTGCCTTTAGTTTCATTTTAGATAACCTAGGAACACTCAGATGACCATTATATCTACTACTATGGGCAAGAATCCCTTAGAAAAAATGGAGTAGACGTCATAGTCAACAAAAGAGTCTGAAATGCAGTACTTGGGTGCAATCTCAAAAACGACAGAATGATCTCTATTCGTTTCCAAGGCAAACCATTCAATAGTGCAGTAATCCAAGTCTGTTCCCCAACCAGTAATGCTGAAGAAGCTTAAGTTGAATGGTTCTACGAAGACCTACAAAACCTTCTAGAACTAACACCCAAAAAAGATGTCCTTTTCATTATAGGGGACTGGAATGGAAAAGTAGAAAGTCAAGAGATACATGGAGTAACAGGCAAATTTGCCCTTGGAGTGCAAAATGAAACACGGCAAAGGCTAACAGTTTTGTCAAGAGAATGCACGGGTCATAGCAAACACCCTCTTCCAACAACATCAGTTCAATTCAGCTCATTCATGTCCGAGACTCTTTGCAACCCCATGATCCACAACACACTAGGCCTCCCTGTCCATCACCAACTCCCGGAGTCCCACCCAAACCCATGTTCATTGAGTCGGTGATGCCATCCAACCACCTCATCCTCTGTCGTCCCCTTTTCCTCCTGCCCTCAATCTTTCCTAGCATCAGGGTCTTTTCCAGTGAGTCAGCTCTTCGCATCAGGTGGCCAAAGTATTGGAGTTTCAGCTTCAACATCAGTCCTTTCAATGAACACCCAGGACTGATCTCCTTTAGGATGGACTGGTTGGTTCTCCTTGCAGTCCAAGGGACTCTCAAAAGCATCAGTTCTTCAGCACTCAGCTTTCCTTATAGACCAACTCTCACATGCATACATGACTACTGGAAAAACCATAGCCTTGACTAGACGACCTTTGTTGACACAAGAGACAACTCTATACATGAATATCATCAGATGGTCAGTACCGAAATCAGATTGATTATATTCTTTGCCACTGAAGATGGAGAAGCTCTATACAGTCAACAAAAACAAGACGTGAAGCTAACTGTGGCTCAGATCATGAACTCATTACCAAATTCAGACTTAAATTGAAGAAGGTAGGGAAAACCACTAGACCATTCAGATTCAGATCAGATCAGATCAGATCAGTCGCTCAGTCGTGTCCGACTCTTTGCGACCCCATGAACCGCAGCACGCCAGGCCTCCCTGTCCATCACCAGCTCCCGGAGGTCACCCAGACTCGCGTCCATCGAGTCAGTGATGCCATCCAGCCATGTCATCCTCTGTCGTCCCCTTCTCCTCCTGCCCTCAATCCCTCCCAGCATCAGAGTCTTCTCCAATGAGTCAACTCTTCGCATGAGGTGGCCAAAATACTGGAGTTTCAGCTTTAGCATCATTCCTTCTAAAGAAATTCCAGGATTGATCTCCTTCAGAATGGACTGGTTGGATCTTCTTGCAGTCCAAGGGACTCTCAAGAGTCTTCTCCAACACCACAGTTCAAAAGCATCAATTCTTAGGCGCTCAGCCTTCTTCACAGTCCAGCTCTCACATCCATACATGACCACAGGAAAGACCATAGCCTTGACTTAGGCGAACCTTTGTTGGCAAAGTGATGTCTCTGCTTTTGAATATGCTATCTAGGTTGGTCATAACTTTCCTTCCAAGGAGCAAGCGTCTTTTAATTTCATGGCTGCAGTCACCATCTGCAGTGATTTTGGAGCCCAGAAAAACAAAGTCTGACACTGTTTCCACTGTTTCCCCATCTATTTCCCATGCAGTGATGGGACCAGATGCCATGATCTTCGTTTTCTGAATGTTGAGCTTTAAGCCAACCTTTTCACTCTCCACTTTCACTTTCATCAAGAGGCTTTTTAGCCCCTCTTCACTTTCTGCCATAAGAGTGGTGTCATCTGCATATCTGAGGTTATTGATATTTCTCCCAGCAATCTTGATTCCAACTTGTGTTTCTTCTAGTCCAGCATTTCTCATGATGTACTCTGCATATAAGTTAAATAAACATGGTGACAATATGCAGCCTTGACGTACTCCTTTTCCTATTTGGAACCAGTCTGTTGTTCCATGACCAGTTCTAACTGTTGCTTCCTGACCTGCATACAGATTTCTTAAGAGGCAGATCAGGTGGTCTGGTATTCCCATCTCTTTCAGAATTTTCCATAGTTTATAATTTATTATTAAATATTCCATGGTTTATTCCATAGTTTATTGCCAAGAAAATGCACTGGTCATAGCAAATACCCTCTTCCAACAACACAAGAGAAGACTCTATACATGGACATCACCAGATGGTCAACACCGAAATCAGATCGATTATATTCTTTGCAGCCAAAGATGGAGAAGCTCTATACAATCAGCAAAAACAAGACCAGGAGCTGACTGTGGCTCGGACCATGAACTCCTTATTGCCAAATTCAGACTGAAATTGAAGAAAGTAGGGAAAACTACTAGACCATTCAGGTATGACCTAAATCAAATCCCTTATGATTATACAGTGGAAGTGAGAAATAGATTTAAGGGCCTAGATCTGATAGATAGAGTGCCTGATGAACTGTGGAATGAGGTTCCTGACATTGTACAGGAGACAGGGATCAAGACCATCCCCATGGAAAAGAAATGCAAAAAAGCAAAAGGCCTTACAAATAGCTGTGAAAAGAAGAGAAGCGAAAAGCAAAGGAGAAAAGGAAAGATATAAACATTTAAATGCAGAGTTCCAAAGAATAGCAAGAAGAGATAAGAAAGCCTTCTTCAGTGATCAATGCAAAGAAATAGAGGAAAACAACAGAATGGGAAAGACTAGGGATCTCTTCAAGAAAATCAGAGATACCAAAGGAACATTTCATGCAAAGATGGGCACAATAAAGGACAGAAATGGTGTGGACCTAACAGAAGCAGAAGATATTAAGAAGAGGTGGCAAGAATACACAGAAGAACTGTACAAAAAAGAGCTTCAAGACCCAGATAATCATGATGATGTGATCACTGACCTAGAGCCAGACATCTTGGAATGTGAAGTCAAATGGGCCTTAGAAAGCATCATTACGAACAAAGCTAGTGGAGGTGATGGAATTCCAGTGGAGCTATTCCAAGTCCTGAATGATGATGCTGTGAAAGTGCTACACTCAATATGCCAGCAAATTTGGAAAACTCAGCAGTGGCCACAAGATTGGAAAAGGTCAGTTTTCATCCCAATCCTAAAGAAAGGCAATGCCAAGGAGTGCTCAAACTACCGAACAATTGCACTCATCTCACACGCTAGTAAAGTAATGCTCAAAATTCTCCTAGCCAGGCTTCAGCAATATGTGAACCGTGAACTTCCTGATGTTCAAGCTGGTTTTAGAAAAGGCAGAGGAACCAGAGATCAAATTGCCAACATCTGCTGGATCATGGAAAAAGCAAGAGAGTTCCAGAAAAACATCTATTTCTGCTTTATTGACTATGCCAAAGCCTTTGACTGTGTGGATCACAATAGACCATTCAGGTATGACCTAAATCAAATCCCTTATGATTATACAGTGGAAGTGAGAAATAGATTCAAGGGATTAGATCTGATAGATAGAGTGCCTGAAAAAGTATGGGTGGAGGTTCCTGACATTCTACATGAGGCAGTGATCAAAACCATCCCAAAGAAGGAGGAGTACAAAAAGGCAAAAGAGTTTTCTGAGGAGGCTTTTAAAATAACTGTGAAAAGAGAAGTGAAAGGCAAAGAAGAAACTCTTTTCCATTTGAATGCAGAGTTCCAAGGAATAGCAAGGAAAGATAAGAAAGACTTCAGTGATCAATGCAAAGATATAGAGGAAAACAATAGAATGGGAAAGACTAGAGATCTCTTCAAGATAATTAGAGATACCAAGGGAACATTTCGTGCAAAGTGGGCACAATAATCCAAGTCTAGAAGAAGCTGAAGTTGAATGGATAGAAATGATATGGACCTAACAGAAGCAGAAGATGCTAAGATGAGGTGCAAGAATATACAGAAGAACTGTACAAAAAAGATCTTCATGACCCAGATAACCACGATGTGTGATCACTCACCTAGAGCCAGACATCCTGGAATTCGAAGTCAAGTGGGCCTTAGGAAGCATCACTACAAACAAAGTTAGTGGAAGTGATGGAATTCCAGTTGAGCTGTTTCAAATCCTAAAAGATGATGCTGCGAAAGTGCTGCACTCAGTATGCCAGCAAATTTGGAAAACTCAGCAGTAGCCACAGGACTGGAAAAGGTCAGTTTTCATTCCAATCCCAAAGAAGATCAGATCAGATCAGATCAGTCGCTCAGTCATGTCCGACTCTTTGAGACCCCATGAACTGCAGCACGCCAGGCCTCCCTGTCCATCACCAACTCCCGGAGGTCACTCAGACTCACATCCATCGAGTCAGTGATGCCATCCAGCCATCTCATCCTCTGTCGTCCCCTTCTCCTCCTGCCCTCAATCCCTCCCAGCATCAGAATCTTCTCCAATGAGTCAACTCTTCGCATGAGGTGGCCAAAATACTGGAGTTTCAGCTTTAGCATCATTCCTTCCAAAGAAATCCCAGGGCTGATCTTCAGAATGGACTGGTTGGATCTCCTTGGAGTCCAAGGGACTCTCAAGAGTGTTCTCCAACACCACAGTTCAAAAGCATCAATTCAGGCAATGCCAAAGAATGTTCAAAATACTGCACAATTGCATTCATCTCACACGCTAGTAAAGTAATGCTCAAAATCCTCCAAGCCAGGCTTCAACAGTGCATGAACCATGAACTTCCGTATGTTCAAGCTGGATTTAGAAAAGGCGAAGGGACCAGAGATCAAATTGGCAACATCCATTGGATCATCAAAAAAGCAAGAGTTCCAGAAAAACATCCACTTTATTGACTACTACGTTAAAGCTTTTGACTGTGTGGATCACAATAAACTGTGGAAAATTCTTCAAGAGATGGGAATACCAGACCACCTGATCTGCCTCCTGAGAAATCTGTATGCAGGTCAGGATGCAACAGTTAGAACTGGACATGGAAGAACAGACTGGTTCCATATAGGAAAAGGAGTACGTCAAGACTGTATATTGTCACCCTGCTTATTTAACTTATATGCAGAGTACATCATGAGAAACGCTGGGCTGGAAGAAACACAAGCTGGAATCAAGATTAACGGGAAAAATATCAATAACCTCAGATATGCAGATGACACCACCCTTATGGCAGAAAGTGCAGAAGAACTAAAGAGCCTCTTGATGAAAGTGAAAGAGGAGAGTGAAAAAATTGGCTTAAACCTCAACATTCAGAAAACTAAGATCATGGCATCTAGTCCCATCACTTCATGGGAAATAGATGGGGAAACAGTGGAAACAGTGCCAGACTTTATTTTTCTGGGCTCCAAAATCACTACAGATGGTGACTGCAGCCATGAAATTAAAAGACGCTTACTCCTTGGAAGGAAAGTTATGACCAACCTAGACAGCGTGTTGGAAAGCAGAGGCATTACTTTGCCAACAACGGTGAATTGATGCTTTTGAACTATGGTGTTGGAGAAGACTCTTGAGAGTCCCTTGGACTGCAAGGAGATCCAACCAGTCCATCCTAAAGAAAATCAGTCCTGAATATTCATTGGAAGGACTGATGTTGTAGCTGAAACTCCCAATACTTTGGCCACTTGATGTGAAGAGCTGACTCATTTGAAAAGAGTCTGAAAAGACCCTGATGCTGGGAAAGATTGACAGAGGGAGGAGAAGGGATGAGAGAGCAGGAGATGGTTGGATGGCATCACTGACTCAGTGGACATGAGTTTGGGTCTTTTTTGTACAGTTCTTCTGTGTATTCTTGCCACCTCTTCTTAATATCTTCTGCATCTGTCAGGTCCATACCATTTCTGTCCTTTATTGAGCCCATCTTTGCATGAAATGTTCCCTTGTTACCTCTGATTTTCTTGCAGAGAAATGTATATGAGTACATAAAAATGTAGGGTTCTGATTTTTTACCCCTATTGGGTTGGGCTGCTTCATCATTATTAAAAAGCCTCTAGCAATGCTTGTTCAAATTGCTTTGTTTGAAATTAGTATATCTACACAAACCTTTTGGTTAATGTTTATCATGGTCTGTTTCTTCATTTTACTTTTAACTTTTTTGTGACCCTTATATGTAAAATATATCTCTCATTTAAGCAACCTGTTTTTAAATACAGGTTCAGTCTTGGTCTTGTACTTGGACTATTTCGTTCATTTGCTTTTAAAGTAGTTACTGATATATTTGATTTCATTTTTCCTACTTTTTCTTTTATTTCTATTTTTATCCTCTTGTCTTTTGTTGTTTGCTAGTTTTTTTCAATTAATCAGTTCTTTCTTGTTATTTTATTTTTTCTTTGATTTCTTCTTTTATGTCTATGTTTACTCTTATTTCAGTGGTTACCCTCAAGCAGGAGTAGGGATACTGTTGCTTGTAGGCTAAATCCAGTCATCCTCCTGTTTTTATACATAAAATTTATTGAAACACAGCCACACTCATTTGCTTACATATTTTTATCATTGCTTTAACACTACCGTGGCATAATTGAATAGTTGCACAGAGAGACTACATATATGTAAGGTTTGCAAAGGTTATAATATTTCCTCTATGGCCGTTTAGAAAAAGGTTGCCTGTTTCTACCACAGTGCTGTGGTTCTTAAACTTGATCTTATATCAGAATCTCCAGGAGAGTTTGTTAATCCAGAGTTTCTGATTCATTAGATTTGAGTTGGGGCCTCATAATTTGCATTTCTAACAAATTGCCAAATGATTGTCAGCTGCTCGCCTGGAACAACATTTTGAGTACCACTGCCTTAGAGGTTACAAAGATTGTAACCTCTTGCAAAGTTGCATCTTTGGCTTGCTGCTGCTGCTGCTAAGTCACTTCAGTCATGTCATGTCTGACTCTGTGTGACCCCATAGACGGCAGCCCACGAGGCTCCCCCGTCCCTGGGATTCTCTAGGCAAGAACACTGGAGTGGGTTGCCATTTCCTTCTCCAGTGCGTGAAAGTGAAAAGTGAAACTGAAGTTGCTCAGTTGTGTCCGACTCTAGGGACCCCATGGACTGCAGCCTACCAGGCTCCTCCATCCATGGGATTTTCCAGGCAAGAGTACTGGAGTGGGGTGCCATCGCCTTCTCTGATCTTTGGTTTACTGCAACCTAAAATAAATCACTGTTTACTACTTCCACATTAATACTGAAAGCTTTAGAACCCTTTAACTTTGCTTACCTCTTAGCACTATTTTATACCAGTCTTAGGCAACAACTCAAATGTCTATCAACAGTAGAATGGATATTAATAACTCGTGGCACATTTCATGCACTAAAAACTTGAAGCAATGAAAATTTGTCTTCCAAACATTTTATTGAGTGAAAAGAAACTAGGTACTAGAGTACCTATTATTTGCTTCCTGTTGTATAAAAGTTCAAAAATGGGCAAAACTGACTAGACTAGTTAGCTTTGATAGACAATAACGACTTTAGGGCAATTCAGTGAGGGTGCTTAGAAAATGTTGATAATGATCTACTAGTCTGGAGACTGGTTACACTAACATATTCATTTTGTGAAAATTAATTGAGCTGCATGCTTTAATTTATATACTTTTCTCTGCCTTGTTATGATAAAAAGGGAAAAATTAATTTCCTAGTAGTTTTAGAATGTTAAGAGTTAATTATTTTTAAGTGGTAGAAGTATTTACTCATTTCAGTTCTTGTGTGTGTGTAGGAATAGAGAGCACTGTTTCCATGGGAACTTCTGGCTGCTCAGTGTTTTAGTACCTCTCGCTCTGTAGATTTGTGTGTATACTCTGTCCTTCTTAGCTGCATTTTTTAAAAATAGGGTGGTGGTCCCCCTCCCCAAAAAAAAGAAGATTTATTTGAGATTATATTAATGTTTTTTAACAGAGCAGTCTCCATAGATTTAATTGATCCAGACTGGCTGCCAGTAGCATATTGCTAATATATGTATATATTTTTTAACTAAAAGATACGTTTTTCCTACAAGTTGTACTGTTTAAGAAAACACTTGCTGAAGTGTAAGGTGGTTTGTATTAGGATATCTATTTGATTCTTTTTTTCCCAGTAAATAAAACAGTCTTAACACTTGTCTGGCATTTTTTTTTTTAATACATTGAGTAGTTGGACTTGCAGTGGTTTGTAGGGATGATTCTGTTTTACCTGATTTGGGTGTTTGCGTAGGTAGGGGATGCAGACTGAAAGGAAGAGATGCTGGCATATTGATCTGAAGCCTGTGGTATAGCTGCTGCTCTGCCTCGCCCATCTTGTTTTTCGTGGTTGGTTTGTGCAGGGTCCTAGAGAAAACCATTTTCTCAGACGAGTAAAATGCATGCGTCTTGTGATTTGGAGGGTGGGTTGGGGGTGGGAGGGTTCATTTTATACGAGGGGGTTATACTAGTGTAGTTATTCATAAATAGTCCAAAAGGAGCTTTGTAGAATATTTTTGAATCGTTGATGAGAACAAATTGTTCAGTTTGGTTTCTGTGGCCTAAAGAAACAGCAAATTGTAAGATTACAGAGTTAATTATGCACAGTAACGAGCACTGTGATACTCCGTGTTTTACTGATGCAATAAGAAGCACTCCAGCAGAACAAACATTGCAGAAAAGGTTATTTTTTCTTTGTATAAATTTTCATGTGAATTAAAGAGAAGGAAACATATTTAGGTTTATAAACCTTTAGTTCTGAACACCCTTGAAATTTTTGTTATAGACTTAAGGATTGCAGCTCCATGGAGAATTTTTTTAAATACATGGAGAATTTTTACCTTTCATCTGGCAGTAGCTGCCATAAGATGATGTCACCTTGTAGCTGATTGGCTGTTACAGCACCTAGGGCAGGGAAGAGAAAGAAAAATGCCGGCACAAACCTCAGTGGTGGTTCTGTGGTTGTTGCTGTCTATTTTTGATAGAATCTTTGATTAGTATCAAATCTATTGTATTTGGCCATGTGAACTATCCAGAGCATCCTAGGGTGAGGGAAATTAAGAGCTTTCAGAGGAATGAGGCGACTGATTTGCAAACGGATCTGCGATTGTAAGTTGCAGAATCTGGGTATAAGACATAAGGCAGGGTGTGCTGGAAGATGCACTATGGGAGGAGCCGCAGTAAATGCTTGTATGAGTAGCAGAGAGATGAAAAATGCTTCTTACTACTCAGCGTTAATGTGTTTGGGTTTATGTTTTGACTTAATATATCTAGGTAAGAACTAAGATAATATTGTAAACTGATTTTAAATTACACTGGGTTATTTTATATAGTGTTAGTATATAAATGCTTATTCAAAGGAGCTTTATTTTATATTATCTATCTTAGAAAGTAATGACTTTATACATACCTTTTTTGATTTTTGAGTCTTATAGAAAATTGAGCAAAGCTTTGGTTCTCCTAAAATACATTTTTCTAACACTTTGTGCAGATAAAAGCTTTGATGATGAAGAATCAGTGGATGGAAATAGGCCATCATCAGCTGCTTCGGCCTTCAAGGTTCCTGCACCTAAAACATCCGGAAATCCTGTCAACAGTGCAAGGAAGCCTGGTTCAGCAGGTGGCCCTAAGGTTGGAGGTAATGTAAATCCATTTCAAATTTGATGTGCTTGCCTCATGCCCTTGATATGGCCACACATACTTAGAACTTCAGAGGAGTATGTTTATTCATGACTGCAGCAGGATTGCAGAGCTAGAGAATCTGTTGCAGCACTCAGAAGAATGTGCTGCCTTTCCGAAAACATTTAAAATATTGTATATTGATATTTCCTGTCAGAACATATGTAAATTTGTGTTTTCTTGAGATTATTTATTTTTCAGATGCCATAAAAAGATATTTAAGGGCGTGTTAGGGGTTTGGGTCTTTTTGTTTTCAAGGAGAAAGGTTTTTCAGAATTTGGCTATTTTCAGGTGCTTTAGTTGTTAAGGAAGTACTGATTCATATAATGTTCATATACATTTATCTAGGGCAGAAGTCTTAAATACTCTAACATTGGAGAAATGGTTAAAGATCCTGGATATTGAATAATTTGTCACAATAGGAAATGGGTGGTGGTCAGTAAAATTACCTCAAAAATGTTTTTTGGATTAGATAATAATAAATAGGAAAAACCAGGTTTTATGGCACTTATACAACACATAGTATATTCTTTGATCATATTAAACTTTTTAGCATATTGTTTATCTTTGAATTTTTTATGAGTATTTTTTTCATCCACTAATTAGAAAGCTGTATTTTTAAGGTGCTAGTTTTGCCAGGTTTTTACAGTAAAATGAATTCTATAAGAAAAACGATAAATATTTAATGCTAAAAAGACAGTAGTTTCTTTCTCTTTTTTAATTAATTAATTTACATGTTATAATTTGGGAAAATAGATTTTTCCTTGTTTATGATAGCTAGTGGAAAAGTCATAGTCTTCAGGATTTTGTTTTTTCTCTTTTTGTCTATAGTTGTTTTAATAAAAACAAAAAAGAAAGAAAAATAAACTGTATTTTGACCAGGTTCTATAAGTTGTGTTTTCTTGATCTTGCTATACAACCAAATGTTATTTTCTACATCATAGGATATTCTAAACATAGTAGAACTATTATAAATATTTCATCTTTTAAATATCTTTAATACTAGCAAGAAAGATGGTATGGTATGATATATACATGTATATTTGCATGCATAGAAATAATTTCTCGATATTTTGAGTAATTTATACTTTAGTATTTAATCATTTTCTTTTTGTTTTGCAATTTTAGGAGTATATTCTCATTCTGTAGTTGTTATATCCTATTACATGATGTCTAGTATGGATTCTTATCTCTGGTATAAAATTAATGACATTCTCTGGTGGCTTACTTTTGTACAAATGGCTACCTTCACTAATTACAAGGGGAATATGTTTTCTTTATTTTGACTTATAAGTTTCTAATCTGTGATATTATGATAATTATTTTATGAAATTGTCTTGACTTAAAATGGATTAATATTTAAAATGCATTGTGAACATATTTACCATTTTTGTGACTCTGAGCCAGTGGTTTATAATTAGCTGTGATTTTCATGTTTTCTTTTCTTTGATGAAAGTTGAGATTGTAGTTTACCTACTAAAAGTCACTTAATTCTGATGTTAATCAAATTGATAAAATCAGATTTCTTTTTAAAGAAGCAGAGAGTTTCTTAACACCATACTCCCTTCTCGGGTTTGTAACCCTACCAGATAGAGGAGTGTAGGTAGCTTTCAGGACTGTCATCATTAATCACTCATACAGAGGATGCTGTCTATTTTGGTGGTAGCCCTTTTGATAAAAACAAGGGATACACCTTTGTTTTTCCGTCATTCCTCTCTTCCTCCTCTTCATTATTTTGGCAATAGCATATTCATGCTGCAGTTTTTTGCTTGTTTGTTTCTTTTGTTTGCCATAGCTCATTTAGGTTCCCTGCCCATTTTTCTATCTAAGAAAAAAACTCTTAACCAGAAGATACTGATATTGCTTCAGAAATTAATGCTATCCTTGGCTGACAGTCCTTCTTTGAAAATATGACTTTCAAATTTTTTGCTCTTGGCAGAGGTTTACTGATTTTTAAATGAGTTGCAGATAGTTTTCTTAAGAGTTGTAGAATCTTTGAGTTAGAAGGGACATTGGGAGTCATATAGTTAAATTTACTATTTTAGGTATAACAGTCCCTTTCACAGTATTCCTGACACGTGGTTGATTATTCAGCATCTGATTAAGTATATATTCATGGATTAAATTTGGAACAAAAACCATCTGCAGTACCACTACACAAGACAAAATCAACTGTACTTTGTTCTAGTTATTTTTATAGTTACTTTTCCCATTATTTTTACACATACAGATTTTTTTCTTAGGAGGGCAGAATTGGCATACTTCATTGCATAGTTTTGTATATGTTTTTTTCTTTATATTATACTTAATCCTGACCATTTTCTCATTGTCTTAAATTACTACTGCTACTTCTGCTAAGTCACTTCAGTGATGTCTGACTCTGTGTGACCCCATAGATGGCAGCCCACCAGGCTCCCCCGTCCCTGGGATTCTCCAGGCAAGAACACTGGAGTGGGTTGCCATTTCCTTCTCCAGTGCTCATGGCTAAATAATATCTAGGCTGGCTTTCGTGTTTTCTGCTGTCGTATGCCATCAGTCTCTCATGTATGTATTTCAGCACATCTCCTGCCATTTCTTGGAATAAATTTTCAAACTACTGAATCAGAAGGTACATTGATTACTTATGTTCTTTCAGTTGGGCATAGTATCCTTCATAAAAGTTATAAGCCATTTCAAATTTGGATAATTTAATTCTTGTTTTATATTGCTTAAAAATCTGCTCCTTGTAACTTAGGCAGAGAAGGTGGATTATTTGTTAACATGATACTTTAAAATACTTGAGGGTTGTCCTGCCTCTGTTATTAACTATTGCATTTTCTAGACTGTACATATTATTTCTCATAACTTTATATGGAATAATGGTGATTCAGTCCAAGCATTTTGTTTGCTACTCTGTGGTATGTAATAAATAGGCATGATTAGTTCCTAACTGAAAGGGTACAGTAGGTAGAGGTATCTAATAGTGGTAAAAGCCAATCACAGTTCACTGTGTTTAACAAATTTCTTTTCAGGTAAGATTCCCAAAATAAAAATAAAGTGAGCTTCTTTAGAACCCTGATTGAATCTGCTTTGAAGTTTTGGAGTTTAATTTACTTCCACCAGAGATATATGTCGAGATTAAAGAGGTGTATGTTATTTTTAGCAAAATATCCTATCCAGTTAATTAAAGTCAGTAGGATTTGTGTTTAATCTTTAGTGTTAGTTTTGTTTTCTTCTTTGGCTCGATGTGCCAATCTGTTCTCATATTTGGTTCTCTAAACCAAGGAAAATTTTTTTTTAAAAGATTATGGGTTGCTCTATATCAATATATCATTGCTATGAAAATCCATATTATGTGGATATCAAAAGTGTCTTTATGCTTTGCAAATTAGAATAAAAATAAATTGAATTCCCTTAAATAGTCCATTTTTCTGAATAATATTTGTGATTTCATAGTAGGAATTTAGATAAACACATTTTCCCTTCTTTTGGCTTAATGGCTTCAATACAGTTGGTGAATATACTTGATTATTTCAGATATTTACATTTTTATAGTATTTTAGTCAATAATTTTTTTCAAAAAAAACCTAGGGGCTGTTTTTATGTATGTTCTCATTTAAACCTTGAATTTAACAAAACTCAAGTTTTATTAAAACTCTGATTTAGGTACTTTATTATCTCAGTTTTACTGATAAGCAAACTATAGTTTGGTGGATTTAATCAAATTGAACTGGTCATGCTTTTAATAAGTAGGTGAAGCACAAAAAGCATTTTGTTATATTGCCACCAGTACTAAACTCACTAAACTTTAGATCCTAAAGTTCTGAGATTAAAATCTATAGGAATCATCACTATTTTCAACATCCACAAATCAGTCATTTTAAGCCTCAATTAGTGTGATTCCCAACAAAATAGAATGTTTGGAAATAAGCAAACTAGTAATTTTTCATTATAAATGGAAATGCTTTTTTTAGTGTTTTCCTCTTTACAATTAACTTTTTAAAGCTTATCTTCTGAGTTATAATGTCCCTATTCCTGTACCAGTTATTTTGGCTGCTATTCTTTTTTAAAAATAAAAATTGAGTTAGATGATGATATAATTGCTCTTATTTATAATTCATACCAGAATTTGAGGTTAGTAATTTTGTTTATAATTCATATCAGATTTTGAGGTTAGTGATTTGTCACCTGTCTTGCTTGTCTTACCTGTTTTATTATTTATGTCCAAATATCTATTTTCCACAGATTATGCTAATCATTCCCATTTATTCCTGTCATACAAACAGCAAAGTTGTTTTCCCTTTTAAACAAAATCAAGATTATGAAAATTGATATATAATTAATAAAACAAATCTCATCAGATCAGATCAGTTGCTCAGTCGTGTCCAACTCTTTGCGTCCCCATGAATCGCAGCACGCCGGGCCTCCCTGTCCATCACCAACTCCCGGAGGTCACTCAGACTCACATCCATCGAGTCAGTGATGCCATCCAGCCATCTCATCCTCTGTCGTCCCCTTCTCCTCTTGTCCTCAATCCCTCCCAGCATCAGAGTCTTCTCCAGTGAGTCAGCTCTTCGCATGAGGTGGCCAAAGTATTGGAGTTTCAGCTTTAGCATCATTCCTTCCAAAGAAATCCCAGGGCTGATCTCCTTCAGAATGGACTGGTTGGATCTCCTTGCAGTCCAAGGGACTCTCAAGAGTCTTCTCCAACATCACAGTTCAAAAGCATCAATTCTTCGGCACTCAGCCTTCTTCACAGTCCAACTCTCACATCCATACATGACCACAGGAAAAACCATAGCCTTGACTAGGCGAACCTTTGTTGGCAAAGTAATGTCTCTGCTTTTGAATATGCTGTCTAGGTTGGTCATAACTTTCCTTCCAAGGAGTAAGCGTCTTTTAATTTCATGGCTGCAGTCACCATCTGTAGTGATTTTGGAGCCCAGAAAAATAAAGTCTGGCACTGTTTCCACTGTTTCCCCATCTATTTCCCATGCAGTGATGGGACCAGATGCCATGATCTTTGTTTTCTGAATGTTGAGCTTTAAGCCAACTTTTTCACTCTCCGCTTCACCTTCATCAAGAGGCTTTTTAGTTCCTCCTCACTTTCTGCCATAAGGGTGGTGTTATCTGCATATCTGAGGTTATTGATATGTCTCCCAGCAATCTTGATTCCAATCTCATAGAATTTGTTTAATCTTGAAATCTGAATTTTTAATTTGTAAATCTTAGTTTCTTGGTTTTGAAATTATATTAAACCAAGTAACTTTCCTGTTTGTATATTTTGTTTTGCTTGCTTTCTCCCTCTTTTCTTCCCCCTAATGACTGGGAATGAGACTACCCAGAAGATTTTATCCCTGAAGTTATCTTAAAAGGTGATACAACCCCAGTTCAGATGAAGAGACTCAGAAAGTAAATGATATATCCAAGACCAGTTAGTTACTAGCAGAGACAAGAGAAGAGCCCAGTGTTTGGCCCACTGTCAAGGACTTTTTGGATCATCTCTGGGTCATCTCCCTCATACTACATGAGATACATATTTCTTATTTTTATCTTATGTAGGAAAACACTATTACATTTGGAATTTAGGGATTGGATTCTGTCTTAAATTACTGTGAATCCCCTCTCGTTTATTCAATAAGAAGCCCTGGTGCTATCTCTCTTAACTTTGGTTTTAAGATAAATATGATTTGAATAATTAACTGATAAGTAGTTAAATATAAATCAGTAAGCGGCCTAATTACCTGGTATGTCTAAAAATATATGTGTTTTGCTACAGTTATTTTCTTTTACCTCAGTTTCGTCTTACCTGTTGTGCAAAACTTGAAAAAAAATTTCATTGTGCAAAGTTTATTTTATAAAGCGTTCAGAATATTTAAGAGAAGGGAGGAAGTAGTATAAACAACCAGACTATTTTGATTGAAATTAGTCAGCATATTGAAAACCCACTCTCTTCAGAGATAAGTTGTTGTTCTGGTCTGCATCTTTGTGCAGAGCCTGCTATGTGTAGGGCTTCACATTAGCCGCTGAGCAGACCATCAGAATGCTCAAGGGAGAAGAAAGTGGAAAAGAAACGACAGTATCTGTCCGTGTTCATTGTCCCACCAGCTAGTGTCAGTGCTTGGTAGTGTTTTGGCCTTTCCGTGCTTCATTTGCCTATACTTTCTGGCTTGAGATTTTAAGTGTTAGAAAACTATGAGGGCTTCCCTGGTAGCTCAGAGATTAAAGCATCTGCCAGCAATGTGGGAGACCTGGGTTCGATCCCTGGGTCGGGAAGATCCCCTGGAGAAGGAAATGGCAACCCACTCCAGTATTCTTGCCTGGAGAATCCCATGGATGGAGGAGCCTGGTGGGCTACAGTCCATCGGGTCGCAAAGAGTCGGACACGACTGAGTGATATAATGTCATATATAGGTTGGCAAATTGACTTCAAAGTTTGTCAGAAAAGAGTGAAATGTCACTAACATAAGTCACACATGGAAGGGACTTTTTCCACTAGTTAGACTTGTTATACTTGGTCCATATAAGGTATAAATTTTTAATATTGATAGCTTATAATTCCAAGCTTATATTTATCACATTATATTATTGAATTGATAAACATTATTTCTATGATGACCATGTTTTTAATTTTTTAATTAAAATTTTAAATTTCTTTTTTAGAATTAATTTTTATTGGAGTATGGTTGCTTTACAATGTTGTATTGATTTCTACTTACAGCAAAGTGACTCAGCCATATGTATATGTGTATCTCCTCTTTTGGGTTTTCTTCCCATTTAGGTCACCACAGAATATTCAGTAAATTTCCCTGTGCTCTACAGTAGGTTCTTAGTAGTTATCTATTTTATACACAGACATTTTCCCTTTTTAGAATCAGTTTTTGTGTTTCTTAGTAATGCAATGCATAGCTTGATTTTTTTTTTTTTTTTTAACGTAAAAGGCCTGTTGTTGTTTGGTTGCCAGGTCATGTCCGATTCTTTGCCACCCCATGGAAGGTAGCCTGCTAGGCTCCTCTGTCCATGGAGTTTCCCAGGCAAGAGTACTGGAGTGGGTTGCATTTCCTTCTCCAGGGGATCTTCCCAACTCAGGGATTGAACCTGCATCTCCTGCATTAAAGGCAGATTCTTTATTGCTGAGCCACCTGGGATTCCCATGAAAGATACACTGACTGTTAACAAGTCTAACATTAGAGAAATGTTTAGAAAAAAAGTTCATAGTATCTTCTCTAATCTCTTTGCCCTAAGTAGCTAGTATTATCTGTGATATTCCTTCCATATCTTATTCCATGTTTATTTGTGTAGGTATTCAGATTAGATTTTATTTTTGCTCACATTAAACGTGCTAGTAAAACACTTTGCAACTTGCTTCCCCCGCCCCCAAAACATATTTTCTTTTTTTTAACATTAAGAATGGGAGCTATCACATTTTTTAAATAATGTAGAGTTTCCCACATTATTGATGTACCATGATTTAATAAACCATTTCAGTGTCAATGTCATTCAGGTTGTTCACAACTTAATGCCATTACTAAAAATGCAGGTCTCCATGTATTTGGACCTTCAGGTGCTTCTAATCTGTAGAAGTGTTCTGTTTATTGTTTAGTGGCTAAGTCATGTCCAACCCTTTTGCGACCCCATGGACTGTAGCCTGCCAGTCTCTTCTGAAGAGAATACTCTAGGTTACCATTTCCTTCTCTAGAAGGAAATCTGTAGAATAGACTCCTTTAAATGAGGTTGCTTGTGTTTCATTTTAATAAAGACATTATCTTACCTTCTCCAGCATTGAATAGAACAGCTTCATTAATTGTCATTTTGGTGAATGACATTTGGTGAATGTCATTTGGTACCGCTTTCTTTTAATTTGCATCCACCTGTCCAGCCAGGCAGCAATGAGCAAATGTTTACTGAAAGCTTTTTCAGTGTGCTGCTACTTTTTTAATCTCTAGGAAATATCAGGGAATGGAACTAAGACTTGTCCTAGAGTTTATATTCCAGTTAAATTTGGAATATTTGAATTTATTAATGGGAATTAGCATATTCTCTTGTATGAGTTATAATTTATTATTTTCCCATTTTTAAAAATTGGACTGTTTTATCTTCTCAACAGTTTGTTACAATTTTAAAAATATTAGGCCTTTTATGCTCTTATTATAAGTCACAAATATTTCCTCAGTCTCTCTTTTGTCTGTGGCATTTTTATATCAAAATTTTCAAATTTTGTTTTGGTAGGTAAAATACCTGTCCTTTTTTTACTTCCAAATTTCCTATCTCGTATAAGGACTATTTTGACCAGTCCCAAAAGTTTATACAAATAGTCTAATTTATTCTAAAACATAAAATTATTTTATGTTTAGTTTGTTTAGTATATCTGAAATTATTTTGTATAAGGTGACAATATATTCATTTTAATTTTTTCCTCAAGCATGGACAAGTTACTGTCTCTGCGATTAGATGAAACATTCTTTACTCCATTGACTTGAGATAACTACTAACTGTGTGGGTTTTGATTCCTGTAGTTTCTTTCCTTTTTCCCTGATGTTAATCCATACTTTAGCTTTTAGTGAGCTAGAATTTATGTAGCTTTTTTTTTAATGTAGCTTTTATTATGAAAAATTTTTAGCGTATAGCAAAGTTGGCATACCGCAGATAATCATCACCCAGATTTAACAACTAGCATTTTGCCATATTTGTTTAAATCATCTCCATATAGATATATTCCCATGCATACTTTTTTTCAAAACTTAACAGTTGGAAAGTAAATTGTTGACATCACAACATTACAGCCATAAGTATTTAATAATGAAACTTCTAATTCTTAAAAATGCCTTCATTATAACCATAATGCCATTATCATATACTGGAATATTTCATAGTATTATGTATAAAACAACTCTTTTACCAATTTTTATACCACAACATTGACTTGAGTCTAAGCCAGTTGTCTTTTAAGATTTTCCCATATTGTGGATTTGTCTGATTTCTTTGTGGTGATATTTAACTTGTTCCTTTAAGCCCTTTTATTTTCTGTAAATTTATTCTTTTAAATTATATACCTCCTTTTAAGCACTTCCATTGTATACTCAAATTTTCTCAAATATCCTAAGAATATTTTCAAATAACAAGTGATTCTGTGGGGCCTGAAAGAAAAATATACTGTTCCTTAGTTCAGGAATGCCCTCTTCTGTTGGTATTGTGAAATACAACTTCTTTTCTGCCATTTCCTTCTCCAGTGCATGAAAGTAAAAAGTGAGAGTGAAGTTGCTCAGTCATGCCTGACTCTTATCGACCCCATGGACTGCAGCCTACCAGGCTCCTCCGCCCATGGGATTTTCCAGGCAAGAGTACTGGAGTACTCTTGCCAGTGCCTTCTCGGAATTAATACAAGGGGGGTTTCTATTATACTTCTGATTCTATGACACCTTCTTGTTTCAGGAGAACCCTTATCTTCTCTTCCTTTATCCACCAGGCTTTGAAGGGATACCCACCTTGTCTAGGTGCTACTTATCCCTGGTTCTACAAGGAACCATACTTGATACCTGCGTGCTCCTCTGCCAGGATCCTCCTTTTCCATACAAATTCCTCAGAGTTTTCTCTCCAGCAAGGGCTCTGTAGTTGACATTACTGGTTTTAGGATGTTTATATTCCCCATTTATCTATAATGGGACAATTGAAGTTTGAAGTAAGAACGTGTATAACAGGTTATGTGCTCTGGGCAGTTTTGTTTTCCTTTTTGGTCTCTGCGTTTTGGAGTATTTCATAGAACATTTGATTTGAAACTGGATGGCTACCATTTTACCTTGTGAATCAGAATGTCTACTCTAAAGTTTTAAGATTGCTTTTTAGAAAAGTTTTAAAATTTCCCTTCAGGAGGAAATAACTTTTTTAAAATAGATAATCCGTTATCTCAGTCTTTTGTTGAATTTTAGGACATTATTATTGAATTACTTTACCTGTTAATCTGAATCATTTCTTTGTCATCTTTCAATTTTTTTTATACATTTGTGAATCTCATTTTTAGGTTTGTATTTTGTTCGTTTGATTAGTTGGTCTATCCCTGCACTAAAACCTAATTGTCATCTTCATCTTAGTTTTGTAAGTCTTGATTTCTGGTTGGGCAAGTACTTCTACCTTTTACTTATAAGGGTTATTTCAATAGTTCTTGGCCCAGTGGATTTTAGAGTCAGCTTGACAGTTTCTACAAAAAGTCCTGTTTGAGGCTTGATTATGGCAATAGTTTGGGACGACTGGACATCTTTATGATACTGAGATTTCCTGTCCGTGAACAGAGTATCTATCCACTAATTTTAGGGTTCTTTAATGTCTCATTAAAATTTAATCGTTCTTCGCCACAAAGTTTTTCTTTTTTTTTTTTTTGTTTGGTTTGGTTTATTTCTAGATAGCTGAAAATGTTTTTCTTTTATAGTAAAAACATAATATTTTGTTAAATTATAAAACTTTATTGAAAAAAATTTTAAAAGGCATAAATAAATGGACATGCTACATTCCTGGACAGGAAAACAGTATTACAAAGATGTTAAATTCTCCCCAGATTCATCAACAGAGTCAATGCATTTTCTTTTCTTTTAAATAGAGGTGTAATTGACATATAAGATTAGTTTTAGTTGTACCACATAATAATTCAAGATTTGTATATATTGCAAAATGATCGCCATAATAAGTCAAGTTAACATCCTTTACCATACATAATTGCAGAATGTTTTTTTCTTGTGATAAGAACTTTTGATATTTACTCTCTCAGCAACTTTTTTTTTTTTAACTTAGTTTTATTTATTTATTTTGCTGTACTTACTTGCAGCTTGTGGGGTCTAGTTCCCTGACCAGGGATTGAACCTGGGCCCCATGCATTGGGAGCTCAGAGTCTTAGCCACTAGACTACCAGGAAGTCCCACAACTTTCAAATATGCAATATAATATTAACTGTAGTCAGCATACTGTACTTTGCATACATACCATGACTTAATTTATTTTATAATTGGAAGTTTGTATCTTTTTACTCTCTTTGCCTATTTCATCTACCCCTTGCCTCTGCTGCCGCTTAGTCACTTCAGACGTGTCCAACTCTGTGTGACCCCATAGACGGCAGCCCACCAGGCTCCCCTGTCCCTGGGATTCTCCAGGCAAGAACACTGGAGTGGGTTGCCATTTCCTTTTCTAATGCATGAAAGTGAAAAATGAAAGTGAAGACGCTCAGTCGTATCCGACTGTTAGCGATTCCGTGCACTGCAGCCTACCAGGCTCCTCTGTCCATGGGATCTTCCAGGCAAGAGTACTGGAGTGGGGTGCCATTGCCTTCTCTGACCCCTTGCCTCTAGCAACCACCAATCTGGTCTCTGTATCTATGCATTTTTTTTTTAATTCACAAATAGCAAGATCATACTGTATTTGTCACTCAGTGTAATTGCCCTCAAGGTTCCTCAGCATAGTATTTTTTAATTTAAAATTTCTAACTTTGTTGCTTGAAGCATGGAAATTAAATTAATTATATTTTAATTTTACTACTAGACACCTAGATAAAGTTTAATTTTTAGATGATTTTACTATATATTGTTTTGAGCTTTTTATCTACCCCAGAGTTTGGCAAATTATAGCCAACAGTCAAATATGTCCTTGCTATCTGATTTAAGAAATAAAGGTTTATTGAAATGTAGCCATACTCATTCATTTGTGAAGAGTTGAGTAATTGCACCACACTCCGTGAGGCCTAAAATATTTTTTATCTGGCCCTTTTCAGAAAATGTTTGCCAACCTCTGATTTAGATAATCAGACCATCCTTAGGTAATGTTTTGTTTTCTTCATTTTCAGTGCATTGACTTTTTCCTCGTGTGTTCTTATTTAAAGATTAATCTTCCTAAGTACACAATTAGATTTACAGTTCTTTCTTTTAAAACTGTGAGGATATTAATGTACTCTCTGGCTCCCACTGTTGCTTTTGAGAAGTCTGTTGTTCCGTTCTAGGTGGTCTCTTCTTTCTCTGGTGACTGACTCTTTGGTGTTATGCAGTTGTGGGTTTCTTTTTAATTACCTTGTTTGGGTTATGTTGTGCATCCTGATTCTATAGATTCCTCGTTTTCGTGAATCTTGAAAGTTCACAGCCATTATCTTTTTGTGAACATTTCCATTCTCTCTCTCTGAGCCACTCCGATTAGATAGAGATTAGAACTTCTCATGCTGTCCTCCACGTCTTTTCATACACTTCCGTTTCCCTGTTTCTCTCTGCCACATTCTGAGTAGTTTATTCAGGTGTATCTTCTAGTTCTCTAAATATTTCTTTTGTTTAATCTTTCAGTCAAAGTTGGTTTTGTTTTGTTTTAATTTAAATAGTTATAATACTGCATTCTCCTCCCCCCAAATTATCTGTTTATTCCTGTTATCTTTTGTTGATTGGCATCTTTGTGATTGTATCCATATTATTTCTTTAAGCATTATACCCTCATCTATTAATATTCTGTAGTCTGTAACTAGGCAATTCTCATATCTATACTTCCAAAATTCTGTTCTTTGTTCCCTGTGACTTAGTTCATAATGATTTGCCCTCTTGTGTACAGTCATCCTCCAGTATCTTTGAGCGTTGGTTCCAGGACCCACCACAAATGCCCAAGTCATCAGATACTCAGGTCCCGTAGTCAGTCCTCCCTATTTGCAATTCTGCACCCGTGGATTCAGCAAACCATGCATTATGTAGTACTGCATTGCTGCTGCTGCTAAGCTGCTAAGTCATTCAGTCGTGTCCAACTCTGTGCAACCCCATAGATGGCAGCCCACCAGGCTCCTGTCCCTGGGATTCTTCAGGCAAGAACACTGGAGTGGGTTGCCATTTCCTTCTCCAATGCATGAAAGTGAAAAGTGGAAGTGAAGTCGCTCAGTCGTGTCCGCCTCTTAGCGACCCCATGGACCCCATGGAGCAGCCTACCAGGCTCCTCCATCCATGGGATTTTCCAGGCAAAGTACTGGAGTGGGGTGCCATTGCCTTCTCCAAGTACTGCATTATTTATCTTAAAAAATCCTAGGGTAATTCCTTTGTGGTTCAGTGGTTAGGACTTTATGCTTTCACTGCCAGGGGTCCAAGTTCAGTCCCTGGTTGGGAAACTAAGATTCTGCATGCCATGCAGCCAAAAAAATAAGTAAATAAAGTGTAGACCTCAGTATTTTTAAAAAACTAAGTAAATTCTAAAAAACTCTATGTAAGTGGACCCGTGTAGTTCAATTCTGTTTTGTTCAAGGATTCAACGTATTTGAACTTTGATTGTCAGTTCATTGCTTAAACTTGGTCCTTCAATTGAATTGGTCCTTCAGGTCCAAATTGGAGGTTCCAGAAGCTTTCCTCAGAGGAAATTTATTTATGCTACACACTAGAGAAGCACCAGATAGGGACCTCTTCAGCCTACCCTAGGTCTTGTCTCAACTAGAATTCTCAGTTACTCCTCTCCACCTCTTAGGTTCACTTTTCAATAGGGAAAGCTGCAAAATTGTATTATAAAACGAGCAATTGTCAGCAATGAAAGCAGCTTTTATAGCTCTCTGTGCAGTCTGCTGCAGCTTCTCTCTGACCACAGTAATTCACGATTCCCACATATAAAACGGTACCCGTGGACATTTCCCAAAAGTCGCATCCTAATTATACCATCAGGCTTCGAGTCCATCATCTTGTGATCTGCGTCAGGTCCAGATGCATGTGAGCCTCTGGCTGGCTCCTCTCCGTCCTAAGGCCTCTAAACTAAAGAGACATCTACTTACACCCCACGAAGTCAACATATAATGGTGGTACCAGCATGGAAAACCCATAATAGACCCTCTCATTTTAAAAAGGGGAGGAACAGGAACATCCTAATAGTCACTGATTTGTAGCATTTTGAAATCCTACAGGAATCTGCGGTCAGGTTCCCTTACTTCAGGCCTCATGAATGTTCCATCAAGAAGGTTTCATTCTCTCTTTGGGTATGCTTCTCTAAACCATTGTTTTCCTCTGTTGTTGGTTGCGCCCTGGACCCTCGGCTCTGCCCCCTCCAAAATCTTTTCTTTTTTTCCCTAGAAGTGTCTTATGTTTTCAGCTGAGTATCTTTTCAGCCTACTTCCCTTAGAAAGTTGAGGATCCAGAAAGCTCTTCTATCTTTTCATAGCACTCTTCAAAAGCATCAATGGTTGTTTCATTAGCGTAATTTTCTCTTGAAAAATTATGGATGTTTTATGAACTTTATCAAGGTTCATGACATACTTCCTTCCATGTTGTTTTTCCTGCATTTATCTTTCTCTTCAGTGCTAGTCGCTTCATTGTAGCGTGGGAGGAACCTGCCCTTTCCACCTCTAAGACTTTGCTCTCCTTGCTCCTGTGTCTAAAACATACTGCTTTCCCTTGGCTTCATTCACCTTTGTATCCTTAGTAGTTAAGGACTGGCAAGAATGGAGTTTTCTCTTTGTACTTGAACCTCTAGAAGTAGTATTCGAGGATTTCTGAAAGTGCCTGCTGAGGCCGTGCTGTCTCCTGAATGAGAGTACCCCTAACTGCCCTTCCCCTCCCTGTGCCTCCCAGTGCCAGTGATTACCAGCTTAGAGTAGATTCTGGAGCAGGGATCAGCAGACTACACAGGCCAAGTCCAGCCAACTGTCTGTCTTTATTTCACCCATGAGCTAAGAATGTTTTCTACATCTTTAAATGACTAATAATATTCAGAAGAAGAAGAATATTGTATGACATGTGAAAACTATATCAAATTCAAATTACAGTAGTCTGCAAGTAGAGCTTTATTGGAATACAGCCTTCTTCTCTATTTACATATCATCTGTGGCTGCGTTTAGGCTATAATGGCAGAGTTGAGAAATTGCAACAGAAACCACATGGCCCCCAGAGTCTAAAATATTTACTCTCTAGTCCTTTACAGAAAAAAAATTACTGACCTCTGTTTTAAAGTGGTTAGGCAACTGTGCGGGCTTCCCTTGTAGGTCAGTTGGTAAAGAATCTGCGTACAAGGCAGGAGACCTGGATTCGATTCCCAGGTCAGGAAGATCCCCTGGAGAAGGAAATGGCAACCCACTCCAGTATTCTTACCTGGAGAATCCCATGGACAGAGGAGCCTGGCAGGCTACAGTCCATGGGGTCACAAGAGTTGGACACAACTTAGCGACCAAACCACCACCACCACCACCAGACAACTGGGCAAAGCTCTTCTGTTCTATTTCAGCTCATTAACATCCTGTGGTGTGATTGTTAACCAAGTTATATTTGAAAGAGCTTTAGTCAGTTTGGAAGTTAGCTTTGCTTGTCCCTTCAGCCCAACCTCTACCTGTGCTCCTGCTTTCAAACTTAATTATCTAAATACATCTCCTTGGTGTGCATGCCCATTCTCTTTTTCTTGCAGTAATATTTGACATGAAAACCCATTACTCTTTTTTACTTTCTTCTGGGTAGTTATTTCCTTGCTGGTGGTAAAGGGATTTTGTAGTATATTTAGGTGAACTTTTTAAAGTTGTATCAGAAGATGAAATGTTGAATGTGAAATGAAACAGTTGATTCAACAGTTTATTTCCTATGCAGAGATCCTTTTCCTATAATACTTTGTAGGCCAAACACTCAAAATGAAGGTGACGAAAAACATTAGGCAAACTAGGTTTATAAAAGGGTGTCCTTATAAGACATGTGAGGTGTAAGAAAGGTTAGAATGCAGAGCTCAGCATGGCCTCTTATCTTCGCACTGTTAGCAGCACTTCTATTTAACCACAGTGATTCTCAGAAGTAAGAGTAAGGTAGATTAGGGTCAACTATTCAAACTATGTAAGGCCTTACCAAATTTGATAATATTCATGTCCAGGTTTAGAGACCTAACTGTCATATCAGAGATAGTCCTAAGGCTGATTTGTCTCTGTATCACTGTAGGACTTCTTTTTAAAATTTACGTATTTGGCTGCACTGGGTCTTAAATGCGGCTCATGGGATCTTCTGGCTGTAGCATGTGAACTTTCCTTATAGCATGTGGGATCTAGTTCCCTGACCAGGGATCGAACCTGGGCCCCCTGCATTGGGAGCACAGAGACTTAGCCACTGGACCACCAGGGAAGTCCCCCTTGTGTAGGACTTCTAAAAGCCATTTAATTTCTGCTCCCCTCTATTGTCCACTAGCTTATTTGCCCTACTCATAATAAGACAGAATTTACTGCATAATCAAAACATTATGATTGGAGTAAAAATTGTGACTTTCAAACTTAGACTTTCCTATGTGTGTCTTTAGTCATTGGCACTGGCCTTATCGGGGTTTAGTCAGACTCTCTGCATTCCCTTGAGGCCTTTGGCATTGTGTGTGGCTGGTGGGCTGAGGTATGGGCATTAGCATTCTGTTGTGCATATGACACTTGAGTAAATTGCATATACACTGTAGTGACTCTTCATACTGCGCTCCCCCTTTGCATCTCCATTTGTCTGTAGAACTTCCTGCTTTGCATTCTTGAGCACACTAAGGATAACTGGCTCTGCTGTGATGTTTCTGTGCAGGTCTCCTGTACCAGTTGGGATGTATACTTTCCAGGAGTCAGATATTGGTTCTCAGACTTCCCTAATGGTTGCTCGGTTGCTCTTAATATTGTAACAAAGTATTTTGCAAGAAATGGTATTAACATATAAAGGAACAAAATATATTAATAATTGCGCAAAGAAAGTTGTTATGAAAACTGTGTTGAATGTTTAGAACTACTGGATAAGATTGTTGTTCATTTGCGACTCTTTGCAATCTCACGGCTGCAGCACAGCAGGCTTCTCTGTCCTTCACCATCTGCTGGAGTTTGCTGAAACTCATGCCCATTGAGTTGGTAATGCCATCAAACCATCTCGTCCTCTGTCGTCCCCTTCTCCTGCCTTCAATCTTACCCACCATCAGGGTCTTTTCTGATGAGTTGTCTGTTCGCATCAAGTGGCCAAACTATCGGAGCTTTAGCTTCAGTGTCAGTCCTTCCAATGAATAGTCAGGGTTGATTTCCTTTAGGATTGATTGATTTGATCTCCTTGGAGTCCACGTGATTCTCAAGAGTCTTCTCCAACACCACAGTTCAAAAGCATCAATTCTTGAGTGCTCAGCCTTCTTTATGGTCCAACTCTCACATCTGTACATGACTACTGGAAAAATGATAGGTTTGACAATATGGACCTTTGTCTGCAAACTAATGACTGCTTTTTAATACACTGTCTAGGTTTGTCCTTGTTTTCTTCCAAGGAGCAAAAATCTTTTAATTTCATGGCTGCAGTCACTGTCTGCAGTAATTTTGGAGCCCAAGAAAATAGTCTATCACTGTTTCCATTGTTTCCCCATCTATTTGCCATGAAGTGATGGGACTAGATGCCATAATCTTCATTTTTTGAAGCCACCTTTGACTTTTAAGCCACCTTTTAAGCCACCTTTTTCACTCTCCTCTTTCACCTTCATCAAGAGGCTCTTTAGTTCCCCTTCACTTTGTGCCGTTAAGGTGGTATCATCTGCATATCCAAGGTTATTGATATTTCTCCCAGCAATCTTGATTCCAGCTTGTGATTCATCCAGCCTGGCATTTTGCATGATGTACTCTGCATAGAAGTTAAATGAGCAGGGTTACAATATACAGCCTTGACGTACTCCATTCCCAATTTGGAACCAATCTGTTTTTCCATGTCCAGTTCTAACTGTTGCTTCCTGACCTGCATACAGATTTCTCAGAAGGCAGGTAAGGTGGTCTGATATTCCCATCTCTTGAATTTTTCAGTTTGTTGTGATCCATACTATCTAGCATAGTCAAGGAAGCAGAAGTAGATGTTTTTCTGGCATTCTCTTGTTTTTTCTATGATCCAGTAGATGTTGGCAGTTTGAACTCTGGTTCTTCTACATTTTCTAAATCCAGTTTGGACATCTGGAAGTTCTTGGTTCACATACTGTTGAAGCCTAGCTTGAAGGATTTTGAGTATTACCTTGCTAGCATGTGAAATGAGTGCAATTGAACAGTAGTTTGAACATTCTTTGGCCTTGCCCTTCTTTGGAATTAGCATGAAAATTTATCTTTGCCAGTCCTGTGGCCACTGCTGTTTTCTAAATTTGCTGGCATACTGAGTACAGCACTTTAACAGCAGCATCTTTTAGGATTTCAAATAGCTCAGCTATAATTCCATAACATCCACTAGCTTTGGTCGTTGTGATGCTTTTAAGGCCCACTTGACTCCACACTCCAGAATGTCTGGCTATACGTGACTTATCACAACATCTTGGTTATTCACGTCATTAAGATCTTTTTTGTATAGTTCTTTTGTGTATTCTTGCCACCTCGTCTTAATATCTTCTGCTTCTGTTTGGTCCATACCATTTCTGTCTTTTATTTTGTCCATTTTTGCATGAAATGTTCCCTTGGTATCTCTAATTTTCTTGAAGAGATCTCTAGTCTTTCCCATTCTATTGTTTTCCTCTTATTTCTCTGCATTGATCACTGAGGAAGACTTTTTTTATCTCTCCTTGCTATTTTTGGAACTCTGCATTCAAATGGGTATATCTTTCCTTTTCTCCTTTGCCTTTATCTTCTCTTCTTTTCTCAGCTATTTGTAAGGCCTCCTCAGACAACTGTTTTGCCTTTTAGGATTTCCTTTACGTGGGGTTGGTTTTGATCACTGACTCCTGTACAGTGTTAGGAACCCTTCGTCCATAGTTCTTCAGGCACTCTGTCTGTCAGATCTAATCCCTTGAATCTATTTCTCACTTCCACTGTATAATCGTAAGGGATTTGATTTAGGTCATACCTGAATGGCCTAGTGGTTTTCCCTACTTTCTTGAACTTGAGTCTGAATTTGGTAATAAAGAGTTCATGATCTGAGCCGCAGTCAGTTCCCAGTCTTGTTTTTGCTGACTGTATAGAGCTTCTCCATCCTTGGCTGCAAAGAATATAATCAGTCTGATTTCAGTGTTGGCCATCTGGTGATATCCATGTGTAGCGTCATCCCTTGTGTTGTTGGAAGAGGGTGTTTCCTATGACCAGCTCATTCTCTTGGCAAAACTCTGTTCGACTTTGCCCTGCTTCATTTTGTACTCCAAGGTTAAACTTGCCTGTTACTCTACACATCCTTCTACTCCACCATCTTGAATATTCATTGCTGGACAAGGACAAGTCCCTAAATACATTTCTGTCCCATGACTTCGACAGACAACTGTGATAGACTGGCAGGGAATTCCCTGGCAGTCCTTTGGTTAGAGCTCTGTGCTTCCACTGCAGAGGACATGGGTTCAGTTTCTGTTTGGGAAAGTAAGATCTATCATGCCTTTTAGCATGGCCAAAAAATTATTTTTGAGAAGAAATTGTAAAAGTTCATGTCTGTGCACTACTATCAAGGGATCCATTGTCAGAAACAATAAACCCTGCCATATTAAGAGCTTTGTAAATGAATGCATGTTGTAAGATATTAAAATAACGTGGTTGGTATCAGACTTTTTGTTTCTTTGCTGTTGTTGATTATTTTCAGGTACTCAGTTAATTGTACTCATTATGGGCATGCATTGAGAGTTTTATTTTCTTGAACTTTTTAATATCTAGAAAATTACATAGTTTATTTCCTCTTGTAATTGAATTTCCAGTGGTAAGCATGCATTTATTTCTCTTTTATTCAGTTGTCATTACTTTTAATTTGCAGTTTTATATTTCCTTAAACTTTATGTTATCCTATTCTGTGGTCCATCTCTTGTTGCTGTTAAAGCTCATAAAAACCTTCAGAGTTTTTTTTTTAAGATAAGGCACTTTTTACATACTTTTGGAAATCCTGAGTGTTTTTTTTTATTTGAATTATATTATTTTTTAAAATGGAGCTTTGAAATACTAATATTTCCTTTAAAGGTAGATGATAAACTTCATTGGAAAGCTATTTTCTATTTAATTTTTTAATCAGAGATTTTTAAATAACTTTCCATTGGAATATATACCTTACGTATTTGAAAGTCATTTCATGTGTTGGGTTTTTACCATGAAGAAATAATAAGTAGAGTTACCAGCCAGGGTTCAGTCAGAAGGCAGAATCCACACGTTATTTTTACAGAGAGAATTTAATATAATTTGTTAAATGAATATCGATGAATTAAGAATGCAAAAAGAAAACACTAAAGTATCACGGAGGTAGCTAATCACAGTAAGTAGCTCCTACCCCTGAAGCTGGAAGAATAAAATGAGGTAAAAATGATTAAACTGTAGAGGCTTGGAGGAGAGGCCCTGCACAGCTGTGACTCGGACTGCTGAGGGGCAGGTGTAGCCGTCCTGTGTCTATGAGAGGCATGATGAGCTGGTTCAGTGAATGTTAGACAGACTGCATTCTGTAACTCCTACTGAAATGAGTATCCCACCAGGGTTGCTAGGGTTTTACTGACAAGAATAGGAAACACTTAGGAAGGAACAGATTCCTTCAGCTTCTGGTCTTTCAACACCTGCATTGACACAGTTTAACAAGAAACCATTCTAAATCATTAGAATTAGCAGAAAAAAGTGTTTTGCTTGATTCTAGGCCCAGTATAACAGAATATAAAAGAACCATAAGACAGTAGCTTAGTTCAGTTCAGTTTAGTCGTTCAGTTGCTCAGTCGTGTCCAACTCTTTGCGGTCTCATGGACTGCAGCACGCCAGGATTCCCTGTCCATCACCAACTCTTGGAGCTTGTTTAAACTCATGTCTGTCGAGTTGATGATGCCATCCAACCATCTCATCCTATGTTGTCCCCTTGTTCTCCTTCCTTCAATCTTTCCCAGCATCAGGGTCTTTTCCAGTGAGTCAGTTCTTTTCATCAGGTGGCCAGAGTATTGGAGTTTGAGCTTCAGCATCCATCCTTCCCATGAATATTCAGGACTGATTTCCTTTAGGATTGACTGGTTGGATCTCCTTCCAATCCAAGGGACTCTCAAGAATCTTCTCCAACACCACAGTTCAAAAGCATCAATTCTTTGGCACTCAGCTTTCCATATGGTCCAACTCTCACATCCGTACATGACTACTGGAAAAACCATAGCTTTTACTAGATGAACCTTTGTTGGCAAAGTAGCGTCTCTGCTTTTTAATATCCTGTCCAGGTTGGTCATAGCTTTTCTTCCAAGGAGTAAGCATCTTTTAATTTCGTGGCTGCAGTCACCATCTGCAGTGATTTTGGAGCCCCCAAAATAAAGTGTGTCCCTGTTTCCATTGTTTCCCAATCTCTTTGCCATGGAGTGATGGGACTGGATGCCATGATCTTCGTTTTCTGAATGTTGAGCTTTAAGCCAACTTTCTTACTCTCCTCTTTCACTTTCATCAAGAGGCTCTTTAGTTCTTCTTGGCTTTCTTCCATAAGGGTGGTGTCATCAGCATATCTGAGGTTGTTGATATTTCTCCCAGCAATCTTGATTCCAGCTTGTGCTTCTTCCAGCCCAGCGTTTCTCATGATGTACTCTGCATATATGTTAAATAAGCATGTTGACAATATACAGCCTGGACATACTCCTTTCCCAATTTAGAACCAGTCTGTTGTTCCATGTCCAGTTCTAACTGTTGCTTCTTGGCCTGCATACAGATTTCTCAGGAGGCAGGTAACATGGTCTGGTATTCCCATCTCTCAGAATTTTTTGCAGTTTGTTGTGATCCACAACATCAAAGGCTTTGTAGTGAATAAAGTTTTCTGGAACTCTTTTGCTTTTTCGATGATCCAGCGGATGTTGGCATTCTGATCTCTGATTCATTTGCCTTTTCTAAATCCAGCCTGAACATCTGGAAGTTCACAGTTCACATACAGTTGAAACTTGGCTTGGAGAATTTTGAGCGTCACTTTGCTAATGTGTGAGATGAGGGCAATTGTGCAGTAGTTTGAGCATTCTTTGGCATTGCCTTTGTTTGGGATTGGAATGAAAACTGACCTTTTCCAGTTCTGTGGCCACTGCTGAGTTTTCCACATTTGCTGGCATATTGAGTGCAGCACTGTAACAGCATCATCTTTTAGGTTTTGAAATAGCTCAGCTGGAATTCCATCACCTCCACTAGCTTTGTTCATACTGATGCTTCCTAAGGCCCACTTGACTTCACATTCCAGGAAGTCTGACTCTGGGTGCGTGATCACACCTTTGTGGTTACCTGGGTCTTGAACATCGTTTTTTTTTTTTTCAGTTCTTCTGTGTATTTTTGCCACCTCTTCTAGTATCTCTGCTTCTGTTAGGTCCATACCATTTCTGTCCCTTATTGTGTCCATCTTTGATGAAATGTTCCCTTGGTATCTCTGATTTTCTTGGAGAGATTTCTGGTCTTTACCATTCTATTGTTTTCCTCTATTTCTTTGTATTGATTGCTAAGGAAGACTTTCTTACCTCTCCTTACTGTTCTTTGGAACTCTGCATTCTAGTGGGTATTTCTTTGCCTTTAGCTTCTCTTCTTTTCACGGCTATTTGTAAGGCCTCCTCAGACAACCATTTTGCCTTTTTGCATTTCTTTTTAGGTTAATTAGTGGCTTTTAAATAAGTACTGCCTATTGAGTTTACTTTTTGATTGTGTATGTACAATAAGAGATGTCACAGTGAAAGTGGAGAGTGAAAAAGTTGGCATAAAGCTCAACATTCAGAAAATGAAGATCATGGCATCCGATCCCATCACTTCATGGGAAATAGATGGGGAAACAGTGGAAACAGTGTCAGACTTTATTTTTCTGGGCTCCAAAATCACTACAGATGGTGACTGCAGCCATGAAGTTAAAAGGCGCTTACTCCTTGGAAGGAAAGTTATGACCAACCTAGATAGCATATTCAAAAGCAGAGACATTACTTTGCCAACAAAGGTCCGTCTAGTCAAGGCTATGGTTTTTCCAGTGGTCATGTATGGAAAACATGTGAGAGCTGGACTGTGAAGAAGGCTGAGCGCCAAAGAATTGATGCTTTTGAACTATGGTTGTTGGAGAAGACTCTTGAGAGTCCCTTGGACTGCAAGGAGATCCAACCAGTCCAGTCTGAAGGAGATCAACCCTGGAATTTCTTTGGAAGGAATGATGCTAAAGCTGAAACTCCATTACTTTAGCCACCTCATGCAAAGAGTTGACTCGTTGGAAAAGACTCTGATGCTGGGAGGGATTGAGGGCAGGAGGAGAAGGGGACGACAGAGGATGAGATGGCTGGATGGCATCACTTACTCGATGGACGTGAGTCTGGGTGAACTCCGGGAGTTGGTGATGGACAGGGAGGCCTGGCGTGCTGCGATTCATGGGGTCACAAAGAGTCGGACATGAGTGATGGACTGATCTGATCTAATCTGATCCGATCTGATGTATGTTTGAAGTTAATTGGAAGACCCTCATTTTTTTCACGTTTGCTTTCCTGACACTGCAGCACACATGGATCCTTTATCTCACTTATTTGCCATCGATAGTGACATTGTCGCTTAAACTGTTCCTCTTTTTAAATGTTTATCCTTTTACCTGTATTTCTCGTGTCCTTGCTGTATCATTGAACAAAGGGTGAGAGGGTTCGTATAGTTTGGATTCTATTACCAGCCTTGTCTAGTATCTTATAGAGAGTTAATCAACCACTACTAAGTACCTTCTCTTTTCTGAGAAGGTGAAGAGTTTTTAATGTCTTCTTGTAAAATGGAATGTCTGAAAATTATGCCTTTTTCATATCAAAAGAGTTAATTTTTTCATGGCATTCATGGTGCTAAAATGCTTAAAAGTAAACTTAAAAAAAATTTTTTTTTCTTTTTAATTATCAGGTGCTTCTAAGGAAGGAGGTGCTGGAGCAGTTGATGAGGATGATTTTATAAAAGCTTTTACAGATGTCCCTTCTGTTCAGGTAAGGGTACCAGTAATGTGGCATTCCTAATACATATTCTCTGTTTATAATCACTTGTTTTTGTCCCTTTTTTCAAATCTTTTTTTTTCCTCAATTGAGTGCATAAATAAAATACTTGACTTACTATTATCAAATTATTATTTATTGGTACATTTGGATGTTCAAGTGATTTTTCAGTGAGGCTGAGATAAAATTATATCATTGAGTCTTATTACATTACAGTGTCTCAGTATATCCACTATTTTTTTTTAAAGGTGCTTGTAAACAGTGTTCTTTCATTTTTTTCCCCCGTCTTTTTGTCTGCTTCATCTATTTCTCCTCGATAGCTGCATCCTTCTTTATGTGACTGTTGAATATTTGAGATTTCTTAAGGGTTTTGTTTTAGGCCTCTCTTCTTACCCTCCATTTTCTTACTAAGTCACTTCCTTCAAATCTATGGATTTAGTTCCTGCCTTTACATAGATAATGCTTAGGTTTTTATATCTAAGCCAGATGTCTCTTTATTGTGAAAGTAATTTTTCTACCTGTTGTTTCTTTGACATCTCCTTTTAGATGTCTCTGAGGCATCTCAGATTCAGCCTGTGCACAACTGGATTCGTGATCTTCTCCTTTCAAATGTACTCTTTCAGTGTTTCATGTGGAAACCATTATTCAAACAGTTACAAGAGTCAGACATCTAGAAATTATTCCTACTGATTGCTAACCTAGCAGGGAAAGCAGGAGCCAGGAAAGGCTTAGACCCTCCAGCGATCCTTCTCTAACAGAATGTTATCTGGTCCCCCTCTGACCTCTTCCACCTTGTCTCATGCCTTGCTCCCCTTTGGACTCTTGTTTCTGGCAAGTATTTGTTTCATTTTAAGTAAAAGGGGAATTTAATGGCTGATAAAAGTGAAAAACATAAACAGGGCCATTTTGAGGTATCCATGTATACCACTCAAATGGTATCCAGAACCCTGTTCTTTGTTAGGTCTTATTTCTGGATCCTTTACATTGTCTTCCCTTGCGGTCAGCAATATGGCTGCAGCTGTTCGAGCTTCAGACCCTCACTACACTCTTTCTCTTCTCCTGGTTGACCATGTAAAACTTGTATTTCATTCTAATCGAACTGATTTGGATCACATGCCCACCTCTGAACCTTGACTGTGATGTAGAGAAATCCTGTGTACTGACTGACTTAGGCCTGGGTCCCTGGTTCTTTGCTGGTTTCCTTTGCACTCTTTGCTACTGTACTTGGCCTTCTCTCAGTTTCTTTCAGGGCCTTTGCACATGCTGTTCACTCATCTCTGTTTTGTCTGATGATATCTGCCTCAGTTCATGTTTGACTTTCCTCACTAGTTCACTTCCCTCTTATATCACTTTCACGACAGTGTGTAATTCTCCTTGGTGGTACTTTCTATTTGTAATTACATATTTTATATCATTTGATTAATTCTTTTCTCTCTTGACTAGATTATATGCTGCTGAGACAAAAACCATACCTATATTTTGCTAACCATAGTGTCCTTTATGCCTAGAATATTGCATCCTTGTTATGTGAACACTTGTTAAGTGAGTGAAAGGTGTTTGGCAGTTAGCTCCAGAGGGAAAAAAGTGAGCATCTCTCCTGGCTGCTATCTAGCATGGACAGGGGTGGAGGAGGTATTAACCTAAAAAAAAAATGTATCAATCAGATCAGATCAGTCGCTCAGTTGTGTCCAACTCTTTGCGACCCCATGAATCGCAGCATGCCAGGCCTCCCTGTCCATCACCAACTCCCGGAGGTCACTCAGACTCACATCCATCGAGTCAGTGATGCCATCCAGCCATCTCATCCTCTGTCGTCCCCTTCTCCTCCTGCCCTCAATCCCTCCCAGCATCAGAGTCTCCTCCAATGAGTCAACTCTTTGCATGAGGTGGCTAAAGTACTGGAGTTTCAGCTTTGGCATCATTTCTTCCAAAGAAATCCCAGGGCTGATCTCCTTCAGAATGGACTGGTTGGATCTTCTTGCAGTCCAAGGGACTCTCAAGAGTCTTCTCCAACACCACAGTTCAAAAGCATCAATTCTTCAGCGCTCAGCCTTCTTCACAGTCCAGATCTCACATCCATACATGACCACAGGAAAAACCATAGCCTTGACTAGGCGAACCTTTGTTGGCAAAGTAATGTCTCTGCTTTTGAATATGCTATCTAGGTTGGTCATAACTTTCCTTCCAAGGAGTAAGCGTCTTTTAATGTGATGGCTGCAGTCACCATCTGCAGTGATTTTGGAGCCCCCAAAAATAAAGTCTGACACTGTTTCCACTGTTTCCCCATCTATTTCCCATGAAGTGATGGGATCGGATGCCATGATCTTCATTTTCTAAATGTTGAGCTTTAAGCCAACTTTTTCACTCTCTACTTTGCAATTTAGTTCAGTTCAGTTCAGTTGCTTAGTAGTGTCTGACTCTTTGCAACCCCATGGACTGCAGCACGCCAGGCTTCCCTGTCCATCACCAACTTCTAGAGTTTACTCAAGCTCACGTCCATTGAGTTGGTGAGCCATCCAACCATTTCATCCTCTGTTGTCCCCTTCTCTTCCTGCCTTCAATCTTTCCCAGCATCAGAGCCTTTTCCAATGAGTCAGTTGTTCACATCAGGTGACCAAAGTATAGGAGTTTAAGCTTCTGCATCAGTCCTTCCAATGAATATTCAGGACTGATTTCCTTTAGGATTAACTGGCAGTCCAAGGGACTCTCAAGAGTCTTCTCTAACACCACAGTTCAAAAGCATCGATTCTTTGGCGCTGAGCTTTCTTTATAGTCCAACTTTCACATCCATCCATGACTACTGGAAAAACCATAGCCTTGACTAGACGGACCTTTGTTGGCAAAGTAATGTCTCTGCTTTTTAATGTACTGTCTAGGTTGGATACCTTTTCTTCCAAGGACTAAGTGTGTTTTAATTTCATGGCTGCAATCACCATCTACAGTGATTTTGGAGCCCCCCCGCCGCCCCCCGCAAAATAAAGTCTGTCACTGTTTCCCCATCTATTTGCCATGAAGTGATAGGACTGGATGCCATGATCTTAGTTTTCTGAATGTTGAGCTTTAAGCTAACTTTTTCACTGTCTATGAATGCAATAGATTTGTTATATACCTGAAGTCATTTTGAGGAATCATTCCTATTTTTACTAATCTGTAGGATATTTGTATTTCATTTTTAAATGACAAAGCATTTTAAGAGTGTATCTGAAGTTACTTATGAGTGGAGAAAATACCCTTACCTACGTAACTGGTAAGGAAGATAAAGTATTTTATTTTATTATTGTTTGTAATGTATTTCCATTCATTTTAAAAATGGTGCTAAAATGGGAAAAATACTGTTACTTAAATGATTATTTTAAACATCAGGGCATCATTTTGTTGTGGCAAGAAATATTAATGTTATCATTTTGCGTCTTTTCTTTAAGATCTATTCTAGTCGAGAACTTGAAGAAACGTTAAATAAAATCAGGGAAATTTTGTCAGATGACAAACACGACTGGGATCAGCGTGCCAATGCAGTAAGTGTTCTATTTTTTTATTTTCTTCTCTCTCTCTTTTTTTTCCCCCCAGTGTTCTTTTTCAAAAACTTGGAAATTTAGTAGTAGCACTATCTGGTATTTGCTTGTGAAATAGAATCTGATAAGTAGTATTTCACTCTGGAAGACAAATTGAGATAGTAGGCCTTTTTCAGGGTGCGTTTTGTTTCTGTTTTGCTGCTCAGGAAGAGTCTCTCACCCGTTGGTCAGTGTCTCCACCTGTGCTACTGGTTGAGCGTCCCTGATGCCCCAGCGCCGTGGCTCTCCTTTGGGTTACATAGTTGTGGAGGAAAGGGAAACCTCGGGCACTTTTGATAGGAATCTGAATTCATAGGGATGGCATTAAAGCTGTAGATTGCTTTTGTAGTATGACCATTTAACAATATTCATTCTTCCCGTCTAAGAGCATGGGATGGCTTTTCATGTCTTTGATTCATCTGTGCTTTCCTTCATCAGTGTGTTATGTTTCTCAGTGAATGTCTTTTACCTCCTTGGTCAGGTTTATTCCTAGGTGTGTGCATATGTAATATATATGTGTAATATATAATCAAAGTGTTAGTCCCTCAGTTGTATCCAATTCTTTGTGACCCCATGGACTGTAACCTGCCAGGCTCCTCTGTCCATGGAATTCTTCCGGCAAGAGTACTGGAGTGGGTGGCCATTTCCTTCTCCAGGGGATCTTCCCAACCCAGGGATCAAACACAGGCAGATCCTTTCCTGTCTGAGCCACCATGGATGTGGTTTTAAAAGATTTTTTTTTTTTTAACTTTCTGATATTTCATTGTTGCTACTGCTACTGCTGCTAAGTCGCTTCAGTCGTGTCCGACTCTGTGCGACCCCATAGACGGAAGCCCACCAGGCTCCCCCGTCCCTGGGATTCTCCAGGCAAGAATACTGGAGTGGGTTGCCATTTCCTTCCCCAATGCATGAAAGTGAAAAGTGAAAGTGAAGTCGCTCAGTCGTGTCCGACTCTTAGTGACCCCATGGACTGGAGCCTACCAGGATCCTCCGTCCATGGGATTCTCCAGGCAAAAGTACTGGGGTGGGGTGCCATTGCCTTCCCCATTTCATTGTTAGTATAAAGAAATGCCACAGGTTTCTGTATGTTAATTTTTTATCCTGTGCTTTGCTGAATCCATTTAGTAGTGGTAATCGTTTTAGTGTGGCATCTCTAGGGTTTTCCAGAAAATCATGTTTCTTGCATGTGATGGCAGTTTTACCTCTTCCCTTCCAATTTGGATACCTTTTATTTCTTTTTCTTGTCTGATTCCTATTACTAAGAGTTTTAATAAATATTGTGTTGAATCGAAGTGGTAGAGCGGGCATCCTTGTCTTGTTTCAGATTTTAATGGCAGTGTTTTCTGCTTTTTACCATTGAGTGTTGAGTTTGGGTTTGTCATGACCCATTGGCTGTGAGTTTGTCATAAATGGCTTTTATTGAGATGTGTTGAGATATGTTTCTTTTATACCCACTTTAGTAAGAGTTATTTATCATAAATGGTTGTTAAATTTTCAGATTTTTTTCTGCATCTGTTGAGATGATCGTGTGATTTCTTTTGTTGGTGTGCTATGTCACATTGTTTGATTTGCATATGTTGAACCATCCTTGTGACCCTGGGATGAATCCAGTTTGGTCAAAGTGTATGACCCTTTTCATATGTGATTGGATTCAGTTTGCAAATATTTTATTGAGGATTTTTTCATTTGTATTCATCAAAGATATTGGCCTGTAATTTTCTTTTTTGGTAGCATCTTTGATTTTGGTAGTAGGGTGATGGTGGCTTCATAGAATTAACTTTGAAAAGGTTCCCTCTACTTTAGACTTTTGGAAGAATTTTTCTTTTTGTTTTATGTATTTATTTGACTGCATCAAGTCTTAGTTGTGACATGGGGACTCTTTTAGCTGTGGCATGTGGGATCTAGTTGCCTGACCAGGGATTGAACTCAGGCCCCCTGCATTGGGAGTGCAGTATCTTAGCCATTCCACTAGGGAAGTCCCTCTTTTTGGAAGAGTTTGAGAAGGTTTGGTGTAAGTTCTTTTTTGTATGTTTTATAGAATTCCTCAGTGAAACCATCTTGTCATGGACTTCCATTTGCAGGAAGCTTTTTTTAATTGCAGATTCTATAAATTTTTCATGATCAGTGATCAGATTGTTTAGATTACCTGTTAATTCTTCATTCAGTTTTGGTGGGCTCTATGTTTCTAGAAAGTAAGATGGACTTGTTCTGTTTTGTGCTATATTAACAATATTGCAATAAACATCTTTACATGTATTTATAACAGTGGTGTTTTTATTTTTGTAGGTTAAATTTTTATAGATGAGGTTGACAGGTAAAGAATAGATACAGTTTTATTTCAGTATATGTTGCCAGAATATTTTGAACAAAGATATTAGTCATTCATGATCTACCTAACAGTAAGAATATCTGTTTTCTGTCTGGTACTGAGTGTTACTGAGTCTTAACTTTTGCCGATCTAATGAAGGAAAATGGTGTGTCTTTGTTGTAATTTGCATTTGCTTATCACTAGTAAGGTTGAACACATTTCCTTGTATTTATTTTAGCCAATGTAATATTTGGTTGTCTTTTTTTTTACTTTATTGCCATTCCTTGTGCATTGTACTGTTGTGTTGCAGATAATTTTTTCCCACCATATTGTGATTTTTTTTAGTTAATCTCATTTAGATGCCTCCTGATTTCTCCTTACGATAGTTTCCCTTCCTTATATATACTTGAGGTTATATAATATTCTTTCAACTATTTTTTAATATCCACAATATTTTATTTTTATACTTTCCATCTTTAGTTCATCTTTTTTAACTTTGAAAGATATCTTTAAAAATTTAGAAAAGCTCAGAAATTAATATGCTGTTGTTGCTAAGTTACTTCAGTCATGTTCGACTCTGTGACCCCATAGACGGCAGCCCACCAGGCTCCTCCGTCCATGGGATTTTCCAGGCAAGAGTACTGGAGTGGGGTGCCATTGCCTTTTCCGAATTAATATGAGATTCTACATAATAATGGGTATTATTTAGGTAAACTTTTAACTTCTGTGTATGAGCACAGACATGCACCTGAGTGTGTCTTTTGTCACAATTTTAAATAGACTCCCTTAAAACTTTAAGATTTATTTATATACTCAAACATTATATATGTCTATTATACATATAACTAAATCTGTAATGTTATTTTCCAGAAAGCTGTTTTGTTTGTTTCTTCACATGTTTATTTATGTTTAATGCTGTTAAAATGTCTTAATATAGTTATAAAATCTAATGAAAGCTTTAAAAATTTTGTTTAAATAATGTTTAGGAAGTTGTTTTTTTATACTGCTTTACTTTTTAATGTCAGTAATGAAAATTTTCTTTATTTCAGCTAAAGAAAATTCGATCATTGCTTGTTGCTGGAGCTGCACAATATGATTGCTTTTTCCAGCATTTACGCTTGTTGGATGGAGCACTTAAACTTTCAGCTAAGGATCTTAGATCCCAAGTGGTTAGAGAAGCTTGCATTACTGTAGCGTAAGTATATTCATTGTGTGCTAAGTATTTTTTATGAATTAATTTCATGCTCATTGATTGAGTTGCTCATTCAGTAAAGGACTAGTAGGATAACCCCCCTAAAGCATCCAAAAATCATGTGCATAAGGATTAAATCTGTGTGATTTGAAAACAAAGAATCTTTCTTAATAGTACTTTATACCAACTTTGAAATTTGTTTATATGTCAAAAGTCTACCGGTAGATTTTTGGTCACTAACTCTGTGAGTGTAAGAAAAAAATGAATGGGTCTCAGAACTGGCTCTTCTTATGTAACATTCTCTTTGCTAATTTGGATATTAAGCTTTTTTTCTGACATTTTAGCAGTTGTCCTTGAATTGTAACATTCATCATTAACTTATCAAAGTCTAAACCTATTCAGTATGTTTATATTTTTCAATTATATTTTATAATTGAAATATGTTTCAATTTTATATATAAACATTTTATATATGTTTATATTCTACAATTTAAGGATGGTAGAATACTTGAACTCCTTTTACTGCTGCTTCTGACCAAAAAAAAAAAAAATTTTGTTGTATATATTGTTGTATAAGCCTTCCTTTGGAGAGAGGGAACACTTAGATACATACTGTTAGTATTTATAATCCAGATCATATTAGGTGTCCTAGTCAGAACAGAAAAAAATAAACTAAAAAACTCAGGAAATAAAAACTATGAGGATTGCAAGAAAAGGAACAAAACTGCCCTTATTAACAGATGATAAAATTACCAATGCAGAAAAAGACAAGAATTAATAAATGATTACAATTAAGGGACCATGTAGCATGATTCCTAGATACAAGTCAATATACCAAAATAATTGAGTATCTCTTGATAGCAAAACAAAACAGAAATCTTCAAATTGTAACCTTGAAAAATACTTCATGATGAGAATTCCGCTTCTTGCCATGATGCAATAACTGGTATAGGATTAGCCCTCTTGCAGAAAACTGGAGAAAATGTATAAGACAGCTGTGTACAGAAAATGGACAGCAGACAGAGCAGGACTGTAATTCTTGAAACAAATCAGTTGAACAGTACCGTCAGCACAGTTTTGACCTGGATGCATTTCTGAACTATGGAGGGGGAGGGAGAACCCAGTCAGAGCAAGACAGTCTTACTCAGTTGAAGAAGAAACAAGAGATGGGAGGTTCTGAAAGCTGAAGTGGCTAAACTTTTCAGTGCAGAATACTGAGGAGAAGAGAGCTATAACATAAAAAGAGCCATAAAGTCTGCCTAGGGGATCCATGAGTCTAGTTGAACACTAATCTGTGCATGTGAAACGTACAACTCCCTGGGGACAGGAAAGACCTACTGCTGGAAGCCATGAGGTAAACAATTCCCAGAACCTGCATGGGCTGGGACAGGTTCAAGTTTTGAGGAGGCAGACTGGAGACACCTTGTCAAACCCCCAGGGCATGCTTTTGAGACCCCAGAAAGGCTGTTGTGTAGGAATCGTACTGCTCAGGTGACTCTGGAAGCTGAGTACTCTCAGGCTACCCCTCCTAACAAGCTGGGAAAGATGAGGCTACTTCCAAAGGACATCACCTGCTGACCAGAACAAAAGGCTCACACTTTAAAGGAAGACGGCAACATCAGGGCACAGGTGGCCTCCCCTGCTTCTCATCTGAGCTTCACAAGGGAAAACTGAATGTGTAACTGAACACTAGTAAATAGGTCTGAGTACTGCTTTGAATCAAGAATCTGATATTTTGGAGCTAAGTGTATTCTAAATAAGGTATAACTATATGGAAATTAACCATTTCTGCCCCTTGTCAGAAATGTGAGTATTTACAGCGTTCTTCATAAGTGTTTTACCCAAAGTCATACTGCTGCTGCTGCTAAGTCACTTCAGTCGTGTCCAACTCTGTGACCCCATAGACGGCAAACCATATCAAATTAATTAGACTGGATTAGTTGTTTAACTGCAGATTTGGAAAGAAAAGACACATTTGTTTAGAGTCACCCAACTAACCAGTGTATCTGTGCATGCTAAGTCACTTCAGTCATATCTAACTCTGTGCAATCCGGTGGACTGTATGTAGCCTGCTAGGTTCCTCTGTATATGGGATTCTCTAGGCAAGAATACTAGAGTGAGTTGCCATGCCCTCCTCCAGAGGATTTTCCCTATCCAGGGATCAAAGCTATGTCTCTTATGTCTCCTGCATTGGCAGGCATGTTCTTCACCACTGGCGCCACCTGGGAAGCTCCATTCAGTGTATGTGTGTTAGTTGCTCAGTTGTGTCCAACTCCTTGTGACCCCCTGGACGGTAGCTCATCAGGCTCCTCTGTTCATGGAATATTCCCCAGGCAAGAATACTGGAATGGGTTGCCATTTCCTTCTTCAGAGGAACTTCCCAACCCAGGGACTGAACCTGGGTACCCTGCATTGCAGGCAGATTCTTTACTGTCTGAATCACCATTCTTTACTGTCTGTTTACCAGGGAAGCTGGTAACCAATGTATGGTAGAGTTCTATTTTCAATCAAGAATTCCGAAATCCTACACCAAAGATGTCAGGAAGTATTTGTGACTGAAATAGTAGTGGTACCATTAATACAAATAGCAGAATACTGATTTGGGCAAGATTTTACTTGTTTGTACAATATGTTGAATATAAGATTGATACTGGGGCATCAGAATGAAAATATCTGATGGATAAAGATTAAACATCAGGACAGTCAAAGCTGAGTGTTTTACCTGTCATGTTAATGCTTAAATTCTGAGATCAAATGGCTTCTCTATTGCAGAGAGATGCTTAAAATGCCAAAATTCAACTTTGCACTAGACAGTAAAAGGTCAGGGAAAAGAAAGAAATACGTAATATCTGCTCTTCCCTTTCTCTCTTTTGTTTTCCTGCCATTTTAGAACTGGTTAAAATAAAGATTTTAAGTTAATTCAGTAAAAGAATATTTTTAAATTGTATGGTCCTACCTATATTTAATGTTAAACTATTTTTCTAAGACAACATTTTTTGTCTTCCCTTATAGCCATCTTTCAACAGTTTTGGGAAACAAGTTTGATCATGGCGCTGAAGCCATTGTACCTACACTTTTTAATCTCGTCCCCAATAGTGCAAAAGTCATGGCAACTTCTGGATGTGCAGCAATCAGATTCATAATTCGGGTAGGTTCTTTTCCTTTCTTTTTTTTTTTTTTTTCCTGTCTTTCTCTGTGTGTCTGCCTGTCCATTTGTCTGTCTCTGTCTCTCTCTTTCAATGTACGTAAATAAATCATTGGAACTTTTTTAAACCCCAAGAAAAAAATTACTTTTGAATAATTTTTCTGATAATAAAAGTAATACAGAGGTATTAATGAAATTTAAATAGTAAAGAGGATTACAAAGTAAAGATGCTTGTATACAGAATATAATAGGCACAATATGCATGTGCATGTGTGAGAGTGTGTGTGTGTGAATCATGTTACAGGTGACTTCAGTCACTCAGTCATGTCTGACTCTTTGTGACCCCATGAAACGCAGCACGCCCGGCCTCCCTGTCCATCACCAACTCCCAGAGTTCACCACACTCACATGCAACACTCACATGCCATCCAGCCATCTCATGCTCTGTCGTCCCCTTCTCCTCCTGCCCCCTATCCCTCCCAGCATCAGGATCTTTTCCCATGAGTCATCTCTTCGCATGAGGTGGCCAAAGTATTGGAGTTTCAGCCTCAGCATCAGTCCTTCCAATGAACACCCAGGACTGATCTCCTTTAGGATGGACTGGTTGGATCTCCTTGCAGTCCAACTCTCACATCCATACATGACCACGGGAAAAACCACAGCCTTGACTAGACGGGCCTTTGTTAGCAAAGTAAGGTCTCTGCTTTTCAATATGCTATCTAGGTTGGTCATAACTTTTCTTCCAAGGAGTAAGCGTCTTTTAATTTCATGGCTGCAGTCACCATCTGCAGTGATTTTGGAGCCCCAAAAAATAAAGTCTGACACTGTTTTCACTGTTTCCCCATCTATTTCCCATGAAGTGATGGGACCAGATGCCATGATCTTAGTTTTCTGAATGTTGAACTTTAAGTCAACTTTCTCACTCTCCTCTTTCACTTTCATCAGGAGGCTTTTTAGTTCTTCTTCGCTTTCTGCCATAAGGGTGGTGTCATCTGCATATCTGAGGTTATTGATATTTCTCCCGGCAATCTTGATTCCAGCTTGTGCTTCTTCTAGCCCCACGTTTCTGATGATGTACTCTGCATATAAGTTAAATAAGCAGGGTGACAATGTACAGCCTTGACGAACTCCTTTTCCTATTTGGAACCAGTCTGTTCTTCCATGTCCAGTTCTAACTGTTGCTTCCTGACCTGCATACACGTTTCACAAGAGGCAGATCAGGTGGTCTGGTATTCCCATCTCTTTCAGGATTTTCCACAGTTTATGTGATCCACACAGTCAAAGGCTTTGGCATAGTCCATGAAGCAGAAATAGATGTTTTTCTGGAACTCTCTTGCTTTTTCGATGATCCAGCGGATGTTGGCAGTTTGATCTCTGGTTCCTCTGCCTTTTCTAAAACCAGCCTGAGCATCTGGAAGTTCATGGTTCACATACTGCTGAAGCCGGATTGGAGAATTTTGAGCATTACCTTACTAGCATGTGGGATGAGTGCAATTTTGCGGTGTTTGAACATTCTTTGGCATTGTCTTTCTTTGAGATTGGAATGAAAACTGACCTTTTCCAATCCTGTGGCCACTGCTGAGTTTTCCAAATTTGCTGGCGTATTGAGTGCAGCACTTTCACAGCGTCATCTTTTAGGATTTGAAATAGCTCGACTGGAATTCCATCACCTCCACTAGCTTTGCTCCTAGTGATGCTTTCTAAGGCCCACTTACTTCACATTCCAGGATGTCTGGCTCTAGGTGAGTGATCACACCATCATGATTATCTGGGTTGTGAAGATCTTTTTTGTACAGTTCTTCTGTGTATTCTTGCCACCTCTTCTTAATATCTTCTGCTTCTGTAGTAACAGGCAAATGTTAAACAGTAAAAATGTTACAAGCAGTGGTAATAGATGACAACAAATTCTTAATATTTCTCATCATCCACCTCTTAAAGGTGGCAGAAGAGTTAAAAATGTAAAACTTCCCCACTTAAATTTTTAAATTTTGCTCTTCTCCAACTCACCACTCTAACTATTCAGGATGTACTTTTCCAAACCTCTATTTTGTGCCTATACAAACTATATTTACTACAAAATGTAAGTGTAGCATTTATATTTTATATATATGTAAAAATAATGTTTTTTTACTCTTGCTTTTTAAACTTCATGTACTCAGGCAGCTTCCCTTGTTTAATTATTTTTGATGTCTAAGTCAGTTCTTAGTTAAAGGGCATAATATTAAGCTGTCCTTACCATATTTGAAGTTTATAAAATTCTTTTTCTCCATCCTTTACCTATGCTGTGTATTATTAGTATCTTAAAGGTTTTAAAATTTAATAATTGAAGAATATTATTTCATATTCTACTTTGCTTTTCTTCGATTATTAGAAAACATTAGGTATTTTTTTCCTTTAATAGTTTTTCTAAGGATTGCCAGTTTATATTCTGTGCATTTTTTCCTCGCTTTTTTTTTCCTATGGCCTTTTTTATATGTTATTAGAACAGTTAGTCCTCCTTATCCATGGGTTCTGCATCTGTGGATTCAACCAACCTCAAATCAGAAATATTTGTGGGGGAAAGAATTGTAATGCGTTTCAAGAAGCAAAACTTGAATTGCCTTCCGCTGGCATCTGTTTCTATAACATTTATAATAATTACAACTATGTGTGTATCATTTACATTATATTAACTAATTAAGTAATCTAGAGATGACAAAGTATACAGGAAAAAAAGTGTAGGTTTTATCCAAATACTGTACCATTTTATGTAAGGGATTTGTATATCCCCACATTTTGGTATCCTCACAGGGTCCCAGAACCACCCCCGTGGACACTGAAGGACAACTGTATATTAATTTTATTTGTAAATATTTTCTACCAGTTTGTCATTTCTTCATATATTATTTAAGCTACACTTGATATATATATAGAAATTTGATATTTTTTTGTTTTGAGACAATGCTATTTTTGTGGGTTTTGTTATATAAAGTTAAGACAACCTTCCCCATTTCTCATTTATAAAAATATTCAGTTTTTAAACCTTTTATGATTTTGTTTCTTAGGTTTAGATCTAACTTAATTTTATTTTTGTGTACAGTATGGATATCTGACTTTGTTTTCCCCCAGATACAAAACCAATTGACCCCGTGGTGTGTAGTAGATTATAGTTCAGTCTTTTCTTAAACTACCACTGTTTTCTTGTAGTAAATTTCCATAAATACATGGGTCTGTTTTTTAAATGCCTCTCCAGTTTCTTTGATCAATTTGTCCTCTCCTGGTAAATGATATCTCTCTCTAATGCTGCTGTACCAGGTGTTTTTCAGCAGTAAAATCTAGTGCCTGTGAAGAAATCTGTGGATCTATCTCGGAAAATGTCCCTTTTCTTTCTGTTTTAATATTTTTGTAAGCTTCACTAGATCTGGCACCTTCATAACAGTGTTCCAAACTGGTGGAAATGATTGAAATCTTTATTTTTTTCTCTGAGTTTAATAGGAGTGCTTTAAATATGACCTCTGGGATGAGTTTTTGGATATTCTGGATTAGGTCTGAGAATTTCCTCCTTTTTATATTTTGCTAAATTTTGGTCAGTAGTAGATGTGGAATCTTGTCAGATATCCCTTTAGAAATGATTGTCTCTCTTCATTTATCCATTGTACATTCATGAAATGAATTCTGCTTGGCCATTTTACATTATGATACTGCTAGATGTAGTTGGCAGTTTAATTAAGAAGACTCTTGACATGAGGTTGTATACTGTTAATTTAAGAAAAGCTTCTTCTACCATGGTTATATTACCATTTTGTATTATATTATTATATGTTCTTTTTTTATAAAAAAAAGGAAAATACTTGCTAGAGGTATTGTTAACAGATTTTTTATAAGGCTCAAATTTGTTACATTGGTACCCATGGGGTTCTTTTGTTTTTTTCTAGTTGTTTAACTTCTGTATTTATGTTTCTTAATTATTTTATTTGACTTGCTGTGGCTTACTTCTTTTTTTCCCCTAGATTTTTGTGGTATATTCTCACTTTGTCATAGTTTTTATTGTTTAATTGTGTAAGACTTTATTATCATAATGTTGTGTTCTTAGTTTGGCATTAGCAGCATCCAGCGATTTAGATTTACCACACTCTGTTTTATATTTCTCAGTCATTTCTAATTTCCATTTCAACTTTATCATTGAATTACATAAGGATATTGTCTGCATTTTCAGATGGTTCTTTTTTCATTCTTATGATTTTGTAATTTCATGACATTCTGATCAGAGAATTTGATGGTATAATTTCTTCTTCATTGAATAACCTGAATTTTGTTAATATCCAAGTACATCATATATTTAGATAGGTAGTCTTTTAGTATTTGCGAAATATGGAATTCATTTATATAGTGCTTTATTCATTGCTAAATCTAGTTTGTTCATATTATTCTAGTTCTTTATGGTCTCATTTTTTTTTTAAATCTTATTTTCTTAAAAGTTTCTTGTTCTTTGTCAGTGTCAAGAATAAATTCTCTTTTACTTCTCCAGCCTTTTGGAAAGTATATATTTTTAAAAAAATGAAAAGTATATATTTTTATCTAATTTGTGTAATTGTTTTCCCCTCAACCACTGAATTAATTTCCAGCAACTAAAGTTGTCTATGTGGGTTTTTTTTTTTTTTTTTTTTTTTTTTCCTGCTTTTATTTCTGCCCAGTCTTTATTAGGACTCTTCCCATTAAAAATATTTGCTTGATCTTAGTGTGTTCTCCAGAGAAGGCAATGGCACCCCTCTCTAGTACTCTTGCCTGGAAAATCCCATGGATGGAGGAGCCTGGTAGGCTGCAGTCCATGGGGTCACTGAGGGTCAGACACGACTGAGCAACTTCACTTTCACTTTTCACTCTCATGCATTGGAGAAGGAAATGGCAACCCACTCCAGTGTTCTTTCCTGGAGAATCCCAGGGACGGGGGAGCCTGGTGGGCTGCCGTCTCGGGTCGCACAGAGTCGGACACGACTGAAGTGACTTAGCAGCAGCAGCAGCAGTGTGTTCTCAGTTTTCATAGATATTTATCTTTTCATATTTCTAAATGGCTTTGCTTTGCCATTATACAAGAATTCAAAAAGTGGACGTCAGGTTCACATTTCTTTTCTCTCAGAATTATCTCCTTTTCACGAAGGATTGTTTTCTTAACTCTTTGTTGTTTTTATAGTGAGATGTTATTTGACTCTTTTATTTAGAAAGAGCAGCACCACTGCCTTAGGAAGCTTTGTAGGAGAGTCTCTCTGCTAGGAGTTCCCTCACAGCATCTTTCATCTGTGCTGTCTTTACACAGAGGAGCAAGATTTCTGACTAAAATGAAGTTTGTTCAAATTTATGTTACTTTTCATGTATCATTTATTTATTGCTTCTGTTTGTTTCCTGTCTTTCATTTGTATATGTTCTCAGGAAAAATCCTTTAAATTCTGCTTACTTGACAGTACCAACTTGCCATTTTTAGCTTTGTTTATACTTTATGTATTATTTTCAGATTGCCCGTTTTTCATGAGCTTGTCTCATGTTATTGAGACAATAACATGTCCTATCGTCTCACAGAAAATACAAATCAGGTTGTTGTTGTTTTACATTATTTCCTGTTTTCTATATTTTTGTTTGTTTCCCAGGGGTGTGCTTCTGAGTTGTTCTGATTTAGTATTTGGTTGAATGCATCATCTGTAATTGTGAGGATCACTCATGTTCCTTTGGAATAGCTCCCCTGAATATGGTGTAGCAAGAGGTTAGTCTCTAGCCCCATCTCTGCCACTGTGTTAAGAGTTCAGCAGCAGCAGTAGGTTTTTGAGATCTTGAGAGAGAGGAGGAAGAAGGTAGGTGAGACCTGCTATATGATATGTTGTGGCTAGGGAGTCCCCTTGGGCTTTTTTAACTCCTCAGTAATGTTCAGGGATGAGTTCTTCTGGATGCTATAATAGAAATAAAGTACATGATAAATGTAATGCACTCGAATCATTCCAAAACCATCACTGCCCCACCCCCGTTCCCTTCCCCCACCCCCGGAACCCCCAACCTGTTCATGGGAAACTTGTCATCCACAAAACCGGTCCCTCGTGCTAGGGGAACAAGTCCACAGAGCCGTTCCACACTGGATATAGCAGTTGAATAACATGCAGATCAGCACTGTGTTGCATTATCCTCATCTGAACAACATCAGGTCTGTGGGTGGCTTCCCTCGGCCAGAGGTGAAAAAAGTGTTTCCTCTGTGTTGGTTGACTTAGTTGTGGCCACTCACTTTTTCCTTCACTCTAAGACTTGTTTCCTCACAAGTACGGAAGCTCTGTGGGCTAACAGCCTTCAGCTGCAGCCTCTTCAAAGCCTGCGAAGCTTGTAGAGATCTGACTTTCCTGAAGTCTTGCCCCTTCCTAATTATGGCCCATATCCAGTAAACTGATTGATGTGGAAGAGTAGAGTTTTGGCCATCTGAGGCCATTTTGAGACTATCTTCCAGAGCTCCCCAGTGACTTTGGGTAAAGAGATCCTTGGGCTGTATCACCTTTGATTTCTTCCTTTGCCTAGTCCTGCTTCCTTCTCACTTCCACCAGTGTTGATCCCAAAAGCACTGCTTAATATTAAAAAGGCTGAACTCCATCTCACAGCCTGCTTCCTAGGTAACCTGGCCTGTACCATCAGCTCAGAAGAAACATAGGAGATTTAAAGCATCAAATGTGTATCCTTAGGTTACTGTTTTATTTTAACGTCTCTTGTGAACTTTTTAGTGTTTGCCTCACTAAAGAAGAGGTGGCTCAGGTGGTAGAGAATCCGTAACACAGAAGACCCAGGTTCGATCCGGGAGTCCGGACGATCCCCTGGAGAAGGGAATGGCAACACACTCCACTGTTCTTGCCTGGAGAATCCCAGTAACAGGGGAGCCTGGCAAGCTACAGTCCATGGGATCGCAAAGAGTCAGACACAACTGAGCAACTAACACACAAACACTCTCACTAAAGAAGAATGTGAGAATTACTAATAGAAATCAGAAGATGATATACCTGAATTCTAGAGAGCTGTGGTTCAGCCAGGATGAAAGTTCAGTTAAAATCACCATTTCAAAGTGCATTCTTAATAATTATGCAGATTCACTGTGATAACCTGCTTTGATAACATAGCAATTACTGTGTTCTCCAGCAGTAGCCACGGTACCAAAAACTAAGACCAGTATGTGTCTGGTTCCCCCCAAAGTACACTGTCCCAGCAGTTCTGTGTAGTTATCAGTTAACTTGTCCTTAGTATTTAATATTACAACCACATCTGCCCTTCTGAAATTGTATCGTTACTATTACTTTAATTTGGAAAAACCTTTTGACTGGTCTTAATTTCTTTCAAAATCTGATTTTATGGTTATTTTTGGTCTTTTCTAATATAGCTAAGTACTTGAATGCAAAGCAAGTAAAGGAGGAGATTATGTAAGGTACACGGTATTTCTCAACCTCTTCTAAACTATCTTTTTCAGCATACTCATGTACCCAGACTTATACCTTTAATAACAAGCAATTGCACATCGAAATCAGTTCCTGTAAGGAGGTAAGTTTTGAAAAATCTTAGTATAGCTTTATGTTGAATATTGCATTATGTCTGATTCTTAGTTGGGTACAAAAATTAGTTGTCATCAATTTCTTGCCTTCTAAAAACCTTATTAAAGTTTTTATCTTATGTAACGCAAACTATCCACATTTCTTGGCCTTTTCATATTAAAGTGTGTCTGAAAGTCGCTCAGTCGTGTCTGAGTCCTTGCGACCCCATGGACTTCTCCATGGAATTCTCCAGGCCAGAATACTGGAATGGGTAGCCGTTCCCTTCTCTCCAGGGACCTTCCAAACCCAGGGATCAAACCCAGATCTCCCACATTTTGGTTTATTTGGGCCACTGTTTCTTTGGTTTTCAGAGAGTTTGGAGTCTAGAGTCAGCCCTCACCTAGAATCCTACAACTTTGATTGACTGTCCTGCCTTGGGCAGTCATTTAATTGCCCTGAACCTCATGTCTGTATGTGTTGGTGTGTCTAATGATATGAACCCCACAGAGTTGTGAGGGTTAAATGAGAAGGACCCTGAAAGACATGAACATAGTGTTTGGCACAGAGTAGACAATCACGTCAGTCTGTCAGTGTCTCTCTCATCATTTCTACAGTCTTTGATACCACTGGTATCACCACTAGCACCATTAGTATTAAAGACAAAAAACAAGATTTGTGTATTGGATATTTAAGGAAATTGTAAAAAACTCTTTCCCCTCTTTTGTTGATAAATATGTTAAGTACTTTTAATGTTTGGAAAAATAAGACATCATTGTTACCTGTAAGTGATTTGGAATTTGGGGACAGTTGTTTAATTACCTCTCTCTTATATCAGGGTCAGCAAATAACAGTCCATTGGGCAGATCTGTCCAACAGTATAGTTTTGTACAGGCACAAGCTAAAACTGTATCTTAACATTTTTGAAAGGTGGTTAAAAAGGTGGAAAAAAAAATGAGAGACTGTGTTGTTCTCAAAGCCTAAAATATTTGCTGCCTGAAATATTTACTCTCAGGCCCTTTACAGAAAAGATTTACCAATCACTGTCTTACATTGAATAAAATGGTAATTGGAAAATTAGGAATATTACAGAGAAGAGGAAGTCAGGAAATGCATCATAGAATTATCCTGAAAATGGGGAGCATTTCAATACCTGTAAAGGAAGTGAGGTGTAGGCAGAGATGGAAAGCTATGCTGCAGGCTGCAGAGCCATTGAACAGGCCACTGAGCCCAGAAGATGTGATAAATGGGAGGTTTCAGTAGGAAAAGAGGCTGACTGCGGGGGAAAAGGGGGATAGGTAGAAGTCAGGGTATAGAGGGCTTTGAACGAGTGGAAGAGAAATTCCGACATTGTTTCATAAGTGGTTTTTGGTGAGAAGTAATGTCATCCATCCTAGTTTTTATTCCAGCTGATGAACTATGGGATGAGGTTCGTGACATTGTACAGGAGACAGGGATCAAGACCATCCCCATGGAAAAGAAATGCAAAAAAGCAAAATGGCTGTCTGGGGAGGCCTTACAAATAGCTGTGAAAAGAAGAGAAGCGAAAAGCAAAGGAGAAAAGGAAAGATATAAACATCTAAATGCAGAGTTCCAAAGAATAGCAAGAAGAGATAAGAAAGCCTTCTTCAGTGATCAATGCAAAGAAATAGAGGAAAACAACAGAATGGGAAAGACTAGGGATCTCTTCAAGAAAATCAGAGATACCAAAGGAACATTTCATGCAAAGATGGGCACGATAAAGGACAGAGATGGTGTGGACCTAACAGAAGCAGAAGATATTAAGAAGAGGTGGCAAGAATACACAGAAGAACTGTACAAAAAAGAGCTTCAAGACCTAGATAATCATGATGATGTGATCACTGACCTAGAGCCAGACATCTTGGAATGTGAAGTCAAATGGGCCTTAGAAAGCATCACTACGAACAAAGCTAGTGGAGGTGATGGAATTCCAGTGGAGCTATTCCAAGTCCTGAAAGATGATGCTGTGAAAGTGCTGCACTCAATATGCCAGCAAATTTGGAAAACTCAGCAGTGGCCACAAGATTGGAAAAGGTCAGTTTTCATCCCAATCCCAAAGAAAGGCAATGCCAAGGAGTGCTCAAACTACCGAACAATTGCACTCATCTCACACGCTAGTAAAGTAATGCTCAAAATTCTCCAAGCCAGGCTTCAGCAATATGTGAACCGTGAACTTCCTGATGTTCAAGCTGGTTTTCGAAAAGGTAGAGGAACCAGAGATCAAATTGCCAACATCCGCTGGATCATGGAAAAAGCAAGAGAGTTCCAGAAAAACATCTATTTCTGCTTTCTTGACTATGCCAAAGCCTTTGACTGTGTGGATCACAATAAACTATGGAAAATTCTGAGAGAGATGGAAATACCAGACCACCTGATCTGCCTCTTAAGAAATCTGTATGCAGGTCAGGAAGCAACAGTTAGAACTGGTCATGGAACAACAGACTGGTTCCACATAGGAAAAGGAGTACGTCAAGGCTGCATATTGTCACCATGTTTATTTAACTTATATGCAGAGTACATCATGAGAAATGCTGGACTGGAAGAAACACAAGTTGGAATCAAGATTGCCGGGAGAAATATCAATAACCTCAGATATGCAGATGACACGACTCTTATGGCAGAAAGTGAAGAGGGGCTAAAAAGCCTCTTGATGAAAGTGAAAGTGGAGAGTGAAAAGGTTGGCTTAAAGCTCAACATTCAGAAAACGAAGATCATGGCATCTGGTCCCATCACTGCATGGGAAATAGATGGGGAAACAGTGGAAACAGTGTCAGACTTTGTTTTTCTGGGCTCCAAAATCACTGCAGATGGTGACTGCAGCCATGAAATTAAAAGACGCTTACTCCTTGGAAGGAAAGTTATGACCAACCTAGATAGCATATTCAAAAGCAGAGACATTACTTTACCAACAAAGGTTCGCCTAGTCAAGGCTGTGGTCTTTCCTGTGGTCATGTATGGATGTGAGAGCTGGACTGTGAAGAAGGCTGAGCGCCGAAGAATTGATGCTTTTGAACTGTGGTGTTGGAGAAGACTCTTGAGAGTCCCTTGGACTGCAAGGAGATCCAACCAGTCCATTCTGAAGGAGATCAATCCTGGAATTTCTTTAGAAGGAATGATGCTAAAGCTGAAACTCCAGTATTTTGGCCATCTCATGCGAAGAGTTGACTCATTGGAGAAGACTCTGATGCTGGGAGGGATTGGGGGCAGGAGGAGAAGGGGACGACAGAGGATGAGATGGCTGGATGGCATCACTGACTTGATGGGTGTGAGTCTGGGTGACCTCCGGGAGCTGGTGATGGACAGGGAGGCCTGGCGTGCTGTGGTTCATGGGGTCGCAAAGAGTCGGACACGACTGAGCGACTGATCTGATCTGATCTGATCTGATGAACAGTAATTAAAAAGGGACAATGAAAAGCATTGGTTTAATTAAGTAGGACTTCTTACATCTTGTGTAAGAGACGGGGTGGAAAACTGAAGCTGTATTTGTGATAATTGAGAGGAAGATTGAAGGAGATTTTATTCAGTAAATTCGAGAGATTTCAGACAGAATTGAGACATGATTATTGGATTTGGATGAGGAAGGTGATGTCAACTGCTTCAAATGTCAGGGTTTAAGTCCCAGCTCTGTCACTATGGGCAAATTAATTTAACCTCCATGTTATTTCCTGATCTGTACCTTATGGACTCCACGAGTAGCTTGAGAGGGTAAGGATTAATTTGTTGTTTTGTATGTAGTGTTTGAGTTAATATCATTGCTTTCTTGGTCACCATTGTGTGTCTTCAATTTCTAGTGCATAGTAGGTGTTTGATAAGTATCTTTTAAACGAAATTAAGTTTTATATTTGAGAAACATTTTTAAGTTAAAATTAAGATCTTTTTGAACTATTAAGCATAGGAATAATTGGAATCTTAAAAAAAGTTAAGTATTTGAGAGTAAAAATATCTAAAAATATTTATTTATACTTTAATTCAGAAGACAAAATGCCATATTATAGAAGAAAGTATTAATTAACATTTAGTTATAAAGTTATATAACTGAGTATTAATGTTGCAACATTTAGTTAATAGTTAATTTTTATTTTTCAGGCGTTCATTTGAATTTTTAGATTTATTATTACAGGAGTGGCAGACTCACTCATTGGAAAGGTATGCATCGACTCTTCGTCTTCCACCACTCTCCCTTCCCCTTTGTCATCAGTTCTTTAGAAATTGATGGTATTGGTTTTGCATTATTTCCCATTTTCCTTTAAAAGTTATTTGTACTGATTTTCCTTTAAAGCTGAGGTGCTCCTCTTATTCATCATAGCTGTGATTTTCTTCTTTGTGGGGTGAATGAGGGTCTCTTAGGTGAATGGGCAAGAAAATTCCAGGTTAAATTGGGCAAGAAATTTCAGGTTATATAAGAAATTCCAGGTTAAATTGGGCAGGTCGTTTAAAATTTATCTCTAGTCATGTAAGATAGGTTTCCCAAGGTGCAATTAATCAAGTAATAAATGATTTAGGATAGAAGAAAGGCGCTTCTTTTCAGAGGAAAGAGATCAAAAACATGAGAGATTTGTTGGCAAATTTCTCCACACCAGCTGTCAGGTGTCATTGGCCGTGTATATCCTGGGCAATGTTTAATGAAGCTCTGCAGTGAAAAAGAGGGAAATGTGGGCAGCTAGTCAGTCACTGGCCATTTGTATGGCTGTATTTCTGATTTGTTTCACATATGAAGCTTGGGATATACATGTATTTATGTTGAATACATTGATCTATTCACAACCCATTTTTAAAAAATAGAATATGTTGTTTACTGCGGGCATGATGTAATTCCAAGTTTTAAGTTCCCTTGTGGCAGCTGCTATTCAGTCTGGTTAGTAACTGATTGTACTACTAGCACATTTCTACACTGGTAGGTTAGTGAGGAACCACACAAAAGATTTTCTTTAATTCATGAAAAATTTAAAATTTTAGTACTGCTTATCTGGACTCCATATAAAAATAATTATGTTCAGGTTTATAATGTTTGACTTGTCAGAAGAAAACCATACATGAGCAAAATGTGTGGGGTGGATTATTAGGAAATCTTGCAATCTTAGATTCATTATTATATGCTAGTTACCTTTTTTCTCTCCCTTGCCCATTTGTGATTGATGTGTGATATATAGTATATAGGCAGTATCGTTTGTGGTGAAATAGATAGTTTTATACACGATCCTAAAGGTACTTTATTTTATAGACATGCAGCTGTCTTGGTTGAAACTATTAAGAAGGGAATTCATGATGCTGATGCTGAGGCCAGAGTGGAGGCAAGAAAGTAAGTCTATAAGGTATTTTTTTGGTGGTTTAAACATACTTTGGTCTTTTCTGCGACAGAAATTATGCTGGGAGAATGAAAATATTGAAAGTGTCCCAAGTATTGTATTTGATCAGCTCTTTAGTCAAGTAGAGATTGATTTTTCTCCATTAAACCTGTACTGGTTGTCTTAGCAGTTCACTTAGCCTTGTTGTTTATATCCATCAGTATTCGTATTACATCATAACATATTCACTTTTGTTGTTAATAAAAATACCTAATTTACTGAACATTTGTTTTGTACCTGATACTTTGTAGGGCAGTAGGTATATGTTCTTTTCTAATCCTTAAAATGATCCAGTGAAGGTGCTATCTCCTTTGGCAACTGAAGTTTGGAGATCTGGAAATTTGCACAAGGCCACCCAAATTGTAAGGATTATAGTCAGGTTTTGAACTGAGATTCCTTTTCTCAAAAGCCTGTTGTCTTCCTCCAAAAACCTGTTTAATTTAGAAAGTATTCACTTGGCACATTGTGGCTGTATTAAAACCTTTGGGGTTAAAAACTTGCTTTTCTTGAATGTACACATTTTATGGTTAATGTGTAATCATGCAAAGTTATTTCTTTAAGATGTTTTTGTTTTTCTTAGGAAAAAGCCTTAATTTGTGTTGTTTGTTTTGTTTTACAGGACATATATGGGTCTTAGAAACCACTTCCCCGGTGAAGCTGAAACACTGTATAATTCCCTCGAGCCTTCTTATCAGAAGAGCCTCCAGACTTACTTAAAGAGTTCTGGCAGTGTAGCGTCTCTTCCACAATCAGACAGGTCCTCATCTAGCTCCCAAGAAAGCCTCAAGTAAGGTCATCTAAAGGATCACTACTGATTACTTCCTTTTTTCAGCTCCACAGAGTTCCTTAAGTTGGATGGTTGAGCATCTGATTGCTTTCTTCTTAAAGCCTTGGAAGAATGACGATTGAATGTGCTTATTTCCTTTGGTCTGTTGCCTCAGGGGTTGGATTACATGCTTGTATAGCTTCTTCTCATTGGGTTGAGTTTAGGGATTCAAAGTTTGTGCAAACATTTTCAGACATGTTTTGTTAGAATATGTTCATATCTTTGAGAAAGACTGGAAACCACTAATTTGTATTCTTTTTTTTTAATACACCCAAAATAGTCCATATAGTAAGTAGCCCATTTCTAGGGCACTGTTGTGGAGGGATTATAATGGAGATTCAGAAATCATCTTTAAAACTTTTACACAGCACTGTGTGACTGGTAAAAACGCCATTGCTTTCTTTGCTTGCCTCTGGCATAGTTTGAGATTTTCAGCAACTCCCTCCAGGGGACAAAATTATCTAGTGTCTGACTCACTTCTTTGTGACTCCACTCTCATCATTATGCTGGCCACCTAAAACCCTTGCTGCCTTGGCAGTTATACCCTATTTTCTGTTTATCTAGCCTTGTAAGATGGCTAAGATCCCTAGCAGTGGCCACAAATATCTGCAAATTTCCCTAGGGAAGAGCAGCTCACAAAATATGGGTCTACCTCGCTGTAGTTGCTGTGTCTTTAGGGTCTTCACCCCCACAAAGACTGCTGGTTGCCTTGGCAACTTCCTGGTCCTGGATAGGTACCAGGGTGGGCGAGAGAGGTATCTGGGGCACAATTGCAGGAAGTACTCACAGGGTCTTGTGAGTACTGTACTAAATAAGAGTTCAGTGGCTTACAAGCTTTCAGAGTAAAAGAAGATACCATTGCATTAAAAAAAATAATTATTGTAGGAATAATTGTACCTAAACTTCTATTTAAATTTGTGATAAATCCTTCACCTCGAATGATCTTTGTTGCTTTTTTTCCCTTTACTTTTCCTTGCTGTACTCAAACTTTGTATATGAGTCGGCTGAAGGTCATTGTTAAAATACAGAATCTGATTAAGTAAATCTGGGATGGGACCTGAGATTCTGCATATTTTACACATTCCCATGGAACAACAGACTGGTTCCAAATAGGAAAAGGAGTACGTCAAGGCTGTATACTGTCACCCTGCTTATTTAACTTATATGCAGAGTACATCATGAGAAACGCTGGGCTGGAAGAAGCACAAGCTGGAATCAAGATTTCAGGGAGAAATATCAATAACCTCAGATATGCAGATGACACCACCCTTATGGCAGAAAGTGAAGAGGAACTAAAAAGCCTCTTGATGAAAGTGAAAGAGGAAAGTGAAAAAGTTGGCTTAAAACTCAGCATTCAGAAAATGAAGATCATGGCATCTGGTCCCGTCACTTCGTGGGAAATAGATGGGGAAACAGTGGAAACAGTGTCAGACTTTATTTTTGGGGGCTCCAAAATCACTGCAGATGGTGACTGCAGCCATCACATTAAAAGACGCTTACTCCTTGGAAGGAAAGTTATGACCAACCTAGATAGCATATTCAAAAGCAGAGACATTACTTTGCCAACAAAGTTCCGTCTGGTCAAGGCTATGGTTTTTCCAGTGGTCGTGTATGGAAAACATGTGAGAGTTGGACTATGAAGAAAGCTGAGCACTGAAGAATTGATGCTTTTGAACTGTGGTGTTGGAGAAGACTCTTGAGAGTCCCTTGGATTGCAAGGAGATCCAACCAGTCCATTCTGATAGGAGATCAGCCCCGGGATTTCTTTGGAAGGAATGATGCTAAAGCTGAAACTCCAGTACTTTGGCCACCTCATGCGAAGAGTTGACTCATTGGAGAAGACTCTGATGCTGGGAGGGATTGGGGGCAAGCGGAAAAGGGGATGACAGAGGATGAGATGGCTGGATGGCATCACTAACTCGATGGACATGAGTCTCAGTGAACTCCGGGAGTTGGTGATGGACAGGGAGGCCTGGAGTGCTGTGATTCATGGGGTCGCAAAGAGTCGGACACGACTGAGCGACTGAACTGAACTGAACTGAACTGAAGGTGATTGCTTTTTGTCTATGAACCATTCTTTGAGTAGCAAGGATCTAAATAAGATATTTTATTAGAACATCTTTAAACATAAGCATCTGTGGACTTGAATCAATCTGCCTCAACGTAACAGTTTTAGGAGACAGTTATAAAAATAATATAATACTGGGTTTGATAACCAAATGCCAAATTTACCATTTAATAATAATAACTTAGGGCTTCCCTGGTGATTCAGACAGTAAAAAATTGGCCTGCAACGTGGAGACCCGGAATTGATCCCTGGGCCAGGAAAATCCCTTGGAGAAGGGAATGGCAACCCACTCCAGTATTCTTGCCTGGAGAATTCCATGGACAGAACCTTGTGGGCTGTAGTCCATGGGATCACAGAGTCGGACACAGCTGACCGACTTACACACAATAATAACTTAAGAATATTTTCAGTAGTCTGACATTACCTCTCTTCCCCTCACCTTTAAAATTTGTAGATAGGGAATTCCTGGCCGTCCAGTGGTTAGGACTCTATGCTCTCACTGTCACTGACCCAGATTCAGTCCCCGGTCTGGGAACTAAAAATCCCACAAGCCGACTTCTCTGGTGGTCCAGGGGTTTAAGAATCCCCCGCCACTGCAGAGAATACAGATTCGATCCCTAGGCTGGGAAGATTGTCCGAGCCTGTGCTCTACGGCGCAAGAGCCGCAGCTACTGAAGCCGCGTGCTCTGGAGCCCGAGCTCCACAAGAGAGGCCTCCACAACAAGAACGCCTTGAACCACAACTACAGGAAGCCAGCACAGCAACGACGATCAAGTGCAGCCAAAGATAAATCATAAAATTTTTAAAAATCCCACAAGCCACATAGCACAACAAGCAAGTGAAAAAGTGAAGAATATAATAAAGTAAAATAAAATTCATAGGTATACTTTCCAGACCCTCTTACATACTTAGATATGTTTATTTTGGGGCTGCAGAGTACCATTGTAGTTAAAGTTAAGTAATCAGAAAAGATATTAAAGGAAGCAGTGGATTTTTTTGAAATGATTCTAGCTGTTTTGCTTTCTATACATGTTAATACATGTCACCCTCAGCAGCAGTTTGTAGCTTAGTTTCTCTTGCCCCACACAATAGCACTTAATAGCACTACAGTAGATGGCATTGTATCTATAGAGTAATTGCTTGACTTTCCAGTGGCCACAACTGCTATGACTTAGGTGATGGAGGCTTTGGTTTCACTGATCTCCCTGTGTATTGGTAATAATATTCCCTCTCTCCTTCTAGGTAAAATACCTCAGAATAGAAGTGTTGGAGAGGGCCATTATTGAGTTCCCTGTTATAATATGTGTGCCAAGGACGAGTGAATAGCAGCCACCTGGTCCCTGTTCCTGTAGAGCTTACAGTCTTTATTCAGTGTTCGTTATTTCATTTTTGCTTCACTACTAATTTAGATACCAATGATACGTGACAGCAACTGTTCTGAAGTGATTTGTAAAACAAAAATTGAAACCATGTACTTCTCGACTCTTCAGAAATCTCAGTGGTGTTTCATTAAGTGTTATCAGAGGAGTGATAAATTATTAAAAGTATTTCTTTTTACCTTGCAGTCGCCCTTTTTCTGCAAAATGGTCTACAGCAAACCCATCTGCTGTGGCTGGAAGAGGTAAATTGCCTTTTTAAGAGTCATAGCATATTTTACTTAATAAAGTAAAAGTGACTTTATAAATAAGAGTTACTATGTAAAAAGCTTTTGTCACTCAGAATGTCGTCAAGAATTTAAAAGTTTAAAACATAAAATTTTCCTTAAAAGTTTTTGAAGCACATTGCTGCTGCTAAGTCGCTTCAGTCGTGTCTGACTCTGTGCGACCCCATAGACGGCAGCCCACCAGGCTCCCCCGTCCCTGGGATTCTCCAGGCAAGAACACTGGAGTGGGTTGCCATTTCCTTCTCCAAAGCATGAAAGTGAAAAGTGAAAGTGAAGTCGTTCAGTCGTATCCGACTCTTCGCGACCCCATGGACTGCAGCCTACCAGGCTCCTCCGTCCATGGGATTTTCCAGGCAAGAGTACTGGAGTGGGGTGCCATAGCCTTTTCCTGAAGCACATTAGAACTGTTTAAAAGCTAAACAGTTACAAACAATAGCTTTTAAACTGTTTTAATGTGACCCACAAGGAGAAAATCATTTTACATTGTAAACACCACACATATACACTTTACAACCTGTGTTTGTATACCACACCCATGTACTACATACAATGTATTATATATAATTATATACCTACAACATACATGTAACATGTAGTATATTATATGTCAGTATATGTGTAATAGTATAATCTGAAGTTCCAGGAAGTTTACTTACCTTTACTTGTGACACACTCTGTTTTTCTATTTTGTTTCATTTCTTTAAAGTGCCATCCTGACCCACTCAATTTCACAGCTTTATTAATGGGTCATAACTCAGAGTTTATAAAATTCCTTATTAAAACTGAAAAACTAAACACCAGAAATTTATTTTTATTTTATTTTTTATGTTTTAATATTTGTTCAGGTCCATTTTTGAACTGAGGTGACTTCTTTCAGCATCTCAGTCATTAAACACCAGAAATTTAATGACTTAATTAGTATTGCCTGAGAGTGGCAGAACCTGAATTATTTTCTGAATTATCTTAACCCTGGACTGGTTCTACTTGCATTATTATTATGGTCAAACAGTAGCCTTGCTGTCATCTATTTATCTTGTGTAGCACTTCAGTTTCATGAATCAGTTGAAAATATCATCTTTTCATTTACAAAACAATCCTATGAAGTTTTACAAAGTATAGTTATTTTTTCCCATTTTTTTGGAAGGGGGAAATAAGGCAGAGAAATATTGAGAAAAAATTGTCCAAGAAGATTTACTTGCAACGACATTGAAACTGAGGCATCCTGATTTTAAAGTACTTTTGTAGAATCTAAAAATAAAGTACTTTTCTCATATCCATTTGGCCACTATTTCCTTTTTGGATCATCATTCAGTATCTTGTGGTGATTTCAAGTTTATATAATTTTTACGCCATTTGCAATGATGAAAATAATACAGAGGTTACCTTTCCTTTGTTTTTCGTAGTATCAGCAGGCAGCAGCAAAGCCAGTTCTCTTCCTGGAAGCCTGCAGCGTTCACGAAGTGACATCGATGTGAATGCTGCTGCCGGCGCCAAGGCACATCATGCTGCTGGACAGGCTGTGCGAAGTGGCCGGTTAGGTGCAGGGGCCCTGAATCCAGGTTCCTATGCATCACTAGGTAAGCTAGCTCACTATAGGAAATTGTACTGCATTTTCTCCCTGGTCTCAGAACATTAATGAACCGTCATCAATTTCAGTAACTGATCGTGGTGATATCTTTATCATCTCTATTTCATTCTTTCTAATTATGAATAGTCTGTACATTTTATATGATTCTGTCCTTGGAATGTAGTTCTGAGATACTTAAAATGCCTTATTTCTCCTCTTCCTAATCATCTTGATCAAAGGAACAGCTCTTGACTCCTTGATTTGCCTGTAGAATTTTTACAGTTCTGCACTACTGCCACACCCAGCTGCTGGTTACTGAGGAAATTTGGTCTTGTACCCAGCTTCTCCGTTCCCCTTTTCCTATATCTGTTCCCTTCCCAAGAAGGTAAAGGCTTTTGGGAATCTGGGAAAACGGCAAAGCTTAATCATAATCAAAACTTAAACATACATCCCCAAAGCCATTCAGAGTTTGTTTTTTATATCCATCAACCTTAAAAGTTTCCGGTTGGTTAGCTGTATTATTTGTCTTTTGTGCTTCATTTTTCTTTCTCTTGAGTAGTAGTGATAGAACCCTAGGCAGGCAAACCATTGGCAGTCCATAGGCAATGCAGAGATTCTACGTGTGTATATAGTACATGGGAAAGGTGGTGTGGCTGCATCCAGTGAGGAAAGCATAGATTATTCATTAAACGGTGTTTAGACACATGGCTTGCAATCTGGTACAAAATTAAGTTAGAATCATGTTTTATACTGTATAACAGTTTATTCCAGGTGACTAAGATGTTGAACAAAAATACAAAGCAACTTGATGAAAACATAACAGTTGAATATTCATCTAATCTCAGATTGGAGAAGACATTTCTGAGTATAAAAGCCAAAAAAACCATGAGGGAACAGTCCCTCAGATCAAAATCTAAGTGTAAAAATGTAACAAGTGGCAGAAAACAGAAAGGGAAAAAGGTTTTGCCAGGTACTGCAAAAAAAAGCTAAAATGTCTCCAAGTTTTATACATCTCAGGAAAACAGGTGAGCTTATTTTTATAGAAAAAAATTTTATATATGTCAAGAAAAGCATATTTCAGAATTGCCACCAAAACACCATAACACATATTGAACATCAGTTGTAATCAAAGATGCAAATTGACCTATAAATAAAACAAGAAAGTTAAAGTTAGTGACTGCTGGTCATAAAGAATGCAGTTAAAAGTACAGATGTGAAATAATCATGAAGCACTTTTATCTCAGTGGCATTTTCATGATACCCATGAAACTTTTTTAAATGTTCAATGTTTTGAGCCTGTAGTCCAATGTTTTTAGATAACTATGCCAAGAAATAAAAAGAACGTTTATTATGTTTTTAATAACGTATTAGATTCAAGTTTGATAACAAGGGGAAATGTTTAAGTTATGGTATACCTTTATATATGCCATGCAGCCATTGACAAGTCATATTTTTAATAAATATCAAGTGATATAGCCTACCAAAAAAATGTATGATAATTTCATCATTTTGTATAAAATTATACATATGAAGGACTGGCCACATACGGTGTTCTGTAATATTCATCTATATCATTGCCTGTAGCTAAAGTTCCTTTGTATTTCTGTATGTAATGTTCTATTGTATGAACATATCACAATTTAGTTTTCTATTGGTGGCTATCTTGGTTGTTTCCTTTTTTATTGTTGTTATTATGAATAATACTTATGAACATTTTTATTTATAGGATTAGACAAAAATGTTGACAAAGATGTCAACAGTGGGTTGATCACTACTTTTAATTTTCATAAAACTTTTCTGTATTTGAAACATTACCTTGCTAGAAACGCATTATTATTTCAGTATATGAAAACCAATCAATATTATATACCTTGTAGTAGAACAAAGGACAAAAATCACACACTAGATGCAGAAAAGGCATTTGACAAATTCTGTCACCCTTTCATGATAAAAATACTCAACAAACTGGGATAGAAGGAAACTTTCTGAGCCTGATAAAGATATCTGAAAAATCCACAGCTATCATATATGACATGATGAAAGACTGGATACTTCCCTGAAAGCCAACAACAAGATAAGGATGTCCACCCTTGCCCTTCCTAAGAGCATTGCCATGGAAATTCTAGCCAGGTCAGTTAGGCTAGAAAAAGAAATAAAAAATATTGAGATTGGAAAAGAAGTAAAGCTTGATCTTACATATAGAAAACGTGATCTTATATATAGAAAATCCTAAGAAATTCACAAAAAAAAACTATTAAAGCTTTTCAATGAGTTTAGCAAAAGTTATAGAAGGTAAGATCAATATGCAAAAATCAGTTGGATTTCTAAATGCTAGCAGTGAACAATCTGAAAATAAAGAAAGGATTTCCAATGACAATAACCTCAAAAAGAAAAAAATACTTAGGAATCTATATAATAGAAGGAGTGTAAGACTTCTCTAGGAATAACCACTCCTGTGTTTCTCCTTTACTCTCACACTCACACTGCTGACCCCAATGTGTGGGATTTCTTAGCAGCAATTCTCAGACAACAGCTGGGTATCCTTCAGTGCAATTCAGTTGGAACATAATATATATTAACACAGGCCTCACAGGTTATAGGCTTGCGCCCCGACTCACCCACACTTCAGACATCAGCTGCAAGTCCAGGTTGTTACCTGTGCTTCTGACCAACTGGCTGTAAGTCAGAGGTGCCCTTGCCCCCCTCCTTTACAAAGGGAATTAAAGGATATGAATGAGCAGTCGGATGAAGAGATATAGGGGACGAGGTCTGGAAAAGTCTGAAGCCCAGAGCTGCTTTCCCTGTGGAGTTGCAGTGTGCCGCTCTCCCAGCATATGGCTGTGTTAAACCAACCCGGACCTCTGAATCTTGTGCTTTTGCCACTTTTATGGAGGCTTCATCACACAGTCGTAGTTGATCATTTACTTGGTCTCCAACTCCGAGCCCCTTCCCAGAGGATGGAGGATGGGGCTGAAAATTCCAAGCTTCAAACCATGGTTTCATCTTTCTGGGACTGTCCCGCATCCTGAAGCTATCCAGGAGCCCACCAGGAAATGCCTCATTAGAACAAAAGACACTCCTGTCACCCAGGAAATTCCAAGGAATTTAGGAGCTCTGTCAGGTACCAAGTCACCAGCAAATACTAGAACAAAAGGTACTCCATCCTACCACGTAAGAAATTATAAGGGATTTAGGAGCTCTGCCAGGAATTAGGGCCATATATATGTTTTCTTTCACATTTGTACACTGAAAACTGAAACACTCTGTTAAGAGGATTTAAAGATCTAAATAAATGGAAAGACATTCATTGTTAAGATAGGAAATTGACTTACGGATTCAATGTAATCCCTCTCAAAAGTCCAGCTACATTTTTACAGAAATTGACAAACTGCTCCTAAAATTCATATGAAAATGCAAAGGATCCAGAATAGATGAAATGATCTTGGGAAAAAAAGAGCAAACTTGGTATACTCATACTTTCTGATTTCAGAACTTACTTCAAAGCTACAGTAATCCAGTCTATGTGGTACTGGCATAAAGATAGACATGTACACCAATGCAGAGAATTGAGAGTCCAGAAATAAACCCATATATCTATGATCAGTTGATTTTCAACAAGGGTGCCAAGACCATGCCGTAGAGAAGAATTCTTTTCAACAAATGGTGCTGGAACAACTGGATAGCCACATGCCAAGAAATGAATCTGGACCCCTATCTCATACTATATCCAAAATATTAATTCAAAATAAATTAAAGACCCAAATGTAAGAGCTACAGCTATAAAGCTCTTAGAAGGAAACACATGTATAAATAAATCTTCATTACCTCGAATGATGTGATGTTTTCTTAGATACTTTACCAAACACACACAACCAAGAGAAGCTGGATAAAGCTTGGACTTCATAAAAATTAAAAATTTTGTTTCAAAGGGCACCATCAAGAAAGTGAAGAGACAACACACAAAATAAAGAAAATGTGCAAATCATGTATCTGATTAAGGACTTAGATCTCAAATATATAAAGAATTTTTATAACTCAGTAACAAAAAGACAATTCTGTTTTAAAAATAGGCAGAGGATTTGAATATGCATTTCTCTACTGCTACTACTACTGCTAAGTCGCTTCAGTCGTGTCCGACTCTGTGCGACCCCATAGAAGGAAGCCCACCAGGCTCCCCCGTCCCTGGGATTCTCCAGGCAAGAACAGTGGAGTGGGTTGCCATTTCCTTCCCCAATGCATGAAAGTGAAAAGTAAAAGTGAAGTCGCTCAGTCGTGTCCGACTCTTAGCGACCCCATGGACTGGAGCCTACCAGGATCCTCCGTCCATGGGATTTTCCAGGCAAAAGTACTGGGGTGGGATGCCATCGCCTTCCCCGTATTTCTCTAAAGACTATACAAATTACCAATGAAAGCACATAAAAAGATGCTCAACATCTGAATGTCTAAAGATGTTGAGCATCTTTTTATGTGCTTTCATTGGTAATTTGTATAGCATTTCTCTAAAGACTATACAAATTACCAATGAAAGCACATAAAAAGATGCTCAACATCTTTAGACATTCAGATCAGATCAGACGCTCAGTCGTGTCCAACTCTTTGCAACCCCATGAATTACAGCACGCCAGGCCTCCCTGTCCATCACCAACTCCCAGAATTCAATCAGACTCATGTCCATCGAGTCAGTGATGCCATCCAGTCATCTCATCCTCAGTCGTCCCCTTCTCCTCTTGCCTCCAATCCCTCCCAGCATCAGAGTCTTCTCCAATGAGTCAGCTCTTCGCATGAGGTGGCCAAAGTACTGGAGTTTCAGCTTTAGCATCATTCCTTCCAAAGAAATCCCAGGGCTGATCTCCTTCAGAATGGACCGGTTGGATCTCCTTGCAATCCAAGGGACTCTCAAGAGTCTTCTCCAACACCACAGTTCAAAAGCATCAATTCTTCAGTGCTCAGCCTTCTTCACAGTCCAACTCTCATATCCATACATGACCACAGGAAAAACCATAGCCTTGATTAGACGGACCTTTGTTGGCAAAATAATGTCTCTGCTTTTGAATATGCTATCTAGGTTGGTCATAAGTTTCCTTCCAAGGAGTAAGCGTCTTTTAATTTCATGGCTGCAGTCACCATCTGCAGTGATTTTGGAGCCCAGAAAAATAAAGTCTGACACTGTTTCCACTGTTTCATCTATTTTCCATGAAGTGATGGGACCGGATGCCATGATCTTCGTTTTCTGAACATTGAGCTTTAAACCAACTTTTTCACTCTCCACTTTCACCTTCATCAAGAGGCTTTTTATTTCCTCTTCACTTTCTGCCATAAGCGTAGTATCATCTGCATATCTGAGGTTATTGATATTTCTCCCGGCAACCTTGATTCCAGCTTGTGTTTCTTTCAGTCCAGCGTTTCTCATGATGTACTCTGCATGTAAGTTAAATAAACAGGGTGACAATATACAGCCTTGACGTACTCCTTTTCCTATTTGGAACCAGTCTGTTGTTCCATGTCCAGTTCTAACTGTTGCTTCCTGACCTGCATACAGATTTCTCAAGAGGCAGATCAGGTGGTCCTGGCATCCCCATCTCTTTCAGAATTTTTCTCAGTTTATTGTGATCCACATAGTCAAAGGCTTTGGCATAGTCCCTGAAGCAGAAATAGATGCTTTTCTGGAACTCTCTTGCTTTTTCCATGATCCAGTGGATGTTGGCAATTTGATCTCTGGTTCCTCTGCCATTTCTAAAACCAGCTTGAACATTAGAAAGTTCACGGTTCACATATTGCTGAAGCCTGGCTTAGAGAATTTTAAGAATTACTTTACTAGCATGTGAGATGAGTGCAATTGTACGGTAGCTTGAGCATTCTTTGGCATTGCCTTTCTTTGGGATTGGAATGAAAACTGACCTTTTCCAGTCCTGTGGCCACTGCTGAGTTTTCCAAATTTGCTGGCATATTGAGTGCAGCACTTTCACGGCATCATCATTCAGGATTTGGAATAGCTCAACTGGAATTCTATCACCTCCACTAGCTTTGTTCGTAGTGATGCTTTCTAAGGCCCACTTGACTTCACATTCAAGATGTCTGGCTCTAGGTCAGTGATCACACTATCATGATTATCTGGGTCGTGAAGCTCTTTTTTGTACAGTTCTTCTGTCTATTCTTGCCATCTCTTCTTAATATCTTCTGCTTCTGTTAGGTCCATACCATTTCTGTGCTTTATTGAGCCCATCTTTGCATGAAATGTTCCTTTGGTATCTTTGATTTTCTTAAAGAGATCTCTAGTCTTTCCCATTCTGTTGTTTTCCTCTATTTCTTTGCATTGATCGCTGAAGAAGGCTTTAGACATTAGGGAAATGAAATTCAAAAGTATCTCTTCACGCTCACTAGGATGGCTGGTGAAGATATGGAGAAATTGAAACATCACATACTGCTCATGGAATGTAAGCAGAGCCACCCTGGGAACAGCTTGACAGATTCTCAAAAAGTGAAACAGAGAGTTCCACTCCCAGCTGTTTACCAAAGACATATGAAACATATGTTCTCATTAAAATATATACATGAATAAATGTTCAAGCAGCATTATTCATAACAGCCGTAAAGTGGAAACAACTCAAATGTTCATCAGCTGGTAAATGGTTAAGCAGATATGTACATACAATGAAACAGAATATCACTCAGCCATAAAAAGGATCATATTACATAAAAATGAAATACTAATGCATCCTCTAAGATGGATGGAACTTGAAAACATTTCCAAGTTAGGTACAAATTTGCACATATTTATGATTCCATTTATATGAAATGCCTAGAATAGGTGAATCCACAGAAACATAAATTAGTTGTTGCTAAGTGATGGAAGTTGGGAAAAATAGGGTGACATCAGTGGGTGTAAGATTTCTTTTTGAAGTGATGAAGGTGTTCTGGAATTGCATATTTATGAGGGTTGTGCAATCTTGTGAATATATTAAAAGCAGTGAATTGTGTACTATGAAAGTGAATTTTATGGTACATGAATTATACATTAATTTTTTAAGTGGAGAAAAATGGGAAACAATAAAATTTACTCATTGTGAGTCTTAACAATAAAAACATTTGATAGCATTTATTTTTTAGTACTAGGAAAAAAATATTGAATTTGAAATGTTTTAATGTGAATTTGAAAGCCATTTGCCGCAATGTTTTTTTCATAAGAAAGTCGTAACAGTGCCATGAGATTCCTTAATTTGTTTCTTTGGTTCCTTAAGGTTTGAAGGGCATGTTTGCTTTCTTACAGAAGAGAAAGGTGCTCTCTGTCCTCTTTTTTTCCTGACCCAGGCTCACACTCAGGGACAATGAGATACTTGGCTTGTGGCTCTTTCCAGGGCTTAGAGAATAGATTTTCTCATTCTTTCTATTTGTGTCTTTTTCTCTTTTCCTTACTGTCTTCCTTCCCTCCCTCCCTCCTTTCCTCTCTTCTTCCTTCCTAGACGCCCTCCTCCCCTCTTTCTGACCTTTCTTATACAGATGTGACTTGTGTTTTCTTTGGTTTTTTTCACTTTGATTCTTGTTTATAATGGCTGAACATTTATGGATCCAGAGATAATATGCTTCTGTATTGAAACAGTCTCTCACTCTATCAGTAGCTTGCTAAAGGATGAGCAGCTAAAAGCTTGTTGAGTTTTATGCATTTTGAGTTTGACATCACCGAGACATCAACCTAGAATTGTTTTGGAAGCACAGTAGTTAATATATGAGAATTACATACAGCAGCAGAAAACTCAGGAGAGAGATCTGTGCTTGAGATTAGATTCAGAAATGATTAGAGATTGTTCTTATTGTAATCTTTCAATATTAAACTCAATACATTACTTAAGCAGTTGCCACTGGGTTTTTCTGCCACTAAAGTACTGAATCCTTTGACAGTGGGATGTGATGAGTGTTTTGAGGTCCACCCTTTAAAACTGTATCCTGAGGAAGAAGTTTGGTAGAATGGGAGACAGGAATTTCTGTTAAGGAAACCTTGATATATCTATGCCAAATTTATGAATATTTGTTCTCAATGGCTAGATTTGTGAGATTGCCTAAATGAAAAAGAAAGTAAATGGTTTCAGTGGTGTCATGAGACAGAAGTCAGACTTCTTTGATTGAGGAAGAAGTTGGAAGGAGAATCTGCATAAATTATTCCTGTGCTTAATGGTTGAGAAGAGATGAAAAAACACTGTAGCAATTATACATAGTTAAAGGTTAATGAGCTTTTTGTTTTTTCAAAATTAAGGGAGTCACATATGTTTGTATACTAAGTTGGTAGGATCAGTAGAGAAGAAAAAGTTAAAATGCAAGAATGAGAGGAAGTCGCTTATGGCCAGAATTCTTATGAGAGGCATAAGGAACAGGATGTAAGTGCTAGGGAGTTAGCCTTGAATGTTGAAGAGTCATCAGCGTCACTGAGGTCAGGGGAAGAAAAGGAAGAAGCAGGTAGTTCACATGTCTTTGGGGCAGCTGGGCGTTGAGAACCATGTCATCAGGAGTTTGCTGTCTGTGTTTTCACGTTTGAGGAAGCAGAGTCAGGACACTGCTAATAAAAACAGGATGTCTGAGAGGCGACTGAAAGTGTGCTACAGCTTGTTGAGGGGCCACAAGAGGTGGGGTACTCTTCTGGCCTTCCTGCAACCTCCCACACGTTTAAGAGACTTGCTGGAAGAACTCACACAATTTGGCTGTGCTCATGGCTGAGGTTTATTAGAGCAAAAGGACACACAGCAGGATCAGCAAGGGAGAACGACCCATTGGGCGTTCTGGAGGCGTCGAGGCACAGGCTTTCAGAGTTATCCCTCCCAGAGGCAGAACGATGGACTGTATGAAACATGCTCCTTCCTCCGGCAGTGACTGTAGAACATGTGCGTGGTGTTTCTGCCCGGAGAGACTCACTGAAGACTCAGCCCAGGGTGTGGGTAAAGGGGGGTGGTTAGGTAGGCACTGCCATATACCCAGCCACAACTACCAGCATCTGTTCTCCCCAAGAGAGAGCAGGTATTCCCCATAAATCACATTAACTGCAAAAACAGTTCAGGCAAGTTCCTTTATCAGGAGTTAAGTACCTTGTCCCCAACACGGAAACAATCAGGATCCAGAACTAATTTCCAGCAGCCAGCTAAGGGCCAGCCCTGTAACTAGGCTCTTCTTAAGAGTATCAGGCCTGGTATGTTAATAATTTTCTGCACAGTCACTCAAGGCCAACCCTGATGATTACCCTAGTTTCTAGCAGTGCTTTTATGCATGACTTTGTGGTTTTATAATTGTCTCTGTTGGGGCACCTCAGTGTAGCGGGGTAGAAAATTAGAGTCGTTTAATTTATCCATACTTCAGGGCTTACAGGACCGAAAGTGCTGGAAAAGGATGGGGTGAGGAAGCAGCAAGGCAGTAGAAGGAAGATAATGACAAAAGAGCTAAATTTAGAGTGGAATTTGGGGGTGTGCTCTAGCCTATAGAGGAAGAAAGAAAGCAAAGGGAAGTGACTTCGATTATGAGAACCTCAGCAGACCCAAGCAGGTGGTTTGTCTGATGGTGGAGGCACCCAAGGTTGGAACATGGGCTTCTCTAACTTCTCTAGGCAAATAAAAATTACACTTATTATCAATTCTTTTTTTTTTTTTTTTTCTGGTATCTTTGTCTCACAAAGGAAAGTCGTCTTATTTAATCTAGTATGTTTTAATGGAAAAAAAGCTTCATGTCTGTGCTATGAATTCTGTCTTCTTAAAAATAATGTTTTCCAGGGGTTATAAAATCTTTTTCTAATATACCAAGTTTTCCTCTGTTCTTTGCTTGCTCTTTCATCAAAGAGGATACTTCTGACAAGATGGATGGTAAGAACTTCCTTTTCTAATTCTACTAAAAAATTTTATGGTTCTTGGATTCTATGTAATATCTTTGTTCTCTTAATTTCTGAAAATAGACTGCTTATTTAGCAGCAGTCTTAATGTGAAAATGGTTCCATAATTTTCTGATTGAATTTGGGGCTAGACATATCCATTTGGGGTTTCTCAGTCTATTCAAATACTAGATTACTATTTAAGTTAAATCAATTTTCTTAACTTTTTTTAACCTGAGCCCTTAAAATATTCTCGATTTCTCAAGTCCTTCTCAAAAATACCAGATTCAGGAGAAAGGAACCTCATAAGTCACATAATTCAATTCTTTAGTTTACTAACTCTGCTATAGAGAGAAGCAGATAGATGACATTTTACAGATTCATATGTCTCCTCTGGTGGCTCAGTGGTAAAGAATCTGTTGCCAATGCAAGAGACAAATGCGACTCAAGTTCGATCCCTGGGTTGGAAGATCCACTGGAGAAGGAAATGACAACCCATTCCAGTATTCTTGCCTGGGAAATTCCATGGGACAGAAAAAAGTCAGATACAACTTAGTGATTAAACAACAATAACAGTGGTCATTTATGAAAATGAAATGCTAGGTATATATAGATGCTGTCTTTTTAAGAGTGTGTTTCAAATGAACATTTAATCAAAATTGAACTTATTTTGAGCTGTACCTTTTAAATTTCATTATTTAGTTTATCTTTAGTTGCTTGATCCAGTATGATAGATAATTTTTATCTGTATGATATTTTTTGTCTAGTACTAGACTGTATTATCCATACTTATCCTTCACGTCATCAGATACAACAGTGTTATCTAGGAACTTGAGCTTTTTTGTAAGAACTTGTAAGAAGATCATGAATCTGTAAGTCACAGTATAAGATCTAGGAAAAATAGAAAACTGTGTGTTTTTCTATCATTTATTACATAAACTCTGACACTAGTTTATCTTCCACTCTGATGATTTATTTAGTCTTGGCTGGGGTACATGAGTGTTCTTTATAATTGGTCTCTGTGTGTCTCTTTATGTTTAATGTATTTCATAAGTTTAAGGAATTAAATGAATGAAAACCCACCAAGAAATAGTTTCTATATTTCAGATCATGTGGTACCACTTCTGTCACTGAGAGTCTGGATCCTTAAAAAACAAATTATTCTCACTTTCCAGATCAAAATTTTTCTTGTTTGGGTCAGAAACCTCAGCCTATTTGAGAAATCACCTGTGTTATATAATGTGATACTCTAACTGATGTTTAGTCCTGCGTGTTGTTTTTTTTTTTAATCTATATACACACAGAAAGAGAAATATCTGCTATTGCTGTATAATAGTAATGAGTTCTGATATTCACCCTTGATTTTTTTTTTTTTGACCATGCTGTGCAACTTGTGGCATCTCAGTTCCCCAACCAGGGATTGAACCCCAGACCTTAGCAGTAAAAATGTGGAGTCCTAACCAGTGGACTGCCAGGAAGTTCTCTTTACTTGATAATTTTTTTGCTAGCTTTTACAACATCTTATGGAGAAGGCAGTGGCACCCCACTCCAGTACTCTTGCCTGGAAAATCTAATGGACGGAGGAGCCTAGTGGGCTGCAGTCCATGGGGTCACTAGGAGTTGGACACAACTGAGCGACTTCACTTTCACTTTTCACTTTCATGCATTGGAGAAGGAAATGGCAATCCACTCCAGTGTTCTTGCCTGGAGAATCCCAGGGACAGGGGATCCCGGTGGGCTGGCGTCTATGGGGTTGCACAGAGTCGGACACGACTGAAGTGACTTAGTAGTGGTAGTGGTAGTGGTAGTAGTAGTACAACATCTTAGGGAGTACAAAAAATCTTGAATAAATGCTGATAGATTCATAGGTAACGCTTTGATGAAAACAGCACGGCCTGGGTCATGGATGTGATCCCGTGTTTGTCAGTTACTTTTCTAGTTCTTTCTTGGGCTCCCTTTTGAAAATGCTCAGAAAGTATTCTTACACTGGAAAGATATATTAAAACATTTGTTTTGAAGGGAGCAGTGACAGAGTTGTATCATTCTTGAGTAATTAGTTTTGTTACTTTTCTTCATTTAAAATTTTCAATATGAAATACAGTAGACAAACTGGTTTATTACAGAATTTTGCTGTTTTCAGTTGTCTAGTTTTAACTGTTTTGTGCTGTGAGTCTTTAAGTTACCTCAAATTTTGTTTTATCTCAAAACCTTTTAAAAGCTAATTTAAGGCTATCAAGCTAGAAGATATTTTTTTCTTTTGCCCTTTTGTTTTCATCTTGGGTGGGAGGCACAAGGAAAGTCTTAATATCAACATTGGCAGACTTTGTTGAAACGTTATTGTTTTATTTCTCTTATTTAGGAACAGCATCTGAAGATGGTAAGAATTAAACATTTTGTTAGTAACACAAATACCTCTACATTAATATTTTCATTAGTAGGAATTAAATATTAAAAACTAAAATAGGCTACTTTCTTTGCAGATCTATAATTTGCCAGCTGTGCTAGCCTCTACATTTTGTGTTTGGTTGTGTTATTCATGTAGATTTTTTTTTTTTTTTAATCCTTCATCCTGGAGTTTTGCTGTGTATCTTGCATTATCTCATGCTGGAAAAAACATAATTGCTTCATGTTTAATAATACCTAGTATAAAGTTACATAGTTTCATTTTTTCTGTAGTGACATTAATGCTTTTCTTTTGTGTTTTTGTTTTTTAATTTTTGCCAGTTCATTTATACTTTGTGACTGCACGCACCGTTGCTTTATCATTGGAGTATAAATATCATCCCATTTAAATGCATTTATTTTGTCAGCTTTTAAATGTATCTTTGATTTTGAATCAGTGCCTGGGGAATTGCATATGGTTTGAATTTGGAAGTACAAAACCCTTGCTAGATATAATACTTTATTTTACTGAACCAATTTACCTTTTTAAAAATATTTATTACTTTTCAATTTGGAGAAAGGAAAAACTTCAGTGTTTTTATTTATCCTACTTAAAGGCTATCTTATTAATTAAGCTTCTGATATGAAACACAATTTTTTCCCACATTTTATGAGTGGCATTTTCTTGTAATACAACCAAGTAGATTTGACATTTTGATGGTCTCATGTTTACTCTGACATATTTGAAATATTTTCATATTTTACGTTTTAAAATACTTTATAAAAATGGTTTCTGGCACTGTGCCACTATAATTTAGATGGTAATATCAAAAAATTTATCCTAACTTCTTTATTATAATGGATAAATTTTGCATTTCAAAAATAATAATTTTCTTTCTATTTTACTTCTTAGTCAGGAGAACATCATGTCCTATTCTAAGCAGACTCTGTAAAAGGGTGAAAGTCCTGAATCATGAGCTTTTGGGGGGCCTTGAAGAAGTTGGTAGAATGAAAGGATCTACCACCTGTACTTCTCATTTTGCTTCATTTTATTCCTTGTTCTTAGTTATTCTCTTCTCTTTCCTCACTCATTTCATAATTTTGAAATTTTCCTTCCCTTTAGATATGTTTTCATAATTAATATTGCCGTATCAAGCTAGCCTGTAGATTGTGATTGCCCTCCAAGTTATGCCTTTTAAATGAAAAGGATTCTGAGCCCTTCCCCATGATCACATTGGTATGGGTTCCAATGTGATAGTGATTGAGGCTGTTGATCGAGAACACCGAAGTACCTACTAGTGATATATTTTTGTTTTTTCTAATGACAGTTTACTTACGCACTTCGATAAATAAGCTTTCTCTCCTTTGGTTCAAGAGCTCTAGAAACATTTCTGCGCCTTGGTTTCTGGAGAGGGATGAAACAGTAATAGAGAAGGAAGGAATACTGATTGGAGTTAGAGAAGGAAATGTGTAGAGGAAAGTGCCAACTGCTCTGTGATTGGTATTTCCTCAAATAATTTTATAAATGGAAGTTGGTTGTTTGGGGAAGAGAATAGCAAACGTGTCCATGTATATCTGTAGTACTCTGATGTGTAGCATAGCTAAAAAGATATTTTAGCTAGTATTATATCTTCTGCAAATCCCTTCGGAAGTACGTTTTCAGTCAAAAAGACTGGGCTTTTGTTTCTAAGCTTAGGCTTGTATTTTAAACTATAGGCTGAATTTGAGAATAAATTAAATTTCATGGAAAATGAATAAGTGTATGCTTGTGGTAATTATCTTAATTATAACCCTACTGGATTAATAATATCAAACTGAGAATGGAGATCTTTTAGCTTGACTTTACTCTTACCCTTAAAGGAAAGTTAGTTTATGGTGCACCACATAAAAAACAGTATATATTTTTAAAATTTCAAGGCAACGCTAATCTTTAAAGTGAAATTTACAGTGTTACAGAATTTAACAATACTTGAGAAGCACACCCAATTAGAAAATTATAGTGAGTTTTTTCTTCCCCTCATTACTAAATATTATAGAAAAATGTCTGTAATTATATAAATCATTTTATTCTTTAGGCCGGGTGAGAGCAAAGCTTTCAGCACCACTTGCTGGTATGGGAAATGCCAAGACGGATTCCAGAGGAAGAAGTCGAACAAAGATGGTGTCTCAGTCACAGCGTATGTATTACCTATTAGTTCTCTCGTGTTTCTACTATGTTAGGATAAGCGTGTTTTTTGTATGTTACTGTATTAGGAGATTGACCAGTGGAAAAAGACAAAACTAATTCCCAAAAAGACAAGCCACATACTGAGTTCTTGTTCTGTACTTTAGGTTCATCATCACCTGACAAAAACGAAGGTATTTTTTTTCAATGTTTTGGGTCAGTTGTGCATGTTTTCGAACTTTTGGAGTGGGTGTTGTCTTGTCTTTGGTGTGTTATTAGGGCTGCATCATTGATACCTGCCACTTAGAAAGAGAAACTTCATCTGTTATACAGACTTTTGCATGGAGATAACACAAATCTTTTAGCATTAAGGTTTTCACAGTCTACTCAGAAACTTGTAAATGTGGAAAATTGTGCTTTTTAGGGGCAAAATAATTGCTGTATATTAGCATCAAATCTGGTTGCATCTAGCTAATTATTCAAGGACAGATATGCAGTATCTTTGTACTTTCCCTAAAATCCATTAGAATACAGTCAGCATTTTTGGCAGGTATATACTGATTCATAAAGAGGAAACAAATTGAAATGACCAGTTTTGTTAATATTCCTTGTTAAATTTAAGATTTATATTTTTGCAGTTTCATTGGAAGCTGAGTTTCTCATAAATGCAATTATTAAAAAGCACAATTTTGAATTCTAGGTAAAATGAATGATCCATTCCTCTATGTTCCAGAATAGTAATATATATACTTATGGCATAATTAATTTAAAAGAGATCTCGTTCCTTCTTTATCAAGAAATTTTCCTTAGTACATGCCTCTTAGAACAGGAATTTTTTCTAGGGAGGTAATTTTGGGGTTCTTCTTTATATCAATACGTAGCCATTTTGGAAAGAAAGAAATGTAGCTATCTTCTACTGTTCTTTAGATATTTCAAGATATAGATGCCCAGTTCCTCTGTTTTTTAACTTGATTCTTAAATCTTAGAATTAGGGAAAGGAGCTGGGCTTAGAGGGTGCCAGGAGATTATTAGACAAGTCCAGCCTAGCAGATTCTCCTCTTTCCAAAGTAAAAAAATCCAGGCAGGGTAAAGATTGGAGCACTCAACAAGAGTCCTAAAAAGAAGCAGAAATGCTCCAGTAAAATTGGTCTGCAAATTGAGGATTATTACAAATAGGAAAAATAGAGTAATTGTTTAAAGTAACTTAATCTTTAGCAGTATAACACAGAAGTTCAGAGCCTTGCTATTCCAAATGTGATGCCCAAACCAGCATCAGCATCACCTGGGAAATGCACACCTGAGAAATTCACCACAGGTGTACTGAATTCAGTCTTTAACAAGATCATTTAAGTGATTTATGGGCTTCCCTGGCGGCTCAGACGTTAAAGCGTCTGCCTCCAGTGTGGGAGACCCGGGTTCGATCCATGGGTCGGGAAGACCCCTGGAGAAGGAAATGGTAACCCACTCCAGTATTCTTGCCTGGAGAATCCCATGGACAGAGAAGCCTGGTAGGCTGTAGTCCACGGGGTCACAAAGAGTTGGACACGACTGAGTGATTTCACCTTCACCTTAAGTGATTTCTGTTACAGTCAGGCCTAAGAAGTATTGATTTAGATCATGGTGTCTGGAGCCGTACTTCCCAGAGTTGATCATGGCTATTCCAGGTTATTTAAAGTTGTTATATTTCTGTGTACTTCTAATATAACCAGTAAAATGAATAGGATAATCTTACAGGATTGTTGTGAGGGTGAAATTAGTATATTTGCCTGAGCACAAAGTATATGCTCTATATTTTAGCTGATAAAAGTGATCTTGTTTTTCTTAATGTAATGTCAACTCAATTTTATACTCCTGTTGTGCACTTTTCTATACCTTGTTAGTCTTGCGGCCTTCAGGACACAAAAATAATGCTGAAGGAAATTTAAAGCATAAGGAAAAGTAAAGATAGCAACCAGAGACTGTATCTAGTATCTTAAGGATAAAACTCAATTTCATGTGAGATATTTTACTGAGTTTTCTTCTAAAGTAATACTAAGACTGAACTCATGGCAGAGATTCAAAGTGCTTTGTGTATGATTTTTAAATATATTACTTAAGGACCTCCATTTTAAGTGTATAACTACTGATCATATTGAGAATATACAATAATTTTTTTATATTTGGTTTTTGACACTGAAACCCTATGCACAGTACTTCAAATCCTCTCCTAAAGTGTGAGAACATAATAATGGGCTTTTAGACGCAGTAAGTGGAGAAGGAAATGGCAACCCACTCCAGTGTTCTTGCCTGGAGAATCCCAGGGATGGGGGAGCCTGGTGGGCTGCCGTCTATGGAGTCACACAGAGTCGGACACAACTGAAGCAACTTAGCAGCAGCAGCAGCAGACCCAGTAAGATTTTAAGATCAGATAACTTTCCCACAGTAAAATCACTTAGGTTTTAAATCATACTGGTGAGGTTTTTATTTGCTTGCTTATATATTTATTTGAAGATTGTTTCCTTTCAAATTCTTTAAAAGATATTGCAGCTTTATATAATTTGATGCAAGTCTCTATACACACATTTACACAGAAATATTACTGTGATCTCCATCTTTACTTTGTTGTGAAGTAATTCACTAGGGTTTGCATGGTCTTTCCATATTTTTATATCACCATTTAGGGAAAAAAAAATCTTGAGTCAAAGCAGGTACGTTCTAATGGCTAACCAAAAATAAACTGAAAGCAGACCCAATGGAGAGACTTTCAGACTTAATTATTTGCTTAAAGATTGTGTCTTTTCTTGTCGGTAGTGACTGACTGATGTACAAATGATTGTACAGCCTGTCAGAAATGTTGTCTCCCCACCCACCCTGCTACTGTTCAGTTTTTTTCCCTCAGTGTCTTAAGAAAGATAAAATCTATAGCTTTTTCATGTAATTTTTCTTCAGCTAGAAGATGCTGTAATTCTTCCTCACCTGTAGTTTTTAAATGTTTAAATAATAAAAATTTAAACATCTAATTATTTAGATTGTAGGCCTATCAGAAGAAAAGCTGAAAAGCCTGCACTTCACACCTTCATTTCATCTGCTTTGTGCATTGGTGTCTGACCTCAGTTACCAGCTGTGAAAGCTACTCAGTGTTCTGCTTTTGTTAAAGTTTGCTTTTTTTGCTTTAGGATTTTTAATTTTCAAAACTGACTAAAGCTCTCTTATTTCCATCTGCCATGCATTTTAAATCTGCTCCTTCCCTCTTCATGGATTATAACCCTTACCCTAATTCTGCCTTTACACTTGTTCAGGATCACAATCTGCTAATACCATTGGTGGTAAGAATCTATAGACTTTATATGTGCATCAGTTGTTTGATCATCTATTTTCATTATCAAGAATGGGTTCTATTCAGCAGAAATTCTTAACATTTAATATTCTATCATTTTGTAGCCATTATTGGGGTAAAATTTCCCAATTTTGATTTTCCTGTGACCTGTCCTTATTTGTTACCAAAACCTTGGTTTTTTAAAATTATCCATATTGATCCCACAAAGTGTAAACATCCCAAAGCAGGGGAGCTTTAGTAATGCCTTGAAAATAGCTCATAAAAAGTACAAAACAGTGATTTGAAATCTTTAGGCAGCACAAGAGAAATTAGTTATCCAATTTCAAATTTTGCAAATTATTTTCTAGTAGCATGATATTGGAGAAGGAAATGGCAACCCCCTCCAGTGTTCTTGCCTGGAGAATCCCAGGGATGGGGGAGCCTGGTGGGCTGCCGTCTATGGAGTCACACAGAGTCGGACACGACTGAGGTGACTTAGCAGCAGCAGCAGCATGATATTGCTAGGTGCGTCATACGCTTTTTTTTTATCAACTGTGGTTTTCCTCGAAGAAATAATTAACTTTGCTAGTTCTTTTGCTGGGGAAAGAGCCATGATATTTTCTTCTTTTACGTATGAATGACTGCAAAATGGGTTGTAGGCACTGGACTATCATGCTGTTCATGGCGGGGAGTAGAGAACAGCATGAAATGATGAACACTGCCAGGTGCATTTCCCAGCAGAGGGCGTGAATGAATTCACATATATAGAGAGGGAGCTTACATAGTTTTGATAAATTCAGCCAATCTAGAAGAGATGGAGTGGTTACTCTTGCTTCTTTACTTCAATGTTTCTTCTCTGCTGAATAGATCCACATCTCAAGGAATTCTCCAGTCTCCTACCAACATCTTCACCTCCTAAACTTACATTGGTTTTAACAGAATAACATGTTGTATGTGGTCAGTTCATTATACTTTTTATATTGTCATATTCCCATAAAATATTCCATCAGCTTACCTTGCATTGTGAGTTTGTGGCATGTTGGGTGTTTGGGTGTTTTTGGTGTGTATGTTTAGTTTAGATGCTGCATGGAGAAAATAGGTGCCTTGTGAGTATCCCTAAGGTTATAACTGAAAGAAACGTCATCTAAACATTCTTCTCCTGAAATGTCATGAAACAATTCAAATGAACCATCATTTTAAAGTACATTTGTATAATTTCCCTGCAATAATTGAGAATTCTTTCTACACAAGTAATAAATTGTCAGTTTCATCATAAACATTGCTTTGTTTTACAGTATTGCTATTAACAGCAGAAGATGAGTTTCATATTGTATACTGGTAAAGTTTAGGAATTAAGCATGAGTTTAAATTGTATTCAGGAACACCGTGCCAAGAAAATAGTAACAAGGGTCACAGATCAGCAGCCTATGGATCATATCCAGTCTGCCTCTATTCATGTTCTATTTGGTCTATACAACATGATAAAAATCAGAAAATGTCAGAGCTTTCATTAAAAAAAAAAAATCCAGAAATGTGGCCAGTGTTACCTCAATACGGAGCTGGTTTGAACTAAAAAGTCACCACTCCTTCTCTTGAACTCAGCACTCCTTCCACAGTGACATTCCCTGCTTCTCCACGTTGACTTTGAGTCTTTAATCTTTGCTCTGTGGAAGTGAGGCATGACTGGGTAAGATGATACAAGGTGAGCAGTGACTGTGGAGAAGTGCCCAACAAAGAGGAAACGTTGCTTTCATGGAGTTTTATTTAAGTTCAGGTTTAACTTTCATAATGCTACTATCCAGAATCTAGAGTTAAATTATACCTTGGGCTTACCTAGTTTATTTTCCCTTTCAATGCAAACACAAAATGCTCTGATTGACAAGGAGCTTACCCCTTTAAAAACTACCACAATTCTAGTTTAAACGCATGTTTCTTTTTTTAAAAGTCTTGCCCCCGTCTCTGAGATTTTGTCCAGCTCCCTCTCTCTACCTGAGCACATCTTCTCTCTTCCAAGACTGGAAATTACTAGTTCTGAAAGAATCTATTTTCTTTGACACTTATTTGCCCATTAATCTTTGTTCTACCAAAACATCTATCTACATGCCAGACTTTGGCCACCCAAGACCCCTTTTTTATTTGAAGGCAAATAGCAAAACCCGTTTCTTTTTTAGCTGGCCCAACTTTGTAAACATTTAAAATTTAATCTTGGGACTTTCCTGGCTTTCTAATGGCTAAGACTCCACACTTCCACCGTGGGGGGCACGGGTTCCATCCCTGGTTGGAGAATGAAGATCCTATATGCCACTCAGTGTTGCCAAAATAAATAACAAATAAAATTTAATCTTGTAAAAATTTTAAAATGTATGTAAGTAGCAAGATATATAACTTTGTTATGCCCATTTCAAGACATCTCAACAGGCAAACTGTTTTAACAGTTTGAAAAGCAAATTTTCATTATTATATTTTTAACAAGAATGTTATCAGTAATAGAATTATTGTTTTCTTATAAATGTATAGCTTTAATAGATAGCTTTTTAACATATAGTTAAATGAAACTATATTTACATGAAATGTATTGTTAGATAAGTTATTTCTTTGGAAACCTTTTCTACTATTTATGTTCCAAAAATCATAATAGTGTTTTCCTTATTAAACATAACATCTTATATTCCCCAAAACTGAAAATATATTTACTTGATTTACCATTCAACCCTAGTATGTGTGTATACATATATATATGTGTGTGTGTGTGTGTGTATATATATATAGTATATCTTTTTATTCCAGGTTTTCAGTATATATGTAAAGGTTCCTCAATCTATTTCCTTGGAACTTAGAACTTGCCATTGAATCACAGGTTTCTCAGATGTACTTCTTGATTTTTATCCTTTCGACAAAGATCTCTTGGAGTTCACAGGTTGACATTTATATGTGTGTTTGGTGTTCAGCTGGCAGCCGGTCTGGGTCTCCAGGAAGAGTTCTGACCACAACAGCCCTCTCCACTGTGAGCTCTGGTGTTCAGAGAGTCCTGGTTAATTCAGCCTCCACACAGAAGAGAAGCAAGATACCCCGAAGCCAGGGCTGTAGCAGAGAGGCCAGTCCATCTCGGCTCTCAGTGGGTAAGATCCTTGTGTCAAACTTGGGACCTTGTGTTTCTTTTGTACTTTAGGTCTTGGTAGCATTGAAGACCCCATTTAGGTACTTCTAAGTTTGAGGAAAACAACTTCAAATTCAATAAGAATTGAAATACAGGTTTAAAAATGAAATTTGATATCTTGAAAGTGTTATTTCTATTTTAAATCCATTTTTTTCTTTGCAGCTGTTTAATTTTAATAAAATAGAGTTTGCTCTTCTAATCACATATAAACTAGAAGAGTGTGAGCAAGAATTTTTAATGGTATTCCTGGTAATGCTTCATCAAGATTCATTTCTTCTCATCCTTAGCAGAACTTGTTATTTATTAGCTTTATAAGAAAGAAAAGAATAAAACCAAAATATCAAAAATACAAACCCTTCTCCTGTTTACTCCACTTCTGTGCTGCCGTTGCTTCATGCCAGCCCGCAGCAGTCGGATTCCTCGGCCAAGCGTGAGTCAAGGGTGCAGCCGGGAAGCCAGCCGGGAGAGCAGCAGGGATACGAGTCCTGTGCGCTCTTTCCAGCCCCTGGGTGAGTTGTCTGGGCTTCCCTATTGTGTTCGCACCACCTGATAACCTCAGAAGACCCTGGATTTAGCTTTATTGACTGTGTCTTTGCCTCTCTTTTCTGTCTTTTTAAGGACAGTCAGAGGGAAGTTACATGTTTGGAAAGTTCCTTTAACATTTACTTGTCTTAAATAAGCAAATTAGACATTAGATAAACAAATTGCCTTCATAGTCAAGTTAATATCATACAGATTTAGGTTACATAACATTGAATTCAAGATTTTTTTCTTAATAAATATCCCTATAAAATTTAAAGATAATTAAGTAATTACTCTTAAGTGAAATGTGGACTATTTAGTTTGATAAGAATAAAGATGTTTATGCTTTTCAGCAGAAATATTCACTCTTCACCTTAGATATTTAAGATTGCTGGAAAGAAGGCTGTAAAATAATATATGAACTACTTATGAAAATGGAAGGGATTAATATTTTTATATATTTTACAGTTTAATAGCATTTCCCATGCATTAGCTTTTATCATGTCATTGCTGTGCAGCCTATCTGTTCCTTACTATAGAGATTGTACTGTAACCTTGACTGTAATACTACATTTACCTCAATTATAAAATGTTAAATGATCTTTTAAAACTTTTAGTATTTTAAAGTAATTGGAGAGGCAGAATTTTTTTATGTTGAAAATCTTTAGAATTTCTGTGTGGTCCTCAGCATTTTAACTAGTACTTTATTTTTATGCACTTACCTAAAGTCATTTCATGTTTTTTTCTTTTAATTCCATAGCGTGTAGGTTATTGTAACACTTAAGAGAGTTGCACTTCAGATTTTGACACTTAAATAGAACATGGTTCCACTCGTTAGCTGTGGGAAGTATTACTTCCTTCAGTAGACCCTTTGGTATAGAATTTCTGAGAAATTAAGTTTCTTTTGGGCCATTTGGTTCAACTATATCACTACTAAACTATCCTCTACCGACCCTTTGAGCTAGGAACACAGACAGGGGAATCCTCAACCCTTGTTTGTGTTCCAGTTCCAGATGCCAAAGAGTTTCCCTCTGTACTTTGCCACAGGTAGGTTTAGTTCATGTATGATAATACAGTAGGTTGTAGAGTGTCTGTGTATGTGTGTGTATATGTGCAGACACACATACATGTATGTATATATTGGTTAATCCTCATGCATATCTGTTTAAAAATGAAATAAATCCTATATTTCCGTAACAGAAGCACGTCACCTTAAACGTTGAAGTGGGCTTGTGGTCATTTAAGAGTGTTCTTTCTAGAGTCGGATGGTCTGGTTGACATCCCAGCTCTGTAGCTGTTGTGTACCAGGGCTTCCTTATCTGTAAAATGAGGATAATAACAGCATGTAGTTCTTAGCATTAATCTGAAGGCACTTTAAAGCAGAGATTCCATGGAAACGATCCTCCAAGCAGCACTTGCACACAGTGAGTGTGTGGTTATCAGGACTGTCGTTTTTGCCACCACCGCTCTTCCACCTCTTGCCCCTGAACAGTGCTTGCTCACCTACAGTTAGTTGTGTTATATATTAGTGGCAAGGATCTTCAATTTTTTAAATGGTATAATACCTTGTATAATGTAGAATTAGTAGAAAGCATGAGATAGCAAGAAAAAATGTGTTTCTAGACTGTTTTAAAACTGTACAATAGAGATTAGAGGAAATTTATAACCAACTTCTAATTATAAACATGTTAATATGCCTATTTTTAAAGAGAAAGTGAAAGTGTTAGTCACTCAGTTGTGTCCCCATGGACTGTAGTCCACCAGGCTTCTCTGTCCATGGGATTCTTCAGGCAAAAATACTGGAGTGGGTAGCCATTCCTTCTCCAGGGGATCTCCCCAACCCAGGGATTGATCCCAGGTCTCCCGCATTACAGGCAGATACTTTGCAGGCTGAGCCAGGAGGGAAGATATTGTTTAGTAGTCATTAATCTTCTAGATTTATCTCAGTCTCCATTTGGCAGTTGAGATCATTTAAATTTTGTTATTAAAGGAGGCAGTTTTCTCAGTTGTGATGAAACATCCTATTTGGTTTAGAGATGGTTAAACCTTTTTATCATACAGTTTTAGAAAAATTAAATTTTATAGCCTTTTGCTTACATATAGATGTTGTATAGAAAAGATAGGGGATTAGGCCTATTTGTTAAACGGGGATAAAAATACCATTCCCAGAGATCAGGATTTTCTGGTACATTTGCCTGCATTTTGCTGTCTTCCTTTATTTGGTGAAGCCTTCTGTCGCCTCTGACTTGAATATGGCCATTCAACACAAGAATCCCATAGTTTGCCACTTACTCAGTTGTAGCACAAAGCCAGCGTAGGGGCTCTGATACACCAGAAATAAACCAGAGCAAGGCAAAGATGAACTCTGGAGCGTGCACTCTTAGTTTCCCTCTGTTTCTGGAACTAAGATTGAAAAAAAAGGCTACATTATTACAAGCATATGAGTGTTATCTTCAGCCACAGATAACTGTTGATTTCAAAAGGTTTTTTATCTATTAAACCATTTCCATATTGGTTCAACTCTTCCTTATCATTTTATTATAATAATTAATAATAATTTTATTAATATTTATTCTGTTGGGTAAAATTAAGACCAACTATATATTAGTATGTTTTACTAATGATACCGATCACCTTTCAGGGTCTGATTAAACATTTTATGCAACATTCTGTCTTTAATCCTGTCTTTACATCTTTTTGATCATTTTCTTATTCATTCTGTGACAAAAGAGTAATTCATATAGTAAAAGTACTTCAACTGTTCTAATATGTCTGCGGCAGAGTAACTTTTAAAATGAGGGTAATATGTTTCATTAAATAATAAAATGAAATTTTCCTCGCTTATTTGTGCATTTAAGAATAAGACTGACTTTATAACATGATGAAAATAAGGATTTTAAGATCTAAAATTTTTAAATATACTAAATTTAGATTCAGAGAGATGTCATAAATATAGGGAAAAGTCACATATTTCTAGATTTTTTTTAATCAAATTAGTAATATTCCCCTTTTGGTGTTTAAATGTGCTTTGATATTTAAATCTACTGAATTCCAAACTTAGGTTGTGTAAACCATTATAAAAAATGTTTATGCTAATATAAATGAGGTATGTTATCTTTGAACAATGTGAGGATGGTATGTGTACTGTTCAAGAGCTAAGAGCCTTGAAGACTACAATTACTGAGTGTGGCCTTGATCAAATTAATGAACCTTTCTCTGTGCTTTAGCCATTTGTCAAATTGAATAGTAACAACTACCTCCCTGAGTTCAGGATTAGAAGAGATAAGATTATTATTGGTTGCTATTTACCATCGTGGTTTTTTTTTTAAATTGCAGTGTTCATTTTTCTGTTTCATGCTTGTACTTTTGACATTTCCTTCCATTTGAATACTTGCCTCTGTCTCCTGTGGGCTTATGTCTGTCCCCTTAGGTGTAAGATCTGTTGTGTGTCAAGGATGATATTGCAGTGTTCAGTTGCCCTTATCTAAGGCACTATTCTGATCCTTAAGTATTGAGTAGTATAATACCATTGTTAACTGACTGTCCTTGCCTGACTGTAGTGCTGCCACTATTCCTTGTTTCTGTGGTAATAGATGAGGTTTGTATGGTCCTGTTATTCCAGCCTCCAGACACCATTCCAGATCCACTGGTGCCCTCTACGCCCCCGATGTGTATGGGGTCTCAGGTGAAGGATGAGTACATTTTCACTATCATCTGTGCATTCATCTCAGTTTTTTGTCCTTTTCAGTTCCCATTGAGTAATCATGTTTTAAAATTGATTTGTTTTTATTTTAATTTGTTGAAGAGTAAGTCATTTGTGTGTTTTTTTTGTTGTTATTGTTGTTGTTAATTTTCCCCCAAGTAACTTTTTTCCTTTCAGCAATCTTACTTGAGCATTTTTCTCACTGGAGATGGACATTTTTCTTTTGTATAACCTAAGTTATATCATTTTAAAATAGAATAGAATTGTTTTATGTTCTCTGTTATGTACTTCATCTTTTGTATATATGTTAAAAAAAAAAAAAACCAAAATGGTGGATGAAGTGTTTTAATTGTAAATGATAATATATTGTAAAAAGTAGTTGAGGAGAAGCACCCAACTATGGTTTGTCTTTACATACTTCAGAGTGTCAGGCAATAGTAGGTGCTTAACAAATACCAAATGATATGTCTTTTAGTTATGGAATGAATCAGCCTATCTTGAAGGAGAAGAGAGAATCATTGGAGGAGTGTTTCCTTGTAAATTCTTGGCATGGCTTCACTGAGCTCCCTAATCATTACTGGTTTGAGGATTGATCTTTGTTCCGGGCCATCCTGTGGCTCACCCACATGGATGAAATTTGCCTGACTGATAGAACTGGATTAATTACAGGGCTACCAACTTCTGAGCCCTTAGTGGACTAGCCATACTTTCTTCTATCTTCTGGTGATAAATGTATCACAGCGACTATTCCTTAAATTCACTTGCCACACATTGTCAGTGATTTTAATTGCTTTTACCATTTTATTTGACCAAAATTAAATGTACCCAGAGAATACAATATTGCTTTTAAAATGCTTTGCCCCATTGGTTTTTTTTTTTTTTTCGCCCCCTCCTCAAGGATCTCAAACTTTGCAGCCTGACCATGTTACATTTATGGCTCTCTCAAAGCTGTTTTCCTTCTTCTGATGAATTAGGTCCGGGGTATGGGATCAGCCAATCAAGCCGACTGTCATCCTCGGTCAGTGCCATGCGAGTCCTGAACACAGGTTCCGACGTGGAGGAGGCAGTGGCAGACGCCTTGGTACTCTTGTCCATTTCCTTATCACCATAGATGTGCCAGTTAATGAAACTAACATATGAGAAAGCCAGTCCACAAGTGTGAGAAAGGAGATGGAAGATTCTTGTGGATTAAATCTAGGAAGATCAAATGTGACAGTATAAAAAGCAAAACAGTATAATTTATTGTTGATCTTTATTAATTGGTCAGATTTTTAAGCCAAGGCCCACGATGGAATGTCAGAAATATAAATACTGATATTGTTAATACAGTGTGTTTATTTACTGTAGTACACTGAGAATAAAGGCAGATAGATGAGTATATAAATATGTACACTGCAAGTATATAATTTCAAAGCTAGCTCAACCTTGAGTATTTAGGGGTTGTTTTAGTTTGGAGTAAAAGTTTGTATAGTCTTTTACTTATTTGTATTTTCTGAGCTGAGAGAAAGTACAATTTCAAAACATTATATTTAAGATATATCTTTCTAGTTCTTTAAACCTGATACATTAAACAGTGAGGCTTGAAAATACCGTCTACAGATCCGTGATGGTTTTGTCAGAAGAGTGCTGTACAGATATCACTGTAGTTTTTCCTCCTGTGAAATTATGAAGGAAGTATTTGAGACAGTGATTATGATTGGCTTTTGCCTTTTTCCCTCGTCAATTCAGTATGACAGTTTCTCTCAAATTATGATATTAATCCTATATTTGAGAAGCATCTACTCATTTTCTTACACAGAACTTAACAAAGGTGTCATGTTTGTTTTAAAATAAGAAAGTACATTGTGCCTTTTAAACCTGCATGCCACCTCTTAACCATTGCCGATACGCTATTTGCCACATATATTTGAAAAGCAAGTTTTTTAAAATATTCATTGGTCATAGCTATAGCATCTTAAATGTAATCACATGTGAGGTTCTGCTCTGTGCTGAATTTTTCTCTTTACCTCAGCCACCTGATTTTTTTCATAAAAATACTTACTAAGTAAGAACTTTGTTCTCTTGAGCTTGGGATATATTAATCACATCTTGTTCTGATAGTATTAAATTAGTCATATGTTTTAAATTTATTCTTTCCTGATCAGTGTATTTCTCAAATCACCTTTTCTAGTTTCTTCTATGTGAAGGATTTACTAGTTAAATTCTATTCATACAAATCTTATGAATTGATTGGCTTACTTTTGAATAATCTTTATCCTCTTATTTATAATAAGATGTATTTGGTTTATATGAGGAATATTTAGCCATCAGTGCTAAAAACCGAATCCCAGTAATTTGATTGTGTCTACTTCCATTATTTGCATAGCATAGATATTCCAATTATAACTATCAATTTTTAGGAAAAGACTATCCAACTATTAAGCCTGGTTGGACCTAGGGAAAAATCATAGAAATAAAATTAACTTTAGGAATGACAAAAGGATCCAAATAGGAAGAAGACTTGAGTTTCTTTGGGGAAATTGGTTATGTGAATATTTCTGTAACTTACATATTTTTCTTTGGATTAAAGGATATTGAGAAGATTAAAGATATAACCTGCTAATAAGCAGTTCTTATGTATCTAAATATTGAAAAGCTTAATGGTTCTGATTATGGGCATTGTTTATGCCTACTTCACTGTGCTGTTTAGCAAAATGTTCTTCATTATTTTCAATTTTTCTCTTTAAAAATCTACTGCTCTCAGCTCTTAGGAGACATACGGACTAAGGTATAGATATTGCTATTTTCTGACATCTTATGGTACCATAACGTTTTTTTCTTTCCTTCATCAGTTTAACAGATGATAGTCTTCTATAAAAAATTCAAGTGGAAGTAATAAAATCCTTAGACATACACCACTTTTCTGTACATATGATTATATGATTATCAGTAGGGAGATAGTGCTTAAATAGTGTCCTGTGGGGGTTCTCATCCTTTTAGCCTGACTACTTTGCACAAATGCGATGATGTCATTGACACTATGTCTATAACAAAACTTGGAGCCTAATACAAAAAGTATCATGTTTTTGCCATTCTAAATTAAGTTGGTGCCTCCAAATCAAATCAATTTAGAGATGGAAAGTCATTGAAAACTATTTTTAATTAAGTTCAGGTTATATTTCTTTTAGATTTTAAACCTGAATAATTTAAGTCACCAAAATTATTGTTCTTCAGTGTTTCATAGAAACATCTTCATCTCTCACCAGCCTGAATTCACATATCAGATTACATAAATATTTAATTCTGATTCTTTCAGGGAAATCTCAAATAATCTGTCTCATTTCACTTTTAATATTCAAGGTAAAATTAGCAGTTTTATTTATTAAATAATAACTTCAGATGGAATAAATCAAAGTAATACTTTCTTATATATATTGAAATAGATAGTTTAGACACATTAGGGAAAGCATGGAGAACCCTTCAGGAGCTTGCTTCCTAAAAGTAAGAGTCAGCTAAACGGGCTGTCATCATTTGTGATTTTCTTCTCAAAGAAACATCAGGGATGGGTACAAGTGAAGGAAGAGCGGCAGAGAAGTGATGATGGAAATGAAAGAACAATGGAGGAAAAGGGAGGTAGAGAGACAGAAAAAATAGAACTTTACACAGGAAACAGGTTTTTTTCATCCATTCTCATCCTTTAAAAAGGTTGTAATTTCTTGGTAACAACTCAGAGTTTTAGTACAGAGCCTGTTCATTTATACTCTAGTAGTAGTTCTTGGTTTTCCACAAAAGGAAAAAAGAAAAGGAAGAACCTCATGTTTTTAGCACTCCTCACTTTACGTATCTGACTTCCATATAGTAGTCTTATTCTGCCTCTACCACTCCCCATAGTTAAAGAATATTTCATCTCCTACTAACTCCTAAAACATGTTTTCTGAAAAAAACTAAAATTCGACATTTTATTATTACAATGATTAGCAGCATGCTTTACACTGATTTTTAAACAGAGGCTGGTCAGTAGAAATCGTGAAATACTGGCATGTTATTTTAGCTACCACTAATGAGAGTCTTTATGTATAACAGAAAAAACCTGCTCGAAGAAGATACGAATCATATGGGATGCATTCAGATGATGATGCAAACAGCGATGCATCCAGTGCTTGTTCAGAACGCTCCTACAGCTCTCGGAATGGTAGTATTCCTACGTACATGAGGCAGACAGAAGATGTGGCGGAAGTCCTCAACAGATGTGCTAGCTCCAACTGGTCAGAAAGGAAAGAAGGGCTCCTGGGTCTGCAGAACTTACTAAAAAATCAGAGAACGCTAAGGTGAGTTATATTGTCTTCAAATAATTACCCTGTCTGTTGAGTGCTTTTTTGAGGGGACACCGTGCTGGGTCTTCATTGCTGCACAGGCTTGTCTCTAGTGACAGGAGCATGGCTGCTCTCTAGTTGCAGTGCGCAGGCTTCTCATGGCGCTGGTGTCTCTTGTTGCAGAGGCTCTAGGGCACTCAGGCTTCAGTAGTTGTGTTTTCCAGGCTCTGAAACACAGGCTCAGAAGTTGTGGTGTAGGGGCTTAGTTGCTCCATGGCATGTGAGATCTTCCTGGACTGGGGACTGTCTCTCCTGCATTAGCAGGCAGATTCTTTACCACTGAGCCACCAGGGAAGGCCCTGGTTAGCACTTTTTGACTTGACTTTTTCATAACACTTTCAAGATATTAGTATGGGCTCATACATGTCCTGAATTCAAAAAGTGGCATCAGAATATTATCCCAAGCCCTAGCCCTTTAGGACCATCCATACTGTTATTTTTTTAATTATAATTATCTTGCTTTATTTAAAGAAACATTATTAAAGGAAACTTTTATTCATAAATAGTTATTAAATAAAAATATTAATTAAATGAAAATAAATAATAAAGTATACATAGTATTAAAATTGACTCATTTATTAAAATTCATTCCTGATAAGTTTTTCAGTGAGATGAAAGAATATTTATGTTCTCTTGAAAATGAAGGTATATTCCTGGTGTTCATGTGATATTTGAATCTTGGTATAATATGAAATGGATTTGGAGTGAATTTCTCTAAGAAAAGAAGTTTAGGGACTTCCCTGGTGGTCCAGTGGTTAAGATTCCATGCTTCCTCTACAGGGGGCACGGGTTTGATCCCTAGTTAAGGAACTAATATCCCACGTGTCATGAGATGTCACCAATAAATAAATAAAATAAAAAATTTTCTAAGTTTGTATTGATTTTTAGTTGGGTTTGATTTGGTTTCCTGTCCTACTGGCTCTTGCTTGTTTTCCCCCTCTAAAGTCTATCTTTTTATCTGTGTAGTGTTTTAAATCCCTACAGTCTATCCCTTTAAGAACCTAGTTTCAGAAAATTCGTAAGTTTCAGTAAGGGGTAAATAGTAGGGCTGCTTCCTGCCTTAATACCTGAAATTACAGTTTGATTTTAGGAGGTGTTAGAACTATATAATTTACAACAAGTGTTTGTCTATGTACTTCTTAATATATTTTAATTACATATTATTACAGTTCATGAATATTACATATTACAGTTCATGAATCACTATAATAAATCATCATAATGTTGTTTCCAACCCCACCAAGATTAGATTAGTGTTAGGTTCAATGTATTCTTTTAAATGGCAAGGAAGTAGTCGTAGTTTAGAAAGATTTTAGCCCTCAGGTGACAAAATTTAAGAAAACATAAAAACATTTAAAAGGGTAAGATTCATGTGCTGGGAGTGTCATCTGTATAGTTTACTCTGCTATGCTACATTAATAAAGTACAGTTGTATTTCTTTTCATATAACTTTCAACCTTTAAAATATTTTATGTATTACTACAGAATTATTGTTGCATTTGATAAATTGTACTTAGCCCTGACTAGTAAATCCTACAAATCTCTCAATTTTGAGAGCCGATTTTTTGGGGGAGGGGGAGGGGGCTTAAAAAAAAAAAAAAAGAAGCCCAAATATATATGTAAGTCACTTTTAAATGACTTCTTCCTACAGCAGTGTATTAATTAGCCACTTTCTTATTTTGACAGTCGAGTTGAACTGAAAAGATTATGTGAAATTTTCACAAGAATGTTTGCTGATCCTCATGGCAAGGTATGTCTTAGTATTTAAGATTACTCCTATAAGGTGTCATTATTATATTGCCCCCCAAAAGAAGTAAATAATAACAAAAAAACTATAAGCCATTTTTATTTATTTATTGCCCTAAAATGGCAATGATCTTTTCAACATAATTGAAATTGAGTATTTGATATCATACATAATTTTGAAGTTGCTCTCTGATAACTATTTAAGCTTCTCTAAAAGAGAGATTATCTGAGGCTATAAACTGAAGAATATATAGTCACATGCACAACTCTTCTACAATTAGTCAGAGTGAGTATTTGTATTACTAAAACATTTTACTATTTGTAAAGGAAATAATCGGGATAAGTTGAAAAAAGTTTCTAACTTTTTATTCAGTTTTCTTCTCTATTAACAAATATATTCTTAAAAGAGCAATTTTGTAGACAAGATCTGCCATTAAAAAACAAAGGTTTCACCTATAGTTTGTGAGTAATAAAAAGAGAAACATTTCATATGTTGAAAGAGTTCATAAAAATCTTCAGAACCTCGTTCAGCTTTTAATGCTGATTAAAGTATTTGTAAGTACTTATGTATACTCTGCATGTGTACTGTGAAATTTTTGTTTTAAAATGTAAAGTTTTGTCATAAAATGTACTCATTTGTTCTATTTTCAGCAGTGTGTTTGACAGTGGTGAAATTTTATTCAGTATCTTCCTTTAGGACACCAGCTGTCTACATGAGAATTTCTAACCTAAGTGAGAGGGAGATGTGGAAGGGAAATCATAAGAAAAATATTTATGAATTTTGCTTCATTTTTTTTATTGTCTTCACTTTATTGTTGCACATTTCATTCCTCCTCATTTTTTTCTATTTTCAGTATTTTCATTACTTGTGACACTACCTAAAGATACTAAAATCCCACTCTTCACATAAATAAAATCTGGCTAAGGATTATAAACTCTGTTAACTTTAAAGCAATAATTTCCAAAGATTATCCTTTTATCTGAAGGCATATTTATTTTATCCAAGAATGCAAGATTCCACTAAAGACAAAAAGCACACTAAGTTTATAATTTTTAAACTAAGCATGTAGATAACTCCATTTTATACTGATATTACTACCACTGATTACTGTAGGAATTGTTATAATTGAAGAATTTCTATAAATCCTAAACAAATGAACTGTTGATATTTTTTTTTTGTTAGCAGTATGAGTCAAAGGACAAGACAGTTACGATCTGTGTGGACTTGTTTTATTGAATAGTATTTTGTTAATAATCTATATAAATTTTAAAAATAGAGTTTTAAAACATCTTCAATAAGTAATATAATTCATCTGTAGTGGAAGGTAATGAAAGTGAGGCTTTTATTATTTCTTGAAGTCATAGTTTTTTATTTTTTATTAGGACAGTAATGCAGTTTAGTTGGATCCTAGGATTTAACAGTAATAAAGAGACTTTTTTTAAACAGTATCTTGAAAAAATTTTTTAAATGAAGTAAATTTTAAAATTAAAGTCTCTTGAAGATCAAATAGGAAAGCCAAGTTTGATGTTGGTGAAGCACAGGTGTTTGGCCTCCCTTAGTAAATATGGAGAACCAGCCACGATCCTCCCTAGAGGTGTCAGGAAGGAGACTTTCTGGTTTTTTTCCTGTGGGGTTTTATAACAGCGTACAATTCTTACTGATCCATCTGGCTTTGCTTTGTTTTGTTTTGTTTTAGTTATTTCACTGAATACAGATATAAAGGGAAGATTTTTGTTAACTCATTTTGCTCAGCTTTTATTTGGTGATTGTCCATCAGAGACTGCCAATAATGTAATTAATTAAGAATAAACTGGCTATATCACCATACAGTGGGGATTTAAAAATATCAGGGTTTGATTTGAGTTTTTGCATATCTTGATATTGTTCAAATAGTAGATATCCCTACTTTTTGATTTTATAAAGTACTAATAGTCCAGTCATTTGAATTAAATAGCTGTTCTTGATGCTTTCTTTACAAGTAAAATTTTAGTTTTAGTTTCCCAACCACTGTCTATCAAGAGTTGGTTTTTCCTTTCCCCCTCCCTATAAAGGGCCAGACAGTATATATTTTCAGCTTTGTGGACCATAATGATCTCTGTTACAGCTCAAAGGCATCTTTCGACAATATCTAAACAAGTGACCATGGCTAGGTGTCCATAAAACTTTACTTATGAACGTTGAAATATTAATTTTCATCAAATTATCATGTGTCACTAAATAGCCTTTCTTTTGATTAAAAAAAAGCTATTTTAAAATGTAAAACCATTCTTAGCTTGCAGACTATAGTCTCCCAACCCCTGTTGTATACAATCAACTCTAATGATTGACACATTGACACCAAAATAAAAACATGCTCAAGAACCTCTACTCATGGTCATGCCACCGGTTGAAGGTCAAGACTGTGATTGGTACTGGAAACAGTGTACCGGTCTCTGGTGGATTAAATCAACCTTTTTTCCTATATATGCTGTCCATTTCTGATCTGTGATTTTGATCTAAAAGCTCAGTCCTGCCTTTCCTGTACCTCTTGCTTTTCTCTTCTGTCCTCCATAGAGACTGTGTCAAATAGTCTCTCCTTAAATTTAACTCCAGCCCTGTTCACCTCTCATCTCATGCCCTGAGCATTTGTCCTGGCCTCTTAGCTTATCAAGAAAATAGACACCATCCAAGAGAAACTCCATTTCCTGCCTCCAAACCAGCAAAATTAATTGCACATAAGCCCATTCTTTCTACCTTTTCTCCTATGGAAATGGCAGGAGGTCTTACCTTGAAGCTGTTGTCAGCCACATAAACATATACTCTCTTTTTTTGCTAATATACTCTCATCTGCTTGGTCTTCCAGGAAGTTTTCATAAGTTTCAACTTGGTCTTTGACATCCCTTTTTATTTTTCAACTTTGTTGGAAGTGTATTCAGTTTATCTTTTCTGACACTAAGGAATGTGGTGTGGGAGAGAAGGAGAAGGGTTGTTTTCTGTTGTGTCCGATCCAGTCTTACTCACAGCAGACAGCCTCTCTTTGCAGACACCTGTCTCTGCTTGTTTTACTAGTGTTGCTGTAGCTTAGAGCATTGGCCTAGGCCCTCCTTTTTCACTCTGTTCTTTATTTGAAGCTTGTCGCCCACTTTATCCTGATGACTCTCAAATGATACTTCCAGCCCATATTTTTCTCCTTCACTTACCTAGTTACTTGCCTGTGGCTCATCTTAAACCTTAAAACTACTTTTCCTCTTGAGTCACGTTATCTTGTTAGATGAAGCCACCATCCCCTCATTGGGCATCATTCTAGAAATTTACTCAGTCCTAATTGATTCAACCTTCTAAATATTTCCATTCTCACTACTCATTCCTGGCACAATTGCCTGCTGCACCTCCTCCCCACCTTCTGTCCCTAAATTCTCTTTCACTCTGCATCCTTGAATAATCTTTCTAAAAGGTAAGTCTTCTCTCTTGACTTAAAACTCTTCAGTGACTACTCATTACCCTCAAGAAAATATTCAAACAAAGCCTGTCACTTTTGCTTGTTATTCCCTTTTCACTCTTATGCTATGCTAAGTCACTTCAGTCGTGTCTGACTCTGTGTGACCCCATAGACGGCAGCCCACCAGGCTTCCCCATCCCTGGGATTCTCCAGGCAAAAACACTGGAGTGGGTTGCCATTTCCTTCTCTTAACCCAGCCTGAAAACTATGTTCATTTCCCCAGATGTGCCCTGCACTTTTCCTCATAGCCTCGAAACAGATCATCAAAGTCACTTCTCTTTCTTTCCTCAAATATGCTCTCCACCATGAATTGGACTTACTTATCTGTAACCTCAACCATCCTGATATCTCACAGGGCAGAATCCATCTGAAGCCTTGCCCCCAGAATGGGCCATAGGGTTTTGGAGACACTTCCTATCATGAGGTTGGTTGGGTGGACTTTCCCGTGTCCTTTTAAGTTGAAGTCAATATTTCAGTCTCTTTTAACAGCTCTGAAATGTAGCAGTAGACCACCTGCTGTCCCCAGCAGAAATAGGAGACTTAGAGAACCAGGATGTGAGCAGCAGCCCCATCTCCTTTCATCTAGGATCACCTCCAACCCCTAAAACGTTTCTCTTATTTGTGTTAGTAAGTAGCTGAGTCCAACTGAAATACCAGGTGAACTCCACTATACAGTAAAGACATCCCAGAAAGGAAGGGCTGGAAAAGAGCTCTTTTTGAGTACAGTTGACATAGATGCTGGATTTTTTTTCCTGTGACATGAGTAATGTGGTTGGCATTTACAGTGTACAAGCTGAAATTATTTGATGTCCATAACTTGATAAACTTTTTTAACTTTCAGATACTACTGATTCAGTCATGGTATCTGTGTGAAAGTAATTTAGATTATAAAGCTGCAAATATGTAGTTTAAAGCCTCATAATATTTTCATGAGAGACAGTACCACACAGTGATAACAAATATGAATAGTTGAGCTAGATTGCTTTGATTCAAATCCTGCCTCCGTCACTTTTTAGCAGTGTGTGCGTTGGTTTCTTAATCTGTAAAATAGTTAATAAGATTGCATTGATGATTAAATGAGTTAATATATGTAAAATCCTTATAACACAATAAGCACTACATATTTTTTTTAAAAATAAGTTAGAAAAATTAAGGAATTCAAGGCAGATTTTTATTTTGATTGCTCTAGACACACTTTTTCCTCCAAACATAAGGTGTGTCAGAAAGCTTATCCCCTGTGATTCTGACAGTTGACTCAGAAGGAACGACTTGAGGAGAGCCACCTTTACTGAAGAACATACTTTGATTTGACATATTATGGTCTGTGTAGTCCTGCCTGCCTACAGGTCTTAGAATCAAGAGACCAAATATGTATCTTACCTGGGGAAAATTAAAATTTGTAGTATCTTTTTACCTCCATACAATAGTAATTGTTTCAGTCCTTCACAGAAATAATTTAACTTGTGAATACATTGCTTCTCAAGAGGGGGAAAAAATAAATGAAAAATTCTTAGATACTATGCTTTGGAAGCAAATGTTGGCATTGTTCAGAAATGTTGGCAGGTGTCTGTTAGTCTTAGATTCTTTCCAGAAGTTGAATCTCAAGGATAGTAGGGTCTGAAAAGAAGGGAGTTTTCCTCTTTTTTTGTTTGTAAATTTTTTTGGCAAGAAAATGAGAGAGAAATACAGGAAAACCACATATTCTTCTCACATACCATTCATTTAACTCTTGTGTTAAAAGCTATTTTGAGTTTGTCATAAAACTTTGGAAAACATTTGTCGTTTTTATTTTCTAAGTGTTTTTCTTCCATACAGGAACTTGGCATTGATGGCGACTAATTTGTGTGTTTTTCTTTTTTTCTTTTTTTCCTTTTGCATGCTGTCCCCTGTGTTGGAACTCTCAATAGAGAGTAAGTTGGTTCAATATTTGTTGGAAACCTAACTTTACTGCATGACTGTGAAATTAACCCTTTTTCTCTCTTTTCTTTCCCAAAGAGTTCATGCAGTGTTGGAACCTTTGCAATCCACGAAATGCTATCTGCAGTTACGCAAACTGTCATTCTGTTTGGAGATGTGCTTTTTAATCTACTAATTAATCTAATTTGATTATGTTCTTCTGTTCTATATTTGATGACTGGCACACCTAAGGCATGGGGGCTTCCCTGGGGCTCAGTGGTGAAGAATCTGCCTGCAACATAGGAGACCCAGATTTGATTCCTGGGTTGGGAAGATCCCTGGAGAAGGGAATGGCAACCCACTCCAGTATTCTTGCCTGGAGAGTCCCGTGGACAGGGGAGCCTGGAGGGCTACAGTCCATGGGTTCACACAGAGTGGACACGACTGAGCAACTGACACACACCTGATATAAGCAAGGCTGCCTCAATTGTAATAACACAAACATTACATTTCTTTTCCCAGTGAACTACAGTTTTGAAATATGTAGGATTATACACTGAGTCTGTTGAAGGTTGATTTCATTGAATTATTTAAAAAAAATTCCCAAGTTTCACAATCAATTTTTTTAAATTGAGTTCTAACCTCCTCATGTGCACTTTCTACTCTTCTGTTAATGGTGTCCCATAAAAGGAAACAGAGCAGTTTAAGGAGCAGTGATCTCAGCTTTCTCTTCTGAAATCAGATGTTTAGCCCAATGTTTTATTAGTATATCCACTTTTCTCTTTCTCCTTTAATCATAGATAAGGAAATGGGAGAATATCAACATCTATCTGACAGTGAACTCTTTGTGATACAGCAGTCACATGAAATTTTATGCAAACTTCCAATGTTTATTTTGGATGGAGATATATATATGTGTGTGTGTGTGTGTGTGTGTGTATATATATATATATGCATTTTGAAAAACAATAGTATAATTCTATAAAGTACTGTTAGTACACATTTACAGTTTTATTCAGCTATACTCACATTTTATCTAATCAAAAGAAATTTCTACTTAGGAGACTCAGACACGTCTTCCTGAAGAAAATAGCAGTTCAGATCTTGACAGGAACATAAATTTTGGATTATATCAGGATGAGAAGAAAGGGCCTCCTACAAATGACTACCCTGAGTCCAGAGAAGTTGGAGATGTCAGAAAGTTTATAGTAAAGAAAACCTTGGCTGTAGTGAAAGGAAGGTCATCCATATCTTCCCTTGCATTGAGAAAAGGGGTTGGTTACCAAGGTAAATTTTACTCAACTAAAAGAAAATTCTTACTTTTAAGGCAACTTTTCTTACAGTTTCATCAGACAACTTTTTAATTGCATCCTCAACCTCTGATAACTTTAGATTTGGTTCTAACTGGTGACATAAGACTAAAATAGAGCCATTGTTCTCAAATGCTATATATTCCAGATAGGAAGATAACATAAATACACAAAAACTTAAAGAACACTGTAAAGATAGCCTAAGTCCCAGTTTCAAACAGGGATGGACAGTGGCTATTATCTAAAGATATTCAAGAAGCTCTTTGGCTGGGACTTGAGTGGTAAGCTTTGTAGGGAGTCACGTACTTTGTGTAAACAGAGGGATTAGAGAGTGTGGTAGGAAATCAGGAGTGTGTGTGATACGTGTTTAGGGATGAAGACTTTATGTTGCCATATCGTCCAACATCAGTCTGAAGAGTTAGAGCCTTGTCTAAGCATTTGAGACATTATTCTATAGACAGTGAAGGGACATTAAAGAATTTTGTTTCTGTCAAAAGAGTGATGTCACTGACAGAAAGAAGTCTGAGTTGGTCTGCTGTGTTGTAAATAAAGTTTTATTGAAACAGAACTGTGTTCACTTGTCTGCATAGTGTCTGTGGCTATGCTATGATGACAGAGTTGGAAGAGTGTGACCCACATCATATGGCTTGCAAAGCCTAGAATATCTGCTTTCTGGCCTGTTAGAGAAATCCAGGCTTGAGGTCAGAAAGGCCTGGTGCCTACAGTGATATTCTGATCGACAGATTTGAGTAAGGCCAAAAGTGAGAGCTATTATAGAGATTATTATGGGGCCTAGAAGGCTAGATCAGAGAGGCTCTGTCAAGGAAGTCATAATTTCGATGAAAAGAGAATCAGGATGAAGATCTAAGAGATCTCCCCACATTCAGGATACAAAAGGAAAATGCCTGGTAACAATGAAAAAAGGGAGATAAGAAGAGGAAAAAAAAATGTCAAACTATGGAATGGCCAGGCGTACTAAGCTCATGAAAAAGCTATGACATTTCTTGATTGGAAGGTAATTGATGGGTGCAGTAGGATGGAAATTGAAGGCGAAATTCTTGAGACAGTGTCTTCTGCATTGGTAAACAAATAATTCAAGTTGAGAATAGAAGAGTAAAGATAGAGGAGACCATACTTTAGAGAGCAAGAATACAAGTAGAAAGACTAGTCTTAGAAATAAAATTGGCTTTTCCTTGGAGAAAGAGTTATTATAAGGATAGCTATAGAAGAAATCAAAGTGAGGGGAAAGTTAGTAGAGAATTTTATCATAAATGGCTACCAAGTAGATGAAGAAGTTGTCCAGTAATACTAAAAGCCAAGTGATCTAGCCATTGATGAGCTGTGGGAACCTTGAGCAAGTAAATCCCTTAATTTTCTAGTTCTCAGTTTTCTGAGAATCAGATAAAATGAGAGAGTTGACTTGGGCATTCTAATGCCTTTGACTTTCTAAATGGATTTTGGTATAGTGAAAGCTTAAAGTTGGAATCTTAAGGAAAATAGGCAGCAGTTGAAACACTAAGAGTGAAAGTGAACCAGAGAATTAGAGAGTGTTGTGCTCGTACACCAGGCTTAAGGGAGTGGCTGGAAGCCCTGATTTGTCATGTTTGTTATAATTCCCGAGGTGTAAATAATCCCAAATGGCTGATTTCAAGCCACCAACCACCTCACAAAATTCCTGAATATTTAATGTTTGACTTTCTAGGCAGGTACTGACTAACGCCAGGACGTCACTGGACAGATTTGCTAGTCAGAGTGAGTACTAGGTTAGATACATGTATTTGTTATGAGTAGGTCTATTGAAGTTCTTCAGGCCCAGAGACAGTTCAGTGAAGCTGTGGTCCAAGTGGTTCTGGTAGGGTAGTACTGGAGTTAATGAATCTGCATTGTGATTAAGAACAGTGTTGAGGCACAGGGACTTACTGCCTTGAGATCAGAGGTAACAGATATTTTAGGTAGTCATACTTTCTGCTTTTACAAATACCATCTTGAGCAAAGTGTCTTTTTTCTAAGGCTTCCCAGGTGGCACAGTGGTAAAGAATCTGCCCGCCAGTGCAGAAGATACAAGAGGTGCAGGTTCGATCCCTGGATCAGAAAGATCCACTTGAGTAGGAAAAGGCAACCCACTCCAGTATTCTTACCTGGAAAATACAGGCCTGGCAGGCTATATTCATTCCATGAGGTTGCAAAGAATCAGACACGACTGAGCGCATACACACAAGCACATCTTTTTCTAACTCAAATTCAGATATTAAAAAGCTTAGTTACCATTCTGATAGATAAAAAGTCCTTCATTTCTAACATAAGAGAAAAACAGGAATTCATGTATAACTACATAAAGGAAAGTCAAGAAATAAAATATATATTGAGAGTAAAACCCTTTCATTTTAAATTAGCATACTTACTTTGGACTTAATTTTTTTAAACCATAGATTTTATAATCCACTGGGATTATAAATTGTCTCATAACACAACATGGCTGACATTGTCTTAAGAACTTTTCCCTCTTTATGTAGAAATAAACTGTCCTGTATGATATTGAATTTATTGATGAGATATAACCTTATTGTATGTCACTTGTTGTAAGTATTTTTAATGAGATAAATCACTTAGGAATTTTAGCTTCCTTCCCCTTTAATTTTTTTTGAATCTTATAAGAAGTTTAAAACTAATAGATTAATATTGGAAACAAGTATAAAACCCCTCGGTAGAAATGGAGACTAATAGCATGCCATCTGGTTCTTTGCAGAAATCATTAAAATGTAGATATAGATTTGTGTCCTGGTTTTATTTATTTTAGGCACAGGTATCCCAGGTCATTTAAGGCTTCCCAGGTGGCACTAGTGGTAAAGAACCCGCCTGCCTGATTCAGGAGTCGTAAGAGACATGGATTCTGTCCCTGAGTTGGGATGATCCCCTGGAGGAGAAAATGGCAACACATTCCAGTATCCTTGCCTAGAGAATCCCATGGACAGAGAAGCCTGGAGGGCTACAGTCCATAGGGTTGCAGTCAGAGATGACTGAGCAACTGAGCACACAGGTCATTTAAAATTACTTTTGGGGCAGTTTTAATGAATAATACATCTTATACCAAAGAATTTTGTGACCACTAACATTGTGAAAACTAAGAAGTCTCCAATTAGCCCATTATGTTAAAAATCATCTTATGTATTAAGGTAGCTGTCAACATAGTCTTCCTCTGATTAACTCACTGACACTTCAGAGAGCTGGGGGCTGGCAGGACTATAGGTAGTTTCTTGCCCTAAATTCAGATAAAATGAATTTCAGTTTAAGCTATGGCATCATTGACAACCTTAGGTGTGCCAGCCATTATGGCCAAAGTTTCTTTACCAAGTGATGCTGCATGGAATAGCTAATTGTCGAACTTCAGCAGAAGTTGGATAACAGTTCAAATGTACTCTTGTATCACAGAGTCCAATGAAAAGCGAGAGAGATTGTTTTTCCGCTTGGCTGCCAATCGCTGTGCCTCTGATTCCTGTATTCCTTTCTATTTCAGTTTTGAATTGATCATAGAGGTCAATATTTCCTCCTTTTTCTTCTCCTTCCCCCATTTACCCACTGTAGGTATTCAGCATGTTTTTGGAGACTCTCGTGGACTTCATACAAGTCCACAAAGACGATCTTCAAGATTGGTTGTTTGTACTGCTGACGCAACTACTTAAAAAAATGGGTGCTGATTTGCTTGGGTCTGTTCAAGCAAAAGTTCAGAAAGCCCTCGATGTTACAAGGTAAGATTTTTTTTCATATATTTCAAGTTTACTGAGTAGTAATTAAGAAAATTTAGTTTTTGTGTTGAAAGTTCAGATTTCCGAGTCCTTTCAAACCATCAAGCTCCATTTGAAAATTGTTAATGATGTCCATTTACATGGTATAATTTGATACAACATAGGTTCTTAGTTCAAACATTGCATTTAATCTATAAAAAATTTCATTAACATTGGTTGAGTAATGAGAGAGGTAGTAATTTATTGTAATTAAGATGTAACTGCAAAGTAAAGGATTTTATTCAATCTAATATAAAGATTAAAATATTTGCTAAATTTAAAAAGAATGTTTTATTATGCATTCTTTTTTCAGAAGATTTTGAACCAATGATACATTTCTACTTTGTTGTGTAGATTGTTGAAGTGACTTATTTCAAATATCCATTTACTAAGTTGAGGTGAGTCTAGAATTCAGATATTAGGTAACATCTCTGATACTGTTGAACTTTTCCCTGAACACATTTTCTGATTAAATCTATAACTGAGGCAAGAGATCATTATTCACTCTAGTGTTGCTTTTTAACCCCCTACGGGGGGTTAAATTGATACTTGCAGGGTATAAACCAGGTTCTGGTTCTTCTGGGAGTAGCTTTTATTGTATTCTTTACCACATAGACTATACGACATACAGATATGCTTCATGCGTGCTTTCTAAATGACATTATGTTTTGGTATTAAAAATAACCTGTTAAGTTTGCTAAAAGCTTACTTGCTGGCTTAATTTTTAATTTTTTTTTTTTTGGCTTTGTTCTTTCCGTGTTTCAGAGAATCTTTTCCAAATGATCTTCAGTTCAATATTCTAATGAGATTTACAGTTGATCAGACCCAGACACCAAGCTTGAAGGTAAAAATTTGAGGTCTTTTGAAGACATTGTAAGGAATTGAAGTATTTTATTGATAAAGTTAATGTTTGTTTCTGTCACATGAGAAGCTGTTCAATCAGTGGATTTTGTTTTTATAAACTTTCAGACAGTCAAGCCAGCACTTCGGGACCAGCTTCACTCTTTTTGGAGCTCCAAGGTTTTATTGGTTTTGTTTTAATCTGCATTATTTCTTTTCTTAACTCTCTTTACAAACTCTGCAGTGTTTCCGATAATGTTTGTATGCATCTATATATTCAACTACTAACCATTATAAGCCTCTAAAGCATGCACAGATTTGATTTCAAATGTTATTCGGTGCCAGATTATCTTCCGGAGAAGCTTACTGGGGACTCATAGTTAGAAAGCAACACAAGTATGGCCGTCTAACCCTAAGCTGTTGTGCAAACTCTCTCTATAAAGTCTTTTCTCATTTTATGTTTGTAATTTCCCAGTCCTTTTTTTTTTTTTTTCTTCAAAGTTTAGGAGTTTGAATAGGTATTCTGGGCAGAATATCAGTTTTGCCTATGTATTTCAATTAACAAATTTTTAAGTTTAATCTCAGAGCTGTTCTCCAGTTCTTCTTAATTGAAACAGTAGTTTTTTTTTTCTTCTTCTTACAATGTGATATTTCTGATGTGTGCATAAGCTTTAGATTTGGGATTAGCTTTCTCAATTGTTATTAGCACACATTTTCTAATAATTTATGTGGAAACTAGGTAGATACCAATTTTTTGTTACAAATAATTATTTAACATAGAAGAAAATATGTACCCCTGAATTCTTTACTAAAAATGGTTTTATTGAGTTTTCTTAAATGAGATTAACATCAGGGAAATAACAAGCATATGTACATTTACAAGCCTTGTATTTTCTGCTCTGTTCTGCACGAAATGTTTCTATAAGCATTATTGCCTTGAATTGATTTCCTTTTTAAGTTTCTGAATATGATTTTGCCTTAAAGTCACAATTATGTTTCTTACCAGGGTTGACATGTACTCAACATATGTTATTTTCTCAGAGCTGCTTTGTGAAAGAGGTTCCATCTGTTTTCATTTTTAAAAGTGACCTGCAGAAGGAGAATAATTTACTTGCTATTATTGATAGATACTGTTTAAACTTGTTATTTGTCCAAGCCATTGTGCTAGGTATTCCTTATAATTTTCTGTCATTAATATTTATAATATGTGATGAACTGTAAACTGTGGAAAGAATTATGATTTAGGTACTGGTGGTAGGTATTCAAATGGTATTGAAAACATACAGAGTTGTTACATGGGCCAGTAGAAATGGAGGTCTGAATCATTATTTTTCAAAATAAGGGTTGCTAAAGGCCTGAAGAGAAAGACAATGGGAAGTATAAAACTAGTTTCCCTATTAGGAAAAATGTCATGCGCAAGACTGGAATCACAGACTGTTTCTCTGAAAGTCATACATACATATACATACACATATGTACGTCACGATGGTTTAGTTGCTAAGTCACGTCCAAGTCTGCAACCCCATGAACTATAGCCTGCCAGGCTCTTCTGTCCATGGGGTTTCCCAGACAAGAATACTGGAGTGGGTTGCCATTTCCTTCTCCAGGGGATTTTCCCAACCCAGCGATCAAACCTGGGTCTCTTGCATTGCAGGCAGACTCTTTACTGATTATTTACCTCATATTACCTCATATTTATGAAGGAATATGTATGTGTATATGACTTTTAGAGAAACAGTCTATGTAAATATATGTATGTATATATCATAATCTATTATATGGACATTTGTATGGCTTTTATATATCATACATACATATATAGAGCTGTAGGGGAAAGACACCCACAAATTGATGTCTTAGGATAGCAAAAAGGAATTTTATTGGGGCTGTACGTTTTGCTGAAAATAAAAGTAACTTTGAGATGGTTGCCAGGATTAAGAATTAAAGACTTAACAGATTATCGAAAAATACAAATAACTATAAATAACTTCAGTATGCGATTTATCAAAATTCTTTATTTAAAAAGTGCTGGATCTTTCAGATAAAATTTTATATTTCTCACAGACTGTCATGTAGCCAAATGTCAAAAAGGAAGCAATAACATAGACAAAGATGGCATACAGAGTGATTTTATTTGAGTAATATTTTTTAAATAAATGGAACTTTTTGACTTTTTTTTTTCTGAGTTTCAGAAATATGTTTAGAATTATACACACCTTAGTAACTATATTGGTTTTCCTCTCTGAACAAGAATGCATGTTTATGTTATTAAAAATACAGACTATGTTTATAACCTTTTGAAATATACTACCAAAATATAAATTTTCAAATGATTATATATGTATTAACGGTTGTTTTGCTTATTTGTATAGTAAACACACCTATTCTGTGAAACTCTTTAGAAACTTTACATGCCTCTATAAATTGCCAAGACATAGTACTAATTAAATCTCACATAGTCCAAATAAATATATTCAAAAAACAAAATGCATTGATGTTTATTCTTTGATTTACTTTAGCTTTCTTTCAGCTGGTCTCACCAATAGAAGGTGACATGGCTTAAAAATCCAGAATATTATGTATAATAATTTAGTTGGACCTGATGCTCAAAATTAACCATACATCTCTTTCCCTCTTCACTGTATGATTTCCTCAGGATGGTGATGGGTTAACTTAAAAAAAAAAATTCTTAAAGTTACAGTTACTTCTTAAAATCATGTATTATGAAATGAAGACAATAAGTTGATACTTTCTATCTTCTTTAAACTGGAAGCAGAGAGGGGAAAATGTTCAAGAGTCAGAAGTTTAACTTATTACTTCTGTATATTAACTTGACATAGTACTTCCCAGAGACCTTATTTGGATTGAGTGAGAGAAATGATCAATAATAAGATCAATAATAGGGGATGAAGGAGTACAGAATACCTGATTACCTTAATCTTTGGCAGTATTTTTTCAAAGTTGCTATTTTAATCATACATTTAAACCTTCCTTTTTCTAAATCTGCAAATCAGCATTTATTATGTGTTTAGAGTCTGTTGTATCCAAGGACTGTGCAGTCTCCCAGGTGCCATTTCTAAAGTGCACTGATAACGTCTTAGAGAATCATTATTTAGAAATCTAGAATATTAGACGGGACTTTAAAAACAGTGGTTCTCTAACTGTTTCTACCCTGCCATACTGAGAAAGGGGAGATTATTTAATAATGGCTTACTCTAAGGATAAAGAAGGTTGCATCTGAGAGAGAAGCATGTGTGTTTTGCCCCACCTCTTGCTGATTTTGAAGCCTGCATCCTACCACACTCCTACCTACCATGCCACCCACATATCAGGTATTTCTAGGAAAATAGCAAGACTTTTAAAACTCATATATTATACTTCTTTTATGCAAATAAGTATTATCTCTTCCCCAGTGGTCCTTCTGTAAAGCTTTTTTGTCACATTTATTTTGAGAGGTGGTTCTAGCAGTTGATGGACCTATTAAGGAATCTGGTCTCATTGGAGCCTTTATGTATACTTATCAAAAAGCTGTATTGCCCACTTTGATTATCCACTTGATTACCCACTGGATGTATAATACCTTATTTCCAAAACTCTTTGGTTCATTTCCCCAAGAGGCAAATTATCCTTCAATGTATAAAAACTGGTTCCCGGGAGATCTAGACAAGAGTCAGCTCTAAGCTCTGAAGGCAGACTAAAGGAGAAGTGTCTAATCTTATCAAGAGAGTCTTCAACAATTGTTCAAAGACGGGTAATAAAATTTATAAATTCTGCTATGTGTGGGGAAAAAGCCACATTATCATATACTTGTACCTCTGATAGGTAGGTGGTTGTATGTATAACTTTTCTTTTGCTGTTGATGCTTTTTCATTTTGTATTTGTTAAAAATATATATATATTACCTACCTATTTCTCAGGTGTTCTTACTGCCTGACGATGCCCCGCTGATTGTCCTCTCTCTCTGTGCATCCCTGTGTAGGTGAAGGTTGCTATCCTCAAATACATAGAAACTCTGGCCAAACAGATGGATCCAGGAGATTTTGTAAATTCCAGTGAAACCCGCCTGGCAGTGTCTCGGGTCATCACCTGGACAACAGAACCCAAAAGTTCTGATGTTCGGAAGGTATGTTTTAGTTTAAGATTCAGAAGATAAATTAGAAAAGCAAACCAGTCATTTTAGATGGCCAGTTAAGGAAGCTAATATTTTCAGGATGTTACCAGTTAGCATAGAGTTATGTATCTGGTGATATAAAGACTTTTAAAAAAAATCCTCTCTTTTAAATTTTATCCAATTAATGTGACTATAATTTTCAAACTTAGATTCAAAAATAGCTGTCTTTGCCACAGTCCTCCTAACCTCTACTCTTATAGCCATTCAAAATTTTTTTCCCTTGCATTTACCTATGCATTTCAAATTAGAGTTTGTACTGTTTCTTGATGTATTAATTTTAGGCATTATTTACTGACCTGTTGATAGATTCAGTCATTGTGTATCTATCTGTCTGCTTTAGTAAATGAAGATTTCACTTTCCAGTATCCTAGCCTATGTCTTTCCCCATAACCTTCAAAATACTTATGAATCAGTTGTTGGTAATTAGTAGAAAAGAGTTAATTTTGACTGTGGAAGTATTAATTCCTTCACCAAGTGGTTAATTACTGCCTCCCTCCTAATGGAAACTTTATTTGTCCTAGTGTTAATAATTTACCTTGGTTTTCATTGTCCTGTTTCTCCCCCCAACATATTTTTTAAGTGTTAATAGGTTCAACATCTCTGCCACATGCTCATGGCTAAGATTTTCCATATGCTCAAAAACACTGGTTCTTTCTTTTCTGGGGTGTAGACCCTCTGTTTGCTTCACCATCTTCCTGAGATTCCTCTTCAACCCTAGTCATTCGTTTCTTGCATCCTGTATCTGGCTCTACTGACAGAACCAGAGTAATCAAAACAATATGATACAGACACAAAAATAGACACAGAGATCAATGGAACAGAATTCTGAGAGCCCAGAAATAAACCCATGCACAAGTGGTCAATTAACCTATGATAAAGTGACCAGGAATATACAATGAGGAAAAAATAATCTCTTCAGTAACTGGTGCTGGGAAAACTGGACAGCTACATGTAAAAGAATGAAATTAGAACATTCTCTAACACCGTATACAAAAATAGACTCAAAATGGATTAAAGACTTAAATGTAAGACTGAATACTCTTAGTATCCTAGAGGAAAACATAGGCAGAGCACTCTGACATAAATCGCAGTAGAGTTTTTTGGTTCCATCTCCCAAAGCAAAGCAAATAAAAGAAAAACAAATGGGACCTAATTAAACTTAACAGCCTTTGCAGAGCAAAGAAAACCATACACAAAACAAAAGACAGCCTATTGAATATGGGAGAAAATATTTGCAAATGACTGATAAGGGATAAATATCCAGCATATATAAACAACTCGTACAACTCAACATCAAAAAAAAAAAAAACCAGCTTAATTAAAAAATAAAAAAAAACTGAATAGACTATTTTTCAAAGAGAAAATGCAGATGGCCAACAGGCACATAAAAAGATGCTGAAAATCACTAAGCATCAAGGGAATACAAATCAAAACCACAAAGAGATATTACCTCACACTAGTCAGAATGGCTGTCATCAAAAAGGACACAGGTAACAAGTGTTAGCAAGGATGTGGAGAAAAGGGACCTCATACACTGGCGCTGGGATTGTAAAGTGGTGCAGTCACTGTGAAAACACGTCCTTAGTTTCAAAGAACCAAAAACAGAACTACCCTATGACCCAGCAATTTCATTCCTGGGTATGTATCTTAAAAAAAAAAAAAAAAAGGCAAGAACATTAATTTGAAAAGATATACACACACCAATGATGTTCATAGCACCCTTATTTACAGTTGCCAAGATCTGGATGGTAGCAACACGTGTCCATCAACAGATGAAAGGATAAAGAAGTGGTACACACAGACACATACACACACACCATGGAATACTACTAAGCTGTAAAAATAAGCACAGTTTTGCCATTTGTAGCAACATGGTTGAACTTTATGCTAAGTGAAATCAGACAATGACAAATACTGTATGATATCACTTATGTGTGAAATCTAAAAAAACAAACTAGTGAATATAATAAGAAAGAACCCTATTCACAGATATAGAGAACAATCTAGTGGTTACCAGCAGGAGAGGGATAATATGGGAGTGGAGAATGATGACGTACAAGCATTTAAGTATAAAACCAGTCACCATGATATATTGTAAAAGGGAAATAATAAGTGTAAATGAGTTATAATGTATGAGTCACTGTAGTATACACCTGTAACTTATATTGTATAGCAAAAAAGAGTACTTCAATTTTAAAAATCAGGCCAAACAAAAAATTAAGCATAAATTAATAAAATAGAGAGTAGAAAAGTGATAGAGAAAATTAGTGAAACCAAAAAGTATTTTTTTTAAAGATCAATAAAATTGACAAACTTGTAGCTTGATAGATAGAAAAAAGAAGGCTGAAATTACTAGGTTTAGAAATGAAAAGAGGATTTTATTACTATCCTTACAGAAATAAAGATGATTATAAAGGAATGCTACAGTATTGTATGCCAGGAAGTAGTAAACTTGAATGGAATGGACAAATCCCTAGATAGACACAAACTTTTCTGTTGAAAAGTCAATAGGACAAGCTAAGAGATTAATTTAGTAATCAAAAAACCACCAACAAAGAAAAGCCAGGCTCAGATGGTTTAACTGATGAGTTTTACCAAACATGAACATTAATATCAATTCTTCTCGAACTCTTCTTTAAAATCCATAAGAGGTAGGAACACTTTCCAACTCGTTCTATGAGGGCAGTTTTATATTGATAACAAACCCAGACCAAAACATCACACACAAAAAGAAAACTACAGATCAGTATCTCTTACAAATATGGACTCTTCTTAATCCTCAACAAAATACTGGCAAACCAAATTCTGTACACACAAAAAGAAAACTACAGATCAATATCTTTTACAAATATGGACTCTTCTTAATCCTCAACAAAATACTGGCAAACCAAATTCTGTAACATAAAAAGATACTTACATACCAAGACCAAGTGGAATTTATCGCAGGATGCAAGGTTGAGTTAACATCTGAAAGTCTATTATAGTACTCCATATGACTACTAAAAAGACAAAAGCCACACGATTATCTCATCAGAAAAGGCATCTGGCAAGATCTGACATCTTTCATGACTAAGACTAAATAGCAAGCAAACTAACAAGGGAGGGGAACTTTCTAAGCCCAATACAGGGCACCTCCAAATACCCACAGCTACTTAATGGTGAAAGATTGGATGCTTTCTCTGTAAAATCAGGAAAAAGAGATAGATGTCTTTTCTCACCATTTCTGTTCAACACCGTAGTAGGGTTCTAGCCAGGACAGTTAAGCTGGAAAAAGCAAAAAAAAAAGACGAGAAAGAAAATGAAAGAGACCAAAAAAAAAAAAGAGGGAAAGAAAAACTATTTCTATTCACAAATGATATAATTTTATGTATAGAAAATCCTTTAGAATCACTAAAATATTATTAGAACTAATAAACCCATTCAGCAGGATTGCAGGGTGCAAAATTAATATACAAATATCAGTTGTATTCTAAACACTTGAACAATCCAAAAATGAAATTAAGATAACAATTCCATTTAAAATAGCACTAAGAAGATTAAAAAGTGATAAATTTAACAAAGGAAGCACAGAGTTTATAGTAGAAACTATAAAACAATATTGAAAGAAATTTAGGATAGAAAATCATCCCATGTCCTTGGATGAGAAGATCAGGTCTTCTGGGATCAGAAGACTTACTATATTAAGATGTCAGTACTCCCGAGAGTGACCTATAAATTCAGTGTAATCCCTACCATATCCTAGCTGGCTTCATAGAAATTGAGAAGCTGATTGCAGAATTCATAATGGAATTCCTGGGGCCCCATTAATAGCCAGAGCAGCCTTGGGGGAAAAACAAATAGGAGGACTTTACACTTGTGCTGACTTCAAAACCTAATACAAAGTAATGGTAATCAAGGCAGTGTGGTAATGGGTTAAGGACAGAAATAAAGACCAGTGGAATAGAACTGAGAGTCCAGAAGGAAACCCCTGTCTGTGGCCAGTTGATGTTCAACAAGGGTGCCAAGACCATTGCCCTGGGTAGGTCATATTTGCTATCCTTTTCATAATGCCTGCTTACTTTCAAAAAACAAATGGTAAATCAAAAAAATGTTTATTATTATTTCAGCAAAGAAATTTGAAAGCATGTAGGAACATCTTTTTCCCTAGGAAAGATGGTCTGGCACTAGTGAACAGAAATGTTGAATGAAGAAAATGGTCTCCTTTGAGTAACCAAAATATATTCATCTGCTTCTTATATGTCTTTGTTTTCTAGGCAGCGCAGTCAGTCCTGATTTCCTTATTTGAACTCAATACCCCAGAGTTTACAATGTTATTAGGAGCTTTACCAAAAACTTTTCAGGATGGTGCTACCAAACTTCTTCATAATCACCTTCGAAACACTGGCAATGGAACCCAGGTATTTTTCACTTGTTTTATTTTTTTTGGCCATTGTTTAATGTGATGGATGGTTAACAACAGTAATTGCTTTCTTTTTTGCATGAAGTAAATTTTAATCCTAATATGTAATTTTTGCATCTGCATTAGGCAGCATTTCCTGAGCAGAAATAAATATTGTCCTGGAAAGAATAGTCCTTGGGCCTATAATTTTTCTATTATTATTTGGTGTGCATTAGGGTGGTGGTGAATGGTAACCACAGTATGAACAAGGAAAGTGAAATATAGAAGAACTTAGATGAGAATTTAGATCAGTGCAAGCCATGAGAATTAGAACATGCTCTTTAGATGAACCAGTGTTTACTGGAGGACCAGAAAGGATGATTTATTCCAGGAATAACAGGCCCAAGGAGGGTAGTGCTTTAAAGGACTTGTTCACATTTAATAATTACAGGCTTGTCAGTCTATAGGTGCTTGAAAAATACAAGAGTTTGTTTTGGAGAAGTAAGATCTGAGTAAATGAAGTGTTAGTGTTCTATCTAAATGGTATTGAACTATTTGCGTAATATGCCAAAGAATTGAGCTTGGGTTTTAAAAAGACAAAGAGGGCAGTACCTTTGATAATGCATAAAGGAGAAAGCAGATGCACTTATGTCAGGAGTAAGGTAAAGTGTAAGGGGAAAACAATGTGAGAACCATTTCTTGGGACCAAAGTCAATTATTTTTTTAAATGGAAAGAGGGAATTCCCTGGTGGTGCAGTGGCTGGGATTCTGCACTTCCACTGCCAGGGCTGTGGGTTAACTCTGCTCAGGAAACTAAGATCCCACAAGCTACATGGGACAAAAACTAAAAATTAAAAACATAAAAGGAGAACATACTGTTTTATTATCTTAAGAGATAGGCAAATTGCTAATATGACCAGATTTTACTTCTTTGATGTCTTTGTAAAAACCATTTATAAATCAAACTGAAGGAGTAACAAAATTCAAGTGATTGTAATGATTGGAGGCAAACTTCCAGATGTTCAACCTGGTTTTAGAAAAGGCAGAGGAACCAGAGATCAAATTGCCAACATCCGCTGGATCATGGAAAAAGCAAGAGAGTTCCAGAAAAACATCTATTCCTGCTTTATGGTCTAGGCCAAAGCCTTTGACTGTGTGGATCACAATAAACTGTGGAAAATTCTGAAAGAGATGGGAATACCAGACCACCTGACCTGCCTCTTGAGAAAACTACATGCAGGTCAGGAAGCAACAGTTAGAACTGGACATGAAACAACAGACTGGTTCCAAATAGGAAAAGGAGTACATCCAGGCTGTATATTGTCACCCTGCTTATTTAACTTCTATGCAGAGTACATCATGAGAAACGCTGGGCTGGAAGAAGCACAAGCTGGAATCAAGATTGCTGGGAAAAATATCAATAACCTCAGATATGCAGATGACACCACCCTTATGGCAGAAAGTGAAGAGGAACTAAACAGCCTCTTGATGAAAGTGAAAGTGGAGAGTGAAAAGGTTGGCTTAAAGCTCAACATTCAGAAAACGAAGATCATGGCATCCAGTCCCATCACTTCCTGGGAAACAGATGTGGAAATAGTGTCAGACTTTATTTTTTGGGGCTCCAAAATCACTGCAGATGGTGAATGCAGCCATAAAATTAAAAGACGCTTACTCCTTGGAAGGAAAGTTATGACCAACCTAGATAGCATATTCAAAAGCAGAGACATTACTTTGCCAACAAAGGTCTGGCTAGTCAAGGCTATGGTTTTTCCAGTGGTCATGTATGGATGTGAGAGTTGGACTGTGAAGAAAGCTGAGCGCTGAAGAATTGATGCTTTTGAACTGTGGTGTTGGAGAAGACTCTTGAGAGTCCCTTGGACTGCAAGGAGATCCAACCAGTCCATCCTAAAGGAGATCAGTCCTGGGTGTTTATTGGAAGGAATGATGCTAAAGCTGAAACTCCAGTACTTTGGCCACCTGATGCGAAGAGTTGACTCATTGGAAAAGACCCTGATGCTGGGAGGGATTGGGGGCAGGAGGAGAAGGGAACGACAGAGAGTGAGATGGCTGAATGGCATCACCGACTCTATGGACGTGAACTCTATGGACAGGGAGGCCTGGCGTGCTGTGATTCATGGGGTCACAGGGAGTTGGACACAACTGAGCAACTGAACTGAACTGAATGATCAGAGGAAGGAATTGGTTTAGGGCAGGAAGCTAATTTAAGATTGTTAATTTGGAATCTTGTTTAATTATTGCTGAAAAAAGATCGTTGTGGTAATATTTAGGAGAAGGAATAGCTGAGGATAACAACAACAACAAAAAGCTTAAAGAGCTAGATTGCTGAATGGGAAGAAAGTTTTTCCCCACAGAAACTAGAGATAAGTACATGAATATTTTAAAATAATGACCTAGCGGGGACTTCCTTGGTGATCCAGTGGTTAATAGTCTGCCTTGCAATGCAGGGAACATGGATTCAATCCCTGGTCAGGGAACCTGGGATCCCACATGCATGGAGGAACTTGAGTCTGTATGCCACAATGAAGGCCCAATGCAGCTAAATGAATTTTAATAATAAATTTTAAAAAAAGAGAAAAGTAAAATAATGACCTGGGAACTTCCCTCGTGGTCCGTTGGTTAAGATTCTGTGCTTCCAGTGCAGGGGCATGGGTTTGATCCTGATTGGGGAATTAAGATCCCACATGTCTCACTACATAGACAAAAAATTTTTTTTAATTTTTTTAAATACATAAAATAATGACCTATTAATATAAATCTGGCTCTTTCATGTGTTCAACATCTTGACTGTGTGGCTTCCCTAAGAGCCTGTCATATGTTAATGTTTATTTGATTCTTGCCCATCAGAGTTCCATGGGAAGTCCTTTGACAAGACCAACACCACGGTCACCAGCCAACTGGTCCAGTCCTCTTACTTCTCCTACCAATACATCACAGAATACTTTATCTCCAAGGTAATATAAGGATTGTTTACCATCATGGTTTGCATTTGCAGATTCCCATTCTTAGAAAAACTGACATTAATAAAAATCCAGTTGATTACTACTTAACTAAAATGTCTTGGACACATAGAAACTTAGCAAATTAAAACAGTGTTAGGTTTATTCCAAAATGAACCCTTTAGATGATAATAATATATAGGATATGGAATTATTTTTCTTGGAAGTGACAGGAAAACTTATGGACACAGCTTTTGGAAAAAAGCAAGCAGTAATTAAACATTAAATAACATAGTTACTGTTTCTCATATAAGCTGTGTAAATCCATTAATTTCCAGTTGTGTCTTTCAATTATAATAGTTGATATAAACGATGAGATCAAGTTATAATGAAAATTTTATATCTAATATTGGCCAACCACCTGTTAAAAATAGAAAAAAAAATTAAGTTTATAGACAAAAAAATGTAAAAATAAAAACATAGGGGAAGGTTAAATATAAAATGGCAATATGTATACTTCTTAGGAAAAAAATGTGATCTTGAGATTGATCCCTCATGAGACTTGTGAAATCTTCACACACTTGAGCAAATCCCACGTGAGCTATATTTCAGAAGAAGTTATTAACTCAGAAGAAGTTATTAATTAACTCATTAATGGATTAACATTTTTTTCCCTTCTCCTGGTCTTTAAAAAAATGGCTTAGTAGCCATTATTGTCCTTATCAGCTTGAATTTTGTTATTAGCCATATAGCATATTCTTCATCATATTTATTACAATTATATAAGATGTTTCATTATATTGTAAAACATTGCAAACTTATCATCACATTTTTTTCATGCCTATGCATATGTGATAATTATGATGGCTAAATTCCAGACTGAGTTGAATTTTAGAATCTGATTATAGAATTTGTATTTTAGTGGGACTTCCCTGGCGGTCAAGTGCTTAGGGCTCTGTTTCCACTGCAGGGGGCACTGGTTCCATCCCTGGGGTCAGGGAAGTAAGATTCTGCATGCCTCATGATATGGCCAAAAGAAGTAAGATTCTGCATGCCTCATGATATGGCCAAAAGAAAGAATTCATATCAGTAACACTTATATTCTGTGTTAAAAATTATCAATCATCTTACATATTTGTGTAAAATGTATTAATCTCCTCTTCCAGCAGTACCCACCGGGGTTAGCAAACTCTATAAAGACTCATATGGTAAATATTTCAGACTTTGCAGGCGGGGCAGTCATTGTCAGGTCTATTCCGCTCTGCTGTTGTAGTGTGAAATAGCCACAGACAATAGCTAAATAAATCAGCATTGCTATGTTCCAATAATTTCGGGAAGATCCCCTGGAGGAGGAAATGGCAATCCACTCCAGTATTCTTGCCTGGAAAATTCCATGGACAGAGGAGCCTGGCGAGCTACAGTCCACGGAGTCGCAAAGAGTTGGAGACAACTGAGCACGCACACACGTGCACGCATAATTTGAGTTTTATATAATTTTCATGTGTCATAAAATGTGTTTTGATTTTTTTCTCAGCTATTTAAAAATGTAAAAAAAAAAAAGTTCTTAAGGTGAAAAGAAAAACCAGTTGTCAAGCGCTGTGCCTTATAGAGTCACTATAAACTGCCCTTAATGAGCCAATAGCGGGCCATGCTCTTTAGCCATTTGTACCTGTCAGGTTTTGTTTCGCTAATTATGCTTTAGAACATACACATTCTCTAACTCTGTCTTTATAAACATCCTGTGCCCTTTCCTCAGATGTATTTGTATTTTAAAACTACACAGAAACAAAAATTAATTGTTGTCTTTTTCATAGTGCTTTTGATTATGACACAGAAAATATGAACTCTGAAGATATTTATAGCTCTCTTAGAGGTGTCACTGAAGCAATTCAGAATTTCAGCTTCCGTAGTCAAGAAGATATGAATGAACCATTGAAAAGAGATTCTAAAAAAGATGATGGCGATTCAGTGAGTATTTGAATATTCTTACATTCTACACATTTTCATTAAGAGTTTTTAATTTTGTTTTTAAACTTTGCTTTCTGTCACTTTCAGATATAAACTTCCAGGAGTCAATTACTCAGTATTTACTGAGTACCTACCTTGCTCCAGGCTCTGTTCTGAGTCTCAGATTTGCAAGGCATAGATAGATGCTGCCCTCAAGTTCCTTGTGGAGTTTCAGATAGAGATTAGTGCTGTAGGAAAGATGACATTTGCATTGAGACCCAAATAGAGCCATACAAGATCTAGGAGAGGAGAATTCCATTAAGGAAATAGCAGGCACAGAGACACTTAGATGGGAGCAGGCTTCGTCCAGCTGAGAACCAGGATGAAAGCCAGTGTAGTTAGGAAAGCACATGCATTGTGAAAGAGCGGGGGACCAGAACATCGGCCAGATCCCATGGCTGTTGTAGGACAAAATAAAGTGTTTAGACTTTTTGAAAATTCCTGTTCAGTGTGGTGATATTTTCATCAGTTTATGTGGTTCTAGTTAAGAATGTTATGACTCATCTTTCTAACATTTGTGAATATTATTGTTGTTTGATATTTCTGCCACTATATAAAGAGCTGTTGATATTTTTACTCTACTTCAACTTTTCTCTGACATCTTAGACTTTTCTAAGAACAAGCTATCCCACCATTTCCTGTGGAATCTGTGGTTTCTCAGTGTTTGCACAGTTGTAGAACACTGCAGTACTTTAGCACATCTCTAAAGGGCCCCCTTCTCTGCCTCCTGACTTCTTTCCTGCTATTGTTTTTCTCCGCGTGCCTACATGGCAGATGGGCCAGAAAACGAAATGCCAAAACCCTGCTTACTACTCGTATTTGAGGTTCCCTGCCTCACAAGTTGAGTGTGATAGCAGTAAGAGGTAAGGAGGCATCCCTGCATGATTGAGACTTCCCTCCTAGAGCAGCAGGGGCAGTGCCAAGTAGTGGATTCTGGCAGGAGTGAGTTTTCCATTTACTCACTAGTCAGATTATCATTTGTAAACCTCATGTCTGCCTAAGGAAAATAGGGATGTTACTGCATACCTTAAAAAATTATTATGCATATAATAAATCATGTGATTCCATCCAGCCCAGACCTCTTCTGAGTTCTAGATTCATACATCTGGCTCCTGTTTGAACTACAGATCTTTCCCCCAAACATTTCTTTTCTGTCTCAGTTGATACAATGCTAGTTGCTTAGCCAAAAACCTTGGACACACAGTTGTCCTCATCTTGTCTCTGTGTCTCATCCTGTCTACTCAGTCCATCAGGAAATCTGTTTAGTCTGTCTTCAGATACAAGCCGCAGTATACACAGTAGAATTTTTTCCCTTGTTACCTCTCCAACCTCATCCCCTACTACTCTTTTCTGCTCTAGCCACTTGCCTCCTCGCTGTTCTTGAATGTACAGGGCATGCTTTTCGCTTTAGTGCCTTTGTCTTGGCTGCCCCCTCTGCCTTACACATTCTTACTCCAGATAGCCGTGGCCAGTTTCCTCGTTTCCTCCAGATCTTGCTGCAGTGGCTTCCCAGTGAATCTCACTCTAGCCACACTGACTCACCCGCAGCCTTGGCACTCAGACCCCTTTAATACTGCCCTTGCCTGCCATAGGAGATTCACCTCCTGCTGTACCACATTCGTAACTCACTCATGACATTTTCTAATGTCTCTTTCCCTCAACTAGCTTCATGTCAGCTTCATGAGGATAGACAGCATTCACTCACTTGTTAACTAATGTATTTTCAATGTCAGTAATGATGCCTGGCATGGAATACGTGTGCAGTAAGTATTTAAAGAATATTTGTACAGCACCTTGCTACTGGCATAGCACATGGTTGCTCAGTCGATGGTGGTAATGGTGGTATTGATGGTGGTAATTGGTATTTTGATAAGTTATGTTAATGTGCCCAAACTCCACCAGGCAGCGTTCCAAGTCATGCTGTGCTTTGTGGCCTCGTGTTCCTTAAGTAGGCCTTTTTAAATTCGGTTTTCTTATACTTTATTAACATTGTCATTGTAGAATTTCCAACCTTAATAATGAAATCTGGGAGCTTTTAGTTCTGTGTTTCTAATGAAAGTTGTTTTGTATCTTTTACTGGCATAGAGACACTTGCTGATCACATTGTATATATTTGGTCCCGCCCTTAATAAGGAAACTGTAGGAATCGTGAGAGACAGCGTTCTTTCATGATTCTTATTTGCCCTTACGGCTATGGTTTCTTTACATCTTTTCTAGTAAACTTCGACCTTCTGAATGTAAGTTTTAGCTCATCATCATGTGGATTTCCATGACTTAATTTTTTTCAGCTGGTTTTTGTTATCTTTTCAAAATAGCCTTTCAAGCAGTAGGGAAATACCTTTTTAGAGTTTCAAAAGGATATTTGAAATGATTTAATTTGCTGTGCCTTCCTCTTCCTGTTAATAGATGTGTGGCGGCCCTGGGATGTCTGACCCAAGAGCAGGAGGTGATGCTACTGACTCAAGCCAAACAACCCTTGATAATAAGGCTTCACTGCTCCATTCAATGCCTGCTCACTCCTCTCCACGCTCCCGAGACTATAATCCATATAACTATTCAGATAGCATCAGTCCCTTCAACAAGTCTGCCCTCAAGGAAGCCATGTTTGATGATGATGCTGACCAGTTTCCTGATGGTATGTCCTGTCTGTTCAGGGGACTGGTAATCAATGATGCAAAAGAATATATGTGTTCTTTTTGTGTAATTCCCTAAAAAGGAAGGATCTTTGAGGATGGGAATGTTCTCCGCCATCTTCTGGGAGCTCATTTCTATTGGTTCAGTAGTTTGCTTCTTCATAATAAAAAATTAATCATCCTAAGATCATCCTTGAAATCAAGAAAACTTTAGTTTTCCCAAGAACAACTGAAACCAGTTACATTTTCATTTAGTTATTAATTTTTATACAGAGTGACAAAACCCTTTAAAGGTATACCCATTCTTTACTGTGAAGTTATAAACTCTTTAATCAAGGATTGAATATGGGAAAAGGTACAATCAAGATTTGGAGTTGGCTTAGGTCTAAGCTCTGTCTGTGTGTGTGTGTGTGTATTAGTAGCTTAGTCATGTCAGACTCTTTGCGACCCCGTGGACTATAGCCCACCAGGCTCCTTTTCCCATGGAATTCTCCAGGCAAGAATACTGGAGTGGGTTGCCATTTCCTTCTCCAGGGGATCTTTCCAACCCAGGGAATGAACCCAGGTCTCCTGCATTGCAGGCAGATTCTTTACCGTCTGAGCCACCAGGGAAGTCTGGGTCTAAGCTCTTAATACTTAGGAAATAAGCTGCATCACCTGGGAGGTTGGTTGACCTTCCTGAACTTCGCTTGTTACGGTTGGAGATGCCATCTTACCTGCCCTTCTGATCATAGTATGCTGTAAGGTTTGGGTGAGATGTATAGAAAGTGTACATAAAGATGTACAGAAAAATGAAAAAAGTGTATAGAAAGATGATTATAAAGTGTAAAACAATGCAAATAGTATTAGAGGTTGGTTGACCTTCCTGAACTTCACTTGTTACGGTTGGAGATGCCATCTTACCTGCCCTTCCGATCATTGTATGCTCTAAGGTTTGGGTGAGATGTATAGACAGTGTACATAAAGATGTATAGAAAAATGAAAAAAGTGTATAGAAAGATGATTATAAAGTGTAAAACAGTGCAAATAGTATTTTCCTTGTTTTTAATAATAAGGAGTTGTGTATTTCCTCTGTAAATTACGTGATTCATTACTTCTTTTTCGAACTAAAGGCTTAAGTAATCTTTAGTAATATGTAACTATATGTAGATATACTTGAAAGTCTCCCCCTCAGTACTACCTCATGATTTCGTAATTAGGTATTAATAGTTTCTGGTATTCCTTTATTCCCTCAGTGTTGCTGTCAGTGAACTTATTTTTGCATAAACTTTTGTGCACATACACAGATAATTTTAAGAGAGTTCTAGAGATAGAATTGCTCAATTAAAGGATATGTAAGTCTTGTTTTCAGAGTTACTACCAGTAACCAGCTCAAAACACGTGGCCAGTTTAAGTAGTACTGATTTCCTCAGCAACCCAGAATGTTTAAGTGTTTCTATGTTTTATCATTGTGATAGGTATAAAATAGGTTATCCTAATGAGCATTTCTTTAATCGTTAGGAAGACTGAAAAATTAGCTCTCAATTTTGTTTTTTAATTTTTCTGATTTTGAAGAGTAGAAAGATCTCTTCACTTCTGTATTTCTTTACTAATGCAGTCGATGAATCATATTTTTACCAATATGTCATTTAAGTGACTGAATATATCACAAATATCACAAAGGCAAAATTATGACAATATACCAAATTCCCTAAATTACATAAGAATCTATAAAATTGTGACCATTATGCACTTTGGTGTGTTTTAATCTATCATAGGTAGTTGACTGTGCTGTTGACGTTTAGTCACAATAGCAACGTAACAGGAATGTGTGAATAAACTGGACATAGCAGCAAAGTCCTTGGATCCCTGAGTCATACCAGCAGCCTGATGACGGAGACCTAGCTTTAACAACTTAATTGTTTGTATATTATTTATGCACAGCGGTCACAGCTGCTTCATCTCCCATCTGTGTGTGTGTCTATGTGTAGGGTTGCTTTTTTTTTTTAAGTATTATTTCAAAACAGGCAAAAGTTTAAAAGTTGTGAATACAGTTCCTTCTTGAGAAGGATCATACCCCATCAACCCTAAGGAAAAATCATTCCTGAATAGTCATTGGAAGGACTGATGCTGAAGCTGAAGCTCCAGTATTTTGGCCACCTGATGTGAAGAGCCAACTCACTGCTGGGAAAGATTGAGGGTGGGAGGAGAAGGGAATAGCAGAGGATGAAATGGTTGGATGGCAACATCAACTCAATGAACATAAGTTTGAGCAAACTCTGGGAGATGCTAAAGAACAGGGAAGCCTGGCATGCTCAGTCCATGGGGTTGCAAAAAGTTGGATACCACTGAACGAATGAACAACAACAAATTAGAAACAGGATATACCTCTCCAAAAAAAAAAAAAAAACAAAACCTAATTACAAAATGAGTGACTTCACAGTGGAGAAGCCTAGGAGCAGCACCATAATTAAGTAATCAAAGTTATATCACCAACCTTGGGGCAAAGTGAAATCATGTGTTAGTCAACAAATGCACTGTCACCTCTGTGATACTGATGCCAAGAGCACATAATCTAAATCTGATCATAAGAAAACATCAAACAAACCTTAATTGAGGGAAATGCTATAAAATAACTGGCCTTTAATTTTTAAAAGTGCCACAGTCGTGAAAGCCAAGAAAAGACTGAACACTGAAGGAGACGTGAAGACTAAATGCAACATGACCTTCTTATAAGTATAGACATATAATTATGTATAGACACATAATTTCCTATTGTATCCAATGGGTTATAATGTTTAATTATCATTATTTATTTTGATGCTCAAGTTGTCCTTGACTTGACCACCAGGATCCCATTTAAGCTGGCTTTGTGTCCTTTTAATATGTCCCCATCCTTACATTCTGACACAGCATAACCTTACACTGTCCTTACTTCAGTCCTGGAACCAGCCATTTCTCCAAGGATCAATCCTTGGTTTCTTTTAATAGGAACTGACCTTTTAAGACTAAAGTTTGGGCACTTGTTATACTTCGTCTAAGTGACTAGAGCTAAGGAGTATGTATGCATTGATATACATCTATTTCTGTATCTGTCAAAAGCTGTATGTTTGTACCAATAACTTCAATTCCAGTCTAGCACCATGAGATTAATTTTAGTTTCTCTCTTTACATGCTGATAACCCCTGTGAGAAACCTGACTTCCATTATCTTTCGTATATTTACTTATTTGATCAGCCCTCCTGTGTGCAACCGGTTCTCCATCCCGACCACCACTTCCTCACTTGCACACACGCATGCCTCACCCTGCCTGGCTCCCCCTTCCACGTGGACACTGACACCCAGTGCCCTTCTGCGTGGGCTCTTGACAGATCACACCTGGTTGCCACTCCACTGGGACATGCTTCCTATTCTGGCTGAACTCTGAAACGCCTACCTTTTCCCTTCTCACATGTGGAACCCTTCTTTACTCTGCCCATGAATGTGTCCTCAGGCTCGTAATTTTGATGAGTGAAAAAATATCTTCATTTTATGAGACTGAGGAATTGTGTTTTTACCAACTTCTCATGTTAAAAGAGACTCGATATATGACAAATATCACATCACAAAGCCAAAATGGTGACAGTGTAGCAAGATCACCCCCTACTCTAATTTTCTTCTCCTTTACTAAAGATCATCTGTTTCCTATTTGTTAAAGGAAAATATCTTTGGAAATTAGCTGAAACCTAAACTGGGTTGAATAGTTCTGAACTTGAGAAGATTATTTCTTCACAGCATAATACTTGATTGACTTCTGAAACATAAGCCAGACCTTTTATGTTGAGTAAACACTATTCAAAGATGGAAGAGTGATTGGAAAGAGTAGGAAGAGTAGGAAGCCTCCTACTAAACCAAAATAGTAGTTTCTCCAGGCTTTGTGCAGCAGTTATTTTCATTTATTGTCTGTTTTCTTTTTAAAATCTGAGGTGAATACTTTGTTTGACATTATTGTGAATGTTGCTGACATTATCCTGTTTAATATATTGACCTCAATTTTGCTGTTTTTATTTTTCTTTTATACCCTGGCCCCAAGTAAAATTTCTCCTCTTCTTTTTGTTTTTACAATCTAAAACTTTTGTTCAGTTGAGTTCAGTCGCTCAGTCGTGTCCAACTCTCCACGACCCCATGAACTGCAGCACGCCAGGCCTCCCTGTCCATCACCAACTCCCGGAGTCCACCCAAACCCATGTCCATTGAGTTCTTGATGCATCCAACCATCTCATCCTCTGTCATCCCCTTCTTCTCCTGCCCTCAGTCTTTCCCAGCGTCAGGCACTTTCCAGTGAGTCAGTTCTTCGCATGAGGTGGCCAAAGTATTGGAGTTTCAGCTTCAACACCAGTCCTTCCAAAGAACATCCAGGATTGATCTTCTTTAGGATGAACTGGTTGGATCTCCTTGCAGTCCAAGGGACTCTCAAGAGTCTTTTCCAATACCACAGTTCAAAAGCATCAGTTCTTCTATGCTCAGCTGTCTTTATAGTCCAACTCTTGCATCCATACATGACCACTGGAAAAACCACAGCCTTAACTAGACAGACCTTTGTTAGGACATAACTGTTTTCTTCAAGTGGGAGTTTCTACGAAAGAAAATTTGTTTTAAAACTCTGAGATACTCTTATTAAGTATCTCTCTTCCTCAGATGTTTCCGTACATGTCACAGACAGATACATATATTAGTGATAGATTTATCAAAATAACAAGTCAAACTCACTCATAGCCAGTTCTAATTATGACCTTTGTAAAGTTCACCAGGGATTGTAATATTCCAGAATATATACTGTCTCTGGTGAGGATAATACTGTTATTCAAGAGAAACTCATGTTTTAGACCCAGATTCTCATTCTGACCCTAGGAGCTGGGTGCCGTTTTCCAGTTCTACTGATAAGAAAACCCAGCCTCCACAGTAATTAAGAGTGTGCTCTTGTCCCACAAAGGCTGAGAGAGAGAGGCTTGGTGAGACTCCTGACTCTCTGTTCTTTTCACAGAACCACAATGCCTTTCTGTGTTAGAAGAGGAAATACAGTTGACTATACTTTATCAACAAATAATTTGCCCATTCTTTGGCAGAAATTATTTTCCTGTCAGTCATCTGTCCAGACCATTATATGTGACAAATCATTTCTAATTATCTTCTAGAGTAATTACAAAGCCTATATTCATGAAGAAGAGAACTGAGTTCCTTTGAAACAAAGCATTTTCTTGAGATTTCCCTTTATTCAGCTGAAATAAAGTACACTCTTAATCAGAATGATTTTCTGACATCTTTGAAAGTCTGATAATGTAAGTTCTCAGGAGTGATTTTTGAGGAGTTTGTAGAGATGTATTTATCCTGCTGCAGTGGTTCTTGTTAAACCAGCAACATTGTTCTAATGTTGGTCTATAACAGATGAATTTATTATAAGTTTATTTTTATTCTCCAAATTAAGATCTTTGAACTGAAATTTCTTATTTTTCATGATTTTGCTCTGCATTTCGTAAAAATTCTTCTTAATTTTCCAAAATCCTAATTTGGTTCTCCTCAGTGCTCACTGTTTCCAGATTACCTCGTTATAACTTCAGTAGTCACATTTTGTGCTGTCATATATGAGTGTTTGGGGATCAGAGGTTCTTCGTGCTCTTATTATAGTTCCACCAAAGTTGTCCTAACACATTTCCTTTTTTATAGTCGGTAAGTACTATCATTTATTTAGTTCAGTTTCCCTTCCCTGTCATTGTTAGTTTTATTCCAATAGAACTCATCTGGGAACTTCTGTGGAGGTTCAGTGGTTAGGACTCGGCACTTCCAGTGCTGAGTGGGGCCGTGGGTTCAGCGCCTCGTTGAGGAGCTAAGATCCCCATGCTATGGAGTACAGCCAAAGGTGGGTGGAAAATTCATCTGTTCTGGTAGTTCAGCTTGGTTTTCTTTCTTCAGATTTCTGAATCCTCTTAAGTGAAATAGAGCTTTTCTTTCCGTAGTTGTAGATTCCCTGAGATCTGTAACGTCAGGTCATTGGTATCTCTAGGTCCGTGGCTAACCAGCCAGCAGGGTGTGCACAGTAGTGTCTATTTTTAAGGACCAGTAGTGAGCCATCTGGCAGACTACAACCTCCAGGGTCACTTTAGGGACATGTGCAGTTTCCTCTTGAACCTTTCCTTTTGTTGGCTATGACCCTCTCCAGAAGACCAGAGTGCTCGTGCCGAGCAGAGGACAGAGCATACGGCTCCACAGTGTCAGCCGTCTTTCCTGGAGAGGCAGTGACCCCAGGTGGACCTTCTAGGCTCAGGCACCATGGTCTGTGGTTATTTTATTCCAGAGATGGGGTTAGAAGGGGAAGGAATCTACGGCACAAGCTCTGCTCACGCAAATGCCTGCCCAAGTCCCTGAAAACCTGACTTTATCGTGTATTTTATCATCAAAAGAGTTTAGGAAGAACTCTGGTAATGTTCTGAAGTGAACTTTTGGATTGAATCGTCTTTCCTACAAAGGTGATTCAAAGCATTATCTGGTGACTGTTGAAAAATAACCAGCATGTCCTTTAACATTCAGAAAATTAATGAGTTCATAATTACACTTTTAAAAAAGAAAGCAGAAACAAATGAAAACTCCTTGATAACCACTGGGCCCAAACTCTTGACTCTGAAATTTAAAGGGAAATATTAAACTCCTTTTCAGGGTAATAAAAATAGCACTAGTTGACAAACTCACGCTCAGAAAAATTACAACACATTTAATTAATTAAGCCCCATCAGTAAGTGAAATCTTTAATTCAGAGATTGCCAGACAGAGAACTTTACAATGATGGGATCAAGTTGTTACTGGTTAAATCCAGTGATCGCTATTGGTATCGCTAAAAATGGAGTACCCAAACTCTGAGCCTCTTGGCATGACAGCATAGAAATGCATGCTGAAGTGTGTAAGGATGAAATGATACGTTTGGGATTTGCTAGAAATACTTGAGAAAAATAAGTGGGGGTGGGGGCAAAGATGATGTAAGAACGGTAAAATCTTAGTTTTTAAGTGGGTGATAGGGGTTCATAATATGATTGGGGGTTCATTATACAGTTCTCTCTCTCATGAATTTTTATCATAAACAGTTTTAAGCTAGCATTGAGGTTTTGAGGATGACAAATGGAAAAGAATCTTGGTCATTTTTATTTGCTTCTTTTATAACCAACTTTCTGTCTGCGTCTCATGATGTTATAAAGTTATCATCCCCATCCTTGTGAAAGTTGCCCTCTAAAGTCACAGAATTAACATCTGTCCATATGACAGATCTTTCCCTAGACCATTCTGACCTGGTTGCAGAGTTGTTGAAGGAGTTGTCTAACCATAATGAACGCATAGAAGAAAGAAAAATCGCCCTGTGTGAACTCATGAAACTGACACAGGAAGAATCTTTCAGTATTTGGGATGAACACTTCAAAACGATATTACTTTTATTGCTTGAAACCCTTGGGGATAAAGAGGTAAGTGGCAGAACATATATAAACAATAGCCTGTTTTTGTGTCTTGGGTTGCCTGTCATTGCCTATTAATCAAACACTACACATATTTGACATTTGGGGAAATGAGTCTTTGCTGCTGCTTCAGTGTGCATGAAATTTTCACCATAAATACTTTTTCTTCTCAACCAAGTGGATCAATGATTTTGAGCAATTAACCACAGGAAAAACGTTGCTGACATAAATTTTTATTCAAATGTGCAACTTTTTTTGCATATTTAAATCAATTGTTCAGAAGTAAAAAAAACTTTTTTTTAATAGAGCTAGTGGTTCTTCCCATCTTTGAGAAGTATAAGTTTTCAGCTGGAGATGTGAAAGCTTGATTAGGTAATATAGCACATATTTTATGCAGTTCTCTACCGTTGCCTCAACCTATATTAAGACCCTTGCATGCAGTTCAGTCGCTGAGTCATGTGTGTGACTCTTTGTGACCCCATGGAGTGCAGCATGCCAGGCCTCACTGTCCATCACCAACTGCCAGAGTCCACTCAAACTCATGTCCATTGAGTTGGTGATGCCATGCAACCATCTCATCCTCTGTCGTCCCCTTCTCCTCCTGCCTTCAGTCTTTCCCAGCATCAGGGTCTTTTCCAATGAGTCAGTTCTTCTCATGAGGTGGCCAAAGTATTGGAGTTTCAACTTCAGCATCAGTCCTTCGTCTGAGTGTTCAGGACTGGTCTCCTTTAGGATGGACTGGTTGGATCTCCTTGCAATCCAAGGGACTCTCAAGAGTCTTCTCCAGCACCACAGTTCAAAAGTATCAATTCTTCAGCCCTCAGCTTTCTTTATACTCCAACTCTCACATCCATTCATGACTACTGGAAAAACCATAGCTTTGACTAGACAGACCTGTGTTGGCAAAGTAATGTCTCTGCTTTTTAATATGCTATCTAGATTGGTCATAACTTTTCTTGCATTACAACATTAAAATGTTTCTTTTTAGCCTACAATCAGGGCTTTGGCATTGAGAGTTTTAAGAGAAATTCTAAGGCATCAACCAGCAAGATTTAAAAACTATGCAGAATTGACTGTCATGAAAACACTGGAAGCACATAAAGACCCTCATAAGGAGGTGAGTTATCTAACAGTTAAAGTATCATTTTGTTCTCAGTACTTTTGATATTATTATATGAAACAAATAAATGTGTTTGGAAAGTGCCCTTGGGAAGCATTTTCTTTATGACTGCTTCATGTTCAAGGTAGTATCTGATTGAAGGGCAAAATTATGTTAAATTAGTTATGTTGATATCATGGCATTTTATCCAAAATAGGCTAACTCCAGGATATAATTTATCTGCTTTTATTTTCTCCTTTCATTCACTTTTAGATTTCCACTTAGAGTTTACCAGTCGTAACTTCGCTTTCCATTTATCAATAGGATTTGTTTTTTTTAATAACTAATGGAAATAAGAATTATTGTCATTTTAAAGTGGTAAATTGCCTTTAGGAGCTAAGTATCTGTTAAAAGAATTTATTCAATAAAACACTGAGGACAGCTTTCCTGAAAAAGTCCTGTAAACCTGTCTTATTACTTCATTGTTAGGATATCCCCACCATAACCAATGGCATTGATGAGACTTTTATTAAAGTCTTAGAAATAATCAGAAAAGCCAGTTTCAAATAGGGACTGCAATTCTAAGAGAGAGCATTAGGTGTCTCTAAGACATAAGCAAAAGACAAGTTAAAAAAAAGTTAAAACAGCAATGAGACAGAATAGATTAAAGCTCAGTATAAGAACCAACTTACATGCAGAGTACATCATGAGAAACGCCGGACTGGAAGGAACACAAGTTGGAATCAAGATTGCTGGGAGACATATCAATAACCTCAGATATGCAGATGACACCACCCTTATGGCAGAAAGTGAAGAGGAACTCAGAAGCCTCTTGATGAGAGTGAAAGTGGAGAGTGAAAAGGTTGGCTTAAAGCTCAACATTCAGAAAACGAAGATCATGGCATCTGGTCCCATCACTACATGGGAAATAGATGGAGAAACAGTGGAAACAGTGTCAGACTTTATTTTTGGGGGCTCCAAAATCATGGCAGATGGTGACTGCAGCCATGAAATTAAAAGATGCTTACTCCTTGGAAGGAAACTTATGACCAACCTAGATAGCATATTCAAAAGCAGAGACATCACTTTGCCAACAAAAGTTTGCCTAGTCAAGGCTATGGTCTTTCCTGTGGTCATGTATGAATGTGAGAGCTGGACTGTGAAGAAGGCTGAGCGCCGAAGAATTGATGCTTTTGAACTGTGGTGTTGGAGAAGACTCTTGAGAGTCCCTTGGACTGCAAGGAGATCCAACCGGTCCATTCTGAAGGAGATCAGCCCTGGGATTTCTTTGGAAGGAATGATGCTAAAGCTGAAACTCCAGTATTTTGGCCACCTCATGCGAAGAGTTGACTCATTGGAGAAGACTCTGATGCTGGGAGGGATTGGGGGCAAGAGGAAAAGGGGACGACAGAGGATGAGATGGCTGGATGGCATCACTGACTCGATGAATGTGAGTCTGAGTGACCTCCGGGAGTTGGTGATGGACAGGGAGGCCTGGTGTGCTGGGTTCATGGGGTCGCAAAGAGTCGGACACGACTGAGCGACTGATCTGATCTGATCTGATAAGAACCAAAACTGTAAAACTCAGAAGAAAGCATAGGTATCAAACTTTGTTACCTTGGATTAGGCAGTAGTTTCTTAGATATAATGCCAAAAGCAGAGATAACAAGGGAAAAAGTGTAAATTGAACTTTTATCAAAATTAAAAACCTTTGTTCTTCAAAAGACACTCAAGAAAGTAAAAAGACAGCCCGCAACATAGGAGAATGTTTTTGCAAATCATGTCTGATAACAACCATAATATATGAAGAACTCTTATACCTCAACAGTCAAAAGATAAATAATTCAATTTTTAAGTGAGCAGAGGATCAGTTGACACTTCTTAAAAGAAGATATACAAATTGCCATAAAGCACATGAAAAGATTCTCAGCCTCATTCATCTTTAGGGTAATGCAGCTAAAACCACACTGAAACAACACATTTCACATACATGATAATAAGAAAATCTTGATGATGCTATGAAGAAATCAAAACCATCTGAGTTATTCAGCTTTCAGAAGCTATGACTGAATCTTGTGGTATTATGTGCCATAACTTTTAAATCTACCTGGATTTTTAATCCAGTTTTAAAAAATCCAGCTGATGTTTGAGTGGTACATCTCTAGCATCTTACTGAAACCTTAAAAAAAAAAATTATGTAATATTTGTAGTTTAGTTATCCACCTCTGAGCCAAATAAGGCCAACAATATACAAATTTTTTACAAAAGATAAAATTGATATCCTTAAGCTATTACAGCCAAAATTAGCCCTTGGTCTACTGACTTCCCAGGCGCTTCCCTGGTGGCTCAGTGGTAAAGAACCTGCCTGCCAGTGCAGGAAACATGAGTCTGATCCTTGGGTCGGGAAGATCCCCTGGAGTAGGAAGTGGCAACCCACTCCAGTATTCTTGCCTGGGAAATGCCATGGACAGAGGAGCCTGGTGGGCTACAGTCTATGGAGTCGCGAGAGTGAGACACAATGTAGCAGCTACACAACAGCGACTTCTGATTTCCAGTATATATACTCCACTGTTCCTTTCTAAACCGCTCAGGTTGAGAGCATAAGTGAGACAATACCAAAAATAGCCACAGAAGCAGTAATCTTTATATCTTTTCAAGAGTATCTTTAGAGATTACAAATTCCAATAAAAATATAGATAACTTTTTCTTCTTGCAAAACCAGCATCTTACCTCCCCAAGTCCAGTCTAGAAGTAAAGAAAATCATTATGAACAGTAGAGGAAATAGATTTTTAATTTGATAACATAATAATGAAATGACTTATTTTATCTTGTAATAATGTGATAAAAGGGGCACAGGCCATCCTGGAGTTGAGGGTCCTAACAGTGAGCAGGGTCTCAGCATGGCTGATCTGAGGACTCAGTGACAGGGTGGTCCAGGCGGGCAGAGCCTCCACTCCCCTGCAGAACTCGACCACAATAGCGTGTTCAAACTGCTTTAATCATTAAACCAAGCCAGCATTAAGAGAGTACAGAAAAGTAAAGACATAGTCCCCAAACTCCCAAAAATCATATAGATTTTATATATAGAAACCTTTTGATTGCAGGCACAGAAATTGCTTTTTGGTATCCCCAAACCTTCTATATTACAGCACTGAGCAAAAATGTTACCCAATAAATACATGCTGATTATTTTTTAAAAAGAGAGAGAATACAGAAGAAGCAAGAATGATATAATAAAGCCCCATGTATCCATTTAGTTACTTTTATGTTTTCAAAGAAGACGCCAGATCCCACGTTGTATTATGTATTTCATGAAATGTGCACACCCCCGACATAGCACACATTTTACAGAATCACTTCCCCACTCAGTATTGCCCTCTGTCCTAGGTGGTGAGATCTGCTGAGGAGGCCGCGTCAGTGTTGGCCACTTCCATCAGCCCAGAGCAGTGCATCAAAGTGCTGTGTCCCATCATCCAGACTGCAGACTACCCCATCAACCTGGCTGCCATCAAAATGCAAACAAAAGTGATCGAGAGAGTGTCCAAGGAAACGCTTAACCTGCTTTTGCCAGAGATCATGCCGGGCCTAATACAGGTAAGTAGTAAAACTTGGAGAAGGAAGCTGTGTTGATATACTGGGGATTCAGTTATTTTAGGTACTTGGCCAGCATCATGACCAAGCCTTCCTGCTTTCTTGGGTGTTCAGAGCAAAAGACTTCCGATAGCTAGCTCTGTGTGTGTGTGTGTGTGTGTAAAAACTCTTTAACAAAAATGGGATCTTATTTTGTGACATACTTTGCTTAAGTTAATCAAAGACGATGAACCTTTTCCATAGAATGGAACCTTTTACTATTGCATTCTAATAAATAATGTGCTATAGTATAATGTTAATGAGTAGTATTAAATAGTATGTATGTAAGATACCATCATTCATTTCTTTGTGCATCTATAGTATTAGTTTTGTGACTCTATTCTAAGCTGCAGCCACTAAGTTGTGAGGTCCTTGAAGATAAGATCCAAATGTCTTCCTTCTTTATCTGTGCTTTGGTGCTAAGAATAGAATATACATAATAGGTGTGTGTCACACATATAGTAGTGGACATGAATAAATGTTTGTTGGATAAATAACTTAGAGTAATGGTAGGGATGGGCCAGATGTTAATCTAATTCAGCCTGGATTAGAGGAGTACCCTGACTGCCAGGCCAAGGAGGTTAGGTTTTATTCATTAGTGAGGAGCTGCTAAAAACCCTAAAGCTGAAGGCTTTAGAAAGGTTAATTCAGAGACTTTTGCAGGCACTGGGGTGGCCTCAGAGCCAGAGATTGTAGCTTACCAGGTTAAATAAGAAAGACCCTGATAAAAAAAGGCTGACAGTGGAGTGGGAGTGCTCAAGGGGAAAGGGAGGAGGGAAGGGGCGTCTCTGCCTGAAGAGGTGAAAAGTTGACTTCACCCATCAGTACAACTCTGGTCAGCACGCTCGGCATCTCCTCTCTGATTGCAGCTCTGTGTCTGTGCAATGGTACTTTTCTCAGATCCTGCAGGAGTACTAACAAGGATTTCTTCCCAGGGTTATGATAATTCGGAAAGCAGTGTTCGGAAAGCTTGTGTCTTCTGCCTGGTGGCTGTTCATGCAGTAATTGGTGATGAGCTAAAACCACACCTCAGTCAGCTCACTGGCAGTAAAGTAAGTAGGGCTGCTCTCTCCTAAAGATGGTGGCCGCGGGTCGCTCTTCAAAGTATACTTGTTTGTGTGTGTTGAAGGGTAATTTGTTACTTGACTTTTAATTAGACTTTGAGCGTCCAGCCTAACTCCTTTTACCCTTTGCAGTTCAGCTGTGTGAGCTTTCATGTCTGTCACTCTAGTGAAGTCAGCAGTTTGGTAGGATGGTTGGTAGATTGCTGTGAATAAAATGCCTACTGCTTCTGGTTGTTCCTGATCACCAGCTCACTCTTCCCACTCTCACACTCAATTCTTACCCCTATGACTGTTTAAAAATAAATAGAAAAAGGAGAAAAGAATAAATAGCAGTTGGAAATTCCCTGGATGTCCTGTGGTTGAGGGTCTGTGCTTCCCCTGTAGGGGGACAAGGTTCTGTCCCTGGTTGGGGGCCTAAGATCCCACACGCCACATAGTGCAGCCCCAAAAAGAAAATAACAGAATAATTGTGGTTATATATTCATGGATTTATATGTACCAAATTATGGAACGCTAGAACATTTTTAAAATTCTCCCCTATGAATTATGATAATCAAATATTTGTTGTCATTCTCTTGCTGCTCTTATTATGATCACCATAAATGTTTAATTTTTATTTGATATGTTAAAATAAATTTTACAATTAGTCCTTAAGATGTAAAAAGCATTGGTCTTGTTTTCTTCATTTCTTTGGTATAATCAAAACCTTTAATCTGTTCTAAAGGGTGAGGATAAACTATGATTGTTGAATTATGGTTTATGAACCAGTTAGCAGGACACTCACCTTCATTTAAAAAGTTTCCACAAATCCTAACAATTGTTGTTACTATAATCAAAATTATTTTTTAAGTAGCAAAAGGGAATGAGAAATACATATAAATGAAAAAGAACTCAAATATATACCTTACATTAAAACCTATACAAGTTATAGATAGATTAAACCAGTGATTCCTAACCTTTTCTATATTACAGACCACTTTGAGCTTTGGGTATAATCTCATCTCAAGAAAAATAAACATCCAGAAAATTTTACACCTAGTTTCAGAGGGTTCAGTGAGCCACTGAATGCCATGGATGCTGGGTTAAACCATTGGATCAAAGAGTAAATGTTAAGAAAAGCAAATTTTGAACAACTGTGTGGTTTTCAGAGGAAAAAGTTTTCTGAGTTTTGTGAAAAGTTAGGTCCTGATAAGCCAGAGTTATCTGTAGAATTAAAATTCATCACTTTATCAGCATACTAGGCAGCCAGTAGTAATGTTGCATGTGTATTTGCCACAATAAGAAGGTGGGAAAAATATTTGAAAATGACATTAGGTTAAAAAAAAAAAAAAGTAAAAACCAAAATTATATGTGCTTTGATTCCAAACTATAAAAATATGATCTCATACAGTACAGACTGCAAAATGACAGAGAAATCAAAAACATTCCTGTTAGGAGAGCAGTGGCATAGTTGTCTGTGATCGTCGCTGCTGGAACTCAAGAGCCTAATTTCGTCTCCTGGCCCGCTGCTCTCTACCCTTTTGACCTTAGGCAGGGATGGTACGTCCTGAATCTCAATTTCCTCATCTCTAAAATGTTGTGAAGATAAAAAGATAGAATGTAAGGCAGCATATTGTATAGCACATAATGCTCAAATGTTTACCATTTTTGTCCTAATGGTGACTTCTTTAAGTGTTATATGTTAATCACTTTAACAGTTTTTGAAAAGGTATGCTAGAACACTTAGTCATGAACAAAACTAAGACTTAATTTTTTTTTAATTCTTAATTATCAACAATAACTAGTGCATTATAATAACCCCTCAGTCTAAATACCTTTTGAAGCTCGCATATGTGTATAATTTTTTTTAATGAGCATCTCAGGATAATTTAGAGCAGCTTGCTCAAATGACGTGTGTTTGGCTTGAATCTGCAGATGAAGCTACTGAATCTTTACATCAAACGTGCACAGACAGGTTCTGGAGGAGTTGACCCCACTACTGATGTTTCCGGACAAAGTTAGTGAAGCTGACAGAAGTGAACCAGGTCTCTCAAAGAAAGGACAGACAGACCACCCTCATCAATGAAAGGAAATTTTCAAATACATCTTTTGAAACTTACCATTGTTTCCCAGTTTTAGTTTTTTGTTTTGTTTTGTATTTTCCGTAACAGAGGACTATCCTCAGTCTGCATGTAACTTTTACAATAGTTATTCCAAATTCAAGAAGAAGCAGTATTAACATCAGTTGATCAATACAAAGTAATTTTTAATCTAATTCATCATTTCACACGTTTGTACTTCTTTGTCTTCCCATTAACCTTTGCCAGTGTTACAATTGTATGTTTTTTTTTTTATGCTGGTTAAACAGGAATGCTTAAAGCTTTAAAGTTTAACAGTCTAAAACATTTTTTTTTTTGGCCTTTATTCAAATGCAGAATAATATTTTTATTGCTACTTTTAAGTTTTGTTCCGTATCATGTCCTATGCTAGAAATACTGAAATGATGTGAAACAAAGCAGGACTGATTTGAACTCCAGCTGGACTCTGTTGGTGTGATGGTGATACATGTCATTAGTTGCAACTTCTTTGGGGTGATCTGTAGTTTAAAACTAAGACCTCAAAGAAACGTTACAGAACCAGCCAGTTCTGTAAAGCTGGTATCGTTTGTTGGTTGTTGACCTTGCCACGTTTATTTAAAACCATGTCCCCTCTCTGATCCCTTAAGAAAGCTGCACCAAATCATCAGCCTGTGTTTTTCTTGTTACTTATTCAAGTAGAAGGTTTCATTGCAGGGTTTTTTGGTTTATCTTGGTTGTGAATGATGCTTTTTTATTTATTGATATCAAATTCACTTATGAATAAACTTGATAATGGAAACAGACAAAAAGAAAGCAAGTGCATGTGTGTCCTTGACCGTCTTCTGTTTCTCATTTAACGAACAAACTAATGGTCGCTAATGGGAGTCGACCAGCACCTTTTCTTTATATGGTGGAACCTGGTTTCCTTTTGCCATGAAATTGTCTTACTTGAAAACATTGATCCTGATGAGAGAGAAGATGGTGCCAAGGCTATTGTTCCCTTCATGTGATGGCTCAGATTCTCTCCCTCTTCAGGGCTAATACTTGTAACTCAGCTGCTGCCTATATAGTGTCTTTTGGAAAACTACTAAAAGGGTGATCTTCTGTTACTTTTTAACACATTTTTTAATCACCTTTTGCTACACCTCTTATTTTCATGTGCAGCCAACTTTCAAAAATTACCAGTTTTGGTGAAAGGCAGATTAGATCATATGGAACCAGGATACTAATGATTTCTTACCTTGACCTTTTTTTTTTTTTTTTTTAATCTTAACATAAAGTGAATTTGACTGGAAAGGCAAATGGCTATTAGGGAAGCAATTTGCTATTGTTAACAGAGTTATCTGTACTTTCTTTGTTTAATTAAAAAAAAAATGTAGAAATGTATGTAAAGAATTTAAGACAAGAGTACTGAATGGATGATTTGTCATAGGCTTTTACCTTCCTTTGTTTTTGTTCTAGCAGCAGGAAAATAGTTTCTCTACATCACCCCCCTTACCTGTAACAATTTTGTTTTCTACTGTTAATTACATTGTGTATTTATAGTTCTATGCTTACTGTTGTGCATATACTGGCAATAAAACTGTACATAACATTACTTGAAAAAATTAACAATGTATATCAGTTGTTTTTCTGTCTTACTGTGTGACAAGTCACTTATCTCCTAACTAGGATTTTTAAAGCTTTTAGAAAGTCCTATATCAGTGGTGTTCTCATGAATTTGTAAGTGCATCTGAAGAGAAGATTTGTCAGGAGTAGCAACCACAATCCAATGTATATATCTCTAAATGCATGTGTATATTATCGCTTATCCTTGAAAAGGTATTTTAAGCATTGAACTTGTCTCAGTAATGTTTTATGTTTCATGACCTTGGTATGTTTTATAATCATTTTGGATCGAAATATTAATTTAATTTTGACCTCTTTAAGGTCCTGCTCTAACTACTGTTGACAACTAAATAGAGTGACATAACCTGAATAATAACTCTACTTGAAAACTTAGATCACACACCTAGCGCGTAAAGGCAGGCACTCAAGAAATGAATGGGTAACAGAAGATTATGGTTTAATGTGACAAGGTAGAAAGCTAAGTCACGTTTAAAGTTCTATTATTTCAGTTGATAAGACTATAAGAAAGTTACTGTTGACTATTCAAATTGCTATTTACAATACCTTTAATTTGTTCATTTCAGAAACATATTAAGATGTCAGCTATTAAAGAATGGTGATAAAAAGCTACTGGTTAATTTTTTTTTTCTTTCTACTTTTCTCCCCTAAGCATCAGTGTCACTCATTTACCCATGCTGCTGAAAACCAATTAAAAAAGCATGTAATTCCATGTTTTAAAACATGATTGTTTCTTGTGGGTTTTCAAAATCTTTAATAGACTTTTGACATTTTCAACTAAGATATGGTTTGAATTTGAGGTTTCAGATTTGGAGTAAATTCACTCTGTTCCTTCATATTTTATTAGAAACTTAGGTCAAAACAACTTTTCACCAAGTTATGTCTAACATTAAAAAGCTAAAATCTCCAGGCCAGATCTATTTGTAAATTCAAGTGTTTCTTATTATTGTTAATTTAGAATAACATTTACAGTAAAAAGAAACAAGAATTGGTAATATTACTCCATAATATATGAGGTGTTTTTTTTCCTGAAACATTTTTTTAATTGAAGTATAGATGATTTACAATGTTGTGTAAGATTCTGGTGTACAGCAAAGTATTAAGTTATACATACATATTCTTTACCATATTCTGTTTCTTTATAAGTTATTACAAGATATTGAATATAGTTCCCTGTGCTATATGGGGTGTGTATGTGTGTGTATATATATATATGTATATATATAATATTTTATAAATAATAGTTTTTATCTGCTAATCCCAAACTCTTAATTTATCCCTCCCCCCATAAGGGTTGTTTTTTTTTTTTCTTAACCTTTGGTATCTTTGCTTCCTGTATTATTTTAGTTCATTTTATTGTAGTTAATCAGTATAGTTTTATAGCCATGCAAATGCAAGGTCCAGAGTTAAGCTTTAAAAAACCTTGTCAGTTAAAAAGTTGTCCACTGCTAATGTGGAATATTTGGAAAATTTGCAAAAGAAATTACCTCTTAATAGCACCACTTGAGATGATCTGTGTTGCTCTTTTGTGGATTGCTAAGATAATCCATTTGACTTAACGCTGAAAACGATAAAGGAACTTGTTGTGTTAGTCACTCAGTCGTGTCCGACTCTGCAACCCCTGGACTGTAACCCACCAGGCTCCTCTGTCCATGGGGTTCTCCAAGCAATAACACTGGAGTGGGTTGCCATTTCCTTCTCCAAAAAGGAACATTAAGTTTTATTAACCAGAGAATGAAAAGTTTAGATTTCAAAACTAAGGTTTTGAATGCATCTGTTCTGTGCATGTATTTTAACGTTACATTTTGAATATATTCTCTATTTGTTTTTCTATAGGATGATGTCTCATGGCAGCGAAATATTCCTTGGTATGTGTGCAGCATAATCCTGGGTTGTAGACCTTTGCTGAATATTCCTGTAACAAATAGCTACATCTGTGGCACATCTCTCATTATTTCATACTAGGTAACTTTATAGATGTCTTTACTATGAAATTGCCAAATGTAGAAAGATATCACTTATTTAAAGATTTCCTAGTTACTTAAATAGCTGTGTCTAAATTATTCTAGCTGGGTTTAAATTATTCTTGTAATAGTAATCAAAAGTAAAACAAGAAAATACAAGAAATCTTTATATGTGTAAGAATTTCAGTATCTCAGATTTACCTACATTCATTCATGCAAAAGATATCTGAGTATTTGCCTTCACTGACGCAAAGTGGAGCAGATAACCACGATGCAGTGTGGTTAGTGCTCTTGTAGAGAATAACACACAAGGTGTTGATGGGAGGTAGGGAGTGATGGTGCACATAAGGTGAAATCACAGAAGGCTTCCTAGAAGAGGTGGTGCGGAAACTTTGTCTAGAGCTAAATGGGTCTGAGACTTATTGGGGTTACAGAACCGGAACAACAGAGAGAAGCCAAAGAGCAAGGCAGTGCTAGGGCTATATGTGAAGTAAGTAGCATTAGGGTGTATCACTAGAACTTTTTAAACCATGGTTTGTTTGATAAAGGTAAAAAAATTCATTCTCAAAATTCCCATAAAAGATCTTCTCCCCCAAAATCTGTGCATTCTCACAATCAAAAAAAAAAAAAAAAATTGGATATAGCTTTTCTTTCTGTGGTTTTAGTTCAAAAGTTTTCCTTTTCTTACACAGTTATAATACTGTATCTGCTTTCTAGACTGAACATACCTTTTTTATGTACCCAACTGGCCATCATTACACAGCTTGGTTTAGCTGGAACATGGGATGCCAGTGGAGACTGGCACCTGACTGGGTACTAGCACTCATCTAACTGAACGAAGGAGTTCACCGAAGACAAGCTGAAAAACAGCATGATTATAGAATTAACATCACAGATCAGATCAGATCAGTCGCTCAGTCGTGTCCGACTCTTTGCGACTCTTTGCAGCACGCCAGGCCTCCCTGTCCATCACCAACTCCCGGAGGTCACTCAGACTCACATCCATCGAGTCAGTGATGCCATCCAGCCAGCTCATCCTCTGTCGTCCCCTTCTCCTCCTACCCCCAATCCCTCCCAGCATCAGAGTCTTCTCCAATGAGTCAACTCTTCGCATGAGGTGGCCAAAATACTGGAGTTTCAGCTTTAGCATCATTCCTTCCAAAGAAATCCCAGGGCTGATCTCCTTTAGAATGCACTGGTTGGATCTCCTTGCAGTCCAAGGGACTCTCAAGAGTCTTCTCCAACACCACATTTCAAAAGCATCAATTCTTCGGTGCTCAGCCTTCTTCACAGTCCAGCTCTCACATCCATACATGACCACGGGAAAGACCATAGCCTTGACTAGGCGAACCTTTGTTGGCAAAGTGATGTCTCTGCTTTTGAATATGCTATCTAGGTTGGTCATAACTTTCCTTCCAAGGAGTAAGCGTCTTTTAATTTCATGGCTGCAGTCACCATCTGCCGTGATTTTGGAGCCCAGAAAAATAAAGTCTGACACTGTTTCCACTGTTTCTCCATCTATTTCCCATGTAGTGATGGGACCAGATACCATGATCTTCATTTTCTGAATGTTGAGCTTTAAGCCAACCTTTTCACTCTCCACTTTCACTTTCATCAAGAGGCTTTTTAGTTCCTCTTCACTTTCTGCCATAAGGGTGGTGTCATCTGCATATCTGAGGTTATTGATATTTCTCCCGGCAATCTTGACTCCAACTTGTGTTTCTTCCAGTCCAGCATTTCTCATGATGTACTCTGCATATAAGTTAAATAAACATGGTGACAATATGCAGCCTTGACGTACTCCTGTTCCTATTTGGAACCAGTCTGTTGTTCCATGTCCAGTTCTAACTGTTGCTTCCTGACCTGCATGCAGATTTCTCAAGAGGCAGATCAGGTGGTCTGGTATTCCCATCTCTTTCAGAATTTTCCACAGTTTATTGTGATCTACACAGTCAAAGGCTTTGGCATAGTCAATAAAGCAGAAATAGATGTTTTCCCGGAACTCTCTTGCTTTTTCCATGATCCAGCGGATGTTGGCAATTTGATCTCCGGTTCCTCTGCCTTTTCTAAAACCAGCTTGAACATCAGGAAGTTCACGGTTCACATATTGCTGAAGCCTGGCTTGGAGAATTTTGAGCATTACTTACTAGCATGTGAGATGAGTGCAATTGTGCGGTAGTTTGAGCACTCTTTGGCATTGCCTTTCTTTGGGATTGGGATGAAAACTGATCTTTTCCAATCTTGTGGCCACTGCTGAGTTTTCCAAATTTGCTGGCATATTGAGTGCAGCACTTTCACAGCATCACCTTTCAGGATTTGGAATAGCTCCACTGGAATTCCATCACCTCCACTAGCTTTGTTTGTAGTGATGCTTTCTAAGGCCCACTTGACTTCACATTCCAGGATGTCTGGCTCTAGGTGAGTGATCACACCATCATGATTATCTGGGTCGTGAAGCTCTTTTTTGTACAGTTCTTCTGTGTATTCTTGCCACCTCTTCTTAATATCTTCTGACACCTCAGTTTTACATACTCTGAAAACTTCAGAAGTGAGTTGGTTTTTAAGTTACAATTTTTTTTCCAGATTGGTCTCTATGAATCTGGTTCTGATTATCATTATTTACCTAGTAAATGTTTGAGCACCTGCTGTGCATTTGAAAGTGAAAGTCGCTCAGTCATGTCCAACTCTGTTCGACCCCATGGACTATACAGTCCATGGAATTCTCTAGGCCAGAATACTGGAGTGGGTAGCCTTTCCCTTCTTCAAGGGATCTTCCCAACCCAGGGATCGAACCCAGGTCTCCTGCATTGTAGATGGATTCTCTACCAGCTAAGCCACCAGGGAAGCTGTGTATCCGACACCTCTAAAATCTATCTGCTGTTAATATGTAGCTGTGGATCTGGTAATGGGAGAAATGCATTAATAGGCTTTCAGAAATGTGATCGGTATAGGAGGAGTCGGCCTGTAACTCAGGGTAGAAAGCGCCCAGAGTGCTGCTTTTTGCAAACCATCCTGACCAGCTAGCCCTGAATGCAGCCCCAGTCTCCCAGTATTTTTTTTTCCTTAAGAATGTGTGAGGGCTTCCCAGGTAGCACAGTGGTGAAGAATCTGCCTGCAAGGCAGGAAACACAGATTTAATCCATGGGTTGGGAAGATCCCCTGTAAGAGGGAATGGCTACCTACTCGAGTATTCTTGCCTGGAGAATCCCATGGACAGAGGAGTCTGGTGGGCTATAGTCCGTGGGGTCACAAAGAGTCGGACATGACTGAGCATGCACAAAGAAAGTGAATCTGATATTTTTGGAGTGAGTGAACCTCATTCAGTAGTGTCAGACTCTGTGCCACCCCCTGCATTTTAGCCTGCCAGGCTCCCCTGTCCAAGGGATTCTCTAGGCAAGATTACGCGAGTGGGTATGCCATTCCCTCCTACAAGGGATCTTCCTGATCCAGGGATTGAACCCAGCTCTCCCTCATTGCAGGCAAATTCTTTACCATCGGAGCTACTATTTTATTGGAAGTCAGTGCAAAAAGAGAGTGCTTGCTGGTTTTAGTCTACAACCAGATTTATAACTTTAATTTTTATCAAAGTTCAGGTCAAAGTAGAGACTTATAGTTGAGTTACTTCAACAAAGCAAGAAATGTGCTTTTTCTTCTCCATCCTCCTAAAATCACAGTTCTCTGGGATGATTCTGCCCACTGGAAGACATCTGGCAGTGTCGAGGCTGTTTTGGTTGTCAGAACTTGGTAAGGAAGTGCTACTGACATCTAGTGGGTGCAAGTCAGAGATGCTACTAAGCATCTTCCATGCACAGGACTGCCCCTCCAGCAACCCCCTCAACAAAACAAGTATGCAGCCCCAAATGTCAGTAATGCCCAGGATGAGAAACCTTGCGTCAAAGCAAAGGCGTCTCCATGGACAGCTGCGCTGACAATACAGCCCAGTTTAAAAACGCCGAATCAGTTGTTTACACTAATGTTGAATAGAAAATGAAGAATCCAAAACTCATTTCCAGCTGAATTTTAGGGTAAATTTTCCCATGTTTTAATACATATGAGCTCACATGCCAAACATTTCAACACAAAACGTTGATCCCCAGTTCTGTCCAAACTATTTTCTGTTCGTTTTCTCCTGCCACCTACTCCATTCTGAAGTCTCAGTCTAATGCCTGGGTGCTAGGGTAGTTCTTCGCATTTTGCTCTTGTAAGAGAAATGGTGACTTTTATTTCTAAGAACTTACTTCTAGCTCTTGAGGTCAGAGAATTTCCATACAGTGAGGTTTTCTCTAGGTGTGCAGCAGTGTGGATGACCAAGAAGACACCGAAGAATGGCCTTGAGGTTTGTTGAAAAGTATTAAAAACTTAACGTTCAAATATTGTATGACTCCACCTGTATGAGGCATCTGGAGACAGAAAGTTTAATACAGTGGTGTTTGTTGGGTTTCAGGGAGGAGGGGAGAGGGCGTCCCTGTTAAATGAAGGCACAGGATTACATGTTGCAGTGATGAAGAGTTCTGGAAATGGACGTTGGTGATAGTTGCAAAACTGAATATGCTTAATAACACTGAACTAAACATTTTTAAATTATCAAGATGGTAAATTTTATGTTATATGCATTTTTACCACATATAAAAATAGCAAAAAATTAATGATCATTAAGATAGGGTCAAAGTACAGAAGTGATTAAGAACTTTATTCACAACCTGATTACCATAAATGACTCTATGTAAAAATGTTTGGGTAAATAATACATCAGATGATACCCATGGCATATCAGAGTAATATAAAAGAACAGAGTAGGCAAGTTAAAGCAACTTACTTTTTAACTAATTTTTATTGGAGTGTAGTTGCTTTACAGTGGTGTGATAGTTTCTGCTGTACAGGAAAGTGAATCAGCTATATATATACATGTATAGCCCCTCTCTTTTGAATTTCCTTCCCATTTAGGTCACCACAGAGCATTGAGTAGTTTCCTGTGCTGTACAGTAGGTTCTCATTAGTTATCTCTTGTATGAAGCAACTCTTTCAAAAGTTGCATATTGACATGTATTGCCACAGAGATTGCAATAATTCAATCATGGCTTCGTCTCTTGCACTCTCTACTCACTCCCTTCATACACTGATTTCAGTGATTCTGACTTCAGTGCTAATGTGTTTTTCTAAATTTGGCATATGGACTCGGACCCACTTTGTCTTAAGTCCTACCTTCTTTAAGGTTCATACCATAGGTAGATCTGCCACCCTCTGCCTCTCATTACCACCCTCACCTGCTGCTGTTGCGTTAGCTACTTGGCATCAGTCCCAGATTTCCTCATCTTCCCAAAAGAGGATAGTAGCAGAGAATACGTTTTACAGAGGAGCTGGTGCTCAGGTCAGAGTCACTATTTCCAGCATTTGGACAACTTCATCTCTCAAAACTCCCAATTCCTCATCCTCAGAACAGCAAAAACAGTAGCACTTAGCACATAAGAATATTGTGAGACCAAATGAAGTAACGCCTGTTTCTTGGACGTAGCCGGAAGCTCCACAAGGGAGGGCCTTTACAGCTGCAGGTGGGGCACAGTGATCGAGCTGCCACCCTGGGCTATTGCTGTCTTCCTTCATCCTGAGTCATTTCACCTCCTTGGATCTGAGCTTCTCCACGTAACCATCACAGACTCAGCATTTCTTTTGCTAATTGTAGGGCTTTAAAAAGTTTTGTTTTTAATTGTAGTAAAAAAGGAAGCGTGTAACATTGAATTCGCCATTGTAGCCATTTTTAAGTATACAGTTCAGTAGTGTTAGGTACATTGGCATTGTATAACAGATCTCTAGAACTTCATCTTGCGAAACTAAAATTCTGTTCCTATTAAACACTAATTCCCTTCCCTCTTGCCCTTGGCACCCATCCATCTACTTTCTGTTTTTATGATTCTGACAGCTTTAGGTACTTCCATAGGAGTGGAATCATACAGTATTTGTCCTTTAGGGACTGACTTATTAAACACTTAAACATCTCCAAGGTTCATCAGTGTTGTGGCATATACGAGGATTTCCTTCTTTTTAAGGCTGAATAATATTGCATTGTGTGTATCTACTACATTTCTTTATCCATTCATCTTATCAGTGCAAATTTGGCTTTTGAAATGCTGCATAGGCCCTTTTATTTAAAAAAACATTTATATATTTGTAACACTGTCTGCAACATTTGAACATAGGAAGTCTTAATATTTATTTTATAAATGAATACATTAGTAAATTAATTCAGTGAGTCTTTATCCAGATCTCATAAAAACAGTAAAATCATTCTATGTATTTTCACATTTTGACTAGCTGCTTTGTATTTTAGCATGAAAATGTATAATTGTTCTTTCCTATGTGTCATGTTTTGTGCTGAGTACTTTAGATGCATTAACTTTTTGTTCCAATCCTACACAACAAGTATTATCATCATCATCCCCAATTTACAGAATAGAGACTGAAGACTTAGAGAAGTTAATTGATTTGCCCAAGTTGTGTAACTCAAGCTGTGTTTTAAACCCAGAGTAAGGCCAGAGATGGAAAACTTAATCTCTGTGCTATAAATACTCTAGTTATTGTACATGAACACTGGTAAGGTCCTCTCCCAATTTTGTGAATATTGGTGCCTTTTAAGATCTTAAGATCAATAACCATCTATGCATTTCAAAAATACTCCTTATATAGTTTGTATAACTGGTACATAAAAAGTTTCTAAAGTGCACACATCTCACCTATGGAAGTACAAAAGTTCTCAAAATAAGTAAAAAATAATGTTCATAGTCATTAAAGAAGAGGATGCAATTTCCATATTGAGGGCAGGAGGAGAAGGGGACGACAGAGGATGAGATGGCTGGATGGCATCACTGACTCGATGGATGTGAGTCTGAGTGACCTCCGAGAGCTGGTGATGGATAGGGAGGCCTGGCGAGCTGCAGTTCATGGGGTCACAAAGAGTCGGACACGACTGAGCGACTGATCTCTCTCTCTCTCTCTATGATTCACCCCAAATGGGAAATTCCCTGGCAGTCCAGTGGTTAGGACTGTATGCTTCCAATGCTGGGGGCCTGGGTTTGATCCCTGATGGGGAACTTAGATTCCACAAGCTCTGTGGTGTGACCAAAAAAGAAAATTTCACCACAAACGTTTGTCTTGGACATGCTTGGTAACCCAGTGTGACCTGGCAGGACAGCCAGCTCCAGCCCTACCTAACATCTCACTGAGACTAATCCTTCTGATTTCATCATCCTTTCCTACTGCCCTTCCTCCCTTTGCTTGCCTGTCCTCAAGCCTGGCTGGTGAGAGATGACTCCCCAGGAAGAAGCCATACAGGAGCCCTAAGGAGGGGTAGCCAGCCCAGACTGGAGTACAGGTAGAGTAGGCTCCTACAGATGTAGTAGGGGATGTCTCCAAGACAGGAGGGAAAAAGGGAAGAGAAAGGGGCGGGGGGGGGGGGGGGGGTTTCATGTAATGAATGGATATATTGGGAAGAAATTTTCTCACACTGTGGGAGTGGGTGTAGGTAATTTGACAAGCAAATGAAAAGTGAAGTATGTATCCTAATATACTATATCCTTAATTTTGAATATTTACACATAATGAGGGCTTCCCAGGTAGCTCCAGTATTCTTACCTGGGGAATTCCACGGACAGAGGAGCCTGACAGGCTCCAGTCCTCCGAGTTGCAAAGAGTCGGACACAACTGAGGGACGACGACGACTACTACTGCTACTGCTACACATCATAAGGGTAACAATAAAAGCTAACTTCACCAAAAAGCTGCATTAGCTGTGGTTGGGTGGGAGGTATATAGACTACTGAAACCTCACCTTCCCTTGAAAGTGAATAGATGGTGTCTAGAACTATGTATCAGGAGACATTGCTAAAGGTTGAAAGTGTGCTTTGGAAAGTGGCAACCTCATGAGAAGGGAAATTAGGACAGAGGACTGTGTTTTGTTGGATCTTTTTATTATTGGATTGTTTTGTTGTTTTTTAAAAATTTTTTATTGGGGTAGGGTTGATTTACAGGGCTTCCCTTGTGGCTCAACTGGTAAAGAATCCGCCTGCAATGCTGGAAACCAGGGTTCGATACCTGGGTTGGGAAGATCCCCTGGAAAAGGGAAAGGCTACCCACTCCAGGATTCTGGCCTAGAGAATTCCATGGACTGTATAGTCCTTGTGGTTGCAAAGAGTCAAACATGACTGAGCGACTTTCACTTTCAATTTTCATAGTTGATTTACAGTATTAGTTTCTGCTGTACAGCAAAGTGAATCCATTATACATATACATATATCCACTCTTTTTTTAGATTCTTTCCCCATATAGGCCATTACAGAGCATTGCATAGAGTTCCCTGTGGTATACAGCAGGTCTTTATTAGCTATTTTATATATAGTAGTGTGAATATGTCAATCCCAATCTTCCAGTATATTCGTAGTAGATGTTTCAAGCCACATACGTTTGCCACTTTCATTTTCTTAGAAAGTAAGTGCATTACACAAGCACTTCCAGATGTTCATGGTGGCAAAAGCATAACCAATAAAAAACTAACATGTACATGATATGATTTTATAGTTTGCGGGGAAAGGGTTCATTCGAGATCACAAGCAAGGCCATAAAGACAGGGGGACCTGAAGAAACAAAAAGAGTATTGAGATGTGGGGTATGACTTCATATATATTTCTTTTTTTAAAGTCTTATGCCTACAAAAAAGCCTTCTCATCTTTTCCTCTGATTCCTTGACCCAGTCTGCCTTTTTTCCCCTCTCTCTGTATTTAAACCAGTATTTATGCATTACACACACCAATCTAAGTGATATCTCAATTCAAATAATCCCCTACCACACCAGTAATCCATAATGGTACAATTGGGGCACACTGATTCTTGCTTTAGGTCCTTAGATCTCGGTTTTAACGACTTTCCTGCAAAAGAAGTTACCGTTGACATTTCTGATTTTAACATCATGTAAGTTTTGCTGTTTCATAGACCAGCAGTTATAACATCACCCAGAAATTCATCAGTGCAGAAGCCCAGGCCTCACCTCAGACCTACAGAATCAGAATCTGCATTCTGTATTCTTTTTAACAAGCTCCTGGGTGTGTTATGGTTTGTGGTTCATATGCATATTAATGTATGAGAAGCACTGATCTAGAGGTATTGATGATAAATAGCACTGCTATTACTTATAACACATAGTTCTTTGATTTCAGAATCCTTTTAGCAATTGTCAAGCAGTTTATGCATGCCACTTTAAGTCTTTCCAGTTAGCAGCGTGTTTGTGTGTTTTTTACATTACATGTTCTTATAGGACATCTATGTACAAATGTATTAACTACAACCCTGAGTCGTTTGTTTAACAAGTGCTTGGGCACCTATTGAAATGTCAGGCATTACTCTAGGTATTTGTGCACTGAAAACTGGAGAAAAATGGCTTCCCTCACAGATTTATATTCTAGTTGAAGAGAAAAGATGGGAAAAATATAGCATCCTTGAGATTACAATGAAGACTGAGGGAAAAAAATCAGGGAGGGGTTTGAAAAAGGTGAGGATGTGTAGGAGTCTTAAAAAGACCAGCAGTAAGACTTCACAGAGCAGAATATCAAGCAAAGCGGTAAAGGAAGTGAAGTGTGGAAGTGTCAATGTAAAAATTAATGATTTGTCACTCTAAGAAGGACATAGAAAGTTTTGTTTGAGCTACCCTGAGGGTTATAGCCCATGAGACAGACTTTCAGAAAGCTCTGAGGACTGTTCCCATGCATTGGAGGTCAAAGCACAGTTATATAAATTTTTGAGACAAAGGGTTGTACATCAAAGGAACTAACCTGTTGACAGTTTACATAATCCAAAAAGGCGAATGGTGGATTACTGTGACCCCTTACAGGACTGAGAAAGGAATGTACCTCCTAAGGAGTTAACCTTGCTGGCTCTGGGAGGAAATAGCATTTTTTGGGTGGGTGGCCTTCATGTGTTTTCTAAAGGGGTCTAGTTAATGTGTAATGGAGATGTACAATGCACACTGGAGGGGAGTGGATAGTGGCTCAAATGGACCAAGAGAGAATATGTGTAAATATCTTCTTGTCCCACCTTCAAATATATAATTTTACTTTATCAGTAGCAGAATAATGACTTCCAAAGATGTCCAGTCCTAGTTCTAGGAAACTGTGAATATGTTACGTTATATGGCAAAAAAGACTTTGCAGGCGTGATTAAGAATCTTGAGCTGGGGAGGTTACCCTGGATTATCCTGGAAGTGGGCCCTATGTAATCATCATAAATGAAAGAAGGAGGCGGGAGAGTCAGTCAGAGAAGGAGATGTGATAGCCACAGGTTGGACTGATGAGAGCCACGGGGTGCTGGCAGCCCCCAAAGGCTGGAAGAGGCGAGGAACCAGCCCCTCCCCTAGAACGTCCAGAAGATGCACAGCCCTGCCTTAGCTCTCTAGTCCAGTGATATTGTTTCAGACTTAGGACTTCCAGAGCTGTGAGATAATAAATTTGCATTATTTTAATCACCCAGGAATTTGTTACAGTGTATTAGGAAGCTGGACCTGTGGTTATACAGACATGCTAACTGCTTTAGTAAACACCTCCAAAATTGCAGTAGCTTGGGAATTCCCTGAAGGACCACTGCAGTGGCCCGGATTCAACCCCTGGTTGGGAAACTAAGATCCCACAACGGTCTTGGAATGCAATTGTGACCTTTAATTGAATTCTGGATTAAAGAAAAAACTATAATAAACAATTTAAGGACAAATGGAGAGATTCAGAAATGAATAAAATAATATACATTAATGATATATAATAATAGAAAACAACTTCTTTAATTGAAGTTAAAAACTTCTTGGGGATGTAATGAAGATACTATAATTCTGTTAGAGAATTTCTTTACTCTTAGAATACACTGTGAAGTATCTACGTAGGGATGTCATGAAATCTGCAACTTAATTTCACATGTTTAAGCAAATAATAGGTGGATAAAGAGAAAAAACAAATACAATAGTCATATATCACTAAAGAATACATAGGTGATCATTTTCATGTTCTTTCAAATTTCATGTAAGTTTAAAAAATTTTAAATACATAGAGAAAAAATAAGAAAGATTTAAGGTAGTTTGGAGAAGCATAATATTAAATTTGTCTAGGAGGAAAAAAAAAATCACCTGTTCTATTTTTTTTTTTCTTTTTTTGAGATAAAGGGCATTTGGAAGCATATGGATTACCAGACCCACACAGTTCTCTAGGTTAGAATGTTTTCAGTCATTCATCATAGAGTAAAACATTCAGGAAACTGCCATGTGTCTGGGGCATCTCAGTGAAATGACTGACTATAAGCTGGAGAACTGTCCACGTTGACATACGGTCAAATAGCATTTCATCCTTTGTTGGTTTTATGACATAGTCAAAGACACCATGACAGATGTCTGTGCTTGGATCGCCTGCTTATCCAGGGCACAGTAGTCAGCTCATTCTTGTTGATGGGATACGTCAGAGATTTCAGAGATTACACACAAGAGCAAACACATAATGCTTATTGTGAACTGTGCAGAGTTTCAAGCTCAGTCAATGTATTATTTAAACTTCATAATGACCCCATAAAGAACATATACTATTATCTCTATCTTACACATGAAGAAGCTAAGGTAAAGAGGGGTTTTGAAACTAGTCCTAGATCACACAGTAATAGTTTGCAGAGCTGGAATTCAAATCCAAATTTAGCTCCACGGTCTAACCTACTGACTCCTGTTCAGAAGAGTACCTGACCTTTACTTGTGGTTATGCATTCTTTCAATACATGGTGTTCATATTCTTAGTGACATACTTCCAGTTCTCGAAGTCTGGTTGAAGGGTATTCTCCCATGCAACTACAGAACCAGGAAGGTAACATTCTAATTTTATTTTATTTTTTAATATTTATTTGACTGCACCAGGTCTTGTTGCAGCACACAGGATTAGTTCGATCTTTGTTGCATGCTCTTATTTGGGTTCTAGTTCTCTGACCAGGGATTGAATCCAGGCCCCCTGTACTGGGAGCACAGAGTCTTAGCCACTGGACCACCAGGGAAGTTCTAACATTCTCATTTCAAAGGCAAAGGGCTTTTATCAAATCCTACCTGATTATATTGTTATCCACCAACTTCACAATGAGCATATTTGTTAACTGTTTCAGGAACAAATTTTACTAGTTTTTTGTCCAGCTGACTTTAAGTATTTCAAATATTTTCCTGCCTACCTGTTTGTTCAGTTCACTCGCTCAGTCGCATCCAACTCTTTGCAACCCCGTGGACTTCAGCACACCAGGCTTTCCTGTCCATCACATTCCTGGAGCTTGCTTAAGCTCATATCCATCAAGTTGGTGATGCCATCCAACCATCTCATCCTCTGTTGTCCCCTTCTCCTCCTGCCTTCAATCTTTCCCAGCATCGGTCTTTTCCAATGAGTTGGTTCTTCCATCAGGTGGCCAAAGTATTGGAGTTTCAGCTTTAGCATCAGTCCTTCCAATGAATATTCAGGACTCATTTCCTTTAGGATGAACTGATTGGATCTCCTTGCAGTCCAAGGACTCTCAAGAGTCTTCTCCAACACGACAGTTCAAAAGCATTGATTCTTTGGTACTCAACTTTCTTTATGGTCCAACTCTCACATCATGACTACTGGAAAAACCTTAGCTTTGACTAGACAGACCTTTGTTGGCAAAGTAATGTCTCTGCTTTTTAATATGCTAGAATCCCAGGGACAGGGAAGCCTTGGTGGGCTGCCGTCCATTGGGTCACACAGAGTCGGACACGACTGAAGTGACTTAGCAGCAGCAGCAGCTACATTGGTTATAGCTTTTCTTCCAAGGAGCTGCTGCTGCTGCTGCCAAGTCGCTTCAGTCGTGCCCGACTCTTAGCGACCCCATGGACTACAGCCTACCAGGCCCCTCCATCCATGGGATTTTCCAGGCAAGAGTACTGGAGTGGGGTGCCATTGCCTTCTCCACTTTCAAGAAGCAAGTATCTTTTAATTTCATGGCTGCAGTCACCATCTGCAGTGATATTGGAGCCAAAAAAAATAAAGTCTGTCACTGTTTCCATTGTTTCCCCATCTATTTGCCATGGATTGATGGGACCAGATGCCGTGATACTAGTTTTTTTGAATGTTAAGTTTTAAGCCAGCTTTTTAACTCTCCTCTTTCACTTTCATCAAGAGGCTCTTTAGTTCCTCTTCACTTTCTGCTATAAGGGTGGTGTCATCTGTATATCTGAGGTTATTGATATTTCTCCCAGCAATCTTGATTCCAGCTTGTGCTTCATCCAGCCTGGCATTTTGCATGATTTTAATGCATATAAGTTAAATAAGCAAGATGACAATATACAACCTTGACATACTCCTTTCTCAATTTTGAACTAGTCCGTTGTTCCATGTGCAGTTCTAACTGTTGCTTCTTGACCTGCATCCAGGTTTCTCAGGAGGGGTAAGGTGATCTGGTATTCCCATCTCCAAGAATTTTCCACAGTTTGTTATGATCCACACAGTCAAAGTCTTTAGCATAGTCAGTGAAGCAGAAGTAGATGTTTTTGTGGAATTCTATTGCTTTTTCTATGATCCAACGGATGTTAGCAATTTGACCTTTGGTTCCTCTGCTGGAAATTCTCAGTTCACGTACTGTTGAAGCCTTGCTTGGAGAATTTTGAGCATTACTTTGCTAGCATTTGAGATGAGTGCAATTGTGCAATAGTTTGAACATTCTTTGGCATTGCCTTTCTTTGGGATTGGAATGAAAACTGACCTTTTCTAGTCCTGTGGCCTCTGCTCAGTTTTCCAAATTTGCTGACATATTGGGTGTAGCATTTTCACAGCATCATCTTTTAAGATTTGAAATAGCTCAGCTGGAATTCCATCACTTACACTATCTTTGTTCGAAGTGATTCTTCCTAAGGCCTACCTGACTTCAGACTCCAGGATATCTGGCTCTAGGAGAGTAATCACACTATTGTGGTTATCTGGGTCATGAAGATCTTTTTTGTACAGTTTTTCTGTGTATTCTTGCCGCCTCTTCTTAATATCTTCTGCTTCTTTTTGGTCCATACCGTTTCTGTCCTTTATTGTGCTCATCGAAAATGTTCCCTTGGTATCTCTAATGTTTTTTACAAAAATGGCCACAATTTTCCAATCCCTCCCCTGTTAACAGAATCTGAAAAAAAAAAAAAAAGTGCATTTTATTATGTTGAAGCATTTTAAGAATCAGCAAGTAAAAATCATCTGTGCTCCTTTTCAGCATTTATATCCACATAATTGTGATTTTGCATCACCTCCTGCTAAGAGGTTGAGTCTGTTTCCCCATCTCTTGGACAAGGGCTGGTTTTATGACTTGCTTTGGCCAAGATATTTCAGCAGACATGATGGTGCTCAAGTTCTGGGCTGATCAAGTCCTTATACTGTCTCTCGCAACCCATTCAACCACCATGAGCATAAAGCAGGGCTCGTCTGCAGGAGAGTGGGAAGCCATACATTGAAACTCAAGTCAGCCCAGTTGTCCCTGCCAAACCCCAGATGTAGGAGAGAGCCGGCCAAGATCAGCAAAGCCATCCCATGGCTTACTACAGTGGCATGAGGAAGACTGGCTGAGCTCACAATAGTTGCTCAACTGAGCCCAGCTGGTTGACCCACAGAAGCATGAGCCACGTAAATGCTGGTTGTTTATGCCAGTAAATTCTGAAATGGCTGGTTGTACAGCAGAACCTGACACTGCAGCTCAGTAACTTTTCCAAAACCTCAGTATGTCCCATAGGGACATCTAGCACCCCACTGTCTTAATCTCTCCAGGCTACCATGATGAAATACCACAGACTGGGTGGCTTATAAACACCAGGATTTATTTCTCACAATTCTGGAGGCTGGAAGTCTGAGCATAGTGGTCCAGCATAGACAGAAGATCCTGTGGGTTCAGACTTCTCATTGTTTCCTCACATGGCAGAAGGGGCTAGGGAGCTCTGTGGGACCTTATGAGCTCATCACCTCCCAAAGGCCCTGCCTTCTAATACTGTCACTTGGACTTTTGAGGGGACACCAGCATTCACTCACTAGCTCCCATGAACCACTTAACAAAGAGTCTGAAAGCATGCAATTTTGAAATGGTTAAGCGTAAGCCTAAAACCCATCACACAGAAGCATTTCAAAATCATGCTAACTTGTGAGCATTTGAAAATCATGCTATCTATCGTTCATTTTTCTCAAGTAAAAGTTAATTGCTGTGCAGAATTCCAAGCAGGTAGCACTTTTTAATCCAGTACACAAATGTGAACATTTCTTAAAGATCTGATTTTGTACATCAGAAGCTTGTGCTTCCTGTTTACCAGCTGTCTTCCTGGCCATTAGCTGCCACTAAGTTCTGATTGGATGAAGGCTGTTTAAGAGCAGTTGTTCCTCAGCTGATCCCCAGGGTCCCACCTAATTGAGAGAAAATGATAGGTATGGGATCACTGACTATGGCTGTAGCAGTCCTTTCTTTTTTTTTTTTTTAAAGATTGAATTGATTTATTTTGTTTTGGGCTACCCTAGGTCTTCACAGCTATGCCAGCCTTCTCTAGGTGCCGTGAGCAAGGGCTACTCTTCTTTGCAGTGTGCGGGCTTCTCACTGTGATGACTTCTCTTGTTGTGGAGCACAGGCTCTAGGCATGCAGGCTTCAGCAAACAGGCTTAGTTGCCCTGGCATGTAGGATCTTCCCCGACCAGGGAATGAACCTGTGTACCCTGCACTGGCAGGCAAATTCTTAACCACTAGGCCACCAGGGAAGCCGCATGTTGCAGTCCTTTCTATTGAAAGCTGTATCAGCTTCTTCCACCGTCTTACAAGAACCAAGTTTTCTTCAGATGTGGCTAATCTTCACCATTACTGGCAACATAAAATTCTAGTGGTGAGGTTTTAGGTTGTCCTGCAAGAAGTAGCTCTTCAATTTCGTTGCTCTTTTCAACGAAAGTCTCTGTATGGGTATATCCTAAAGACTTACTCCCAATCTGTGTATTCTTTGGAGTTCTAGTATATAAAGGCCATTTTCACAGTAATCGATTTATAGGAAATTTATCTATTAGGGAAATAAAACTTTTTGTCTCTGATCTAAGTCCTAAATAGTATTTTCCTGTTCTTTAAATTTACTTATGGCAGTGGTTGTTAGGAAGAAAAGTATAATTTTTAGGTTGTCAAATATTATCCACCTCTTAAAATTTCTAGATTTTGAGTCATAACTTAAAAAGCCTTGTCCTCTCTGAATATCTAAAATTCTTATGTTCTCATATTTATTTCAAAAGTGTTTTACGATTTTGCTTTCCATCCTTTCCAATCTTTTTGGAAAAAACAAAATGAATCCACTTTTAATTTATTTTGGTATGTGTTTCAGATGGTTAACTTGATTCCCATATCATTTACTGAATGTTCCATTTTATTCCACTATTTGAGATGCCAATTTTTATTGCACAGTAAGTTTCCATATGCATATTGATCTGTTTCTAGATTTTTCATTCTCTTATCTATTCATTCACCAGTGCACACTCTTTTAAATATTTAGATTTATAAATACTTTTTTTTGACTTTTTCAAATTTGGGGGGCTATTTTTGCTTATTTATTTTCCCATATTAATCTTAGAATCAGCTTGTCCAGTTAAATATTTGTTACTATTTTTATTGGAATCATATTAAATTTACTGTCAGCTTATGGAGAACTACCATTATAATACTGGATGTAGTATTTTTAGATTCTCAGGTGCCTTAGTGGTAAAGTGCCAATGTAGGAGACACAGGTTCAATCCCCAGGTCCAAAAGATCCTCTGGAGGAGGGCATGGCAACACACTCCAGTATTCTTGTTGAGAAAATCCCATGGACAAAGGAGCCTAGTGGGCTACAGTCCATGGGGTCGCAAAGAGTCAGACACTGCTGAGTGACTGGACACTGTGCTGAGTGTTTTCAGTTTTCAGTGTACATTTGTATTTATCAGAACTAAAAATCTTTGCTCACATAGTTCTTTATACTTCATAAGTTAGTTCCTAGATGCCACCGTGTTATTAAATTTTCACTGTCTTCCCATGACATTTTCAGATATATGAGCAGATAGTCTATAAACAGTGATAATTTTAACCTCCTTTCCATTTTTATACCTTGAATTTCTGATCTAATTCTTCTATTTTAGTGCCTTCAAAAACCTATTAAGTGATAATGATGAATGTGGCTCTTCTGGCTAAAAATACATCTACCAACTCTTTGACATTTGTCCCTTCAAAAGATGGTTTTGTCTCTTTCTCCTTGAGAGCCCTAGACCTCTTTCTCCTCCATGAGAGCCCTGGACCCTTTCCTACTTGAGGGCCCCAGATGCCTTATGAACCTATCTAAGAATTAGCTCTCTCAGGAGGTGCCAGTGCCATGTTTTGAGGACACTCAAGCAGTAAAGGAATCTGCTGTCATCCTGTTTGTTTAACCTATACACTGAGAACATCATAAGAAATGCTGGGCTGGATGAATTACAAGCTGGAATCAAGATAAGCAGGAGAAACATCAACAACCTCAGATATGCGATGATACCATTCTAATGGCAGAAAGCAAAGAGGAACTAAAGAGCCTCTTCTTGATGAGGGTGAAGGAGGAGAGGGAAAGAGCCAGCTTAAGACTAAATATTAAAAAACTAAGATCATGGCATCCAGCCCCATTACTTCATGTTAAATAGAAGGGGAAAAGATGGAAGTAGTGACAGATTTCCTCTTCTTGGGCTCCAAAATCACTGTGGATGGTGACTGCAGCCATGAAATCAGAAGACGATTGCTTCTTGGCAGGAAAGTTATGACAAACCTAGACAGTGTGCTGAAAAGTAGAGACATCACTCTTTGAACAAAATTCTGTATAGTCAAGGCTATGGTCTTCTCAGTGGTCACATATGTTTGTGAGAGCTGGACCATAAAGAAAGCAGAACGCCAAAGAATTAATGCCCGTGAACTGTGGTGCTGGAAAAGACTCCTGAAAGTCCCTTAGACAGCAAGGAGATCAAAGCAGTCAATCTTAAGGGAGATCAACCCTGAATATTGACTGATGCTGAATATTGACTGATGCTGAAGCCTAAGCTCCAGTATTTTGGTCATCTGATGTGAACAGACAACTCACGGGACACAAAGTCCCTAATGCTGGGAAAGATGGAGAGCAGAAGAAGAAGGCATCAGAGGATGAGACGGCTGGACGGCATCACTGATCCATTGAATGTGAACTTGGGCAAACTCCCGAAGATGGTGAGGGACAGGGAGGCCTGGTGTGCTGCAGTCCATGGGGTCGCAGAGTCACTACTGGGTGACTGAACAACAACAACAAGCAGCCCTGTGGCCCCAAACGTTGAGTCACTGAGGGTTCTGGCCAACAGTCATGCAAGTGAGCTTGGAAGTGGATCCTCTTGCCTGGTTAAGTCTTCACGACTGCAGCCTGAGCTAATGTCATGACTGTGACTTTATAAGAAACTGAACCAGAACAATACAATTAAGCTGCACCTCCCCTCACAATGTGTTGGTGCAGTTTTTGCTTATTGGAGTAGGTTCTAAATTGATTCAAAAGACCTACAAAGTTTAAAAATGAATTGTATCAGATTGGAAGGGACAGGGACAGTACAATATGAAGAGAGGTCTTCAGACCTCTTCACAATTATGGACAGGAAGCAGCTGAGAAAATGATTTAGCTGTAAACATGGGCTACAATGGCACCCCACCCCAGTACTTTTGCCTGGAAAATCCCATGGACGGAGGATCCTGGTAGGCTCCAGTCCATGGGGTCGCTAAGAGTTGGACATGACTGAGCGACTTCATTTTCACTTTTCACGTTCATGCATTGGAGAAGGAAATGGCAACCCACTCCAGTATTCTTGCCTGGAGAATCCCAGGGACGGGGGAGCCTGGTGAGCTTCTGTCTATGGGGTCGCACAGAGTTGGACACGACTGAAGCGACTTAGCAGCAGCAGCATGGGCTACTTTTTATGGAACTGGAAGGATAAGTCAGAAGGTGAAGCCAAGAGCCCAATGGATGGAGAAAAGAGCCACTGAGTATTCCCAGGAAGTTGACAGAGTCCTAATCAAGGAACCGACAGTATTTACCCAGTTAGATTTCAGCTTTTTATGGACTAGTAACTACTGTGTGCCTTTTATTGCTATCCTTTTAGAAGGGAAACGCCTATAGAGGCAGAGTCTCCTGTGCATCTCTCATCATTGCTCACTACGCATGTGGTAGTGATTGGTGCAGATCCGCTGTCTTTTTTAATTCACAGAACTTCACATGGAGAGGAACCACTTGAATTACACCCAAGAAACTACATCCAAGAGCCTTATCTGCTCCAGGACCTCACAAGATTTTGGAACTTAATGCTGTAATGGAATGAGAACTTTACATGGGCCTGGGGAGAAGATGAGTTTATGCTGCATGTGGAAAGAATGCAAAACATTTGTGGCCAGAGGGTGATTCTGGAAGTTTTAAGACATGATCCTCAAATGATTTAACTCTCCACCCATCAATCTGATCGGGGAAGGCAATGGCACCCCACCCCAGTACTTTTGCCTGGAAAATCCCATGGATGGAGGAGCCTGGTAGGCTCCAGTCCACGGGGTCGCTAGGAGTCGGACACGACTGAGCGACTTCACTTTCACTTTTCACTTTCATGCATTGGAGAAGGCAATGGCAACCCACTCCAGTGTTCTTGCCTGGAGAATCCCAGGGACAGGGGAGCCTCGTCAGCTTCTGTCTATGGGGTCGCACAGAGTCGGACACGACTGAAGCGACTTAGCAGGATCAATCTGATTATGTGGCTGCTTGACTAATAGAATACAATGCAGAATAAAGACTCTGTATAAGTTTCTGGCCCCAGGCCTTAAGTGTTAAGGAAAAAAAAAATCAATGATAATTGTTAAAGATGGTCGGACCATGATTATAGGTACAGGGACCACTGCAATGGAATTTTACACTTGGGGAGATGGGGCTCAACAAGACTGAAGTCAAAGTGTTAGTCACTCAATCATGTCCAACTCTTTGCAACCCCAGGGACTGTAGCCCACCAGGCTCCCCTGTCCATGGAATTCTCCAGGCAAGAATACTGGAGTGGGTAGCCATTCCTTTCTCCAAGGGATCTTCCCAACTCAGGGATTGAATTCAGGTCTCCTACATTACAGGAAGAGTCTTTACCCTCTGAGTCACCTCAGTTCAGTTCAGTTCAGTTGCTCAGTCATGTCTGACTCTTTGAGAACCCAGGAATCACAGCACGCCAGGCCTCCCTGTCCATCACCAACTCCTGGAATTCACTCAAACTCACATCCATCGAGTTGGTGATGCCATCCAGCCATCTCATGCTCTGTCGTCCCCTTCTCTTCCTGCCCTCAATTCCTCCCAGCATCAGTCTTTTCCAATGAGTCAACTCTTCGCATCAGGTGGCCAAAGTACTGGAGTTTCAGCTTTAGCATCAGTCCTTCCAATGAATACCCAGGACAGATCTCCTTTAGGATGGACTGGTTGGATCTCCTTGCAGTCCAAGGGACTCTCAAGAGTCTTCTCCAACACCACAGTTCAAAAGCATCAATTCTTCAGCGCTCAGCTTTCTTCACAGTCCAACTCTCACATCCATACATGACCACTGGAAAAACCATAGCCTTGACTAGACGGACCTTTGTTGGCAAAGTAATGTCTCTGCTTTTGAATGTGCTATCTAGGTTGGTGATAACTTTCCTTCCAAGGAGTAAGCGTCTTTTAGTTTCATGGCTGCAGTCACCATCTGCAGTGATTTTGAAGCCCCAAAATAGATGTAATATTTAGAGCTATGACAGCCATCTTGGGACATGTGTGCTCAGTCATGTCTGACTCTTTTCAGTGCAAGGAGTATCCCACCAGACTCCCCTGCCCATGGAATTTTCCAGGCAGTGGGGTGACATATCCTACTCCAGGGGATCTTCCCAACTCAAGGATTGAACCTGCATCTCTTGCTTCTCCTGCATTGGCAGATGGATTCTTTATCACTAGCGCCACCTGGAAAGCCCAAGGAGATGGGGCTCAACACAAAGACAGCATGGTAAGTGGGAATTTAGAGCCAAGGAGGGCAGAGGTTAGCGGATGGAAAATTACTAAGAGGAAACATAAGGGGTAAGGGGGTTTCTGGTTGAACCCACCTAATAGGTTTCTTGTTGAAGGCAGGCTAGAGTGATCAGATATTACCTAGGTGATTGATGGTGGAGACTAATGAATCTGATCAGATACAGAAATAAAGGGTTCCTAAGCTAGTGGAGGTAATGGAATTCCAGTTGAGCTATTTCAAAGCCTGAAAGATGATGCTGTGAAAGTGCTATACTCAATATGCCAGCAAATTTGGAAAACTCAGCAGTGGCCACAGGACTGGAAAAGGTCAGTTTTCATTCCAATCCCAAAGAAAGGCAATGCCAAAGAATGCTCAAACTACCGCACAATTGCACTCATCTCACACACTAGTAAAGTAACGCTCAAAATTCTCCAAGCCAGGCTTCAGCAATATGTGAACCGTGAACTTTCTGAGGTTCAGGCTGGTTTTAGAAAAGGCAGAGGAACCAGAGATCAAATTGCCAACATCCGCTGGATCATGGAAAAAGCAAGAGAGTTCCAAAAAACCATCTATTTCTGCTTTCTTGACTATGCCAAAGCCTTTGACTGTGTGGATCACAATAAACTGTGGAAAATTCTGAAAGAGATGGGAATACCAGACCACCTGACTTGCCTCTTGAGAAATCTGTATGCAGGTCAGGAAGCAACAGTTAGAACTGGACGTGGAACAACAGACTGGTTCCAAATAGGAAAAGGAGTACGTCAAGGCTGTACATTGTCACCCTGCTTATTTAACTTCTATGCAGAGTACATCATGAGAAATGTTGGACTGGAAGAAACATAAGGTGGAATCAAGATTGCTGGGAGAAATATCAATAACCTCAGATATGCAGATGACACCACCCTTATGGCAGAAAGTGAAGAGGAACTAAAAAGCCTATTGATGAAAGTGAAAGTGGAGAGTGAAAAGGTTGGCTTAAAGCTCAACATTCAGAAAACGAAGATCATGGCATCTGGTCCCATCACTTCATGGGAAATAGATGGGGAACAGTAGAAACAGTGTCAGACTTTATTTTTCTGGGCTCCAAAATCACTGCAGATGGTGACCGCAGCCATGAAATTAAAAGACAGTTACTCCTTGGAAGGAAAGTTATGTCCAACCTAGATAGCATATTAAAAGCAGAAACATTACCTTGCTAACAAAGGTCCGTCTAGTCAAGGCTATGGTTTTTCCAGTGGTCTTGTCTGGATGTGAGAGTTGGACCATGAAGAAAGCTGAGCGCCGAAGAATTGATGCTTTTGAACTGTGGTGTTGGAGAAGACTCTTGAGAGTCCCTTGGACTGCAAGGAGATCCAACCAGTCCATTCTGAAGGAAATCAACCCTGAGATTTCTTTGGAGGGAATGATGCTAAAGCTGAAACTCCAGTACTTTGGCCACCTGATGCGAAGAGTTGACTCATTGGAGAAGACTCTGATGCTGGGAGGGATTGGGGGCAGGAGGAGAGGGGACGACAAAGGATGAGATGGCTGGATGGCATCACCGACTCGATGGACTTGAGTCTGAGTGAACTCCGGGAGTTGGTGATGGACAGGGAGGCCTGGCGTGCTGCGATTCATGGGTTCTCAAAGAGTCGGACATGACTGAGCAACTGAACTGAAAATGACTCCTTCCTGCTAGACCTGAATTTTACAGATAGGACAGGAGAAGATAGGGAGCCTGACTTAAAGTTCGCTCAAGCAAAGAATCTTTGTCCTAAAACAAAGATTTACTTTCTCCTACTTGTCTTTTGGAACTTGCTTTTGGATTCCAGCTGCAGAGCTGTATGGATGTCAAGACCACACGGAAAGTCCACCTGTAGGTATTTCAGCAGCCCTACTGAGGTCCGGGTCCAGTCAGCATCAGCAATAGACATGAATATGGGTATCCTTGACTCGACAGGAAAGACCCTGGATGGGAATACCCCTATGTCCAGTGAACTCCAGAGCCATTAACAATAACAACAGCATAACAGGCTGAGACCGAACCCCTCTACCTCAAGCTCGCCAAACTGCTCAGAGTAGTTAGTAGTCGAGGTAACTTTCCGGAGCCCTTTCTCAGGAGCATTGATTGGCTTACACTCACGTCAATCAAGACTTTCTGCCTAACGGGTCGTTCGGGGCTGAACAGCCAATGGCTCCCTATTGGCTAGGACGCAGAACCACTCTCCATCTATAGAGTGGGCAAAACCCAGAAACTACCCACAAAGACCACACGAGATCAAAGAACCTCCAGAAGTGGGGTTTAGGGAGGCTTCCTCCAGTACGGCCCAATGAATTCTCTATTTTGGCAGCAAATCCAGCCCTAGAACCCGCCCAAGAGGAAGAAGATTTTGATTGGTGGTTTAGTATAGAGGCAAGGAGACTCACGGGAGCCTCGATCAGGAGCTTGCCATTATTGTTCAGGTCGCCTGTCAATCAGCCTGCCTTTCGGGATGTGCGGAAACGGGCGGCCCTTTGGCTCCGCCTCTTCCCGGGCTGGCGTGCAGGGAGGCCGCCAGGCCGCAGAGGCTGGGAACCTGCCGTGTGGGCGGGGCCGCACGACACTGCCCCACGGTTCCTTCACAGCTAAGTGTCGGGAGTGCAGCGAAACCCCGGGCAGTGCGGGGCGGGCCTGGCGCGGGGCGAGCGCGGGGGCGGGGCCGCGGCCGGGGCGGGGCCGCGGGAGGCGGAAGCGGCGAGCGAGGTCGAGCCGGAGCCCTGTAGAAACCAGGCTTCGGGCCGGCGGTGCGGGTCGGCGGGGTGGGCCTGGGCGGCGGGGCGCTCGAACCGGGGCGGGCGGGCCGAGGGCCGGGGGTCGAGGCCGGTGGTAGGGTGACGGGCGGGCTGCGCTCCCGCTCCCGCGCGTTCCCGGGGAGGATGCGACCGGGGGCCTCGGGGCGGGGCGGGCGGCGGCAGCGGCGGCGCTAGCGCTAGCGGCGCAGGGGGTGGGCGGCGGCGGCATGAGGCGCGGGGCCGGCGCCCGCGGGAGGGAGGCGCTGCCGGCGGCCTGGCCGCTCCCGCTGCAGCTGCTCGCCGGGCTGGCCGTGCCCTGCCCGCGCGGCCCCGGCTGTTCTCATCCCGGCCGCCGCCCGGGCCGCCGCTGGTGACCACTCGCCGCTCCGCCGGAGGCTTCACCCGCGCCCTCCCTCAGGACGCGCCCGCGGAGCTCCGGCCCCTGCGCCCCGCTCGCGGAGACCGCGCCGCGCGCCGGGCGGCGGCGAGGCCGGAAGATGGCCTGGGTGCTCAAGATGGACGAGGTGATAGAGTCCGGGCTGGTGCACGACTTCGACGCCAGCCTCTCGGGCATCGGGCAGGAGCTGGGCGCCGGCGCCTACAGCATGAGGTACCAGTGCCCGGGGGCGGGCGGGCGGAAGCCTCCGTCTCCTTGGGAGAGGCCTGCACGACCCTGGGCCTCTGCCCGCGCCATGGAGCCCCGCGGGCCTCTGCCCACCGCGGTGGCGGGCAACGGAGGGCGGCCCCGCAGGCTTCGGTCCCGCGGGCCGCTCCTGAGGGCTACAGTTTTGCCGTAAAATACGGCCCGCTGTTAGGATAACTCGAGTTGGGGGAAGGGGCTACCTCGCCTTGCAAATGATTTACAAGCCACTTAGAGCTGGAATAAGGTGTGCGAAATGGTAGGGCTTGTGTTGGGAAACACTCTCCAAGGTTTTGGTATCAGTTCTTACTCTGTTCTACATTGTAGTCTTTCCTGGTTACAAATTTTAATCTCTTGTTATTCCAATAGTAAGTATATCATAATTGGAAGTATCCGCATGGGAGAAATAGCACATTAACTTAGGTGTTCTTTTTGTCTTAACATGAGGTTTTTTTCACTGGGGGTAATACCCTCCGAGGCTGTTTCCTTTTGAACAAGGCTTTAGGATGCCCGGATTGCACCACAAAAACAAGAGTTTGTTTAGTCTCTGCTCTCTGTACAAGCAGCCATTCATTTTGTTTAATTTTGAGAGGTTGAAACACATCTGAGCTTAGTCTCTTGCCTTGATCCTGAAGAAAATTCGCTTATTTTTTTTTCCTACCGGTTTGGGAGCTCTGTATTTTTATTTTGTAGCACTTTCTATGGAAAAATAGTTTGCATACTATACGTTCATCCGATTTAAGTGTGAACTGCAGTGGTTAGGCAGCTTTTCCTTAGTGAGAATTATGTGAGATTCTCCATAGACGGTCTGTAACGCCAGGTGTCTTGAAAGTGCTGTGGAATTTCTCCATGCAGCTCTAGGGGAAGGACAGGGAGAATGAAAAGTCAAAAAGAAAGATTTTTGGGTCAGAGCAGGCCTCGCGTGGTAGGGACTACTCAAAACAATTCGGCTTTTCTGTCTTCAAGGGAAACTGAGCTGAAGGGTGGAGATGGTTTGTAGGGTGTGGAAGCGCCTGGAGGAAAGCCTTAGGTCACCAGTCTGTGACCCTGACCTGATCTGTGCAGGTCTTCCTGAACTTGGCACTTCCTCTCTCTGCAGCTGTGAAGCCTGAGGGCTCTGGATGAGGTGGCTTATTTTCTAGAACAACTGTCTTAGTTGTTGAGGAAATTGAGCTGCTGAAAGTCATAGAGTCACTCCTGTAGGCAGTACTAGAGGCACTGATTCCCTGGTGGGAACACGAGCCCTGCTGCTCCTGGAGACCCTGGACTTGCAGTCAAGGCAGAAGAGAGCAGGTGAGGCAAATTCAGTGTTTATTCTCAATTATGGTTAGGGAAGGTCTGCTGCTGAGAGCTTTGCTTATTGAGGGCTATTGTGAGCTGTTATTGAGAGACTTCTTTAGATTTCTAGAGTTCTGTTTGTTTCAGCCAACTAATGAACATTTTGTTTGTGGCCTAGAAAGAAAGTTTTGATATTAAACCTTTTTACTACCTTGTTCTTAATGTCTGACATCTTTGTAATTCTGAGTCTTTCAATGACACTTTCCACGGGGAAACTTTTTTCTAGTGATTGTCTTCAGTTAATGGTTCCATGGTGTATGTCTTTTACTCTGAATTTTCAGGTATCTTTGAAGGCAAATACCACTTTTAAGGAGCTTGTTTATTTTTTTTGGATTTAGTTGTGTCCTCAAAATCTGAGAAGAGCCAGGAGACTACTTGCCTCTTACAAATTCAAGGCCCTTCCTTTGAAATGCAAACTTTGGCAGATTCCAAGATTGCCGAGATCTAGAGAAGGTCTGAAGAAAACTTGGGACTGTTGCAGACCTCCTTTGGTGGCCCTTGTGCTTCCCTTGCCTGGCCCTGGAGCTGGGAGTGCCCGAGCCTCTCTGCTCTCCAGGGCAGTGGCCTCCTTAGACATCAGGGAAGCGGGACATGCCCGAGTTCCAGGGAAATAAGGCTTGTGATTTTTTTGTCTATTTCATTTTTTCTCTCAAGTTCAAGAAGTAAACTTCAGGTGCTCAACTTGAAATTACTGGAAAAGCGATTTCTTGATACAGATTTGCTCTGGAGGCAACTTTCCATTTTTCTTTAAGAGTGAAGTCTGCTTACTGCTTGTGCTTTTTGAATGCTTAAATCAAGAGGTATTTCTAAATACTTCTTTTAGGAAATGATTGCTTGAGCTTTGGGGGAAGATAGCATGAAAGAAACCTGTGGTTTCTCTCAATAGTCTGACAGTTTTGAAATGTATGTTTGCATTAAACAATGTAGGCTGATAGTATTGGATTATGATGAGGCTAATTTCTGGTGAAATCTTTGCTTCTTCCCTTTTGTTTTCTACACTCCAGTCTTCACTGTGTGTTTTTCTTCTGTGTGTCCCCAGTACCCCATTTGTATATAAGCGATAGGCTGCTGCAGATTCTGTTTGAAATGAGGCAGGTCATAAATATTTTTTAAAATCTAAGTTACAGTATCAGGAGTCTAGAGATGGTTAGAGACCTTAGAAGGCTAAAAGGCAAGTCCTGTTTTTCCAAGTGAGTAAACCTAAGCTGGTAGATGTTAAAGTGATTGTTAGTAAAGTGATTGTCAGTGGCACTACCTTTCAAGAGAGGACTGAGTTTTGCCTCACTGAATGAAGGCTTGAAACCCATTGTAATTTGAAATCTGGGTCATACATGTTCTGTGAAGTAAGGAGCAGATAACCAAAGGACTCAAAAAAGTAAAACTCAATAAAACCCTTCTAGGAAGGTCTTTTGGGCCACCTGGTAATTTTCATTACATCTTAATTGTTCACAAAAAATATATAATTGATAGTAAGTTAGTTTTCAGGATTTATGGAGTAATCTGAAAAATTTTTTTAAATGTGACTTCTTTATGCATAAAAATATTTTTTAAACTAAATAATTCCCTTCCCAAAGGGCATTGGCCTGAGCTCTGTAAAACTTCACTATGGTTTCAATCTGTTTTGAAACAAAAGGTGTATTTTACATACAGTCTCAATTGGGAGGTACATTTGTAGTTTATAAATAATTTGCTAAATCAAAACTGGTTTGAGATGAAGACAGATTTTCTATACTGATTAAAATGTTAAAAGGTCAGTTTATAGTCCCTTGGAGGAAATGGGAAAATTTCAACTTGGTGATCAGTGTTAAGTTAATAAAAGACTACTGAGGATATATTTTATTATGTAACTATTAATAGCTGATGGTTTTCTGTGGATCTCATGCTAAAGCAGAATGTTCTGGAGTGGGTGACATTTCTTGGAAGTATAGGAAGTTTTCAGAATCAGTTAAATTTGAAAATGTTATTATGGTGGTACCTGAGACTACTTCCAGAATTGGGGAATAATTTCTATAAAATTCTTCATTTCAAATTTCAAAAACTTTCTGGGTTTAATATTAAAAGAATTCAGTAAATTGTTGGTTAAAAAAAAAAAAAGATACTTCATAGTGTCCGCATTGGACTTTACAATTAATAACTAAATTATAATCAAATTCACTTAATCAAATAAAATTTATTACTTTAAAGCAGGGCTTGGCAAAGCTTTTCTATAAAAGGCCAGATAGCAAATATTCAAGGCTTTGTAGGCCAGAGGATCTCTGTCACTCTGTTTTGTTTGTTTACAACCTTTTAAGAAATATAAAAGCCATTCTCAGATCATGGTTGTACAAAAACAGGCCAGCTGGGTTTGGCCTTTGGGCTGTAACTAGTTGACCCCTGCTCTAAAGGATAGATTCTAATAATATACTTTGATTGCCTTGGAGAAACATTTGCTGAGTATTGAAACCTTATATTCAAAAAGTAGTATTTATGTAGACTAACCATACACTCAACTAATTTATACATATCCTGTTGTTTGTCCATAGATTTCATTGTGTTCAGTTTTTAAAATCAGGGTGGTCCCCTCACTCCCCTAAGAGTAAGTTCAGTGCAGTTTGGGTCCTTGGTTCATTGTTGTTTGAAACTTGGTACTTTATTGATATGGTCTCATAATTTGATGTGTTTCATCGCAGTAACACTTGCCAGTTTGCCAGGACAACTTAAATGTTTACTTTTGGTGGAAAGGAAAAAAAAGATGCTTGATCCTTTTTTTTGTTGTTGTAGGTTCTGTCACTGAATTTACAAGTTCTGTCATTTTTGTTTTGCTTGCTTTGGAAACGGTTCTGGGCTGCATCTTGGTAGTAGAGTCTTTCTGTTTTAAACTTTGTGAGTTTATGAGTTGGGATTTACAAGTTAAAAAGATAGTGTAAAGAGCTGACATCTACCCTTTACCTAGCAGCATCTCCTACTTCCATGTCAGTACAGTTTTCAAAACTGCCTTGGTACAGAACTGTTAGCTGAAGAACAAAATTTATTTGGATTTCAGTGTTTTTTTTCTGTATTGCCTTTTTTCTAATCCATGGTCTGTCTAGGATCCCATATTGCATTTATTTTTTATCTCCTTCAATGACAATCCCTTAGTCTTTCCTTCTCTTTTATGACTCTGATACTTATGTAGTAACTAGAAATATTACATTTTTAAACATGTGACAGTTTTTTGAAGGCAAACATAGAGTATACCTATGAATACTCTTTGGCTTTCCAAGGATCTTTGTCATTTCAGCGGAATGATTTTGAAGAGAGTAGAACCTGTTGATGTCATTTTATTATGGATTACTTTGTTTCAGTCTGTCTGAGTAGAATAGCATACTGTATGTTTTGTAGTCCATTCATGATCAGAAACTTTTACATTTTACTAATTTATTTGAGAAAGCAATTACAAACCATTAAACATTATCACAAATATATTTTATTTGAAAACTTTTTTTCAAAACCAAACACGTGAAGAATGGCATTCTCTTATAAATTTATTTAATGTCTGGCATAGTAAAGCCAGATGGATTCTCTTACCTGCTATCAGAGTATACTATTTTGGTTGACATAAGTGAAGAAAGTTCAGCCTCCCATAGATATGTGGTTGGAAAAGGAGAGATTATTTTAATAGCTGTTTCCGATCATTCTGGATATTCTTCTTTGATAGTATACCAGCATAGGAGCACTTGACAAGAGGCAGTTTCTTACAGTTGCAATGTGCAATCTGAAACTGTGTCAATGTACTTTTTATATTGTTACATTACAATCAGTTGGTCTGTTTTGAACTTTGGATCTCTGAACCTGTTTACTTTTAAATGTTCAAGTATTGGTCATTTGGAAAATAATAATTTCTTGAGTTTTGCAAATCTTCTCAATGTTCTCATTTTTCACTATGCAATACCAAAAACTCACATTCCTTAGATCACCACCGTCTCATCAGAGAAAGCACGTGGTGGAAGGAGGGTGCAGATTTTGTCTTTGGTCACAAATGCTGTCATAGTTGTTTTCCTTGAAATAAAGGGCTCACTTTATTTTTGAGGAAATTTCTGTCAAATACTCAGAAAAGAATAATCATAGCTTGTCAATTTTTATTTTAAGTAAAAATAATATTCTGTAAGAGAAGCTGCTTAATCCATTCACAGATCAGTTTCGTAAAAACCTTTTCTTTAGAAAACCATTGCACTTAGGTGTGCAACAGAAATACATTATACCTACCCAAGGACCAGTATTTAATAAAGTTAATGTTTTTATACAATGACTGCTTGTGTAGCTTGGTGCTACCGTGTTGATTCATGCCAAGGCACCTGCAGTTTTCACCACCATTGGTTTTGTGCAAATGTCAAGAGTGAAAAAGGCAAATAATGGTTTAGTAGTATTCTGAGCATAGGTTTGACCTCCTGAACCCCTGAAAATCTCAGGTTCTCCAGGATTCCACGACCATACTTTGAGATCCTCTCATCTAACATGTGCCTAGAGTGTGGATATTTAAAGTATTTTCTACTAAATTAAAAACAAACCCACTCTTAGAGTTTAGAAAGCTCCACAAAGGGAAGAAATAGGATTTGAAGTTGGGGGTCTGACCTCCACTTCTTTCTACTGCACCTGTTGGCTGCTCACCAGCACGTAACTAAGAAGTCTTCTCAAGGTGGAAGATGCTCTTTCTGGATAGAAGGGAAATCACATGGGAATGCTGTATTTTTTTTTTCTTTCTTATATTATCTTTTTCTTTTCCTCTCTCTCCTCTTCTGCAGGACCTTGCTGAACTTATTAGTTGTAATAATTTTAGGGGCTCAGTTATCCTAGTTGATATCTTTAGTGATGGGTCTGTTTTTTCCTGTGTAATCTTACATCTCATTTTCTTGCCTTGGTGTGGGGTAAGCCTCAGCATTCACTGTGGTGTTGTTTAGAAACACCGAAAACTTGAGTCTTTAGTCTACTTACCGATTAGAGAAAGTGCTGCCAAAGTTTCATAAATAGGTTGTCGCTGTTCCTAGTTGATATTGAGCCTCAATTTTCTTTCTTTTTTTTTTTTGTTGTTCGCCTGTCCTTTTAAAAAAACATTAAGGCTGTATCAGCTTCCTGTGAGCTGGGTAACTTTCTTTTTATGGGTTAAATATTTTTGTGTGCTGTGCTTACTCAGTCATGTCTGGCTCTTTGTGACCCCATGGACCGGGCCGCAAGGCTCCTGGGTCCATGGGATTCTCCAGGCAAGATTACTGGGATGGGTTGTCATGTCCTTTAGGGGATTTTCCTGACCCAGGGATTGAACCCAGATCTCCTGCCTTGCAGGCAGATTCTTTACCATCTGAGCATGGGACTTAATTTTTTCTTCAAGGTTTATAAAAGCTTTTTATAAAGACAATCTGGGTTAGATGATTTTATTTTATTTTTGCCTACATAGGTGTTTGCCTGTTTAAATTTGCTTAATGGACATAGGAAATTCACAACTTATCTTAGTTGTGGGAATTTTTTTCCAGGATTTTTTTTAACTGATCTGTCCAGTATTTGTGATTGCACCATTTCCTTCACTCCCTGTGTTTCTTATGTGTTTTCCTTCTTCCATGACCTATTTCAGAAGTTTGTCTATCTAATTTCATAAGAAATCAGATTTTGGTTTTGTTTTTCTTGACTGTTTTCTGTTTCATCTTTGTGGTCCTTTCCTGTTGTTTTGATTACTCTGATGATTTTTGTCTTTAGTTAGGTGCTTTCCTCTTTGTTTTTGGTGCGCTTCTAAACCGTTCGTAGCTATATGTTTCTCTGTAAGTTTCTCTCCCAGGTTTTGAAGGCAGCACCTTTGTTTCCATTCAGTTCCCCTCCCCCCACTTTTGGAACGGTATTTAAATTTTTTTTTATTTTTACTTTTGACTGTGTGTGTCTTCATTGCTGTGTGTGGGGTTTTCTCTGGTTGTGGCAAGTGGGGCCGACCCTCCAGCTGCAGTGTGCAGGCCTCTTGTCGTGGAGCAGGGGCTCTAGGGTGCTTGGGCCTTAGTAGCTGTGGCATGTGGGGCTCAGCTGCCCCCTGCATGCAGGACCTTCCCAGACCAGGGGCTGAGCCTGTGTCCCCTGCATTGGCAGGCAGGGTTCCTAACCGCTGGACCACCAGGGAAGCCTGGGTTTATTTTCTCGTTGTAGTCTTTTATATATTCTGGATACTAGCCCTGATTACACATATATGTCACAGACAACTCTCTTCTACTTCATGACACCTTCCCATTCTCTTTATGGCGGCTTTTAAACAGAAGGTCTTGATCGGCGTATGGTCAGATTGACCAGCCTCTTCATTTATAGTGTTTCCCTACTCTGAGGTCATAACAATACTCTTATAGTCTAAGTTTACAATCTGTCTAGAGTTGTGTTTTTTTCCTTCTGCTTTTGGTATTGTATGAGAGGAGGCCAGTTAGTTGAATGAGCCTGGAGTTTACCTAATATCTTTGAAAAGACTGTTTATTTCTCACCTTTTGTTTTTCCATTTGAGCATTTTTATTTATTTTTTAAAAATTTCTTTATTTTAATTGGAGGCTAATTACTTTACAATATTGCATTGGTTTTTGCCATACATTGACATGAATCTGCCATGGGTGTACATGTGTTCCCCATCCTGAACCCCCCTCCCACCTCCCTCCCCATCCCATCCCATCCCTCAGGGTCATCCCACTGCACCAACCCTCAATGTCCCATCTCATGCATTGAACCTGGACTGGCGATCTGCTTCACATATGGTAATATACACGTTTCAATGCTACCCTTTCAAATCATCCCCACCTCGCCTTCTCCCACAGAGTCCAAAAGACTGTTCTTTAAATCTGTGTCTCTTGCTGTCTTGCATATAGGGTCATCGTTACCATCTTTATAAATTCCATATATATGCGTTAGTATACTGTATTGGTGTTTTTCTTTCTGACTTACTTCACTCTGTATAAAAAATATGGAATGCTTCCCGAATTTGTGTGTCATCCTTGTGCAGGGGCCATGCTAATCTCTGTATCATTCCAACTTTAGTATATGTGCTGCCCCAGTGAGCACTGTTTCTCACCTCTCTGTACTGCCATTCTGTTATAAACCCAGTGCCCATCAGTGTTCTAAATCTGTCATCCTGTTTGCAGATTCTGGATTCTGTCCTTGTGTTCTTGGGAAATACCCAGCTAGATGATGGTTTGTCCTTACACTCTTGAATTTGATTTGTTCATACTCAGTTTAGGCTTTTTGCATCTATATGGTGACTTGAGCTTTTCACTTTCTTTTCTAGTTTGTTTGTACCTAGTTTTAATGTCACAATTGCATAAGTCTTCATAAGGAATAAGGGTAATTCCTCGTTTTTTGTCCTGTTGAATAGTTTGTATAGGAGCTGCCCCTGAAAGCCCGGTAGAACTCCTCTGTGAAAGTTTTCTCTGGGGGGAAATTTTTAACCACAGTATGAGTCTCTGTAGCATTACTTTTTTTTTTTTTAAAGCCTTTTATGTCTTTATGATTTTCTTTGCTTTGACTGTGCTGGCTTTTCATGGCTCTGCGTCGTCTTTCTCTGGCTGTGGCCAGCAGGGCCGCCCTTCCTCGTGGCGCCCGGGCTTCTAGCTGCGATGGCATCTCCTGTTGAGGAGCACAGGCTCTGGGCACTGTGGTCTTAGTGGTTGTGCCCCAGGGACTCAGTTTCTCTGCAGCTTGTGGGCTCTTCCCAGATCAGAGGTGGAACCCGTATGCCCTGCACTGACAGACGGATTCTTACCCACTGTGCCACCAGGGAAGTCCCGTAAAGTTTTTTATGTCTTAAAGTTTTGATGTTAACTTTTCTAGAAAATTGTTCATCTTATCCATATTTTCAAATACGTTGCTATAGCTGTTAGTGATATTCTCATTCTTCTAGTTTTTATATCATTAGTTACATCTTTTTTGCTCATCTTTGTTAGTGCCTTCTCTTTTTGATCAGTCTCTGCTAGACGTGTGTCTCATTTTTCAGGGCACACTGGACCAGTCCTCTTGTGCACTTGACTCTTATATTTTTTAAGTTTTGGCAGTGCTGCGTCTTGGTTGCTGTGAGGGCCTCTCTCAGGTTACGGTGAGCAGGGCTGCTCTCCAGTTGCAGTGGTACAGGCTCCGCATGGCGGCTTCTTGGGTGAAGCATGGACTCTAGGGCACGCGGGCTTCAGTAGTTTCCGCGTTTCTGCTCAGCAGTTGTGGTGCATGGAATTAGTTGCTCCCCAGTATGTGGGATCTTCCCGGACCAGGAACCAGGACCTGGATTTTCTGCACTGGCAGATGGGTGCTTTCCCACTGAGCCAGGGAAACCCACTGTGCTTGGTTCTTGTTTGTCGGGACTAGGGGAAGTTCCACATTTCCAGGACACTCCTTGTCCTGTGTTCAGCACAGTGCTCTGCACTTGCTCATTTCTGTAGCCAGCTCCCCGTTCTGACCAGTTCCTAAAATTCTCCCACTTTACTCTCTGGAATCCTCAGTCTATCAGAAAAATCTCCCAAGTGGTCAGTGTTATGGATTGAATTGTGTGTCCCCCAAAAAGATATGTTGAAGTCCCAGGCACCCCCCCACAGTGCCTCAGAATGTGACCTTATTTGGAAATAAGGACTTCACAAAGGTAATCCAGTTAAAATGAGGTCATCAGGGTGGGCACTAGTTGAAGAGAACTGGTGTCCTTCTAGAAAGGGGAAATCTGGACGCACACAGACACACACACACACACGGGATACAGAAGACACACAGGAAGAAGCTGGCCATGGGCCCGGAGTGCTGCACCTACGAGTGAGGGGCACCCAGCACCCGCCGCCAGGCCCCAGAAGCTTCGAGAGAAGCCTTCCCTCCCATTGCTCAGCCAACACCTGGATTCAGACTTCCGGCCCCTGAACAGTGAGACAGGAAGCTGCTGCCGTTTTAAGCCTCTCTTTTCTGGTTCTTTTTGATGACAACCCTAGGAAACTAGTATAGCCAGCTTTGTCTCTTAATGCCGTCCTCCCCTACCCTGCTCTTGTGGAGACCTGCTATCTGAGGACCCTTCTCCCCTGAGACCCTCTCAACTGTTGGGGGGTTATACTCACAACCCTGCTCTTTCACGAGGAGCCTGGGGAGGGATCCTTCCGGCTTCTCACAGCCACCTTCGGACTGTTCTGTCTCCCTCTTTTTCTGCAAGACCCCCAGCTTTGAATTTCACGCCACTGATTGTCACCAGGTCCTCAGTGATTGCAGTTATCTGGTTTGGGGGTCATTTCTTAAAAATTCAAGATCCTGGCTCACTGTCACAGTGAACACGACTAGTCTGTTCACTCGTGGTGACTTCAGAACATATTTAAATGGGCCTTCCAGCAGCCTGACACTTCCGTTCCTTGAGTATCTTTCTTACAGCGACATTATCTCAACTACTCAATCCTATGGTCATACATTAGACCTGGATTTACCCATCATGAGACCCACCTGCAATCTCAGATTCAGAGTTCACCTGCTGCCCCCTGTCCTTCACTCTCTCCCTATTACTCTCCTGCCATCATTGGACCCATTAAAATTTATTAATACAAACACTGATACTGCTCTCAGATCACAATTTCTCACCCTCTTGAAGAGGCTTCCCCAGTGGCTCAGTGGTAAAGAATCCGCCTGTCAATGCAGGAAACTTGGGTTTGATCCCTGGGTCAGGAAGATCCCCTGGAGTAGGAAATTGCAACCCACCCCAGTATTCTTGCCTAGGAAATCCCACGGACAGAGGAGCCTGGAGGGCTACAGTCCATGGGGCTGCAAAGAGTCAGACGTGACCGAGCGACTGAGCACGCACACATGTACTCTCTTGAGCTCCTGTTTTCTTCCCCAACCAGTTTAAATTTTCCTGGTCAATCATTGTAGTTACTTGCCCACATATACCCTTGTTCTCTTGCCCCCTTTTGCTTTATTCCCCTGTCCTCTTTTTTAACACAACCGTAACCCTGCTTAAATCCGACGCTTCCTTTCCATTACTTAGGTAACAGGGTGGCTCTAGGGAAGCGCACCACCTCCGCTCTCAAGCGCATCCCTTTGCTGGTTGGTGGTCTCACCTCTGCGCCCTCACCCAGTCCCTCTCCAGCTCTGCTTAAGGATGGGGTGGCCCCATCTCAGACCCCCTGCCAGGGCCTACTTTCAGTGGAATTTCCATACTTGGTACTTTACTGAAAAAATTGGACTTTTGAAATATGAACACACATCCTGGCTTACAAGTTTTTCTTGATGTGCTTTTGGGCACGGGTTCGAAAATTGCTTATCCTGCTTTGGTTATTTTGGGTTCTTAAATCAGCGATTTAGTGTTACTTCATTGGTCTGGACTTCACTGGGCCTTTATATCAAATGCTGCCTCTGCCCGTTCTTTCCGCTTCTGAGATTTCAGTGTAGAACCTTCTCCCTTTCTCTCCTAACACCTCTTCGGCATTTTCTCTGCTGCCTTCCGGATAACTTTTTGTTTATGTTCCATTTTCCTTATATACTCTTCATCTCTGTGTAATCTTACTGTTAAATATTCATTCTTTATTTCTTTAAACAAAGTAAGCTTAATTTTATCATATAGGTTCAGTAATTCTGGCATCTTGAAGTCTTGGTGGGTATTGGTCTGTGTCCAGTCAGGAAAATAGAGTGCACTGAACTGTTTCAGGCAGAGAAGGGTTTAGTGAAGTATTTGATTGTGAAAGTGCTAGAAGGGTTCAGGGAGGAAGGCTGGCTTGGCTGTTGGAGGCATGGCTGCTGCCGCCTTGAACTTTCCTGCAGCTGTGGTTGCCTGCCTCTGCCCTTTCTTCCCTTCAGAGCAACCTACCAAGATTCCAGCTGGCAAGATGTCTTATATATGTAGTCTTCAGACCTCTAACCCTCTGCAGTGGAGTCAGGAAAGCGCTGAATGCCAACAGACAGGATCTGGAACTGGGTATATGCCATCTGTTGTTTTTGCTGTTGGTTCTTGCGCCTAAAGTCGTGTTTGTCTTTGTGTGCCTGGATATTTTTGGATACTGGCATTTCAGGATTACTTGGAATAATTCGAATCCTGTGTCTTTGCATTTGCTTGTCAGATCCCTGGGAGACCTACCTGTCTGGAACCTGAGGTTACAAAATCAACTGAATACCAGAACTTTTCTTATGGTTGATCCTGGTAGAAATTGTGACCTCAGATTGTCTGGAGCTGTGGCTTTTCTCTTTCGTGATGATTGACCATCAGTGCTGCAGTTTAGTCATCAGCCCAGCAGATACTTGAGCTCCTTTGTGCTGGATGCTGGGTTTGAGTCTGAAGAGAAACCAATTTGGGGGGTAGTTATACTTATGGGGGTACAAATGTAAGTCTGGTATAGTGTTGGAAAGTGAAATGCTTTGTGGATAAATAGAGCAGGAAAGGAGCAGCTGGGAGTACCCATGGAGAATTACAGTTGTCACTGAAAAGGTGACATTTGAATGCAGTGAGCCAGTAGGACATCAGCAGAGTAGGCCAGTGCAAAGGGCTCGGAAGGGTTGAGGAAAGAGGCTGCCATGACTGAACCAGGTCCTTCCAGGGACCTTGGTTTCTAAAGTGAGGTGATGGAGAGAGTGCAAAGGAATGAAATGGTCCAACTTCTGTTTGCAGAGGCTCACTCTGGCTGCTGTGTTGGTTGGAATTCATTGTCTTTCTAATAAAGTGAAAAGTTAATTGGGATTGCATCAGCAGATGATCTCTACATGTTTATTCAGGAGTTTTTAGCACGTAACAAAAGCATAGTAGCTATGGAAATAAAATTATTAGTCACTTAGTCGTGTTCGACTCTTCTCAACCCGACGGACTGCAGCCCACCAGGCTCCTTTGTCCATGGGATTCTCCAAGCAAGAACATTGGAGTGGGTAGCCAGCCGCTTCTTCAGGGCCTCTTCTCAACCCAGGGATTGATCCTGGGTCTCCTGCATCGTAGGCAGATTCTTTACCGTCTGAACTTCCATAACCAAGGGAATATAATGGTGGTGGCCTTGTAGGATCTGAAGCAAATAAAATTTTATTTACTGTATGTAGCAGTTTATTTATAAATAGCTAATCTTCTGCAATCTGATGTCTTGTGTATGTAATGATCAACCAAGGTAGTTAGCATTAAGACCTTAAAATTATTCTCCGTGTCACTTTTTAGTATGATTAACTAAAGCATCTGATTTATAGCTCTCATCTCATTTTTTCCCTTTCTCACCAAGATAACTTTTTTTTTTTGTTGTTTTGACCACATTGCATGGCTTGTGGGTTTTTAGTTACCTAACCAGGGATTGAACCCTGGTCCTCGGCAGTGAGAGCATGGAGTCCTAACCACTGGACCACCAGGAAATTCTCTCACCCAGAAAACTTTAAATAATTACATATATGTGAAATAGAATATATATTTATTTTAATCTGCTGTGGAGCTACTTTGACTGCTATAGTTGTTTCATAAAGAGAGCCGCTCTGAGTCTTAAACTACCATTTTTAAATTTCCTGAAAAGTTTTTATATCTCTGTTCTAGAAGAGTGCTGGAGACCATTGCTAACAATGCGTTCCTCAGTTATACTTTTGACTTAGAAGTGTTTTGACATTTTCTAGGTATAAATGAAGGAGAATTAGTGTGTAATTTAGTCCCTGAATAATCTCTGGTGCTTTAATAGAAATGCATGTGGAAAGAGGAAATACAGGGTTTCCCTTTCATTTCATTTATTTGCACATTTTTTAAAAAGTTGAATTTAATTAAAATGGGCCAGCCAGATATCTGTCAGTTAACAGCTCATAAGAACAAATAAACAGTTGAGACAAGTCTTTGAGGTCCTTGTTATAGTAGTTATTCATTAGGATGTTTTGCTGTTTTACTTCTTATTGAGAAATGGACGTAGAAAAGTCATCAGGATATAAATGTACATCTCAGCAAATTATTTTAAAACAAAACCTTACCCTTCACATGTTAATGGTGGAAATATAAAATGGTGCAGCCACTTTAAAAAACAGTTTGGCAGTTTCTCAAAAAGGTAGATAGCTATACGAGTTACCATATGACCCAGTAATTCTACTTCTAGGTATAAATCCAAAGGAATTAAACATGTCTACACAGAACATATAGCAACATATTCGTAATAACCAAAAATGGAAACAAGTTAGAGGTCCATAATCTGATGATGGATAATTAGCATATGGTATATTCATACAATAGAATATCATTCGGCCATAAGAAGGAATGATGTACTATATATACATGCTACAACATGAATGGACCTTGAAAACACACTAAGTGTCAATAAAAGAAACCAATCACAAAAAGTCACGTGATTCTGTTTGCATTATATTTCTGGAATAGACATGTCCACAGAGACAAGCAGGTCAGTGGTTGCTCGGGTGGTGGTGGGTAGGGTGGCGTTACAGGGAGTGGCTGCTAGGGGTATGAGAATTCTTTCTGAGATGCTGAGAATGTCTTGGAATTAATAGCGGTGAAGACTGCACAACTCTGTGAAGACACTGAGAGCCACTGAAACATACAGTTTATAAGGGTGGATTTTGTGGTATGTAAAAGATAGCTGATTTTTTTTTAGGGCAAACCAAATACATCCATGTGTGTTTAACCACGCAAGTTATAGAATATAGACAGTACCCCAGAAGATCCCCCCACTGCCTCCTGATCAATGCCCCAAGTTATTCTTGGGGTGGGGAAATAGCAGCTGTTTATACTGCTTCTGTTTGCTTCTCAGAAGAAGCCATTGTTTTAGACTGAGTGTGAAGCTTTATGCTCTCAGCACTTGGCTAAGCCTAGCAGGGAACTTTTTATAAAGTACCATTTTAATCAAATGCTTCTTTGTAATTTCATGGTGCCAGGGTGACCTACCTTTCAAAACAGGTGGCTCCGTACTCTTGCTCTTTTTTCATAGAAATAATGAGTTTTAAGTTTTTAAAGAATTTTTTGACATAGCTTTTTTTTTTTTTTTTTTTGAGTACCAGATATATTATTAGCCTGATCTCTTTATCAGTAGTTTGGACTTTATTAACTATTAAATACTGCTTACTTTAAATATTTCTCATTTTAATAGTTTTGCCTAATTATAGCCACCCTTTCCACTCTCTCCCACTAGAGATATGGGTTATTGAAGCTGTCTTTTTGGGGGTGCCAGATTAGCATTAGTAGTTATTTTATTCTCCATATGGGGGGCAACTGAGTGGCATGCGGGATTTAGTTCCTTGACCAGGGATCCGAACCCATGCCCCCTGCAGTGGAAGTGCCAGACCCTCACCACTAGACCACAGGGAGGTCCCTCTTGATAATATCTGTGATCTTAAAGTTTAAAATAAACTACCTTTAAATACTTCTGTGTGTTTTTAAGTATTTTAAACCCTGAGTAAGGTCAGTGTGGCTTTTTCTTTGCAGTGATGTCTTGGCATTGCCCATTTTCAAGCAGGAAGATTCTAGCCTTCCGCTGGATGACGAGACCAAACACCCACCCTTCCAGTACGTGATGTGTGCCGCAACATCGCCCGCCGTGAAGCTGCACGACGAGACGCTCACCTATCTGAACCAAGGTCGGTATGGCTGCACTGTGCTCTGACCTAAGAGTGCGCTGAAGTCCAAAATGGCCTTTTGGCATCTCAGCCTGGGTTAGTGGTAATAATTGAAAATTAGGTTCCTTCCCTCAGACAGCTACAGTTAACAAAAATTGTGGAACGTTTTACTGTGAGCCCACAAAGCAGTAATCTGTGGAAAGTGATTTCATAGAGACGGCGTGGACCAAGATGTGTTAGGGGGTGTTTTTAAGACAAAATCCGAAGGAGAAGCAGGTAGGAAAGGATGTCAGTTATTTTTAGGAACATGGTTTCAGTGTGGAACCTGAGAATGAATCAGAAGTCCAGCTAGCAAGGGACTTGGTCTCTGGCATGAAGCAGATTTGTGCTGAGAATATACTGCACCAAGGTGGAGTCTGTGGCTAAAATAAACTGTGTCAAATCTTGTTTCCGCTTAATGAGAATGCTGTATTTTGCCGATTTGAAAGTGAGAGTGGGCAGAATAAAAATAGAGATATGGGGTGATTAAAGAATGTCTTTTTGAGAAGGAAAGTTATGACCAACCTAGATAGCATATTCAAAAGCAGAGACATCACTTTGCCAACAAAGGTTCGCCTAGTCAAGGCTATGGTCTTTCCTGTGGTCATGTATGGATGTGAGAGCTGGATTGTGAAGAAGCCTGAGCGCCGAAGAATAGATGCTTTTGAACTGTGGTGTTGGAGAAGACTCTTGAGGGTCCCTTGGACTGCAAGGAGGTCCAACCAGTCCATTCTGAAGGAGATCAACCCTGGGATTTCTTTGGAAGGAATGATGCTAAAGCTGAAACTCCAGTATTTTGGCCACCTCATGCAAAGAGTTGACTCATTGGAGAAGACTCTGATGCTGGGAGGGATTGAGGGCAGGAGGAGAAGGGGACGACAGAGGATGAGATGGCTGGATGGCATCACTGACTCGATGGATGTGAGTCTGAGTGACCTCCAGGAGTTGGTCATGGACAGGGAGGCCTGGCGTGCTGCAGTTCATGGGGTCTCAAAGAGTCGGACATGACTGAGCAACTGATCTGATCTGAGCAGTTGGAGCACTGGCCAGTGTGACTTACCAGTGTTAACAAAAGTACTTGGTTATGTAGGAATTCATTTGTTGGATACCTACATTTGTTGGGTACTAAAAGCTTGAGGGACTGTCTTTTTGTTTGTTAGTTTTAATAATTTAATTGGCTGTGCTGGTTCTTTGCTGTGCGGGCTTTTCTCTGGTTACCACGGGCAGGGGCTGCTCCTGGTGCAGGACACAGGCTCTCACTGCAGTGGCTTCTCTTGTTGGGGAGCGTGGGCTGTAGAGTGTTCAGGCTCCAGGAGCTGTGGTTCCTCAGCTCTGTAGCACAGGCTCAGTAGTTGTGGAGCATGGGCTGAGTTGCCTTGTGGCATGTGAGATCTTCCTGGACCAGGGATCAGGCCTGTGTCTTCCTGCATTGGCAGGCTTATTAAGCCCTGAGCCAACAGGGAATTCCTGGACTCTTGTTTTTAAAAAGAATTGAACATTTTTGTTATTACAAAAATTGTAACAAAATTGTAGAAAAATTGCATATGTCAAGGGATAAAGCTGAAACTGGACTTCAGTTGCATCCCCCTCAGGAAAAGCAGTTACACCCTAGGTGTGTTTCTTTGTGTATCTATTTTGTTTCAGCAAAATGGGAATTAACATCTATTCACTTAAGAGTTGGGCTTCCCTGGCGGCTCAGCTGGTGAAGAATCCGCCTGCAATGCAGGAGACACCGGTTCGATTCCTGGGTTGGGAAGATGCCCTGGAGAAGGGTTAGGCTGCCCACTGCAGCATTCTTGGGCTTCCTGGCGGCTCAGCTGGTGAAGAATCCGCCTGCAACACAGGAGACCTGCATCTGATCCCTCGGTTGGGAAGATCCCCTGGAGGAGGGAACAGCTACCCACTCCAGTATCCTGGCCTGAAGAATTCTATGGACTGTATAGTCCATGGGGTTGCAAAGAGTCGAACACGACTGAGTGACTTTCACTTAAGAGTATTTTGTGATTGTTTTTCTGTCAATAAATAAAATCTTTAATTTCCGCAAACTTTTGGAAAGAGCTATAGATTTTAGACTACTTTAGTTAGTGATTATTGTAAGATGTGGAAGAAAACTTTTTTTAAGCTTCTGAATTTTCCTTAGACATACAAATTTAGAATTTATGAGGTTTTTCTTCAGGTAATTCTAATCTGTAGCCTCTGGCAATACTCTTAATTTTGGTATTAATATATTATTTTAGGGTTTTGATGGGTAGGCATTCAATTATTTGAGACTTAAGTTTCATATTTGAAAGAACCGTAATAGTTTATGCACTAATCTATTTTAGACATAAAAAGATTGGAAGAGACAATGTAGAGATTGAGGGCATTCATTATCGCTTCATTTCTAATGAGAAAAAAGGAAGTAACTGGAATTTCTCTTACTTAGGGAAAAGTTGAGTAAGTTAAGGTGCATACCCTGGGATGAGTGAGCCCATGGAAACTCACCCTTCTCTATAAAGAACTTCGGACGTGTCTGTCTGCAGGCCTGGCAGAATATCCGTACCTTACGACTATTATTATTAAACTGGATAAAGACATCTGCATTAGACCTGCATTCACTGAGTGTTTACTGTACATGAAGCAGTGTACTAAATACTATATATGCATTGTCTCACTTCCACAATAACCCTGCTGCTGCTGCTAAGTTGCTTCAGTCGTGTCCAACTCTGTGCGACCCCAGAGACGGCAGCCCACCAGGCTTCTCCATCCCTGGGATTCTCCAGGCAAGAACAGTGGAGTGGGTTGCCATTTCCTTCTCCAATGCATGAAAGTGAAAAGTGAAAGTGAAGTCGCTCAGTCGTGTCCGACTCTAGCAACCCCATGGACTGCAGCCCACCAGGCTCCTCTGTCCATGGGATTTTCTAGGCAAAAGTACTGGAGTGGGGTGCCATTGCCTTCTCCACCACAATAACCCAGGAAGTGTTATTGATCCATTATAGATTTTCAAAGCTGAAGCATAGAGCAGTTGATAAACTCGCTCAATGTTAGTTTGATCAAGCTTAAACAAATAAATTGTTTATTACTTAAATGGTTGTTATAATTGAAGTATGTATAGTAGTGTGCACAAGTCTTTGTAGCGTGGCATACGATATCTTAGTTCCCTGACCAGAAATTGAATCTCTGCCTCCTGCAGTGGAAGCTCAGACCCCTAACCACTGGACCACTGAGGGAGTTAGTTCCCCACAAGTCTTAAATGTGTAAGTCAGTTAATTGTACATAGTTTATTCCCTCAAAAATACCGCCTCTGTCTAGTATTTCCATTACCCTAGCAGGCTTCCTTCTATCCTCCTCCTATGACAGCTGAGGTTGACCATAATCCATATTAGAAGTGCAGATGACTTTCTGGGACTTGACTCTGCTCCTTGCAGTATTAATGATGAGTATGTTATTGGTTGTAGAATTGTGGTAATTTACCTCTTAATTTCTCCCAGCATTTTAAGAAAAAAAGTGGAAAAATGAATTGCATGTAGGCTGCATTCTTGAAAAGATACATTTGAATAAGCATTAAAAATGCATTTGAATAATCATAAATTCTACTTTTATACACCTTTTTAAAGAAATTGTAACACTTTAAACTTATATGAATATCAGTTCTTTCACAGATTTGTCTTCTAACATTTATTGCCTAGCATAATATTTTGAAAAAGTTCAGAACCCAAGTTTTGTGTGAAGCCCTTGGATTGTTTCCGTAGTGGCTGCACCCGTTTGCATTCCCACCAGCAGTGTAGGAGGGTTCCCTCTTCTCCACACCCTCTCTAGCGTTGGTTGTTGGTAGACTTTCTGAAGCCATTCTGACTGGTTGAAGTGGTGCCTCGTGGTTTTGCGTTGCGTTTCTGTAATAATTAGCTGGCTGTGTGGGCACCTGTCCATGCACCTTTGGCCATCTGCATGTCTTTGGAGTGATGTCTTTTAGGGTCTTCTGCCCATTTTTCGATGGGTTGTCTTAGTTGTTGTTGAGTTGTATGAGCTGTTTGTGTATTTTGGAGATTTGACCCCTGTTGGTTGCATTATTTGCAGCTATTTTCTCCCATTTTGTAGGTTGTCTTTTCTTTCTTCCCTCACTGTGCAAAAACTTGTATGTTTGATTAAATCCCATTTGGTTTTTTGTTATTTTTACTGCCGTGGGAGATCTAAGAAAACATTGGTATGATTTATGTCAAAGGATGTTTTACCTATGTTCTCTTCTAGTTTTATGGTGTCATGTCTTATGTTTAAGTCTTGAAGCCGTTTTGAGTTTATTTCTCTGTAGGTTGTGAGGATGTTTTCTAACTTCATTGATTTACACGCCACGGTCCAACTTGCCCAGTACACTTGCCTCTTTTGTCAAAGATTAATTGACTAAAAGTATATGGACTTATTTCTGGGTTCTCTTGTCTGTTTCACTGATAGATATGTCTGTTTTTGTACCAGTAACACATCGTTTTGATTCCTGTAGCTTTGTAGTATTGTCTGAAGGTCTGGGAGAGTTACACCTCCTGTCTTCCCCGCCCCTACCCCTCCCAGGATTGCTTTGGCAATTTTGAGTCTTTCATGGCTCCATATACATTTTTTTAATTATTCTAGTTCTGTGAAAAATGTCATGGGTGATTTGGTAGGGATCACATTAAATCTGAAGATTTGCTTTTGGTAGTATTACCATTTTAACAATATTAATTTTTCTAATCGAGGAGCATGGGATATCTTTCCATTTCTTTGAATTATCTTCAGTCCTTTATTAATGTTTTATAGTTTTCAGCATATAGGTTTTTCACCTTCTTAGCTACATTTATTTCTAAGATTTTTGGATGCAGTTTTAAATGGAATTTTTTCTTTACTTTCTGTTTCTAATATTTCATTGTTGGTGTAAAGAAATGAACCAGATTTCTGTATATTATTCCTGTATCCTACTATCTTGCTGAGTTCATTTATTCTAATAGTTTATATGTGGAGGTTTTAAGCTTCTCTGTATAGAGTATCATGTCATCTGCAAATAGTAACAGTTTTACTTTTTCTCCTCTAACTTGGATACCTTTTATTTCTTTTCTGATTGCTGTGGCAAGTACCTCCAATACTGTGTTGAGTAGAAGTGGTGGGAGTAGGCATCCTCGCCTTGTTCTTGAATTTGGCAAGAACGCTTTCAGCTTTTCGCCATTGACTATTATGTTGGCTGTGGGCTTGTCATCAGTGCCTTTATAACACTGAGACATGTTCCCTCTATACCCACTTTTGTAAGAGTTTCTATCATGAATGGTAGTTAAATGCTTTTTCTGCTTCTGATGTGGCTTTTGTCTTTTGTTGATGTGATGTATCACTTTGATTTCCATATATCTGAACCATCCTCGTGACTCTAGAATGAATTTAACTTAGTCATGATGTGTATTCCTTTTTATATGTTCTTGGATTTGGTTTGCTAATATTTTGTTGAGAATTTTTGCGTCTCAATTCATCAAAGATACTGGCCTGTAACTTTCTTTTTTTGTGGTATCTTTGATTTCATTATCAGTGATGGTGGCTCATGGAATGCCTTTGGGGGTGTTCTTGCCTCTTCAGTCTTTTGAAAGAGTTTGAGAAGAATCGGTATAAGTTCTTTGTATGTTTGGTAGCCATCTGGTCCTGTACTTTCTGTTTGTGGAGTTTTTTTTTTTTTTTTAATTACAAATTCTATTTCACTTCTGGTGAAGGTTCTGTACAAATTATGTTTCTTGTTTCCGTTTTCAGAGGCTGTATGATTCTAGAAACTTGTCTATTTCTTCTAGCTTGTTGAATTTGTTGGCATATATAATTGGGCACAGTATTCTCTTAGGCTTTTTTGTGTGTCCGTGGTATCGATTGAGAGTTCTTTTTCGTTTGTTATTTTGTTTATGTGGGTCTTCTCTCTCTGCTCCCTAGTGCGCCCTGTCAGAGGTTTGTCACTTTTGTTTAGTCTTTCAAAGAACCAGCTCTTCATTTTAGTGATTCTTTTTTAGTGTGCGTATTTTCTCTGGTCTTGGTTAGTTCCTTCTTCTGCTGATTTTACGTTTTGTTTGTTCTTCTAATTCTTTGAAGTGATAGGTTAGGTTGTTTGAGATTTTTCTTTTTTGAGGAAGACCTGTATTGCTATGAACTTCCCTCTCAGAACTGCCTTTGCTGCATCCCATACATTTTGTATGGTTATATTGTCATAGTCAATTTTCTCTAAATTTCCTGTCTGATTTCATTGTTGACCCATTGTTTTTTTTAAGTAGCGTGTTGTTTAGTCTGCATGAAATCATTTTTTTCCCCCTTATTTCTTTTTTTTTTTTTTTTTAAGGTTCAAAGAGTTTTTATTTTATTTTTTTTATTTTTGCAGGGGAAAATGGACAAAGGAAAGGAGCAATAAGGGTGGGAGGGCAATGGGAAGAAAGAAGGGGAGTGATGGTAGGGAGGAGTATATGTAATTTCTTTTTTTTTTTTTTTTTTGCAGGGGAAAATGGACAAAGGAAAGGATCAATGAGGGTGGGAGGGAAATGGGAAGAAAGAAGGGGAGTGATGGTGGGGAGGAGTATATGTAATTTCTTAACCAATGGCTTTCTGTTTTTAATCACAAAGAACACTTAAAAAAATCATGGTGAGTTCATCTTATATTAGGAGGTTTGTTCTCGAAATGAAAAGTTCAGAAAACAAAAAGTCCAGTTTGGGTGTCCTCATCTTTAGGCACATCTTGGTATTTTGTATTGGTAAATCTATCTTTACCACAATATATTATTTAGGACAGGATCACATTTGTCACCTCTTCCTCCCTACTACCCAAAGTGGTACCAAACCCACAAAATAGTCAATAAACCTCTACAGAGTGAGCAAATAAGTCTTTTTTTTTTTTTTTTAAACTCTCCTGAGTGAACTGAATTTTTTGAGGCTCATAAGTAAATATGTTTTCCTCTTTACTTTGTCTATTACAGCCAGATTATATGAGTGGGGTGTTAAAGTCTCCCACTATTATTGTATTGCTCTAGAGAATGTCCTTTAGTTTTTGTTGGAGAAATGGTTTAGTGATGCAAAATTCTCTCAACTTTTGCTTATCTGTGAAGCTTTTGATTTCTCCTTCATATTTGAATGAGATCCTTGCTGGATACAATAATCTAGGCTGTAAGTTATTTTCCTTCATCACTTTAATTACGTCTTGCCATTCCCTCCTGGCTTGGAGAGTTTCTATTGAAAGATCAGCTGTTATCCTTATGGGAATTCCCTTGTGAGTTATTTGATGTTTTTCCCTTGCTGCTTTTAATATTTGTTCTTTATATTTAATCTTTGTTAATTTGATTAATATGTGTCTTGGGGTGTTTCGCCTTGGGTTTATCCTGTTAGGGACTCTCTGGATTTCTTGAACTTGAGTGGTTATTTCCTTCTCCATTTTAGGGAAGTTTTCAACTATTATCTCCTCAAGTATTTCCTCATGATCTTTCTTTTTATCTTCTTCTTCTGGAACTCCTATGATTCGAATGTTGTAGCGTTTGATGTTATCCTGGAGGTTTCTGAAATTGTCCTCATTTCTTTTGATACGTTTTTCTTTTTTCTCGTCTGATTCATTTATTTCTAGGATTCTATCTTCTAGTTCACTAGTCCTATCTTCTGCCTCTGTTATTCTACTATTTGTTGCCCCCAGGGTGTTTTGGATCTCATTTATTGCATTATTCATTATGTGTTGACTCTTTTTTATTTCTTCTAGGTCCTTGTTAAACCTTTCTTGCATCTTCTCAATCCTTGTCTCCAGACTCTTTAACTGTGATTCTATTTTGATTTCGAGATTTTGAATTAATTTCGCTATCATTATTCGGAATTCTTTATCAGGTAGATTCCCTATCGCTTCCTCTTTGGTTTGGTTTGGTGGAGATCTATCCTGTTCCTTTAGCTGCTGGGTATTCTTTTGTCTCTTCATTTTGTTAAAATTGCCAAATTTAGAGTGTCCTTACTATATTCTGGTAGTTTGTTGAATTCTCTTTATTGAGGCGGTTTACAGGTCTTTTCAATATCTGATCTCTGCCTTGTTACAGAGGGGGGGGAGATGAACACCCAAATCTAAACCGGCCAGGTTCAGGCACTCAGATAATCCTCAGAAGCACAGACTTGGTTGAGTCTGCGTTTTATGCCCTTCCCAGATCCGAGTAGCGCAGGTGATGAAATGTTCAGCGAGCGCAGGTGCTGCGACTTATCACCTCTCCGCCGCTCAGTTTTCTGGGTATACAAACAGCGCACTTTCTCAGGCAGATGTTGACCATCCAGAGCCCCAAGAAGCGTGAGTCAGCACAGAAACCTACTCACAGTTCCGTTAGACAGTGTCTCTCTAGGGCTATAATTGCCCGCCTCTGGCCCTGGCTGCCTGTCACCGGAGTGGGACGGCCTGCAGCCGGCAAACTCTGTGCAGCCCTTTGTTCCGTAGGTAGTCCTGGTGGTGTCTTTAGCCAGGCCAAATCCTTTCTCAAAGCAATGCAGGCCTCGCCGCTCCTCCTAGCCCAGCCCCCACTTGCCAATAGCAAATGCTGGTGTCCGCGCCAGTTCTCTGCAAAAGGAGTTACCGCAGGGCTCGTTTTCTCGTTTTGAAGACAATGAGCTGTCTTTCTAAGTGCCTGATGTCCTCTGCCGGCATTCAGAAGTGGTTTTATCGAGTTTATTCAGCATTCAAATGTTCTTTTAATGGATTTGTGGAGGAGAAAGTATTCTCCCCGTCTTACTCGTCCGCCATGTTTGCTCCTCCTCCCTCCCCCTTATTTCTATCATGTGATTGACTTCTTGCTTCATTCTGTTGTGGTCAGAGAAGATTCTTGAAATTATGCTTATACTCTTAAATTTGTTGAGGTTTGATTTGTGCCCTAATATGTGGTCAGTTGTAGAGAATAAACCATGTGCACTTGAAAAGACTGTATTTTGAGTTTTTTGGATAAAAATGTCCTGAAAATAATCAAGTCTTAACTGTTCTAGCGTATAATTGATTTTTTACAATCAATTTATTTGATATTGATTTATCTTTATTGATTTTTCTGTTTCTAAGTTATGTTCGTTAATGTCAGTGGGATGTTAAAGTTTCCTACTAATGTTGTATTTCCGTAAATTTCTCCCTTTATGTCCATTAGTATTTTATGTACATGAGTGTTCCTATATTAGGTGTATATATCTCGGTGAGTATAAAAGTTTTTTTCTTACATTGACCCCTTTATTTTATATAGTGTGCTTTTGGAGAAGGCAATGGCACCCTACTCCAGTACTCTTGCCTGGAAAATCCCATGGACGGAGGAGCCTTGTAGGCTGCAGTCCATGGGGTCACTGAGGGTCAGACATGACTGAGCGACTTCACTTTCACTTTTCACTTTCATGCATTGGAGAAGGAAATGGCAACCCACTCCAGTGTTCTTGCCTGGAGAATCCCAGGGACGGCGGAGCCTGGTGGGCTGCTGTCTATGGGGTCGCACAGAGTTGGACACGACTGAAGCGACTTAGCAGAGTGCTTTTAAAAATGTTACTAATTTCTGCCTGTGCTGAGTCTTCACTGCTGCGTGGGCTTTTCTCTGGCTGCGGTGCATGGGCTTTTCCCTGAGGTGGCCTCACTTGCTGCAGAGCCACAGGCGCTACGGCCTGCGGGCCTCAGTGGTTGCTGCATGCAGGCTCGGAAGTTGTGGCGCACGGGCTCAGTGGCCCCGCAGCACGTGGGATCTTCCTGGATCAGGGGTTGACCCTTTGTCTCTTGAGTTGACAGGCAGATTCTTTACCACTGAGCTGCCAGGGAAGCCCTCTAGTGTCCTTTATAGCCTTTGTTTTAAAGTCTGTTGTCTGATGCGAGTATTGCTCCTCTTCACTTTCTTGTCATTTCCGTTTGCATGAAGCTTCCTTTTCCATCCCCTCACTTTGAGTCTATGTGCATCACTTGCCCTAAGCTGGGTCTCTTGTAGGCAGCACATTGTAGGCTCCTGGTTTGGGGAATTCTTTGGCTTGTGGTGTGTTAGTGCCTGATCAGGGACTGACCTGGGCCCTTAGCAATGAGAGCATGGTGTCCTAACCATTGGACCGCCAGGGAATTCCCTAGGCGCTTAGTTTTTTTATCCAGTCTGCCACTCATTCTTTCCATTGGAACATTCAGTCTTTTGGCATTTAAAGTAATTATTGATACACATGTATTTATTTCTGTTTTAAACCTCGTTTTCCAATTGAAGGGTTTTTTCTTTCTGTGGTGTAATGATTTCCTTTTGTGCTTGTTTTCTTTTCTTTTTGGTTTCTGTGAGTCTATTGTTTGTTTTTAATTTGTGGTTACCCTGTTTTTCAAGTATGTTAACCCCTTGTATCTGCTTGCTTTACACTAATAGTCATACAGGCTCAAACACATGCTTTTAAAAAAAGAAGAACCACCTGCATTTTCCTTCCTCGTATTTTATGATTTTTTTTTTTCTCCAAACTATTTTTATGTAACTGCCTTGGGTCTTAGTTGAGGCATGCAGGATATTTAGTTGTGGCATATGAACTCTTAGTTGCAACATGGAGAATCTAGTTCCCCGACCAGGGGTTGAATCCGGGTCCCTGGCAGTGGAGGTGCCAGGTCCTAACCGCTAGACCAGCCGGGAGCTCCCAACATTTTACGATTTTGATGTCCTTTTTTGTTTACTATTTTAAAAATATTTATTATTTGGCTGCTCAGGGTCTTGGTTGTGGCGTGTGGGATCTTTAATTGTGGTATGTGGGACTTGGTTCCCTGACCAAGGAGTGAGCCCCGGAGCATAGAGTCGTAGGGACTAGACCACTAGGGAAGTCCCTAGTGTCCTTTTTTATGCCGTCATCTTTACTCTTTTTCTGTTCCATGTGTTTATCTTCACTTTTATAAATAGGTTTTTCTCTTCGATCTGTATACTGGCTAATTTAAATGATTTACTTTCCAGTTGTAATTTCTTCCTTCCTATATCTTCTTGTTTCTTTTATATTTAGAGAAGGTCTTTCAATATTTCTTTTAGGATAGGTTTAATATTGCTGTATTCATTAGTTCTTATCTGAGAAGTTCTGTTTTTCTTCCCATTCTAAATGATTGTCTTGTTGGGTAGAATATTCTAGGTTGCACATTTTTCCCTTTCAAGACTTTGCATATATTTTGCCACTCCCTTCTAGCCTCCAGTGTTTGTGTGGAGAAATCAGCTGGTAGCTTTTGGGGGTTCCCTTTTAATGAACTCTTTGCTGCCTTTAGAATACTGTATGTCTTGGTGTGAGTCTGTTTGGATTCATCTTATTTGGGACTCTCTATGCATCTTCGTTTTACTTATATTCTCTTACTCTCTGAGTTTAGGAGAAAGTTATCTACTGTGGCCTTGGAGGGCTATTTATATGTGGCAGTGTCTCTGTGTAGCTTGTGTTGGTTTCTTTTTTTTTTTTTTTGGCGTGCAGTTTGGTTGGGATGCTTGCCACCTCTTTCCTCTGTGTGTGCTGGCTGTCATCCTCTCCCCAGGACCCAACCTCTGAAGCCTACACCCCACCACCCAGCCCGAGTCTGCCCCAGCTGCTGAGCATCTCAGGCTGCTGAGTGCTGCTCCAGGCACCAGCCCTCTGTGTGGGTCTCTCCCAGTCTTGCGCTGCACACACCAGTTGCCACATTCTCCTCTGAGGCTCCGATGCTCCCCCTCTGTCTGATGATCTCCCCACATTGGACTTGCCTCCAGCATGTAGAAACCTTGCCTCTTCCACGGCTCCCTCCCACGAGTGCAGGTCTTACCTAGATCCCTTTGTCTTTCTGTCTGTGTGTGCTAGCCAGTTATTTGGGATTCCTTGCCTTTTTGAAAGTCTGAGGTCTTCTGCAAGCATTCAGTAGATGTCCTGTGAGAACTGTTCTGCATGTAGATGGGGGTTTTTTGTATTTGTGAGAGAAGGTGAGCTCCACATCCTAGTTCACCATCTTGATCTTGATCTGATCCCTCAGCAAAGTAAGCTGATCAGACTCACCTTTAAAAAGGAGACTTTCTCAGTTGTGCATGTACAGTTCTGATTTTTTACAGAAGCCTTTCCTGAAATATAAAGAGAATCAGGTGTAGATGTGGAAAATGAAAATCGGGCTTGGTTAATTTTTAACGCGGCGTTCCAGTAGAATCCTGTGATTATTTTTTAGCTAGCATGTCTGCCCAAAAGGCTCAGTGGTAAAGAATCCACCTGCAGTGCAGGAGACATGGGTGTGAATCCAGGGTTGGGAAAGGTTGGGAAAAAAATCCCCTGGAGGAGGAAATAACAACCCATTCCAGTATTCTTGCCTAAGAAATCCGTGAACAGAGGAGCCTAGCAGGCTACAGTTGTAAGGCCTCAAAGAGCTGGATGTGACTGACCCACACAGAGTGACATTACCCTGAAAAGTTCCTGCAAAGTATGTGAAATGGATCTCAATGACCCATTTGTAGTGTAGTATCATCTATGCGTCAGCTTTGATGGTGTGACTGTTAAGTGTTGACATAATTCATTATTTAGTCTTATGGTTTTTAGGAGTTAGATTTTTATTCAGATTTGCTCACAAGTTAATTTTCTTATGTTCAAATTAACTCTTAAGCTCTACCAAAGGAAAATGACTTGCCATGGAAATGTTGCCTTATTTACCAAAACAATAGTTTTTCCTCCAGTTATCCTATTTGATTTACTATAGTTTTTATAGAGATTTAACCCCAGAAGTTTGATTCCAAATCTCATTTTCTTAACCACCAAGTCTCTTTACTAGAATAGTTCCAGTGTTTTCTAAATTTTGAGTTAATTGTCACCATTTAAAATTTTAACAGTTTAACTAGATTTATATACATGATTCAAAGTTCAAAAGGTATTAAAGGGTATACAATAAAGCTCTTTTCACAGTTATCTAGTTCTGCTTGCTCAGCCCAGGTAGCGATGGAGTTAGAACCCTTTATAGACACCTGTGAAGATTGTAATCTTGTTTTATGACACTCTTTGTATATAAAAAATTTTTATTGTTCGTATTTTATTTATTGCAGTAAATTTATTGGTTCCTGTGGTGACTGAACTATACTTAAGCATAGTTGTGATGAATCTAATGGTCTTGTCACTAAAAGATACAATGGAGGAGAGAACTTCCATTCCTAAAGTAGATGGTAGAAGCCAGCATCTCTACTTTTCAATAAGTGCCCAGGATATATGCACCTCGGCTCCCTAGGGATGTCCTTACACACATTATTCAGATGACCTTTTGTTCCTTTTAAACGTTTCTCTTGGTTGCAGTGACGATTTAAGTATTTTTCTGTGTGTGGTAGAGTGAGCGGTAGAGGGTAGCAGTGAGTGGTTGTCAGCAGCGAATGGTTGTCAGCAGCCATCTCTAGGGCCTGGGCCTGTGTTTAGATCTCATTCTACCGCTTACTCATTTCAGCAAATTCTTTAATATAATAACCCCCGATGGCACCCCACTCCATTACTCTTGCCTGGAAAATCCCATGGACGGAGGAGCCTGGGGGGCTGCAGTCCATGGGGTCACGAAGAGTCGGACACGACTGAGCGACTTTACTTTCACTTTTCACTTTCATGCATTGGAGAAGGAAATGGCAACCCACTCCACTGTTCTTGCCTGGAGAATCCCAGGGACGGAGAAGCCTGGTGGGCTGCTGTCTATGGGGTCGCACAGAGTTGCACTCGAGTTAAGTGACTTAGCAGCAAGGTAGGTGAGAATTAAATTGAGTTACATAGGAAGCACAATGCTAGCCTTTTGCCGTTTTTACTGTTATTTATAACTAAGTAGCTTTAATGGTTTCTGATTGTATTGGAAGACTAAGTTTAATAATCTTGGCTGACATGTTAGTTTCGTGTGGCAGACATGATGAGCAGTTTTTACCAAGTGTTAGAATGCAACCCTGGGACTAGATAGCTGCCTACCAATTCAGGAATTTTGCCAGGTTTGTTAGCAAGTATGATTGCTGTGCTGTGCTAAGATGCTCTGTTGTTCTGACTCTTTGCAACCCCATGGACTGTAGCCTGCCAGGCTCCTCTGTCCATGAGATTTCCCAGTAAGAATACTGGAGTGGGTTGTCATTTCCTTTTCCAGGGGATATTCCCAACCTAGGGATGAAACCCACGTCTCTTTCGCTTCTTGCATTGGCAGGGACATTCTTTACCACTGTGTCACCTGGAAAGCACCTTATAACAAAGGTATTTTGCAGGTATGATTTAATTAAAACTGTTGAAATAGAGAGATTATTAATGGATTATCCAGTGGCCCAGTGAAATCACAAGGGTCCTTAGAATTGAAAGAGGCAGGAGAGTCGGGTGTCAGAGGGAGATGAAGATGGAGGGAAGAAGATTGCCACAAACCAACGGATGGAGACTGCTTCAAGAAGTAGACAAGACAAGGAAGCAGCTTTTCCCCTACAGCCTCCAGAAGGGATGTAGTCTGCCGACAGCCTTACTGCAGCCACTAGGGCCGTTTTGAACTTCTTAACTCTAGAACTGTAATAAATTTGTTTGATTTTCAAGTCACTGAGTTTGTGGTAATTTGTTACAGCAGCAGAAGGAAGCTAACACACCAGCCAAGGCAAATGTATACTAGGGAGGTAAGCTCCAGAGTGGTGCGGGACGGGCCACTGTGCTGTATCAGGGCTGTGTCCATGGTGTAGCTGGCGTTTTCTCTTCAGATTTTAGACAGAAACACTCTGCATCCTACAGTCTGCCTCCTAGATTATCCCTGGAGGCCCAGTCAAAGCTGAGTCTTAAAATGGGCATCGAATGAACCCTGAGCCTTTGCATGTACGCACATGTGTGTGTGAATGCACATATATGTATATTCAAATGTATGGACTGTACACAAAAGTGTAATGAATATATATGAAGATAAGTGGACTTGTGGAGTATGTTTGTGTATTAGAGCCAGAGCTATCCTAGACTGTTAAAAAGATGTACAATCCTGTTACATAAGGAAATGACTATTAAGTGAATTTTGGTTACTGGTAAAGAATTTGTAATTGAAACAGCTTTATATTCACTTAGTTCTTAATTTTGACATAGACAAGTTATTCCCAGAAGAAGGTCCCGAATACTTTGTGGTGGAAAGAATATGGACTGAATGGCTATCTGTGGCTTTTCACCGTGGTTCTCCAATGTTAGCATGCATTGGGATCCCCCAGAGGGCTTATCAAAACATGATTGATAAAGTTTCTGAGTCAGTAGGTCTGGAGGAGGGCCAGAGAATTTACGTTTGTGACAAGTTTCCAAGTGATGTTGATGCTGCTGCTCTAGGGACTGTGTTTCACTTAAAAAAATTATTTATTTGACTGCTCTGGGTCTTAGTTGTGGCACACAAAATCTTCAGTCTTGGTTGCAGGATGTGGTTTCTTTAGTTGGGGCATGCGAACTCTGAGCCTCAGCAGGTGGGATCTAGTTCCCTGACCAGGCATGGAACCTAGGCCCCTGAATTGGGAGTGCAGAGTCTTAGCCACTGGCCTACCGGGGAAGTACTTCACCTTTTTATTGCTTCAAATATTCAGGTAAATATGTGAACATCCTCTCACTACCACTTCTTATAAATGGGCTCCTCAGAGGAGGCTTGACACACAGGTGCAGCCCTTCTTCAGCCACGGCTCTGCCATCCCTACTAGTAGTCTCCCATCTGGGTTCCGAGCAGCCGTTGCTGAAAAATATTGGTCACTGTGTAACACCACAGAGAGAGTACATTCTGTGTAGTCTTAACTTCACTGGTTCAGTAGAAACTGAAACAAGTTTTCCAATTGTATTGATGCTTTAGAGTGTCAGTTTTTATTAAACAATAAAAGTAGAGATTTTAAACTGTGTTGATGTTTTCCTGGTAATGCCTGGGTAGCTGTCCTTCTCAGCTCTTAGGTAACGAGAAGGCTTAAATCTCTGACATTATGAAGTAAAAACCTGTAGTCCCACTGTGGAGCCTCGAGTGGGGAGCTCTCCATTTGAAGACTCTGCCCGTGGGTTTGGGTGAACTCTGGGACTTGGTGATGGACAGGGAGGCCTGGAGTGCTGCGTAGGGTCACAGAGTCGGACACGACTGAGCGACTGAACTGAACTGATGCAGTACAGTCTTTACGACATCTGAGCACCAGATACAACCACAGTTGGATGTTGTTTCCGCTTTGGCTCATCCTTTTCATTCTTTCTGTAGCTTTTTCTCCACTTCTCCCCAGTAATATTTCATTTCACACTGTTGTAGATTTTCTGAAGGTTAGCTTTTGTTCTTGTTATAACCTTCTGAATTAGGGCGTTAGAAATAAATGCTCTGAACTTAGTCTAGGGGGTTCTGTCACATCTTGGGCTCCATGTTGCCATGGAGTACATGTGCATCTTAGACTCTATATTCAGAGGTGGGTGGGGATATGAGCTTGTATCAGTTACATTTTTTAATTCTGTCAGTGTTCTTGCTTCTCTAAGCCAAGAAAGGAGTAAAGAAATCTCATTAAAGGTAAATTCAGAAGATGAAGCTAAAAATAAGACTCGTAACTCATGGCATATTTTAGTTTGTCTAACTGTATTCTTCATTGGTAGTGGGACCCTTTTTATATTTCTTTTAGAACCTAGACTAATGTAGATCAATGAAACAAACCTAGAAGTTGTGTCATTAATTATGGGAAGAGATCAAATAGAAGAAATTGAACCAATAAAACTGGTATCATGGGCTGTTACTCTCAGTGGATATTGCCATTGAATGAAATTGTTGGGAGGGATTTCTAAATAGTGAGAGACTCAGGGTGAAGCTGAAGGAGGAAAGCAAGGACATACCATCTGTAGTTTCCAAAAGGGAAATCATTTGAAGCATGTTAAGTGTTAGTCATTTTTAAAAAACCTGCTTTTGACTTGCTGCTGCTGCTGCTGCTAATTCACTTCAGTCTTATCCAACCCTGTGCGACCCCATAGACAGCAGCCCACTAAGTGCCTCTGTCCCTGGGATTCTCCAGGCAAGAATACTGGAGTCTTGAGAAGAATAAAAATCTATAGTGCTTTAATACAGGAGCAGCAAATTCTGAGTCTGTGGAAACAGGTGGAACTTGATATTGAGCACAGAAGTGTCCTAAGGTTGAGGAGGGAAAGTAATACAAGCGAGGATAGCAACATTGAGCTTCCTCACCTTTTTCAGCCCTGAGAATTCTGAGATTTTGAAGACCTCGAGGCAATCCTGGTGAGAAAGGTTCACCTCCCGTCTCGCAGGCTGCTTCTCTGTGGCTTGTTGTCCGATTTGTAAGTCAGCTCGATTATCTACTTGAGTGCCCAGCAGGTCTCTCGCACGGCCCCACGTCTTGGTTTTCTCCCACAGATCTGCTCCTTGCGCTCTTCCCCATGTAGGGAATTCCCTTAGGAGCTCTCAGCTGCTCCCTGCCTCACACCAGAAAACACGCAGGCTCTACCTTCAGAACCTCCAGCGAGTGACCACTGCTTCTGAAATCGTTTCCACCCCCATTGTCTGCAGATGAGAGTGGCTGTTTCCCTTTAGCTGAGACACCTCACACCGAGGAGTTCACGCTCACCCGCTGGGTGAGAAGCCACTTTATTGTGACTTTAACTTGGATGTGCCTGGTGGAGGTCAAATTTTTTTTTTTTTTTGCACATGCCATGCTTCTTGTGAATCTAGTTCTCTGACTAGGAATCTAACCCAGGGCCCTAGCAATGAGCTTGCCAAGTTGAAACCACTGGACCGCCAGGGAATTCCCAAGGGTATGATGTCTTTTAATATGTTTAAGAACTGTTGGCTTTTCCTTCTCTAGTGTGAACCACATGTTCACATGATTTACTCATTTTCTGCTAGGAACGTTGGGCGTTTGTTAACAATTTTTTAGAAGTTCTTTTCTTTTTGTGTAAGAGCTAGTCCTCTATGTATGATGTGAGGTGCAAATATTCCTCCTGTTACTAACCAGAACTGAGTCAAAAGTTGCAGTGTTTAACTTGTTCTCCATATCTTATGTGCTTATTTCTCCCCCATTTTTACCCACTTTTCTTTTTTAATTAATTGAATTTTTTTTGTTGTTGATCTGATAATCAGCACAAACATTTTGTTAATTTTTGTTTTCTAACTTCCTGAGGTTGAGAATAATTTCAGATACGTAATGGTGTATCAAAGATTCATTTGTTTTTTAAAAATTAAAAAAATTTTAAGTTGAAGTATAGTTAACTTAGTGTTGTGTTAATTACTGGTGTATAGCAGAATGATACAGTTATACATTCTTTTTCATTCTTTTCCATTATGATTTATGACAAGATAGGTTGAATATAGTTCCCTGTACTATACAGTAAGACCTTGTTGCTTATCCATTCTATATATACTAGTTTGGGCTTCCCATGTAGCTCAATGGTAAAGAATCCACCTGCCAAGCAGGAGGTGCAGGTTCGATCCCTAGGTTCGGAACATCCCTGGAGAAGGAAATAGTAACCCACTCTAGTATTCTTGCCTGGGAAATTCCACAGACAGAGGAGCTTGGCAGGCTACAGCCCATGGGGTCACAAAGACACAACGTAGTGTCTAAACAACAGCACAGCAGATGCTAGTTCCTCTCTCTGATCCCAAACTTGCAAACACCCCCCTCCCGCCCTCCTCCCCCTTGGCACTCACCAGTCTGCTCTCTGTGGCCATGTCTCTGCTTCTGTTCCGTAGCTCGGCTCTGTTGTTTTTTAGATTTCACACATAAGTGACATCATACGGTACCTGTTCTATTTCTGACTTCCTTCACTTAGTATGGTGGCCTCTGTTTGTATTCATCTTGCTGCCAGTGGCATGATGTGGCTCTTTTTTTTTTTTTTTAACCACTTACTAGTATTCCATTGTATATATACCACGTTTTCTTTATCCGTTCATCTGTCGGTGGACATTTAGGTTCTTTTCATGTCTTCATTATTATGAATAGCGTTCCTATGAACATAGGGATGGAGTTATCTTTTTGAATTATAGTTTTGTCTGGATATATCTGCAGGTGTGAGATTGCTGGATCATATGGTAACTCTGGTTTTCTGAGGAAACTCTATACTGTTTTCCATAGTGACTTCACCAACTTAGATTCCCACCAAGAGTGTAGGAGGGTTCCCTTTTCTCCACTCCCTCTCCAGCATTTGTTATTTGTAGACTTTTTGATGATGGCCATTCTGACCTGTGTGAGGTAGTACCTCATTGTACTTCAGATTTGCATTTCTCTAATAATTAGTGACATTGAGCATCTTTTCATGTTCTGTTGCCCATCTGTATTTCTTCTTCAGAGAAATCTCTTTAGGTTTCCTGCCGATTTTTCAACTGGGATTTTTTTTTTTTTGTTCAGTTTTATGAACTGTATGTTTTGGAAATTAAGCCCATTTATTTTTGCAGGTATTTTCTCCCATTCTGTAGATGGTCTTTTTTTTTGTTTGTTTGTTTGCTTCACTGTGCAAAGGACTTCCCTGGTGGCTCAGACAGTAAAGCATCTGTCTACAATGTGGGAGACCTGGGTTTGATCCCTGGGCTGGGAAGATCCTCTGGAGAAGGAAATGGCAACCCACTCCAGTACTCTTGCCTGGAAAATCCCATGGATGGAGGAGCCTCTTTGGGGTGGCAAAGAGTCAGACATGACTGAGCAACTATACTTTCTTTTCTTTCTTTCATTTGCTGTGCAAAAGCTTTGATTAGATATCATTTGTGTATTTGTTCTATTGTCTTGGGAGATTAAGAATATATTTGGTATGATCTATGTTGGAGAAGACTCTGACTCCTTGGAAGGAAAGTTATGACCAACCTAGGTAGTATATTCAGAGAAGGCAATGGCACCCCACTCCAGTACTCTTGCCTGGAAAATCCCATAGACGGAGGAGCCTGGTAGGCTGCAGTCCATGGGGTCACTAAGAGTTGGACATGACTGACCGACTTCACTTTCACTTTCATGCATTGGAGAAGGAAATGGCAACCTACTCCAGTGTTCTTTCCTGGAGAATACCAGGGATGGGGGAGCCTGGTGGGCTGCCATTGATGGGGTTACAGAGTTGGACACAACTGAAGCAACTTAGTAGCAGAAGCAGCAGCAGATAGCATATTTAAAAGCAGAGACATTACTTTACCAACAAAGGTCCGGCTAGTCAAGGCTGTGGTTTTTCCAGTGAGACCACTGTATGGATATGAGAGTTGGACTCTGAAGAAAGCTGAGCTCCAAAGAATTGATGCTTTTGGACTGTGGTGTTGGAGAAGACTCTGAGAGTCCCTTGGACTGCAAGGAGATCCAACCAATCCATTCTAAAGGAGATCAGTCCTGGGTGTTCATTGGAAGGACTGATGCTGAAGCTGGAAGTCCAATACTTTGGCTACCTCATGCAAAGAGTTGACTCATTGGAAAAGACTGTGATGCTGGGAGGGATTGGGGGCAGGAGAAGAAGGGGATGACAGAGGATTAGATGACTGGATGGCATTACCGACTTGATGCACATGAGTCTGAGTGAACTCCGGGAGTTGGTGATGGACAGGGAGGCCTGGCGTGCTACGATTCATGGGGTTGCAAAGAGTCGGACATGACTGACTGAACTGAACTGATGTCAGAGAATGTCTTGTCTGTTCTCATCTGCCTTGAGAGACTAACAATATATTTGGTATGATCCATGTCAGAGAATGTCGTGTGTGTGTTCTCATCTAGGAGTGTTCAGGTGTCATGTCTTAAGCTTACATCTTTAAGCCATTTTGAGTTTATTTTTGTGCATGGTGATATGGTATGAATTCTAACTTCATTGATTTCCATGTAACTGTCCACTTTCCCAACACCACTCGCTGAAGAGACTTTTCCGCTTGTTATAATCTGCCTCCTTTGCTGACGATTGACTGCAGGTGTGTGGGTCTGTTTCAGGGCTCTCTCTTTTATTGATCCATATATCTTTTTGTGGCAGTGCTGTACTGCGCTGTGCATTGTCTGATGTCTGGAAAAGTTGTGCCTCCTGTTTTGTTTTGTCTTTTTTTGTCCTTCAGGATTGCTTTGGCAATTCTGGGTCTTCATAGTTTCGTATACATTTTTAAATTATTTGTTCTAGTTCTGTAGAAAATGTCATAGGTAATTTGATAAGAATTGCATTAAACCTGTAGACTGCTTTGGGTAGTATGGCCATTTTAACAGTATTCTTCCAATCAAGAACATAGGTAGCTTCCATTTCTTTGAATCTTCTTTAATTTCCTGTATTAATGTTTTATCGTTCTCAGCACGTTAAGTCTTTCATCTCCTTGGTCAGATTTATTCCTAGGTATTTTGCTGTTGTGATTTTAAAGGGTATTTTTTTTTTTTTTACTTTTTTTTTTTTATATTTCATTGTTAGTGTAAAGAAGTGCACCCAGTTTCTGAAAGTTAATCTTGTATTCTGCTTTAGGATCTTTGGTTATAGCCTGCTGGATCATTAGTTATAGTTTGCTGGATCTTTAGTTGTGGCATTTGGGATCTGGTTCCTTGACCAGGGGAACCTGCTGCATTGGGAGTGTGAAGTTGCAGCCACTGGGCCACCAGGGAAGTTCCTGCGGGGAGTGTGTGTGTGTGTTTTAGTCTGTTTCTTCTGAAGGTAATTACTGTTTACTTCCTTCTCATGACTTAGGTTTTATTTGTTTTCCTTTTTCTAATTCTTTTAAGTTGTAAGGTTTTGTTTTTTTTTTTTTCCTTGAGGAAGGCACGTATCGCTATGAACTTCTTTCTAAGAACTCCTTTTGTTGTGTCCTGTAGATTTTGTATGGTTGTGTTTTCATTTTCATTTACCTCAAGGTATTTTAAATTTTCTCCTTTGATTTCGTCCTTGAAATCTGTTAGATTTTTTTGTTTTAAATTTTTACTGGAGTATAATTGCTTTACAATGTTGACCCATAAATTTTTTAGTAGAATGTTTAGTCTCCTTTAATTGTTTGTGTTGTGCTTTTTCTCTTCTCCCCCTTGTGGTTTATTTCTAGTTTCACGGTATTGTGGTAAGAAAAGATCCTTGAGACCTTAAATTTGTTGAGGCTTGTTTTGTGCCCTCTTATGAGGTCAGTCCTAGAGAATATTCCATGTGCACTGGAAAAGAATATGTATTCTAGGGGTTTTTTTTGTGTGTGTGTGGATGAAATGTCCTGAAAATATCAATTAAGTCTACCTGTTCTATTGTATCATTTAAGTTTTCTGTTGCCTTATTGATTGTCTGTCTTGATGTCTTCAGCTATTACATTCTTGTCACCTTCTCCCTTCATGTCCGTTAGTCTTTGTGTATTTGGGTCTCCTTCATCAGGTGCGTATACGTTGCTAAGTGTAAAATCTTCTTGTGGTTCTTGTGTCCTTGTCTTTAAAGCCTGTTTTCTCTGCTAAGGGTATTGCGGCCCCTCTTTCTTGTCTCTCTGTTTGCGTGAAGTAGCTTTTCCATCCTCTCATTGTCAGTCTGTGTGTCCTGTGCCCTACAGTGGGTCTCTTACAGCCAGCGTAGTTGAGCCTCTGTTTTCTTTTTTTTAAATCCAGTCTGCAGCTCTGCATCTTTTAATCCATTGACATTTAAAGTAATTATTGATAACTGTGTATTTATTGCTACTTTAAACCTATTTTCTTGTTGATTTTATATTTTTTCTTTTTCCTTTGTTTTTCCTTTTGTGGTTTCATGATTTTCTCTTGTATTACACTTACGTTCTCTTCTTTTTGTTTTTTTATGAAACTGTTTTGTTTTTGATTTGTGCTTACTCTGTTTTTCAAGAATATCAACCGCTTCCTCTATCTCCTTTCCCTAGACTGTTAGTCATATGGGCTCAAAAGATATTCTAGGGGGAAAAGTCTGCATTCTCTTACTCCCTCCCCACCCCTATTTTATGATTTTGATGTCTTTTTTAATATCTTCACCACTTCCCCGGTGGCTCAGTTGGTAAAGAATCTGCCTGCAGTGCAGGAGACCCGGGTTCAATCCCTGGGTCAGGGACATCCCCTGGAGAGGGAGTATTCTTGCCTGAAGAATTCCATGGACAGAGGAGCCTGGTGGGCTACAGTCCATGGGGTCGCAAAGAGTCGGACACAACTGAGCGACTAACACTTTCACTTTCTATCTTCATGTTTATTGTTTTGCTGTTCATTATGGTTATCATAACTTTCACAGGAATTTTTTGATTTTTTAAAAATGTGTGTGCTAGCTTATTTAAGTGATTTATTTTCCAATTGTGGGTTTTTCTCTTTCCTATAGATTCTTACTTCTTTACTACTATGTAGGGAAGACTTTTCAATATTTTCTTTAAAATAGGCTAAGTATTGCTGTATTCTTTTGGTTTTTACTTGTCTGAGGAATTCATCTCTCCTTCTATTCTGAATGATGATCTTCTTGGATAGAGTGTGTCGTAGGTTGCAGATTTTTCCCTTTCAGGACTTTGAATGTATGCCTTGTGGCCTGCAGCATTTCTGTATAGAAATCAGCTTGTCTTATGGGAGTTCCCTTGTGATGAACGTTCTCTTGCTGCCTTTGGAGTCCCCTTTTAACTTTCGCCATTTTTACTGTGTCATGGTGTAGGTCTCTTTGGATTCATCTTATTTGGGACCCTCCATGCTTCCTGTATCTGGATATCTGTTTCCTTTTTTAGGTTTGGGAAGTTTTCAGCCATAACTTCTTCAGATACATTTTCAGTCCCTTTTGCTCTTTCTTTCCTTTCTGGAATCCCTGTTATGCGTAGATTGGCATGCTTTAGATTATCTCATAGGTAGGTCTCTTATATTGCTTTCATTTTTCTTTTTTTAATTTGGCTTTCTAGTTGCTGTTCTCATTGGATAATTTCCATTATTCTTCCTTCCAGATCATTTATTCTTTCTTCTGCATTATTCATTCTGGTATTCATTGCCTTTATCTCAGCTTTTGTCTCAGGGAATGAATTTTCTAATTTTTCTTGGCCCCTCTTTATACTTTCTAGTTCCTTTTTACAATAATCTGCACTTCTGTCAATAGTTTTTTTTTTTTTTTTGTCAATAGCCTTTCATAATTCCTTCAGTGTTTTCATTACCTCCTTTTTGAACTTGGTGTCTATTAGATCAAGGAGGTCTACTTCATTGTTTATTCTTTCAGGGTAATTCTCAGTCTTTTAACTAGAAGTGGTTCCTCTGCTTCTCCATTTTACTTATATTCTCTTTACTCTGTGAGTTTAGGAAAAAAAAATTATCTCCTGTGGCTTTGGAGGGCTGCTTGTATGTGGGGATGTCCTGTGTTGCTTGTGTGGGTTTATTCAGTACTAGGGCTGTCTTTAATATGGGTGCCTATCGCCTCTCTCCTCTGTGTGCTGGTCATCCCTCCCTGGATAGAGGGTGTGCAGATGCCGAAACTGCGGTCTGGTCCTGGGGCCCTCGGCAGCGGCAATGGTTCAGGCGCGTCCCGGGGGCACGTGTGCAGTGGAGGCAGCTCCCCAGCACTCCTGGGTGTTCATCTGCCTTTTAAAAGATCAGTTCAGAGCCATTAAGTGTGCTGCAGGTTTAACTGTAAAGGAAAAAAAAAAATCTCTCTCTTGCCATACAGGTGTTTTTTTAGTTTAATCTCTCTTGGTGTGTTGAATTATTCATGTAAGGAGTGTTCTTTAGTGGTATATATGGCAGTTATTTTCCTTTACCAGCCCTGGAGTGATTTGGTTGTATTTTGGTAACTTGTATTTTGACCGTATGATCTTACACCCTTTGTATGTTTTTTTGTAAGCCCAGTGTAGTGTGGGTAGGATATTGGTAGCTTCATCATAAAGAGCCTTAACTCATATGGACTAGAAGCCGTCTTTGCTGGTGCTGAGTCGCTTCAGTCGTGTCCGACTCTGTGCGACCCCATGGGCTGCAGCCCACCAGGCTCCTCTGTCCATGGGATTTTCCAGGCAAGAGTTCTGGAGTGGGGTGCCATCGCCTTCTCTGGAAGCCCTCTTTAATTACTCCTAATTCTCTACATACCAAATTATGCTGTCGCTTTTATTATTTAATGATAGTTAATCCAGAAATCTTTTTTAGTAAATCTGGAGCATATTACTTGACTTTTGGCAGCAGCTTATTTTCCTAATTAAATAGATTGATATGTGAGAATCTACTTGTGTTTTTTTATGACCCAAAATTGAGCAGGGACAAAATGTAAGTTGGATTTACCTGACACAAGGAAGAAGGCTCCAGGATTAAAATTTGACCCTAGCTCATGGCACCCCACTTCAGTACTCTTGCCTGGAAAATCCCATGGACAGAGGAGCCTGGTAGGCTGCAGTCCATGGGGTCGCTAAGAGTTGGATACGACTGAGCGACTTCACTTTCACTTTTCATGCATTGGAGAAGGCAATGGCAACCCACTCCAGTGTTCTTGCCTGGAAAATCCCAGGGACGGGGGAGCCTGGTGGGCTTCCGTCTATGGGGTCGCACAGTCGGACACGACTGAAGTGACGCAGCAGCAGCAGCATACAAAAACCTGCCACAGATGTTGCTAGTATCATTATTTATAATAGCCCAAAAGTGGAAACAGCCCAGATGCCTGTCAACTGTTGAATGAATAGACAAAATGTGGTATGTATGTTCAGTTGAATAATTTGGCCATAAATAGGAAAGACTGACACATAAATGAAAAAGTCAGTCACAGAGGCCGCATGTGTGGTTCCATTTACATCAAGTGTCCAAAGCAAGTAAATCCCAAGAGGCAAAAGGTAGAATGATGCGTGCCTGCGAGGGGCTGGGGGTGGGAAGGGGAGAAGGGACCTGCTCACGGGTATGTCTTCTTTCTGATGATGAAGGTGCTCTAAAGTTAACAGCAGTGATGGCTGCACAAGTCTGCACATTCTAAAAAACAACCGCTCACTTTAAAAGGGTGAATTTTATGGCATGTAAGATACATCTCAGTAAAGCTGTTAAGAAAAATTGGTTTCAGATATTGTGTGTATGTGTAACAAGACTGTGGTGTGAGAGGAAGTGAAGTGACCAGGGACCTTGTCAGTCTTCTGTGAGTGGAAGAAGGGAAGGATGTGACTTGCAGGAAAGAGAAAGATCAACCCAAGTCTGCTTCTCTAAGAAATTAACACTGGGTAATTATGTGTGTGAGAGAGAGTTGAATACACAGGGTTAGATTCTTTATATGGCTTATTTTTGATACACAGTTTTTACATGTAGGTCAGTCTTACGAAATTCGAATGCTGGATAATCGGAAAATGGGAGATGTGCCTGAGATCACTGGAAAACTGGTAAAGGTAAGGACCTCCATTTATATCCTGAAAAGATACTGAAACGACTCAAAAAAATAGCAGTTTTGCTGCAAGAGTTTCGTTTTTTGTTGCAGGCGTTATTAACAAATCATTTAATGTCACTTTAAGGAAGTAATGGGTTTATTAACTTTTTGAGCTAGATTTGGTTTACTTCTCTGTAAAATAGGAATTACAGCAGTTACTGAGTGAAGTAAATATTGAGGCCCTCTGGAAACAAGGTGCCATAGAACAGTTAGCTGTAGCTGAGCAAGGGGGAAAACCCAGTACTGAAATAACAAAACCTGCATTTCTCTTTAAAAGATGCCTTAGGGGAAAAGACACTGTGGGAGCAAGTGTAAGCGTTACTGTGATACTTCTAAAGATCCTTTTGTTTTATGTCTTAAAATTTCTCTGAAGTAAAACTTTATTTCTTCACCCTACTGGAGTATCTGAAGAGTCATTCATTCCAGGCATAGGCAAACCCAGTCCTTCCAGGATTTTCAGACCCACCCCTGGCTCCTGCAGTATCGTGCACGATGGATCCTTCTAATCTTTACTTGTCCCTCGCCACACAGTGTAACATCAGAACTCTGTGTTTCAGGGCAAGGGTTATGGAAGAAGCTTCAGTGGGAAAAGGGAAAACTTCAGTGGGGCTTTGTTAGAAGCAGGACTTCACTTGGTCTTTCCGTCTTCCTCTGGGGAGGCCCACTGGGCCCTCCGTGCGGAGAGGCACTCAGTTGGAGAGGCCCGCCCCTTTTCAGAAACTGAGCGTGGGGAGGGCACAGCGGCACTGATGCTGAGAAACCCAGCATCTCGAAAGCAACCGTCCAGCACTGCGGGCCTGAGAGCCTGTGAATGTTGGGGGCACAAAGCTCCCAGTTCTAGGAGAGATGCTCCCGCTGGAGCACCATCTTGCCAACCTGGAGTAAGCGCCCAGGTCTCTCCTGACTCCTAGGACTCAGCATGCTTGGAATGGAAGGAGAGGGGTGACTTGCCTGTTATCACATGTGCCGTTTACATGTGGAATCTGTCATGTCTACGCTGCATCAGTGAGTTTGGTCGTTTCCCTAGAGGGTGAGTCAGAGGACTGTATTTTTTTTTTTATCATTTGTTGTCCACCTCTTTGTGACCCCGTGGACTGCAGCATGCCTGGCTTCCCTGCTCTTCACTATCTCCTGGAGTTCGCTCAAACTCATGTCCATTGTGTCAGTGATGCTATCTAACCATCTCATCCTCTGTCATCCCCTTCTCCTCCTGTCCTCAATCTTTCCCAGCATCAGGGTTTTTCTAATGAGTCAGCTGTTCACATCAGGTGTGCAGAGTATTGGAGTTACAGCTTCAGCATCAGTCCTTCCAGTGGGTATTCAGGATTGATTTCCTTTAGGATGGACTGGTTTGATCTCCCTGCTATTCAAGGGACTCTCAAGAGTCTTCTCCAGCACCACAGTTCGCACTCAGCCTTCTTCTTGGTCCAATTCTCACATCTATACATGACTACTGGAAAAATTACAGCTTTGACTTTATGGACCTGTGCCAGCAAAGTGATACCTCTGCCTTCTAATACACTGTTGGGTTTGTCATAGTTTTCCTTCCAAGGAGCAAGCATCTTTTAATTTCATGACTGCAGTCACCCCTGGCAGTGATTTTGGAGCCCAAGAAAATAAAATCTGTCACTGCTTCCACTTTTTCCCCATCTATTTGCCTCGAAATAATGGGACCAGATGCCATGATCTTATTTTTTTTTTTTAATGTTAAGCTTCAAGCCAGCTTTGTAAAAATCGCAGTAAACACTGATCAGATTCATCTTTTTCCAAAGGTGTCAGCATTGTTCCCAGTGAGCCAGCCCCACGGGATTGGTTATGGTCTGCTGGACTTGGTCACAAATAGAGCTGGTCAGGGAGGCTCACAGCTCTCATTTCCAGAGTCCAAGAGGCTTGTCATCGATGTTGATTCTCTCAGCATGCATGACCTGGTTCCAGCTCATCATTGTCAGACAAGTATTGGGCATCCTGGCCAACCTTTGCCAAATTGTACCACACCTGGTTAATGTTCAGCTTAGTAATATGTTACTTCAGGGATGATGTGGGTGAACTCCTGTCATTGTGACAGTCACAGGGTTACTTTTTAAACAGTCTTAAATGAGTTTGATCAACCACTTGAGAAACCACATGTCTGATTTTTGGTGGATGTGAATTCACGTCCTGAGAGCTTGTCTGAGATTCAGAGTTACGGTTAGTTACTGCCAGAGACTTCAGGATGGATTTCTTTTTCTTGGTTTTCTGGCCGCATCACAAGGCATTTTAGTTCCCCAACTAGGAGTCACACCTGTGCCCCCTCCGTTGGAAGCACAGAGCCTTAAACACTGGACCACCAGAAAAGTCCTCAGGATGAATTTCTTAAAAGACAACATCCTTTTTCAGCTAGAAGAGCCTTTAAAATATTCTGCAGCCATCTAGAGTTGAATTTCCTGCCCCCATGATCTTTGACTCACTCTTGAAGGGAAGTTTTAGGGATCAAATGTTGCTGAGCAAAGGTGCTTGGGAACTTCTTGATGTGCTTAAAATATTGAGCGTGCTCTCTCTGCTTGTTCTGTTTCTGTCTTGTTAGGGCTCCTTTAATCCGTGGCTCATTCTCTAGGTGCGTTGTCTCCTTTTAGTCAGAACTTCGTGGTGGCTCAGATGGTAAAGTGTCTGCCTACACTGCGGGAGACCTGGGTTCTATCCCTGGGTTAGAAAGATCCCGTGGAGAAGGAAATGGCAACCCACTCCAGTATTCTTGCCTGGAAAACCCCATAGACAGAGGGGCCTGCCAGGCTCAAGTTCATGGGGTTACAAAGAGTCGGACGCAACTTAACTTTCCAGAGAACAACCGTTCCCCTTTCCAGTCTCATTTAAGAGGTTTTCTTTTATATCCTGTCAATTCCTAAGTGTGGTCCTCCCTTCATGTTCCTTACTGTGCTACTTAGTCTGACCTAGAAAGGGGTTTAGTACAGCACTATAAACTAGTATATTCTCATACTATTTTTATCTGAATTCATGGATTTGATCTGGTTCTTACTAAATATGAGAGAATCAAAATCATGACATTCTCTGTGCTGCGCTTTTCAGTGGTTCTTTTCAAAGTACGTATCAGCTTTGGTTTGGACAGCATGTGGTGTTGGGGAAGGCAGGGGCACTAAGGTAATATTTCTGTGTATGGCTCACAAGTTATTTCCTGTTCCATCCAGCAGGGACTGTACTGGAAATAAGATTATCTTACTCCATCATAGTCTGAGAAGCAGTTACTTATAAATGTGTCAGAAACACTAATTAGTGCAAATATGGTATCTGCATCCATTTTGATGACCTGTTATCCTGTCCCTGAAACAAAATAATAGTTGGCAGCCCAGACCTGTGGCAGGTGAGGGAGGGATGGGTGGAGAGCAGAGAGTGGCCTGGTTTGTGGGGCAGAGTTAAAGCCACCTGTCGGAATGAACTCGAGTGACTGGATGAAGTTTACCCGTGTTCTTTCCTGTTTTGTTTCCCTTGCTTACCCCGGGTAACCTCACTTGCCGATTAAATTAATTTTGTATATAGGTTCTCGGGGGGGGGTGGCAGTTCCCCACCCTCACCCCATGACCTTTACACTTTGGGGCGGGGGGTCTTAATTCCCCGCCCAGGGATCAAACCCAGGCGCCTTGCATTGAAGCACAGAGCCCAAACCACAGGAGAGCCAGGGTCGTCCCTAATGTTTTCTTTATAGAAATATAACTCTTCCTAATTTCTTATGGACACAGACCTTAATTTTGAATTACAATATCAAATTTTTTAATAAAAATTTTACCTAAGAAACCATTTTATTCTTGTTACTTGAGTTAGAATTCTTTGCACCAAATATCATTAATTGTACCTATAACTTAGGTATCCAAGAACAAAACAGTTCACTTGCAAAATGTGTAAATTAGAGTTTGCTTTTGTATGCTTTTCTGTTATAGGTTAATGTGTAAGAAGTGAATACACTTGTGCTCTTTAGCTGAGACAGTTTGAAAGCGTTCGTTTCCCCCACTTATTCCGTAGAGCATCATAAGAGTTGTATTCCATGACCGACGACTCCAATATACAGAGCATCAGCAACTTGAAGGTTGGAAGTGGAATCGCCCCGGAGACAGACTCCTCGACTTAGGTACAAGTGGCGTCAGAAGCACCCCTGTTGATACACTAGCCCCACACCGTGTGTGACCGAGTGGGGAAAGGTTTGATGTCAGCAAGTCCTGCTGTGTGACTTGAGTTGTTTTATAGTTAAAAATGAAGTTGGGGTTTGTGTGTGTGTGTGCTTAATGAAACTGAGCCAGAAATTTTACGAGTTTGAAATCATTTAGATCGTTGTTGACTAGCATCAATCCCTCATTTTCTTAATAAAATGAAATAGAAACAAACCATGGTGGGAGAAAGTATGATGCACAGTAGGTGGGCTTTGAGGTTGAAGGGATGGACCGTGGAGAGCACTGAAGGAGGAAGGATGGTGTAGCTCTGTCAGCACGTGGTCGTCGTAGTTGTGACCTTGTAATTGGTTTGTTCCTATGTCACTTCTTCTTAAAATGCAGATATTCCAATGTCCGTGGGAATAATTGACACGAGGACAAATCCAAGCCAGTTAAATGCAGTTGAGTTTCTGTGGGACCCTGCAAAACGCACATCTGCTTTCATTCAGGTTTGGAGTTTCACATTATTACAAGCTCGCTAGCCTCTTCGTTCAGAAGGCTGTGGGTGAGACTGAATTCTTGGTGCAGCATCTTATTTTCCTTAAATGCTTATTTGTAAATTGTCTTGTAATGTCTTTTGCATATACAGACATACACTGTAAAATTGGAGTTAATCTACTAAGTTCAGCATGTATAGACCTTAACATATAGAGACCACCTGATGTGTAAAGCTTTATTTAAATACTGCGTTTATCACTGCAGTAACAATCATCAACAGTTCTTGTCAGAATGCATTTCTCTGGAACAAAACCTAGTTTTAAAGGAGATGATTGAAAAGTATAGTTTTAAGAAAAACTATACTATAAAAAGTATAGTCTAGCTTTGTTTAAAAATATTTTAACACTGTAAAATAAAACCCCCATAAAAATAAGATAATGAACTGTCTGTGTGCCCGTCTCCTGGCTTATACAGATACTATAATTTCCCCTTTTTGTTTCTTGGTGGAATACTGTAAGGCAACCCTCGGGCATTTCATTTGACTTGTGAATGCTCAGTCTGTATCGCCTAAGATATTAGTTTTTGAGAAAACAAATATATAGTATCATTATATGTAAAATAAAATCAACAGTAATTCTAATATTCAGTATATTCAACTTTGTCAGTGGTGGAATTAAAATTTGCTGAGTAGGTGATCTTTATATAGAAAAGGAAGATTGCTTTTAATTGCTGACCAGCCTAAGTAGACTCTGGTTTGTGTGAACTTAAGAGAATCTTTAGTATTTTGCATTTGTGGGTCCTCCAAGCAGTGTCCCCCGTCAGCTAACTGTCAGTAGGGCTGTGTTACTTGTTACTGTCTGATATTGTTCATCTGACAGGGTATCTGATCATGTGGTGAATGAGAGGGATGTACGAGCTGGCCATATATCTCAGTCTTAGTGTAGAGATCAGTTTAACCTTGAGTTCTTTGAAGAGGAGACGCGTCGCCATCAGAAATTACTAAAGTCTTGTTACTAACACTGTGCAGTACCCTGGAGCTGTCCCCGAGGTGGCATAGGAAGAGGAGGCAGAAGTGCTGGGAAATGTGTCCACCCTCAGGGGCCTCAAATGGGTGCCCGTGGAGCTAGGGATGAGCCTTGTGGACTGTGAAAGTCCCAGGCAAAGTGCCACAGGCTGATGACATAGGAACAGCAGCGAGGTGGCCAGCTGGCTGGGTTTTGGGGTCCTGGCAGTAAAGGGCAAACCCTAAGCCTCTAAGTAATGGTGTGAGGGTTCCTGTGGCTCGAGCCCCGTGCAGGTTCAGGACCATGGGTCTGGTCTGGGCGGGGGGTCGGGGACAGACTCAGGAAGGCCACTGCACTGACAGTGCTCATCGCCAGAGCCTGTCCTGCATTAGAGGTGAGGCCCCAGAGCAGGCAGTTCAGAGAGCCTCCGCTGGATCTGGGAAGGGGAAGTCCCGACAGATAACTGGCTCATAGGTGGGAGCCTGTGTGAAAGGCTCTGGAGTTTCCCTGTGGAGGGACTTCTGAAAGGCAGCAGGGCCGAAGGGTGACCAGTGGGCAGGACTTGGACCCATTTCAGCTCGAGTCCTCTTCTAGGTACACTGCATCAGCACCGAATTCACTCCCCGGAAGCACGGAGGTGAGAAGGGAGTGCCTTTTAGGATCCAGGTTGACACGTTCAAGCAGAATGAAAATGGAGAATACACAGATCACCTACACTCAGCTAGCTGCCAAATCAAAGTTTTTAAGGTGAGAGCTGGAAAGCAGGCTTTGAGGAAGTGAGGCCTGGCGTTGCTTGTAAAAGGTGTGCGTCTGAGGCCTGATAGATGAAAAAGTCTGCTTTGTTTTTAAGCCAAAAGGTGCAGATAGGAAACAAAAAACGGACCGAGAGAAGATGGAGAAGCGAGCCGCGCACGAGAAGGAGAAGTACCAGCCGTCCTATGACACCACGGTCCTCACAGAGGTAATGCGGCGCCACTCCGGCTCTGCGGAGGAGCCAGGCCGTGCCCTCTGGCACCACCTCTGAGGATGAGTTTTGGCCGCAAAGGGTCCTGGAAGATCGGGTGGTCAATGGGCATAATGTTCTTGGTGAAATCTGTGGGGAAAATACTCTTTAAATTGGGGGAGTTTAAGTGATTGGTTTCCTGGGTGGGGTCTGGAGTGAAGATGCTGAAATCCCAGTCGGGTCTCGGAAGCAGACTTACTTTAAAATCCCCGAAGTTGGTTAGACATTAAGCCGGGACCCAGAACGTCCGATGTTTGTCACGTCTGGGGTTTTGCATCTTCTTAAAACCTTGGAATCCTGCTGGTCGGACGTTTGTTAAATCAGATGGTGAAGACATGAACAGGGTGTTAGATCTTTCTCTGTGTAACGAAAAGACATTGATCCCAATCTTTGGTGTTTGTCCAGATGAGGCTTGAGCCTATAATTGAAGATGCAGTTGAACATGAGCAGAAAAAGTCCAGCAAGCGGACTTTGCCAGCAGACTACGGTGATTCTCTGGCAAAGCGAGGCAGTGTAAGGGGCTTCTGCTTCTCTTTTCATTGTGCAAGAAACCTTGTGCAGTGTTAGATATAGGACCGACTCCCACCGAAACGTAAAGCCAAATTTGTTTTATGATGTCCTTGTCCTGATTGAATTTGCTTTTGTTTAGACTTCCTGCTTTCTGTTGGTTCCTCACTGAGGACAATTCCTAAATCTAACACTTTAAAACAAAGTTGACCATATTGGGTGGTTTCGGAGGGGGAAAAAATGGCACCCAGAACTGTGTTCGCTCCCTGCCTCCTTCCTGTCTTCCTCTCCCTCCCTCTCTCCTTTGCACACACACTCCCTTTATGAGCACTGACATTGATTGAACATTCTTGTAGTAAAATAATTACTTCCGTGCAGTTATAAAAGGGTTTGTTTTCTCATGTGTGCAAGTGATAAGAAAATGTCATGGATGCTCAGAGCAGTGATGGCAGCAGCCCGACAGGAGCCTGTGCGGTACTGTGTCTCCCTTCCCGCACGTGGCGCAAGAATGCGCGTCTGCGCTTTGAAAAGCCTGTTCGGCAGCACTGGTGGAAAAGCGGCCTTGAACTGTGTTAGCCTTTCCTCTTGGCACCTGCACTGTGACCTTATGCTTCAGGCCAGCCTGGGGCACCTTGCTGCACTCAGCCCTGGTTCCCCACAGTCCAGGGGGGCCCTTGGTTGTATATGAACTTGACCAGCTTAAGAAGAAAGAAGGTCTTTATTTCATATTTCATCAAACAGTTGACAGAGGATTATCCTGTGGTATTAACTTAGATTAGCTCTATACCTGCAGTAAATGGAAACAGAAAACATTACTTTTTTTAAAATAGCTGTCATCATATGTATTAATGGCTACTGTATTCATCACTGCAGAGTTTGATGACTTTGACCCTTACACACGCCTTGGTAATTAACTGTAGACTACGAAAGCCACAGGCAGTATTGCAGGATTATTATTTCTGAAGTAAAGCATTGAGTGAAAATATTTTAAATGCTTCTGTACATAATAAAACTAAAAATGTCCTTCTCTGAGGGGTAAGGGCCCCATACATGATGCATTTTCTTTAAGTGGGTTTTTGGATTCATACCACAGGTTGTACGGAACCACTGTATACTCCCTTCCCTCAAACGTCCACCCTCCAGTTTTATGTTTCTGTTCCCCTCATTTCCCAGCTGAAGAACACAAATGGTTCTCAGTATTTTGGGGGAAACCTGGTAACTGAAGTCACTTTCCCCCTCTATGTAAATGAACTAAAATGAATGCGTTCTGATTATAAATTAAGTGTGTTATAGCCCAGAACTAATTTGTAGACAATAGAACTGTTAAGAATTCATGATTCTTAAGTCTGAAGTATGCAAAACGTCAGCAGATCGGTGGCCTGTCAGCAGATCAGCGTGTCTTCCTGGTGTGCATTGCTTGCCGCCCCAGACTGCGTTTGGTTTGGTTTGGTTAAGACTAGGAGGTAGTTAGAGCTCTTCTTGGAAACCTGTTTGTTAAAAACAAGGTACAGATTAATTCCTTAGAAAAGAAAGCCTGCGGCATTTTGTATATTTCTTCGAGTGCCTACAAAAGTCGGCCAGCATTTCTTACAGTTCTCCGAGAGTGACAGTTGGCTTCAGCAGGAAGATCCAGACTTACCTGCTGAAGCTGCAAGGTGCTGTGTGAGACAGGCCTGCATGAACAGAGGCCACGCCGTAGGCTCCCGAGAGCCCAGCACCCCCAGGCCCTCCGAGTCTCCCTTGGTCTTGGCATCTGAGCTGTGTTTCATGGGCCTGGGTTTGGGCTGCCAGGGCCTGCAGTCTGCCAGTGGGTCCTCATTTTATGTTCCTCCTGGGGAGGGACTTTGTTCACAGGGCACCAGAGGTGCCACCCTGTGGGTCCAGGTCGGGTATTGCTGGACCCTTGCTGAAGCAGTGCCATTGCTTACTTGTAAGGCCAGGGAAGAATGACAAGGTAGGAGAAACACTGAAAATACCCCTTGGTGTGCCTGGACCCTCCTGGGCTGAGACCAAGAAAAACCTAGGAAAAGTGCAGGTGGGAGAGTCTTGATGTTTCATCCAGCCTCGCCGTTGAAGAACCTGCGAAATCTGTCTTTTCTAAAAGTAGAGGCCAGTTTGCATTGAGTGCTGGTTTTCCAGTGTTCAGTGAATCGAGTCTCTTAATTATCGGACAAGTTTCAGATGTCAGTTAACAGCCCTACTTTTATATGCTAGAAGAATCCAGATACGTAAGAGTGAAATAAGCATGTTGATGGAATTACATTTGGTGTCTTTGCTGTTCTTACTACCTGCCTTGCTGTCTTGGAGCTACTGATGGCTTTGTTTCCTCAGTTATATACCTGGCAGTAATTACCAAAGCGGATTTGGGGAGACTCGATAGGAAAAGGTCAGAGCTGTTTAGATGTGCGTGTTGTGCTGTGTTGTTGGAGTCTGAACCGGGGAGGATGGTGTAGCAGGAAGATCTGCAGCGTCATGAAGGTGGTCATGAGCATTTGGCGCCAGCAAGTCAGGAGACCTGTCAGGCGGCTCCCAGGGCCTTGTGCTCCTCATTCTGTAGGTGCTGAGGAGGTCCTACTTGGTAAGCTGGAAAGAACAAAGGCCCTAGTTTGAAAAGAGTAGGCTTTGTGAAAATGTCATGTACAGTGAACTTGGTATGACATGCCAGCGGTTTAGCACGGCATTGCAGCCAGTTAGATGTCATGTAGCTGTCAAGTTGGTGATAGTTGAAACATCAAGTCTGCAGTCATTTTCCCTGTTTCTGAGGGGCTGCCTAATGGGTAGTTGGGAAGAATGTTCTGGGACTTCGTTTTAGTTTTCACCCATGTTACTGATGGGTGTCAGACACGCTGCTGAGCTCCTGTAACCTTTGGGGAGACTTGGTTTCTGTCTTTAAGAGCCCTTCAGACTAGTGGTCTTGACTTCACACAAAAGAACTTAGAGAGTACAATTCCCTTGCACATTTTTAGATTGACATCTGAAAGTTTTCATCATAAATAGTTGCAAAGGAAATAGTTTTCTGACATAGTGAATATTTGTATGTATGGCTTAAGGTGAAGCCAGCACATTACCCCTCTAAGTTTGAAAGCTTGGTGGCTCAAATGGTGAAGAATCTGCCTGCAGTGCAAGAGACCCAGGTTTGATCCCTAAGTTTGCAAGATCCCCTGGAGGTGGGCATGGCAACCCACTCCAGTATTCTTGCCTGGAAAATTCAATGGTCAGAGGAGCCTGGTGGGCTACAGTCCATGGGGTTGCAAAGAGTCGCACACGACTGAGTGACTAACACTTGCACACTTCTTGATCTCATGTCTTCTCTTTCATTCCCCTTAAATAATTTTGTCCAAATAGGATATACTTTCATGCCTGAAAAACTTTTAAAAATCACCCTACTTTTTTACCACAAACTTAATATAAGTTGAAATTTCATTTTTAAAATTTCCCGTAACCATATAAAGCTTAAGTCAGCTGAAGAATTTAAAACTTACTATTTTTTCCAATTTATCAGAATAAAAAATCATATACATTTTGATGAATAATTGCTAAGTATAAAAATAGAATTGTTATTGGAAATGTATTTTAGATGATGAGGCTAGAGCTTCATATAACGTTTGTGTGGCTGAGAGAAACCTTGTTTGGATACATTGATCTTTCTTTGCAGCACTGTGTCATTCAGGCCCTGGAACTCCTTTTGAGATACCTGCCAGAAATTCCAGTGATCTGTTTTTGTATGCTCTGATGGATCCAGCTCAGTGTCTGTCAGCTGACGAGATGTCTTCCTGAATTATTTTGAAAACAAAAAAACCCCTTGACATGTAGAATTTTTTAGAGTCCTGTACTTCCTCAGTATCCGTCCTAGTATCTCTGAACGGTCTTTAGCCCAGTTTTTGGCAGAGTCTCGTGGCCCGCAGCCATGGCGAGAGAGGCCTTTTCGTGTCGGTCGGGAGGAGGTGACGACGACCGTGGACCCTGGAAACCAGGGTGTAGTCAGACTTGGAAGGAATCCCGTGGCGTGGGGTGGAGCCCTCCACCCTCAGCGGTCGTGGCCTCCCTGGCCTGCGCAGCATGTGTTGGCTTCAGCTTTGGCAGTGTGCGTAGCTGTATAGTTGACGTGTCTCCGGACCTTTGGCTCTGGATTTGGTCAGAGTTGTGAAAAACACTGAAGTCCACTCTGCCCCTTCTAGATGAAATGAACACATAGCTAGATGGCTGCAGGCAGGACCCTCTGCGGTTCTGGTGGTGTGACCCTGGGCCCGTCTCATCTTACTCGGGGATGGCGTCCACCTGAGAGCAAGGAAGTGCCCGGTGCCGGGCACCTGCTCCTTGGGGAGGCGGGCGAGCGCCACACCCGGTGGGGCAGTCGCATCCCGTCAGCACGCAGGGCTAGGCGGTGCTTCTGAGCCCTTGCTTGCCTCTGCTGTCGTTCAGACCGCGATAGGCACCCTCCTGGGGAATGGATGAGGAGAAGGTGGACGTTCTCAAGAAGACAATATAGCGATCCTTAAGCACACATCTGAAACACCTTTAGGAAAGTTGGCTGCTGTCCTCAGTCACCTCAGGGCCTGAGAGTAGTCAGGGTCTAGATGCCTCAACAGGTAACATTTTCACTGATGTACATACATGCACGCACACATGCGCGCACACAGAGTCAGTCTGACGTGTTTCTGTGAGGTTGCTTGATGAATGTCAGGTGTCTTGTGTTTCATGATCTTGCATTTGGCCAGAGTAGAGAGTGAATACAGGAATATCTCTGCCACATCCTGGAGAAGCGAATCCTTCACGTGTCTTTGTTTGTGTCCGCAGTGCTCTCCGTGGCCCGACGCCCCCACAGCCTACGTGAACAGCAGCCCATCTGCCGCTCCCACCTTCACGTCCCCGCCGCCAAGCGCCTGCAGCGTCCCGGACAGGTAGCGGTGTGCGTGACGCGCGCCGGGGCCCCAGGCAGCCTCACTCCTTTAGCTCCTCTCTTAAGTCACGGTGGCCTTTGGGTGTGTGTCTGGGGTCCGTGGAAATGAGAAACAGTCTGTCGCTGAGCGAAATCGTCTTGTCGTCACCTTCCAGCTTTTTCCTTCCTAGCCCCTGTGCCTCACACACTCAAAGCTGTGGGACTCTGAAAAGGATGTGCTTTCAAGATATCTTCTTTGTGAGATAAAAATAACATTGATGAGGTTCATGGGTAGAGAGAAGATGACTGAATTGTTTAGGGGAAGCTGACTCGAATAGGCTGCCATTGTGTTTATGATAAGGTGCGCTGGTCTTTGATGCTCACCAGAGCAAATAAGGGTTATTTTCTGCCCTGTTTCTTGCCTCTCCCAAAGACACTAATTTTTTAAAAAATTAAGTCTTTAAACTTAGAGGAAAGACTTTTCACTTGTAAAGGCTTGCTCTGGTTTCAGAAGTGGGCACAGTGGGCTTTGTCCGTCCTCTCTTCTGGCCTGTCAGCAGCAGCACCTGCTGAGTAGTTGGATCAGAGGGTCCTCACTCTCAGGATGCTTCTTACTGGGAAGGAACGCAACTTTCATAATAGAGTTAAAACCATAGACGAGCGAATTCCCTGTCAGCCCAGCGGGTAGAGCTCAGCGCTCGTGCTGCAGCCCAGGTTCAATCCTTGGCCAGGAAGGCCTCACAAGTCACATGGTGCAGCCAGAAAAAAAGGAAAACATTCTCATTTTTACACTGCATGCTGACAAGGGCAGACTCAGCCCGGGCTGCTGTAATTAAACACCATGGACTGAGCAGCTTATAAACGACAGGAGGTCGCTCCTCCTGGTCTGAGGGCTGGACGCCCAGTTCCGGGGCCTGCGGGGTGGTCCTGGTGAGCAGTGTCTCCCAGGCTGTGGGCTGCGAGCCTGCGTGTTCCCATGCTAGAGAGCAGAGTGGAGGAGGCGCACTCCCAGTTCTCTGATCCCTCTCTTGGAGCTCCACTCTCAGGGCTCCATCCACTGCTCATCGTCTCCCAAAGGGCCCTCCTCCTAATAAACCATCCATCACGCTGCAGGAGGGTGGGTTTTTGAGGGAACATGAACATTTAGTCTGACAGGGTCTGGTGAGAAAAAGGTGGGGGGGGGGAATGCCTTTTCCCTGAGGAGATGGATGGATAAGAGGCCAGTGGTCTCCACGTAGGTTACTGTGCTTCAGGAGGAGGAGGTCACTCCTGGACGTGGGACCGGCTTGTTTCCACAGGGGGCGCCGAACAGTCTTAGAGAGCTAAGAGGGGGCGGTGAGATCAGGCACACACCGGCTCGCCAGGTCTTTCCTGGGACCCCACTGTGGTCCCCGCACTGTTCGGGGTGCTGTGAGACGAGTGAAGCCCCGTCCGGAGGAGCTCAGGCTCCAGTGGGCGGGGGGCAGTGAACAGTCAGCATGATGGAACCAAGAACCTGGGGTGCGGGTGCTGAGAAGGGACCCAGAAGGCAAGTGTACCCCCACGTGGCTGCTCTCACTCTTCCCTGGAAACACAGGATGGCGGCACACACTGGCTCCTTTTGTCGTCCTGAATTTCACCCTCTTCAATGGCGGATAAATGGATTCATTAAAGGGGTATTATTTTCTATTTTGGCTTAGGTTCATTTAGATCATTTCTTATAGCACATTATTAAAGTAGACTTTCTTGCTGTCATTTTCCACTGTTTACCTTACTTGATTCTCATATTTTTTCCCTAACTAAGGTAAATGAGAATCCTTCATTTTCCTGGCACCCCTGGAAATGGAGCCCTTGTGTTTTATGAAACTTGACTTTCTTGCTAAACAGATGGAGAAGCTGCAAATGAAACCATCTTCTGGTGTTTTAATCTATTTTTTTCTTTTGGCCACATTTGTGTGGTTTGTGAGTTTTAGTTCCCAAACCAGGAGTCAAACCATGGCAGCGAACGCACCGAGTCCTAACGACTAGGCCACCAGGAAACTCCCTCGTGTCTTGATCTTATGGTCATTCTGACTCCTTGATCAGTTGTGCAGACACTCTTTTTGCATATTTACGTTGCTCTGTCCCACGGTGTTAAATTCACATAGTATCCTTTATTGTCTTTGTATATAACAATCATCCTTTTCTTCCTTCCTTCCTTATCCCCAGCAATTCTTCTTCTCCAAATCATCAGGGAGATGGGATTCCACAGGCCTCTAGTGAAGTAAGTGTCTTTACCCTAACTTCTCATGCATTCAGGGTCCTGCATCGTGAAGCCTCTGACAGAGATTTGAATCACTGTTCGGGTCACCGAATACTTACACCTCTGCTCTTTATGGGTGTGTTAAACTTTAAATGTGTAGGATTTCTGTGTTGTGTTTAAATGTTCTTTATAACATGCCAGTGACTTGGGCGGGGTTTTTTTGATAAGTCTAAATAGTTTCTTCTGTTTACGTTCATTTTCTTTGTTCATAGCAACTTCAGCCTTCAGCCACGATCCAGGAAACACAGCAGTGGCTGCTCAAAAACAGATTCTCTTCCTACACAAGACTGTTCTCCAACTTTTTAGGTATGTTTGTGTCTGTGCACACACACACATAGAGTTTAGTTTCTGTACTATTATTAGCCGTAATTAAATGTTGGAGCAGAAGCTGTATACAGAATCATAAGCTGCCCAAGCCTGTAGGGGGAGGCCCTGTGTCCCCCCAGCGTCCCCAGTGGTGGCATCTTGCAGACCCTTAGTGCAGCATCAGAGGAACTCGATGCTGGCTCACCAGGTTTACATGCCCTTGTTCTTATATAGGTATAAATGCTTATGCACAATTTTTTTTCACTATATTAACTTTATGTAAAATAATTTTGGCTTTGCGTAAGTTGCAAAGATAACGCAGATGTCCCAGCGCACCCTTTACTCAGCTCGTTACATAGTTGTAGTGCGGTGTCGAAACCAGGGCTGGCATCGGTGCCATGTGTGTGCCGTCACACCTGTAAGCTGTATAACCACCACCGCCGCTGGGGTCTCTGTAGCACTCGGTACCCCTCTCCCACCATCCCTAACATCTGGCAGCCATTAATCTGTTTTGTCTCCATGATTTTGTCGTTTTGGAAACGTTACATAAATGGAATCATACGGTACGTTACCGTTGCTCTCAGCACCACGCCCTCACATCCATCTGAGATGCTGTATTAGTGGTTCCTCTTAATAGCCGTGTAGCATTACAGGGTAGGGATGTACTCAGATATGGATTTTTACAGACGCACGTTTTCTCTTGCCTGGTAAGCCAAGGAAGTATTTCGATGGAACATGAGAAGGGACCAGGCAGTGCTGCTTCTGGGGTGCTGTGGGCAGCCCGCTGGGAAGCACGGAGGTAGCCGGCAGGGGCAGCGTTTCCTAGACATGTGTAGCCCTGGGCCCTTTCCCTGCAGAACCTGACGTGGCCTGGCCCAGCTCCCCCTGGGCCACGGTGCAGTGGCAGCTGGCTCGCCCAGCCTTTTAAGAGAGCAGAGCGTGTGCACCCAGCTGCCCAGAGCAAAGCCTGGTCTCCAAGGAGCACGGCTCCTGCTTCTGCCACGACCAGCACTCCTCAGGCAGCACTTTGTCTCTAAAATGAAAGTGCTGGGTTTTTTCTCATTTGCTAGCCGAGATCCACACTTACATGATTTATCTATGGAAAAGCTAAACATTTCAGTGTGTGTTGGGGAGGAGCCCCTGGGGTGCTCACAGGGGAGATGGGAAGAGCCCCAAACACTGGGAAGCCCTGCCGGTGGTACCAGGGTCCTGTTCTGTGAGACGCACGCGTGTTGAGGTTGTGTGAGTGGTGGTCACTAGGGCTTGGCCTCCTGCCTTCTGCTTCCCCACAGTCAAGAGGTGGGGGAGGCGGCTTCCCGCTCCGAGCCCGTCGGGCACTCAGAGAGGACCGTGCCTGTCCAGCTCTGTACGGGTGGGCTGTGCTCCCAGGTCACTCCTCTCTGCTCCTGTTGGCAGAAGGCCCTGGCAGAGGCGACGGCGCCTGGCTCTGCCCCGCAACTCCAGAGACAGCCCTGTCGGTGCTCGTGCCTCACAGGAGATGTGCTTCTCTGGCCTCTCTTTCACAAACTAGAAAATTATGGGACTCGTAACATTCAAGCCCTCAAAAGTAGATAATAACTCCATTATCTTGTTACATGTGTGAGTGGATATTTATCATATGGAAGTCATGCTTTATTTAATCTTGAGGGCATCGTTTCCCCAATAAACTGCATCTTGAGCATCAGTAAAGGGGAAACACAAAAGGCTGTAGACACACTCAGACATTAAACAGTCTGCAGAGCTCCTGTGGCCCTCGACCAGCTCTGAAGCTGGATGACCAGCCTTGGTGAGTCTCATTCTCTGCCACTCCCCCCACCTCCCTTTTCTGTTCTGCTTTAAAGCAAATCGTGGGCACCATGCCATCCATGTACACACCAAATATTTACAGAGGAAATCTTCGGTATAATATGCAGTTCTCTGCCGTGCTTTTGTATTAAAACTGGCTTCTGCGGAAGAGTTGTTGTTGTTGGACTGTATGTAGCAGGTTACAGAATACAGAGACCTAATCCCAGCTCTGCTGACAACCTGCTTGTCTTTGGGCAGGTCTGATTTCCATTGCTTCCTTTTGTAAGTTATGGGGCCTGGGTCATCTCACGGAGAACTGTCGGGTCACGATCACGTTAATTCTCGCAAGCACCACTCAGCCAGAGCAGGCTGGGCGGCGGCCCCGCGCTTGTCTGCAATTAACCAGCCTCTGAGCTCCCGAGCTCCTCCTTGACACAGGATGTGAGAGCTGGCATCCTGTGTCTGAAGGACAGGCGTGTGTGTGTCTGTGTTGTTCACCTGGACGTGTACACCTAAGAGAGCCGCAATGGTTTCACAGGACACTGAACTGAAGACGGGTGCCACCAAGCAGCCTGTCCTGCTGGGTCTCCACCAGTTCGTGGAGAGGATTCTCTCTGCTCTTCTCCAGGTGCCGACTTGTTGAAACTGACCAAGGAGGACCTAGTACAAATCTGTGGTGCCGCCGACGGGATCCGGCTGTATAATTCCCTTAAGTCAAGGTAAAACGGAATTTAAAAGGGGCTGTTCTGCTTGAAATGAGGTCCTGCCCTTGTTCGTGCGGGGCTGTGGGCAGCTGGGCCACCGTGTGCGCGAGCGGGCTGTGTGCACGCGCCTTCAGGCAGGCCCAGATGCGGCGCAGGCACTGAGGGCAGCAGCGGACCCCGGACTAGAAACAGGGCCTGCACGACTGGGCCTGCTGCCAAGAAAACAAACTTCTTGTTTCGGTCAGCTCTGCGGAATCTGTGGTTTTCAAGGTCATGTGACACTACCGAACAGCTGTCAGAAATGTAAACTGTTGGCTTTCAAGATCCATTTACTGTCATTGCTATTTCTAGACTTGTGGTGTGAGAATTGCATTAAACTGAATTTTACTGATGTTAAACTGCTGATAATAACGTTGAAACTTAAATTCACTAGCATCTGACTGACCATCTCAATGGTTTAGAGTCTGGATCATCAGATTAGACCACCTGTGCTAACCTGTGATAGTTGGTGTGAGGTGTGTGTTTTTATTTATATTCTTATCGGTACATTGTCTCGTATAATGAAGTAGCCTTGTCAAGTCCTCCTGAGGAACTAGCCCCTAGCGCCCGCGTAGCTGCCCATGCCCAGCGCCTCCCCCGGCTCACGAGCGCCGTCTTCTGGTTGCAGGTCCGTGCGGCCCCGCCTGACCCTCTACGTCTGCCGTGAGCAGCCGGCGCCGCAGGGGCAGCAGCCGGCGGCGGGCGGGGGCGAGAGCGGCAGCGCCACGCCCTTCGGTGGGTATGGTCGGTGGGTATGGCGGGGGTGGGTATGGGCGGGGGTACCCTCTGCTTCCTGTCGGCCGCTGAGAGGCAGCGCCCTTCTCAGCTGTTTTGATGAAGTTTCATCTTAAGAGAACGCGTCCAGGCCCTGCCCCAGAGCTCCTTATCCCTTTTGGCTTTCATCAGTAGCTGAGCAGGACCTGCGGGGCCGGCTCCCTGCAGGTGTGCTGTCTCGGCGGGGCCCAGGGCTTCTCTGGAGCCAGCAGCCTCCGGGGCCTGCTTCCTTAGCTTCTCTTGCACTGTCTTTGACACTGTTCTGAATCCTTTGGGGGACACGTAGCTTTTATTCTTTAAGATGAATTTCCAGTAGTAGGTTTACTGAATCAAAAACTGTGACCTCTTTGGAGTTCTTTTTATATATTGCTAGAAACATTATTTTTGAAAACAACTTTCTTTTGCTGTAATTTATATATCATAAAATCCTTCCATTGCAAGTGTACAGTTCAAGGGTAGTGTACCCACAGTCTGCAGCCATTGCCGTCATCCAGTTTTAGTCTCATTGCTCCACAGCAATCCTGTGCCCATCTGTACTCTGTTCCTGTTTGCGTTTAATAAAAATTATAACCACAGATACTTTTGTACAGGTTAATGTTAATTATATATGTACACATAAATACTATATTTAAAGGGGTAGCAGGGGCAAATACTCATCTTTTTTGTATCTTATTTCTTTAGTACTTTGAAAGGTGTGACGTTCCCATAGATTAGGTAGAAAACAGATCAAAGATGACTGCTTAAAATGCTGTTCGTATTTTTTATTTCAGTTTATCATGCAATCTACTTGGAAGAAATGGTTGCCTCAGAAGTTGCTAGAAAACTTGCGCTGGTGTTTAATATTCCTTTCCACCAAATTAACCAGGTTTACAGACAGGGTCCCACTGGTATTCACATTCTTGTTAGTGATCAGGTAACTGGCATGCCCTTTCCTCCTTTACACTGGTGTTTGCTTTTGTATGTATTGCTGAAGAGCTGTAGGAAAACTCTGTGGCCTCTTTTGCCAGTACTCATGAGTCAGGGTTGGGAATCAAAATTGGGAGGAATTTATAACCAAGAGTTGAGGTGTCCTGGGTGGCAGAAGGAATGCAGATTAAGGAGAACCACGGCTCGGCTCCCACCAGCTTTGAATTTTGACACCAGTCACTGGGAGACTCCAGGTTCCTAGGGCTTTGGCCCTTTTCATGTAAGAGTGAGGCATCTGGATGGGCTTTTCTTTCGTTTTCCTGTCTGATGACTGGTTTTAAGCAGCAGGGTAGGAGGGCAGCTCTCCTCATCTGTCCGTGAGAAGCAAGCAGTGACAGGCGTGCAGCTGCAGCAGCTTTTCCTCCATGTCTCTGCCCGAGAGCCCGGTGGGCACTGCCCGCCGTGGGCCCACAGGTGCTGGGCCAGAGCGTGGGGACCCCTGTGAGTACGAGGTCCGCACAGGGCAGGCCGCACACCAGGTGCAGGCCGTGACCTCACACAGCCTTCGCGAAGTGCTGTTCTGACTGCTGAGTCCTGTACTTGTGCAGCCATATATGTGTTTTTATAATTTTCTCACAAATTTTAATCTTTCCTAATCAGTTAAGACACTTGGATATTAATTATACGTCTGCTTTATCCTTCTAGATGGTTCAGAACTTTCAAGATGAGAGTTGTTTTTTATTCTCCACAGTAAAAGGTACTTTGCATGTGTGTGTGTTTGTGTCTTGAAATGCTAGAATCATGAAAGATGGCATGCCTGAAATCAGCAGTCATCTCGTGTCTGGCTTTGCAAATGCTGGTTTTACCAATCTTAAGTTTGAAAAATGAAGTCAGACACTGTCTCGTGACAGAAATTAGCAAAGGGGAGTCCATCCTTCTGGATCACTGGAGAAAAATCCTAGTCCATTCAGCCAACATTTCACTGAGTACCTCATGTCAGACACATGCTGTCAGTGCTGGAAAGGTCTTCCCCTGCTCTAGTGGGGAAAGCAAACCAGAAAAAGTCAACAGTTGCACGCAAATTACAAATACGGAGTTTAGCTGCCGTGAAGGAATGGGGAAGTGTGGTGCTCATGGACACGGGCATCTGGGCTGGGCACACAAAGCTCTTAGGTGGCCTCTGAGGAGCAGCACCCAGACGGGGCAAGGATGTTGCAGAGGAAGGAGCTGGGCTGCTCTGGAGGCCTGCGGGCCAGCAAAGCAGGAGCCAAGTCCGGTAGGCAGTGTAGTGGTGGGAGCTTAGACTTTGAAATGCGTTGCAAAGTCAGTGATTTGTTTGTAAACAAATGAATAATGAGAGTATGTTTGTCTTTTCTTCCACTGTTGCAACTGTGTAGAGACAGAAGGTGGAAGAAGTGGAGGCGGGAGGTGTCATCTAGGCCAGAGGGGAGGGGGTTTTGGACAGTGACAGGGCCTGCTGAGCCCCGCACGGGAGGCGCAGCGGCCGTGACTCTTACAGGAGCAGCTGCGCAGGCGGTGGCCACAGTGGAGGGGAAGGTGGTGTTGAGAGCGCCCCCAACCCTCTTTGGGCTGCTGCGCGTGACTTGGGACAGACGGTCGCTGAGGGTGTCATCAGAGCAGTGGACAACAAGGCAGCTGGAGCTGGCAGGGTTTCCCACCTCTGGCTAGCAAGCTCAGAAGGCTAAGTGAACACTATCAGCCTAGTTACTCAGTGGTGGAAGGACAGTCTCAGAACTATTGGTGTCAATTGGTCATTTAATAGTAAAAAGTCTGCTTAATGGTAACAATGTATCATAAAACTTTCACAAGGATAGGAGACTTGTGGACCATTTGCGTGTGGCAGTTTTTAGTTTTTAAAATCAGTACTTTTTAATGTAAATAACTTAATTAAATATGTCACAATTTGAGACCCATTAAAAAATAAGTTTGCAAAAAGTTGAGATTTCATTTTAGGACATGGCAATGTCGAGTTAATTATACCCGCTGGGGCTGGCAGGAGATACTTGGATTTCAGATGTAATTTAACCTTCAGCGTGTCTTTGGTAATTCAAAGCCGTAGAAATCCTTCAGGTTATGGAGGGAGAGAATGTGAAGAGCAGGCCCAGATGGGGCTCAAGAGACTTCCAGTTAAAGGGTTAAAGGAGGGTTTCTTAAATGTCAAGTTATTATGAGAAGAGACCTTTAAGATCTAAATCCAGTCTTAGCAGGAAAGCTGCACCTCAGAGAGCAAGATGTCCTGTGTCACGCTTTCCTGGTAGCCCCCTCGAAGCGAGGGACTGAACTGAGACCCTCACCTGCTGGACGTGCCTCAAGCCAGCAAGGTACCTGCAGGGGCTGTTGAGACTCTGAACTGACCCGCTGCTGTTTTCTGTACACAGCCCTGTTCTCAGTCTCAATACACTAGCACCCTTTTCTCAATTTTTCATTCTCAAAGCAATAGTGTGTAGTCTGCAAAACTGACACCGTCTGTAACAAAGGTAGTTCAGAGCGTGTGGCTGTGTCCTGTGATGGCAGCACGCGTGTCTAGTGTAAGGCATCACAGGATGCCCCATCTCAGTGTCCTGTTTTTAGACGTTTGTCCTTATGACAAATTTCATTTGTTCCTTGATGAGTGCGTGCACTGCTTCTCGCCGTCTCCTGAGAAACACTAGGCCAGCAGGCAAAGCTGGTGATTAGTCATCATTCCAGAAAAGGTGGGTATAAGTACCCAGTTTATTCGATGGTCTCTGTCATGTGCTCAGACGAGCGGCAGACGGAGTGTGGACATGATGTTGGTGGGGGTGGGGGGGTGGTGCTGGAGCAGGTTATCAGCTTTTTCATCTAGAATACTCAAAGGCACGCTCTGAGCTGGGCTGGGAGGCTGTGGGGTGAGAGCAGTGTTTAATTTTTTTCTTTTTTTTTTTTTTTTACTGAGTTATGTTTTTAGATTTATTTTTAATCAAAGGATACTTGCATTACAATATTGGTTTCATTTCTGCCGTACATCAATATGAACTAGCTCAATTTAGTCTTGATTCTCCAGCCTAGTAAAAAAAAAAACTGAGTGGTAACGTCCCTTCCTTTTTCCGCAGCTGAAAATGGTGGTGGCGTCCACATCATTTTGAAGTGACGTCTTCCGTAGTCTGAACTCTTATTCAGCACCAAATAAAAGTCACGCTTAAAAGTGTGTGAAGACTGAATCCAAGAAGTCTTGGGATTGGATTTTACCGTATGAAATGTTTCATATTGAAAACATAGGATGACCTTCCTCCTAATGAGCTGGACGAGGCGCGCCTGCCCCGGTCCCCGCGGTGGCCTCGCCGGGGAGAGCGCACGCGGGCCCACGCAGGTGGCCGCCCGCCCCTCTGCCGAGACCAGTGCACAGGTCCAGAGCAGCCTCTGCTGTCTTTTTACACTGTATGCGGTTTGGAGATGAATGTAGACGTACTGTGGGCATTGACATTTCTGGGCCAGTGTGGTGTCTGTGGCCTGGACCGGGGATGGGCCCGCGCGGACACGGGCGGACCGGCAGTCAGGGGAGAGGCGCGGCGCTTCTCGGAAAAATCACGTCTAAGGGTGTGCGTCTGCGGGATCATGCCGGATCGGGGAGGATCCAAGCCAGGAAGACGGGCTTGAAGCAAACTGCATTATCAAGAGTACCTTGGCGAGAGGATCAGTGTAAATCCTAATAGGTACAAAGACTTGTGTGTTTTTGCTTTGTCAGATTGATTGAAAAACTTTTTGCTTCTGCTTCCATTTTTAGCATTTGTTTCTGGTTTTCATTTTTGAATCCCAATGCCTTTTAAACTCATGTGGTTTTCTTCCTCCTTTTTCTGTCTCCAACCCACTTAGCAACCGCCTCCCCTCACCCCCTTCCTGTTAAACATTTTTAAAGCCCTGTCCCGGACATTGGAAATACACCTAGGCAGGACAAAACAGTGTGATAGCTCGTAACTTGGTGTTAGGGTCTTCATTATCAGGAGTTGAAGTTACTCTCGGAACACTAGACGTCAGCAACACTATCTTGCACCATCGGAATCCTTCCTCCTCAAACACAGAGCTTTAGTACAATCATGGGTAACATCCTGGCGATTATTAGGGACCTTTTATACACCACATAATAGCTTTTTTCTTCTATAAAAAGAGTGCCTCTTTCACAAAACCAAATGCTTGTCGGCCAGTATACTTTTCAAAGGGAATCACTGTTTTTGCAATTTTTTCTACTATCTTTCTCTCTTCCCTTCACCAAAGCCTTCCCAAAATTCATCAGCAAGCATTTGAGGCCTGTGGTGTACTAGACACAATTAAAAAAAAAACACTTGGATTGCATTTTAATCACACCATCTCTGTCTGTTTACCCAGCGTCTTGGTTTTGAGTGTTTTATTTGATGCTTGAGTTTGAAATCTCTCCCAAAAGACAAAACTGCTCCAGTGGGTAAAAGCTCTGTATTTTGTTTTATTCATAAAGGGGGTTATTTGATATTAAAAGAAAATGTACGGTCTTTAAATATTCCACCTCTGGCCTGAAAATATCCCTCACTTGTAGAGACGCCCAGCTGGAGAGCATTCCTTTCTGTCATTTCCCCTTTGCTTTCCTATGACCACACGTTTTCTGTACCAATCACCTGGGGAGGAAGTGAGCTCTCTCTCACTAGTTTTGCTTGTCTATTTAGCATTCCTTTTTGAGTCTCAAGATTTATGGAACAATAAATGTCATTTAATGCTGTGTGCTATTTTGAATTCATCAGGTTTTTACAAGTGGGGTTAAAAAAAGAGCTCATCAAACTTGAAATTACACCAAGCAGCATTGAACATTAGTCTGTCCCAGTGAAACAGGTTAAATTATGGCACCAGCAAATTTGCTACTTTGTTTTTTTAATAGTAGGATGTACACATTTCAGTATAATAAATGTTTTCCGATTGTTTTTGCAAATGTGTGTCTCATTTAAAATCCAAGTTCCTGCCCTTGCACTTCATGCCCTTGAATCAAGCGGCTCACTGTGTGTGTTCTGAGTGCACACTGGTCCAGATGGCAGCAGAAGAGCTGGGCAGCGGGGGCAGGGGTGTTCCTTTCAGTTTGTTGTTTTCTCAAAGCAAATGCAGCCGAGGACAGACAGGTCATCACTTACATTTTAAAGAGGAAGCAAACCTGATTTCCTTCACAGAGGTCCTGCTGTTTTGTAACTGCAGCCCTGTGTCATTCAGCCAGAGTCCAATAGCTTTGAGAGGTTGTATCCAAGCTCAAAAGAGACAATGTATAGAAGGTCCTGGTCATTTAAATTTTTAAAATGCTTTCTGCAGCACCCATTTCCCCCATACAGAGTGATGTAGGTGTATATTTAAATAACTGCTGTGGTATACATACAATTTTTAGATCAGGAAATACTAGAGTATATAATAAGGCTGCAAAGGACTAATGCTTTTTCTAATAATCCTCTTAATTAATTAATCTGCCTTCTCTCCCCAGAATGCAACTGAGGTCTTGTATTCTAAATGATTCTAAAACTTTTCACCCAATAGAACTCTATTAGAACTATTTCTGGTCGTGGGAAATTTCTCTTTTGCTGTTTCTCTTCAGCTTCTCAGGAGCTCTGGGCTTTTAAGTTTGGTTGCTGAGAAGGGTTAGCACAGAGGTTCAGTGAAGGTCACAAGTCTGGCAGCACTGAGCAGAAACCAGATCGGCTTATCAGATTTCAGATAACATTAGAATGCCTGAGTTTGGAAAATGGTTCTGGTCAGATATGTCTGCCACAAGATAATAGCAATAAAACCCTCTGACGTAAGCACTGCAACGGTTTATTCATTTTTATATAAGTCTCAAAGGTGCCAACACTTCACTGACTGAGCTGAGTTTTAAGTGTGTAAAATTTTTGAATAGTTTTGTTGTAACTTGGTTTCTAAGACTTAAACTTGGGAAAAAAAATCACACCCATTCTACATGCATCCATTATTTTTAATTGATTATAGTATAGATAACTTGAGCCCTAAATTCTTTTTCTTTAAGGTCCCCCAAATTCTGTGAGAGATGACAGGATTAGCTCTTTAACAAAAACATTCTGTGCTGTCGCCTACCCCAGAGCTTACGATTTGTAATCAGGCAGCACGAAGTCTGAGTTGCTTTTGTTGTTTGTGGTCCCCGAGAGGACCTAGGGCGAGTTGACAGAAAGGTGGAGACCCTGCTCCACCCTTTCTAGAGTCCTCATTCTTTGGTGTCTCGTGGAAACCTATTACCTTGCCTTCCAAGTAAGTCTCCAAATACAAAACTGTCAGGCATTGTGAATTTACAATATGGTTACTTCAGTAAAGTTTCTATTTTAACCTTCAAAGTGGAAAAGTCCTGCTAATCAAAATGAATAAAAGGAGGTCATTGGCTTCAGTATCAGGTAGAAAATCAGCTTATTTTTCTGCTCAATTTGTGCTAACACTGATGGTCTGTTGAGGAATGCTGGCAAAGCCGAGGGTGGGAATTTTGTGCCTAGGGCAGCACCGCCTCTCGAGATCCAGGTTTCCTGTGCGGTCCTGGCTGCACTAAGACCACCCCTGCTCTTTGTTAGCTGACACAGGCTTTGAACTGATTGCATCACAGCAGAACAAAGGTAAAAACGATCACCAGAGTTACCGCAGTCCCTGCACAAGTCTTTTACCTGTAAACGCCTTTTTCACCGGAGAATCAACAGAGCCAGTGACGGTGGAGAGCGGCACACCGAGCGCCGGGCAGGGCCGCGCGGCCCGCGGGCGGCCGTCAGAGGATGACGCAGCACCTGCAGAGCCGCGGCCCGCCGCCGCCTGCGGCCGTGGGCGGGGTGACGGGAGCGAAGTAGGCGTGCACTCGGACGTGCGGGAGCTGCGCCTGCAAGCGGACGGGGTACCGGCTTCAGACCTGTGGGCAGGAGGGGAGCTACCCGCGCGCCCCCAGCAAAGCCCACAGCCCTCCACGGAGAACTCCTACCGTTCGGCAAATCGTCTCAACAGAATTTGGGGTGTGCGCTAAAGCTGCTCCTATTTCGCCCCCCCGAAAACAGCACCTTCTGAAGCTAAGAGGCGGTGCCCGTCCCTGTGTGCAAACCAAGTGGTGACAGGTAGCCCCGAGGCCTGCTTGGGGTCTACGAGCAGAGCTGCCTGAGCTTCTAAGCATATTCAAGAGCAAGGGCAGCGCAGGTGCGCTACGCGGGGAAGCGACGCCGCCACTACTAACGCTCTCTACCTGGAAAATAGCAAAGGTCAAGCCTACTGATAATGCTTTTGGTTCTTTTGCCCAGACCCATTCTAGAAGCTGAATCTTCCAGGCTGGATGCTAATGAGATTTTGAAGAAGTCTAAGGAAGTAGTTCTGAGAAGGTGATGGCACCCCACTCCAGTACTCTTGCCTGGAAAATCCCAAATGGACGGAGGAGCCTGGTGGGCTGCAGTCCATGGGGTCGCTGAGGGTCAAACACAACTGAGCGTCTTCACTTTCACTTTTCACTTTCATGCATTGGAGAAGGAAATGGCAACCCACTCCAGTGTTCTTGCCTGGAGAACCCCAGGGACGGGGGAGCCTGGTGGGCTGCCGTCTATGGGGTCGCACAGAGTCGGACACGACTGAAGCGACTTAGCAGCAAGGAGGTAGTTGGTGTAACTCGTCCCCAGGCAGAACGGAGGAAACAGGCCGACTCTCCGTGCCCGCTGTCGCCCGAGCAGCTCTGCCGGCGAGGGGCTGCCCCCGCTTACCCGCATGCGCTTGATGCCGGCTCGGGTGACCTGCTGGCAGTCGTAGAGCTCCAGGCGCTCCAGGCCGCGGCAGTGCTCCAGGTGCTCCAGGGCCACGTCGGTGATGAGCAGGCAGTTGTCCAGCTCCAGCACCCGCAGCCTCTCGTGGCCACAGGGGCTGTTGCTCAGGTGCAGGATGCCATCATCTGTGATGAGCTCGCAGTGGGACAGGCTCTGGAAGGAGGGGAAGCACGGTGTCTGCAGGAACCACAGCTCGGAGGAGGGAGGCTGGGCCTGGGGGCAGCGGCCTCTCATCGTCCCCCCGGGGTAGGGATGGAACCGACACTGCAGGGGACGATCCGCGCCGAGAACACCCTGAACTCACCTCTTCCCGCAAACAGCGAGTCTACAGCTACACAGGGACCAGCTGCCTCCGGAAAAAAACATAAAAACCAGCTGGCCAACTTCTCCACGTCGGGCAGAGGAGAGGAGCCGGTGCAAGTGGGTGGGGAGGCCGCGGCCTGTCATGAACCCCACCCCTGAGGGCAGAGACCCCCATCAGGAGGGAACTCTAAACCTGGCGCTTCTCACTGAACCCCACACGGGACACCAGCGTCTCCAGAGGCAGGTTTCACAGCTGCCTGGTGCCCCCGACTTTGTATATGGGACGCTCCTTGCTCACCTGACCCTGATGGCCGAAGGGGGCTTGTATTCCCAGGTCTCATAGACTTTTAACATGAAAAGAGATTCTTGGCAGACTACCACCCCCAGGCAGCCTACAGGCAGCAGGCTGAAACAGCCCGTCTTTCTGGCAAGAGGCCTATGTGCTTGCCCGGGAGCTGACGGGGCAGCCTTCAGGTCAGGTGCCATCAAGAGGCCCCGACACGTGCTCCCAGCCAAGGCAGGCAGATGCGCTCGCCCTCTGCTGGGCCCCCAGAGAGGCGTTCACACCCTCTGGAAAAGTACCAGAAGCCACGGAGCTGAAGAACAGCCCTGAACTGAAAAACACGGCAGAGGGTTTCAGAGCAGACCAGATGAAGCACATAAAAGGACCAGAGACTTGAAAAACTGGTAGTAAAAATCACCCAATCAGAGCAGCAGAAAGGGAAAAAATAAAGACAGTCTAACAGACTTACAGGACAGCATCAAGTGGATTAACATTCTCATTATAAAGGATTATCAATCATTAAAATGTGAAAAGTTAAAGAATCTTAAAAGCAGCAAGAGAAAAACAACTTGTTATGTGCAAGGGAATTCCCATAAGACTATCAGCAGATTCTTCCGGAGAAATTTTGCAGGGAGGCCTGAATGGAGGGACACAATATAAGTGCTGAAAGAATGGCGTAAAAAATTCCAACCCAGACTACCAGCAAGGTTATCACTTGGAATCGGAGGAGAGGTGGGAATTCCCTGGTGTCCACTGACTAGGACCAGGGCCCAGGATCCATCCCTGGTTGGGAAACTAAGATACTTGGAGCCACACAGCGCAGCATGCGCCACACACACGAGCTGCCTTACAAGAAGTGTTCAAGGGACTCTGTTAAGCTAAAAAGGGCACTAATTCTAACAACATATATAAAAGCATAAATCTCACTGATAAAGACTATAATAAATCAGGGTGAAAGCTAAAACACTGTAGTATCCACAAAGGAACACAGCGTTTATTGGCTAGAATTCTTTATTCTTTAATAGCTAAAATTCTTGGATAGCTTCTAGGAGCAATGAGTTGCACTGATATTTTTTAAAAGCCCCCAAAACTGGCTCTGGTACCAAGTGGAAGCCAGCCCTCAGTGTCACTGAAACCCGCTGACATATCCTGCAGGCTGCGAAACGAAGGACCAAGGAGGCTCCTTAACCTCTGCACAAGCTTCCTGTGCTCCTCTGGGTTCTTTTGAATCGGAGTCCCCCTTGTTTGCATCAGTCTCCCTTTCAGATAGCCTTCTAGATTTAGGGTTTTTGAGAGGACAAGGCCCATCCTTGTCACAGAGCAGTTCCTTGAGGGGAGGAGGCGGGTGTACACACACTTGCCTCATTCGTATGAAAAATGAACAGGACAAGCTGGGTCTGAGGTGCGGCAGATGAGGTGCGAGCGCCACCTGCTAGGGGCCACCCCCTCACAGCTTCCTGCTTGCACAGCTCTAGTGAAAGACAAACACCACAATTCTGGATCCTGCCTCTCGGCTTCGGGGCTGGGGAGGGCCCCCTGGGGTGGCAGCAGAGCACTCCCCCAGGGAGGCGGGCACCGGCTGCGTGTCCACCACCACCCACGCTGCCGCTCACCCTGAACTCCGCCTGGGGGCCCAGAGGCATGGCTACCGTGTCTGCCCTTAAAGTGGGGAAGGCCCGGGAGCATCCCTCAGAGGGACCCAGACACATCCTGCCCTGCAGTTTCTGGGTTAGGGTAAAGCCACCACCCCTGACCCTGTCACTCTCCAGAGCCTAGGGCAAGGTCTGGCGCAGGCGCCCCTCCCACAAGACAGGCTTGTGGCTAAATCTGGATTTCGGCTCACTTGTTTCCCTGCTCTTCTAATAATCTTCCATTTTTTTTTTCTCGTTTTCTTTACTTGAGGCCCTTATTTGGGGTTTTCTTAGAGTGTCTCTTAAGTCCTCTTTCTGGGGGTTGCTTGTATGAGTACAGGGGAAAACAGAAGATTTCCATCACTGGAACAAAGACTGTTGGGGACAGCAGTCTTTGAATAACATTTCCTGCTGGAGTGGACCCAGGAGCTGGGGAGCTGGTTGGAGTCCAAGACCAGGGTATCTCAGGGTCGGGGAAGGGCAGAGAGATAGCCCCTGGGCAACCAAGGGGAAGGAGGTTAAACCAGAACAAAGTCCAGGACTCCTAACCTTCCTCACACCTCAGGGACAAGAGGTGGAGAAATCCCATCTGAGGAGCAGATTCTGTCAATTAGAAAACCAGATCACAACCAATTTGGGAGTGAAGACACGAGAAGTGCAAAATCGTCTGCAACAGTAGAGGGAAACAGTTTTGTGGAAAATCTGGAAACAGGTAGGTCCTGACTAGCTCTGAAATCTGACCCCAAACTCCAAAAGACAGTCCCAGAGCTGTCCAAAGCCTAGCAGGCTTGTGCCTAAAGGAGAAGAACCCAGGAGAAATGTGGAAACAAGGGGAACTGGGGGCGAGCGGGGAGAGCGACTCAGGCCCTGCTGACATCCCAGGACAGCGGGCAGACCAGAGCCCAGGGAAGCCTCACCATCTGGGCAGCTCTGCAAATGGCACGTTTCTGAAGCGCTCTACACCCTGGCTTCCTTGCTGGTAAAATGGGGTGTCCATGGTGCCCGCCTGGCAAGGCTGTTGGGATCGAGTCTGCGTATCTGGGGGAGCAGGCGGCCGAGTTCACACAGCGGATGGAACATGCGTGCAAGGTCAGCGTGCCCGAGTGCAGCCCCCTTCATCGCTCATTCTGGACCTTTCGGTATACTCACTAATCCCCCCTCCGCAGAGATACATGACCTTTTCACTCTGACCGGTTGACTGTGAGTTTGTGTAAGGACCTGGGTCCCTGTATTAGGTTCATATCCAAAAACGAAAACAGTAACATGTAGATTCTCTACCTCCCAAGTCAGCCCAACTAACAGACCCCTGAAACCAAGGATGATGGACGACACCCTTTCAGACAGGAGGTTCCTGCAGTAGTGGGGCAGGGTGGCAGGGCATCTTTCATCCCTGAGAGGCTAAGTCCACCACCAAGAGCTGACTCACCAGGGCTTGCAGCTTAGGACAGTGAATGGAGAGCTGGGTGAGCGTGCGGTCGGTTATCTGCAGAGAAACATGCCATGTCAGTGTGGCTTCCACTCCAGAGCTTACCCCCTAACCCCACTTCTCCTGAACACAAGAACCAAACAGTGCGAAGGAAAATTAAAAGCCCATATTAAGCAAACGCGGGCTGGGAGCTCCTCTCCTCACCAGCAACCTCAAATCTGCTTACTCTCCCAGTTGTGAAACTGTTCTCGTCTTTACCCTGGAGCCCCACAGGGGACAAGGCACAAAGCGGGAGTGGGCGAGGGGGCCCAGGATTCTTCTCTGTGCAGTCGCCTCATCACTCGGCATGCAAGCTTTTTTCTCCCAGAAGTTATGTGAAAATGAGGGGTTTTTTTTTGTTTTAAAGTTTGGCAAAAGATGGTACTATCTTGAACTCAGCTCTGATGACTGAGAACAGCCCAGAGTGCACGCATCGCCCTGATACCCGTGCTGGGGCAAGGAGGCTCCAGACCGGAGCGTGCTGGCACCTCTGGTTACACCTGTCTGTCCGTGGCTGCAGGGCTGTCAGGGGTGCACTCACCAGGATGCATTCTTCAAGATCCATTTTCTCCAGGTCGTGGCAATTCTGCAAGAGTTCACGAGAACCCATGAGACATCCCCTGCTCCCAAAGTGACCCAGTGAGCCGGATCATCTGAGCAAGCGCCCTCGGGATCACAGTCACATGGAAGCGGGCACTGGGGGCGGCCACGTGTCCTTCTCTCGTCTACACCTTCCCGGGGGCTCGCAGGTCCCAGCGTGTAGATTGGAGCCACCAAGGGGTTTCTGGGAGGATATGGGGTGGGGCGCTCACCAAAGGGTGGCTGGTGGGGGATGCAGTAGGAGGCAGAGTCACAGCAGCGCCAGGAGCACAGCGGCTCTGGGCGGCAGGGGGCAGAGGCAGAGCCCGGCACAGCCAAGGGACGCTGCTGAGATGAGAGTCGGGGTCTGTGAGGAAGGGCTCTCCCGCAGGGCAGAGGCTGCTACCACTGCGGCCCCGCCTGACACAGTGAGGCTGAGGGCCAGGCCCCCACTGCTGGTATGGGGCCCCCAGCTCCTGGGCCCGAGGGAGAAAATACAGAACGCACCCCCCGGCCGCACCAGGACTCTATTCTACTTGGGGCCTGTCATTGCTGAAGGCCATTTTTTGCACATTCCGAGTTGCTCTGGAGGGAGGTGGCTGAGAGGCTGGTTGGTTTGGTAACACCTGTCTTACCCGAGCTAGAAGCGTAAAGCCCGCATCAGTCAGATGGGAACATCGGGCAGCCTCCAAGATCCTGGGGTGCGGAGTGCGGGGGAGACAAAGGAGCAGTGGGTTAACCACGCAAAAGGAGAGCCTGCTTTACAGTGCTGAGTTTATTCCACTCTTTGACACAGAACTGAGGCTTAGGGAGTCCCACCCCAAACAGGGCAGTAAATACAGAGATCTTCCCACAATAACAGCACACAACTGCTCTTGTTTTTCGATATTATTCCAGTATGTATTGACTTGTAAACAATTAAAATGTATTTTCACTGTCCCTCTGCTCGCATAGATCACTCACATGTCAAAGTAAGGACAGGACGAGGCCAAATGGGTGGGCACCTGAGTGATGCCCATCAGGAAATGCAGACTCAGGTTCCCTGGGGCTGGACAGCATGACGCCCTCCACACAGCCCCAAAGGAGCCAGTGCACACTCTGTCCCATCCCAGTCCATCTGACAGAAGCCACGGACTCAACCGCTGCCTCCGCAGCCACCTATTCCACCGGCTGCGAGAAGCACCCCCGCCCCCAGCCCAGCCCCAGGCCCGCAGGGTGCACTTACTGGAGTCTGGGACAGTTCAAGGCCAGGGCTGTCAGGGAGGCGTCGGTGAGGCTGCTGCAGCCGGACAGGCAGAGCGCCTGCAGGCGCGGGCAGCCCCGGCACAGCGGCACCACGCCCTCGTCCGTGACGCGCTGCGGAGCGGAGGGCACAGTCAGAGGCCCGCGCCACGCGAGCCGCCCGCCCGCCGACTGCCCGCGGTTACCCGCGACCTACCGTTCACCCTGACGGCGTAACCAAAACAAGGTTAAGTACACGGAAGACAGGTATTTATGTTCCCTCTGCACAGCTTTACAATATCCAGGCATTACTAACAGTAAAATTTTAAAATTCCACTTCCTACTCAGAGTCTTTTTCCAGGAAAAATTCATAAACTTGTGTTAAAAATCAGATTTAACAAAGAGCTCATGAGATTTGCCTGGTTAAGTGACATGAATTTTTGGTTGGATTTCTACAGATTAATGCTCATTAAAAGATACCTATTGTATAAAGCATATATGTGTATATTTATAATATTTCCTGAAGTGGTTTAGTAAATCACTAAATTATTGATAAATGGCTTAAATTTTATGAATTTAGCTATAAAGATTTAATATCTTTATTTACATACACAACTTTCTGTAACTATAAACATGTCCATTATGTCAGACTTCAAGTTCCCTGCCAGTCCATTTCAAGGTCCTGTTTCTGAACGGCGCTGTCTCATAAGGTCAGTATTTCCTCATAAGATAGTTTCTGGTTTATCTCCCATCATTGGGGACTTTAAAGATTTATGATTCACTCAGTAAATGCCAAATACAAGGGATTTCATTTAATTTTCTCAAAATGACATTCTCCTTGAGAAACCCAGCTGGCTGCAGTAAGCATCTTCTTCAATGCTCAATTATCGATAACAGTGAAAAAACCAATCATCTTTCACAGGCTGATCATGCACTGATGCAAACCACACCTCACCCTTTATTCTTCATACCTGCTAAGTGGATGCTTTTATCCACTGAGGCAGCATGAGAGGTGCCATCACTCCCAGTTTATAAGCAAAGATAAAACACTGAGACCTCCCCAGGAACCGCTCAGGTTAGTGACTAGTTCATAGCATCCTTGATACCTTCAAATAAATCAAGACTCTAATCTCTGCTATTTTTAGGGGAAATGTTCGTGGCTCTGCACTGGCCTTTCTGTTTAGATTCCTGTTCTTTCACCTGTGGGAAGCGGTGGGTCACAGAAGGACTCGGGATGTGAGCTAAGGGAGTGGCGACCCCCCAACCCCCAAACCCACCCTGGAGGAAGCCCGTGGGAAAGGCAGGCTACTCACGGAGCAGGACTGCAGGTTGAGGCTCACGAGCTCATGGCAGTAATTCTGAATGTGCTTCAGAGCTTCGTCTTCTAGCTGCGTGAGAGAAGAACACAGAAGAGGTGGAGCCAGCTGGGGGACGGGGCCCCCGGCTCCCCAGTGACGCACGCGCAGACAAACCCAGCGTGCGGACGGTACCTGCGTGCAGCCCCTCAGCAGCAGGGCCCTCAGGCCGCGGCAGCCGCGCACCAGCGCCTCGACGCCGTCCTTGGTGATCTGGTCGCACCACGACAGGTTGAGGTACTCCAGGTGCCGGCAGCCCTCGCTGGGAGATCAGGAAACAGCCGCGCCTGTGCAGTCCATCCCACGGAGAGCGCAGGCACATCTCTGAGCTCAGAGACCCACAACCAGCTCCCGGGAGAGCCCTCCCGACCCGAGCCGCCCACTTCCTACCGCAGGGGGACCGGAGGAAGGTTTCAAACACCAGGATTCTCGAGCCTTGGGTATTGCTTGTGACTGCCACTGACAGGCACTCTTACCTGATCCCCTTTAAGGAGCTGTTTGTAATGGACACGCAGGAGGTCAGATCCAGATGTTTCAGCTTGGAACAGAATCGGCTAAGGCTGTAACAAGTGCTGAAAAAGGACAGGCGCGCTAAAGGTATTTTCAAACACCCTTCCCTCCCCTCACTCTCCCAAGGCCTATCAGTCACCAAAGTGATTTCTGGTACTTACCTGTCAGTGATCTTTGTGCACCCATTGAGGTTTAAATGTTCAATGTTTCGGCAGTTCTGTGCAAAGGTCCTAAAATGAGAAAACATTTCTAAAACTCCCTGCAAGTTGCGAGGCAGCCACCAGAGGGCATGTGGAACCATTCACATTGAGAACAACGCTCTTCAAAAGTTTAATTTATGGTCCATCTACTCTCTTAACAAGTTTCTAAGTGTATAATATGTAACTGTTGACCGCAGCTGCCAGTGTCCTTGGAATTCTGACGATCACAGGAAACAGCTGAGGTTCCTGCCGTGGCAGAAGTCTGCTGGTGGACTGAGGCAAACTGCTCCGGAGTCTGCCATTTCCAAGAAGTTCCCAAGTAATGCCAGTGCTGCTGCTCTGAGGACACCACTTGGAGAAGCAAAGCCCTAGACAGACTGCGTATCAGCTGAAACGCTCCTCCACTCAGCCTCTGGCAGCTGTCTGAGAGCAGAGGTCGGGCTCCCAGCTCTCATCTACAGAGAAATCAGCCGGCAGCAACTGAAGGGGTCGAGTCCCTCCTGTGCTGTGCTGTGCTGGCGCTTCATGGGCCCTTCCAGAGGAACCATCTCTGGCCACTGGGAGGGCCAGTAATCAGTCAGTATCAAGGCCCATCCTTTACTGGTGAGGACACCAAGTCATGAAGGGTGATGCCCTCAATGATTTGGGGGTTGGCAGCACGGCCAGAAGCAGAGAATTAAACACCCCTAACTCGCCACTTACTCCTTAACATATATAGCAAGGACTTGCTTAGGTCATCTGCATTTCCTTGAAATATGGCTTCAGTGTATCTTACAGGCTTGAGTCCTGATGCTTCCATGTAGTACCCAAAGGTCTCCAAAACCTGGCCTCAAACCATGTGCCAATCTTACCTGCTCTTTCTGCTCTGCTGTGGTGTAGGGAAAGGGAACCCAGCTGGAGCCTAGTGGACTCCCTGATCTGAGTGTATGGAGTCAAATGTTTGACCATGGCTGTCAGAGTGATCAGAGAAGAGTATGAGAATGGGGAAGACTCCAGAGATCTGCAAAGGGTTCGCTCAAGAATTCAGCAGAGTACTAGTCAGCAGCGTGTGCAAAACACCCAAAACCAGGGAAGGACTCAACGAGAAGCATTAAGGGAACAAAGCCAGAGCTCACCCAGGGTGAATAAGAGTACCCATGCCCACGAGACAAGAGTGAAAATGCCATCATGCATGGGGCACTGCGCAGAGTACTGAGAAGCGTCTTGCTTCAGAAGAGCAGTACAACCGTCCCTAGACTAACCACTGCTTAGGTCCAACCTATTAAAAACAAAAAAAGATCTCCTAGTTCAAAGGAACTATGTTCAAGTAACTCAGCTACATCTCAGAACAAAACTCAAGTATATTTATCAGAATACAAAAATACTCTGTACCCTAAATAACATTCACAATGTCTAGCATTGAACAAAAAATTACCATCCATTCAAATAAGAAGGAAAATATATCCATAATGCAGAGAAAATTCAATCTAGTAAGGCTATCCAGAAGTGACACAGATGTTAGACACACTGGACACAGCGAGGGGTGCTGTGCTAAGCTGTGTCCTGCTCTTACAACCCCACGGACTATAGCCCACCAGGCTCTTCTGTCCATGGGATTCTCTTGCCTAGATTCTCCAGGCAAGAATACTGAACTGGGCTAAGGCTGTAACACCTTAGATCCTCCAGAGGATCTTCCACCCCAGGGATCAGACTTGTGCATCTGTCACATTTCCTGCACTGGCGGGCAGGTTCTCACAGCGACAGTGCGTCACCTGGGAGGCCCAGAAACAGCGGATGAAGGCAGCAGACGTCACCATAACTGTGTTCTGTAGAGCACGCGTCTGTGAAGCTGGAGTGAAAATGTTAGTTAAGCATCTCATGTCTATTAAGCATGTTACACAGAGACATGAAAGACATAAAGATACAAATTAAACTTTTAAACAGGAAAACCACCATGACTGAGATGAACATTTACAAATGGGATTAATAGTAGATTTGAGAGTGAAAGAGGAGAGTGAAAAAGTTGGCTTAAAGCTCAACATTCAGAAAATGAAGATCATGGCATCTTTTCCCATCACTTCTTGGGAAATAGATGGGGAAACAGTGGAAACAGTGTCAGACTTTCTTTTTCTGGGCTCCAAAATCACTGCAGATGGTGACTGCAGCCATGAAATTAAAAGACGCTTACTCCTTGGAAGGAAAGTTATGACCAAACTAGATAGCATATTGAAAAGCAGAGACATTACTTTGCCAACAAAGGTCTGTCTAGTCAAGGCTATGGTTTTTCCAGTGGTCATGTACGGATGTGAGAGTTGGACTGTGAAGAAAGCTGAGCGCCGAAGAATTGATGCTTTTGAACTGTGGTGTTGGGGCAGAGTCTTGAGAGTCCCTTGGACTGCAAGGAGATCCAACCAGTCCATTCTGAAGGAGATCAGCCCTGGGACTTCTTTGGAAGGAATGACGCTAAACCTGAAACTCCAGTACTATGGCCACCTCATGCGAAGAGTTGACTCATTGGAAAAGACTCTGATGCTGGGAGGGATTGGGGGCAGGAGGAGAAGGGGACGACAGAGGATGAGCTGGCTGGATGGCATCACTGACTCGATGGACGTGAGTCTGAGTGAACTCTGGGAGTTGGTGATGGACAGGAAGGCCGGGCGTGCTGCAATTCATGGGGTCGTGAAGAGTCGGACACGACTGAGCAAATGAACTGAACTGAACTGAACTGAGACACTGTGGAAGAAAAGATTCGTGAATTTAAAGCACATAGCAGACACGACTGAGTGACTTCACTTTCACTTTTCACTTTCATACATTGGAGAAGGAAATGGCAACCCACTCCAGTGTTCTTGCCTGGAGAATCCCAGAGACGGGGGAGCCTGGTGGGCTGCCGTCCATGGGGTCACACAGAGTCGGACACGACTAAAGTGACTTAGCAGCAGCAGCAGCAACAATAGAAAGTATCTAAAAAGAAATATGGAAAGAAAAGAGAAATAGAACAGAGCGTGAAACAACCATGGGACAGCTTCAAGCAACCTAATGAACATGCGGCTAGAGTCCCTAAAGAACAAGAGCTTGTGTGGGGCAGGACAATCAGAAGGAGTAATGGCCAAAAGCTTCATGAAAATTATAAACTTACAAATCCTACAAATCCTGGAGAAGGGAACAGCTACCCACTCCAGTATTCTTGCCTGGAGATCACCATGGACAGAGGAGCTCGGCGGGTGGGCTTGCCAAGAGTCCATGAGGTCCATGGGGTCACAAAGAGTCAGACATGACTACGCACAGCGCAGCTAGGCTGACCAGGAATAAAAAGACAAGTGTTAAAACTATCAGAGAAATGTACTCATCTGTACTCTTTAAAAATTGGTATTAATGTTAATAAAAATTCAAAGAATATATATATATATTGCAATAGGCACTGAAAATCATTGTGATTTTTATTAGACATAGCAATTACTTTCATATAGTAAAAAAAAAAAAAAAAAAAAAGTAAATTACCGAAATCAGGAACAAAGAGCTATCACTACAGATTTTAGATATTAAAATGATAGCAAGAGGGTATTATTCACAACTTTTTGCAAAAACTTCAAGCACTTATGCGAAATAGACAAAATCTTAGAAAGGCAAAAACTATACCAAAACTAATTCAACAAGGAATAAAAAACTGGAAAAGTTCTATATATATTAAAGAAATAGAATTTATAGTTAAAACCCTTCCATAAAAAACAAGCAGGCGCAGCAGGCCTCAATGGTGAATTCTACCAAACCAAGTAAGGTAAAACAACACAAATTCTACATAAACTTTTCAAGAAAGATGGAGAGGAGAAAACACATTTCAATTCATTCTGTAAGGCTATAATTAAAATTATAATGATCACAACCTGATAATTAAACCAGATAAAAAATCACAATAAAACCACAGAACAACATCCTTCACAAATAAAAGAAAAAAATGTAACAAAATTTCAGCAAATAGGATCCAATATCGTGTAAAAATGCAGTACAGGACAAGTCAACAAGGGCCTGTCTGAAGGGAGGAAGGCTGGCTTAACATTCGAAAACCAACCAACGTAAGAAAAGGGGGTCAAGAAGGCAGAGGAGGAGGACATGGAGCTCACCCCCCATGAACACACCAAAAATGCATCTACGTGAGCAATAACTCTCACAGGAAACTGAACCACACAACCAAAGCTACGAGAAAAATATCCACGTGACTGGGAAGGACCGATAAGGCAGGCGGGGCGGTCAGCTTCGGGACCTGTGAGGACAAGAAAGTCCACGCCGCTGGACCCCTTGCCCCGGGGGGGAAGCAAGCTGACTCACAACCTGGGCAGCCCAGGCCAGGGGTCCCACCCCAGGAGACAAGCCCCACTGCCTGCGGGGAATCCCAGAGGGAGACAGAGGCTGGAGAAGCGCAAGCTGTACCCGTGAGGAGTGCGCGTCCTGGCTTGCCAACCACCAGGGCAGAGGGCCTCGCTTGGGTGGCTGCTGCCTCAGGCACTTCCCAGTCTGAAGGGGCGAACACCCCAGCCCTGCCCACTGCACAGCCCGGTGGAGACGCGGGTCTAGCTAAAGACTGGGTCGGGCTAGTCACACACACAACTGGAGTGGGATCCAGGCGGAGTCACGGAACCCACGGTCAGCACTCACGGCGGGCGCAGGTCTAGCTGGGGAGCACTTAGCGCAGCACCCAAGTGCTGACCCCAGGAGACAGGCCCTGGGCGGCAGTTCACAGCAAGCATTTTTTAGAGCGTTCTGTCTCCACCGGCTCCACACTGCAGCTTACCTCTGGGGCAGACAGGTCCTGGGAGAAGACTGCCAGAGAGGCAGCCCAGGTCTTAGGGGGCAGCCCAGATACCTCAACTCCTGCAGCCACGATGCCCCAGCCCCGAGCCCCAGCCTACCCCACACCCCAGCCTTGCACTGGATCTGGGACAAACACAAGAGAGAAAGCTGTGTGACCCTGGGCTGCCTCAGGGCGGAACCGCCGATGCCTACACAGGTGCACACATGGCTGCTGTGACCGCAAGCCCCACCTGCTTCTGCGATCAGCTCCTCTGGTGCAGGACACACACTCAGAACAACGGAGCCTGATGGAACCAGACCCTCCACCTCCACCGCTGGGGAGCAGGCCCTGCCCTTGACAGAGAAGAGCTAAGTCCCACTACACATCGAGCGCAGGCTCCAGACGCTACGCACACCATTACCTCCCTCTAGCCAGGAGACAGCAGACAGCACACTCTGAGCAAAGAGGTGGCTGGCATCCATACCAAAAACCTCTGGGCCTAACAGTCTACACAGATGCTCCCACAGAAAAACGGCCCTTCAGAGCCACAGTGGACAGTTGTTTCTCCTAAATTCACAGAGACAGAGAAAGTTAAGTAAAATGAAAAAGCAAACCACTACCAATTAAAACAAGAGAAATTGAACTTCTCTGGTACTGGGAGATCAGTGGTTAAGAATCTACCCATCAAAGCAGGGGACATGGATTCGATCCCTGGTCCATGAAGACTCCACACGCCACAGGGCAACTGAGTCTGTATGCCAAGCTACTGAGCACAGGCACCGCCAACTACTGAAGCCCGTGCACTGGAACAAGAGGAGCCCCTGCCACAAGCCCCTGCACGTGGGAACCAGAGGGGAGCCGCTGCTCCCCACCGCTAGAGAAAGCCTATATGCAGCGATGCAGACTGAGGACCAGCCAAAGGAAACAAAAATAAAAACAAGAGGCAGCTCCTGACAGAGCACCCACTAGACTCTAAGTTCAAAAAGGAGCTAATCAAAATGACACAGGAATTGAGATTGCTGAGAGAAGTGCAAGGCCACTGTGACGAGGAACTAGAAACTAAAAGACGACCCATTCAAAAGCAGACCAAAACCAATGCAGAAACCATGGCTAGCAGACTAAAGTCAAACAGAAAAGCGAGTAAGTGATCTGGAAGACAGAAGTGAAATCACCTAGCCAAAACAGTGGACAGAAAGACCAACGAAAAGAAACTGAAAGCAACACGTGAGGTTTGTGAATGATGATAAAGCATGCAATCTACACATACCTGGGACTCCAGAAGGAGAAAGGGAAGGGGCTGAGAATGTATTTTAAGAAATTATGAAAAAAATAAAAAAAATAAAAAAAAAAAAAAAAAAAAATGGCAAAAAAAAATGAAAAAAAAAATAAAAAAAGACAAAAAATATAAAAAAAAAGAAAAGAAAGAAATTATGGGTGATGGGATCAAGACAGCGGAGAGACAGGTCGTGGAGCTCACCTTCTCCCACAAATGCATCAAAAAGACATCTGCACGCGGAACAATCCCACAGGACATCCTGGCAGAAGACCTCTGACTTCCAAAGAGGCAGGGAAATCTCCACACAACTGGACAGCACACACACAAAGAGAGACAGAGACAAAGGGATCTAGACAGAGCCTGTGCCCCTGGGACGGAGCTGTGAAAGAGGGAAGGTTTCCACACACGGGAGTCTCCTCCCAGTGGGGGGATCAGCTGGGACAGGCGGGGAGCCTTGGGGGAGAATGCAGGAACCGGTTTGCAGAGGCCAAAGCAGAGAAGGCCAGCGCCTGGCTCCCTCCAGCCTGAGCCACTCCTGCTGGGCGAGAGGGGTGAATGCTTCGGCCCGGGCGTCAGAGGGCAGGCCTGGGGAGGACCGGGGTTGGCTGGGCGTGGTGAGCCACAGTCAGGGGAGCATGAGGGGAGGCCTGGGCCCTCCAGAGAGGCAGGGCACCATTGCTGGGGCACAGGAGGAGAGGGGCGGGCCACCTGAGGAGCATCGTCCTCTGCGGGCGCTCTCAGGCAGCAGGGCACCGGCAACACGAGTTCCGGGGGTGCGTGTGAGCCGCCCTGCTGCCATCCTGGGTTCCAGAGGCGGGAACAGACCCCTGCTGCTGTGGGGTCCCACAACCAGGCACCAACTCCCACCCCGACTTCCTGGAGGCACACGCGACTGCCACCTAGGGTCCCGCAACCAGGAGCCAGTTGCTTCCCCCTGCCTTCCGGGGAAGTGCACGGGCCGTGTTCCTGCACACCCCCTCTCCAGGGCTAACAGCCAGCACACACAGAGCAAAGACCGCAAGCATCCAAACTAAAAACAGCCTTCATGCCAAAAAATATTAAACCCACACAAGCTAGGCAGGAGCACGCCCACACAAAAACAGCCCTCCAAGACCACAGTTGATAACTGTTTCTCCTAAACTCACAGAAAAAGAGAAATACAAAATACAAGCAAAATGAAGAAGCGGAGGAGCCACTCCCAGTTAAAAGGCCAAGAGAATTCCCCTGAAGGAACAGTGAAGCAGACCTCTTCAGCCTGACAGAACGGAGGCCACAAAGGAGGTAATGAAAATGCTGAAGGGATTGGGACAGGCAGAAGTGCAGATTACTGTAAAAAGGAACTAGAAACTAGAAGGAGCCAAGAAAAATTTATTGGTGAGATGACAGCTGAGCTAAAGGCAATGAAGAGCAGAATGAATAAAGCAGAAGAAAGAATAAGTGACCTGGAAGAAAGAATTATGGAAATTACCCAATCAACACACCAGAGAGCAAATGAAAAAAAAAGGAATATAAGAGACCTATGGAAGAGTCTGAAGCGTGCCAATATACCCAACAGGGATTACAGAAGGGGAAGAAGACAAAAGGGGACTGAAAATATACGGAAGAATTAAGGCTGAAAACTTCCCAAACCTAAAGAAGGAAATATATATCCAGATATAGGAAGCACGGAGGTCTCAAACAGACCCATACCATGACATATTATAATAAAAATGGCAAAAGCTAAAGACAAAAGGGGATTCTAAAGAAGCAAGAGAAAAAGTTCATTACAAGGGAACCCCCAAAACGCTATGGGCTGATTTCCCCACAGAAACACCGCTGGCCAGAAGGGAAGGGCAAAATATATTCACAGTCTCAAAAGGGGAAACTCTGCAACCCAGAATACTCTAGCTACCCACCAAGATTATCATTTAGAATAGAAGGAAAAAATATTGAAAGATTTTCTTTAAATAGAAAAGAAGCAAGAAGATATAGAAAGGAGGAAATCATAATCAGAAAGTGAATTACTTAAACTAGCCAACACATAGATCAAAAAGAGAAAAAAAAACTGTGAAACCAACAATAAATACAAGGAACAGCAAAAGGATAAACATGAAGATGTAAAATAGGACACCAAAATCATAAAATACGGGCAAGGAGAGTAAGAAAATGCAGACTTTTTTTTGGGGGGGATGTGTTTGAGCCTATGTGACTATCAGTCTACAGCAAGCAGATATAAGAAGGCATTAACATACTTCAAAAACCAGGCAGCCATGAGTCAAAAACTTACAATAAAGCCACAAAAACCAAAAAGAAGAGAACACAAGCATAAAAAACAAGGAAAACATCACACCACAGAAAGAAGAGTAAAACCAAGGAAAAACAAAGAACAAACTGGAAAACAGGCTTGATTTGGCATATGTGTCAATAATCACCTTAAGTGTCAATGGACTGAATGCTCCAATCAAAACCCATCAAGTGGCAGACTGGATTTAAAAAAAAAAAAGCCTACAATCTGCTGCCAACAAGAGACCCACCTTAGGGCAAAGGACACACACAGACTGAAAGTGGGGGAATGGAAAAAGATATTCATGCAAATGGAAATAACAAAAAAGCTGGAGTTACACCATTTATATCAAACAAAATAGACTTTAAAGCAAAACAGAAGGACACAAAATAATGATAAAGAGATCAATACAAGAAGAGGATTTTACACTGGTCAACATATATACACCTAATATAGGAGCACCCAAGCACATAAAATAAGTATTAATGGACAGAAAGGGAGAATCTGATGGGAATACTATAACAGTAGGAGACTTCAAAACCCCACTGCCATCAGGGATAGATCTTTTAGACAGAAAATCAGTAAGGCAACAGAGAACCTAAATGATACAATAGAACAGATAGATTTAATTGATATTTTCAGGACATTATATCCAAAAAACACAGAGTGTACATGCTTTTCAGGTTCACATGAAACATTCTCTGAGACTGACCACTTACTAGGGCACGAACCTGACCTCCACACATTTAAGAGTATAGAAATCACACCAAGCATCTTCTCTGACCACAATGGCACAAAACTATAAATCACCCACAGGTTTCACTGTGACAAAGGGCACAAAACCTGCGACCTTCCTACAAGCAAACAGCCAACACACATCCCTGTACCTCCCTGTGACTGCTGGCAGGACCGCTGCCACAGGCCTCAACGTTACAAGCAAAGCTGCAGTATTCAGTGGGGGGGTTCGCCACCTAGAGTCTGTCCAGTCCACGCACGGGTGGGGATGGACCAAACAAAAATCTGTGAGATGTAGCAAAACCAGTTCTTAGAGGAAGGTTCATAGTCAAACAGGCATTCCTCAAAAGATGAAAAATCTCTAATAGACAACCTAACCTACCACCTAAAACAATTAGAAAAAGAAGAACAAAAAAACCTAAGGTCAACAGGACAGAAATAATAAAGATCAGGGAGGATGTCGGTCATCATACTTCTGTCTAAAATAGAACACCCGACACTATTCACTTCATTAAAGCTAACCCGAAGGAGAACGGTGCACTCTGGTGGGTATGATGGGTCAATACAGTTCATCTTTGGTTTAAAAAGAAAAAAAAAGTACCACCCTGTTAATAATGGCTATGCAAGTGAGGGTCACGGGTATATGGGGAATTTCTGTACCTTTCTTCCAATTTTGTTGTAAACCTAAAACTGCTTAAAAAAAAAAAAGTCTCAAAAAGAATTAAAACTCAGGGTAGACATTTGTGGCAAAATTTTTATTTCACTTTTACATACATATACATGTTATACCTGTGTGTTTTTCTTGGACTGATGTAAAATGTATTTTTTTAGACCAAAAATGTTTGCAGGCCACTGTAGTTAAATTATACTGGCAAATAAAAGCACAAATTAACCTAAAAAAAAAAAAAAAAAGAAAAAAGGAAAAGAAATCAACCACAAGAAAAGAAGTTTTTCAAAAACCCAACCATTACATGGAGACTAAACAACGCTCTACTAAAAAAACCAATGGATCAATGAGGAAACCAAAAGGGAAATTAAAAATACCTTGAGACAAGCGACAATGAAAACACAACCATATAAAACTTTATGAGATGTAGCAAAAGCAGCTCTTAGAGCAAAGTTCATAGTGATAGAGGCATTCCTCAAAAGATGAAAAATCTCTAATGAACAACCTAACTGACCACCTAAAAGAATTAGAAAAAGAAGAACAAAAAACCTAAGGTCAGCAGGACAGAAGTAATAAAGGTCAGGGAGGAAACAGATTTAAAAAAAAACCAGCAGAAAAAAATCAAAGAAGAAATGGGTGACTTTCTAGAAACTTACAGCACACCGAAACAGAATCAAAAAGAAATCATTTGAGCAGACTCATCACTAGGCGTGAAATAGAATCTGTAATTTTAAAACTCCCTACAAAGAAAAGGGGAAGATCAGATGGCTTCACAGGCAAATTCTACCAAACATCCAAAGAACTTACACAACATTTCTTCTTAAACTGTTCCAAAAGATTTATGAGGAGGGACCTCCAAAGACACGCTATGAAGCCATCATCACCCTGACTGCTGCTGTTTAGTGGATCAATGGTGTCTGACTCTCTGTGATCCCACGGACTGCAGCCTGCCGGGCTCCTCTGTCCATGGGATTTCCCAGGCAAGAATACTGGAATGAGTTGTCATTTTCCTCCCCAGGGGATCTTCCCAAGCCAGGGATCGAACCCCCATCTCTTACATTGAGGGCAGATTCTTTACTGCTAAGCTACCAAGGCAAGCCCATCACCCTGATACCAAAACCAAAGATACCACCATAAAAGAAAATTACAGGACAATACTGATGATGAATATAGATGTAAAAATCCTCAACAAAATATTAGCAAACCAATTCAACATTAAAAAAAAAATCATACGCCATGACCAAGTGGGATTCATCCCAGATCCATAAGGATGGCTCAACATACACATGAATCAATCAATGTAATACACATCACTAACAACAACAAAAACCACACGGTCATCTCAAGAAATGAGAAACAAGCATTTGACAAAATTCAACATCCATTCATGATAAAACTCTCACCAATGCAGGTATACAGGAAATGAATCTCAATATAATAAAAGCTATTTATGACAAACCAACAGCCAATATAATACTCAACAGTAGAAAAGTTGAAAGCCTTCCTGCTAAAATCTGGAACAAGACAAGGATATCCATTCTCACCACTTTTATTCAACATATTAATGGAAGTCCTAGCCTCAGCAGTCAGACAAGAGAGAGAAATTAAAGTTTCCAATTTGGAAAGGAAGAGATAAAATACTATATGCAGATGACAGGATACTACATATAGAAAACTCTATATTTAGAGTTGGTCCGTAAAGAAGGCTGAGTGCCAAAGAATTGATGCTTTCAAACTGCAGTGCTGCAGAAGACCCTTGAGAAATGGAAGCCATCTCATGTTCTTGGATTGGAAGAATATTGTTAAAAGAATATTGTTAAACAACCCAAAGCAATCTACAGATTTAATGCAATCACTATCAAATGACCCATTACATTTTTCACAGACCTAGAATAATATGAAATTTTATATGGAAGAATAAAAGAACCAGAATTGCCAAAACAGAGCTATAAAATCAAGGTAGGAGGCATAACTCTTCCAGATTCTGGACAATACTACAGAGCCACACGAATGAAAACACCGTGGTACTGGCAGAGAAACAGGCATACGGATCAACAGAACAGAGAGCACAGCAATAAACCCACATACCTATGGCCAACATCTCCTCCTGCTTCACTGACTACGCCAAAGCCTTTGACTGTGCAGATCACAACAAACTGTGGACATTTCTTCAAGAGATGGGAATACCAGACCACCTGACCTGCCTCCTGAGAAATCTGTGTGCAGGTCAAGAAGCAACAGTGAGAACTGGACATGGAACAACAGACTGGTTCCAAATAGGAAAAGGAGCATGTCAAGGCTGTATATTGTCACCCTGCTTATTTAACTTATATGCAGAGTACACCATGAGAATTGCTGGGCTGGAGGAAGCACAAGCTGGAATCAAAATTGCCGGGAGAAATATCAATAACCTCAGATGTGCAGATGACACCACCCTTATGGCAGAAAGCAAAGAAGAACTAAAGAGCCTCTTGATGAAAGTGAAAGAGGAGAGTCAAAAAGCTGGCTTAAAACTCAACATTCAGAAAACTAAGATCATGGCATCTGGTCCCATCTCTTCATGGCAAATAGATGTGGAAACATTATTTTGGGGACCCCAAAATCACTGCAGATGGTGACTGCAGCCATGAAATTAAAAGATGCTTGCTCCTTGGAAAAAAGTTATGACCAACCTAGACAGCATATTAAAAAGCAGAGACATTACTTTGCTGACAAAGGTCCGTCTAGTCAAAGCTACAGTTTTTCCAGTAGTCATGTATGGATGTGAGTGTTGGACTATAAGGGAAGCTGGGTGCCAAAGAATTGATGCTTTTGAACTGTGATGTTGGAGAAGACTCTAAAGAGTCCCTTGGACTGCAAGAAGATCCAACCAGTCCATCTTAAAGGAAATCAATCTTGAATATTCATTGGAAGGACTGATGCTGAAGCTGAAGTTCCAATACTTTGGCCACCTGATGCGAAGAACTGACTCACTGGAAAAGGCCCTGATGCTGGGAAAGATTGAAGGCAGGAGGAGAAGGGGATGACAGAGGAAGAGATGGCTGGATGGCATTACTGACTCAATGGACATGAGTTTGAGTCAACTCCGGTAGTTGGTGATGGACAAGGAGGCCTGGCGTGGTGCAATCTATGGGGTCACAAAGAGTCGGACACAACTGAGCGACTGAACTGAACTGCTGGCCAATTAATTTTTGATAAAGAAGGCAAGAATATAAAATGGGCAAAGTCTCTTCAGGGGTGTTGGGTAAGTTTGACAGCTGCATGTAAATCAATGAAGTTAGAACACACTCCCCTGCCACACACAAAAATAAACTCAAAATGGCTTAAAGACATAAACATAAGACATGACACCATAAAAATCCTTGCCAAAAGCACAGGCAAAACATTTTCTGACCTAAATGTTTTTCTCAGGTGAGTCTCCCAAGCCAATAAAAATAAAAACAAAGATAAACAGAACTGAATCAAATGTCCACGCTTTGGCAGAGCAAAGAAAGCCATTATGTAAAAATTAAAAAATAAAAAGACAACCTAAGAAATGGGAAAAAATATTTGCAAATGATGTGACCAACAAGGGCTTAATCTCCAAATTATACCAACAGCTCATATAACTCAACAACAAAAGACAAACAACCCAATCAAAAAATGGGCAGAATCTTAATAGACATTTCTCCAAAGAAGACACACAGATGACCAACATACACATGAAAAGATGCTCAACGTCACTAACCATCAGTCAGTCAGTTCAGTTGCTCAGTTGTGTCCGACTCTTTGAGACCCCATGAACTGCAGCACGCCAACAGTTTCCTGTCCTTCACCAACTCCTGGAGCTTGCTCAAACTGATGTGCATCAAGTCAGTGATGCCATCCAGCCATCTCATCCTCTGTTGTCCCCTTTTCCTCCTGCCTTTAATCTTTCCCAGCATCAAGATCTTTTCCAATGAGTCAGTTCTTTGCATCAGGTGGGCAAAGGATTGGAGCTTTAGCATCAGACCTTCCAATGAGTATTCAGGACTGATTTCCTTTAGGATGGACTGGTTGGATCTCCTTACAGTCCAAAAGACTCTCAAGAGTCTTCTCCAACACCACAGTTCAAAAGCATCAATTCTTTGGTGCTCAGCTTTCTTTACGGTCCAACTTTCACCTGCATACGTGACTACTGGAAAAACTGTAGCTTTGACTAGACAGACCTTTGTCAGCAAAGTAATGTCTCTGCTTTTTAATATGCTGTCTAGGTTGTTCATAGCTTTTCTTCCAAGGAGCAAACGTCTTTTAATCTCATGGCTGCAGTCACCATCTGCAGTGATTTTGGAGCCCCCCGAAATAAAGTCTCTCACTGTTTTCATTGTTTCCCCATCTATCTGCCATGAAGTGATGGGACTGGATGCTATGATCTTAGTTTTCTGAATGTTGAGTTTCAAGCCAACTTTTCCACTCTCCTCTTTCACTTTCATCAAGAGGCTCTTCAGTTCTTCTTTGTTTTCTGCCATAAGGGTGGTGTCATCTGCGTATCTGAGGTTATTGATATTTCTCCTGGCAATCTTGATTCTAGCTTGTGCTTCAACCAACCTGGCATTTCACATGATGTAGTCTGCATATAAGTTAAATAAGCAGGGTGACAATATACAGCCTTGACAATATACAGCACTCCTTTCCCTATTTGGAACCAGTCTGTTGTTCCATGTCCAGTTCTAACTATTGCTTCTTGACCTGCACACAGATTTCTTAGGAGGCAGGTAAGATGGTCTGGTATTCCCATCTCTTGAAGAAATTTCCAATTTGTTGTGATCCACACAGTCAAAGGCTTTGGTATAGTCAATAAGGCAGAAGTAGATGTTTTTCTGGAACTCTCTTGCTTTTTCTAAGATCCAACAGAAGTTGGCAATTTCATCTTTGGATCACTAACCATAAGAGAAATGCAAATCAAAACTACAACAAAGTACCACCTCGCACTGGTCAGAATGGCCAGTATAAACAAAGTCTACAAACAGTAAATGCTGGAGAGGGTGTGGAGAAAAGGGAACCTACACTGTTGGTGGGAATACAAACTGGTACTAAAGGAGAGGAATATGAAGGTGCCCTAAAGAACTAAAAATTGAACTACCACGTGATTCAATGATCCTATTCCCGCTCTATGTATGGAAAAACCATCATTTGAAAAGATACATGGACCCCAATGTTCATCACAGTGCTATTTACAATAGCCAAGAAATGGAAGCCACTTAAATGTCCACTGACAATGGAATAAAGACAATGTAGTGTGTATATATATATAATGAAATATTACTCAGCCATAAAAAAGAATGAAATAATGCCATTTTCAGCAACATGGATGGACTTATAGATTATCACACTAAGTCAAGTAAGATGGACAGAGAAAGACAAATATCATGTGTTCACTCATTTATGGAATCTACCTTAGGGGAAAAAAAAAGGATACAAACAAACTTATTTACAAAACAGAAAGACTGACAGATTTCAAAAACAAAGTTATATGGTTACCAAAGGGGAAATGTGGGAGAGAGGGATAAATTAGAAGTTTGGGATTAACATACACACACAGTACTATATATAAAACAGATAACCAATAAGAATTACTGTATAACATATGGAATTCTACTATTATTCTTTAATACCTTATATGTGTAAACAATCTGAAAATGAGTGAATGTAGGTATAACTGAATCGCTTTCTCACACACTTGAAACTAACACAATATTGTAAATCAATTATAATCCAATAAAATTTTTTAAAAAAAGAAAATGCACTGATTGAAAAACTAGAAAAATTATTTTCAAATTCACCTACCAATGCAGGGGACAAAGGAAGATCCCTGGTCCAGGAGGATCCCACATGCCACGGAGCAAAGAAGTCTGGGCACTACAACTACCGATCCAGCGCTTCCAGAGCCTGCAAGCCGCAACTGCTGAGGCTATGCGCCACAGGAGTGAAGCCTGCATGCCCCAGGGCCTGTGCTCCGCAAGAGAAGCCACTGCAGCCAGAAGCCTGGGCACTGCAAAGAAGAGGAGCCCCCACTCTCTGCAACCAGAGAGAAGCTGCATGCAGCAACAAAGACCCAGCGCAGCCATAAATAAATAAATGAATCTTCTTTAAAAAAGATCCTAAAAACTATCTTCATTTATAGGCAACATGACTGTCTACAAAGAAAATCCAAAGTAATCAACAAAGAAAACTACTAAAACTAATGTGAGTCTATTCAGGTTGCAGGATAAAAGATTAATGTACAAAAATCAATCATATTTCAAGGGCTTCCCTGGTGGTGTAGTGGCTACAACTCCATGTTCCCAATGCAGAGGGCTGGAGTTGGAGCCCTGGCCAGAGAACTAGACCCTACATGGTGGCATGACTTGTAACACTTCACATACGGCAACTAATAGGCCCCACACACTTCAACTAAGATCCAGTGTAGCCAAGTAAGTAAACAACATTTTTTTTTAATGGAAAAAATTTTTAAAAATCAATTATATTTCTATTTACCAACAATGAATGATCAAAATTTGAATTTAAAATGTCATTTACAATAATATTTCATAACACTTATGGATACATATGACAAAAGATGTGCACAATTTGTACACTGAAAACTCCGTAACATACTGAGGGAAATTTTAAAAACACCTAAATATAAGGAGAGATAACCAGGCTTATGGGTTGAAAGGCTTAGTACTTCTAAGATGTCAAGTCTCTTCAGATTGATCTATGGATTCACCATCCTAATCAGGATCCCAGCAAGCTTTTTTGTAGAAATTGACAAGATGGGTCCATAATTTATATGGAATGCAACTTACCTAGTATAGCTAAAACCGGTTTGAAAGATAATTAAGTTCAAGGACTAATACAGCCTGATTTCAAGACTCATTATAAAGCTATACTTATCAAGACTGTGTGTCTGCTGTAAAGATAGGCAATTCAATCAATGGGAAATACTGAGAGTACAGAAATAGTTCCATAATTATTTGGACAAATAATATTTAACAAAACTGTAAGAGGCAATTTGGTAGGAAATGAGTGGTCATTTCAACACATGGTGCTAAAAACTGAATTTGACAGACAAAAAAATGAGTATCAACCTACCCCTCACACCATACACAAAAAAATCAAGTCAAAATGGATCACAGGTCTAAACTACAGAACTTCTAGAAACATATGAGAAAACCTTTATGGCCTTGAGTTAGGCAAAGATCTCATATGTAATACCAAAAGCATGATTCATAAGAAAAATACTGATAAACTGACCTACTTCAAAATGAAAAACTTCAAACGACAGTTAAAAGAATACAAAGGTAAGCCACAGGCTGGGGAAAAAAATTTGCAAAACATATCTGATAAAGGATTTATATTCAGAACATATTAAGAACTCTCAAAATTCAATGGTAAGACAATAAACAATCTAATAAAAAAAAGGCAAAACAACCAACCAACCAAATATTAGAACAGACATTTCAGCAAAGAAAATAAATGGATAGCAAAAATCACATAAAAAGACACTTAACAGCATTAGTCATTAGAGAAATGCAAACTAGAACCACAATGAGACATCACTGTCCACATCCACAGGAGTGGCTAAAATGACAAAGACTGCCCCACCAAGTGCTGGCAAAGACTTAGCGGAACGGGAAGCATCACGCACTTCTGGTGGGAATGCAAAATGATACAATTTTTCGAGAAACATTTTGGAAGTTTCTTAAAAAGTGAAACACACCTATCAAATGATCTATTCCATTCTACTCCTAAGAAAAATAATGGCATGCATCTTGCACGGAAACCTTTATGACAGCTTTACGTGTAATGAGTGAAAATTGAAAAAACCCAAATGTCCATAAACAGATGAATGAAAAACTGCATTATATGCCATACAGTGGACCACTCCCTGTCCACAAAAATGAATGAAAACTTACCGACACACATAACATGGGTGACTCTCAAAAACAATCAATATTAAGTTAAAGAGGCCAGGCAAAAAGGAGTGCATGCTGTAAAATATAAAATTTTAGAAAAAGCAAGCTAACCTACAGTGACAGAAAGCAGATCGGGGCTTTCTAGAGATGAAGTAGAGAAGGGCTGGGAGGAAGGGGGTGATGACAAAGGCACATGAGGAAAACTCTGTGGGACATGAACACATTCATTATCTGGGTTACAATGCTAGTTTCATGGGTATATGCATAATCTACACTACATCAAATTGTATACTTTAAAGATGCACAGTTCATTGTAGTGCAATTAAATCTCAATATTTAAAATCAACAGGACTTCGTATCTAATGATGGAGCAGGAGTTACAGAGAACATATACGCAAGACCCCTTAGAATAGAATTTCAATCTACTATAATTACTCCTGTACTTCCAGTGCCTAAATCAGTACTTGGTATAGTACAAGCTCAACCAACACCTGTAAACACACCGCACCCCTCGCGCCGCAGCGAGCACACGCAGGCGAGGGCAGGACAGAGGCCGAGGCCGTGCTGGGTGCTTTCCACCAAACCTTGAGGCGTAACAAAACTCTCCTCCAGTCAGGGTCCTGTGACTGTGTTTATCATTATTTCTCACAGTGATCTGGCCTCACATGTTAACAATTTATATAGATACGGACACAGATTTCTGCTCTAAAATTCATGGTAAACCAGTAAAATTACAGGACAGTTTTGTTACCCATGGCTCTATTCCAAATGCCAAGAGGAGAATGTGTTTCTTTGACAGTTCCCACTGACGATTCACATCTTCACTTTTCGTTTCTTTAGTGGAAACACGATCAGATTTATGTTTTCTGGTATAAGTTATCTCAGGACCTATTTGGTACATTTAGTTCAGTTCAGTCGCTCAGTCATGTCCGACTCTTTGCAACCCCATGAACCGCAGCAGGCCAGGCCTCCCTGTCCACCACCAACTCCCGGAGTTCACCCAAACTCATGTCCATTGAGTCAGTGATGCCATCTAACCATCTCATCCTCTGTTGTCCCCTTCTCCTCCTGCTTTCAATCTTTTCCAACATCAGGGTCTTTTCAGATGAGTCAGCTCTTCACATCAGGTGGCTAAAATACATTTAAGCTTCCCATTAAAACAGACTCAATCTATTCCACTGGTTTACAAAGCTTTTGAAGAAGCACAACATTTTTCTGATGATCTGAATTTTCTGATTAAAAATAAAAAACGCACCTCTGTGTTCCATAACACAGACGAAGTGTTTTGATCCTTAGAAGATATCATGAATTGATTTTCTTAGCAATGGTGCAGCAGATGTTTCAATTACAAATTCTAGTATTTGCAATCACTACACACTGTACATTCTCACTGGAGGTCTGTGATTGACTATGCTACAGTATGGTTAAGTTTCCAAGAGGCAAAGACCATTCCAAGATTTTAAGGGGCAGTGTGTGTGTCCTAATTTAGCCAACCTCAAAAAACACCAGAGGCCACAAGGGTAAAGACATACAGGTTTAATTACGTCCTGTCTCAAAAAAAGCCAAAACACATGTCCTTGACAGTGGAGTAATAACATTTCCAATAAATAATGGCTAATCAGGAAGAGGTGGGTAAGCATTTGGCTGGATGGGGTATATGCTAATGAGAATAAAGTGAATGTGATAACCATATCTCATTACAGGTAAGCAAAATCCCAGGTTATGGTAAAGAAGTTTTTGAAAGAATTATTTTGTTAATCAGTATAATTTATACAACAAGGTAGCCGTGATTCTGAGAAGGCACCTAGGAAGATGGGAAGGTGACGAAGAGAATCGAGGTGAACTAGTATGACTACGCGCCTGGTACTGTGTACACGCTACTTGACACCCATGGCATTCCCATGAAGGAGCTGCAACTGCCTCCTCTTACAGACGAGAGAACTGACAGCAGAGTGCAGTGCCCTGCCCCATGGCCACACCTCTGACCACACTGGCGCTCTCGGTTTCTTTCTAGTTCAGGCCTGCTGGCTCAACATCATGATATTCTCATTACTCTATGCAAGTTACATAGGAAGATTCCAACAGAAGAAAAGCAAATAATATGCTCGGCTTATTTTTGCTGATGAGAATGCCAGCTAAAAGCTGCCGTGACAGACTGAGTCACAGGGGACTGACTTACTTCAAGGAGGAATCGCCAACGCCAATACACCCTCGCAAGCTCAGCTTCCTCAGGAACCCACCACAGCGCTTTGAGATGTTTTCCACCACTCGACCCTTCAATGGAGAAAGTTGGAAAAAATCTTATTCATGCTACTTATCTAACAGCAAAACAACCTGAAGTTTAGGAACTAAATACGTATTCCCAGGTGTAACAGACGATATTTTAGAACATTCTTCCAACACCCCACTTCTGCTCCTGCTAGTGTAAAAAGGGACTGCAAGCATTGAAAAAACATTTTCAATTAAAACATTAAGTCTTTGTAAAAATCACACACTACTCTTGAAAGCCTCGACTCTGGAGGTAGGCCTCCCCGAGCCAGGGCTCACGGCTACTGCACAAATTCTAAGGCTTTTTGAGGCCAGCTATGGCAACACTGGCTGCTGGGCAGAGATCTAAAACAATGTTGCTTAAAAAAAAAAAAAAAGAAAATCTATTTAAGCTAAACAGTACTACTCTAAAAATATGAAAATGCAACATAAAAACTACCCCTCTTTCTTCTCAACAATCCCCTATTTAAACACATTTGCTTTGAAAAGGTAACTTTGGCTGGGTACTGGCAGATATATGAGAACACTGATTAAGCACTTCCATTTTCCAATCAGATCAGATCACTCACTCAGTCGTGTCCGACTCTTTGCGACCCCATGAATCACAGCATGCCAGGCCTCCCTGTACATCACCAACTCCTGAAGGTCACTCAAACTCACGTCCATCGAGTTAGTGATGCCATCCAGCCATGTCATCCTCTGTCGTCCCCTCCTCCTCCTGCCCCCAATCCCTCCCAGCATCAGAGTCTTCTCCAATGAGTCAACTCTTCGCATGAGATGGCCAAAGTACTGGAGTTTCAGCTTTAGCATCATTCCTTCCAAAGAAATCCCAGAGCTGATCTCCTTCAGAATGGACTGGTTGGATCTCCTTGCAGCCCAAGGGACTCTCAAGAGTCTTCTCCAACACCACAGTTCAAAAGCATCAATTGTTCGGCACTCAGCCTTTGATTTTAATACTTTCTTGTATCTGTTAAGGCTCATTTAATATTCACAATAAATGTGCAGACTACGCTTCCATGAACTAAGGAAGAGAATGTCTAAAATACAGGAAATCCCTTGGGATGTCTCTCAGTATTTATATGCCCTAGGATTAAAGTCATACTGTTCATGGGGTTCTTGGGAAGAGTGAATATCGACATTCTAGGAATTAGCGAACTAAAATGGACTGGAATGGGTGAATTTAACTCAGAGGACCATTATATCTACTACTGCGGGCAGGAATCCCTCAGAAGAAATGCAGTGGCCATCATGGTCAACAAAAGAGTCTGAAGTGCAGTACTTGGATGCAATCTTAAAAACGACAGAATGATCTCTGTTCGTTTCCAAGGCAAACCATTCAATGTCACAGTAATCCAAGTCTATGCCCCAAACAGTAACGCTGAAGAAGCTGAAGTGGAACGGTTCTATGAAGACCTACAAGACCTTTTAGAACTAACACCCAAAAAAGATGTCCTTTTCATTATAGGGGACTGGAATGCAAAAGTAGGGAGTCAAGAAACACCTGGAGTAACAGGCAAATTTGGCCTTGGAATACGGAATGAAGCAGGGCAAAGACTAATAGAGTTTTGCCAAGAAAATGCACTGGTCATAGCAAATATCCTCTTCCAACAACACAAGAGAAGACTCTATACATGGACATCACCAGATGGTCAACACCGAAATCAGATCGATATTCTTTGCAGCCAAAGATGGAGAAGCTCTATACAATCAGCAAAAACAAGACCAGGAGCTGACTGTGGCTCAGATCATGAACTCCTTATTGCCAAATTCAGACTGAAATTGAAGAAAGTAGGGAAAACCACGAGACCATTCAGGTATGACCTAAATCAAATCCCTTATGATTATACAGTGGAAGTAAGAAATACATTTAAGGGCCTAGATCTGATAGAGTGCCTGATGAACTAAGGAATGAGGTTCGTGACACTGTACAGGAGACAGGGATCAATCAAGACCATCCCCCTGGAAAAGAAATGCAAAAAAGCAAAATGGCTGTCTGGGGAGGCCTTACAAATAGCTATGAAAAGAAGAGAAGCGAAAAGCAAAGGAGAAAAGGAAAGATATAAACATCTGAATGCAGAGTTCCAAAGAATAGCAAGAAGAGATAAGAAAGCCTTCTTCAGCGATCAATGCAAAGAAATAGAGGAAAACAACAGAATGGGAAAGACTAGGGATCTCTTCAAGAAAATCAGAGATACCAAAGGAACATTTCATGCAAAGATGGGCTCGATAAAGGACAGAAATGGTATGGACCTAACAGAAGCAGAAGATATTAAGAAGAGGTGGCAAGAATACACAGAAGAACTGTACAAAAAAGAGCTTCATGACCCGGATAATCATGATGGTGTGATCACTGACCTAGAGCCAGACATCCTGGAATGTGAAGTCAAGGGGGCCTTAGAAAGCATCACTAGGAACAAAGCTAGTGGAGGTGATGGAATTCCAGTGGAGCTATTCCAAATCCTGAAAGATGATGCTGTGAAAGTGCTGCACTCAATATGCCAGCAAATCTGGAAAACTCAGCAGTGGCCACAAGATTGGAAAAGGTCAGTTTTCATCCCAATCCCAAAGAAAGGCAATGCCAAAGAATGCTCAAACTACTGCACAATTGCACTCATCTCACACGCTAGTAAAGTAATGCTCAAAATTCTCCAAGCCAGGCTTCAGCAATATGTGAACCGTGAACTTCCTGATGTTCAAGCTGGTTTTAGAAAAGGCAGAGGAACCAGAGATCAAATTGCCAACATCCGCTGGATCATCGAAAAAGCAAGAGAGTTCCAGAAAAACATCTATTTCTGCTTTATTGACTATGCCAAAGCCTTTGACTGTGTAGATCACAATAAACTGTGGAAAATTCTGAGAGAGATGGGAATACCAGACCACCTGATCTGCCTCTTGAGAAATCTGTATGCAGGTCAGGAAGCAACAGTTAGAACTGGTCATGGAACAACAGACTGGTTCCAAATAAGAAAAGGAGTACGTCAAGGCTGCATATTGTCGCCATGTTTATTTAACTTATATGCAGAGTACATCATGAGAAATGCTGGACTGGAAGAAACACAAGTTGGAATCAAGATTGCTGGGAGAAATATCAATAACCTCAGATATGCAGATGACACCACCCTTATGGTAGAAAGTGAAGAGGGGCTAAAAAGCCTCTTGATGAAAGTGAAAGTGGAGAGTGAAAAGGTTGGCTTAAAGCTCAACATTCAGAAAACAAAGATCATGGCATCTGGTCCCATCACTACATGGGAAATAGATGGAGAAACAGTGGAAACAGTGTCAGACTTTATTTTTCTGGGCTCGAAAATCACTGCAGATGGTGACTGCAGCCATGAAATTAAAAGACGCTTACTCCTTGGAAGGAAAGTTATGACCAACCTAGATAGCATATTCAAAAGCAGAGACTACTTTGCCAACAAAGGTTCGCCTAGTCAAGGCTATGGTCTTTCCTGTGGTCATGTATGGATATGAGAGCTGGACTGTGAAGAAGGCTGAGCGCCGAAGAATTGATGCTTTTGAACTGTGGTGTTGGAGAAGACTCTTGAGAGTCCCCTGGACTGCAAGGAGATCCAACCAGTCCATTCTAAAGGAGATCAGCCCTGGGATTTCTTTGGAAAGAATGATGCTAAAGCTGAAACTCCAGTATTTTGGCCACCTCATGCGAAGAGTTGACTCACTGGAGAAGACTCTGATGCTGGGAGGGATTGGGGGCAGGAGAAGGGGACGATAGAGGATGAGATGGCTGGATGGCATCACTGACTTGATGGATGTGAGTTTGAGTGACCTCCAGGAGTTGGTGATGGACAGGGAGGCCTGGCGTGCTGCAGTTCATGGGGTCGCAAAGAGTCGGACACGACTGAGCGACTGATCTGATCTGATCTGAGGATTAAAGTCAACGGGAAACTGAAGCCAGTCCAAGAGGACTATTCATGGCTTTGGGAATGGCAGTTTGGGTCACTCTACCAAGTAAGGAAGCACAACCAGCTGAGGGGCTTGCTGAAGACAAAAAGAATGCAGAATGTGTGGCAGAAGGCAGCTGTAAGTGCCAACTCTGACCACATGAGCAGTTATAGAGATTAGGACTATCATGGTTGTTCTTTCTCCCTATTTTCTTATAAACTGTGTGTGTACAGAAAAAATGTTTTTCTGTCTTTCTTGTCTTTTCCCCTTTCTGTGTGATATGAGATGTACTAACTTTGTATCATAGTAAAGTTCTTTCAATTCCGCATTCACATGCTGAAGGCGCCGAGTGTCAGCAAGAATGATTATCACTCTAGGACTTTGCCTCTGCTTCTGAGGAGGGGCTTAAGCGTATTTTTGGTTGTACACTGGATAGCTGAATCACATTAGGCGGAATCATGAGTTCGTACTGTCTTTATGTGGAGATTAAGTATGGTTTAAGGACATGCCTATGGGTGCAAGTAGACAAGGGGTGAACTCGTGATGATTAACGCCATGGTCAACATGACTGGGACACAGAGTGCCAGTCTGTGACTTGGCCAAACTCATTCTGAGTGTTGTCTGTAAGGGTTTTTGGATGAGATTAGCATCTGAATCAGCAGGCTGAGTAAAGCAGATTGTCCTCCCCAGCAGCGGTGAACAGAGCAAAAAGGGCTGACTGAGAGAGACCTCCTGCCTGATGGCTGAGCCAGGCCTTTGGACCTGGCTGAAATATCAACTCCTCTTGGGTCCCGAACCTGCCAGCTTTCAGACTGGAATTCACACACTGGCTCTGCTGGCTCATAGGCCTTCTGACTTGGACTGGAGCTACAGCTCTCCTGGGCCTGCAGCTTGCAGACCGCACATTTGGGGACTTCTCCGCCTCCATCACCACATAACCCAATTCCTCATAAGGAATCTCTATGTCGGTATCTATATACACACACGAAATCTTATTGGCTCTGTTTTTCTGGAGAATCCAGACTAATACAGGGTGGGTTCAATATCTTCATTTTGCAAATAAATAAAGTAAATGGTTAAACTGCCATTACACTTCACTGAGTAGCAGAGCTGGGGTTTGTATCAAGTCTTTGTGACTCTAAGAGCTGTGTCCTCTGCATGATAACCACACCCACAAGGGAGGAAACACTGAAAAGGCCCTGTTGCTTCACTTGTAATACCATCATCCTTAATTTACACAACAGCCACCTTGACACTGAGCTCTAAGCACCAAGAGCCCACCAGGACACATCAAACCACAGTGTTACAGAAGCGAGATTCACATAGGCTGGCTAACAACTTAGGCTGGAAATCCAAATTCTGACCTTGCTGGTGGCTTTCTCTATGCTTTCTTGAGTCCTATCTATGTTAATAATTAGTTTTTGAGCCAAAACTCCAGACACCTTTAAAATAAATTTGTCAGTGGCAGGGAAAAAAAAAGATTATGAGTTGGAAATCCAAGATAAATATCGAACTACTGAATAAAACTGCAAAAATAGCTCCACACCAATGTCTACAAATAGAGCACATCATTATATTTTCTCCACTTCAAGTTAGTCACACTTGTACAAACTTCTTATTCTTCCTTCTTTGGAGTAGTTTTTATATTGGAATTAAAAAAATTACATTCAGAATTTTCTGTTGCACTGTTTCTAAATAAGAGAAAAAAAATAAGCAAATCCTTTTCAAATGCAAATTCCAGTCAGCAACACCGTGTAACATCCATTAGAGAGTATGCTATAGGTAAGCATTTTAGAAAGAAAGGTGGTACAGAAAAATAAGGCCTAACAGAGGAGCCCTTGGACTTACGACTTTCAGATAAGACTATTTGGTTACTTCTCATTTTTGGCCTCACAGACTCTTAATAACCATGAAGACAACAAAACGTTCAGCTTTCAAAGGCATTGGAAATGCCTGAACATCAGAAACGACACGTGCTCAGGAGACAGCGACGCTCAGGGAGAGGCCCGGTGCACACCCGTCACCTGCACGTGCCGTTCTGCCTTTTCTCTGAGATTCAAATCATGAAGCCCACTGTTCACAGTACCTACTCTCTCCCTTCTTACCAGGTGAGTGGCCTTGGGTAAGCTACTCAAACGTTTTGTGCCTCAGTTTCTCCCATTTGTGTTTCTGAGAAGGCTAAAGTAATTAATACACAGAAAGTACTTAGAAGAGTACCCGGCACACGGTAAATACGCTTAGTATACCAGTGCTGCTCCTTGGCACTTTCTCTCTTCTCTCAACAGACCCACTTTTGTCCCAAACAAATGAATCTGAGACCATGAGTTTATCCATGGGATGCTTCCCAGGGTGACCGCCCAGAGGTGCTATTGGTGTCCACGGTTGGTGGTGGTTTAGTTGCTAATTTGTGTCCGATTCTTGGACTGTAGCCCGCCAAGCTCCTCTGTCCATGGGATTCTCCAGGCCAGAATACTAGAGTGGGTTGCCATTCACTTCTCCAAAGGATCTTCCCGACCCAGGAATCAAACCCGGGTCTCCTACATTGCAGGCAGATTCTTCTCTGACTGACCTAGGATGGAAGGACTCGTTATTTGTCTACGGGAGGCCTCATACTTGGTTTAGAAGCCAACCTGGATTCTCAGGGGTGACACAAAGGGAGGACTAATTCGTGTTAGACTATATTCCTCACAGGTAGCTCTCTACACGTGTGGTGAGCCATGACCTGGTCTCTTTAGTAGAAGTGGGGCTTTCCTGGTGCGGGAGACCTGGTTTCAATCCCTGGGTTGGGAAGATCCCCTGGAGAAGGGCATGGCAACCCACTCCACTATTCCTGCCTGGCGAACCCCATGGACAGAGGGCCCAGTGGGCTATAGACCATGTGGTTACAAAGAGTCAGACATGACTGAGCAATTAACACTTTCACTTTAGTGGAAGTACTCAAGTATTTCTGCAATGCATTTATACAGCTGCAGTCAGCTAAAACAGTGAGATCACATAATGTACGAGGTAGTGATATTTACGTGAAATAGCATTTTTTTCCTTGGCACGCTGTGTGGCATGCAGGATCTTAGTTCCCCAACCAGGGAACGGCATTGGGTGCACAGAGCCTTAACCACTGGACTGCCAGAGAAGTCCTGAAATAGTATTTTTTTAGTATCTTAATTAAAAAGCTTTTTATGTGCCTTCCAAAAAGTTGTAGTTTGGAAAAATCAAAGAAAACTGAAGAGATGATTAAAAAAAAAAAAAAAAAAAAAAAACCCCACAGGAAAAAAATGCTTACAATTTTTTTTAAAACAATAACTCTCCTTTGCCCAGAAGAAATGACCACAATTTTTAGAATTTAATATTCTCCTCAACATCGCTAAGTAAACACAATTAACAAAGCTCTATAGATTATCAGTTCAAAGGGGAAATATATGTCAGCATGTTTGGGAGGGGCACTGCTGTAATCATTAAGTCTGGAAGGAGTTTTAAACAATTCCTGACTCAGGGACCAGCGTTAAAGCCGAGAACCAGCGTTTATCTTTCCAGGGAGCCTGGGAAAGCCTGAGGCCCCTGCCCCCTGCCAGGCTCAGAGCACGCAACCCACGTGGAGGCCGAGTGTGGTCACCCTTGTGCTCAGCCCTGTCTCCTGCAGCGGCGTCCGCTTCACTGGGTTAGATGGCTCCAGGACAGGGAAGCCTGGCGTGCTGCAGCCCATGGGGTCGCAGAGAGTCGGACACGACGGAGCGAGTGAACCCCCACAAAGAGACAGGCAGGCAGCAAGTGACCAGAGAAGGAGGTGGCGGGCCTCCACATCTGGCCGTTAGTTCTTGGTAACACTATCTCCCTGTTAAACATATTTCCTCATCCATTAAAAAAGACACAAAATATATAATAAAAACATGTGAACACGCTACATGAGCAACTGATTCAAAACACAATTCCACTACACTGAGTTGACTAAACTAGAAATCAGTAAGGTTTTACCAACAATGGGCAGATAATAAAACTTCAGCACCTCCAGACCCTTAAAATAGTACTCTAGACAGTTACTACGTGTAGCACTCTATTACTGCTCTGTTTCTTTCTGGTTAGAAATGCGTATTTAATATTACAGTTGTTTTCAGAAAAATTTTCTCATTTGATCTGGTTTACCATTCTTTTTTTTATTAATAGTTTATTAATAGCTTCTTTATTAGTTTAACTGGCAGATATAATCAAAGGACTCAGAAGAAAAGTGACATTATATTACCAACCATTTGCCAGGTTGAACCTTTAACCCAGGGAGCTTTGCATATTTTTTTAACATTCCATATTTGGTTAATTTGACACAAATTAGAACTCCCAATTCTAGAAAGGCTCAACTGTATTCAAATTAAGCAGGAAAATATGTAACTGCTATTGCCTAAGAATTCACAAGCACTGTGCTCTCAGGTGGGGGAATAAGCAGTATTGAATTGTTGTTTAGTCGCTTAGTCGCTAAGTCATGTCCAACTCTTTCGTGACCTCAAGGACTACAGCCCACTGGGCTCCTCTGTCCATGGGATTTCCCAAGCATGAATACTGGAGTGGGGTGCCATTTCCTTCTCCAGGTGGTTTACCGTTCTTAAATGAAGATATTTACATATTTCCAGGTAAATACACCAGAATCCTGGAATTATAAAGGCTCTGAAGATTACTTCCTTCCTTATTTTGTAAACAATAAAACCAAGGCACTGACAGAGTACACGCCTTAGGTGGCTGAGCTGGAGGGACATCTCTATCTCCAGCCTCCCTCCTGGGCTCGAGCCTCTGCCATTTCTCCATTCCTAGTGCTGAATTAGAATTCTCAGTGGAGTTCTCAGGTCAATAAATACTTGTCAAGAGTCTCCTAAGACTAAAGCACTGGACCAAGCTTTAACGATCCAGGTGCGAGGCTTTGGAAAGCTGAGTGGTAAAGCTCGGACTGTACACATGAATGAGGGTAAAGTAACATTCTGTCACTGAGAAAGCAAAGAGTAAAGCACAAGCAGAATTCTGGTCTGAAGTATGCAAACACCTCCCAGGTGTTTTGCTTCTCTATCCCACCTTGGCGGCGTAATAGTAAATCTAAACGCAGTAAATGAAAGGGCAGGAAAGAGTGAGCAGCTGACTTATCTTTTTAAAAAATCTTTAGTCTAAAGCAGGTTAACTTACCTCTACATCTGTTTGAAAGTTGAAAAGGTCTATTCTTTGCCAGTTGCTTCCATCCAGGGCTAAGATGTTCCAAGCCTGGGAGGTTGGGAGGGATTAGGGTGACAAAGATAAATTTATTGAGATTGTTAAAGTCTTGATTCAACTTTTCTATTTCCAAACATTTATTCTTGATAGATATTAAGTCAATAATCAAATGTGAAATTATGATAATACCGTTATGTTAAATATAAAAGATGATATTTTAATGTTTAACTGTTTACTTGAGTGAAAACTTATCCTCATTCTAACAAAACTTGATTATTTCTTTTTTAAAATTTATTCCTTTTTTTATTTCTTTTAATTGGAGGCTAATTACTTTACATGATTATTTCTTGATTACAAATCTGGTTAATACCCTACCTTGGAAATCTGTGCACATCGGCACAAGGTTACTATATCCAAGAAGGAAAATATTCTAGGAAGAAAGGGGAAAAAGCACAAAAGTGAGATGGTATTAACATTTTAGAAGATCTATAGTTGAAAGATAAAATCTAGTGTGCCATCTGCATACTAATAACCTTTTCAAGATTTCTCAATTCATAATATACAAGAGCACTATAATTTTACCTCGCTATTGTGAAATATTAAATATTTGCACATTCCAAAGTTGTTCTAGAAAATTACACAAATTCCCTTAAACCAGAACTCATTAAACTTTTATTTCTCTTGTTCTAAATCACAGACATGGGTCAGTGGATCATAGCTTGTTCTAGTCAAAGACCAATCTCACCTGCCAGACACTGAGCCAGTGAGAGCATGCCCCTAACACAAGTGCAAACACCCCTTTTGGTAGGAGATGCGCCAAACAGGCTCAGGTGCCTGAGGCTCAAACAGTATGGCCAAGAAAAGCTCCACGATCAAACCCACTTGCTTTTTATGTATTTGTTCACAGGGCAGAAAGATGGAGCTCGTTACCTGGAAAGGTCTATAAATGACCAGTTTTTCCTGAGCAAAAGCCAAGAAGCTATAGAAGGTAGGAAAGACAGGGGAAAAGAAGAGGAGAGAAGTAACCTAAAACCTAGTGGACAGTGTCAGCGTGGCAGGGTCGGAGAGAGCGCCTGACACTCTGGCAGCAGAGCTGAGGGGCTGAGGACAGCGCCGGACAATAGCTGCATGTGCCTCAGCGCTCAGCAGGAACAGCTGAAGACAAAGAGCAGCTTTCCTGGGAGAGGAGAGTGAATGGTGATGCAGTCAGGTACAACAGGGTCTCGATCCCCACAGCACCGGAAGTTAACTAGGACAGTCTGTGCCTGTGGGTGTCGAAGTGGGGGGTGGGGGGGGAGAGATGGCAAACAGCCACCCGTAAAGTTCTTCAAAATTCTTCAAAGGTAACAATCAGCAATGAGTTGAAAATCCACAGGCTTGGGGAAGATAGTAGGTCCACAAACCACCAGAGCACTGCGCCTGCAATAGAGCACCCACGCGCAGCGCCACAGGGTCTGTGACGGTGCAGATACTGCTCTACTATGTAGACTCCTATCATTTTCTAGAGAAAAGCAAAGGAGAGAAGCATCAGGGCTGCATTAATCTTAAAAGACTCCATGCAACTTTGCACATACGAAAATGCTGGTGGGGAAAACGTGTACCAAATATACACACACGTATAATAACATATTTCAGGGTGTCTGTACACCTATAATACAGTGCGTCCATGGTGATATGTCTTGCCCCACCAACTCAAATGTCTGTGTTCTGTGCCCTATGACCATTCCCCAGCGAGCCGCAACTGATCACAAGCTCACTGAAAGGCCAAGGACCAGAGAGAGAGGCATGGGAACGCTACAGTAAGATCGTGTTTCACAGCAGCATCCGTTCTAAACTACAAGCTGAAGGTAGAAAGGGGTTAGCTAACTTTCCCTTGAAAACATTCCTCAACAATGTGCACCTTGGAGACCACACACTCCACCACCTCTCAGTTATAATAACAACACTGATAACTGTGTGCTTGAAAATTATATGCTAGCCACTGTTTACGTTAGTCATTTAATTGTCACAACACTGCTATGAGGTGCTATTATGCTCTCCACTTTACACATAAGAATGCTGAGCACCTCCCAAGGCCACACAGATAGAAAGAGCAGAGCCGGAATTTGAACCTATGTATCTGCCGCCTGTGGGGTTGCACAGAGTTGGACACGACTGATGTGACTTAGCAGCAGCAGCACAGTGCAGCTTGACCGCCCATGGCCGTGACGCTACACAAAGCTACAGCTACTGTCCCCGCAGGATTAGGCTGGATGCTCTTCAACTGCTCAGCAGATGAGGCAGCCTGTGCTGAGCAGCAGCTGTATGGAGACTGCATCTATAAAAGCTAGACTCACACTAACTCACACAACATGCTCACACGTTCAGACGCAAGTGAGAGCCAACAGCGTGAACACAAGTTTACGCTCTTATCTCGTGCTCACTGCCCGGCGCTGCAGCTGCTGCTGGAGAAGCCGACCGCCTTCGCTCTGTACCCTGTCCTCCCACACCACCATCACATGTAGCTGCACGTGCACACGCAGGCATGCTACAACTGCCAACTGCCCAGGAAGCCAAATTCCTGAATCACATTTCAATGAAGAAAATGAATGCCCTGAATGACAGAGCCTGGAACACTGGCGACAGAAACAGAGTTAGCTCAAGGGGTAAGAGTTTTAAACAAGAGGTTAAATACTCAATTTGCCTCAAACTTCAAAACCTAACATTTTCCATTTTTTAAATGAAAACTTGGGCTTGCTTCCATGAAAAGATGGTTCCTATCAACTTAAATACACAAAGTAACTATGAACAACTTCAAAACTTTTTTTTTTTGGAAATTGCTTCCTACCTCAAATGTGATAACCACCCTTCGTTAGGAGAGCCCTGAAATGACAACTTGGTTACAAATACACACACACAAGGGTATACAGGAGTGGATGTGTTTCTGCTCCACTGGTCTGTCTGCCTCTGTGGCGGTAAGACTGTTTTAATTATGAAGCTTAAATATCTTGATGTCCAGTAACTTCAGTCCTTCAACTTTGTTTTTCTTCATCAAGATTATCTTGGTTATTCTTGGCTACTCTCAGTTTTTGAATTTCTGCTGGTGTTTTAGAATCAGCCTATCAAATTTCACAAAAAAAATTATAAAATTTTACTGGGATTATGCTGGATTTATAGACACTCTGGGGGAAATTTTACAGTGGTTAAGTCTTCCAACCCACAAAACTGATATACTCCATTATTTATTTAGGACTTCTTTACTATCTCATAGTAATTTTTGTATTTCTTCACATAGATGCTCTGTTCATTTTTAGATTTGCTCTTCCCTCACAGCTATTTCATGCTGTTACTATTAAAATGGAATTTTTAAAACGTCATTTTCTAATTGTTGCTAGTATATAGTTAATTTTCATATACTACCTTGCATATAGCAACATTTCCAAATTCACTTATATACTCTAAGGATTTTCTACAAACAAAATCAATATACTTGAGAACAATGAAAATTTTCTTTCTTCCTTTTCAATGATTATACTTTTATCCTTTTTCCTGCCTTACTGAAGTGGCTATGATTGTCTCTAGTACCAACAATGGTAATGAAAGACATCTTTTTCTCATTCCCATCTCTGAAAAAGCTGTCATTCTTTAATCACTCATTCAGTTCAGTTCAGTCGCTCAGTCGTGTCCGACTCTTTGCGACCCCATGAATCGCAGCACGCCAGGCCTCCCTGTCCATCACCAACTCCCGGAGGTCACTCAGACTCACATCCATCGAGTTAGTGATGCCATCCAGCCATCTCATCCTCTGTCGACCCCTTCTCCTCCTGCCCCCAATCCCTCCCAGCCTCAGGGTCTTTTCCAATGAGTCAACTCTTTGCATGAGGTAGCCAAAGTACTGGAGTTTCAGCTTTAGCATCAGTCCTTCCAAAGAACACCCAGGGCTGATCTCCTTCAGAATGGACTGGTTGGATCTCCTTGCAGTCCAAGGGTCTCTCAAGAGTCTTCTCCAACACCACAGTTCAAAAGCATCAATTCTTCGGTGCTCAGCCTTCTTCACAGTCCAACTCTCACATCCATACATGACCACTGGAAAAACCATAGCCTTGACTAGGATGGACCTTTGTTGGCAAAGTACTGTCTCTGCTTTTGAATATGCTATCTAGGTTGGTCATAACTTTCCTTCCAAGGAGTAAGCATCTTTTAATTTCATGGCTGCAGTCGCCATCTACAGTGATTTTGGAACCCCAAAATTAAAGTGTGACACTGTTTCCCCACCTATTTCCCATGAAGTGATGGGACTGGATGCCATGATCTTTGTTTTCTGAATGTTGAGCTTTAAGCCAACTTTTTCACTCTCCTCTTTCACTTTCATCAAGAGACTTTTGAGTTCCTCTTCACTTTCTGCCATAAAGGTGGTGTCATCTGCATATCTGAGGTTATTGATATTTCTCCCAGCAATCTTGATTCCAGCTTGTGCTTCTTCCACCCCAGCATTTCTCATGATGTACTCTGCATATAAGTTAAATAAGCAGGGTGACAGTATACAGCCTTGACAACTCCTTTTCCTATTTGGAACCAGTCTGTTGTTCCATGTCCAGTTCTAACTGTTGCTTCCTGACCTGCATATAGGTTTCTCAAGAGGCAGGTCAGGTGGTCTGGTATTCCCATCTCTTTCAGAATTTTCCACAGTTTATTGTGATCCACACAGTCAAAGGCTTGGAAGAAATAGATGTTTTTCTGGAACTCTCTTGCTTTTTCCATGATCCAGTGTATGTTGGCAATTTGATCTCTGGTTCCTCTGCCTTTTCTAAAACCAGCTTGAACATCTGGAAGTTCACAGTTCATGTACTGCTGAAGCCTGGCTTGGAGAATTTTGAGCATTACTTTACCAGCTTGTAATTGTATGAATATGAGATGAGTGCAATTGTGCAGTAGTTAGAGGACTCTTTGGCACTGCCTTTCTTTGGGATTGGGATGAAAACTGACCTTTTCCAGTCCTGTGGCCACTGCTGAGTTTTCCAAATTTGCTGGCATATTGAGTGCAGCACTTTCACAGCATCATCTTTCAGGATTTGAAATAGCTCCACTGGAATTCCATCACCTCCTCTAGCTTTGTTCGTAGTGAGGCTTTCTAAGGCCCACTTGACTTCACATTCCAGGATGTCTGGCTCTAGATGAGTGATCACACCATTGTGATTATTTGCGTCATGAAGATCTTTTTTGTACAGTTCTTCTGTGTACTAGATGATTATTACTACAGGGCTTCCCCTTGCCTTTTCAGTTTTCTAAAGTTACTCTGTTATGCCCTATAAAATGTTTTGCACATGTATAAAATACATGGTTTTAACAGCACTTTTTTTAACATATGCTTATTTCCTGTTTTAAAAATTTATTAAATATACAAGAGCAGCTAGTAGAGTTCCCATATATTACTGCCATCTTGAGAAAGCTACATGCACAGACACCATTTCCCCTACTATTAACATCCTGCATTAGTGTAGTAACAATATAATTAATGAATTTATATTGATATATTGTCATTAACTAAAGCCCATAGTTTATGACAAAGATCACTATCTGTATTGTACAGTTCTTGTACAGTTCTATGGCTTTTGACAAATGCGTGATGAAATATATCCACCACTACAGTATCATATAGAGTACCTTACCCCTAAAAATCACCTGTGCCTGTCCTGTTAATCCCATCTATCTTCCTCATGAATCTCTGGCAACCACTGATCCTTTTAATGTCGCCAGTCTTGCCTTCTCCAGAGTGTCATACAACTGGAATCACACAGTGTGTAACTGTTCAGATTAGCTTTCTTCATCACACATACGTCTCTGTATCTTTTAGTCAGACAACAGCTAATCACTTTTTACTTCTGAATAATATTCCACTGTATGGCTGTGTCATTGTTTATCTGATTATTTATATAAGGACTTCCTGGTTGCTTCCAGTTTTGAGTGACTATGAATAATACGGCTGTAAATATGTGTACACAGGTGAATGTTTTCCACTCAGTTGGAGCATAAATGCTAGACATATAAGTTTATACTTAGCTATAAGAGACTGCCAAACTGTCCTCCAAAGGTGCTATACTGTTTTGAATCACCAGCAATGAAGGAGAGTTTCTGCCGCTTTGAATCTTGCCAACGTCTTGATAGGTTTTTAAATTTTACCATTCTAATACATGTACAGCAATATCTCATTTTATTTTAGCTTTCAATTCCCGAATGATATTATGATATTAAGCATCTTTTCATATGCTCATTGCATCTATTTATCTTCTCTGGTGAGGTGTCTATTCGGGTCTTTTGCCCATTCTTTAAATTGGTTATTTCCTTATTGGATTTTAAGTGCTCTTGGCATATTGTGGACATCAGTCCTTTATCATATGGTCTTTGCAAATATTTTCTCCCCATCTGTGGCTTGCATTTTCATTGTATTAACAATGTCCTTCTCAGGGAAGTTTTAATGAAGTCCAACTTCTCAGTTCTGTCTTTCGTGGATCATGCTTTTGATATTGTAGCTAGAACTCACTGTCAAAGGTCACCCACATATTCTCCGACGCTTCCTTCTAGAAGTGATAGTTTCAGGTCTCACATTTAGATTTATGATTCACTTTTGAGTTGATTTTTGTGAAAGCTGTAAGGTCTATTATTCCTATGCCATTTGTTGAAAAGAAAGATGTATCTTCTCCATTGATTTTTCTCCTTTGTCAAAAATCAATTGACTTTGTGTGGCTCAATTTCTGGGCTCTGTATTCTGTTCCACTGATCTGTTTATTCTTTCACCAATACCACACTGAATTGACTACTAAAGCTTTAAACTAAGTCTTTGTAGGTCAGTAGTGTTAATCCTCAAACTTTGTTCTTCAGGAGTATATTGGCCTTTCAGAGTCTTCTGCCTCTCTGTATAAACTTTAGAATGGATTTGTCAATACCCACAAAATAACTCAGTGGTATTTTATCAGAATTGTGTTGATTCCATACATCAATTTGGGAAGAATTGACATTTTAACAATACTGTCTTCTTGTCTGTGAATATGTAACTTCTCTTCAGTTCTTCAAACCTCCTTTGATTTCTTTCACTGGAGTTTTCATCATATAGATCTTCTGACAGATTTATACTAAAGTATTTCATTTTGTGAGTCTAACGTAAATGGTATTATTTTTAATTTCAATTTGGAGTTGTTCACTGCTGCTAAACAATATGAGAAATAGCAATAAGAAAGTAGTTATCTTCTGCACATTAACCCGTATCCTGCAATGTTATATAACTGCTTATTAATTACAGGAATATTTTGTCAGTTGTTTGGAATTTTCTATGTATACAATCATGTCATCTACAAACAAAACCAGCTTTATTTCTTCCTTCCCAATGTATACCTTTTCTTTTCTTATCTAATTATATTAGGTAGGATTTCCAGTAGTACTATGATGAACAGGAATGGTACAAGGGGACATCATTTTCTGGTTTCTGATCTCAGGTGTAAAGCATCCAGTTTTTTACCATTAAATATAGTGTTAGCTTCAAGGGTTGTTGTATAAATATTCTTGAGGAAGTTCCCCTCTATTTTGGTTTTATGAGCGTTTTAATCATGAATGAGTGTTAAAATTTGCCAAATGCTTTTTCTGCATCTACTGATATGACCATATGCCTTTTTTGTTAGATCAGAGATGTGATAGGTTATCTTGATTTTTGAATGTTGAAGAATCCTCGCATGCCTGAAATAAATCCCACTTGGTTATAATATATAATCCATTTTATACATTGTTCAATTTGAGTTGCTAATATTTTGGTGAAGACTTCTACATCTACATTCATGATAGAAATTGTTCTGTACTTTTCCTTTCTTTTTAAAACATTTTTTGTTTATTTTCGTTTTCGCTGCGCTGGGTCTTTCTTGCTGCACACGGGCGTTTTCCAGTTGTGGCGAGTGGGGGCTCCTTCCTAGTTGTGGTGTGCAGCCTTCTCATTGAGGGGGCTTCTCTTATTGCAGAGCAAGGGTTTCGGGAGTGCAGGCTCAGTGGTGCACAGGCTCAGGCGCCCTGCAGCATGTGGGATTTTTCTGGACCAGGGATTGAACCCATGTCCCCTACACTAGCAGGCAGATTCTTAATCACTGGACCACAGGAAGTCCTTCCTATACTTTTCCTTTCTATAACCTCTTTATCTGGTTTTAGTAATTAGGCTAATGCCAGCTTCACAGAATGAGTTAGGAATTATTCTGCTCCTATTTATGACAATGTTGAGAACTGGTATCATTTCTTGTGTTCAGTAGCATTCACCAATGAAACCATCTGGGTCTGACATAGTAATTACATATGTGTAATTATATCTGAAATACTTGAGAGTACATTGCAGACACAATGTTCATTTGCCCCTGAGATACTCAAATATTTCCTAAAAACAAGGTCATTTTATTTTTCAAAAACACAATAGAGTTAACAAAGCAAGAAAATTAACATGGATACAACACTATAATCTATAGATGGTATTTAAAAACCTGTTAATTGTCCGATTAATGGCCCTTAAAAGAAAATCTTTTTTTTTCCTGGCCCAGGATCACATACTGCGTTTATCTGTCATGTCTCTTCAGTCGCTTATAAGACACACTTTCTCAGTTTTTACCTTTCCTGACTTTGCTATTTTTGAAGCATAATGGTCTCTGTAGAACGTCCTGCTGTGTATCTAATGTTTCTTCATGGTCACACTCAAGTTACACACTGCTGTCAGGAACGCCACAGCAGTGGCTCTGCGCTCTTGTGCACATCAGGAGGCGTCTGGTGTCCATTTGTCCTGTTACTGGTGATGCCTACTTCGAGCATTTGGTCATGATTTCTGCCAGAGTACCCTATTATAAAGTTACCATTTTCCCCTTTGTAATTAATATGTATCTTATGGGAGATTATTTGAAATAATGAAAATATTTTGTTTCCCAAATGTCATACCTTCACATATTTCATTATTTTGAAAACTGGTAACTTAGGGAAAGAATGTCAAGCGATTATCCTGCCTTTCCTATATAAACTACAGCACTGTGTAATCAAATAGAAGTGAAGGTAAGTGACACTTTATAAAAGCATTCCAATTAATAAATGAAGAAAAAGAATCAGAGTATCATCATTTTGTAACCCCAGTAAGTTCATAATCTAGGCAATAAGCATACACAAATATAAGCAACTGACAAAAAAAAAGAAAACCGGAAATTACGTGATTTCTAATAAAAGAACACACCGCCGCACAGTCTCACATTCACCACACAGTCAAAGGGACTGAACCTGAATCTGAAAAAACCTCTGATCCTGCTGTCAATTTCCAAGAAATAAAAATGAAGGAAACATGCTGAAATTGCACCATGAGGAGGCAATTAGCAAAACCCAGATGGTGCAAACTGCTGCATGTCAAAGAACCCAAGTTACATCAACAGGTAAGATGTATGGAACAGAAAAGAGATGGACAAGAAACCTGTTGATTATCAAGACACTTGAAGATTTATTAAATGGGCAAGACTAGCTTTTCCGAACCCCAGCTCAGTCTGATGGCTTCCACAAAGAAGGGTGACAAGAAAAAAACAGGGCCTTTGATGGTCCGCCATCAATGAGGTGGTGGCCAGAGGATACACTATCAATATTCACAAGTGCATCCATGGAATGGGTCTTAAGAAGCATGACCCTCAGTCACTCAAAGAAACTCAGGAATTTGCCACAAAGGAGACGGGAACTCCACATGTGCATGTTGACACCAGGTTCAATAACGCTCTCTGGGCCAAAGGAATAAGGAATGCCCCACACTGCATCCATGTGCGGTTGTCCAGAGAACATAATGAAGATGCAGATTCAACAAACAGGCTCTATACGCTGGTTACTGTGTTATCTGTAACCACTTTTTAAAGTCTAGAGACAGCTACTGTGGATGAGAACTAACTGCCAATTGTCGAATGGAGCTATAGAACCACCAAAGAAAATCAAACAAACAAATAGGCAAGACTGAACCATGATGATAAGGGAGGCACACACGGGCGACAAATCCATAGAGCAATAAAACAGTGACAGCTATGAAAGTCAAGAAAGGGTTCCTCCTGGAGAGTGAAGCAGTTGTGATTTGGATGGGAAATGGACGTGCTTCTTTGGTGACTGAAGAAGTTCTATGTATTGACCAAGGTAATAGCTACGAGGGCCTTTGTCTAATAATTGTGTTCTGTATGGTTCTCTAACTATATATTATACTTTACAATAAAAAATGCCTTAAGAAAAAATGATACATGAGTCAAAGAAGCAATAATGGAAATTGATAAATATTTGTAACTGAACAGTAAACAAACAAACAAAAAACACTAAACTTCAAAACTTATGTAATTCAACAAAAATAGAGCTTTGAGACTATTGCCCACAGAACTTACCTATTATTAGATAAGTGAGCTGAAAATTAATGACCTAAATGTCCAAATTATGGAAGCTAAAGAAAACACAATTAGCCCAAAAAAAGGAAAAAAAAAGGAGGAGGGGGATTTAAAAAGCTAGAAGGGAAATTTGTTTAAAAAAAAAAACAAAGAAAAAATAGAAAAAAGTACACCAGTGTCATCAAAAAGATAAAACAAGTGTTGGTGAGGATGTGGGGAAAAGGGAACCTTTGTACACTGTTGGCAGGAATGTAAATTAGTTCAGACACCTCAGAAAACAATATGAAAGGTTCCTGGAAAAATTTTAAATAACATCACCATACGATTCAGCGATTCCACTTCTGAATATATGAAATGAAAGCAGGATACTGAAGAGGAGCACGCACTCCCACGCTTACTGCAGCATCACTTACTATAGCTGAGACACGGGAACACCCCAAGTGCCTGTCAGCGGATTCCCAGCTAAAGACGTGGCCTGCTGATACAGCAGAACATTGCTCAGCCATGAGAAAGAAGAAAGTCTTGTCATTTGTGTGTGACAACACGGTCTCTGAGGACACTGCGAAGATAAGTCAGAGACAGGCAAACACTGTGCAGTATCACTTACATGTAGGCCCAAAAGGAAAGCCAGACTCAGAAAAGACGCGGCTACAGAGTCTGGGGGTGGGGGAACAGGAGAGATCTTGTTTTAAGGGTACCAATTTGCAACTAGTATATAAATAAGTCCTAGAGACCTAATAATCAATATAGTGATTATAGATAACAACACTGTAATAAAACACCAAACTTTCTAAGAGACTAGATCTTAATTATTCCCTCCAAATAAATGGTAATTACATGATGTGCAGAGGTGCTAGCTAACACTTCAACGGCAAGCACATTACAATATATGAATGGACCCCATCAACATGCTGTACAACTTCAATTTATACAGTTATATGTTGAATATACTGGAAACATTGGCTTTATCAAGAACTGTAAAAATGTTCTCATTTAATCCAGTAATTCCATTTCAGGAAGTTATCATAAAGAAATAATTCAACAAAAGAAATATTTTTAAGTGGTTATTTCAGCTTTATCTACAATTTTAAAAAGCAACAAAAAGGTTAAGTAAATCATTCGTTATCAACTTCATGGAATATTAAGCAGCCACTGAAGTGGTGATTATGAGAAGTATTTGGTAACAGGGGAGCGTAATCATTAAATGTTAGGTAGGGAAACGCTCTGGAGAAAAGGCTATGTTTCATGCACTTTCAAATAAGCATAAATACATACATACATGGGCCATGAGGAGGAAGCTAAACTACAAGGCTTCCCAAATATAGTATGGTTTTTGCAAGTTTTTCTTCTCTGCCCTGAACGTTCTCACACACAGACATACACATGCCTACACAATACACTTTCGTAAGTATACATTCACAGATAATCCACATATACTTAACACAAGCCCACCCACTACACATACATACATATATGCTAATTGGCATAAAAACAGATACACAGATCAATGAAACAACAGAGAGTCAAGGAACAAACCCATACATATATAGCCAATTAATTTATGATGAAGGACCCAAGATATACACTGGGGAAAGAGCAGACTCTTCAATAAATGGTGCTAGGAAAACTGGACAGCCACGTGAAAAGAATGAAACTGGACCACTGTCTTATAACCACAAAAATTCAAATGCATGAAAGACTGAAACATTAGACCTAAAACCATAAAACTCCCAGAAGAAAATATAGGCAGTAAGCTTCTTGTCTTAGAAATAATTTTTTGATTTGACACCCAAAGCTAAAGGAAACAAAAGAACTACATCAGACTAGAAAGCTTCTGCACAACAAAGGAAACCATCAACAAAATGAAAAGGCAACCTACTGATGAGGAGAAAATATTTGCAAACCATATACAATATACAAAGAACTCCTACAACCCAACAGCAGGAAACCAAAGAATTAAGTTTAAACATGGGTAGAGGATCCAAGTAGAAATTTTTCCAAAGACACACTAATGGCCAAGAGGCACTTGGGAAAGGCGCTCCGCAAGACTAGTCCCCAGTGCAACGCAAATCAAAACCACAGTGAGGCAACACCTCGCACCTACCGGAAAGGCTGTATCCAAAAGGCAAGAAATAAGTATCAGTGAGGAGGCAGAGAAAAAGGAAACCCTGGGCACTATTATGGGATGTAAGTTGGTGCAGTTCCTCAAAAACTTAAAAACACAACCACCACATGACCCAGCAGTGCTACTTGGGGATATTCGTCTGGAGAAAACGAAAGCCTAAGACTGGACGAAAGATACACACATCAACCATGTTCACTGCAGCATTACTTACAGCAGCTAAGCTACAGAAGCAACTTAAGTGCCTGTCTATCAGTGGACGATAAATTAAAAAACGTGGGGACTTCCCTCATGATCAGCAGCTAAGACTCCATGATCCCAATGCAAGGGGGCCCAGGTCTGATCCCTGGTCAGGGAACTAACAAGAAAAGATTCTGTGTGCCACAACTAAGACCCAGCACAGACAAAGAAGTAAAACAAATAAAAAATGTGAGATGTGGTGTTACACACGAAAATTGTTCAGCAATAAAAAAGAATGAAAACTGCCATTTGTGACAACAGACAGACCTTGAGGGTATTATGCTAAGTGAAATAAGTCACACAGAGAAAAACAAATACCTTATGATCTCACTTACATGTGGAATCTTACACACACACACACACACACCCACCCACCCTGATCTCAAAGATACAGAGAACAGATTTGTGGTTGCCAGAGGTGCAAGAGTGAGCAAAATGGGTGAATGGGGTCAAAAGGTACAATTTCAGTTACAATGTAAATGTTATGGGGATGTAATACACAGCACTGTAATTACAGGTAATTGCATTCCGTATTTAAAAGTTGCTGAGCTGCTGCTGCTGCTAAGTCACTTCAGTCGTGTCCGACTCTGCGTGACCCCATAGACGTCAGCCCACCAGGCTCTCCTGCCCCTCGGATTTTCCAGGCAAGAAAACTTGAGTGGGTTGCCATTTCCTTCTCCAATGCATGAAAGCAAAAAAGTGAAAGTGAAGTCGCTCAGTCATGTCCGACTCTTAGCGACCCCATGGACTGCAGCCCACCAGGCTCCTCCATCCATGGGATTTTCCAGGCAAGAGTACTGGAGTGGGGTGCCATTGCCTTCTCCGAAAGTTGCTGAGAGTGAATCTTAAAAGTTCTCATCATAAGAAAAAAGTTTTGTAACTAGGTGTGGTGACAGATGCTAACTAGATTTAATGTGGTGATCATTTTGCAGTTATGTGCAAATATCAAATCTTTATATTGTACACCTGTGTCAACTACATATATGTAAAACCTCAATTTTTTAAAGATTAGATTTACTGTGTTATGCAACATAAAGTCCAGGACAAACACAAGAAATTATAAAGTGTGTAAAGAACCTATACACACACTCAGGAAAGAGAGAACATGGTCCTGAACTTAGAGAAAGCCTTAGGCTGAACTAGGTGAAAAACGGGGTGAACAAAAGACCGGCACCTCCTCTAAAAATAACAAACGCTGGAGGGGGTGTGGAGAACACAGAACCCTCCCATGCTGGTGGTTATGTAATGGGTGCAGCTACGGTGGAAAACCATATGGAAGTTCCTCACAAAACTAAAAACAGAACGACCGTATGATCCAGCAACCCTACTCCTGGGCATATATCCAGATAAAACTATAATTCAAAAAGATACATGTACACCTGTGCTCACAGCAGTACTGTGCACAATAACCAAGAAATGAAAACAACTTGAATTATGTCCATTGACAGATGAGTGGATAAAGAAGATGTGGTACATATATATGGAGAAATACTGCTCAGCAATAAAAAAGAACGAAATAATGCCATTTGCCGTAACATGAATACAAACTACCAAACTGAGTCAGAAAAAGGAAGACACATACCGCATGACATCACATACGTGGGACTGAAACTCTGACACAAATGGACCTATCTGTGAGACAGAACCAGGACCGGGGACACAGAGCAGACTTGTTCTCAAGGGGGACGGGCGGGAGCGGGTCCGGTCAGGAGTGGGGGTCGGCACATGCAAACTGTGACACACTGAACAAATCAACAGCAAGGCCCCGCTGCAAGCAGAGGCAGCTCTAGTCAACACCCTGTGATGAGCTGCAATGGGGAAGAATATGAAAAAGAACGCACATACTCTTTTCTATTCTGGCTGATCATTCCCCTGGAGGAGGAAATGCCAACCCACTCTGGTATTCTTGCTTGGATAATCTCATGGACAGAGGAGCCTGGCGGGCTATAGTCCATGGTGTTGCAAAGTGTATACAACTGCATATATATATATATATATATATATATATAAAAACCGAGTCTCGTTGCTATACAGCAGTAATTAACACAACACTGTAGTTCAACTACACATCAATAAAAAATAAATTGAGACTGGCACTTCCAAGAAAGCAGAATTACTATGGGAAAGAACAGATTAAATGACATTTTCAGGGGCTGGAAGTAAATCAGCTATCAGAGTTTACAAGAAAGTTGGAAAAGAGTGAGAGAGGAAATAGAGTAAGAAATAGTAAGTGGAAAGTTCTGGGAGAATAAGTCTTAACAATTTACGTGAACTTTACAGTAAAGGCAACAGGGAAAGTTTTAAGCAGGAGAGAAGCAAAATTACTAAGATAAAAAAGAAATCAAAAAATAGAAAACTGCAATAATCATCATAGTGAATAAAATACTCACTTTAATCGTTAAAACCCCCAACTGTCCTCTTACAAAGATTATTGAGATATTACTTGAAAAAACTGACTGAAAAACTGTAGAGGATTCAGTAATATTAAGGACAAGAATGGGGGGCTTCCCTGTGGTCCAGTGGTTAAGAATCTGCCTTGCGATGCAGGGGACACCGACTCGATCCCTGGTCCAGGAAGAGCCCACGTGCTTCGGAGCAACTAAGCAAGTGCATCGCAACTACTGGGCCCACTGGCCACGACCACTGAAGCCCGCGCACCTAGAGCCTGTGCTCCGCAGTGAGAGAAGCCACGGCAACCAGCCCACGCGCCGCAACTGGGAAACAGCCTCCCACTCGCCACAACTAAAGAAAGCCCGAGAGCAGCAACAAAGACCCAACGCAGACTACAAATAAACAAAAACAAGAAAGGGAAAGAAAACGCCTACAAACCAATAATAAACAGTAGGCAAAATGTTGTTTTTTTTATAGGCAATAGGCAAAAAATATATATATGCACCTCACCCAAGAAAAAACACACGTGAGTGACAGATGCTCAACATCATTAGAATTCAGGGAAACTCAAATCAACAGCACAATGAGATGTCAGTCTATACCTAAGACACATACAGCATTTAAAATTGGAAAAGAACAACTCAACTGAGTCTTTTATCCCTTGTTTGTATGAATGCAAATTGATAAGACCACTTTGGAAAAACAAATGTTACTATATGAAGTTAAATGTTTGTATAGCCTGAGAGGGCAAAGAAAGGCTACTGCTACTGCTACTGCTAAGTCGCTTCAGTTGTGTCCGACTCTGTGCGACCCCACAGACGGAAGCTCACCAGGCTCCCCCGTCCCTGGGACTCTCCAGACAAGAACACTGGAGTGGGTTGCCATTTCCTTCTCCGATGCATGAAAGCGAAAAGCGAAAGTGAAGTCGCTCAGTCGTGTCTGACTTTTAGCGACCCCATGGACTGGAGCCTACCAGGATCCTCTGTCCATGGGATTCTCCAGGCAAAAGTACTGGGGTGGGGTGCCATTGCCTTCCCCAAAGAAAGGCTAAGGGGTCTCCAAACGGAGAAAATAGGCTGCAAGTGTCAGGCGTTTTTCTCTCTCTCTCAAGCGGCAGGAGGAAACAAACTACCAGTCTCAGATTTTTTCCCTTCTCCATGCATAATTAAAAGCAGGTTTCTCTTAAAATTCTGTGTTACCATGAAGACACCTGATTACACCTTAACTTTTTTTAAACCTTGAGCCAACTAATGCGTTTTTCTTATAGAAAGTTTTTAAGTTAATGAACTATGTATTAACCCTAGTCTTTCTTCAAGTCTGTTCCTCTTAAGAGTCAGAATTAATAAGGGCTCAACAAACCAGTATGCTTTACTCACCCATTGTTCTGATCTATGTTAATGAAACTTGGAAACCTGCCTTTCTTCAAGATCCATGTCAGTCGTTCTACGGCCCGGGATGACTCACCCTGTGCCAATGTTATCTCAAAATGCGTGTTGTGGGTGAGGGGCCTGGTGCCAGTCTGACTTTTGAGACATTTCCTTTCTCTAATTAGCAGCCTGCTGATAGGTATATAACATACTGCTAGAGGCTAGCAGGGGGCACTCTTTCTGCCCTCTTCTGCTGTCTATGTCAGAAGTTTTCTCTCTGTCTTTTATACTTTAAAAATATTTCATTACACAAAAGCTCTGAGCAATCAAACCTCGTCACTGGCCCTGGGTTGAATTCCTCTTCTCTGGAGGCCAAGAATCCTGGCATCTTTCACAGCTCAACAACCTTTCAAGCCTATGACCTCTAGCAACTCAACTCAATATATTTACTGACCATCTGTATTTCCTCCTTTGTTCAGATTTTTCTAAGAGTTAATCCACCTGTTTCTTAATAATTTTTAATAATTTGTGTATATGTTGAAGACAGCCTTCTCTTATAATGTGTATTTGAATTATTTCATCTCCCACTATGCTGCTTATATTTGGTAAGGCATATTATGCCATATTTTACTATTCATAGAACCAGATTTGCCAATCTTTTCTGTTACAACTACTGAATTCACAGCTTTTAAATTAACAGTTCTCTAACACAACCTTCCAGGGACAACACTCTAGAGTAGAATGTATTGTTTTACCCTTATCTGTGGAGTTCTATTCATGCTTCATGCCACCCCAATGTAGATTTAAAAATCCAAAGGCATCATCAGAGTTTTAATTGTAAGCATAACCCCAACCAGAGGACAATTTGCCTCTGCCATGATCTGGACTTAGATGCTAACCTTAAAATAATACATAACAGTATACAGAGGGAAGGGCCTTTAAGCATCTGCATCTAATTTAACATACATTAATTCAGCCCTGTATAGCCTCATACAAGGTAAAACAACAATAAACATGAACAAACCAAAAGAAGAATCTGCAGATGTTTAAACCTGTATTTGAGGTTCTATGACTACTTGTTAGTCACTCGGTCGTGTCAGACTCTTTGCGACCCCATGGACTGTAGCCCGCCAGGCTCCTCTGTTCATGGAATTCTCCAGGCAGGAATATTGGAGTGGGTTGCCATTCCCTTCTCCAGGGGATCTTCCTGACCCAGAGACTGAACCCAGGTCTCCTGCACTGCAGGCGGATTCTTTACCATCTGAGCCACCAGGGTGGCCCAATTTGCAGTATGTACCCCTAAAAGAGCATCTTACCTGTTTGGTTGCCTTGGAATATATATAAAGGCATCACAGAGAGCAGAAGGTACCAGTCCTTGAAAAAGCCCATGGAGGACTACAACCAGCCAGCAGGCCAGAACGCCCATTCAATGGTGCCCCAAACAGGAATGAGCCCTTTACTGCACTGCTGCCCAGGGGCCCTTCATAACAGATAGGCACTGGGCTGTAACTTAAGAATTACAACAAAAACCACAATTATTTTCACTCATGGCTTATAAATTTTAGAAAAGGGAAACTTGAACATTTAAGTGCTAGTTATTTTATAATTTTCCCTAGCAAACTAGTAAAACTGCCAAATTATATGTAATTATGTAGTTGATTCCATTTGCCAAAATTATTAGGCTCAGCTCTCCTGTTTGGGGCAATCAATCCTTCTACATCAAGCCCACAAACACATTGAGGACTTAATTTTGTCAAGGATCCACATACATTTTAAAAGGAAAGAAAATTACATACATAATGGTGATTTGGTTTTTAAAAATATGTCTAACAAGGTT